>OY856336.1:4807500-7207500 GCA_963693445.1 Agonopterix heracliana | reverse complement strand
CTATTGATGGGTTTGCCCTTTACCTCAATCTAGACCTCGGAACAAAGAAGAGGTCGAAGATGTAGCGAGCTTACACAGAATGGCACTGGCACTCATGCACACTGACGGAACGCAGCAAGCTGCTTGGCGCCAGGAGGGTGGTCGCGAGCCAGGCGGCTCCATGCGGAGCCGACCGCACCGCTGTGGGGGATCGTTCAGCCGCCACCACAAACTTGATAGCTTGTGATGCCGTTACCCGGGGTGGACCGCTAGGAGGTAGATCCCCAATCACCCCACCCCATTTCGTCTTTGGTTCCGTAGAGAAAGTTGTTCAGTTTGGTCTGATCATCCCCTTAAAAAACCGTCAGATTAAAGAGAGTTTGAGTGGAACAGTCGAAAGGGGTCGCCCTAGACGTTTAGACGCCCCCTAGGGGTCGACCAAATTGGCAGCGTACTTATGAAGGGCCAGGAGTGCGATTTTTGAATGTCATACGTCGAACTCAGCAGTAGCAAATGTCAAAATTACTCTGGACATATGCATCTTTATCCTGCTGATTTGACTTTCAAAAATCATACTTCAGGAGTGCGATTTTTGAAAGTCAAATCAGCAGTAGAAAGATGCGTATCTCCATAGTAATTTTGACATTTTCAACTGCTGAGCTCACCGTATGAGATTCAAAAATCGCACTCCAGAGTAAAATGTACCCGAAACCGACGAGCGTGTATGAAACGACTTATGACTGTGGAAGAGGCAAAAGAGGTATATCAGGATCGTAGCCGCGATGGCGATCAATTGTGTCTGCCTACACCAGTGCGACACAGGCGTGAGTAGGTATATGTATGGTGTGTGTCTTTTTAAAACTTGCAAAACTTTTGCCGAAGTTTTGTGTGACGCCATTGTGCTATGCTATTGTTTTCAATATTATGGCGGTTTGTAGGTGAAGGTTTTTAAAAACCATTTTTGTGTTCATTAACTTTTAAAGTATGTGTATCCAGGTATGTACCTTGTTAATGGTTTATTTTAATAGGTTTTTTAACCGACTTCAACAAAAGGAGGAGGTTCTCAATTCGACCCGTATGTTTTTTTTTTTTTTTTTTTTTTTGTATGTTTGTTACGCGATTGCACCGCCACTTGTGAATTGATTTTCATGATTCTTATTTTGTTTGGTAGGTCATAATTCCGAGGTGGTCCCACGAAATTGATTCAGCGCTTGTTGAAAAAATCTACAAAATAACAAATATGTACACAGATCACGGACTTGAAAAAAATACGGACGTAATGTTACACTAGAAAGATGTGAAGTATAAACGCGTATGAGATAGCAATAGTCATAAAATCCTATACAATTTGTATGAAGCTAGATGTCTGCCTCCGGAGTCAGACAGCCGTCGTCAAACAAAAAAGTGGTTAAGTCGATAAGGGCAGCAATAAGTAGCGATCTCCCTTTTCATCAACTAGAGCGAATTTGCTATGTGCATCTTTTACTGATTGAGTACTTCATGTTTGCTTCCATTGTAAAAGTTGTTCAGTTTGATGGGTAGAGTATGTGGTTTAAAGCTAGGAGTTTAAAGGTTAATTATACTTTTTTTACACCCTAACGATGTTTGTGCCGTTGTATGGTTTGTTATTTATTATTCCACTCTTCCCTTCTTCATCCCTCCTCCGTCATACACACATACACACACAAACGTACACTTATCAAATCAAATGTAGGTAAGTATAAGTACTTTATTTTACACCAAAATATAAACAGTAAAATACAGACAGACAAAACAGTAGGCACAAAATAAGGCGGGTCATATCGCTAAAAAGCGTTTCTTCCAGACAGTTATTAATAAGATTCGTACAATTGTAATAACCTACGCTTACGTAAAAATTGTCTGAGCACAATTAAATATTACATGTAGCTAACTCATAATAATCTATGTGACCATTATAATTATAATCGATATAATTGCAAATTGCTAAAGTTATACAATATAATTGATCGATTACATCCACCTCTACAAACTGGTTTCGAACAATAACTTTCACGGAAGGAATAAAGAATTTATTAAATTTGCAACCACTCCTTGTGTTAAAATTAGGGTTGCCGAACTAAGTTTTTACCTATTCAACTTTTATTTCTAGGACTAGGGTTGTCAAAATTTATTTATAAAATAAGCAATAGCAAGTCCAGTAAATGCGTTACCTACATACTTTAGTTGCTTTAGACCATCAAACTGAACAACTTTTACTGCGGGATCAAATATTGAAATAGCGAAAAAAAGAATTGGTTCTTCCATAGAAAATAATAATAACCGACCCAAATCTGTTGAACAGAATATTTTTTTTCATGATCTCGATGTTGGTCCTATAGAAAAAGTTGTCCAATTTGATGGTCTGAAGCACCCCTTTAATATGCACATTTTAAACTCTGCAGGTATACCTAATAGGTAGGTAGGGTCTAAAATGTATGGATTTTTATTTTGACATACGGGAGATCAAACTAAGACATAAGGGTATATTACCGTTGGCGCGCTCCATACAAACGAAGTCTGGATAATGTCAATTAAATTTTTCAAAAACAAATCTAGAAACCAATCTCTATGGTTATGAAGTCAGATTTGATTTAATGCTAGGATTAATTTAAGATTTGTATGGAAATCTTTGAGGCACTGTAATTTTAAATCTATCAATTTTAACGAAATTCTGACTTCATACAAGCATAGAGATTAGTTTCTAGATTGTTTCTGAAAAATTTCATTTACTTTATTTTATTTGGTTAGTCTTGAAGATATCACCAGACTTCGTTTATATGGAGCGCGCTCCGAATTATTTCCCGTTAAAAAACTTCTCTAAACTCTGTCTAAGATTCCTACATATAATATACCTATCATAAAACTGCCGTGTCAGAAAATTAAAAACAAAACATTTGAAAACGGTCAAGCGCGCGGCGCTTTCAACAAACAGTCAATAAAGGTACTTAATAATTTGACGCAGAAAAGTGAAATTCCCCTCAGAATACCAACCGGTTGCAAACCCATTCGAGTCTCCGGCCAATATCTCACGTTTTATGTTAAAATACAAACATCTCTGCCAGCTCTCTATGGCTACAGTACAGCTTTATGAGCGACGGATGACTATTTGAGGTGAATGAACTAACATAATATATAAGTACAAGGTGGTCCAAACAGAGGAGTCCAAAATTTTTTTTTAGTTTCCTCACACCTATATTGCATTCCAAATAAGGACGAAAAGATATTCCGATTCCTGTATAGCTATCTGGAGTGCGTTTTTGAATCACATTCCGTGAGCTCAGCAGTTGAAAATGTCAAAATTACCTACTCTGGAGATACGCATCTTTCTACTGCTGATTTGACTTTCAAAAATCGCACTCCTGAAGCATGATTTTTGAGAGTCAAATAAACAGTAGAAAGATGCATAAAAACGCTTTTGTAAGAGATTTAAACCGTTCAAGCTCACCGATGACATTCAAAAATCGCGCCCCTGAGCGGCTTATAACTGTCATAACTTTTTTCATAATAACAATTTTTTACGTTTGTTTTTGCAACATGATCGTCTGGAAACACTCTTCTAACGTAAAATAATCAGCAACACAACATCCATACAAGTTACCTACCGAAAAAATGGACGAAAATGAAAATTTTAGGTTTGAGTTGGACGAAGAAATTTTTTCAAAATTCTCTTAAAGATACAAAATGGATGTTCCATGGGTTAAAACTAATTTTAAAAACTTCAGTGATTATTTAACTAACCAATTAAGAAACAAAAAGTGGATCGTTACATAAAAAACGTCAGAGACCGTAATTGAATAAACTCTGACACTACACTTGCCCACCCACACGATAAGAAGAAGACAATGGGGACAAACCGATTCTAGCAACAAAAAAATCTGCTGTTCCATACAAAACTGTAGTGCCTACTCGACTAAATGTATGCAACAGGTGTTTTCTCCCATTTTACTATTTCTATATCTAACGAAACCTCATTTGCTTTATTAGAAAATTTTATTTTTTCCAACCCCCTTTCGTTGCATGGGTCGAAAAATAATAGTTTCTTCTAATTTTGGGTTACTGTTAACAGCTGTCTTCATGCCTTTTGATTCGAGAAGTATACATTCAAACATACACAATGGAAGAAATTATAAAAGGGTTCCTACGAACAAACTTTTATTATTTGTTCGTACAAGGGTTCCTTGTTTGACTACGGAACCCTACAATCTATTTAAACAAAAGGATAAAACGAACGTAGAGAAAAGAACAGCACACTAAAAATGAATTCACTTCAAATAAAAACTGTTCTGGTATAAGTAAACTTTATACGATGACCTATAAGCTTGCCCTTTGCCTTCCGATCCGGTTAAAAAAACAATAAAAAAATCACTTTCTTCCGTCATCGGTTATGCAAAATCCCGCCAAATTCTTCCACACATCCGCCACACCTTTGTGACATCTCAGCGACAAATAAAAGAGAAAATACTTTAAGCAAGCATGCTTAAATCCTGTTTTAACGTCACCATACATAAAAATACAAATTACATTTTATTTCTAGCAGTTAAAGTTCATTTCCGATCGTAGCTTTCATGAGAAGGCAAGACTCTTCAATGTCGAATGAAAACAAAGTTCAGATTTAAACGCTTCAAAAACCAACCTTAACAGAAGATTCTTAAGTGTTATTTAGATTGGGAAAAGTCTAAGAGAACGTCGCAGAAGAGCTTCGGAACCGACACACTGGCATATGGGAAGTAATACCCCACTTTCTCATACAAAACATCTCGACTGAACAGTCTTGCATCTCCATTCATTAGTTCAGCACGTAAAAAAATGGACTTAAAATTACACAACCCTGACGGGTGAAAATAAAAAAAAACTTTGACAGTTACAAGCGCGGGAAGTGTGTGACATTTGTGGTTCTTTTTTTTTAATTAAAAAGACAAAAGTGTTGTGTTTTGTTCCGATTAACTCTTGTTCAGTGTTTGGATATTTTTATTAATGTTGCCCGGAAAAATGGTAAGGTAAAATTTAAGATAGACAAAATAATTTTAAGTAAGATTCGACATAAATGTATTGCAGGTTTAACCCTTAATTAAATTTAATTAAAAAACTTTAATTACATTTTCACATACTTACTTACATAAATTAGCACCTATTCTACATTCACTTTTTGACGTTTTTTTTAAACGGAATGTGAGTTTTATAGATGCTGCGAATCTATGCCCAGCAGTACCCTATGCTATAAATGTGGACTGATCTGATTTGATTGATAGGTACCTACATAAAACCACGACCATTATCCCTTTCACGGTGGTCAGAGACATTGATACAAGTATTTGCTTTTCAAGCAGTTTTAGCAAGTAAGATAGGTACTAATTAGAACGAGATTATAACTTCAAAACATCTACGTTTCATTAGTACGATTTATGTAGTCAATAGGACTGCCTCCGTGGTCTAATGGTTAAGAGCATTGGGCTTCTGACACGGAGGTCGTGGATTCGATTCCCACGGGGGACACCTAATGATATGTCACTTTGTGCATTTTCCCCAGTCGGTTAGGACATTGCAGGCTGAATTACCTGATTGTCTGAAAAGAAAGATGATTCCGTTTTCGGATGGCACGTTAAGCCGTTGGTCCCGGCTACTATCTGTGGTGGTAGTAGTCACATAAAAACCATGCCAGAGGCCGTAAGGCGGTTTGAATAAACTCTGACACCAGGGCTTGCCTACACGATAAGAAGATTAGTACCTACCGAAACTCTATCCAGTGTGACGGGAAGTGAGCCCGTTACCACTGACAATGGACAGTTGGTACAATACATTGAAGCACGCAGGTTTTCTCACGATGTTTTCCTTCATCGCAAAGCCAGTGGTCTTACAAATCGTACATCAATTCCGACAAACTCTGGACGCGAATCGAACCATCGCCTCCTGCACGGCAGGCAAGGTTACTCGCCACTAGACCACCACGACTTGAAACATCATTTCCAAAAAAGAAGAATGTTACATTGTAGACCTGATTGGCTTTCAATTTATCGAACATTACGGATTATGAAAAGATGGGCCAAAATCACCACAGACTGGGTTCCCCAGGATGGTCACCGGCGTCGAGGTAGACCGAGAAAAAGGTGGAGAGATAACATGGATGCCTTCTTGGAGAGTTGGCCAGAAGTTGCACACAACAGAGAGGATTGGAGAGTAAAAGGGGAGGCCTTTGCCCAGCAGTGGGACATTGAAGAGGCTACGTAAAAAAAAAACGGATCATTATGTTTTATGCTTGTAGCCGTGGTGGTCCAGTGGCAAGTAGCCTTGCCTGCCGTGCAGGAGGCGATGGTTCGATCCCCGTCCGGGCCGACTCGTACCAATGAGTTTTTCTGAATTTATATACGATTGGTAACACCACTGGCTTTTCGGTGAAGGAAAACATTGTGAGGAACCTGGATGCCGGGGATTTCGGGGCGGGGGCATGTATGTACCCACTGTCCATTATAAGTGCATTCACATACGGTGACGCATTGACGCAGCGGCAGACGTCAGTCCGTCATTTGTTAAGCATGGAGTTGTATGAAACCGCACGTAGAAGCACACAAATCCACATTGACGCACCGTGTGTGGTTCTATGGACTGACGTCTACCGCTCCTTCAATGCGAACGTGTGTGAACGCACTAAGTTTAAATGACAACTCTAATCTAAAAGCTGTGCTTGTGAAGCATAGCATAGCATATGCTCACGACTGTATTCCCCGAGGGGGCGAGATAAAGAGAGTCAGAGATATTCTGAAACCTCAGAACATCCACGTTTCACCAGTAGTACCTACCGAAACTCTGTCCAGTGTGACGTTTGTGAAGTTCATTCGGAAATAGGAATTGAGGCTTCGCATCCGCTTCGATCACTACGCGTGTGACGAATCAAGTTTTAAATGACAATTTCACTCATTAAATCTACACCCGGCCTCTAGGTAGCGCTACTGGCAAATGAGGTAACTATACAGGGTGTAACAAAACACCCCAGTAATACTTAAGGGGGGGCTTCAGAACATCAAACTCTAGAATCGTTCTAGATCAAACTGAACAACTTTCACTATGGAGCCAAATTCGAAATCGCGAAATAAAATTATTTTTTTGCTCCGATCGGTTTGCTCCCATAGTAAAAGTTGTTCATTTTGATGGGTAGACTCTTAGTTTAAAAGGATGCTAATGATATCAATTTCACCCTAACCAACATCGAAATCGGTGATTATTTTTTCGCTATTCCGATAACGTTTGCCTTGACATTGCCTTGCATTCTGCCTTGCATTCTGTAATTCAATGTTGTGTTTAATTTTATTTTGTTGTTGTTATTTGTACAATCTATAGAATATAATACTTAGATAATATTATTTTATTTTGCTTAAAAGATGTGTGTTGTAGATTTTCTGGCCGCATCTTCTATATTTTTGACTCAAAGTGGAGTAGTATATTCTTGGCCGGAAACATGCTTATTGTAGAATCTTTTGATATGAAATTGTCTTTGTTTCAGTTTCTGAATTGTATTGTTAATTGTCTACGTGACAACATTAATTAGGTGTTAATTTGTAAGCTAGACTTAGTCCAGGTTTCTAAAAAAGTGAAACTTTCAGAAAGATTTTCATTGTGTTGTTGAAAAAAGCTAAAAATGTAATCTTAGTGAATTCTTAAACTTAACATAGGTAATGAAATATTATTTACGTTTGCTGAGTTTATGTAGGTATGTATACAAGGTGTTACAAAACTACAAATAAACCTTTAAGGGGGTGGTGTAGACCATCAAACTGAACAACTTTCACTATGGGACCAATATCGAAATCGGGAAAAAAATAATTTATGTTCTATACTCTACAAATCGACTAGAGCTAAAATATGTATGGGATATGAAATTATTTTTTTCGCGATTTCGATGTTGGTCCCATAGAGAAAGTTGTTCAGTTTGATGGTCCGTTTTAGTCCCTCCGTTTTCTAACCCCCCTATTCAAGTTCTTCAAACAAGGAACCAATAAGGTTTCGTCCAAATCCGTCTGTCTGTATGCCCCATATCAATTACTTTAGGTACTTTCTCATTTTTGTTTTGGAGTGTGAAAAAGTAACGAAATCTGTGGAGTTTATTTATGTATGTACTTGCTGGGTGTCTTACACTGTATTAAGGGTATTTCACAACACGAGTGTTTGTCTTTACATTGTTATTGTCAGTTTAAAACGACGCTTATCCTCCAGCAAGGCCAGGAATTATTGTTTTTACACAATCATCATATCGTATGGCAATACAATACAATTTTGTAACATACAAGATTGATGCGTGTTGGCTCAAAACCTATACTCAAGGTTTTTCTTAAATGCTGAAGATTTTTAAGGGGATAGATCTTCCATACAGATTTTCCATACAAAATTACAACACGACGCCGCATTGATGGAGCGACAGAAGTCAGTCCGTCATTTGTGAAGCAAGAAGTTGTAAGAAACCGCAAGTAGAAGCACACACGGTGACCGATTGACGAACCGTGTGTGCTTCTACGCGCAGTAAGTAAGTTATAGCCTATAGAATCCCACTGCAGGGAAAAGGCCTCCTCTCACGAATAAGGGTGAGAGGGAGTGGGCCATACTCCACCACGCGGGCCCAGTGCGTGTTGGTGGAGGCAAGTTAGTGGTCAACTTGCTGTCAGAGAATTTTCAAGCCACCAATAGGCCTCTGACCTGGCTTAACGAATAGTTACAACGCCATCTGACGAAACTATCCGAGACCTATCCGAGACCTATCCGAGGCCTTCCGAAGCACGGAAACGCTCGAGATGAAATACCACTAAACGGTCACCCATCCAAAGACTGACCGGATCTGACGTTGCTTAACTTTGGTGATCGTTTAGAATACCAAAGCTCCACTACGCCAACGAGTAGTCTTTCACCGTTTGAGAGCAGTCGGTATTAAGTAGGTAAGCTATAAATATGAAATTTGGTACATTTTATAAACGTGACGACCAAATATAGACAATATATATGAAGATTTAAAATTTCTATAAAGCAATATTTTTTTAAGATTAATATTTAATTATAATTAGATAATTGTTCAAATTGGTGCGAATTCTTATGATTTTAGAATGTGATTCCCTTGGATTAGAAGGCACCACAGTGACATAATGAAGGACAAGCCAGTCAAGAATAGGTATACCTACTAAAATGACGTAGTTTAGTAGAGGTGATGCTGCTTTGAAAGAGTCAAGGTTGTTCGGTCAGGGAAACCTCTTAATACACTACGACATTCACGTCGCACAGTGGTTTCCATTGAGAACATTAATTCAATCATGCGAGGTTAACGACCACCCATTGCGACCCGTCTGCGGTCTACATAATGACAACCATACTTCAACTTGTGTGGTACAGAGTACAGATGATATAATCCATGTAACCGCCACGTTAATAGTTATTACCAGCGCGTTGCCAGACGCAGAAATTTTTTCCTTTGTATAAAAAGCAAGAAAAACCTCGTACTTTGCCAACTAAACCTCGTACATCAATCAATCAATTGCGTGAAAAACGAAGAATTAGGCTTGAAATAGGCATATAACACCATTTAATTTTGACGTTTCACATCGAAACAATATTATTTCGTAAAAAAATATATGTTTTACCCAAAAACAAAAAAAGGTACTGTAGGAGGTTATATATCGCGGGGTTCCGTACTGGCCGCTTTAGTTTAAGTTTGGAACGCATATCAAAAGAAACAAAGATTGAAAGCGTTTGTATTATGTCTTAGATCCGGGGGCGAGGGGATTGTCATGTTTCTCTATAAATAAAATATCTTCTAAAATATAAACCAATTTATTATTATTACGCCGCCACCATCTGAGCGAAGCCCCGTCACAGTACCTAATACAAGGAACAAATCTAAGCAGTGAGCGGTTTCTTGAGGATTTCCCGGCAAGCTACAATCACATACTACCTAAACATGTGAATAGATAGTCTTTCATGGCTAAAATATGCATTTATGCTACAAAACGTCTGCTGCAATGGAAAATCATGCCATAATTTCCCTAAAAGTCAAAACCTCGTACATATTTGTACGAGGCTGACGGCATCCTCGTACCTCGTACGGGAGACCCCAAATCTCGTACTTGTAAGAGGAACGTCGTACGTCTGGCAACCCTGGTTATTACATACATCTGGAGGCACGGTAGTGCCAAGACGAGCCAAAAAAGAATCGGCGCACTAACGTACCTTTTCTCGAAGAGATTGGGCGTATTTGTGAGCGCTCATAACTTCGGTCTGGATAATACCTATGAGCTCAAATTTTCAGGATAGCATGTGGTCGTCACGTTAATAAAATGTACCAAATTTCATATTTATAGCTTACTGCTCTCAAACGGTGAAAGACTGAAGCGCTCGTTGGCGTAGTGGAGCTTCGGTATTGGAAACGATCACCGAAGTTAAGCAACGTCAGGTCCGGTCAGTCTTTGGATGGGTGACCGTTTAGTGGTATTTCATCTCGAGCGTTTCCGTGCTTCGGAAGGCACGTTAAGTAGTTGGTCTCGGATAGTTTCGTCAGATGGCGTTGTAACTATTCGTTAAGCCAGCAGTGCGATTTTTGAAAATCATACGAGCGGTTCGGCAGTAGAAAATGTCAGAATTACTATGGAGATTATGCATCTTTCTACTGCCGAACCGCTCGTATGATTTTCAAAAATCGCACTGCAGGTCAGAGGCCTATTGGTGGCTTGAAAATTCTCTGACAGCAAGTTGACCACTAACTTCCCTCCACCAACACGCACTGGGCCCGCGTGGTGGAGTATGGCCCGCTCACTCTCACCCTTATTCGTGAGAGGAGGCCTTTGCCCTGCAGTGGGATTCTACAGGCTATAACTTACTATGTGAAATCTACCAATCCGCATGAGCGTGGTGGACTAACGTAGGTACGTACGCTCTTCTCGACGGTAGGCCTGTGCCCCACAGTGGGACCTTTATTGACTGAAATGAATTTTGGAACATGGGTCGCGGTATCTACCCAGTAGGATTATGGAATGATCCCCATCTATCAAATCAACGAAATATTTGCTCTTAAGTATCAATGAATAACAATGTGGACCACCTGTAGTGTATGGGAGAACACCGTCTAAATCTACATACAATGGACATAGTTCTTCACTTAGCAAAGTGCTTGTTGCAACATGTGGTCGTAATGTGGGCAGGAAGTAGGTGCTAGTCATGCTAGTGGATAATATGATCAACTTTTTTAAACAAGTGTTTTTGAAATTTTGACTAAAATGCTAACTGCCTATAATTTAATGGATAGGCCTTACGCGAACAATTCAAACCAGAAAAATGAGGCAAAACAAATGAAAGGTTTACTTCAAATTTGTATGCAAGTGCCCTAGATTTGACAGATAATGGCGCTAGTTTGTATGGACCAAGTGCACCAGTAGTTTGCTTCAACTTACCGCGCTTTAGGCCTATCCATTAATATTATTTTGATCTAAGCCTATAATGACCAAAAATATTATCAGTCACAACAATTTTTTATGACGAAGGCTTTTATTTTAATAAGCTTCAGTGCTGATACCCTACACGACAATGTTGAAAAAATATTTGTTGTCCTCGAAAATAGCCTAAAATAGAAATTATTGGGCATCATTTAGTGCCAGAATTAATTTAAGACTTGTATGGAAATCTTTGAGGCACTGTAACTTTAAAACTATACATTTTAACGAAAATCTGACTCCATACAAGCATAGAGATTTGTTTCTATATTGTTTCTGAAAAATTTCTTTGACTTTAAGTGGATAGCATTGAAAATATCACTAGACCAGACTTACCTATCATTTGTATGGAATATTCACTTGAGTACCTTCTATGCTTTTCAGCTTCCTATGTCTGTGCAATGAATTAATTAATTAAGATTAAGTTCGAACTCCGTATTTATATCAAAATCCAAACATTATCGACCCCATACGCTCATGCGTTTCTGAATCTCGGCGTTATTGTCTCGTTTCACCAATTTCGGTAGGTACGGAACCTTAAAAAATTTTAACACAGAGAATAATAACTGTTTTGACGTGATTAATACGCGACGCTAGACTAAAGCCGGATTCGACCAAACTTAGATTTATAGAAGAGTAACTATACGAGGAACAATTTTACTTTTGGTGTTTGCACACCGCCCGTACTAAAAGAACGAATAATGTATAATTCACCTAAAGAAAGAGGTCGTTGTATCCGTACTTATTGCAATGTGAAGTTATACAATTTTAATTTGTCAGGTCTCTTTTTATTATAATTTTTTTAATTATGTGACATTTACATTTCATAAAATTTAGATTAGGGTTGGTTAAACGCAAAATCAGTTTACTCTATAGTAACCGGCGACTTAATCTACGAATAAAATTTACTCGCGTTTGGTCGAATCTGGCCTTATTAAGCCTACTCGAAAACATCCAAAAACAAAACTATTATAAACGGTTTTCAGGTTTCGCATGGCATGTGTTCATTGCGTCAGTGTTAGCACTTTCTAATTTCTCTAAAATCTAGGTGTTATACATACCTACCGGGTTTCAAACGGCGCAAAACACGTTGTGATCACCGTTTTGAATCTAACTCACATTTTGTGCAATAACTGGTCAAGTGCGATGTGTATGCTCGCAGATAGAGGGTTCCGAACCTGCTGATAAACGTAAGAAGAGACGAAGACAGTTTCCTACGCGTAGACCACACTATCTATTTGGATTCGGTAGTCAAATATGCAACCCGTATCCTTTACCCAGCCTCAATTACAATTACTCACAAATTTTTGCACCTATTGAATTATTTGCCATAATAATAAATAACAATAAATGATTATGATATGATTATGATATTATAACAGTAACACATAAATAGAAATGTCGTAGCAAAGAAAAAACAAAAAATTTAAATCTTGTATCATCATAGCTAACATAAATGTTTAAATAATTTATTTTCTCGCTGGAAAAATATAGATTGGTTGAACTCTGTCTATAAAAATAGCGTAGACTCTCTTTCGCAGAGAAATTCTACACATAATCATAAAGAGTTCAGACTACAGCTAGCTAAGACGTGATGCTAAAAATGTCGAACTTGCTTCGCTTGATCCATAGCTTTTACTTAGGTTAGTTTGCACATGTTTTGTACGCAAAAAGCTCATCTGGCTCCAACCGATTCGTATTGAGGAGAAAAGTCAAAGTTTCTATTTTTGCATGGATAAAGATGTCTGACCACAACCCGAATAGTTGTGCTAAAAAATTTCGAGCTCACTTCACTCGCCGTTATTTTTTGTATTAGATATTAAATATACCTACCTAAGGGGCGACATAATCAGTTTGTGCCCCGTTGACAGAAACCCACGCTACGCCACTGCTTAAATTGTAGAGGTTTGTAAGCCTTATGAAAAGTGAAAAAGTGTGTGCAAAATAGGCTGCGGAACCCTATCATGGGCCAGTCCGACACATGCTCTTGGCCGTTTTTTTTTAATTAATGCCATTATTTGGTGGTCACGCAACAAAAACATTAATTAGAAATTGAATAACAATTAGTTTTTTGGCGTTTCATGTCAATTGCTATTTTATGTACGCCTTTGTAATAAAAACGGTAAGGGAAAGCCTTTAGTTCAGCCTATGCGTTGAAAGTTACATTAAATGTATGGGCGAACATAATTACATACATAAATACAATAAACTAAAGTAATTTTTCTTTGTAGAGTGGTTAGAATCATTAGTACAAGTACCTTTTCAACCAAGCGCGCCCGAGAACGCTGCATACAAACAAAAGCTATGATCCTTTTTCAAATGACATTTTTTAAACACGATCTCGAAACTTATTTCTTTGGCTGTGGTTTATCACATTTACGTTAAAATCACAGACTTCAAATAAAGTGCATCTGTGTGAGTGTAGGTCGCTTGTAGAACAAACGAGATTGTATTACCTTGCATGCTTCACATCTTTTTAGTGCAATATTCGATCCGTATTTCTTTCAAGTCCGTGGTTAAAATATGTAGTTTCAATGCTAGGATTTATTTAAGATTTGTATGGAAATCTTTGAGCACTGTAATTAACTTTGAAACTAAATACATTTTAACGAAAATCTTACAAACCACATACTTATATACAGGGGTGAAATTGATATCATTGGCATCCCCATCAAACTGAACAACTTTAACTAATTGGAGCAAACCGATCTGAGCAAAAAGAAAATCAGCTGTTGCATACATTTGAGTCTACGTTGCAGTTTAGTATGGAACTGTTTTTTTTCTACAACACCATTCTTTACAAACAGTTGCAAGCAAGACACTTAGCAACTTTAAATAAAATTGCGTAACCTAAAATTTGACCACATGTTAGTTTTTTCAATGACCATTCAAACATTACCACCTTAGTAAAGCAATAAGAAACGTTCGCAAATAGCCGTGAAAGCCTCGGATGTCTACCAGAGCTGCAGAGGTGAAAGTCAGCAAACATCTTCCGAGGCAGATGACCCTGTGATTGTTGAAGTTTGTAGAAGCGACTTACGTCAGATTATGCCTACAATGTCGCTACGACGCTACTAACCTGCACTCATGATACGGCTGTATCACGTCTTTTATCTCGTTCGTTCGCACGCAAATAGAAAGAGAGCTAAGGTGTGATAGCGCTGTATCACTGCGGCATGCTAGCTATGCAGCATGCCATTGTTGCGTTTCATTTGTTTTTCCGGAGTGCGGTAGAGATGGTGCAAGACCATAGACGAATTTTTGTTCGCTTACGCTAGTAGACCGAATATCAGTGTAACCGGGTATGAGATGGCGAATTATATGAAGTGACATCTCGGAGTCAGGTGGTTGTCCCATACAATTTATATGAAGTGACATTTTGGAGTCAGATGGCCGAAGTACAAAAAAGTGGATACGTCGATAAGGACAGCAATAAGTAGCGGTCTCCTTTTTTAACTAGAGCGAATTTGCTATGTGCATCTCTTACTGAGTGATATGATAAGACACGTGCTTCCTTCTAGTGCCTTCTCTTTCTACGTGCAAGACCTAAATTCGTAGAAAGAGAAGGTACTAGAAGGAAGCACGTGTCTTGTCATATTCATTCAGTACTAGATGCATATAGCAAATTCCCTCTAGTTAAAAAAAGAGATCACTACTTATTGCTGTCTTTATCGACGTAACCACTTTTTTGTTCTATGACGGCTGTCTGACTCCGGAGTCCGACAGCTAGCTTCACACAAATTATACAGGATTTTATGAGTATCGCTGTCTCATACGCGGTTACACTTAAATGTTCCGTCTACCAGCGTAATCGAAAAAAAAATCGTAGTCTATGCCTAAATTAGACATGGTCAAAATGAGTTTCGTGAGGCCCCCTGGCCAGCCCTGGATCTGCCATTTTTCCAAGACGGGGCAAAATTAGATGCCCTTCCGTGGGCTAATTATTCCTTGGGGGTCCAGATCCAGGTTAGGTCATCGTAATCAAATCTAAGCTATGGAGAGAGCTATGCTCGGTGTTTCTCTGAGGGATCACATCAGAAATGAAGTGATTCGTCACAGAACTAAAGTGGCTGACATAGCTCAGAAAATTAGCAAGCTGAAGTGGCAATGGGCTGGTCATATCTGCCGAAGAACTGACAACCGATGGGGTGTCAGAGTTCTAGAGTGGAGACCGCGAACTGGTAGGCGTAGTGTGGGACGCCCTGCTGTCCGCTGGACAGACGACCTAACAAAAGTAGCGGGGAGCGACTGGATGAGGAAGGCCAAGGACAGAGTTTTGTGGCGCGCCTTGGGAGAGGCCTATGTTCAGCAGTGGACGATGATAGGCTGATGATGATGATGAATCAAATCTAAAACTTCCATACCTACACCTTATCACCTTACGCCGCTTCTGGTACAGATTTACTATACGGGATGGAGAGACTCTCCCTGTAAGTACCTATGTTATTTGTAGGTAGGTACCTACTTAGTGATATCTATAAAATAACTCATTCGTAAAAACAGGGAAAAATATCGTAAGGAAGTGCCAAATAAATAAAATAGAATACTTACTTAAGACGCTGTTATACCGTCGAGGCCGTTTTTTGAACAAGAACGAAAGTGTTTTAAACTGTGTTTTAAAGTCTGAAATTAAATTATGTTTTATTTAAGGATCGGGCGGATGGGCGACTGTTCTCAATTACACGATTAGATTAAGTTTACTAGATAGAAAAAAATCCCAAAGTTACCCCTTTTTGTTATGTTTTTTCAATACTATGATTAAACTGCTGATATTTAACTTTTTATTCTTGTACTTAACTAAATACATTAAATATTTCTAGTGAACTCAGGAGAAGTTTTAGCTTAGAAACACCCATGAGCAAAGATATTGACGAAAAACACGTTTTTTTGCGATCCTGCTTTCAATTGGAGCGGGATGGCTAATTGTAAACTTATGCTTGCAAGAAAGAGACGCTTGCACTGGGATAACCTAGCCTTAACCCTTTATTGAAGATGTTCACATTCTTCACGCCAATAACTCACGCGCGGGCACAAAACAAACAAACCATCTGCGATTTCTACTCTATGGCCAGTTTGACTAGTTTTACTTTCATGCGAGAAAGCTTGGCCTTTCTGTTTGCCTGTTCCCAAGCCTCCTATGACCTTCCGAACGTTATTATGTCATGATTATACAGACAGGCTCTTGAAGCACCGAGGTAAAGTGTACGCATATATTCACGACCCCCTCGACGCAGATCGTTGCGGAGATACTCTATGGATACTCAATCATGCATTTGGGATTCGAATCCGCGTAGACGACATGAATTGAATTGTGGTCTGAAAGAAGATGTAGTGACAAGGATTGAAAAAGGAATGTTGAGGTGGTTTGGCCATGTGGAAAGAATGAGCCAAAGTAGGCTGACGTATGAAATTTACAAGGAAAGTGTGAATGGAATGGTTGAAAGGGGTCGCCCTAGGCGCACGTACGCTGACCAAATAGGATGCGTACTGAAGAAGGGCCAAATAAAATGTACCCGGAACCGACGAGCTCGTATGAAGAGACTTATGAATGTTGAGGAGGCGAAAGATGTGTGTCAGAATCGTAGCATGTGGCGATCTGTTGTCTCTGCCTACCCCAGTAGTGGGACATAGGCGTGAGCATATGTATGTATGTATAGACGACATGCCATGTAGGTACCAATGAGTTTTTCCTGATTGATGTAACGTTATACCTACCGAGTCTCAAACGTTGAACGAATACATCGTGAGGAAACCTACATACGCTGAAGAAGAAATTCTGATGCGTATGTGAAGTCTACCGCACCGCATTGTGCACGCGTGGTACTACACTAACGTACATACACCCTGTACCCTGCTGTGGGACGTAGAGCTGGTGTTAATGATACGCAGATCACTGAATGATTGAATTTGAACGGACCTGAAAAAAACCGGACGTAATCTCGTCTAATCACGAGTGAAGCACCCATTTATTTTTGTGTGCGTGCTGACGCACTGTCGCGCGGTACAAAATGGTATGGCGGGTTGTAGGACCTGCGCCTAGAGCTAGTGCATCTGTGTGAGTGTAGGTCCCTTGTAGAATAAACGAATATGTAGGACCTTCACATCTTTTTAGTGTCACATTACGTCCGCCTTTTTATCAAGTCCGTGGTTTCCTCACGATGTTTCCTTACACAATGGCATTCAATTCAGATTCGTTTTGAATTCAGTAAACGCAACAAAAGTCGGTAAAGTGATATAATGTATGCAACATTATGCTGTTCTTACGCGTGATTTTATCGGTCGCTTATATTGACCTCGAATTATGTGCTTTGAATTCGGGATTCTTCTTCTTGTCATTTTAGTGTTAGTGCATTCACACACGATGACGCACTGACGAAGCGGCGGAAGTCAGTCCATAGAACCACACCCGGTGCGTCAATGCGTCACCGTGTGTGCTTCTACTTGCGGTTTCATACAACTCCTTGCTTCACAAATGAAGGACTGACGTCTGCCCAGAGTGCGCAAGACGAACTCAGGTTTCGTCACTTGGGGAGGTTCTTACCCTTTACTCCTAAATGTTATAGTAATACACAATGTGTTATGTATGTGTTATGTGGCTGGTATAGTAGCCGACTCGTACCAATGAGTTCTTCGGAATTCATGTACGATTTGTGACACCACTGGCTTTTCGGTGAAGGAAAACATCGTGAGGAAACCTGCATGCTTCAATTTCGAGGCATGTATTGTACCCACTGTCCATTATAAGTGGCGACGGGCTCACTCCCCGTCACATTGGACAGAGTTTCGGTACTACTGGTGAAACGTAGATGTTCTGAGGTTTCAGAATATTACATTTTCCCCCGCGGGGAATATAGTCGTGAGCATATGCTTATGCTATGCTTATGTTATAATAATTAGTATCTAATCTATTAGTGCATATATGAATAAACTCTATTTTGTATTTTAACTACGCTAGCTGGCGCTAGTACTCTCATCTCAAAAACAGTTTACGTTACAACTATTTAACAAATGTTTCCCCATTCCTCGCTATGAAATCTCATGATTGGTTATAAATCTGGCAAACTACAGAACTACAGATTACAATTACAATACATTACATTCGTGTAAAACAAAAATTCATTGACTATATTGGTTTAAAATCTTGGTTTCTCTTCACTTTTGTTTAAGAATGAACCTTTCACGATAAAATAAAGCCTAAATATTTTGTGAAAATGTATTTGTATGGAGCTAACTGGTATACCTAAGTTAGCCTGTAGAATCCCACTGCAGGGCAAAGGCCTCCTCTCACGAATAAGGGTGAGAGGGAGTGGGCCATACTCCACCACGCGGGCCCAGTGCGTGTTGGTGGAGGCAAGTTAGTGGTCACCTTGCTGTCAGAGAATTTTCAAGCCGCCAATAGGCCTCTGACTTGGCTTAACGAATAGTTACAACGCCATCTGAGGGAACTATCCGAGACCAACTGCTTAACGTGCCTTCCGAAGCACGGAAACGCTCGAGATGAAATACCACTAAACGGTCACCCATCCAAAGACTGACCGGACCTGACGTTGCTTAACTTCGGTGATCGTTTCCAATACCGAAGCTCCACTACGCCAACGAGCGCTTCTGGTATAACTGCATGGTATACCTGTCACCTTAAAATTTTCTCTGAACCTTTTAGATGTATGTATTACCTACACAACAAGTTACAAAACAAAATCGTTTTAAAGTTTCACAAAACGGTCGTTTCATGCAAAAATTCTTTTAAAACAAACTTTCGCTTTCATTTGTTCCTAAATGCCATCTTTTGTTGACACTTTGTTACAGCGATGCGTGTAAAAGCGTGCATAATTGTTACATTTATGTTTAAACAAATTACAGTTAGGTTTTTATGCGTCAGAATTATGTGACACTGCAAAAGTATTCAACTTTAAACAACCTTTGGGCAGTAGACACGAGCCTAAAGTGTAGGTATTCTTACAACTTTTTGAGGTAGGTAATTTTAAAGACCTGGCAAAGCGCCTGGTAGATTCGACCGGGGATCCAAGGGCTGGCGCTTTCCTCGCTCAACGGATCAGTTTAGCCGTTCAGCGAGGAAACGCTGCCAGCATCTTGGCTACCCTGTCCAAACCTGCACCATATTTTAGGTTAAGTTAAGTTATATAGACAAGTCATTTATTTTTACTTATTTTTGATGTACAGTCAGCAGCAAAAAGATGTATGCCTCCTCATGCAAACGGTGTATACACTTTAGTACTACGCGTAGTACTAAAGTGGATACATCTTTATACTACGACGTAGTAAAAGTGCATACATCTCTTTGCTGCTGACTGTACCTATTATAGCTTACCTTTATTTGCGAATAAAACTTAACATTATACAAACAAAATAATTTATATACAACTAGTGTTTTCCCGCGACTTCGTCCGCACAAATTATATAACAGATTTTAAGTCAGATCATAAGCTATCTAACAAAAAAAGTTTCATCAAAATCGGTTCAGTAGTTTTTGCGTGATGCGCGAACAAACAAATAAACTAACAATTAGTATTCTAAGCGCCATCTATTGATGGCGCTGCACGTTTTTAAATCGCGCTATCGATATGTTATTCGCTTTTAGTGATAAGACCGCCATTTGTACCCTTTCGTTTTTTTAATTATGTTTTTGTTGCTGTATGTTTTTGGTGTGCAAATAATAGTTATTTGTTATGCTAGGCTGCAAAGTTGCTTTTTGGCGCGAGTACTTTTATTGAAACCTGAGCAAGCGAAGTATTCTAGGATTGAACCACGAGCGAAGCGAGTGGTTCAAATAATAGAATCCTGAGCGTCCAGCGAAGGTTTCAAAGGTACGAGACGCAGAATAACTTTGCAGCCGAGCGAAACACACAATTTTTCACCTCACAAAAGCGAGGAAAAAAAGTGAATTGCTAAAAAGAACATTTCAAAAAGTTTTTATTTTCGTGCTGGCCAGTGACATGAAATAGTTATTAAGCATTTTCAGTGCATTGGCGGTACCTATACAAAAATATTGAATAGACAAATTCGAATTTCAAAAACTCTTCCACGCTAGCGGATAAAATACACTTTTGCACTCAGATTTCGAACGATAAACAGAATCTTTCCGAGCTTGTGAGGTGAAAAGAATATTTATGTTATGTTATGTTATGTTATTTGACTTTATATGAAGTGAACCGCTACTTTTTTGTTCCTCATGATTTTACGGTTTTATAATAGGTAGTTAAGATTAAGATGTACAGCCACATTGGTCCCGGTTATTAGAGCTAGATGATGATTAATCCATTCCCCAACATAACATTTCTACAATATTTCCATCATCATCATCAGCTTACTGCAGGGCACAGGCCTACCCTCAATGAGTGTGTATGTACTTTATAGTGTAGTACCACGCGTGTCCAATGCGGATTGGTAGACTTCACAGACGCATCAGAATTTCTTCTTCAGCGTATGCAGGTTTCCTCGCGATGTTTTCCTTCACCGTTCAAGAGCAGTCGGTATTACGTACATAAGCTACAAAAGCTCATTGATACGCCATGTCGTCCGTGCGGGTTCGAACCAATACCTTCATGATTGAGTGTTCATTCATATACCTCTCCGCAACGAGCTACTGCCTCTCCATTACAAACCATAAGCCATAAGTGCGTTCACACACGATGACGCACTGACGGAGCGGCAGATGTCAGCGGTCACCGTGTGTGCTTGTAGGTATAGTCTGGTCATGGTGTCCCATCCCATATACTAACGAAATTTTAGTTTAAAAATTGGGATATTTGGCGTTATGGTATCGATTTGTAATTAATGTTTACGTAAACGTGTAAATTGATACTAAAAGTACGTGATCTGACTACAAAAAAATCTCATGAGCCTCGGAAAATCAAGCAATTTACTTTGCCCGAAGACTGCCCGAGTTACAGCAGTCGCGTTTCATTGTTTGACGTTGGGCATCTGTACTGTATAGTATTATATAATCTGTGGTCTGGTATAGCTTATGGCAAAATAGTCATGATCGTGGTGACAGGTGGAACAAAAATTTGAGTATGGTGGTGTTGCCAGTTTATGCGTGATTTTGACGTTCTTGCGTCGAGGCAGCGCCCTCTTTTTTTAGCAGGACTTTTCTGCCAAGCTGTACGGAAGCGGTTCGGTTTCATACAACTCCTAGCTTCACAAATGACGGACTGACGTCTGCCGCTGCGTCAATACGTCATCGTGTGTGAACGCACTAACCATAAACCACGGAATTTATAATTAAATATTGCGTCAAGAAAAGGTTACGTATAAAAAGAGGAAAGTCAAATCTGTTTTCAATAAACATTCAAAACTGGACAACTTTCATCTTCCACCTGCGCCCGCGCATGATGCGGTCGCCTTCGCTTTCACTTTGAATGTTATTAAGTAAAACCGGTATTGTGTGATGTCATATAACTTTAGGATCGAAGTTCCGTGAACCTTTTAGTTTTAAACTTGAGATTGAAAAGGTCGGAGCGGAGATGTCGTGACCACATGCGCATTATGACTGCCACAGGCTCTTGGGAAAATTGGATTTATCGATATAGCTGTATGCCGATTTTATATTATGAAAAATACAGGTCTGGGCCATTATTTTATTCAAGGAACAATTTGGATATTGTATTTTCTTTTATTGTAATTTTTACCGTTTAAAGGCCTCCGCTCATTGCTGCGATTTTATCGAGCGATAATATCGCTGCGATTTTGCGGTAATTGTTTCCAGTATATTTTGTATGGGGACGCGCGGGATCCTACACACTGCCGCGATATTATCGAGCGATAATATCGCTGCGATTTTGCGATAATTGTTCTCAGTACATTTTGTATGGGGACGCGCTCGATCCCACACACTGCCGCGATATTATCGCAACCTGACGCAATCTCTTTCTACTGCATTCAGTGGTGCAGGCGTGACGCGAATCGCGGAATCGCTGCAGTGTGTAATGTGTCGCGATATCTATCTATCTATGTTCTTGATCCCAGTTAGAGGTCAATAAACTAAGATTAGAGGCTACGTTTAAAATTAATAGCCCCCTATTACTGCCTTCATGGCCTGCAGTATTTTATGACGCAATTTTGTGGGAATTTCAAAATGTTATACTTATAATTAATAGGCCCTTTTGGCCCATAGCGTCAATTTCGGAAACGATAACGGATTCAAGCAACGCCCGGCCACGTTATTTCATCTCGAGCGCTTCCGTACTTTGAAAGGCACGTACAGTGTAGAGTAGGTTTGCAGTTTTTATATGAAGGCCTCCGCACTTTGCAGCAAGTGTGTGTCAATGCAATGTCATATCCAGGTGCAGCAAAAAGGGGTGACTTTAGATTCCCTTTTCTTCGGTTTTATTCATTTAAATCGATTTCTAGAAAAACCACATCACTTCTCATATCGTGTAGATGGTTCAGTTTATTTTTCAGCTCAAAAAAGTGCCATAAGTATAGTATATAGTATATATATAGTAATCCTTTCGACTTCATTCAATGAAGGGCGCATGCGTGACGCGAATCGCGGAATCGCAGTGTGTAAGGTGTCGCGATATCGCTGTCGATAATATCGCTCGATAATATCGCTGCAATGTGCGGAAGCCTTAATTCCTACGTTTTTCTACGCCTCAAAATGAAAGATTCCTCACGATGTTTTCCTTAACTCTGGTAGGTACACCTATGTAATATTTGACTGGAGGCAACTAGGATGCTACTTTCACTCCCGGAATGCGCTAGACTAGAATGTGATACCGGTCTTAAATAATTGTATTTATTACGACACTACAAGTTCAATCTATTCAAAGTGGTGGCTCCGATGGTTTCGGCTAGGCATAGACCATGTTTTTACTGAGGTTACGGCGAGGCTGAATGAGGCGACTAATGGATATATTTTGGTTCTCGCTGGCGGCGTAGTGAGTTTCGGTTTTTGGGGAACAATCACTGAAGTTAAGTGGGATCACATCACTATAACGCACTGACGGAGGAGCAGAAGTCAGTCCGTCATTTGTGAAGCAAGGAGTTGTATGAAACCGCACGTAGAAGCACACACGGTGCGTCAATCCTGCTCCATGCTTCACGGATGACGGACTGACGTCTGCTGCTCCGTCAGTGCGTCATCGTGTGTGACAGCTCTAAGCAAAACTTACTTGAATCGTGAGATTTAAAATCGATTTCGAATGTTTCATCTCAATGGTAACTACCTACTGCTGATTTGAACGAGTGACTTTCAAAAATCGCTCTCTTTGAGTATGATTTTTGAAAGGCAAATCAGCAGTAGAAAGATGCGTATCTCCAAAGTAATTTTGACATTTTTAACTACTGAGCTCACCGAATGATTCGAGATTCAAAAATCGCACTCCTGGTCTTTGGAGGGTAACTGTCCATCTCGAGCATCTCGGTGCTTCGGAAGGCACCGTCCTAGAGTATCCGTCAGATATCAGATATCAGTGTAACTAGGGTCCGTTCATCCGTCCGTCCTAATTTTAAAGGGTTGTATCTTTTGAACCGTAATAGGTAACGTTGCAAGTATACCTCATAAACTTAATATTACTACCGTAAAGTATACCTATTGCACAATATTAATAACTAATGGGGTTGGCGCGGCATTGTAGTGCGTCGGGAATGTTTGCGGAGGCGCACACGGACGACTTCTACGCTATAATGAGAAAACGGTGCGCCTCCATGTTGGGCAGGCTCCGAGCCAGCACCAGCGGTCTCCTGAGCGTGTTCAAAGACCAGTGGGACTCCCCGCTGTTGCATCACTGGGTGAAGCTCCATGCCGGGTTTTTAAAATACAATAAAACCTTGTTGTAAACTAACACTAGTTTTTAAGATAAATGTATACTAACCCTTATATGGACATCTTGTCTGAAATAAATTATTTGAATTGAATATTGTGTGGTGGTACGGAACCCGCGGTGCGCGACTCTGACTCACACTTGGCCGGTTTTTTTAACCTGGCATGTTTTAAAAGCTACTTAACCCAAACTTCATACATCATCTAAAAACCACACAAAAAATGCATTAAGAGAATATTATTCCGAGAGCGAAAATGCGCGCTGCATACAAACGTACTATGGTGATATTTTCAATACTAACCAATTAAAGTCAATGAAATTTTGCAGAAACAATCAAGAAACAAATCTCTATGCTTCTATAGAGTCAGATTTTCGTTAAAATATACAGTTTCAATGCTAGGATTAATTTAAGATTTGTATGGAAATCTTTGAGGCACTGTAACTGGAAAACTATACATTTTAACGAAAATCGGACTCCATAGAAGCATAGAAATTTGTTTCTAGATTGAAACAATCTAAAAACAAAATCTAGAAACAAAAAAATTTCTTAGTATTGAAAATATCACCCTAGTACGTTTGTATGGAGCGCGCTCCGAATAAAAGAACATTCATATGGTATTGTTAATATCAAAATAAAACGTCTCCTTCTAAAACCTTTATGTCAAAGAAATAAGAACGAGATTGTATAGATTCATGGAACATAATAAATAGAGTGTTGTGGTGAGCCAGTTGACAATAATATTGTGCTCAAAGCGTAATGGAGTCAATTTGTTATGTTGTTTTATTATTAGGCATGTTGTGTTATGTGGTTTATAAAACATGGTGAAATGATTTAAAGTGTGGTAGTCTGTTAGATGAAATTATTTTATTTATTTTTTGTCGTGGTTCTGGTTAAGTGCGTTCACACATGATGACGCACTGACGCATGTGCGGATTGACGCACCATGCGTGCTTCTACGTGCGGTTTCATACAACTCCTTGCTTCGCAAATGACGGACTGACGTCTGCTGTTCCGTCAGTGCGTCATCGTGTGAGACAGCTCGTAAAGCTTAGAATGGACCATCACATGACGTTTCGTGGGTGCCAGCTGACACCCACGGCGGCACTTAGACCACACTTAGACCAAGCACAGAAACATGACAGACTCAGCCTGTGCGGTATCATCGGCAGATTAGTTATTTAACAATCTTGTTAACTCATTGCTAGGCAGACCAGAAACTCTATTTACACTTATTATGTACCTTATTACTTTAACATTTAGATAAGTACGTATTATGGCGGAGGGACGGACGGAAAGACGTCTAACACGTTGTTATTTATAAATAACTAATATTTCAAGATAATATTTAATCATTTCCCGTGGTGGCTAATGCATTTAACCATCCATTTTCTTTTATTTCTTTTATTTCTTTCTTGATTTCGTCTAATATTTTGTTTTTTTTGTTACAGTTCCCTCGACGGAGAGCGGTAAGCTAGGATAAAGAGGGGTTTAAGGTGAAGGGGTTGGGGTTAGTGTGTTAGTTAAAGGTAGGTTATACTTAGTTACAGTATAGGATGTTAGGGTAGACAATTCGGTGATTGTCATATTATGATACTCAACATCTTTCGCTTTCCCAAAGGAACAGAAGGGAAATTTGCAAAAAAAAGTTTCGACTTAGCCCATGACTATATTCCCCGAGGGTCAGAGATATTCGGAAAACTCAGAACATCCACGTTTCACTAGTAGGTAGGTACCGAAACTCTGTCCAGTGTGACGGAAAGTGGCGACACTTTAATGGACAGTTGGGTATTGCATGCCTCGAACCAAATTGAAGCATGCAGGTTTCCTCACGATATTTTCCTTCACCTTTCGGTGAAGTTACAAATCCCAGTAGTGTTACAAATCGTACCTAGGATGAATTCCGAAAAACTCATTGGTGATAGACGGCCTGGACGGGGATCGAACCATCGCTGCACGGCAGGCAAGATTACTCGACACTAGACCACCGAAAAATTCGACTTAGGTATCTTATAAACGTTCGATCGGCTGATTGCATTTAGTATGGAAATCCTAAATGGTTTTTTTCGACGAGCCCAACGTCAAAATCAACTGTTTTAATTATAAATCTGCAATCCTACCATTTCAGTTTAATGGTCAGTCAGGGATCATTGCCTCAAGGTCGACCAGTTGTTGTCGAGCTGGCCTTTGACAGTCAATCAGATATGCCCTCTTGTGGGGCAAAAACAAGCCAAGTAATGGACGATCATCCTTTTAAAATACTGTCAGCATATTAAGTAGCACCATGTAAAAAAGCCGTGGTGGTCCAGTGGCGAGTAACCTTGCCTGCCGTGCAGGAGGTGATGGTTCGATGGTCCAAGCCGAATCGTACCAACTGCCAATGAGTTTTTTGGAATTTATGTACGATTCGTAACACCACTGGAATTTCGGTGAAGGAAAACATCGTGAGGAAACCTGCATGCTTCAATTTCGAGGCACGTATTGTACCCACTGTTCATTATAAGTGGCGACCGGCCACTGGACAGAGTTTCGGTATTACTGGTGAAACGGTGGATGTTCTGAGGTTTCAGAATATCTCTGACTACCCCCTCGGGGGATATAGTCGTGAGCATATGCATGCATATGCTGTATAAAATCTGTCTACGTTCTCCAGTTAGAAGCAAAAGATGTTGTACGACCATAGACTCGGAAACAAGTAGCGTTGCCTCGGGTCGATTCTGTCCCACACTTTCAACTTTCCACGACCCCGCCGTGTTAGACTTGTAAACAGAATGCTTATAAATATATGCTAAGATGTTTTAGTTTAATGAACTGTTGGAAAAAGGATGTATTTTTAAGTGATGTCAAGGACGTTTTTCGGACCAAACTAAACAAGTTTTTGTCTCGGCAAATATCACGTATTTTTTTCCGCAAGAAATAACTAATGTAAAATTGCGAGAACACTATAGGTGTTCTTAGTAGTCTTCAAAAAATCTCCAAAATCACCTCACGCCCTATCGAGTTAATTGTTCCTGATGATGTGAAATGTTGTACCTAATGCAGTAACTAGTTCAGTGATGATTCAGTGGACATCATCAGCTCCCAGTTCTGCCAATCATTTCGCAATCGCATGCAAAAAGGAAATAACCTTTCAATGCGTCACGCGTCGTTCACCGCACGCAATCTTCAAAGAAAGCGTCTGTAATATTATAAAATTACAATATCGTATTACAGTTGTAATCTGTAATACTTTCACTGCAGGTGTAATATTTCAAGCTTGTTAGCGGTTAGATTGTTATTTTATTGTTTTATTGGTGCATTGAACTAGTGGCATTCCGCAAGGTTCGATTTTAGGTCCTTTGCTTTTTCTCATTTACAATATTTCAGATTCAGCATCGGTTGGTACTGTCTCCGTGGTCTAATGGTTAAGAGCATTGGGCTCTTGACATGGAGGTCGTGGGTTCGATTCCCACGGGGGACACCTAGTGATATGTCACTTTGTGCGTTTTTCCTCCCTTGCCGTTGTGGACATTGCAGGCTGAATCACCTGATTGTCTGAAAAGAAAGATGATTCCGTGCTTCGGCAATCCAGCAATCCTAATAGCATTTTATTGTTAACATTTGGTCAGGCTACATGCAGTTACTTATATCCCAACAGCTTCCCCATATAGGCCAAAGTTCAGACATTTGAAAATGTCAAAATTACTATGGAGATATGCATCTTTCTACTGCTGATTTAACTTTCAAAAATCCTACTTCAGGAGTAGTAGAAAGATGCGTACCTAAATCCAAAGTAATTTAGACATATTTAACTTCTGAGCTCAGCGAATTAGTTTCAAAAATCCAGACCATCCATCGCAGCACTGACAGGTGTCCCCTTCCTTTAAAAGTCAATGTGTGGTCAAGGAATGTCAGAAATAGAGTCAAAATATATTGCGAAATTTCGTGCTCGCTTTGCTCGTAAAATTTTTTTTAGGCAGTTCTCAAACTGAACTGTCGGTACAATCGAGTCGGAAATAAAGACTCCTCTCGATTTTGTTTCATTATGTTAATCAAATCCATTTCGGCATGAGCTGGAAAGCGAGTTTATAATATATCTCGAGCTCGCTTCGCTTAGTTTTAAATCGCACAATCGCACATCAAGCTACGCAAAACCAACATAAGTTAGCCGTGCGTAGTGTGAATAACGTAAAAGTCGCGCGACCAGCTTATTTTGGTTTTGCGTAGCTTGATGTGTCGCCGTGTGTAGGTACTACTTAGTTCTATTGCAGTAAATTCTCGAATTCTCGATCTCCATAAATTTTCGTATCGGGTGCCACTCATGCAGCACAAAATCTACCACAGATATCTACAAAATACGTCAGGGTCTACAAAATATCTAATAGATATCTAGTAGATATTCTGTACTGTGTGGGACCTACGCTACCTACGCTACTGCTATTCGGTGAGGATGTAAGATCAAAAGTAAAATCCCATCAAATTGCATCCCACATAAAATTCTTAATGCATAATCTACAATTTGAAGACAGTAATAGAAGCATAAAAAAACTCTCGCGTTCGTTGGCCTTTCTCACAATAAATTGTTCATAAGCGAGCATAAAATAAAACAATTTAAGATTCATTCACGGTACGCTGCGTGTACGCACGACGGCGTAATGTGAGCAATTTGGTCAAAGTCAAGTTCAAACGAACTCTACGCTAACGTGAATGTTAAGACGTTTAGTAGGTGGAATACCTCGGAGGCATCTTTTATTTTTCATTTTACGACTAGATTTATACCATTTACCGAAACTAAAGTCATACCTCAGTATTTTTGGATAGTTCATCTAGTGCAATCATCAACTTAATACACGATTGGAATTACTTCACTCGATAGAAAATCGTCACAAAGAAAGATGACGTATTTTCATGCATTTTTAAACATTTTTCTCGGTTTAGAAGAACTTAAAATAGTTTCCGATTGTTGGTATTTATACTCACATATTCAACATTAGTTTAACTAGTGCAATCATAAATAAAATCTAGAAAAAGTACTTTGGTTAGTTGTTTTTAATCGAAAATACGGCTCACGCACACACTTTTCGGAGCGCTCGGCAATCGCGTTTCTCATAGAAAATATTCGTCCGGACCTATGGCCCCTTAATAGGTAATTTGTGTTGGATGAGCAACCGACTGCTCTGAAACTGAAACTGCTTCCCCCAGGGGGTAGTCAGAGTTATTCTGAAAACTCGGAACATCCACGTTTCACTAATAGTACCGAAACTCTGTCCAGTGTGACGGGGAGTGAGCCCGTCGCCACTTTTAATGGACGGAGGGTACATTCTCTACGATGGATACAATAAATGAAATTGAAGCACGCAGGTTTCCTCACGATGTTTTCCTTCACCGAAAAGCCAGTTGTGTTACAAATATTGAAAGAAAAAGTCGAAGCGAAATCGTACTGTCTGACTCATTTTAATTTACACCCTGTATAACGCTGATGATGATGTTCAAACTGGTAAGTACACGATCCACAAGTAGCCAATGAAAGCTATCTTCATTGAGAAACTAAAGTATCATATAACTAAAATGAAGAAGCCATTCAGACAACAGTGACTTTTACTTCCACTTTCGTAGATCACGATCCAGATAAGAATCATAGCAATTAAAGTTAGCAGTAGTCGTGCGTCTGCGCAGTGGCATCGACAGACTATGCGCAGACGGCGACGGTCATGGTTACCGACTATACAAGATCTAAATCTAATACGTTCAAAGACTGTCAACTTGGGGCCTTATTGTGTAACTAGTAACAACTATTAAGAGGATAGGCGGGCTGAAATGCTAATTTGGAGAATAGGTCACTTTTCCGACTGTATACGTAGGTATTTATCAGATCCGCCCCACCCATACACCCCGCCGACTAGAGTGCGAAAGAGACTGCAGCTCCAAAAATCGACGAAATCAGCATTTCGTATTCCCCTGTTTTCTCCTCCGAAACTAAACCTATTTTAATAATCCTTTCTAAAATAATATGAGAAAGACTTTGGCTATGTCCGTACGTTTTGCTTTTTTTGTTTATATTCGTCAGTTTACCGGATGTCTGAAAACGGGCGGTAAAATGGGTCATTTTCGAAGGTCCCTAGTTCTTACAGTAGGTAATTAATAAATGCAAAAAAGCAAAACATAGGGACATTATATGGCAGAGGTAATGGTTAAAAAAATATTTGCGCTAGCTAGTGTTATTATCCAGGAGTGCGATTTTTGAATCTCATTCGGTGAGCTCAGCAGTTGAAAATGTCAAAATTACTATGGAGATACACATCTTTCTACTGTTGATTTGACTTTAGAAAATCGCACTCCTGAAGTATGATTTTTGAAAGACAAATCAGCAGTAGAAAGATGCATATCTCCATAGAAATTTTGATATTTTCAACTGCTGAATTCATCGAATGAGATTCAAAAATCGCACTCCAGGAAGAAAACAGGGGAATACGTAAATTCGTATGTAGAAAACTGTACTCGTCTATCCTCTTAACTACGCGATTCCATCTGTAACAAATCGACATGGTGCTTTTGACAGTTCTTGGTTGGTGATACTGCTTCTTAAATATATTATATTTAGTACCTACCATTGACCTCTTTCTGGTCAATGGTACTACCTACACAATTTCAAACAGATGATTATAGAAACACAATAAGTTACTGAAAAACTTCGCAGTACAGTCATGCCTGAATAGATTAATTGCTCTTGGATATTGTACCTAATCAGTTAGGCAAAAGTCCTACTGGTTTTGCTTCATCATCATCACAGCCCATGTACGTCCCACTCCCACTGCAGGGCACGGGCCTAACCCTCAAAAACGGTCTATGGGCGTTAGTCCACAACGCGTGCCCAATATGGATTAGTAGACTTCACATGCCGTGTGGTGCCGGCCAAGAATATTGCACCACCCCAGCCCATCCCGTGGGTGTCCTTAAAAGGCGACTAAAGGGATTAACCGGAGGATGGGCAGCAGCGTTCTCCGAGTATATTAACACCCAACTGCGATCGCCAACCCGCCAAGCGTGGCGATTATGGCAAAACTTCCCTTTTGGGGGAGGCCTATATCCAGCAGTCGACGCATAAAAAAGGCTGAAATGAGACTTCACATACGCATCGGAATTTCTTCTTCAGCGTATGCAGGTTTCCTCACGATGTTTTCTTTCTCCGTTTGAGAGCAGTCAGTCGTTCCTAGGTCGTTATGCTTCGGTGTTTCCCCGGAACCGTCTTCCTGCATATGGGTTCATTATAAATGTGAATGTGATCGGAAATAATAGTGATTGAGCGGAAATAATTAAAGAAAAACTATAATTTACTCTTAACTTCCTATGGCATTAACAGTCGAGATTGATGTGATTATCTCGACTTAAATCGATCGATTTTCTCGATTTAATGTTTAGAAAAAAGAATAGTTTGCGTATTTGGAGCGAAACTAGCGAATTAACATAGTTTGTTTGTACATAGTCAACACTACAGGCAGGGCCGTAGCTAGGGGAGGCATCGTGGGGCCATGCCCTACCTTATTTACCCATCAACTATACCGTTTTTACCAAAAGGGCAAGCGGGACACAAGTCCAGGAGTGCGATTTTTGAATCTCATTCGGTGAGCTCAGCAGTTGAAAATGTCAAAATTACTGTGGAGATATGCATCAAATTTTTTCGTTTCAAATCTTCAATTTTCCTTATAAAGATGGCTCCTGCAGAAACATTGCGTGAAGCCCTTTTCAAAGATCGGAAACTCGTCTCTCGAAACAACAATCTATTCTCTTTTCGTTAGAATCACCAGGAATTTCAAGGTCTCTAGGAGAGGTTTCGATGCGTCCAGCACCTTCAAAATTTGGTCCCATTTTGCTCGTCTTAGAAGGCATAAAACTACAGATCGTAGTAGTTTTTTTTGTGTCCCAAGATTGTATACATTCAACTTCCGATTTAATCAATACCTACTCTATACATCCGATAATTTCCCAACGGAAAAGATAAAAGAACGTGTGAATGTATTTAATAGAATAATTAGATTATTGGAACCATTTGTCTACTTTGTTTCGTAATAGAACAATGACGCCGGAAAAAATGCCCGATTGAACTTCTTCGAATGGATCGTAGTGATGGGAAAGTATCGATGTTTTACTGTTTGATGGAAAACGGAAGTCGATATCTTAATTCATAATAAGTACCTAATCTAAAAATAAATCTTCACATTTAAAGTACTTAGGTACCTACCTAGGTCCTAACTTGGTCCTAACTTGCCTCCACCAACCCACAATGCGCCCGCGTGGTGGAGTATGGCCCACTCCCTCTCACCATTATTCATAAGAGGAAGCTTTTGCCCTGCAGTGGGATCCTACAGGCTTACCTATACTAGGATAGTTAACGTGTGTGTGCCTTTGCCAGTCTAATCAAGTTATTTCTCGGCCGAATCCTGTCTGCTTGAATGCTGGTGAGATTTATAAACCTGACACTAATCTAAGAGATGCCGCCGCCATCTAACGGTGTGTATTTCTAGTGTTTAGTTTCTAGCGTCTGCACCGCTGCTCTCGTATATGGCTAGCCATGAAACAAAGTGTTTGTCTAAGGACACTCCTTAACAAATTCTTGTCTCAAAACTCTTTAACAAATTCTTAACAAAGACTTGTTGTTGTGTGTGTCGGAAGTCGGAATAAAAATCGCCCAAATCGCCTACTGTACGGTTTACTCGGGTAAGATCGGATCGGTAAATCGGATAAATCAAATATTTCGAGAATGTTACACCATTTCGTGTGGCCTATTTTCCTTACCGCAGCTGTCGCTAGGAATACGATTCTTCGAACACACCAAAAATCCGTCCGGTCTTACCCGCGTAAACCGTGCAATAGGCGATTTGGGAGATTTTTAACCTCCCCTCTACTCCACGTAAGTTTAGGTGAGAATCGGCTTAACTCCCCAAACGCCCCACGTAATTGATGGACACCCCCTAAACCGACCTTTTCGCCTGGCGAGTTCTTGGGCACCGCAGCCTACGTTATTACGGATCTACGAGGTAGGTTGTCAACGGTCAGCAACAGACCAACAGGCTTAAGACGAATCAAAATACAAAAATACAAATAATTTATCCAAGACTATGAGCGTTTTTCTTTTTGTTTTCTAGGGGATCGAACGATGGCGCTACGGTCTGTGCGAAGAAACGTCAACATTTCAAAAAGTGTTTCTTTAAAATAAATAAAGAGTGAAAAGATGATATGACATATTTCATTATTTACTAATCATTTTAATCGAAAATTCTAAACTTTTACGCCTGACATGGCTGTATGGGCTTGATCCCTTGGCATTCCAAAAAAAGGCAGGCACAGTCTCGACGTAAGATTTTGACAGGATCTCGCGAACGGCTCTATGGGGCGATAAACATGCCATCTGTCGAGTTTTTTAGGAACTAAATTTAAAAAAGAAAAAAAATGCTCATTTAAAGAACGAGATTCTGGCTTGCCGCATTCGGGGTCCATTGTATCATGTGTAGGTACTGATTTGTTCTTTTTGTTAATAAAGATATTTGTATTTGTAAACCAAATCAATAACTATCGATAAGAAAAATATCGACAATGTCCCCTCACTACAGATTAAACTAGTTTACGAGCTTTCTTTACATTCGGAGCAGACAACGTGCGACTATCGAGAGTGTAGTCATAGTCATCAATGAAGGCAGTGACCTGCGCATGATTATCATGTCGAACAAGATATCATCGCGTTTGATTTGTGGGAACAAATTGTACACTCAAGATGACTCTTGTTAATTTTTTACCCGACTGCGACAGAAGGAGGGTTATGTTTTTCGAGCGTATGTATGTATGTATGTATGTATGTATGTATGTATGTATGTATGTATGTTTGTATGTCTATTTCTTTGGCACGCCCTACAGCTTAAACGGCTGGATGGATTTTAACGTATGAGGTATCATTAGATTCGTAAAAATCGTGAGAGTGACATAGGGTACATTATTTTAATATGACGTCTGCTAATTAAAAAAGAGAGGGGGGAGAATAATTTTTTTTTCGTAAAAAAATACAATATGGGTATCAAATGAAAGCTGATGAAGAGCAGATTCCAAATATATATATATTGTAGTACTTTTATGCTACCATTTTGACACAAGACTAAAAAGTATGAAATAAACTAAATTATTAAGATAAACAAAAAACCCGACTGCATAAAAAACTGAAAAGATAAAAACAAGCTCCTTAAATCATAATAACTTTGTTAGAGCAAATTAATACAATTTGAATGTTATTACTTATTAGGTAGGTATTGCAGGCGGGGACAAACCATAACCAACCATACGTAATTTTTCTTTGTCCCCGTTTGCGATACCTACCTACCTAATAAGTAATAACATTCAAATTGTATTAATTTGCTCTAACAAAGTTATTATGATTTAAGGAGCTTGTTTTTATCTTTTCAGTTTTTTATGCAGTCGGGTTTTTTGTTTATCTTATTTAATGAATGTTTTTTACCTTTGCAATATCAAGTTGCCCGGGTGTTGCGCTTACGTTAGGTATAGGTAGGTATGGCAATCCTAGGGTCGTACGTAGCGAACAACTCTCGCGCCTACATTTTCTAAAGTGAAGAAGAAGAGAGCTCGGTGGCGTGTTCTGGAGAGGTATGGACTCTCAATCAAGAGGTCCGGGTTCGAATCCGCACAAAAATCGCACTCCTGATCTTGGTATAATATAATACACTCAATCATAAACGCAAACGTCTTTCAATTTCAGTTGCTGCTATGGTGTTTGCTGGCCACCGCATTCGCCGAGGAGAGGCCTCCGGGTCTTGTCAACAAGGACAGCGACCAGGACCTGATCGCCGAAGCCACTCACTCAGGTAACAGTCTGATATTCAGCTTGCAATCAGTTTGTTTATGACAGGCATAAGCATATGCTCACGACTATATTCCCCGAGGGGGTAGTCAGAGGTATTCTGAAACCTCAGAGCATCAACGTTTCACCAGTAGTACCGAAACTCTGTGACGGGGAGTGAGCCCGTCGCCACTTATAATGGACAGTGGGTACAATACATGCCTCGAAATTGAAGCATGTAGGTTTCCTCACGATGTTTTATTCACCGAAAACCCAGTGGTGTTACAAATCGTACATAAATTCCAAAAAACTCATTGGTACGAGTCGGCCTGGACGGGGATCGAACCATCGCCTCCTGCACGGCAGGCAAGGTTACTCGCCACTGGACCACCACGGCTTTTTCTCTCCACTGGACCACCACGGCTTTTTCTCGCCACTGGACCACCATGGCTTTTTCTCGCCGCTGGACCACCATGGCTTTTTATCACGGGCACATGAATACATAACCCTACAGAACGAAATGCTTTATACAAGCGGTCGCTGCCGGTGTATTTGCTGATGGCTCGCGTTAGAGGATGTCAAACAGGTCGCACTTACCCCGACTGAGTGTGTGTCACAGGTAAATCGTGCGGTGGCGAAGTGGATATAAGTCATAGACCATGATTAAATACTCCACAGAGACAAAACTTCCTACAATCGCGCTACAATAGGAAGGTACAATGAAATTAATATTGCGGGTGTGCGTGACGTGTCACTGACAAGATCTCCTACACGCCTCCCGTGGACAAACCAGCTCGGTCAGTGGACAATATATTATGGGCGTTTTGTGTCTCTGTTTGGTGTGGACTGTAGGTATGATGATATAGGAGCTGTGGTCCGTGATGCACTCTTGATGAATAAAAGGCGCAGAGAATCTTAACAGCCGTGTATTGTATCGGATCGCCGGAAGAAGAAGGAAGAGACAAAAAGTGTTGCAAATTCAAAGTGTTGCATTGAAGAGACAAAAAGTGTTGCAAAAAAACAGTCTCGTGAACATTTTGTGCGCTCCTTAGAAACTTTGTGCCATTTTATCACACCTCTGACTCTCCCTAGAACGATCTCACGATGCTTGAATAGTGCTGCTAAAGAAACGAGATAGCGTCAGCTTCGGCACTCGTCGCGTTAGCACGCGCGAGCTTGCTGCAATTTGCTTCTCAAACGGCGCCTCTAAAATTGCCCCTAAACTGCAGGGTGAGGGGCGGAATCCGCACACCGTACCCTCACCATGGGCCTACCCAAGATTTAACCACTCTAGGTGTATCCTAGAGACTGATGATGACGATAAACTACGTAGTATTGTTCCCGGTTTGCCGGAAGGTCCCGATTTTAGGGCTAAAAATGCCACTGCTTGCTGCGTAAGACAGCCAAATTTTGTTCGTTCCAGGACCGAATTCGACCAGGTGAAGAGCGGGTTGACAGTGCCCGTGTAACTCCTTGATCACTATGTCTCCCCAAATTCACACTGACCAACTTGTGCTTGAGTATAGTCCGCTTCCTCTCACGCCTTTTTGTGAGTGACTTGTGCCTTATTGAGAGTCAATACTCTCAATAGACTTTAATCGCATTGTTTTCTGTCTTCCAGGAGCGCAAGCGCAGAAACGTGAAGCGCCGCTATCGAACTCCTACGGCGAACCGATACCTTCAGATGCTTATGGACCCCCGAGGGAAATACCCCTTTGTAAGTATAGTTTGTTCCGGATAGTGCCGGTAGATGGCTGTATTCTGTATGAAAATATTCTGGAAGCAGGAATTACGATTTCAATTACAAAAAGGCCGGCTTTAAGTCCTACGAGTATCAAGTGCCAGTTGTACCATTGATGGTAGTACTTGCACGATCTAGTGCCAATTGTACCATTAATGGTACTACTGGCACCACCTAGTGCCAACTGTACCATTGATGGTACTTCTGGTCTTAGATCAAAATAAAATGAATGGATAGGCCTTACGCGAAAATTTCAAACCAGAAAAATGAGGCAAAACAAACGAAAGGTTTACTTCAAATTTGTATTCAAGTGCCCTAGATTAGACAGATAATGGCGCTAGTTTGTATGGACCAAGTGCACCAGTAGTTTGCTTCAACTTACCGCGCTTTAGGCCTATCCATTAATTTTATTTTGATCTAAGCTTCTGGTACGGCGGGCAATCCTTATCTAACTAGGTACTGATAGTTATATTTTGTCATTGCATCCAAACATCGTGAGAGGAGAGCTCAAATAATATCCTGCCTACCTGACGCTTTTCTAACTAAGCAGTCGCTCTATAATCAACTATGAGTAAATGAATGATCGTTAAGAGACAGAAAGGCTTGTCTCTTTATTTACCATTCACGTTTTTTAAACTAATATGACTACTGAACCAATTTGGCAGCTTTCTGCTTTCTTATTTGCCTCACCTACATACACTTCTACGAAAGTATCTTATAAAGTCACCATAACCCTTGTTTTTTCTCCAGTTCCAGACCTACCATCGCCAGCACCAGTCTACGGAGTGCCCAACCAGCAGTTCCATCAACAGAACAACATCTTCCAAACCCCCCCAGGAGCTTACGGACCCCCATCACCAGTCTTCCCGAGCCAGAACTATGACGGCCCCCCACCCCCAATGTACAACAAGCCTAAACCTCAATACGGCCCACCAAAGCATTATGGACCTCCAAAACAATCATACGGACCCCCCAAACCTATTTATGGACCACCAAAGAAGACCTACGGACCTCCGAAACAGAATTTACCGAAGCCAAATTACGGAGCACCTTTCAAACCTCCAAAATTGTCGTTCCCGAAGCCAATTTATGGAGTACCAAAGCAACATGGACATCCAAAACCTGTTTACGGACCACCGAAAATCTCTTTCGGGCCACCACCTAATATCCCGAACATACCACTAGATTTACCACCTGTATCTTTCCCACAGAACTTTGGCTTCAATAACAACAACTTTGGTAACAATATAGATATAGGATTCAATTTACCAGCACCTATCTACGGTACACCGCTGGCGAGTCTACCAGTTGACCTTAAGCCAAACTTCCCGATACCTCATGATACTTATGGACCCCCTGGACATACTTTAGGACCTATAGGACCAAACGATCAAGTGGTCGTCGAAGGATTCAGCAACGTTGGCCATTATGGTCCACCGCAGCCTGATCCAAACCCTCGTCCACCTCATCCTGGTATACCAGCGCCGCCTACTCCTCCCCACGTTTTATACGACGGTTGGAAACCAATTCCGGGAGTATCAAAACCGTTTGTTGAAAACATCGAGCAGAATTCCGGAGATCAATACGGTCCACCGCCAGAAGTCCAAGAAATACACATCAATCTAGACGGGCATTCGCTGCCAAATGTCGACCATCATGGACCCTCGTTCAATGGCGGTCAAATCAACACAGGTTACTCAAGCGTACATCAAGATGCTTTGGCTAACATTGACTTGAACGCTATCGTTGGAGGAGACTCAAACCACATTGACCAATCAAAGACCGTTTTTGAAGCTCATTATACAGAAGGTAACCAGGTAAACATTAACCAGCAAGCAGATTTACAGTTCATCCAATCTTCAGCACCGTCTGGCCTTGAAAAACCTTTTGATTCTTACGGTGCTCCCCCAGTTGAATCTCTTTCCAATGGCCCCTACCCATCGTCTGTGAGACAACAAGGAGCTAAAGGCTTAATACCTCCATCTGGTGTATATGGAGTACCTCCTGGAAGTCAATATGGTGCACCACCAAAACCACAGTCACCTGGCCTCCCAATACCTTACGGTTCCTTCTCCGGCGGAGGTCACAACGGCGGAAATATACCACGGCATCCAATCAAATTCAGAGATTCCGTCCCCGAAGGTCTGATTCAACAAATAGGTCACATAACGCATCATAAGGATACGCATGGTAACGATCATTTCGTCCAAGGACCAACGTATTTGCCACCACCAATAAGAGAAGTCAAGGACGTTAACCAACAGACTGGAAACCATGGATTCAACGGAGCTTCATTATCTATCGAACCATCAAGTCTATACAGTCTACCTCATGCTGGAAACCCGTTAAATTTCCACGGACAGCAACAACCTAGCAACTTATATGGGTCCCCTGTAGATTCGTATTCAGTACCATTATTTACTGTCGGAGATAACACAGGCTCTGGTTCAAATATCAACGAAGTTAAAGCTAATATCGACGGAACGATCTTAGCTAATCTTTCTAACTTAGATGCGGCGGCTATTCTTAAACACTGTCCTTACCACGAAGCTATATTGAAAGCGGCTAAGTTAGGAGAAAAGATACCATCGGACCTAGCTTCTAGTTACGTCGCAAGTTTAAGTTCACTAGGATCAACACTTTCTAAAACCCAACAGACGTTGATATCACCTCAAAATGGATTCAACACGCCTGTTGCTGGAAGCGAATCAGTTTCTTACAACAGCAAAGACCTATCCAGCGCCTCGCATACTTTAGTCCAAACAATATTACCGGCTACAGATCATAAATACGAGAAGAATGTATTACAAAAAGGAAAATCTCTTAAAGAGAATTCTGGTAAAAATAGTTACAAAGATGACAACAGACTCCAATACGTCTCCGATCAGATTTTGCAGACGTCTGAAAAGATAAGGAACTTGAGCGCTGAAACTAAGGACTTACAGCAGAAAATTGTATCTACAAGTCAGAATATCAATCAAGTAGTAAACAAAGGTCAACTTACAGCTTTCGGTGGAGAAATACCAGTCAAAGGAAAATTGGGCAGTTATTCCGTTCAAATACAGTCGGCAGATAGTCAGGGAAGCAAGGGTGGTGCTCCATCGATACCCCACGAACAATTACTATCTGAAGGCTTACTCCAAAGCATTTTACAAGCAATAGAACAACCGTCTTCCAATCAGGTTAGAGTTCAAAATCACCAGATTTATCAGACTCTACCGCAAAAAAATCAGAACCAAAATATTAAATACCAACAATCGAACGCAAATTTCGGAAGCATCGATTTTGGAGGCTTAACCCTGCCAGCCGGCTACGAACCTATAGATAGGACAAAAGAAAAATCACAGAGCGTAGATCAAGAAATCCAAAGCACTAATAAAGATATTAAGAAGATTCTACACAGCGAAATTATTCACAAACATCGTGGGGACATACCCGAAGAAACTCACAGAGATTGTGATTTGAGAGCTGACAATTCCATAACCCACACTATCGTAGTCCCACCACCAAATGTAGATAACGTCCAAACAGTTGACGAAATCGATGACAACGATGTAGCTATCTACTTCGACGATGAAAACAATGAAGGAAAATCTTCAGAAAAAGAGCCTGTAACAGAAATATCAGTAGCTACCAGTATAAGTGAAAAATTAGATGATTATAGCGGTACAGAGTTTGGTAACAAAATTGTTAAGAAGCAGTCGTGATTAGATTTTAATGAGGTAGATTCTAGTCTTGTAGAACCAGTGAGCAACTCAAATAACATCGAACTGACAGGGAAATTAGCATAAAGAAAGAAATATCACCAAGTTTAGGAAATAATTTCGACAGTTTTTTCTTGAATAACTCTTATTTGAAGTCTCAATAGGTCATGCCAATGAATTGGCGTACACTAGCAATTCTAACATAATATTTATTTAAAAAAACACTACTTGTTGGACTTGTTGAAATTATTATGAATTATTTTCAATATTTCTTAGTGACGCCATCTATAGTTCGATAGTAGTCATAGCCTTGTGTAACAACGCGATTTAAGTTAGTTTGGAACAAAAAGTTTAGGCTTTAACGTATTCAGTGAACGCTCTATCTCACTCTGGTCTTACTAATGGCAGAGACAGCATTCATATTTAAGCCAAAATGCTTTTTGATGCAAGCCACCTTTGAAGGTTTTATTCTTCCAAAATTACAATTTACGAAGACTTTTCTGTCTGGACGAAAATTAATACTAAATAAAAATAAAGTCGTAACAAAGCTCACTGGTGCCATTTTTGGTATTAAAATGCCATTAAATAAAAGATGCCGGAATTTCGAAGCAAAATCCGACATATTTTATAACTAAAATTGTTTACAGCGCCATCTATCGATCAATTTGGGGCACATCCCTAGTTTGTCAGGTCTATATCTTCTAAGATCTTTCTTAAACTATTGGAAGTGCCTCAAATGTTAGTTTTTTAGTAATTATTAATTATTTAACTCCTATTTATTGTACAATTATAATTTAACAGTAATTTTTAAGTTTAATTCAGTATTTGGGTTTATGATTTTTTTAGTTACTTTATTATCTTCGATCACAAACAAAAAAACTAGATTTGAAAAAGTTAAAGCTTTAGAAAATTTAGTCAAAAATGCACTTAAACGAATATCTGTGCGCACTATGGTTTATTATCGGCACATTATAAGAAAGAGTAAATGACTACATGTACAGAACGGACACTACCTGCCCCTAAGATCAAAGTAAAATTAATGGATAGGCCTAAAGCGCGTCAAGTTGAAGCACACAACTAGGGCAATTGGTCCATACAAACTAGCACAATTGTCTGTCAGAACAAGGGCAATTGCGTACGAATTTAAAGTATACCATTCATTTGTTTTGCCTAATTTTTCTGGTAAGAATTTGACTTTGATCTAAGCCTGTCCAATCCTAACTTTTTCTCAACCCCTCATGGAAGTTGGGAGGAAGACGGTAGGAAATGGTGTGCTCTTTCACTCAGTGTAACACATGCTTTCCTCTTCTTGTCAATGCGAGCTTATTAGTATTAACTATGAAGTGACAACATGTCTTGGGTGTGGTATCGTGCCATCTCGGTCTAACAGAAAACATGTAAATTCGGATTAGAATTTGCTAAGATTTGACAAGATATTTTGCATCTAGATTTTTATTTGTGACCGAAGCTTATTATTTATTATTTATTATTTTTGAAGTTTGTAAGTACAATTATTTAATTTAATGTGTTAATAAAATGTACAGTTTCACACTTTTGTTTCATTTTATCGCTACCGATAACTATTTATTACACACAAATTGGCCCTACGCAGACCACCAGTCTACCACAACCTCAGTATGAAATTTACCATTTACTTACGGAAACATCCGTAGAGTTTAGTGGCGCATGGCGCTTCAAATGAACACAAAGAATTAGTGGACAGTCTGTGGCGACTTGCTAGAGCGTCCGAGTGCGTTGCACATAAACGAAGTATCATCCTATTTTCAAAATTATTTTATCAAGGTAAAAAAAAATTTTTAAATATTTAGTTTCAATGCTAGCCTAGGATTAATTTAAGATTTGTATGGAATTCTTTGAGAATGTGAGAACGTGAGAACGTGCAGCGCCATCTATTGACAAAATAGTGTGTTTGTTTGTTCGCGCATCACGCAAAAACTACTGAACCGATTTAGATGAAACTTTTTTTGTTTGATAGCTTATGATCTGACTTAAAATCTGGTATATAATTTGTGCGGACGAAGTCGCGGGAAAACACTAGTATTATAATAAGATTGACAAAGCTTGTGCTGACTGCTTGTATAAATAACTAGTGTTACCCGCGACTTCGTCCGCACAAATTATATACCAGATTTTAAGTCAGATCATAAGCTATCAAACAAAAAAAGTTTCATCTAAATCGGCTCAGTAGTTTTTGCGTGATGCGCGAACAAACAAACAAACACACAAACAAACAGACAGACACAATTTCTAAAAAAGGTTGATTTCGAGTCAGGGATACCTAAAAACCATATCGTAATCTTTTTTTGTAAATATCTTTAATGTACAGACACACTTCAGTTACAGTTTTATAATAGTTATAAGATAACAGCCGGTAATCAAGATAACAACGGCATGTCCAAACTAGGACGAAACTTCGTTTTGTATGGAGCAGGGCTTTATCAGAAATATACAGGGTCCTTCTTAATATGCTGACACTTTTTTAAGGAGATGATCAGATTATCAAGCAGTTTTGTATGGGACAGCTGATTGAAAGTTGTTAATTTTGATGATCTGATCATCCTCTTAAAAAAGAGTCAGCATATTAAGAGGGATAACGTATAACGTGACTGGATGAGAAAGATGCGGAATACATTTTAAAATAATTTTATTAATTTTCCATAATTCATATGTATATACTTTGGTACGATATCTGATACATATTAAGGTGTCTAGAAAGTTTGAGACAAATAAGAGTGTACATTTTTATGAACATTCGAAAATTATTCCATTAAAAAATAAACATTTCAATTTTCTACTTTAAAAACTAGATATTTTCAATGATCTGCCATTCTGTGCCAGTCCAGGAGTGCGATTTTTGAATCTCATTCGGTTAGCTCAGCAGTTTAAAATGTCAAAATTATTATGGAGATACGCATCTTTTGCTGCTGTTTTGACTTACAAAAAGCGCTCTCCTCGAGTATGATTTTTGAAAGGCAAATCAGCAGTAAAAATATGCGTATCTCCGTAGTAATTTAGACATTTTCAACTGCTGAGCTAACCGAATGAGATTCAAAAATCGCTCTCCAGATAGTGTATCCATTTCCTACAATGCATGAGTAATCACTAAACATAAACTTAAAAATAAATACTTAATGAAAAAGAAACAAGTGTGCTTTAGACCACACGACTGAAGTAAAACAAACTATTTGTAGGTATCATACAAATATTTGCCCCTTACGGGATTCGAACCCGCGACCCTCGGCACAGCAGGCAGGTTCACTACAGACTGCGCTATCGGGCCGTCGAAGAATGGTTTATTGATATGATAGGCAACATCTTTAATCAATTTTATACCGAAGTGTATGGTAAGTAGGCACTTGAAATTTTTTGCATTTTCTTCAAAAAAGATATTTAAACATATTACTACAGGGTGTAAGGGACAGCCCTCCGCATACTGAAATGGTGAACTCAGACCATCAAACTGAACAACTTTCACTATGGAGCCTACCTCAGGAAACGCGAAAAAAAGACAGCTGTCCCATACATTTGAGTCTGGTAGATACGGCAGTTTTGTATGGGACAGCTGATTTTTTACACGCCAGCTTACTCCCCAAGTCAAGCGTGCTTAAAGAAGTTTTACTTCAAAAAACATTTTTAATAATCATTTAAGTTTACTAAAAATCACCTGTAGTGATAGTATGGAGTTGGGAGAAGCCTGAGCATTAGTGTAGGGGCAGCGAAACCCTCAAAACTATCGTAGGTTAAGTACTGTTGTATTTTTAGTAAACTTGAATACAAAAAAATATTACTAAAATTATTTTTTCAATAGTAGTTGAGTATTTATTTTAAAGCATAGCGTTCCGTATGAATTGTAGACAATGGATACTTAATTGGACTGACAATGACAACGAAAAGTGATGTTTTGAAAAACAAATCATTACTAAAGTTTACATTTTAAAAATATCTTCTTGAATTACAAAATTAGGATATACCAGAATGCTTCATAAAAATGTACACAGAATATAATTTTAGAAACAAAATATTGCATTGTACAGTTAAACATTAATTACCATATTCACTAAACACTGAGTACTAAATATAAAAAAAAGAACTAAAAATAAATTGACTAACATATTTATTCAAAGAGACAATGCCCGTTTGGCCTAAACTAAGGCGCTAGGTGACAAAATAAAGCAGTAGGTTCGAATCCGTGGTAGAACCATTCAAGACAAAATGGACATTATGTCGACACACCCTTGACACTTGCTACAAGCGGGCTCGCACTGACAAGAAGCTAGCAGATGATTTTTTTTTTTAAATGTTGACATTTTCCTTTTCTAATTTCTGTTTCAAATGTCAATAATTTTAGTATCTGCCAGAATTCGAACCTACTACCTTAGTTATTAGAGAGTACAGTCGTCTAACATTTACTAAACTAAACATTCATAAACAATAAAAAAAATACAATTAAAAAGAATAACTTTGGTCTATGACTTGTCAGATCCTAACTTTAAAAACTTAATTATTAACAACAATATTTTTTGCATTATTTTATTTATTTGAGACAAAAATGTAAAATCATAAAAAAATAAGTATTAAATGCTGCCAAAATGCTGTTGTATAAAGAAACATTATTTCAACTGTGTACACAAAGAAAGGTATCTTTTGGCGATCATAGCTTACAGCTAATCATTTAGGTAGAATTTTTTCATTTTTGCCCCTACAACAAACAAAAAATTTTACAATAGTTATTTGTTATGCTAGGCTGTAAAGTTGCTTTTTGGCGCGAGTACTTGTATTGAAACCTGAGCTTAGCGAAGGTTTCAAAGGTACGAGACGCAGAATAACTTTGCAGCCGAGGGAAACACACAACTTTACACCTCGCAACAGCGCGCTGTTTGGAGGAGGGGAGGAGGAGGAGGAAAGAGGAAAAAAGTGAATTGCTAAAATGAACATTTTTAAAAGTTTTTTTTCGTGCTGGCCAGTGACATGAAATAGTTATTAAGCATTTTCTGTGGATTGGCGGCATAGTCAAATATTGAATAGACAGATTCGAATTTCAAAAACTCTTTCCACGCTAGCGGATAAAATGCACTTTTGCACTCAGATTTCAAATGATAAACAGAATCTTTCCGAGCTTGTGAGGTGAAAAAATCTTTGTACACAATAGACATTGCCCACGTGACGAACTGGATTCGTTTCAAATCGTAACGCAACTAACGAATGAGTATAATCAAATAACAAATACAAAGAGTATGATAGCTAAATTTATACACAAAACAAGAGGAATATCATACTTCCCAATGAAATGGAAATTATCCTTTTCTGCAGTGGGATTTCTTTTAAAATACAAATTCAAATTTACCAGTTTTGTATGCGAAACGCGATGGGCATATTGCCTTTTGCATAGGAACGGTGATATAATGCATACATCCATGTCAGATGTAAACAGTTTTAAATTAAAATTATTTGTAAATAATGAAACATTCCTGTAAAAGATTCGTTGGCATCTTTTAGATCATCTTTTCCCTATTTTTCTTTTTTTATTTTGTATTTTAAAGAAACGCTTTTTGAAATGTTGACAGAGAAACACAGAAAAAATGTTTATTAACAATCATTAATGTCACAATCGCCATATTTGAGCAAAAATGCAAAAAAAAATTTCTTTAACACAGAGCTGCCCCTCTAGAATGACTTATCTTCTTGTGCGCGACTGGGTTTTTTTCCATACTCCAAGTCGCGGCATTCGCTCTCCGAAAAGCGCGAGAAGAGGTAATTTAGTATGCAGCGAAGGCGCCCTCTATCGGTAAATGCATGCTAGAGGGACTGGAAACCGTCGTAAAGCGACAACCGTCCATAAGGTACCTTTTTATGCAGTTTAGATTAACCAAAAAACATACACTTAATAATTTTAACAACTAGAAGAATATCATCCCATTCAATGTCCATACAAATTCACTTTCACCTTATTTTCAACAGAAAAATTCACAAACCGATGTCGACGATTTCATTTTTTTATTGAGTATTATTTTTAATTACTTATAAGTAATTACTGTAAGTTAATTTTTTAACTATCAAGATAATAGATTTATATTTGGTTATAGGTAGCTTGAATATTTTCGGCGTATTTGCAGAGATCACTAAAGGCATACTTAAATGCTGAGCATAAATTAATGAGGGATTTTCAGAAAGCCATTAAAAAAGAAAAATTAGTTCCTAATGGCTCGATAGATGGCGTTAAAGAGACAGGGCGAGGACAATTAAAGATAACTTCCCTTATGACCACGATACCAGAATAACACTCAGTTGCAGAAACGCTCATTAAAGTTAATGCTCCATTAAATCTCTGTCTGTCACTTTTTGTCTTGTTGACGTAGTGGAAGCTAGCAAGATATTTAATGGAGAATTAACTCAAATGAGCGTTTCTGCAACTGAGCGTAAATGCGTCTGACAAGCAAATTTTTTTTTCCTGACAACGCCTTCTAGATAGTGCCAGTGTAACTATTGTTTATTCAATTAATAAATCTCATCTACTAAAAGAATATATTAGCAAAAATTTAGAACCACTCCACTAAATTACGTCATCACATGGGGAAAAATTTAATTAGGCAAAAATTTATCAGAGATTCATAAAACTGTCCAGAAACAAATACGCCGAAAACATTTAAGCTTCTACCGTAATTTACAATAACAAGGTGACCAAATAACTATGATGATTGCGGACAAACAACCTTTATGCAGGCATCTGTCAAAGTTTAAAAACCGGCCAAGAGCGTGTCGTGTCCGACATGACCGTCCGTCCGTCCGGAAAAGTGGCCACTTTTGGCGATATTAGCTACAATCATGAAACATAATAATCCGTAATGTTTCGATAAATTGAAAACCAATCAGGATTGCGATTTTTAATGTCATCGCATCGGTGAGCTTGAACGGTTTTTAAATCTCATACAAAAGCGTTCTCATGCATCTTTCTACTGCTTATTTGACTTTAATAAATCGCACTCCTGAATTATGATTTTTGGAAGTCAAATCAGCAGTAGAAAGATGCATATCTCTATAGTAATTTTGACATTTTCAACTGCTGAGCTCACCGAATTAGATTCAAAAATCGCACTCCTGGACTACAATGTGACATTGTTGTTTTTTTGGAAATGTTGTTTTAATTGTTTAGAAATAAATAAAATACGATTGAGGGCAGCACAAAAGGCTCGGTACCCTGTTAAAATATAGGGTCCTTTATGCTGACACTTTGTTAAGGGGATGATAAGACCGTCAAAACGAACAACTTTCTCTACGGGACAAACATCGAAATCGCGAAAAAAATCGCTAGAGTGGAATAGGTTTGCAGTATTGTATGGAACAGCTGATTTTTTTTCGCGATTTTGATGTTGGTGTCACTGCCATAGAGAAACCCCACTGACATATACTCTAGCGATAGACAAGCTCGTTCAAACAACAACATGTCACACAAAAAAACACATTGCGGTCTGTCATTGCCATAGTGACGAAGTGAACTCGGGAACATCAATGTGGTGCGTGTACTTCAAGTGGAACATGTTGCTTCTATAAAAGGGCCTGTCTATCGCTAGAGTGTAAGTCAATGGATTACCCCCTTAAAAAGTGTCAGCATATTAAGATGGATGGATATAGCAAAAATATTTGATAACTTATCTGTTTAAAAAGATAAGAATAAAAATATATATGCTAGTCTCACCACGTCCGAAATAATCATAGTTACGTGGCCACACTCTGTAGGTACACAATGAATTATATTATTGTGGACTAAACCCTATAACATTTATTAAGATTTAAAGCTCGAAAGACGAAACTAAAAGTCTTACAAACTACGAAAAAATACAGTCTTAAAATATTTGGCTAATGACGGATTTTTTGTTTTATTTGTATGTAACTTAAAGTTGCATTTTGTGTAACAATTTATTATCTTACAGGGTGAATTTGATATCATTAGCATCCTTTTAAACTAAGAGTCTACCCATCAAACTGAACAACTTTTACTATGGGAGCAAGCCGAACAGGAGAGCGATTTTTGAATCTGATTCGGTGAGCTCAGCAGTTGAAAATGTCAAAATTACTACGGAGATACGCATCTTTCTACTGCTGATTTGCCTTTCAAAAATCATACTCAATGAGTGCGATTTTTGAGAGTCATATCAGCAGTAGAAAGATGCGTATCTCCATAGTAATTTTGACATTTTCAACTGCTGAGCTCACCGAATGAGATTCAAAAATCGCACTCCTGAGCAAAAGAAAAAGCTGTTGACTCAAATGTATGCAACAGTAGATGTTTTTTTGCTCCGTTCGATTTGTTCCCATAATAAAAGTTGTTCAGTTTGATGGGTAGACTCTTAGTTTAAAAGGATGCTAATGATATCAATTTCATCCTGTAGTGTCCTTCTTAATATGCTGGCGGTTTTTAAGCTGATGATGCGCCAATCAAATTGAACAACTTTTTTTATTGGACCAAGGTACAAACTCACGAAAAAAAATCAGTCGTTCCATATAAACCTGATACGGATATAGCTGATTTCATTTTCTGATTTTGATGTTGGTCCCTTAGATCAAAATAAAATTAATGGATAGGCCTAAAGCGCGGTAAGTTGAAACACACTACTGGTGCACTAGGTCCATACAAACTAGCGCCATTATCTGTCAAATCTAGGGCACTTGCATACAAATTTGAAGTAAACCTTTCATTTATTTTGCCTCATTTTTCTGGTTTGAAATGTTCGCGTAAGGCCTGGCCTATCCATTAATTTTATTTTGATCTAAGGTTGGTCCTATAGAGAAAGTTGTTCAGTTTGATTGTCTGAAATACGGGGGTATATACGTAACGCATTTAAGTCTACACCCCGTATACTTTAAATATGACCACACATTAATAAAATAATCCTTATTTGTTCCACAATATGCAAGTTTGTCATATTTTTCCCTAAATCAACTATTTATTGTAATTTAGGGGACATTTTGAGATTTGTGACAATAAGATACATAGAGAATAATCTTAATATTACTTTTATAATGGGTATTATCAAAACGGGTAGATCAACAAGAACAAATTTGACGAATATAAATATAAAGAGAAAAACATACAGACATAGCCAAAGTCTTTCTCATATTATTCTTGAAGGAATTATCAAAATCCGTTTAGTTTTGGAGGAGAAAACAGGGGAATACGAAATGCTGATTTCGTCCAGTTTATGTAGATAACATCAGTCCTAGGTGCAGTTGTCTCTTTCGCACTCTAGTCAGCGGGGTGTGTGGGAGGGGCTGATCAAATACGTATACAGTCGAAAAAGTTACCTATTCTCCTTTCTTCGAGAGCCCACCTATCTTCTTAAATATTATAACCTTTTTGCACGGACCTGAAAGAAATACGGACCGAGTATTGCACTAAAAAGATGTGAAGCATGCAAGGTAATACAATCTCGTTTGTTCTACAAGGGACCTACACTCACACAGATGCACTAGCTCTAGGCGCAGGACCGACAACCCGTCACCTTATGTACCGCGTGACAGCACGCACACAAAAGAAATGGGTGCTTCACTCATGATTAGATGACATTACGTCTGGTTCTTCTTTTAAGTCTGTGACTTTTTGTGGTTGTATTTATTTATGTTTCTTATTAGTTTTGACTGGGAACTAATTCCGTTTTGATAGTACCCATAATAAAACGATTAGAAGTAAAAGATTTCATGTTTTTTTAAAACATCTTTTAGTGTCAGATCTTCATAAATTATAACAATTGTTAACAAAAAATGCATTTTTTTTTTAAAGATCAATATTGTGGAATGCGAAAAAACACATTATCATCATCAGCCTGACCCACTGATTGAATACATTCTTACCCTCATGCTTAAGGGTGTATGAGCAAATATACATTAACTTAATATGCTGACACTTTTTTAAAGGGGATGATCAGACCATCAAACAGAACAACTTTCTCTATGGGACCAACATCGACATCGCGATAAAAAATATCAGCTGTCCCATCCATACATTTGACTCGAGTAGGTGCGTAGTTTTGTATAGAACAGCAGATTCTTTTTTCGCGATTTCGATGTTGGTCCCATACAGAAAGTTGTTCAGTTTGATGGTCTGATCATCCCGTTAAAAAAGTGTCAGCATATTAAGAAGGACCATGTATAATGAACATTTTTTTTTTAGCATAGCATAAATGCTCAGAGATATTCCGAAACCTCAGAACATCCACGTTTCACTAGCAGTACCGAAATTCTGTCCAGTGTGACGGCGAGTGAGCCCGTCGCCACTTATAATGGACAGTTGTTACAATACATGCCTCGACATTGAAGCATGCAGGTTTCCTCACGATGTTTTCCTTCACCGAAAAGCCAGTGATGTTACAAATCGTACATGAATTCCGAAAAACTCATTGGTACGAGTCGGCCTGGACGGGGATCGAACCATCGCCTCCTGCACGACAGGCAAGACTCGCCACTCTTCTTATCGTGTGGGCAAGAACTGGGGTCAGAGTTTATTCAAACCGCCTTACTGTTAGACCGCCGTAGAGTTTCGGTACTACTAGTGAAACGTGGATGTTCTGAGGTTTCAGAATATCTCTGACTACCCCCTCGGGGAATATAGTCGTGATCATATGCATGCATGCATGCCTTACGGCCTCTGACGTGTTTTACTCGCCACTGGACCATCAAAAAGTAATTTTAGGCTAATGAAAGTCGTTGAGGCTATTCAACAGTGAAATATAACAGGCTGGTTATGATATTTTTTCACCAAAACATTACCTTAATTAACAATTGTCATAATTAATTTTTGCTTAAAGTTTATCTAGAAGAGTTTTAAACCTTAAACTTTTTATTTATAACTATATTACATTAAACATCCAGGGTATTGTCTATGGCCTACTAAACAATATTATTAATTCTATATACAATTTTTAATTTAATTTCCAAAAAATTAAAAAATAAAGTACTTTTTTTATAAATGGGCAGTTTACTCATCGAACAGTCTTTTTTTGTCAAAATAAAAATTAATTAAAAAAAAAACATTTGGTTGAATGTCATGTGAACATTTTTATTTTTTATAAAATAAAAATAAACTTTTTTTTTAATTGGTATTGAACACCAATATTTTTATTTTCGACCACGTTTGGCCACAAAATGTGCGTTCTTTTCAATTTTAATACATCTTCAAAAGACTAACTATGGCGAATGATTGTTTTAAACATTTCGTTCATAAGATGTGATGAAAGAAATCACTTTAGGCAACTAGCTTGCGACCAATCAGCCCTGGAGCAGCCGCGTGTTCTCAAATACTTCTTCAAGCCAATAGTTGTATTGTATGGCGTTGTGCTAAAGAAGGTAAAAGGCAGACAAATTGATAAACGAGCTAGGTATATTTCTATAACACAACATTTCTAGTGGTTTCTATTACAATAACTGATAGGAGCTGCGAAAAAAAAACGGTCAAGAAATTCCGAAGTTATCGAAGAAAAAACGAAAAAAAAAAAAATTATGATGCATGTTTTTTTTTATTTTATTAAAATAACGAAAACATGTTTTTTTTTTCATTATGTCCTGTTTTTTTTAAACCTCAATAATTTATTAAAAATAATAAATTCGTTAAAACAGGCAGTCAGCACAAGCTTCGAGCTTCAAGCTTGTTCTGTTTTTATTTTTTATTTTATTTTATTAAAATTAAAATAAAAAAATACATGTGTCGGAGATAGTCATAAGAACGGACGGTCTAACGAGGTACGCAGGTGCGCGCACGTGTACTGAAGTTGCCGAGCGTGTTCACGTGGCCCCTACCATCGGTCGTGCACTATAAATAGCAGGGACGAGCGAGGCACTACACAGTCGGCTCGGGAACGACGCCGGGTGCACACGCTCTCGGACCTAACTCAATACTAAGTCATATTCTAGGACACTATGGAGTTTCTTGCCGTTTCTTCTCCATAGTGTTTACTTGTGAAACGGTGGTAAATGTAGAGTCAGTGAAAGTCATAAAAGATGATGATCATGATGGAAATAAAAGATAATGATAATCCGATTCTTACCTTTCATTTGAAATCATCACCACGTACCATACCTGTTGCCTAAACATGCATTAAAAAAAGATCAAACCGAGAACCACGTTAAAGTCAGTTAAGAACAACCATTCGCTAATAGTTAAATTTGAACCTTCCAAACCACACATTGATCCATAATAGGTAAATAACCTTGCAAACAGCAGATTGATCATAACCTTCCAGCCCCGTTAAGTATAACATGTCACTATACCTCAGAGCCGTGTATATATGTTGTCAAACTATACCGCAGTCAGTGTGTATGTCTGTTAGTTTGTCGAAGTCTCCTTGCGCGCTGTGAACGATACGATAGAGCGGATGCCTTTCACTGAAGTCTGTGGACAAGATAATTGATTAACACAGAAATAAATTGACACATTTACATTCTGATACTGCAAAGAAAGGTCTCAGATCTTATGTAATTGTTGACCGAGGCGAAGCCGAGGTCCACAAACATGTGATCTGAGGCTTTCTTATTTACTGTCCGAGGTTAGTATACTATTTTTCTCCTCGACGGAGGTGGAAAGCGACAACTTCGTTTAGCGCAGCGGGACGACAATTGACGCTTTCCGTCCGGAGGGGAGAATATTATTATAATAATCCTCCATTAAATATCTTGCTAGCTTTTACTACGTCATCGTCATCATCATACTCAGCCTATATACGTCCCATTGCAGGGTACTGGCCTACCCTCTAGAGCAGGGGTTTCCTAAGTGGAGGGCGGGGGGCGCAGATACCTTTAAAGGGGGGCGCGAGCGATTTTGAAAAATTGGGTCAATCATTGTTTTGGGACAAATATTTCTCAATTTACCCCAAAATAGCAGAAAAAGCACATCAATTGTATTTACCCTTCTCAAGTAGGTACTACATATTTGTGCGAAAGGGGATTTTCTCCTGTAGTTGCAATAAAAACCAAGTATAGAAATAAACTTGACATTGCATTGGTAGTGATTTACGTTGTGCGATTTCTATGGTTAAGCCGAGAATTGTAAACCTCGTCAAATCCATGCAAGCTCATCCATCACATTCCAGTAATTACCAAATACCTTTTGTATGATTTTTGTAAAACTTTAATGAGCAAAAAATACCTATTTTGTTATTGGGGGCGCGTCTTAAATAAGTTAGGGAACCCCTGCTCTAGAGTCTAGGAGGGTGTATGGGCGTTAGTCCACCACGCGTGCCCAATGCGGATTGGTAGACTTCACATATGCATCAGAATTACAATACAAAAAACACGCACGAATTATTTACTACATCAACAAGACAAAAAGTGACAGCAATAGATTTAATGGAGCTTTAATTTAATTGACACACAAATTATCTAGTCACATTAAAAGAACTAAAATCTAGCCTACACTTGTATTATGATGACTAGCAACGATATAATATAGGGTCCTTCTTAATATGCTGACACTTTTTTAAGGGGATGATCAGACCGTCAAACTGAACAACTTTCTCTATGGGACAAAAATTAACAAATCCGCCGTAATAATGCACATTCTGTGAATTTTCTAGCTATTACGGTTCAAAAGTTACAGCCCTAAATAGGTAGGACAGACAGACAGAGAGACGGACAGCTAGGCTTATGAAGGCTTAGATCAAAATAAAATATTTTGATCGAAGTATGAAGGCAGAGTATCAAAAGAAAGTAATACCTTTTTCTTGGATCCGTTCAGATAGTCCTTGTACATCTCTGAGCGCAGATACCTCGAGTAACTGTCCGACTTCATCAGGTGGTACACATGCGCCTGCGCAATTAAACGACATTATTTAAATAAAAATAATAAAATAAATAACGCTCACAGGCACATACATTGTAATGATCCCAAGTAAGCCTCAGGCTTTTTGTTATGGGAATCATACAACAACGGCACACACATATAACATCCATGATAAAATTTATATCACTAGCATCCTTTTAAACTAAGAGTATACCCATCAAACTGAACAACTTTTACTATGGGAGCAAACCTGTGAGGATAAAAAAAAATTAGCTGTTCCATACGTTTGAGTCGAGTAGGTATTGCAGTCTAAAATCTTTAAACTAATATTCTTTCAAATTATGCGCCTAGAAAACATACCTGCGCTTGATCAAAGCAGTATCTATCAGCCGTCCCAGATTCCACTTTACCGCGTGTCAGCTCCCTGAAAACATTACTATATTTAGCATATGCTCACGACTATATCCCCGAGGGGGTAGTCAGAGATATTCTGAAACCTCAGAACATCCACGTTTCACCAGTAGTACCGAAACTCTGTCCAGTGCGATGGGGGGTGAGCCCGTCGCAATTTGTAATGGACAGTGGGTACAATACATGCCTCGAAATTGAAGCATGCAGGTTTCCTCACGATGTTTTCCTTCACCGAAAAGCCAGTGGTGTTACAAATCGTAAATAAATTACGAAAAACTCATTGGTACGAGTCGGCCTGGACGGGGATCGAACCATCGCCTCCTGCACGGCAGGCAAGGTTACTCGCCACTGGACCACCAAGGCTTATTACAATATTTAACATTATGATAAACGTGATCTAAGTTGGACATTACAGAGGAGGCTGCATTGCAGCACGAGCAAAAGGCGATGGCTGTAAACGAGCAGAGACTGTAATGACCAACTCACGCGTTTCATAGGTTTTTTAACACATTTGCGAGAAAAATAAACAAACAATAAAAAAAAAGACTTCAAGATTCAAGTATTTTCACGTCCCAAATACCGCCGTGTCTTAAAACGTTTCGACCAGTGTGTGTTCCAGTGATGACATTATGGAACAGAGACGTGGTCGCTCACTCAAGGCCTCATAAAAAGCCTGAAAGTCACCCAAAGGTCGATGGAGGGCGATATGCTCGGAGTTTCCCTGCGAGATCGAATCAGAAATGAAGAGATCCGCAGAAGAACTAGAGTAGCTGACATAGCCCAAAGAATTGCTATACTAAAGTGGCAGTGGGCGGGGCACATTGCTCGCAGAACCAATGGCCGATGGGGCCGCTGGAGGCCGCATCCCGGAAAGCGAAGCGTTGGTAGGCCTCACAATGTGGACCGACGACCTGGTGAAGGCGGCGGGAACCCGTTGGATGAGGGCAGCGCAGGACCGGTCGTTGTGGCGATCCTTGGGGAGGCCTATGTCCAGCAGTGGACGTCCATCGGCTGAGATGATGATGATGAAATAAGCAGACAGACAAACCTGCTGGCCGCGTCTATGTTGACCGGGGAGGGGGCGTCGGAGGCGAGGAACTCCTTCCAGATCTCCTTAGCTCTCTACACAGACAGACAGACAGACAAACCTGCTGGCCGCGTCTATGTTGACCGGGGAGGGGGCGTCGGAGGCGAGGAACTCCTTCCAGATCTCCTTAGCTCTCTACACAGACAGACAGACAGACAGACAAACCTGCTGGCCGCGTCTATGTTGACCGGGGAGGGGGCGTCGGAGGCGAGGAACTCCTTCCAGATCTCCTTAGCTCTCTACACAGACAGACAGACAGACAGACCTGCTGGCCGCGTCTATGTTGACCGGGGAGGGGGCGTCGGAGGCGAGGAACTCCTTCCAGATCTCCTTAGCTCTGGATGCCACTCGACGAACTGGGAGAGCTTTTAGTTCTTGCACCGCCAGCCAGAACCTGAGGGCGACAATTAGTATAAATATCTTGTGTCGTCAACCCTACTTGTTTGCATCATGGTAAAAACCTATCTACCATCGGATAAAGAATGTGTATATTAGAGAGTATATGATAAAATCGGCTACGGTTAGCCGGGCCCATCAAGATGTCTGCTTCGCATTAATGTAAGTACTTTATAAAACGCTGGGTGATGCAACAATTGGTAAGGTGACGAAAAATTGTGGCCCAGTAGGCCACCACAGAAAAAATGTGCCCACTGGGCCAACTACGGCCTCCCTACTCCCCTCACAGCCGTCCCAAGCCTCGCATCGACAACCATATAGGTAACAAATATTTAATAGATTTGTCATCACCTTATCAAGGGTCCACGACCCCTAATACAGAGCATTCACATAATATAAAAAGAACCATGTGTATGTTCTATGATCATTATCGAGGGTCCACGACCCTCGAAACAGAGTATAAACTTTGTGCAACTCACATGTATCCTCAATGTTCACCATAGCCATCGATCAGGCTAGCAGGATCCTGTTTTCACTCCATTTTACACTTTCGCACTCACAACGGTGTTCACGCTTGCCGCGTTACTTTTAGACTGACGATCGCTCGCCACAAAACTCACAAACTGTCATTTTGAATTCCTCTACCGACTCGACCCCTTCTGCCACCCCCACTTACCACAGTGTTGCCACACTACAAATAATTTTCTACCAATTTTATTTCTACTAAACTCGCATTTGGCGACACTCCCAACACGCGAGATGTGACTAACAGTCACTCGGAATCTCTACTGAAAATAACTGGGCTGTCATAAGCTTAATCAATTCTCTAGCTTTGCAAGCAGCCAATCTCTTGGGTCTGTCACATCGACTGACTGTCCCAGTTTCTAAGGTAGATGTATCACTTGTATCACGGATTTGTAATTGTTTAGGCTCAACATTTTGTGATATTTCGATATTATCACATGGTACTTGTGTCTCCGGTGTCCTTTTAACTAAATCTTCCGCTTGTTGAGAGTTGTCTTGCATCACATCTAAGCCAGATAAATCCTCTAGTTCTAGAGGATAAACATGTGCTATAGACCTAGTAAATATTCCTCCAGGTTGAACTTCAATTCTGACTACTCTTACTTGGCCATCCGAACTTTTCACCAGTTCTTTGATCCTTCCCACTTTCCAGAGTGCTCGATTGCCATCATCTTTTATTTGAATTGTTTCACCCACCTTTGGGACTCGATGACACTTTATTCTGGGCTCCTTTCGCGAAGAAGATTTTTCTCTCAAGCTGGGTAAGTACTGATTTACAAACATTTCAACAAATTCTTTTATTATCTTTTGTCCTTTTTTCCAACCTTCAATTAATTTCATCTTAGTTTCTGTAAAAGTTTCACAGACTTCAACATCAACTGGAGACAACGTCAATGGACCTCCTAAACATAGGAAGTCAGCGGGCTTCAATATAGTTTCTGGATCTGCACTCACGTAAGTGAGTGGTCTTGTGTTTAAGATGGCCTCAATTTCTTTTATGACTGTTAGTAATTGACTATCGGATAATAAATGTTTTTCTATTGTTCGCTTCATACAGTGCTTCACCAAGCCCACCAGACGTTCATAGAAGCCACCGTACCATGGCGCTAGTTGTGGTATAAATTTCCATCTAATATGGTTGTCAATGCAGTATGGATTGCACAATACTTCACTCGTCAATTTAAATTGAAGAGCATTGTCTGATGTTATCATCTTGGGTAAACCTCTTGTGGCTACAAATCTTCTCAGTGCCATTAGACACTCGTTAGCTGTTAAGTCAGCCACAACTTCTAAATGAATTGCTCTTACTGCAAGGCATGTGTACAGACATATCCATCTCTTTACCTTTCCTTTGTCGGTGTTTACATACAATGGACCTAGATAATCTAATCCAGTATAAGAAAATGGTGGGCTATACCCAACCCGTTCTTCTGGCAAGGCTGGTGTAGGAGGTAATTTAAACGGTCCACCGCCATATTTTCTACATTGTATACATCTGTGAATCACTTTCTGGACTTGTGATCTGCCCTTCGATACCCAGTATTTTTCTCTCAGAACTGCCAGTGTATGTGATACTCCTACATGATAATTTTCAATATGAATTTTATTAATTACCTCGAACGTGAAATCTATATCTCTTGGTAACAATATAGGAAACTTCTTGTCTGCATGCCAATTTGTATTCTGAAATCTTCCCTTGCATCTAAGCAGTCCATGTTCGTCCTTGTATAATTGTAACGATCTTGACAACGCTGTATTTTGATCATTATACTCTTCTGGAAAATATTTCTTTTGTAATTCTCTGATTTTTGTTAATTCTTCTGATTCAATACGAGCCATTTTTCCGAAATTGTTTAAAGATTCTGCTTGATTATCTGTCTGTCTTTCTTCTACCATTGTTTGGTCTGTTGGGTACTCTTCCATGTTCATTGGAAGATCCTCCGCACTCAAAGCATTGGTTCTTTCAATATCAAATGGCCACTGTGTTTCATCGCACAGAAATGCAGGGCCAGATATCCAAATCGTATCCTGTAACTTACCCTTCATGGGTCTCGTTCCGACATCAGCAGGATTCTGTTTAGACGGTACATATCGCAGTTCCAAATTCTTATGTTCTTTAATTTCATTGACCCTTCTTGATACAAAAGGTGGAAGTAACTTTTCAGTCTTCATCCAACTAATAACCACTTGGCTGTCGGTCCATAGCATTTCTCTCATGATGTTCATTTGTAAAGCCCTTTTTACATAAGATATCAATCTACATCCGATTAAAGCTCCTAAAAGTTCCATCTTCGGTATTTTCAAGTCGTCCTGTTCTTTAAGAGATTTAAGCCTAGTTTTGGACATAATAAGACTTACTTTCGTGCCTTCCTTATTAACAGCTCTTAAGTATATAACCGCACAATAAGCTTGCATTGACGAATCACTGAAGCAATGTAGTTCATACATGGTATCTTCTTCAAAGTTGATATCATCATTTTTTAGTAGTGACCTTGGTATTTTAAATTCAGTGATTTCTTCATAAGCTGCAATGATCTTGTTCCATTCAGACTTCAACTCTTCGTTTAGTTTCATATCCCATTTGTATTTGCGTCGCCATAGATCTTGAAGAAACAATTTTGTGGGCAGAAGAATTGGAGCAATGAGACCACAGGGATCATACACTGATGCGATGATTTTTAACACATCTCTCTTTGTCCTCACTACCATGCTAGTCAGCTTATGCATATCCGTCTTCAGCCTAAGATTGTCCTCAATAGAGTCCCACTTCATTCCCAGAACATTTGTTTCTTTATCACAACCTTCAGGCCTATCAACCATCAGATCAGCACAATTTGAACACCATTCTCGAAGATTCATGGACATCTCTTGGAAAATTATAATGGCTTCATCGTGTAACTTCAGTACCTCTTTAGAAGTACTATGACTGGTAAGCAAGTTGTCCACGTAGATATTATTAGTGATCGTTTTAGCTGTTTCGCTATTGTTCCTTTTCAAATGGTGGTTGATAGTAGCAGCTAAAATAAATGGACTTGACACAATTCCGAATGGGACACGTTTAAATCGTAGATGCTTCGTATTATCGTCAGAAGGTTCTCGGTTAATATCGTTTACCCATAAGAACCTTGTTACGTCACGATCATCCTCCTGAAGACCGATTTGGAGAAAGGCTTTCTCTACGTCTGCTACCACACCGTAACTGTATCTCCTAAATCTTAGTATTATAGCCACTAAATCTTCCAGTAGTACAGGCCCTTTGTATAAACACTGATTTAAACTACTTTCATTTTTCATTCTGGCTGACGCATCATATACAATTCTCAATGTTGTAGTGGTACCTTCCTTGACAACATGGTGGTGGGGGAGATAATGAATCTGATGTGACTTTGAAACACGAGGTGATGATACTTCTTCTATGATGCCCAGTTTTAGCTGTTCTTTAATAGTCACATCATATAGTTTCAAAATCTGATCATTAGTTCTTTTAAAAAGACTACGAAGTCTTCCATAAGCAACCCCCAAATTGTCTGGTAGATCCGGAGGACATACACTCCATGGCCATTTAATATAGTACCTATTGTTCCGCATTTGTATGTTTTGGTTAAAACAATCTATAGCTTCTTCATCTCTTCTGGATTTGATTGAGTCAGTAATGCCAATAGCTTCCAAGTCCCAAATCTTTCTAATGTTATCTTCCTGTAGTGGTGGATCTGGTGTGATGTAGCTGGAAAGATGAGAATGCGTAATCTCTTCAGCATAAGTTATGATACTTAATGTGTGATCATCATTTTTCGTTTGTTTATACTGACCCGAGAAAATCCAGCCGAAGTCTGTATTTATCATATATAAATTTTCGAATATCCTAATCTTTTCATTATGAACCAATGAATAATAATAATTATTTCCAATTAATAGATCAATTTTGTCCCCTTCAGTGTTATCATCAGCCATAATAATCGAATTCTTCTTCGTCTCAGGTACCAGATGAAGAAGAGAGTGTTGCATTTCAGCTACGCTTTCTGTAATAGTATTGACAATGTTTACTTGTATATCAAGATATAAACCTGTTTTCGTCTCGATATTAATATTGACTAGTGGGCTGTGGAATTCCTTTGGTTTGTTACTGCCAAATGTATAGACCATTAAATAATTATCCTCTACAACCGGCAAATTTAATTGTTTTGCAATTTTCGATGAAATATAACTCCTTTGACTTCCACAATCCAAAAGTAATCTACATGTCATTGAGTTTATGTTATTTTCGTTCTTTCTAAGAGTAGCAACTGCTGTCTGTAATACTACAATTGAGCTTTTGGTCGAGAAACTCACTTTAGAAGGAGAAGGCAGTTCATCCTCCAGTGGAATTGGTGGATTGCTTTCTCTGGTGGGGCATATAGCTCTATTGTGGCGTTTTTTACAATAAAAACACATTATTTTATGCTTACAATCCATGACTCTGTGACCTGGCCTGAGACATAGAAAGCATCGATTTCTTAAATGTTGACGTCTATCTTCAATCGTTTTTATCAACTTGCATTTGTCGTTGAAATGAGTCCCTTTACAAAATATGCATATAAGTTTAGGTTTCTTAGTAGGACTATTTTGATCCATTCCTATTAAAGGTCTCTTACGATTGGTTTCATTATATGTATACAACGCATTTGTAGTGAAAAAATTTTCTGTTGCAGCATCAGGTTCGTTAGATGTTTCTTCTGAAGCTAGTATGATGTGGTTCAGATGGGCTCGAATTGTTTTAACAGACTCATCTTTATCCATACGTATACGCAGTTGTTTCTTTATATCGTCAGGAAATTTGCTCATGATAAGTCCCCGCAGGTGTGCTCCATCCGTATCCTCATCTAGAGATTTGAGAATCCGCAGGTGTCTTTCAATGTCATTGTAAATGCGCCTACACTCTGACACGGAGTCACTATTTCTCTTCAGCGAATATAGCTCAGCATAATGCTTGTCGATGACAAGTGTTTTGCGACCGAAACGCTCTTTAAGAGTAGCCACAGCTATGTCATAGTTGGTTTCTGTCGTTTCCAACCCGCAGATAACCTCTTTCGCTTCCCCTTCCACGCATGCCTGTAGGTAGGCTAATTTATCAACATTCCTAAGCTTTTTATTGTGTACGCTGGCACAGAACCTGTCCCAAAACTCGGTCCAACGACTGACGTCCCCTTTGTACTTAATAAGCTCCAATTTTGGAAGTCTACTGGTTTGTGCACTTTCTAAACCACTACTTGAAGCTGTAGATTCCTTGCATTTAGTCTGTAAAGTAGCCAACATATCCTCCGCTTCGAGTTGAACGTTGGTATGCTCCACAATGTTATCCACAGCCTGATCCGTAGTCGACTTTTCCATGAATACGTGGATTTCGTGCACATACGATGATATTTTTGATTTTAGGAACTCGATTGTAGAAGAGTCTACACTATCTTCGTTCACAGCTTTTTCCCCGGTGGAAATTAAAGTTCGTAATTGTGCTTTCATAATACCCAAACGGATTAGTATTAATTGATCCATTCTGGATCGCAGGATAGGATATCTTAACAGGCAATTTATTGGGGGGTGGTAGTTATGTATATTCTTGATTATATTGATGTTCCTGCACAAGAAACAACGAATTCTATATAAAATATTGTACGAGGATTTTAACAAAGAACCGCATGGTATCGGATATCTATTTTACTAACTTTCAATGTTTCAAACGATTCCTAGCACTAATTAGACATTCCACTTACCTCAATAAACTCCATGTACACCTTTATCACAATCCGCTATGTTTAAACTCACTTTATGATACTGGAAGGAACTGAAACTGAAATGTACTCTGTTTCGACACTCATAGGCAAACTATGACTCCACGAAGATGAACGTGTGAACCCCATAATTTCATCTATCTTGAGAACCCCTAACATCCTTTTATACGAACACATTTTAACAAAATCACTGATTTCAACAAAAAAAAACTTCTCAGCCTCTACAGGTACCGACAAAAATTTTAAATTATTAGAATTGTTTGTCATTGTCAAAAGATGATTCAAGAAGTTGTTGTTGTTCCGCTCTTTTCTGTAAAAGGACAAACTACTTCGCCCATGCAGCCAAAGCTTGTCCCTTTCGAACAAAATATTGCATCCAAGAAGTTTGAAATGATTGCTTCTGAAAAAAAAAAGAGGGCATGTTCGTTTCATAGTCACGTTTTTTAAAATATTTAAATAGAGGTTTCATTATACCTAACATTATGAAACGAACACATCCAAAATCGAATTCAAAATTTTAAACTCACAGAATCGACCGAATAGACCAACTTTCACGACACTGTTACCCTTTTTTGGCAACCGCATGAGGGTGGCAGGAGGAGACGGTGCAATATTACAACACTCTGAACACTCATGAACATGACTGATTTCTCATACTTCACCGGATTTATTTCATGAAAGCATCTCAGCATAGAAGCTCCCTGACTGGAACTGAACCGAAACTAGGCACATTCCAGCTGGGACTATATTCAACTCGAGCCTCTTTTATGAAGCTCCCCGACTGGAACCGAACCGAGACTAGGCACATTCCAGCCGGGACTATATTTAACTCGAGCCTCTTTTATGAAGCTCCCCGACTGGAACCGAACCAATCTTGAGGCCCATTCCAGCCGGGACTCAACTCGAGCCTCTTTTATGAAGCTCCCCGACTGGAACCGAACCTAGGCACATTCCAGCCGGGACTATATTAAACTCGAGCCTCTTTTATGAAGCTCCCCGACTGGAACCGAACCTAGGCACATTCCAGCCGGGACTATATTCAACTCGAGCCTCTTTTATGAAGCTCCCCGACTGGTACCGAACCAATCTTGAGGCACATTCCAGCCGGGACTCAACTCGAGCCTCTTTTATGAAGCTCCCCGACTGGAACCGAACCTAGGCACATTCCAGCCGGGACTATATTAAACTCGAGCCTCTTTTATGAAGCTCCCCGACTGGAACCGAACCTAGGCACATTCCAGCCGGGACTATATTCAACTCGAGCCTCTTTTATGAAGCTCCCCGACTGGAACCGAACCGAAACTAGGCACATTCCAGCCGGGACTATATTCAACTCTCAATTACATGGTGTACCAGGACTAAAATCAGATCCCAGCATCCTCCACCATGTCGTCAACCCTACTTGTTTGCATCATGGTAAAAACCTATCTACCATCGGATAAAGAATGTGTATATTAGAGAGTATATGATAAAATCGGCTACGGTTAGCCGGGCCCATCAAGATGTCTGCTTCGCATTAATGTAAGTACTTTATAAAACGCTGGGTGATGCAACAATTGGTAAGGTGACGAAAAATTGTGGCCCAGTAGGCCACCACAGAAAAAATGTGCCCACTGGGCCAACTACGGCCTCCCTACTCCCCTCACAGCCGTCCCAAGCCTCGCATCGACAACCATATAGGTAACAAATATTTAATAGATTTGTCATCACCTTATCAAGGGTCCACGACCCCTAATACAGAGCATTCACATAATATAAAAAGAACCATGTGTATGTTCTATGATCATTATCGAGGGTCCACGACCCTCGAAACAGAGTATAAACTTTGTGCAACTCACATGTATCCTCAATGTTCACCATAGCCATCGATCAGGCTAGCAGGATCCTGTTTTCACTCCATTTTACACTTTCGCACTCACAACGGTGTTCACGCTTGCCGCGTTACTTTTAGACTGACGATCGCTCGCCACAAAACTCACAAACTGTCATTTTGAATTCCTCTACCGACTCGACCCCTTCTGCCACCCCCACTTACCACAGTGTTGCCACACTACAAATAATTTTCTACCAATTTTATTTCTACTAAACTCGCATTTGGCGACATCTTGAACATTGTCACACTTTAAAGTATCAGAATCTAGCCTGGACTTGTATTATGACGACTAGACAACGACATACAGGGTGTAAGAAAAATTATCATTAATCTGTGGGAGACGCAGGAATAAAACTTTAAACAAATCTTTAAACTACAGACTCTACCCATCAAACTGAACAACTTTTACTATGGGATCTTCAGCGGTATAGGCTGTGCGGTGTCCGTCAGTTAGTCATTCACGGAACTGTTTTATAAGTATAGATAGATAGACAGTTACTATGTTATGTTATAAGGTACAAACTTGAGGTTCTCTCCGCTGAACTCCTTGCTTAGGAACTTGGCGAAGTGTTCCATGCCGGCCGGGTCTTGTAATAACTCGCGAAGACCGAAAGACCAGCGACGAACCCGGCGTAGGGGCAGCGGGTCTTTGCTACAATTTACAAGGTCATTTGAAATTAGAGGGTGTTAGGGTAAAGTCTACGAATAAGAATATATAGAAGTGTAAATGAAGCTCAAAAAGTGGCACCAAAAAAGTGTACAGTGTTCTAAATTTGTTCTTTAAAAACTGTACCTAGCCGCCAAAACTCATAAAACATGTAATTTTTCATTGGCTGTCAAAAATTATTTCGATTTTGTTTAGAGTTACTCTTCTATAGTTATTCTTATTCGTAGGGTAAACATATGCATTACTTTAACGGGCTACCTCCTGGTTTTACCATGAAATTGGGTAACTTTGTAACCATTTTATTCATTAACTACTACTTTTTGAGCTAAAAAATAAACTGAACGTTACACATTGACTCTCTGTGGGTGAATGTCACGCACACATTGACTCTCTTTGGGTGAATGTCACGCACACGTTGACTCTCTGTGCGTGAACGTCACGCACACATTGATTCTCTGTGGGTGAATGTCACGCACACATTGATTCTCTGTGGGTGAATGTCACGCACACATTGATTCTCTGTGGGTGAATGTCACGCACACATTGACTCTCTGTGCGTGAATGTCACGTACACATTTACTCTCTGTGGGTGTACCTACATCTATACTAAGGTCAGGCGTGCGATGCAATGAGCGCGCGGCACTCGACTGAATTACGCCACGACGTCGCGGCGCGACCGCTTAGGTACATTTTGATACCTACAGTGCGGAATGAGACAGGCCTGACCTTATAAATCTCATAATATCAACTTACCACTGTTTCTCCTGCTCCCATAGCTCGGTGGTATCGTTGATCCACGGGTTGGGCCACTCCGGCGGGGTGAACAACGCGTCGTATTCCGCGTATTGTTCGCAGTACGATATGAACCTGTAATGATATACATTATTATACATGTATAGTTAGACCAAAGTATCAAAATGGCATCGAATTTTGAAAGGAATAACCCTTATTGACTCGACTTGCCCATTTAATAATTGTGGGAGTATAAATTAAATTGCATATAGACTTGGCCAGACTCAGGGCGGTATCAGAAATCAGAAACATTTATTCGTCATCACAGGTAAAAAGTACAATAGGTAAATTATACAATAGTTGGCGTATAGTTTTATAGGACCACTGTGATGCACCATGAGGCATACGAATATAAAAACAATTATTATTATTATTTACTATGATGACATGATAATTTTTATATTAAGTATAGGTAGAGTATTTATGTGATGTAAAAATTTTTGTTTCAACAATGTCAATAAATTATTAATAAAATTTCTCATTCCTCCGATTGATTTATTAAATTGCATATAAACCTTTCTTGTAAAACAATTTAACATGATAATTAACGATTTGACAGTTTTTTAAGAAAGAACTCGTACATAATTTTACCCCTAAGCAAGGGGTCCATTATACCACTGAGTATAAGATACAGCATAGCTGTTCACGACTATGTTCCCTGAGGGGGTAGTCAGAGATATTCTGAAACCTCAGCACATCCACTAGTAGGTAGTACCGAAACTCTATCCGACTGACGGGGAGTGAGCCCGTCGCCACTTATAATGGACAGTGGGTACAATACATGCCTCGAAATTGAAGCATGCAGGTTTCCTCACGATGTTTTCCTTCACTCAAACAAAAGCCAGTAGTGTTACAAATAGTACAAGAATTCCGAAAAACTCATTGGTACGAGTCGGCCTGGACGAGGATCGAACCATCGCCTCCTCGGCAGGCGAGGTTACTCGCTACTGAGTAAGATGACCCCCAAAAAATGGGTTCCCATTATGTGGTGTTAACATTGTATCGTAAGGTACGCACTCAAGTTGGGACTTGTTGGACCCCTAATTAAGGGTATATTGAATCCTAAAGTAAGGTACACCCCCAAGGAAGGGGTTCGTTAGACTTATATCGTGAAGTACGCCCGTAAGTTGGGATTCGTTGGACCCTAAATTAAATGCATCACTTACATCTCAGCGACCTTGCTGACGCGTATATTGCGTCGCATCGCTAGTCGTCTCTTAGCCGCCTCTATCTGCTGCTCTATGGTCGGCTGCTCTTTGTATGCTACACTCTATCTATGGAGACCATTGTGCCCCTACCCCTAAGTGAGGGGTCCATTTTAATTGTATTCCTAAGGCGGACCCCTAAGAATCCCAAGAAAGGGGTCAATTGTGTTCGTTAATACCCCTAACTAAGGTGGGCACCCTAAGAACACTGTAAGGGGTCCGTTGTGCTTGTTAATACCCCTAAAAAGTTGGACCCCTAAGAACCCCTAAGTAAGGGGTCCATTGTGCTTGTTCATAGCCCTAACTAAGCCGGACCCAAGAAACCCTAAGTAAGAGTTCAATTGTACTTCCATCCCTCTAAACACCCTAAGCCTAAGACCCCTAAGTAAGGACTCCATGGAACCCCTAACAAAGTAAGCATCACTCACATCTCTGCCACCTTGCTGACGCGTATATTGCGTCGCTCGAGGCGCGCCCGTAGCATCGCTAGTTGTCTTTTAGCCGCCTCTATTTGCTGCTCTATGGTCGGCTGCTCTTTGGCCACCGCTGCTGGGGTCGGTTGCGATGTTTCACCTGCAAATTTTGATTAATAAATAAATAAGTGACAAAATAATTTAGTCATCTAATGGTTTTCTTTTTATGATCTTCTTTTTCTTTTTTCCTTGTTGAGGAGGCGAAACATGTGTGTCAGAATCGTAGCATGTGGCGATCTATTGTCTCTGCCTACCTCAGTAAGTGGGACATAGGCGTGAGCATATGTATGTATGTATGTATCTTCTTTTCATGATGAATTAAACTGATTAAAAAAACTCAGGAATTCCCCAGTTTGATAATACTTTCCCCATCAATTTCCTCAACGATTTCATTTCCCCAAAGATAAAATTTTCCCCGAAATCTCGGAAGAAACCTCAAATCTGGTAACCCTGTCGCTGACATTGACAAGGTGTGACGTTTGCTTTTTTTCTTGTCAAAGCCAAGGAATTTAATATACGTAGAAAGAGAAGCCACTAGAAGGAAGCACGTGTCTTGTCATAGCACAGTAAGAGATGCACATAGCAAATTCGCTCTAGTTAAAAAAGGAGACCGCTACTTATTGCTGTCCTTATCGACGTATCCACTTTTATGTACTTCGGCCATCTGACTCCAAAATGTCACTTTATATAGATTGTATGGGACAACCACCTGACTCCGAGATGTCATTTCATAAAATTCGCTATCTCATACCCGATTACACTGATATTCGGTCTACTAGCGTAAGCGAAAAATTTTTCGTCTATATTAATATAAGACGACGCGTCATAGTTCTACGCGACTTTGTAAAAATCTAACGGGACCGTAGAAAGAGAAGGTACTAGAAGACAATGTCATAGCATAGCATATGCTCACGACTGTATTCCCCGAGGGGGTAGTCAGAGATATTCTGAAACCTCAGAACATCCACGTTTCACCAGTAGTACCGAAACTCTGTCCAGTGTGACGGGGGGTGAGCCCGTCGCCACTTATAATGGACAGTGGGTACAATACATGCCATATGCCAATGTCATATTCACTAAAATATTGTACATAATAATATATTGTACATAATTACAAATTAATTACAATTAATTACAAATATTGTACATGCCAATGTCATATTCACTAAAAAAGAGATGTTTAGAGGAACTGAGGTGGAAGGTTCCTCCAGGAATCTTTCCTCCTCTTCCGCCAGGCTAGGTGTGATGCCTGGGGACCGGCCGTGGTCTTGGTGATGTTTGTCGGAACCTTGTATATATACTGAGACCCTGTGAGAATTCTTCTTGCGCGATTTGTGTCTTGGCATGCAATTGTGAACCTTAGTGCAGCAGCTTACGGGTTTCCAATGTGCCATCGTCAATTGTCTTATGTCTTACTTTTTGCTAGGGGACTGCTAGCGTCATCTGTTAGCTGTTAGCAAGTTGCTACAGATGCACATAGCAAATTTAAAAAGGAGATCGCTACTTATTGCTGTCCTTATCGACGTAACCACTTTTTTGTACTACGACGGCTGTCTGTCTCTTGAGACAGTCATCTAGCTTCAAAAAACACGCATAAATTGCATAGAATTTTATAACTATAGGTGTCTCATACGCGGTTAAACGTCTAACAGCGTAAGTGAAAAAATGTTCGTCTATGAACGGGACTGTGGTAGAAGTTAATAAACCCCTTTTGTCCACACATCTTCTTCTTATCGAGTGGGTTGCAATCCCTGGTGTCAGAGTTTATTCAAACCGCCTTACGGCCTCTGACGTGGTTTTTATTTAACGACTACTACCACCAGGGTAGTAGCCGGGACCAACAGCTTAACGTGCCATCCGAAGCACGGAATCATCTTTCTTTTCAGACAGGTTACTCAGCCTGCAATGTCCTAACCAACTGGGGAAAAACGCACAAAGTGACATTTCACTAGGTGTCCCCCGTGGGAATCGAACCCACGACCTCCGTGTCAAGAGCCCAATGCTCTTAATCATTAGACCACGGAGACAGTTTTCGTCCACACATAATAATTATTAAGACGCAAGTGCGTGCAAAATATCTAAGAACACGTTTGTATTAACCAGACTTCTGTATTACCTAAGTCTGTCTGTGGTATTAACGTCCTTTGAGATGACGAAAAATCGTTTTCTCCCCTCCGGACGGAAAGCGTAAATTATCGTTCCGCTGCGCTGAACGCAGTTGCCGTTTTCCACCTACGTCGAAGAGAAAAATTGTATACTAACCTCGGGCAGTAAATAAGAAAGCCTCAGATCACAAGTTCGTTGAGCTTCGCTTCGGTCAACAATAACATGAGATCTGAGGCCTTTCTTACTTTTCTCCCTTCGGTGTGTTATCTACTATTCTTCACATCCTCTGTAAAATGTGTATTCCATGTTTCATATTTCTATCTTCTGCTGTTTAGGCTGTACGTTGCAGGGGCGGATCCAGGATTTCATGTTGGGGGGGGCCCATCGGCCAACTCGGGCCACGTATTAAGATTAAAAGAAATTAAGAGAGCTCATTTCTTTACTCGGCCTCAAAATTCAGAGGTTCGTGGGGGGGGGGGCCATGGCCCCCTGGGCCCCCCCCCTGTATCCGCCACTGGTACGTTGTCTGTAAGTAAATCATGGAACTGTATTATATGTATATACCTATAGATTATATTATAAAACATACCATTCTCCTTGATAGTGTTCTCAGAGTTCTGCTTCTGTATTTCCTCTTCGCTCTCCTGCGGGTTAGTGATTGTCACTATTGGATTGTTCTGTGAAATAAATATTAAGTAATTAGGTACAAATCATTTATTTATTTAGCAACTACGAATAAGAATGTATAGAAGTGTAAATGAAGCTCAAAAAGTGTCACCAAAAAAAGTGTACCGCGTTCTTTTGTTCTTTAAAAACTGTACCTAGCCGCCAAAACTCATACAAAATGTCATTTTTCATTGGGTGTCAAAAATTATTTCGATTTTGTTTAGAGTTACTCTTCTATAGTTATTCTTATTCGTAGTTTAGCAAACATATTACAGCTAACACCTTTACACAATGTTACTTATACTAACAAATTTAAACATAAATTGACAAAAGCAGATTATAAACAGAATGTAACAAAACAAACGCGTTGATCCTCGACAACTTGCGCCATCATCAATCATCATCATCATCATCATCATCACTAACCTTAAGATTGTGCTGTAGAATCAACTCCTGGCAGTGTCGAAGTCGCTTCGCTTTAAGCGCGTTGATCCTCGACAACTTGCAAGGGTCCATCAAGGTCTAGTTTCATGTGATGAAACGGTCTCTACCCCTGTATTATTGTTATATCTCACTAACCTTAAGATTGTGCTGTAGAATCAACTCCTGGCAGTGTCGAAGTCGCTTCGCTTTAAGCGCGTTGATCCTCGACAACTTGCGTCATCATCAATCATCATCATCACTTACCTTTAGATTGTGTTGTAGAATCAACTCCTGGCAGTGTCGCAGTCGCTTCGCTTTCAGCGCGTTGATCCTCGACAACTTGCACCATCATCAATCATCATCACTTACCTTAAGATTGTGCTGTAGAATCAACTCCTGGCAGTGTCGCAGTCGCTTCGCTTTCAGCGCGTTGATCCTCGACAACTTGCGTCATCATCAATCATCATCATCACTAACCTTAAGATTGTGCTGTAGAATCAACTCCTGGCAGTGTCGCAGTCGCTTCGCTTTCAGCGCGTTGATCCTCGACAACTTGCGAGGGTCCAACTCCGTCGTGTTGACGCAGCCGGGCTGCAATTATACCAATCATCATCATCACTTACCTTGAAAAGGCATTGTGAATAGATTACAAGTACACATATTATAACATTTTCTCCCTCCGGACGGAAAGCGTCAATTGTCGTCCCGCTGCGCTAAGCGTAGTTGTCGCTTTCCACCTCCGTCGAGGAGACAAATAGTATACTAACCTCAGGCAGTAAATTAGAAAGGCTCAGATCAAATGTTTGTTGACATTACATGAGATCTGGGACCTTTCTTACTTTCCTGCCCTCGGTGTGTACAGTAGAACCAGGTTTATAAGGCTTACCGATGTACCTGCGCAGTTGAAAAATTTTAATAGCGCGCGAAATTATATTGACCAATCAGGATGTGCCACCTTCAATCCGTTTACGCTATTGGCTTATTTGTTTTCGAGCCCTTTTCGCTGCTATCCGACTTTGCACTCTTTGATTACTAACTGACTTCGGGTTTTGTCGGGGACTCGGGCCTGCTCTGCGCAAACGAAGATTAACGAACGGCCATATTTTCCTGGTCGTACTGTAATCGACTATTTTTCAGCCTCGGTTTCATTGTATGGAAGGGAAGGTAAAATAAACCTGTTTTTGGTTTGCTATTATTTGTCTTCTTGTCAAATGTTTCAATAGGTGCAGAAATGAGGAATTTATTGAGGTAGACGAGAGTATGATTCCTTGTTTAGGGAAAAGATGGATGAATTGTGTGAAGGATGATTCCTTAACTACGGAACCCTAAAAAGAAGTCATCATTCTCTTGCCCATTTCCCATTATCTGTGGTCGGCGCAATATGTCATCCTCTTCCATTCATCTCTCTTAGCCGTCATTTCAGCAGTCACTCCTTTCTTACACATATCATCCGTCACACAATTCCTCTCCTACCACAGCCATCCACATTCATACTTAACACTCGTCTCGTAACATGACACTCGTCTCTTCGCATTTATTACCATGTAATTTTTCTGTCATAGGTGCTACTTTCAAACTTCCTCTAATATATTAATTCCTTATCTTGTCCATTCTAGTAACACCACACATCCATCTCAACATTCGCATCTCAGCTGTATGCAGTCGTTCTCATCCGACCCTTTCGTGGCCCAACACTCTGAACCGTACATGACAACAGGTCTTATGTACGGAACCCTAAAAAGAAGTAAGGTAAGGTTAAGTTTTACTCACCACAGGTCGGTGCACATCCCAGAAGGCTCTCTCTTGACTGTCTAGCACCTTCCGCTCCAGTTTGTCTCGCTTCTTGTCTACCTGCAAACAAAACATAATACATTAATTACTTCCACGTCAAGTTCTAAGTTTCGTACGACAAAGACAAAGTTTCAACATTAAGGGCCTGTTTCACCACTTCTGAATAAGTTCTTGTTAGCTTATCCGACAGATATTTTGACATAATTTCATACAAAATATGTCAAACTATCTGTCGGATAAGCTAACAAGAACTTATTCAGAAGTGGTGAAACAGGCCCTTAATGTTAAGGGAATATAAATTCGGAGCGCGCTCCATACAAACGAAGTCTGGTGATATTTTCAATGCTAAACAATTAAAGTCAATGAAAATTATATTGACCAATCAGGATGTGTCACCTTCAATCCATTGCCGCTATTAAATGGGCCATGATAGGGTTCCGTAGTCATTGTATAATGATAGATTTCTTCTGTAGTCAGTGACGAGTCAGTCAGTCAGTCAGTCAGTGGGTACCTTGCTCTGTGCCTCGGCCTGCATAAATATGAACTCCCACTTCCGGCAGAACATCTTCTGCAGTTTAGCGAGGGTCTCTGCTTCGTAGTCAGTCAGTCAGTCAGTCAGTCAGTGGGTACCTTGCTCTGCGCCTCGGCCTGCATAAATATGAACTCCCACTTCCGGCTGAACATCTTCTACAGTCTGGCGAGGGACTCTGCCTCGTAGTCAGTCAGTCAGTCAGTCAGTCAGTGGGTACCTTGCTCTGCGCCTCGGCCTGCATAAATATGAACTCCCACTTCCGGCTGAACATCTTCTACAGTCTGGCGAGGGACTCTGCCTCGTAGTCAGTCAGTCAGTCAGTCAGTCAGTGGGTACCTTGCTCTGCGCCTCGGCCTGCATAAATATGAACTCCCACTTCCGGCTGAACATCTTCTGCAGTCTGGCGAGGGACTCTGCCTCGTAGTCAGTCAGTCAGTCAGTCAGTCAGTGGGTACCTTGCTCTGCGCCTCGGCCTGCATAAATATGAACTCCCACTTCCGGCAGAACATCTTCTGCAGTTTAGCGAGGGTCTCTGCTTCGTAGTCAGTCAGTCAGTCAGTCAGTCAGTGGGTACCTTGCTCTGCGCCTCGGCCTGCATAAATATGAACTCCCACTTCCGGCTGAACATCTTCTGCAGTCTGGCGAGGGACTCTGCCTCGTAGTCAGTCAGTCAGTCAGTCAGTCAGTGGGTACCTTGCTCTGCGCCTCGGCCTGCATAAATATGAACTCCCACTTCCGGCTGAACATCTTCTGCAGTCTAGCGAGGGACTCTGCCTCGTAGTCAGCCAGTTCCAGCCGCGCCTTGTTCTGCATTGTACGCTTGCAGAGGTATACAGCTGTTGACGAAGCATAATTATAATAGTGGGAATTAGAGGTAATAAGACTTTTTGAGAATATAATTTCAGTAACTTATAATTAAATTAAAAGAGACTGGGCAACTTTGTATGGAGAGTGGCCTATGAACCAATAGAGATGGGAGTGTGGTATATTTGTTAAGAGACCTTTCCTCATGACTCACTGAAAGGCACATCAAAATCGGCACCGAGGATTTTGAGAAAATCATGATTCAAGTTACTATGAGATTTTAGTTACCCTCAGTGTATTTTTTGAAAAGAGACTGCATTTACTCCACCACGGAGATGCTTCATCTCCATGGTCTCCTCGCAAGCCGTCAAAAACGTCACACTATACGTTTGTCATGACATGACAGTTGTCATAACAACTGTGTGGTGTGACGTGTGTGACGGTTAGCGACGGGGCCATGGAGATGAAGAATCTCCGTGGTCTAGTTAATGCAGTCTCTTCACAAAAAATACACTGAGGGTAACAAAAATCTCATAGTAACTTGAATCATTATTTTCTCAAAATCCTCGGTGCCGATTTTGATGCGCCTTTCAGTGAGTCATGAGGAAAGGTCTCCCAACAAATCTACCTTACTCTCATCTCTATTGACTCATAGGCCACTTGCGCCCCGTCTCTTTTATTATATCTCTTGAGGTATTTCACGGGCCCAGACCTTTGGAAGGCTTGCGTGGGGACACAGATCCAACACGTAGAGGCCCCTTTGAGACACTTTTATCTGAATGCGATGGGATGCACCAACCGTGGTCTATCTCTAAATGCATTATGCAAATGCACCAGAAGACATACCACGTTCGGTGCAGAGACTATTGTAGAAAGGACAAAAACTACTCGGGTTATGGGGGGTGAACTGGGTGGGCTGGGAAATCTGGGTTATTGCGGAGAGACTAGGATTTATTACTATTATTACGTCTTACGTTCCGTAATCACGGGCAATTAAGTCCCGGATTATTATTATTTCAGATTAACAGACATAACGAATGGGTACACCGCCAACAACGCTCGAAAACTTAACTAATAGAGATATTATTTACCATAATCAGTATTTTCTGGTTCCCATTGATTTGACGGCCAAAAGTATGGTGTCTGGAATCTGAAAAAGGAAATTTTGTTGTATTGTACAATTTCTGGCGTTGTTCAGTTTGATGGGAAGGATGCTAATCATATCAATTCCACCCTCTATTCTATTCTATTTTTAAAAAAATGGCAGCCATCTTGGGTATTTGATGATTTTGCCAATGTCTAGTTTATGTAGCAAAAGTGCTTGACGTTGTACGGTAATTTATGTATTTGGTGACTTCAAGGATTGTTTTCGAAAAGAACACCATCTTGAGCCACCACTGGAGCCCCGTTGTAGACCTGGGAGGGGGCAACCAACGATCGACGGGCGACGCGACCGCTCAATAGCAGATCCACAACGTCAATTCCACCCTCTTGTATAGAAAGTAGAAAACGTTAACGTAATCTGCTGTGTCATACTAAACTGGAAACCTACTCGAGCCAAATGTATGGGAAAGCTGTTTTTTATTTCGCGATTTCAATGTTGGTCCCTTAGAGAAAGTTGTTGTTGTTGATGTGATGGTCTGAACATCCCCTTAAAAAAGTGTCAGCATATTAAGAACGACCCTGTATACAACATCAGACTAAGAACTGTCCCGCGCGGTCCCGGGCATTCCAATCCAACTAGCCCATGGAAGATCTTCCCTTTTCCTCCAAATAGCACAAAGCCATTGCCGGAACCTTCTTTTGAGTACCATGAGTCACTCGTTACAGTTTGATGGTCTGATCATCCCTTTAAAATGCTGCCAGCATATAGCCGTGGTGGTCCAGTGGCGAGTAACCTTGCCTGCCGTGCAGGAGGCGATGGTTCGATCCCCGTCCAGGCCGACACGTACCAATGAGTTTTTCGGAATTTATGTACGATTTGTAACACCACCGGCTTTCCGGTGAAGGAAAACATCGTGAGGAAACCTGCATGCTTCAATTTCGAGGCATGTATTGTACCCACTGTCCATTATAAGTGGCGACGGGCTCACCCCCTGTCAGAGCTTCGGTACTACTGGTGAAACGTGGATGTTCTGAGGTGTCAGAATATCTCTGACTACCCCCTCGGGGAATATAGTCGTGAGCATATGCTTATGCTTTCTGTACCTGTAGTAAGTGTTGTCATTGCGCACGGTGAGGTTGTGGTCGTCTATGGGGAACAGGTAGCCGTGGGCCGCGAGGAGATGCGCGAAGTGGAGGGCTTCCTGCGCGTCGTCGAAGTCTAGGTGCCGGAGCAGCCAGGCGACCAGGTCCGTGCCGGTGAACACCTGCGGATTTATCATTCATTTATAACTACTGTAAGAAGTATCTACGTTTTTTACAGAACATTTTATATGAAATATTCAGAACATATTTCTAGATAGGCTCAAAATTCTATTTAAAAAAGAAGATAGAAAAATTATGAACTGTTCCCGTTCTTTCTCGTTTTAAGGCCTCCGCTCATTGCAGCGATTTTATCGAGCGATAATATCGCTGCGATTTTGCGATAATTGTTTCCAGTACATTTTGTATGGGGAAGCGCGCGATCCTACACACTGCCGCGATATTATCGAGCGATAATATCGCTGCGATTTTGCGATAATTGTTTCCAGTACATTTTGTATGGGGACGCGCTCGATCCCACACACTGCCGCGATATTATCGCAACTCTTTCGACTACATTCAGTGGTGGGGTGCATGCGTGACGCGAATCGCGGAATCGCTGCAGTGTGTAAGGTGTCGCGATATCGCTGTCGATAATATCGCTGTCTATAATATCGCTGTCGATAATATCGCTGTCGATAATATCGCTCGATAATATCGCTGCAATGTGCGGAGGCCTTTAATAGTCTGTATAACTACTTCAAAAATAATAAAATTTTATTCAATATACAGAAGAGATCCCGAGACAAATCAATTAATATGGCTCTCTATGACACTTCACAAATGATCTACCAGCCCGTATCCACCTTCCTATTTTGCCATCCCTTGCGGCCATTTTCCATATATCCATGAAGTAAACATTAAAATTGCGAAAAACAAATCAGCTATTAATTACATTCGAGTGACGTTTTCGTCACATTATTAAGTAGTGTAAGTAATCGGTATTGCGCAGTAGGTACTCACCGAAGGTATTTTAGTCATGAAACTCTTAACAGTACGGACTGGAACCCCCGTGCCCTCGTCCTGCATCTTCTCTATTATTGCTTCCATCTGAAAAAATCATCACAACTCATCAACAAATCAACTCACGATCACCGGCCTAAACACTTTCGCTGCTAACGGTAACAGCTGTTACCTACGTATAGAAAAGATAATTGGTTGACTGACACTATAGACTGTTACCATCTTATAGATAACATTGTTGACCAACTCATACTATAGACTGTTCCCTTATAGATTAGATAATTGGTTGACTGACACTATAGACTGTTACCTTCTTATATATGAGATAGTTATAGATAACATTGTTGGCCCACTCACACTATAGACTGTTCCCTTATAGATGAGATAGTTGGTCAACTAACACTACAGACTGTTACCTTCTTATATATGAGATAGTTGGTCAACTAACACTATAGACTGTTACCTTCTTATATACGAGATAGTTGGTCGACTAACACTATAGTATAGACTGTTACCTTCTTATATATGAGATAGTTGGGCGACTCCTCAGGCGTGGGCATTGTGGACATGAGAGCCTGCACGCTGGGTGGCGGGTTGGCGTCCTTCTTGTGTCTGTCCTTGTCTTTATCCTTTTCTTCTTTTACGCATTTTGAATTATCTCTGAAAATAAGATGATTAAGTTATTTTCACAGGGTTCTTTTTAATATGCTGACACTTTTTTAATGGGATGATCAGACCATCAAACTGAACAACTTTCTCTATGGGACCAATATCGAAATCGCAAAAAAAAAGCTTTTCCATACAAAACTAAAAGTGATTATAACTTTTGAACCATCATCAAAGGGGGGTCCCTTTGATGAAGGGGGATCCCCAAATTATCCGACCTTTTTGGTTCGAAATGACCTCAATCACCTTATTTTGTTGAATTCATGACTTTTGGGCCACCCTGTATAGTTACTAGTATATGTAGTAACTTGTACTCAGGCGTGAAACAATCACAAACATACAAACATTGTCACAAGTTTTCACATTACACTTGACTATTCTTACATTTTTCGTATATCTAGGTTCCCAATTTTAGTTTAAATTAAAACATTTAGGGCCTGTTCCACCACTTCAGGGTAAGTTCTTGTTAGCTTATCCGACAGATAGTTTGAAATATTATTTTGTATGAAATTATGTCAAAATATCTGTCGGATAAGCTAACAAAAACTTAATCAGAAGTGGTGAAACAGGCCCTTAGTTTAAATAATAGCTCTCGGAAGCTGTTTAACTATAACATACAATTATTAATCTTAGTAGTATGGTAGAATGTATGATGAATGGATGATGTATTGAGCTGAAAATAACTCTATGAGTAAGGGGAAACATTTTTGTTATTTATGTAAGTAATAATAAATTGTGGGAATAACATTTTGAAGTATTTGTCACACATCCTCGCATGAAATACCTATTTTCCTGGAGAAGAGCTTATAAGACGTCCAGTGACGAGTAACCTTGCCTGCCGTGCAGGAGGCGATGGTTCGATCCCAGTCCAGGCCGACTCGTACCAATGAGTTTTTCGGAATTTATGTACGATTTTTAACACCACTGGCTTTTCGGTGAAGGATAAAATCGTGAGGAAACCTGCATGCTTCAATTTCGAGGCATGTATTGTACCCATTGTCCATTATAAGTGGCGACGGGCTCACTCCCCGTCACACTGGACAGAGTTTCGGTACTACTGGTGAAACGCGGATGTTGTGAGGTTTCAGAATATCTCTGACTACCCCCTCGGGGAATATAGTCGTGAGCATATGCTATGCTATGCTATGAAAGAATGATAAGATGAAAGACAGACGTTTTTGATTCAACCACCCCATTTCTTCCCATGACTATTGTATTATATTCTAATTTAAAAAATGTTGCATCCATCTTGGCGTTGATCATTTTGCCAATAAATAGTTTATACAGGGTCCTTCTTAATATGCTGACACTTTCCATCAAACTGAACAACTTTTACTATGGCACCAACATCGAAATCGCGAAAAAAAATCTGCTGAAATCAAACTGCAAACCTACTCGAGCCAAATGTATGGAACAGCAGATTTGTTTTTGCGATTTCGATGTCCCATGGAGAAAGTTGTTCAGTTCGATGATCCCCTTAAAAAAGTGTCAGCGTATTAAGGAGGACCCTCTTAGAATGCATGCTTAAATTTCGAGGCATGTATTGTACCTACTATCCATTACAAGTGGCAAAGGGAAAACAAACATTTACATCTACCTAGTCGGTCCATAAATAATGTCACAACTAAAAAGGGCCATAAAAAATTGAGCCATATATTATAAAAAAAATATTCGAAATATGCACCTCTATTTTTTATACACTCTCTTAAACGGCCAGTTGTTGATAGCAGCACGTACCATATTCATGTCTATGTCGGCCACTGCTTTTGTCGATGATGACTTGAGACTCTCCAAATTTTTATGAGACTTTCTCATTTAAAACTTGCCATATCTTGTAATCCAGAGGGTTGAGGTCAGGGCTGGAGGAGGGCCAATCTTCATGCTTGATAAGGTCGATATTTTGGAGCAAATGGACAGTGGGTACAATACATGCCTCGAAATTGAAGCATGCAGGTTTCCTCTCAGTAGACGAAAAGACATAAAATGGACAAACCTGGATGGACCCTGCTGGCAGGCCTTCTGCGCCTTCTCCGAAGAATTCATCGTAACCATTGTAATTTTAAATCACTATTATAGTCACAACGAAAAGTAACTTCTTGCCGCCATCGCAAACAATTTTAACTTTTTATTTTTATTTTTCTAAACAGTTCATGATCTTATTGTTATTCAGCCACTATTTTTTTTTAAACCACAACACCGTAAGTGGTTAACCAGATAGTTTTTATCACCGCAACTTTTAATTTATTGGCTACAGAGTTTGTTTTTACATTTCACATGATTTACTAAAGGCAATTGGAACAAAATTTACTGAAAATACCAACTTTACACACTTCACTAAGACCACAAATTAAACACAGCAAATAATAATGTTTAGTCGAAAAAAACGTGTACACTGACGATTTTAAGGAACTTCTCGGAAAATAAACGATGCAAACGCCCTAATAACACAAAAATTCACTGAGAATTGGAGTAAATATGATATAGTATTTTGACCCAGCACTTTCCTGTTTCTTATCAATTCACAGCTTCACCCACATTACACACTGCATCCAAATAAGTATCCATATTAAAACCTATCATGTTTTATTCATAAAAAGTCAATATCAACAGCAGATAGCTCAATTTTAACATTTTTGTGATAACGATATTCTGCAAATTGAGCGAAATGTCAAAGAACGAATCGCCATTATCATTTTTTTATTCAACATTTTTTTTTGGAATGAGAGACGAGATACAAAATCTGTGCGATAAAGAGAGATGCAGCAATCCGGGGACGTTTATGCGACTAAATTAGAGAGGGCCAAAGATTTGAACAAAGATTCGAAAAAGACTGTCAACATAAAAAAGTCGGTTAATTTACTCAAAATCCTTCAATGAGCGATGGCGCATGTGTTTACGAGTTTATTGAACGCTTTATTTTCGCGACATTTTTAGTGACAAAAAATAAATTAATGCTCTGCTATAATTTCATTTAGATTTTTTAACAATTACGTAAGTAAATAAAATTTTAAATATTTTTAACACTTTTTAACGCAATATTTCAAAGAACTTCGCAGATTGTTCGCAGAGGAAGCAGTTTCTGTCAAAAATACTAGATGGCAGCACTTGAATATTGTTGGCAAAAAATTCAAATGTTATTGCGCTAAAGTTACGAAACAATGCTAATTTTAATTAAAGATAATAGAGCTCGCGCGTAGAGATATTACTGTTTAATAGTTATTTTGTTATATGCAGAGGTTTTCTATTGTAAGTATTTAGGATACTGGGGTGCGTTCAGAACCTACGCCCAGAGTGCGCCCACAGTGCACTCCGAGTGCAACTTTTCGCCCTAACGCCGTTCAGAGGCTCGGTGAAAAGCGTATTACCCATAAGAGCGAGCGAGAAGAACAACCGCACCCAAAGGTTCTGAACGCAGCCCTGGACCGAGCCTCTGAACGGCGTTAGGGCGAAAAGTTGCACTCGGAGTGCACTCTGGGTGCACTCTGGGCGTAGGTTCTGAACGCACCCCTGAGCATCAGCTTCTTTGACCAAAGTTGCGCAAAACATCCCACAAACTTTTTAATGTCCTAGGCATGTAGGTATCCCTGGGATCTTTCGCAACTTTGGTCAAAGAAGCTGATGCTCAGGGCTGCGTTCAGAACCTTTGGGTGCGGTTGTTCTTCTCCACCTACTGCATGCAAGCAAAATAGCCAAAATATAGTTTCTTTGTAGCAATATTCCTAACCTCCCCGAGGTTGTAAGTTTATGAAAGTATGTTTATACTTGTCTACTTAAATTTTAGTATTTCCTTGGTTATGATTTAGCAATCCAGTTACAAACACAATGCCTAAACTCGATTTCTTGAGCGTTCACTTTCAACCTTGACTTTTGAGATTCCTGCATTTTAAACACGCGTATTATTAAATTAGGTGCCATTTTATCATTTTAGTGATAAATTAAATTAAAAATGTTTAGGGTTCCGTATAGTATAAGAGATAAGTGTACTTTTTGCAACCATCAGCAGCAAGGCTGATTCAGTGATTATGGGGTGTAGAGCTGTAGTAGAGTATCTCTGTGATGGGGACGGACCAGGTCTGCCTGCATAACGTCAGTCGGTTTAGGAGTTACAGACGTTTGAAGGTCAGTAAAAAATTAACGATCAGCTGCAAGGCTGATCATATGATATTATTGTAGTATGCACTGTAGCTATGTGAACAGTACAAAAACTGGCATGGTTCATCAGTCGGTTTAGGAGTTACAGCCGTTCAAAGGTCCGACATTTGAACGGCTGTAACTCCTAAACCGACTGGCAGTTCAATAACTATACTAATAATAAAAGCTGGCCAAGTGTGAGTCGGTCTCCCGGTAAGAGTCCTTTGGCTTTTAGTAAAGTTTTTTGCGTGGTTGGTTTATTTATTGCGTGGTGGTAGGGTAAAAGCGCCTAAACCCGGCCCCCGCCTAAAGTCGGCAGTCTGAACTATTTTCGTCCATAAATTATTTCATATTTGACATGTAACAATTATTTTCGCTCTAAAGTATACCTTATTATCTCCTCTTTACGTGTTACCAAAATTACGTCGATCGGTCACAGCATACAAATACAATCGAGGTTGGAATGGCGACGAGTGTGGAAAAGTCTGCAATACCACGTTTTTACGGGTAAAATCACTATGCAATCCATTTTTGGGAAATGTGATTTCTATCAATTTTAGCATTTTTGTGGGTTGCTGACATTTGTTAAAGTTAATTTATAAACCATTTAATGATATCAAGACCTAATTTTATACTTAATATCATTAGTTTTTGAAATAATAGGGGGGCCGGAGTTCGGGTATAAAATTCTCGTTAAAACCTTAAGTCGGCATACGTGGCCAGCTTTAGGCAATCGACCTAAATGAACAAATCCTAAGGTCGGCATTAGTAATAAACGAATATTACTTTAGTATATAATTATATCAGCATAAAACAATATCTGAAATTGTATATTGTTAATTTGAAAATATTTTATAATATCCTTACCTTGATATTATAAACTTAATTAATTTTTGAGATAACTAAAGCTGTTTATCGTTATTAAGAAGGATACCTACACTGTACACGAAAATCCACCAAAAATAAAAATAATAGCCTTAAAAATAAGTTCTAGTTAAAAAAGAGTTATAATATTTAAGTACGTTCTGTTGCTTAATTTGGTTACCAATTTATTCTTGAGACCACCCATAGTTAGTCCTTTAGAAATATATGCCGGCTTTAAGAAAAATACTTACCGGAATTAGGGCTAGACCTGCCGACTTTGGGGAAAATTTGTGTCTTTCGATTTAAACCTTAATAACTCAGCAATAAACTGTATTTTGGCTTGTTTTTGGCTTTAATTCTAAAGATTATGAACCACTTCGCAATTTAAAAAAGAATCTTGAAAGCTAGGCCTTACGTAACAAAATTGTTAAACGTTTGAAATCTCAAAATGGCTTAAGGTGCCGGCTTTAGGGCATTTTACCCTACCTACGGAACCCTGCCTCGGTGCGCGAGTAGCCGGACTCGCACTTGGCCGGTTTTTTTACCAATTATCATTGAGTAGTAATTATGTATAGAGCAGACAACGCGAACAAAATCTGTGCACTTCTTGGAAATTATGTACAGTTGTATTTATCATTTACTAGCTCGGCGGTGAAGGAAAACATCGTGAGGAAACCTGCCTTCCCGAGTATGAAAAGAAAATACCACAAGTTTGGAGGAATGCGTAAAATATGGGTTAGTTTGGGGCGAACACAAAGGACCAGCTATGGTCCAAGTGTTACATTAACGACCCTTGCTTGCAATAGCCCAACACAAATAATAATAATAATGGAACAGCAGACTTTTTTTCGCCCTGACAGGTTTGCGTGAAAGTTGTTCAGTTTGATGGGTAAAATCAATGGGTTTAAAGGTTAATGATACTTTTCCTTACACCATGTATAAAGTCTAATAACAAAGTAAGCGAAACTAATTTAAGGGGCTGATCAGACCATCAAACTGAACAACTTTCTCTATGGGACCAATATGGAAATTGCGAAAAAAAAACTGATGTCCAGGAGTGCGATTTTTGAATGTCATACGTCGAACTCAGCAGTTGAAAATGTCGAAATTACTCTGGAGATATGCATATTTCTACTGCTGATTTCATCATTCTCTTGCCCATTTCCCATTATTTGGGGTCGGCGCAATATGTCATCCTCTTCCATTCATCTCGCTTGGCCGTCGTTTCAGCACTCACTCCTTTCTTACACATATCATCCTTCACACAATCCATCCATCTTTTCTTTGGCCTTCCTCTCCTACCACAGCCATCCACATTCATACTTAACACTCTTCTCGTAACATGAAATTCGTCTCTTCGCATCACATGCCCATACCACGATAATCTATTGCCTTGCAATTTTTCCGTTATAGGTGCTACTTTCAAACTTCCTCTAATATACTCATTCCTAATCCTGTCCATTCTAGTTACACCACACATCCATCTCAACATTCGCATCTCAGCTACATGCAGTCGTTTCTCATCCGTTCCTTTTGTGGCCCAACACTCTGATCCATACATAACGACAGGTCTTATTATCGTCTTGTATATTTTCCCCTTTAATTTTAGGGGGATTCGAGAGTCGCAGATCGTTCCCGTAACCTGCCGCCACTTCATCCAACCTGAGTTGATTCGGTGCTTCACGTCCCGATCGATCTCTCCATCGTTTTGTATGAGTGAGCCGAGGTACCGGAAGTCGGAGCAGACTGGCAAAGGCACGCCATCAAGGGCAATAGGCATGCAACTGGAGAGACCGCCGAAATCGCAGAACAAACATTCCGTTTTAGTTCTGCTAATTTTCAAGCCAACACTCTCCAGTTTTTGCTTCCACTTTGCCAATCTGCTCTGGACCTCGAGTCCCTCTTCACCAACAAGAACAATGTCGTCGGCAAACAGCATGCACCAGGGTGCCTCTTCCTGTATGTCCGATGTTAAAGCATCCATAATCAACAGGAAGAGGTAAGGACTCAAAGCCGACCCTTGGTGCAAACCTACAGCCACATTGAAGTTATCGGTGGTACCAGCAGATGATCGGACGCATGTACTGGATCGGCTGTACATTGCACGAATCAACTCAATGTATTTTCCAGGCACATTTTTCTTTTTGAGAGCCCACCACAAAACCTCTCTGGGTACACGATCGTATGCCTTCTCGAGGTCAACGAACACCATGTGCAAGTTCTTTTGAGCACGCCTGTATGTTTCACACAGTTGGCGTAGTGAAAATATAGCGTCCGTTGTTCCCCGACCAGGCATAAACCCAAACTGGTTTTGCGTTATCTCACTCTCCTCTCGCATTCGTTTCTCTACAACCTTCTCCCATACCTTCATACTATGTGACATTAGCTTTATTCCCCTATAATTGTTGCAGTTCTGTACGTCACCCTTATTTTTGTAAATGGGCACCAGTAAACTGTTGCACCATTCGTCGGGGATTACTTCTTTATGCAACAACTTATTGAAGAATAAAGCTAACCACTTATATCCATCCACATTCAACACCTTCCAAACCTCAACTGGTATTCCATCTGGTCCCACGGCCTTTCCATTTTTCATACTTCGTACAGCCTTTTTTACCTCTTCTATACTAATTTCTCTTACCAATCCCACGTTCACTGGTAAATATTCTAACTCACAACTCCAAGCATTCTCCTCATTCATTAACTTTTCAAAATATCCTTTCCAACGTAATTTTATGTCATCATCATTTGTCATTTCTACTGCTGATTTGACTTTCAAAAATCGCACTCCTGGGGTATGATTTTTGAGAGTCAAATCAGCAATAGAAAGATGCGTATCTCCATAGTAATTTTGACATTTTCAACTGCTGAGCTCACCGAATGAGATTCAAAAATCGCACTCCTGTCCCATTTATATTATAAGACCAGGTAGGTTCGTATTGTAACAGCTGATTTTTTTTTCGCGATTTCGCGTTAAATTACATAATAGTCCAATCATATAGTTAGTTACGCTGTGCTAATAATCTACGAATAAGAATAACTATACAAACTAGTATAGAAGAGTAACTCTAAACAAAATCCACATAATTTTTGGCACCTAATGAAAAATTACATGTGAGTTTTGGCGGCAAGGTACAGTTTTTAAAGAACAAATTTAGAACAGTACCTACAGTTTTTTTGGTGCCACTTTTTGAGCTAGATTTACGTTTCTATACTTAGATTCTTATTCGTAGCTTACGATACCTACTATATTATATTGCCCCGGAAAAATAATCGCAAGTTACCAATAAAATCTAAGAACATGTCAAAATCATTGACATTCCTTCTTTTACTTCTTGTATAAAAGGAGTTTAATAAAGCAGAATGTTGAGTGCATTTTACAATAAATAAAATTCTGCATTAACAGTCTAAGGTCATTCACTTTCAAAGCCCGAGGTCGGCGCGTGCGCCGTGCACTTGTAAACCTTTCCTTTTCATAACTTACCTTTATAACATAGGTAGGTACCTACCTACAAAGAAACATAAAACATACCGACCTATCTAAGTTTATTAAAACAGTTCAAGGCTGCAATCGCAGTAAATATTCGGTGATTGAACCGTGATTGGACTATACTCTGAAATCGAATACGTGATCAAAAATTTGAAACATAACCCCTCCCACGTCACACTGGACAGAGTTTCGGTACAACTGGTGAAGCGTGGATGTTCTGAGGTTTCAGAATATATCTGACTACCCCCTCGGGGAATATAGTCGTGAGCATTTATGCTTATGCTTATGCTTAATGGCCATCTTAGGTAATTACTAATTTAGGCACCCATACCTACCCAAAAATATTACTTGTGTACTAGCATCTAGGTAGTATACCTACCTAACGTACCTATACTTACCTGCACTTCAAACTATTGCGCATGCAGCTATTAAAATTGTGATAAACACTGATAACATTTTACCGCATGCACGTAAACACTCGATTATGTAGACCGATTTCATATTTATTTTAAACTAGCTTTTGTTTGCGGCTTCAGCTGTTCTCTGAGGTGGCATGCTAGGGCTAGTATGACAGCGCGACATAGCAAAGTCACGTCATATCTGAGTCACTTGGCGCGTAAGAACGAGAGAAAATAGCACGCGAACGTTGTCGCGTATCATGCCCTAGGATTTTAACCGAGGAAAGTGCTTGCTTATAATTGCTGTGGGCAGGACACTTAGCTAGGTGATGTGATGCCAGGTGGAGTAAAGACTAACAGAGTGGTGGCCGAGATTAGATTAGGCAATAGAGGAGTGGGCGTCCGGCAGCCAGGTGGGTTGACGACACCCATAGAATCGTCGGTAAGACCTGCATAATTATGTAGCATGACACCGTGATAAAGCACTATCACACCTTCGCTCTCTTTCTATTTGCGCGCGAACGAACAAGATAAAAGACGTGATACAGCCGTATCACGTGTAGCATGCTACCAGTGCAACAATCGTCATGTGTCATGCTACCTATGCTGGATACGATTGGTGCAGGACTGAAATGGATGGCAGAATGGGGAGAAGGCTTATGCCCTGCAGTGGGTAGATACGAGCTGATGATCATGATGATGGTAGACCAATTAAATCTTTCCTTAGTCTATGCTATAGTACCTAACTATAGAAAAACTTTCAGAAACTTGGGGTGGTTGGGGATCTACCTCCTAGCAGTCCACCCCGGGCAACGGCATCACAATAAGCTACCTAGTTTGTGGTGGCGGCTGAACGAGCACCACAGCGTTGTGGTAGGCTCCGCAAGGAGCCGCCTGGCTCACGACCACCCTATCCTGCCGGAGTCTGGCGCCAAGCAGCTTGCTGCGTTCCGTCGGTGTGCAGGAGTGCCAGTGCATTTCTGGGTTAGCTCGCTACATCTTCGACCCCATCTTTGTCCTGAGGACTAGATTGAGGTCAAGAGCAAGCCCATCTATAGTAAAAAAAAGATCCTGGCTGCAGTTCTTCTTTTAGTCTCGGTCGGTATAGAAAGAGAGATAGAGACTCGGTGGCGCGTTGCGGAGAGCTATGGAAACTCAATCCTGAGGTACAGGTTCGAATCCGCACGGACGACATACCATGTACCAATGAGTTTTTCTAACTTATGAACGTAATACCGACTGCTCTCAAACGTTGAAGGAAAACATCGTGAGGAAACCTGCATACGCTGAAGAAGAAATTCTGATGCGTATGTGAAGTCTACCAATCCGCATTGGGCACGCGTGGTGGACTAACGCCCATACACCCTTCCTGAGGGCAGGCCTGTGCCTTGCAGTGGGACGTATATAGGCTGTTATGATGAAAGGTATACCTATTACACTCATGATGGAGTGTAAATACCTATTAGCCAGTCCGCAATGTTCGTATCGAGGCTGACTGTCCAGGTACAAACGAACCCAGCGGTTTATTTATTTAATATGTTACCACATCAACAACAGTGCAGTATTTTGTTAAATAATCTGATAAGATAATGTTAAGTTTAATCGATTTAATGATGTGCTGTATTGAATGAAAGGAAACCGTGATTGTGATACCTATTTATGATAGGTAACTAGCTGATACTCGCAATTTATATCAGCATGCATATGCTCACGACTATATTCCCCGAGGGGGTGTCAGAGATATTCTGAAACTTCGGAACATCCACGTTTCACTAGTAAGAAATTTAATGGAGGATTACCTTTAAGGATAATATTACCGTTGGCGCGCTCCATACAAACGTACTATTGTGATATTTTCAATACTAACCAATTAAAGTCAATGAAATTTTGCAGAAACAATCTAGAAACAAATTTCTATGCTTGTATAGAGTCAGATTTTCGTTAAAATGTATAGTTTTCAAGTTACAGTGCCTCAAAGATTTCCATACAAATCTTAAATTAATCCTAGCATTGAAACTGTATATTTTAACGAAAATCTGACTCTATAGAAGCATAAAGATTTGTTTCTAGATTGTTTCTGCAAAATTTCATTGACTTTAATTGGTTAGTATTGAAAATATCACCATAGTACGTTTGTATGCAGCGCGCATTTTCGCTCTCGGAATAATATTCTCTTTTCTGCAACTGAGTGTAAAACTGATCGGGTAGGTAATTAGGAGTTAAAGTATCTATGCGATTCTGCGAAATCTAAGTAATTAAGTACGTATAGGAAAACAGATAAGTAGCTAAATTTTGTAATCTTTTAATATTATCATTCTACTTAGGTACCTATGTACTATCTTTGAAATCTAATTTAAAATCGTTATCATTAGCTAATATCCACTTTTAATTTCTGTCTGCTATTTGTACTCACATGAAGTTGATTTAGGTAGGTATATAGGCCTCCGCACATTGCAGCGATATTATCGAGCGATTTTATCGAGCGATATTATCGACAGCGATATCGCGACACCTTACACACTGCAGCGATTCCGCGATTCGCGTCACGCATGCGCCCCACCACTGAATTGAATGTAGTCGAAAGAGTTGCGATAATATCGCGGCAGTGTGTGGGATCGAGCGCGTCCCCATACAAAATGTACTGGAAACAATTATCGCAACATCGCAGCGATATTATCGCTCAATAATATCGCGGCAGTGTGTAGGATAGAGCGCGTCCCCATACAAAATGTACTGAGAACAATTATCGCAAAATCGCAGCGATATTATCGCTCGATAAAATCGCTGCAATGAGCGGAGGCCTTAATACATTTTTCTGTTGTAAAGTAGGTATCATTATAATGGAATCACTTTCCCGTTTTTAGGAATCCCTAACAAAATTACTCAAACTCGTATGTTTTGGAAAACTCGTCTAAAATTAACTCTCGTAGAGTAATTATGTAGGTACCTACTATGTATTCCTTTGCTTTCGGTACCTACTAATCCTATTAAAGATTGAAAAATTTGTCTCGGGCGGGAAATTTCAGGGTAGGTAGTGGGCTCGGTGGTGTAATTGGTTAGCACGTTTTCCCGGTTTGGAAGAGCGTCGGTTCAAGTCCCGCCCGAGACAATTTTAGACGCTGTTATACCGTCGAGGCCCTTTTTTGAACACAAACGAAAGTGTTTTAAACTGTGTTTTAAAGTCTGAAATTAAATTATGTCTTATTTAAGGATCGGGCGGATGGGCGACTGTTCTCAATAACACGATTAGACTAAGTTTACTCGATAGAAAAAAATCCCAAAGTTACCCCTTTTTGTTATGTTTTTTCAATACTATGATAAAACTGCTGATATTTAACTTTTTATTCTTGTACTTAACTAAATACATTAGGGTCATTATTTGAAACCTCGAAAATGGTGGTCACACGGCTATAAATCCTAAGATATGAAAGATACAGCATTCAAACAAATTTTATACGTTTCATCATTTATTAATCTATCTGGAACACTAATTATTTCATCAAAATAAATAAAACTAATAACTTAAAACTTCGTCCGAACATTGAAAACGGGGTGATTTTGGCTATTCTTCGAGTGTCCCACGCTCCTCTCGCGTAAAGCAATCGCATGTAACTTTCTAGTTTATTGTGTTACATATATGTTTTGCATATCAAAATAATTGTCAAGAGTTATTTTATTCATTTCTTATTTCTATTTGTAGATTTAAAAGATTGTTTAAGATTTAGAAGCCAATATGTGTTGGTCACACGATTTCATGATTTCTGGGAGCGCAGGTTTAAACGCTTCGTATGTATACAAATTACAACCTATTAGTAAGTTTATTGTTTTAAAAGACACGGAAGTCTATCCCAGAATTCAATATTTAATGCAATTTGAGCCTATATACAATGTGTGTTAAGATATAAAAGCTTATCTCTGGAATCAACTTTTTTTTCACCTATTTAGGTAAGTTTCGTGGACACTGTATTAAATAGAAAGGATGCATTGTTTTTTATTATTGTTAACTTTTAGAAGTGCTAATATAGGCGAGATTTTCCTAAGGTATTGATCCTTTGAAATTGAATGATAAATAAGGAGTAAATTGTAAAAATAGTCAAAAATCGTAATTTTCGTGGCGTAAGTTTCGTGGAATGCTGTCCACGAAACTTACTATTCATGCCACGAAAATTATTACCCATCTGTTTTGAGTGAATTAATCATAAAATATAGAAATTCTTCGTCAATTTGGGTAATTGATCGATTGTTTAAATGTCTATTATGCTTTATTTGTCGAAATGATAGTTTAAAATTGAAGTCTGTCTCTTCAAAGCACCATAATAATGTTTATTAAACTGATATGGCATTTTACTTATCATACTTATAAAAGAGTTCCGTGACTAACTGACTGACTATCGAAAAGTTTATTTGATGAAGGAGTAGTAAGAGTAAGCATCATAGCGCATTTTGATCCGCTGAATCTTAGCTTAGTGCGGATACGTGGGATATCAACCAAGAAGGGGTGGTATCCCGCGGAGCGTCTGGAAGTCCGATAGTAGAAAGGAGAAGGCGGGATGAGCTCATGCAGCTCTTGTGCACACTCACCGATGTACAATCTGTAGAAGACCGACAAGCAGGCTACTCTGCGGCGGTGGGCTAGGCTATGAAGCTTGGTTTCTACCAGTTTACTGTCGCCAATGAGCCTCCTGGCTCTGCGTTCAACCGAGTCGACAGCGTCTAGTTGATTCTTAGCTGAGCCATCCCACATGTGGCAGCAATACTCCATTCACGATTGGACCTGAGCTTTATACAACATTTAGAGCTGTCCAGGAGTGAAGTACCGCTTCACCTTGTTTAAGATGCCTAGCTTTTTGGCTGAAGTTTGAGCCTTAGACTCGATATCAGCGCCAAAGTTGAGTTTCATAGTCAACCTCATGCCCAGAAGCTCAAGACTGTTGGAAACAGTGACAGATGTACCGCAAAAAGTAGGAGTCCGATTAAATGAACTCCTTTTGGCGGTGAACAGACAAGCCTGAGTTTTGGTGGCATTGAAGTTGATTAGATTATTGTCACCCCACTGGGAGACAAGACTTAAAGTCAAGTTTGTCCGCTCCACCATGGCCTCCCTCTACAAACGTATTTCATCCCCGCTGGCGTCAACGCCGGATAGATATCTCTCTGTGACAGTACTGTCATCTGCATTCCCAACAATACCTGACACAAGGAGGTCATTGATGTGTAGCAGGAAAAGTGTCGCAGAGAGAACAGACCCCTGAGGACCCCAGCATCAATTGCCATGAGGTCAGAAGAGCAGATGTCAATGACAACTCTAATCGACCGTTCACTCAAGAAATCAGATATTCAGCTGCAGAGATCAGCGGGGATGCCATAAGCAGGAAGCTTGCTCAGCAAACTACGTGACACCCTGCTCTGTCAAAGGCCTTCGAGATGTCAAGTAACACAGCTAGTGCTAAACCGTGTTTCTCGATGGCCTCGCCCCAACAATGCGTGACATACACAAGAAGATCGGGTTCGGGTTTACCAAAGGACGCTCGACTACAGACGCAGGTGTTACTCTGATTCAGCACATATTCAACGCTTGGGAGGAGCACCAAAATGCGATAGGCGTCTTTTGCGATCTTTCCAAAGCATTTGATTGCGTTGATCATAAAACTTTGCTGTTAAAACTAAAACATTACGGAATTAGTGGTAGAGCTCTTGATTTGATGGACTCCTACTTAAAAAACAGAGTCCAAAAAGTGCTAGTGAATGGATCTAAATCATCTGGATCACATGTGCAAACAGGCGTGCCACAGGGTTCAATCTTGGGCCCGTTCCTTTTTTTGGTCTACATAAATGATTTGCCACATATGGTACAAAACTTGTCGAACATAGTATTATTTGCTGACGATACTTCTCTGATTTTTAAAGTAAATAGGAAGGACCAAGAACTTGACGACGTAAATGATACCCTTCAACAAGTTTTGAACTGGTTTAACGCAAATAATCTCGCACTTAATGCAAAAAAAAACGAAATGTATAAAATTTGTTTTGCCGAACGTACCAATTGTAGATAATCAAGTAATTTTAAACAGGAATAGTCTAGATTTTGTTGATAATACAGTGTTTTTGGGAATAACGATTGACTCTAGGCTGCAATGGGGTTCCCACATTGAAACTCTGGCTGGTAGGCTAAGTTCTGCAGCATATGCAGTCAGAAAAATTAAACAACTAACTGATATTAAAACTGCCAGACTCGTATATTTCAGTTACTTTCATAGTATCATGTCCTATGGTATTTTATTGTGGGGTCGTGCTGCAGACATTGAGACAATCTTTATCCTACAGAAACGGGCAATTCGAGCAATATATGGTTTGCGCTGTCGTGATTCGCTTCGCGACCTTTTTAAGGAAATTAATATTTTAACAGTTTATGGACAGTTTATTTATGAAAACATTTTATATGTAAGAAAAAATTTGTCTTTGTTTCCAAAAAATTGTGATGTCCATAATTACAACACTCGAAACAAAAATAAACTGATATCTCCGCACTTTCGGCTTAGTAGGGTCAACACGTCTTTCATGGGTCACTGTATACGTTGTTATAATAAAATCCCCGAGACCATTTTGAATCTTTCCGAAAACATGTTTAAAACTAAGATCAAAAATGTTATCTGTAAGAAAGCGTATTATAAACTGGATGATTATTTAAATGATCAAAATGCTTGGGTCTGAGGTCACTAACTTATAGTTTATTTACATTACTGTAAAGTATCAACTATTTTATTAGATAGACTATGTATTATTGTATACATAACAGTAGCTTAAGAATTTATATTGTAATAGTTTTAAGTCGTGTTATGTTGTAGAGTTTCTGGCCGCATCTTCTCTACAGCGACAACACGTTCCGACGCGGTGGTAGCTTAAAAAAGATTTGACGTTTAATAAGTGTGCTTCAAGCTCCTATATTGAATAAATTATATTGACTTTGACTTTGACTTTGATCCCCAGTCGAGCGCCCCCGGCGAAAGCCATATTGACGATCACTGAGTAGATCATTATCTTCTAGGTATGTCAGCAACTTACTGTTAAGTACTCTTTCCATGACTTTACAGAGAATGGAAGTGATGGCTATTATAGGTCGGTAGTTGCAGGGGTCGGTACGACTGCCCTTCTTCGGAACCGGTTGCACATTCGCAAGCTTCCAGGATTTTGGCAACGTTCTTGTTCTGAGAGAGAGGCGATACAGGCGTGTGAAAACAGGAGACAACTCAGGCGCACAATATCACAGCACTCTTGCAGGTATGCCATCAGGACCACTTGCTTTATTCACATCCAGACTACGCAATGCTCTGCGGACCTCTTTCGTGTGTATTGTGATCTCCGGCATCGAAGAATCACAACGAGGGATGGTTGGTGGCTGTTTGGCACCAGCTTCCAGACGTGAATTGCTCGCAAACAGAAAAGCACATAAATTCGCTTTCTTAGTTGCGGAGTGAGCCAGCGACCCATCATGTTTCTGCATGGGAGGCAAAGTGGGACGGCAGAAATTGATTTCGAATGATTTTGAAAGGGACCAGAACTGTTTACTACCAGATGTGTAGAATGCCAGTCTGGCTCCAATGTGACTGACATGATCGAATCGAGCCTTTCGGATCACCCGTTTGCAGGACTTGGCGGCAGAATTAAAGGCCCTCTTCTTCGCGCGGACCCTTCGTGCTCTAACTTTGCGATCGCGAGCTTGGACCCATGCTTGGTAGGCGGATTCTTTTCGAGCCTCAGCGCGAGCACAATCCGCATTGTATCATCGTTGGGCTTTGTGACCGAGAGCGATGTCGGAGAATGGAATATATAATATTCCATTCCCTGCCGAATTACATCCGCAACTGCATCAGCAGAACAGGCTGGGTCACTCGAAGAAAAACACACTTGCCGCCAAAGGATAAGACACAAAGAAGTGTCGCATCTTATCTTAATCTGCCGACCCATATCGCCAGACTCGCCTCGTGCCCATAGGGCTGTCATCGGGAGGAGAGCAGATCGACACGGATTTTCGCTTCTTGAACTTATGTTCCAACAAGTATCCTGGGTATTTGAGGTACGCCGTATCAGACGGGGTTGCTATCTACGTCTCAGTTAAAAAGAAAAGGTGTGGCCTTTCAGTCTCAAGGTAGTGGTGGACCGGATCGATGTTTGAGTGCAAACCTCGTATGTTACTGAGGTGCACTTTGAGAGGGAGGAAGTGCAGCCTTTGTGTAACCTTTTTCTTCTTTTTCACTTTTCGATTCATAATTTTGTAGTGAAAGGAGACGTGCGAAGAAAGTCAAGACGCTCCTCAGATACCCTGATGGACCTCTTGGGCTCGACTGACTGATGGGAAACTCACTTGAAGACTGCGGGGACGCCCGAACCCCCCCCGCAAAGGCCACCGGGCCCTCCCTTCCAGTCGCCAACTGGCACGGTGGGGCATTGCGGGGTTTTTCGCTAGTTGTGTGGGGCAGCCTTTCACACGTGGCTAACGCACTACTTGGGCTCCCTACTAACTGTGGTCGGCCAACGACTATCACCGTTCTTCAGATCCCGCTACCCTCCAGTATGAGTTTCCCGGTACAGTGTTGCTCAGAGGCCAAAACCGGTTCCAAACAGCGCGAATGACTTTCTCCCATTCCCCAATGGCACTGGCACTCCTACACACCGACGGAACGCAGCAAGCTGCTTGGCGCTAGACTCCAGCAGGAAGGTGGGCGCAATCCAGGCGGCTCCTTGCGGAGCCTACCACCGCTGTGGGGGATCGATCAGCCGTCACCACAAACTTGGTAGTCTGTGGTGGCGTTGCCCGGGGTGGACCGCTAGGATGTAGATCCCCAACCACCCTAAAGCTTTAAGGGAAAGCTCTTATATTTTTAAAGTAAAGGTACGCATAAAGGTGACCCGATGCATATTGACCCTCTTATTATTTAGCACATAGACAATTTACCCCTTTGGACGTTCAGACATGTGAACAGCCATGTCCCAAAACGCGATTTAGAACAGACCGCCCATCATATTCAATGGGAATGTGAACTTTGGCAAGGTGACTGCCTGACCATGCTTGACTCAATAAAATCGTTTTCTGGTGTCCCTTATTACATGGATCTTGATGCAATTAGGGAATACTTCGGTGCGTTCAGATGTTTTTGCCATACTTATATTTGAAAGCAAACTAGGTCATAATATTTGACCATCAATAAGTTTAGTTTCTTCTTTTGGTTTTATAATGGTGTTTCATTGGTGCTATTCCGAAAGGGCCTTCAACTCTGCCATAAAATTATCTCTGGAGCTGGCTTAATAATGGCCATGATTTTGTTATTGATGTTTCCTGTTTGCAATGCAGGGAAGGCCGATACTTATTTTTCCTACTTCTGTAGCTAACTAAATTAATTGCGGGTCGCAAGCTAAAGAGTCATCCCCTGGGCTCGCTGGACTTCAGTGTCTAGTGTTATGAGTGGTCGCCGCTGTTGATCCTGGTTTACAGAGTTACAGTGGTGGAATATGTGGTGGTCTTACGGGTAAAAACAAAGCCGGTTCCCTAACGGTGTGATAGAAAATAATTCTATCTATGACCATCCTCACTCAGTCTCTGCCTGCTATCTGTCTCAGATCTTCAGTCCAACTAGTGGGTAGTAAGGCGGCGTCCTACTATATATTATGGTGGCCCGTGCATGGTCTCCATTCTCTTATCATGACTCTCCAATTCATTTTCATTCCCCCATCATCAGTTCATTGACATTATAGATAATAATTATAACCAGCCCATTCCAACTTCAGCTTGCCAATGATAACAAACGAATGAAAAACGATGGCATAAGAATCAGCTTCCCGAACAAGCTGGGTCCCAAAAAGGCTTCAGCATTCGTGGACTATGAGAAAGCCTTTGATGAGCGATGGTTTGAAAATGAACATTGACTAGACGAAGATCATGTCCTGTCCATGTTCTACCTACTCTCCTGTTAAGATCGGAAAATCTGTGCTTGAGTTTGTTAACAATTACCAGGAACCAACTTTCAAATAAAAAAATATATAATTTATTTACACAAAAACATATTAAGCAGAAAAAATACTGAGAGAAAATACAAGAGGCACAAAGTAATGCGGTCTGACTACTAATAAGCTATTTCTTCCAGACAACTTTAGGTTAAAGAAGATAGTAAACAATATTATGCAGTTAGGTAAGTCAAATTTCGAGACTGAGGTCAAGCGTCGAATTGGGCGGCTAGACAGCATTCAGCTACATAATCTTCTAATCCTAAATAACGCAGCATCTCAAGAGGACTGATCAGTGTATTCTGCCAGTAATGACATACGGAACTGAGACGTGGTGGCTTACTAAAGCCTCAAGAAAAAGGATGAAAGTATATTAAAGGGTAAGATACTCAGGGTAGAGCAGGTATATACGATATGAGATACTCAGAGGTCAGAGAATCGCAGAAGAACCAAGGTAGCTGACAAAATCCGAAGAATTGCTAAACTCAAATTTCAATGGGCTTAATCGTAGAATAGAGCACCGATGGGGTCGAAAAGTTCTCGAGTGTTGATCGCGTACCAGAGGGCGTTGCATGAATAAGGTGACGAGTTCCGAAAAGACCAACGAGAGAGAGGTGAAGGTTGCGGAGACCCATTGGATGAGGACAGCGCAGGACCGGTCGTTGTGGCAATTTTTGGGGGAGGCTAATCCAGCTCGTCTTTCGGCTGAGGCGATGATGAAAAATGTTGAATTAAAAAATAAAAAATTCGAATGGTGAATTATTTTGAATTTGAACGCGATGGATGTGAGATCGGTATGCCATAGCGCGATCTAACATAACACATAGGTATTTGATCGTATCCAGGTGAAGAGATTACGGCTACCACTAAAAGGTTCTTCTTCTTATCGTGTGGGCAAGCCCTGGTGTCAGAGTTTATTTAAAGCGCCTTACGGCCTCTGACGTTGTTTTAACGTAATGACTTCTACCACCAGAGATAGTAGCCGGGACCAACGGATTAACGTGCCATCTTAAGCACGGTATCATCTTTCTTTTCAGACAATCAGGTGAAGTCAGCCTACAATGTCCTAACTAACTGTGGAAAAACGATAGGTGTTCCTCGTGGGAATCGAACCCACGACCTCCGTGTCAAGAGCCTAATGCTATTAACCATTAGTGGCAGTTACTTTAAGGATTATACGACCGAATAGCCTGACCTCCCTCCCTATCAGCTCCGAAAGAACCCAGCTACGTTTTTTCCTCTGATTTTACTCTCCATTTTTGTAACCTGATGGCGGCCTGGAAACGAGAATAGGTGCACAAGTTCTAGCGGAGAAGCAAGGGGCAGCGCAGAGTCGAAGACAGATATCGTAACATGCCAGGGACGCGAGATGTCGTTGATGAAAACGGAGGATTACTCAATCTTCTGAACAAACTTCATGAACAAGATAGAGCTTTGAGGAAATCTGGCTTTACGGCTATAATTATCATACTGGTGATTTACGAACGTGTTGCGAGCGAGATGATTGGTCAACGTACTCACCGCGTTGCGGCGTAGCGAGCTCACTTCACGCCGGTGCGAGCACTATGTTGTACACTCGAGTAGAAAATGTCAACGCCATAAGTACCTATCCTTTTTACCATTATAGGTTCACAACCCAAAAAAAGTACCTTATAGTAATGACGAGCCTTTGTTCAGGTGACACTGATAGTTGAACCAGTGTGTCCTTATGTTGTAGGTCTTTTTGGATCAGGAGAACGACTCGTAAAATTTAGAACGTGCGTGACATTCGCAGGTGTTAACGAAATTGTTAATGATAATTTTGATTCGTTTGCAAAAAAGCCTTTCCTTTGAAGACAACAAAATATAGTATTCACTCTCCATTAAGATTTTGCTCTTCCTTAACATACCAGGCTCGAATGGACACCTCGGGACCAACCAGTTTCGCAGAAGAGCGAAGAGCTTTATGGACTTCCTCAGGCGTCATCGACGGCAAAAAGTCCTCATTTTGGTGGGATTTCTTTTGACTGTAATGTTACAGGGCATCATTACTAAAATCGGGACGCCCCTTCATTTTAACGACACATTATTGTCACACCAACCATCTTATGGCGAATATCCACTTAATAAATAGGTCTTCACTCCGATCACAGGCATCTTCAAAACCACAAGTCCATTGCTACTTAGTTTCACCTCCAAAGTGCTGTCCTTGATCTACTTAGACAGAATTACGGCAATCTATTAGTTAATACTAATCGAAGTAAGTCGAAGCCGATTCCAGCTCTTCAGGGCCAGTTCTCCATCTAGTCTCGTACATAATTGCCATGGCCACTTTTAGCCTGACGAGAACGTCAGGTCAGTTCCCTCCCAACAAAAGAGATGGAAAATTGAATGCGTAGGTAACTACTTTGTGTGAAAGATTTAACACAGTGTCGCTAGGTTTCGCCTCAGCAAATGCAAATTTTCATAGAAATGTAGATACGTTTACATTCACAAAGAATCTGTCAACTTAGGTGAAACTTATTACCTCTTAACACAACTTATTTTTGATGTGTACACTGTACAATCAATCCAGGAACTTTACAAAATAGTGAAAAAGCTAGCTTTGCAGATTTAGCCATTGTAATGTAAATATTATTCAAAAAATGTTGCTGTTTAGTCATTAAAATAAGTAAGTTATAGCCCGTAGGCTCCCACTGCAGGGCAAAGGCCTCCAAGACATAAAAACACAATGCAAAATGTGTGCATAATTTTCGTGGCACCAAAAATTTGAAAATTGAATTCTACTGAAAGTAACAGACATATCTAAGTGCGCAATAGATCAATTGACTTGTATTGTCAGCTACTTTCATATTTTGACCTTATTTATCTAAAAATCTTAAAAATAAAATGCGCCACGAAAATTACACGGAGAATGCCGGAACGAAGAACTACCCATTAAATATTTCTAGTGAACTCAGGAGAGAAGTTTTAGCTTAGAAACTCCCATGAGCAAAGATATTGACGAAAAACACGTTTTTTTGCGATCCTGCTTTCAATTGGACCGGGATGGCTAATTGTAAACTTATGCTTGCAAGAAAGAGATGCTTGCAGTGGGATAACCTAGCCTTAATTTGATTCGAAATAGCACAACATGGCTGTAACATGTTTATAATCAATAATACTACTATTCCTATTTTTTTTCTTCATCTTTGCGTCTAAGGCCGAGATTCAGAGACGATTTGTCAGTCATAGTTCGAACTCCCGTATGTCAAAATCCATACATTTCGACCCTACTTTGCTCGAACTAAGACTAAAAAAATCGTCTCTGAATCTCGGCCTCAATGTACAAAAATATAAGTAGTTAGGTAGACACAATGAAATAAAGTGGTTTTTAGTATTTCGCTCGCAAGAACACAAAAAAATATCATGTCTTATTTAGTGGGAACGGGCTCACCCCCCGTCACACTGGACAGAGTTTCGGTACTACTGGTGAAACGTGGATGATCTGAGGTTTCATAATACCCCCTCGGGGAATATAGTCTTTATTTTAATTTTTTTATTTTATTGTATAGGTACACGTACAGATCACAGTCAAGAAGAAACCATTTTACATTGCAATAAGATATGTTAGAACTAGATTGTAATCCAATTACACATGTACACAGCATCACTATCTTTAAGTCGTGAGCATAATATGCTTATGCTTATTTAAGTTGCAGGAGGCGAGAACCCTTGATATGCGAGCGCGACTCGCTCTTGACCAATTGTATAATGTCACAGAAGTCTGCTCGCAAATGTCAAGGTCACAAAGCAATCTCTTAAGAAATAGTTCGACGAATAGTTTATTATTTACCTGTACCCGGGTCCCGGACTTGATAAGGACTTTGTTTGAACTTTAACCTAATAGCTTTAATTTCGAGGTGTTTTCTGTCGACAGGCGACACTGGCATATTGCCTCTTTCACGCTGGACATGTCTCTGGCGTAGCGTGGGTTTCTGTCGCCCGGGGCACAGGCAGATTTTGCCGCCCCTTATCTTCACAAAAATAACTGACCGAGTGAAGCGAGCTTGAAATTTTGTATCACTACTATTAGGGTTATGGTCAGAAATCTTTTGGTTTATCCATTCAAAAATAGAAACTTAAAGCAAGCGAAGCGAGCTCGACTTTTCTACTCAATACGAATCGGTTGGCCCAGAGCTTTTAACGTACAAAACATACTTTGGATCGTGCGAAGCGAGCTCGAAATTTATAGCACCACATCTTAACTGTAGCGAAGAGAGCTCGACTCTTTTCTGCTCTATGATCGGTTATTATTATTAGACAGAGGTCAAACACTCTATATTTTCCCCGAATTTCCCGCCCGCCGTTGGGGGGAAAGGTGGGATTTATCTCAACCGAAATCCGAATATTTGTATGTAAAAGTGATTAGGTACAGCATTTACTAAGCTTTTTCATTGTTTTTCCATGAATAGGTACCTATCCCCCCCCCCCCCCCCCCGAAACAAACGTCTGGATACGTGCTTGTCTGTATAGTCCTTATTGGACTAGGCAACCGTACAAATGACATTCGAGAACATTCGTCTTCAAGAACAAAGAAACAAAAACGAAAGTGTAAAATAAAACCTTGAACCGAAGTAACAGGAAAAGGTTTTTGAACAGAGAGGGATCAAGTAACTTTTAAGACACCTGGGTCCCATCAAGTACCTACCTATAATAAGTAGCCTAACCGACATAGCTTTTTTAACAAATAAACCTTGACTGCGAAGAACATAATTTGTGGGCGTAAGGGTGCGATTGTGACGACACCCAATTAATCGGGCCCGATTTGGCATCCTACATTGCTTCATTGATCGCTACGATATCTGGCAATTATATGCCAAAATCGGGCCGGACTAATTGGTAGTGTAAATGCACATAAAGTGCACTCCTCACCCCCTCCCTGTTGATCAAGTTGTTTGCAACGTAGGTAGTGTTAGAGATGTTCAGTGACGGAACTCTCCGCGTCTCACTCGGGGCAGGCAGAAATCCTGCCTCAACCACCAAACTTACAAGCACGCAATTTTCACCGAATCCCTAAAAACATCAGGAGTTCGATTTTTGAATCTCATTCACTGAGCTCAGCAGTTGAAAATGTCAAAATTACTATGGAGATATGCATCTTTCTACTGCTGATTTAACTTTCAAAAATCGCATTCCTGAAGTATGATTTTTGAAAGTTAAATCTGCAGTAGAAAGATGCATAGGTATCTCCATAGTTATTTTGACATTTTCAACTGCCGAATTCAGCGAATGAGATTCAAAAATAGCACTCCAGATGAACAATAGTTATTACAATAACCCTACAGGGCCTCAGAAGGCTGCTGAATCCAGCACTGGATGAAGAAGCAAGTACCTTCAAAAGGGCAATGCACCTGAGGTCATTAATTCACTGTTTGATTCAGGGTGACTTCTTGAGTCGGAAAAATGGTAAAATTTAAAAAATCTATTAATAAATACCCAAACTCAAAATTTTTTATTCAAAATAATATCACATACTTAGATAACTTCCTGACGTCATTTTTGATTCTACCACCGCTTCGGAAGGTGTTCCGTTGTAGAAAAGATGCGGCCAGAAACTCTACAACACACTTCTTTTAAAAAAAAATATATACAAAGTAAGTACAAATATTGAATTACATAAGTAGTGTAACATTGTCAAGACCAGACATTTTGGTTATTCAAATAATCATCGAGTTTATAGTAACCTGCCTACATATGCGCACCCCTACGAATTTATTTATTCGTAGGCGCACCCCCTGTGTCCCACTGTGGCAGGCAGAGACAATATAGATCACTAAATGTGCTACGATTCTGACACACAATCTCTCGCCTCTTCAACATCTTAAGTCTGCATACATACCTGCTCGTCGGTTACTGGACCGGTACCTGGACTGGACCTATATTTACATAGAAACGATGGCCGATGGGGACGGTGAAGACCGCGTACCAGGAAGCGCAGCGTGGGTAGGCCAACAAGGTGAACCGACGACCTGGTGAAGGCGGCGGGAACCCGTTGGATGAGGGCAGCGCAGGACCGGTCGTTATGGCGATCCTTGGGGGAGGCCTATGTCCAGCAGTGGACGTCCATCGACTGATATAATATATTACGTTAACTTCATAAGTACTAAACTGTGGGTTTTCTCACGGACTTGAAAAAAAGACGGACGTAATCTCGTCTAATCACGAGTGAAGCAGTATTTTTGTGGGCGTGCTGACGACCTGTCACGCGGTACATAATGGTAGGTCCTGCGCCTAGAGCTAGTGCATCTGTGTGAGTGTAGCTCCCTTGTAGAACATACGAAAATGTAGGACCTTGCATGCTTCACATATTTTTAGTGTCACATTACGTCTGTCTTTTTTCAGGTTCGTGGGTTTTCTATGTAGTTTCTTTCAAGGACAGACAGGGGGGGTTCCCGGCACCCATTAGGGGAAAGGTGTACAAGATGATCCCCTTAAGGGAAAATGCTCGTAGTTTAAAAAATATTCGGTTAAATTCTGACGTTTAAGCGATTAATGATAGCAAGTTTATCTGTCTACCTGTTGTCATACTCAAAATGTAGAATTTAGTGATCTTTCATTATTATATTTAAATTTTTCTAAAACCCTACGAAAGGATCATCTTGGACACCCCGGTGTCCAAGATGATCCCTAGGGTATGGGCAAGATGATCATGCCCCTTTTTAAGGAAAATTATATGTTTTCGTGGAATTAAATTTTATCTCAAAGAACTTGTCTCAAGCTGAGCCAGCCTTCTTAATACTCACAAAATAAGTAATAACAACCATTATTATAATAAAATCAATCGTATAGTGTATAATTTTAGCAAGATTCTAAAATACCGTACTTAATCTCATACACCCGAGAACAGGATCATCTTGCCCCAACTTCAACTTTTTTAGTCTTTGTTCGATAACATAATTTTTATGCTTTCTGTTGTTGCCATACCATTCAAAATACTAAATAGGGGCATAATATAAAGCCACTTACACAACAATCTTTGTAATTGACTGCCTAGATCAAAAGTTACCTAAGCTTAAAATCAACCCTACCTTAGATCAAAGTCACAAAATTTATGTTTTTTTCCATAAAAATTTACTCGTCTGTCACATCGCCATGACGAATTCACTGATGCGAGGGGGTATCGGGGGCTACGTTTTACCAAAGAAAACAACCAGATAGGGTTTATAGTTTGGCTGCAATTGAGAGGGATCATCTTACCTCAAGGGATCATCTCGTACACCTTTCCCCTACTTGCGACATGTCGATATCGACAGTTCTTATTATCGATACATGATAAGCTACATAATTATTCTCAATAGATTAGTCTTAGGCCACAGATTATATTTTTAACGACATATGCCCCACTCGTTCTAGTTAGGTTAGGTACCTATCATATCTTAGGCCGAGATTCAGAGACGATTTTTTCCGTCTTAGCTCGAGCTAAGTAGGGTCGAAATGTATGGATTTTGACATACGGGAGTTCGAACTATGACTTACAAATCGTCTCTGAATCTCGGCCTTAATGTGGAGGCTGGCAAGAGTGGCAAGGCAAGCCAGCAATAGTTAGTATGAGTTTACGAGTTTTCTGAAGTATTAACTGAACGATACGACAAAAATTCGGACGTTTCATACTAAATGCGCTAAATGCAATTAGCTGATCAAATGTTTGTATCATTATCATCGTCATCATCATCAGCCTACATACGTCCCACTGCAGGGCACAGGCCATCCCTCATGGAGGGTGTATGGGCGTTAGTCCACCACGCGTGCACAATGCGGATTGGTACACTTCACATACGCATCAGAATTTCTTCTTCAGCGTATGCAGGTTTCCTCACGATGTTTTCCTTCACCGTTTGAGAGCAGTCGGTATTACACGTACATAAATATGAAATTAGAAAAACTCATTGGTACGTGGCATGTTGTCAGTGCGGATTTGAACCCGGACCTCATGATTGAGAGTCCATACCTCTCCGCACAGCGACACCGAGCTCTTATGGTTTGGTCTAAAGGTTTGTATGAAAAGTCGATTTTTTTTGTCGGAGTCCATACCTCTCCGCACAGCGACACCGAGCTCTTATGGTTTGGTCTAAAGGTTTGTATGAAAAGTCGATTTTTTTTGTCGAATTCTTAACTGTTTCTTTTGGAAAGTTGTTCAATATCATGGGTACCTACTCTTATAGTAATGCAACTGTTTACCGTAGGACCCTGTACCTATACATAACTATACCTAAGTTACTGGTCATGCATGTCCAATACATCAATTTCATAACGCATTTATTTTGAACTTTTGTACTCTACAAATTGTTCTAGGAGTCAAAAGTGAAAGGTTAACTACGAATGGTTAAAAGCAACAATAGTCTAAGTAGGTACCTACAAAATGTCAAAGTTATTGAGCAATTATAGATACCTAACCTATCGAAATATCTAAATAAAATAATTTGGTGTTTTCTGAATGTGGTACGAGTATCTTGGGAATGTAGTGGTTTGCGAATGTGGTATGGTATCTATTGAGAATGTGGTGTTTTGCTACTTACGAGTATAATAATGTTTTGAATATGACATTATCGATGCAGCAAAACGTCACCGGGCGGACGGTGGGATGATGATGGTGGCGAGCTTCTCTATTCTTGTCACAACATCTTTCAATGTCGTTCGGCGTTCTAGGTAAATTATTTTTTGCGAATTTCCCGTTTGTTCCTTTGGGAAAGTTGTTCAGGATCATGAATTGTTCAGTACCACAAAACATTATAAAATAAAAAATAAAAAAAATAACGCTCACAGGCACATACATTGTAATGATCCCAAACTAGCACTAAAGGCTAGAGGGAAGAGGGATTAGAAGTGCTAAGTAGACGTGGAACGTGGCGCCACAGGTTATGCAATGATTTGCATAACACCATAAGGCGCGCGGCGTGGTGCGAGCGAGAGGGCATGAGTGATTGTAGCAGCGTGAGCGGGAAGACAAGTGGCGACAGCCGTCTTCAAAGCAAAAGCGCTACTTTGCATTTCTAACCCTTCACGGACTTGAAAAAAAGACGGACGTAATCTCGTATAATCACGAGTGAAGCATCCATTTCTTTTGTGTGCGTGCTGTCACGCGGTAAATAATGGTGACGTGTTGTAGCACCTACGCATAGAGATCATCTGTGTGAGTGTAGGTCCCTCGTAGAACAAACGAAAATGTAGGACCTTGCAAGCTTCACATCCTTTTAGTGTCACATTACGTCCGTCTTTCTTTCAGGTCCGTGCTCTTATAATGTTCTGTGTTCAGTACCCATAAGTAATGTAACTTTACCCTATCACCCTGTATCAGTAGGTTATTGTAATACATATTTTGAGTGTCGCAACCTTGTCGAGTGAGTGCATTTTCGTAACGTAGGTAGTAACGCTGCGGTTTCAACACGATGTAACTGGTTTGACGTGTTTACTTATTAGCTTATTACTTCATTATGTTGTAATGTAATTTTTTCGCGCGTCTAATTTTAAGTTTAGGTTTAGGTAAATAAAACAATTAAATAGTTAACTAAAAAATACTTAATAATTTTTTATTGCATAAGGAACGTAGGTATATTTTATAATCTCATCTCGACTAATATTTAAGTACATTGTTTATATTATAATATTATGTGATGCGTAGGTGTATACAAACTTAATATTACAATATCTAATTAGGTATAATTACATTATAACTCATGTTTTTGTATAATACACTAATTTTTACAAAGAAAATAGTTTGACTTAATTTTAAATAAATTATGCAATTAATATTTTCACAATAAAACAGAACACAATTTATAGGCCATTTTTTTCTACTAATGTTTACCCAGTAAAGGCAATAAGCCATTTCGCTAGCCAGGAGCGCAATTTTTTTTTTCTTATTCGCTGAGCTCAGCAGTTGAAAATGACAAAATTACTATGGAGATATGCATCATTCTACTGCTGATTTGACTTTTAAAAATCATACTCCAGGAGATCGATTTTTGAAAGTCAAATCAGCAGTATTTTCTACTGACGAGATCAACGTATGACCTCCAAAAATACCAGGAATGGTATTCCCTAAGGAAGAGAAACATTTTTGGACTTTTCTGTGAGGTCCAATCAGAATCAGAAATCAGAAACATATATTCGTTCCAACAGTTTTTGACCCATGTTCCTTAGGGAAAGTCGCTTCGCTTCATTAATTGAATATCCCCCTAAATTTTAAATTAGGTGTACCATAGTACACCACCATGTACCATAGTACACCACCATGTACCATGTTACGTAAATTTTTAGACTGGCGATTTAGCCATGAGAAAAAGCTCGCGATTGGTTGCATATTAAAAGGGCTTTTTGCAAAAATGTGTTTTAATGAGGTGTCGTCGTTACCAAATCACGTAATACAACAAAAGCAGTCGAAAATTCAACTGTTATACAGGGTCCAACTTAATAATCTGACGGTTTTTTAATGGGATGATCAGACCATCAAACTGAACAACTTTCTCTAAGGGACCAAGGTCGAAATCGCGAAAAAAAAAACTGTACCTATTGTGTATTTTTGAAAGTCATACGTTGAACTGCAGCAGTAGGAAATGTCAAAAGTACTATGGAGATATAGATCTTTCTACTGCTGATTTGACTTTCAAAAATCGCACTCCTGGAGTATGATTAGTACATCATTACATAAGGATTACAAACTTTCTTTTGCTGATTTGAACGTGTGAGCACGGACCTGAAAAAAAGACGGACGTAATGTGACACTAAAAAGATGTGAAGCATGCAAGGTCCAACATTTTCGTTTGTTCTACAAGGGACCTACACTCACACATGCACTAGCTCTAGACGCAGGTCCCACATCCGTCACCATTATGTACCGCGTGACAGCACGCACACAAAAGAAATGGGTGCTTCACTCGTGATTAGACGAGATTACGTCCGTCTTTTTTTCAGGTCCGTGCGTGAGTTTCAAAAATCGCACTCCAGTTCCATACGAAACTGCTAATCTATTCTACCCAAATATAAGGGACAGCAGATTTTTATGCGATTTCAATGTTTGTCCCATAAAGTTGTTCAGTTTGATTATTAGTCCATCTCTTTAAAAAACTGTCAGCCTTTGATAAAGTATATGTCAAGATTGACAGTCGAAGATACGAAAGCATCGAAAAAAATTGGAACCAGGACTGGTTCCTAAACCCTATACATATACACGCACACATACAGAATTTGTATGGCGCCTCACGCACACCAACCTATGAAACTTAGCCCCTTTTGTTTTATACGGTAAAACAGTGAGGGTCATTCTAGACATATACTTTTTCACCTCACAAGCTCGGAAAGATTCTGTTTATCATTCGAAATCAGAGTGCAAAAGTGCATTTTATCCGCTAGCGTGCAAAGAGTTTTTAAAATTCGAATCCATTCGAGTCCAGATAAAAAGATAGTAAAACCATACGTGCGAGAAAGACAAAAAGATTATGTTGCTAACATAACGAACTATGCATATATTCGTGCATATTATTGTCTTCTCTTTTTCGCGTATAAGTTTGTCCTTCACTATAATTTATTTGAGTGTCAACAAAGAGATTATAACTAAATATAATCCCTTTGAGTAGCAATATCTCTTGTCTTCTCTTTTTCACGTATAGATTTGTCCTTATTTGCATTTGCATATAATTATTTTTCCAGTGTGGGATAAAAACATCATTTAAAATAATACTTATTTAAAATGCATTTTAATAATTAATTCATCTTGTTTACCTACCTATGAGAAGTTATTCCTTTACATTTCCTTACATTTCCTGAATTATTTGCGCAGTGTCTCAGTACACACTACACACCAGGCCATTTTTTATGCTGATCAATTGGTTTTCAATCAAACTGCTACACGTGACCGCAGTGAGACAGTGACTAAATGCAAGAGTAATATAGCCGCAATAGAATGGGACAACGTCATAAAGCGCGATGTTCGCTCTATACATCTAAACTCAGTGCTTGCACCTAACATTTTCCTCGCTGTTGTGAGGTGAAAAGTTGTGTGTTTCGCTCGGCTGCAAAATTATTACGCGTCTCGTACCTTTGAAACCTTCGCTACGCTCCGGATTCTATATTTGAACCACTCGCTTCGCTCGTGGTTCAATCCTAGAATCCTTCGCTTGCTCTGGTTTCAATATAAGTACTCGCGGCAAAAAACAACTTTGCAGCCTAGCATAACAAATAACTATTTCTAAGCTGTCAGCATATTAAGTTGGCCCTGTATAAGATACCAATGTTCAAATCAGATTATATTGCCTGAACAATGTTTGTAAGAAATCTTATCGGAAATTTATAAATAAGTTTTAATCAATGATCATATCATGAAATCATAAAATGCAAAGTGACTAACGTTATATAATTTTAATTATTTAACATTATATTGCTTATTTTTTACACTACTTATAATAACACTTACAACATCAAATTTTACATAGTGGCTATGCCATTACAAGAAACAGCTTTTGAAAAACTCAATTTTTAGACATTTTTAGGCATGTGCTTTGTAATTCTACGCGAGCGTCCGATATAGCCGCAAAAGTGTGTTCAAATATAGATAGTGTAGATATCTCTTTTGTCTTCCACAAAGATTCAATTTAGATTTTCAAGATAGAATGATTCAAGATAGAATGATTCAAGATAGAGAGATTCAAGATAGAATGGAATAGATCATAAAATAAATAAATAAATAAATAAATAACGCTCACAGGCACATACATTGTAATGATCCCAAACTAGCACTAAAGGCTTTTTATTATGGAAACCATACAACAACGGCACAAACATATAACATCCATGACCGAACCGGGATTCGAACCCAGGACCCTGGTTTGGCAGTCCGGCGTGGTAACCATTACACCAACCGGGTCGTCGAATCATAGTTTCTCAACTCAACCCTTTCAGTATCGCCTCTAAATAACCCACAAAATAACAAACGATGTGAAGGTACCTTGCGACTAGGTACTAAGTTAATATTTAGTCTAAAGTTATAGGTATATTTCTTACAGAGTTTTTGTATATTTGAGTTCCCGATATTTCGGCAGTGTTACAACTGCCATGACCACGGGATGATTACTGCAGGTAGATTTTGAAATCTGTCTACCCTCACTCTCCTATCACAATTTCTATCAGAGTTAATATTTAATATTGTGACGATTTATTAAAAATTTTATCCAATAACATCACGTTTCCTATAAATATAACCTATAACTGCCTCCGTGGTCTAATGGTTAAGAGCATGGCGCTCTTTACACGGAGGTCGTGGGTTCGATTCCCACGGGGGACACCTAGTGAAATGTTACTTTGTGCGTTTTTCCCCAGTTGGTTAGGACATTGGAGGCTGAATCACCTGATTGTCTGAAAATAAAGATGATTCCGTGCTTCCGATGGCACGTTAAGCCGTTGGTCCCGTCTACTATATCTGGTGGTTAGTAGTCGTAACATAAAAACCAAGTCAGAGGCCGTAATGCGGTCTGAATAAACTCTGACACTAGGGCTTGCCCACACGATAAGAAGATGTTTCCTATGATCCTACTCGTATCTAAGTATTATTTTTGGATTGAATTCGACCTAGCACCTAAACGCGACCAACAGTTGAGAAATTATGGGATAGCCTAGATTTGAACACAGGTTTAAGTTTGACTGGTCCATTCCATCTATCCAATTCTATCTTTACAGGAGAAAAGATACATATACATTGAACACACCTTTATGTCGGGTGCCCGGGCTACAATAACTTGGTCAGACATGGCTTCAGACATAATTATATACCTGATTAATGTCGCTAAGCACTTGAACAAAAACACAATACTTTTCGCACACTCAAAAAATTTACACCTTTTTAGGATAATCGAGGTTAATAAATCTAATATTAATATTGCATAATTATTATAAATAATGATGAATGGCAGTGATATAAAATAGTATATTTTTTGACAAACATTTCGTGATACTTATTTACAATTTATGTATGTATATGATTTCACCCAAGGGCGTGAGACGTTGCAAGTCTTGCCCAACTGTCAAAAGTCAAACTATTGACATTGAAAAATTAAAACAAAATATCTATAGCGATATCGATAATAGGTAGGTATAGACATTTTCGATTCCATAGTATTGCTTAAAAATAATGAATAGGTAGGTACTATCGACAGTATCAAGCATAAGCATAAGCATATGCTCACGACTATATTCCCCGAGGGGGTAGTCAGAGATATTCTGAAACCTCAGAACATCCACGTTTCACCAGTAGTACCGACGGTATCAAGCTGTCAATATAAGCAATAAAAACTATCGACAGGTACAGTCAAGAGCAAGAGTCCAAGATGTCTAGCTTGACGTGCTTTTGACTGTACTATCGAAAATATCGATGCTGTTACTTATTTTTCGAGGTTACAATAGTATCGATAGTTTCACTATTTTCAGGCAACACTAGGTAACATGCGTACGCTAAAGAAGAAATACTGATGCGTATGTGAAGTCCACCAATACGCATTGCTTGGTGGACTACCGTACAATACACCATTTGGGCATGTGCCGAAGTGGTGACGAAAGAGGCTGACTGATGATGACTAAGAAAATGTTTTGTTAGTATAATCTTTCGCGGTGTTCCGAAAATGGTCCCTCTTTTATATTTACAAATGGACCACAGTCCCTTACGATGCCTTATAGTTCACCTTGTTTAACTGAGGCAGTTCCTTTAAGAGTCATTTTACCGGTCAGTCGTACCCTCATTACAATATTAAAGATTTCTCAATCAAAAAAACTAAAAGCTATTTTTTATACAACATTTTTATGTTCGAAATAATTTTTAAGAAAATCGTTGCTAAACGGTAAAAGGACTCTTAAGTAGCGCAGTTGTGGTGCCGCAACACGATAAAATCGGAATCATAACAGAAAATTACCCACCCGCTCGACAATGGCCGGAGATAGCTTACTTTTCTTATTTTACTATGTTTCCGTCATTCGGTCACCCCTCCCGCACCGCGCATTTACCTAAGGAACCGTCTCTGTTAAACGGTTTAGCTATAACATTATATACTGAATGAATTGAATTTACTTCCTACAAACATATACGTAAATTCACGATCGTACGTACGTTTTGGGGTGGCCAGAACCTTTGCTACATTTACAAACTATATTTTAGGTGAATTTGTAACTAAGCTCCATTTTTGGTCAATTATCCATATTTAAAATGTGGTTGTAACTAGGCTCACATTTCGCACATTTAGGCCTGGAATCCACCAAAGAGGAGGATTTTGGAAGGACTCGCCGCACACGTGGCTCTCGCTACAGCAGTATCTGCGACCGTGACAGCCACCGGTGGCTCGATTACGCCGAGCCTTAGGCTGCTTTTGCACCAGAGATGTGCCAGGTAGCGAGGCGGTGAGCGAGGAAAAAATTAGCCAATGGGAGTGCTTCAATTTCCTAATGACGTGATCGAGCGAGCGCGCAATTGGTGGATTGTTTCCTCACTCACCGCCTCGCTACCTCGCACGTCTCTGGTGGAAACGCAGCCCTATTAAGTTTTTCGGCTTTTCTGTAAAAGCCACACGGTGCGTTGCGGTGCCACAACGCAGGGTCAGTGATCTTGAAATTCTAAAACGCATTGTCTCGAGCGTACAATACGTGCTCCGGATGACAATGTGTTTAACTCTGATATATTTATGTTAAATACTGGTTTACTACGTTAATTCCAAAACAGATTTCTTCAATTTTATAAATAGGTAAGTTATAGTCTATAGGTATAGGATCCCACTGCAGGGCCTCCTCTCACGAACAATGGTGAGAGGGAGTGGGCCATACTCCACCACGCGGGCCCAGTGCGGGTTGGTGTAGACAAGCTAGTGGTCAACTTGCTGTCATATTCAGGCCGCCTTTATAGGCCTCTGACATGGCTTAACGAATAGATCTGCCGGAACTACCCAGGACCAACTGCTTAAAGTGCCTTCCGAACCACGGAAATGCTCGAGATGAAATAGACGGTCACCCATCCTAAAACTGATCGGACCTGACGTTGCTTAACTTCAGTGATTGTTTTCAATACCAAAACTCGATAAAAAAATCGATAGAGAAAAAAATATTTATTAATTATTGTATGTAATGTATGCTAGAGATTTCTGAAAACTCAATCATCCACATTTCACTAGTAGTACCTACGAATAAGAATAAATATGGAAGAGTAACTCTAAACAAAATCGAAATCATTTTTGGCACCCATTGACCTCTTATGTTGGCACCCAATGAAAAATGACATTTTGTATGAGTTTTGGCGGCTAGTTACAATTTTTAAAGAACAAATTTAGAACGCGTTACAATTTTTTTGGTGCCACTTTTTGAGCTTCATTTACACTTCTATATATTCTCTCATTCGAAGAGTAGTACCTAAACTTTGTCCAGTGTGATGGGTAGTGAGTGCGTTGCCACTTTATAGTTAATTCTGTTATGTGAAAAATAAAAATGTATGTTATATAGGTATCAAAATTGTCAAAAATTGTTTTGAAAATTAGGTTTGATGCATGTGTTTGTGTGAATGTTGATCATGTTATATTTGAAACCAGTATAACTACATAGGAATTAATAACTTCATCGTTAAAATATTAGCAATGCATGTAATTAACTAATTTGTTGATTGGCAAATTAGTGAAGAATGCCGAAATTAATGTTTGTTTTCATTATTGGAATTGGTGTCAAGTAAATATTTTGGACTATTTTGAGATCAGAAAATTAGCAAGCTGTAGTGGTAATGGGCTGGTCATATCTGCCGAAGAACTGACAACCGATGGGGTGTCAGAGTTCTAGAGTGGAGACCGCGGACTGGTAGGCGTAGTGTGGGACGCCCTGCTGCCCGCTGGACAGACGACCTAAAACAAGTAGCGGGGAGCGACTGGATGAGGAAGGCCGAGGACAGAGTTTAGTGGCGCGCCTTGGGAGAGGCCTATGTTCAGCAGTGAACGATGATAGGCTGATGATGATGATAATTATGAAATAATTTGGGTGTACCACGTTTGTAACAAGGTTTGCTTCCATAAGAAAAGTTGTTCAGTTTGAAGGTCTGAACCACCCCTGAAAGTTTCGGAACGGTAAAACAAATCATCCAGTATTTTCGAATTGACCAATGAAGTATTGCGCAAGGAGTAGCTATTGCTTATTACTGCGGACTTTGGGGGAACCACAAAAGTTTCGAAGCTCCCTTGTAGATCAACCGAACCAGTGAATGAACTTAAGCAAAGCCAGCTAAGCTAAAAAGCAAAACCTAAGGGGTACTAGTATAAGAGATAAGTGTACTTTTTGCAACCATCAGCAGCAAGGCTGATTCAGTGTTTATGGGGTGTAGAGCATCTCTGTGATGGGGATGGACCAGGTTGCATTAGGTCTCGGCATTGGGCGTTGCTGGGTCTACGCGGCGGATTGGGTAGCGGGGATCGTCGAGAAATACGTAGCTTATCAGTAGTTGACAGTTCCATTTTGAAATCTTCAATATGCTAAATTGAGAGTATGCTTCAAAATATAGTTTGTATTTGTGACAGCATTTCTGGCCACCCCAAAAGTGATTATAATCATGAATTTACGTATGAATATTGCAGACTAAAAATACTGGGCCCTTTTTAATATGCTGGCGGTTTTTTACAATGCAAACCGACTCTACCCAAATGTATGGGACAGCCATTGAACTATTATGTAGTACTCTAGGTATTACATATAGAACTAACACGACGAACAAACGTCACGCGCCACGTGAGAGTAGGACTTGTAAAAGTAAGAGTTTTTATTGTTAGCTTTTTTGTGATTTTAAACTGTTCATGTACACACGGCGACACATCATGTTACGCACCCTATATACCCATAACTATACGTACAAAACACAAAATAGTGCGGTAGAGAGCCTGCATAGACGCGGCTGCCGCAGCGTGCCGTGAGACGAAACAACAACAACATACCTAGTTCAAAGTCCAAACAGGGTAACCTGACCTGTCGCCGTGTGTATTTTTCTTTTTTTTGGCAATAAACTGATTTGAGTAAGTAAGTGTGGTGACATCGCCACAATTGAATCAGACAGCGTAAGAAAGCGCGGTGTTCACTCTTATAACTACCTACATTATTTATTACTCAATGGGGCTGTTTTTTGCAATGTTGATGTTAGAAATAGTTGTTCAGTTTCATGGTCTAATCATCCCCTTAAAAACTGTCAGCAAATAAAGGACCCTGATTTAAAAATAGCACCTTAATTTATTATCAGTGATTGGCGGTGCAATTTAGGATAATGGCGCAAGTATGTGTGTGATGAATATGAATATTTTTATTCAATTCATGGGTGTTTGTATCTATACAGGGCATGCACGAGTCGCGTTGTAGGTCTGCTATAGGGTAGTCGCATCGCGAGTCGATTGTTGGTTGCCCCCTCCCCGGCCTACAATGAAGCTCCAGTTGGCCACCACGAAAAGAACACTTATCTTGAGCCATCAGGATAGTGTTCTTTTCGAAAAACAATCCTTGAAGTCACCAAAATACATAAGTTACCGTACAACGTCAAGCACTCTTGCTACAAAAACTAGACATTGGCAAAATCATCTCACACCCAAGATGGCAGCAATTTTTTTTAAATATAGAATAGAATAGAATAGAGCATGCACCCTGTTTAATATACAACACATACAATTTTACACCCTGTATAGATGCAAACCCCTGAATTGAATACAAATATTCATATTCATCACACAAATACTTGCACCATTACTCTAAATTGCACCGCATATTCCGATCACAGTTTATTATGCAGAAAATTTTAGGCAAACTCACATATAAAATTAACTCAATGTTTTCCATTAACACCGTTCGTAGCGGACTCTTCTATACTCTTCAAATGGAACGGTGTTATAGTGAAATGTTCATCTTTCACAATATCTTCGAGGTTTTCTCCACCGTAGGAGAGAAGCGGTGAAATTTCTACGTCTACATTCTCTTCTATGAAACCACCGGCTTCTCGAATGTACTTTCTGTGGAGTCTAAGCAAGTCTTCCCTGGCAGTCGACGGGCAGTCTTTCTTAGCGGAATCAGCATTTTTTAGTGCAGAAAATTCGACATCTCGTGCCACTTCCAAGCAAATAAAGTTCTTGGCGAACTCGAAGACGTCAAATATAAACTTTTCCATTTTTATACCGTTCGGTTCGACCGGCTTTTGACGGACACCGTTTTCGTCGACATAAGGAATTTTCTTTTTAGCGACATGGAGTTTCAACTTTGTTTCAAAATCACAGATTTTTACTAAGAAATCTGATGAGAAATAGTGATTGCAGATATTACCGGCGGAGAACGTCAATCGTCCGTCCGGATTTCTTCGTTCCGCTGCCTCTTCGGTCAATTCTGAATATTCCACAACTTTATAATGACCGTTAACTCTGCATACGACACCAACAGGTTCGCTCGGTGACGATTTCTGGACGACTTTAGCTGCGCAATCAGCGTCTTTACTTTTGCAGTAACCAATGAATACTGGATCGGCTACTTTTATGAGGATGTTGTCGACGGAATGTCCGTGTAGATGTTTTATTCCGCGTCTCGCGATGTCATCTAAAATGCCCTGGGTTTTTAAAGCACGGTATAGCCCTCCGTTGCCATCAGGAGCAGACGATAAGTGGTGTTTCTCATCAAGGAATATTTTTCCGTTAAAATCAAAGCACGGTAACGTTCCCTGCTCGAAGAACACAACGTTTTCTTCGTCCAAACCGAAGTACGAATGTTGTTTGAAATAATCTGCGGTCGGTCCTTTTGTGTGTTCCGAAGTCATAATATACCAGGTAATTGAACCGTTTTTCCCGGTTTTTTCTGCAGCCATTTTTTGTACACGCAGAATTCTTTCGGCTTGAATTTGGAATAAAGTCTTATGTGATGGTAATCCAACGTCGTACATACCTTTAGGATGTCCAAAGCCAAGTCGCGTCGCTTGGCCACCAGCTAACAGCAAAACACCGACTTTACAATCAGAAATCTCTTCAAAACCAATATTTTCGTATTCAATAATCTTCTCATCAGACATGCCGGGGACCGATTCATAATGCGCTTGCGGTATCGGCTTCAAATCGTCGTCGGATTTCTCTAAAATCACTTTAGTGGAAACCATAGCGCGGTGGAAAAGTTCGTTCATTTCCGCAAACTCCAACTTCTTAATTTCTCCCGCCAGTTTTTCCCGCTCATTTTCACTTAGTTCCGGCCAGTACTTGATAAGGTGATCTTGACCGTGAGCTCGTAAACACTCTTGCAAAGTTTCGAACGACATTTCGACTCGGTGTTTCCCAGTTTAGTAGCTAATATTTTGTTCGCGGTTTAACGATTTCTTATCGGTCCGATCGGCGCGATTAGAAAGTCTTGACTGGCTCATAGTGGAGGCGCGGCGTTGGAAAACATTTCACGGTTTCTCCCACCACGGCAAGTTGCAAGAAAACACGTCGGCTTTGGCCTGACATTTCCTAGATTCCACGACGAATTTGTGATTATTTGTATTTACATTTTGCGCGGCTGTCAAAACGCGAGTCTAACAGTATTTTTGAGGAACATAGTACACTGCGTAGTGTGAGTGAAACTAAAGATGCAGTTTCCATGCTATACCAGCAATGCACAGTGAAGTTGTAAAATATTGTTTACAAAGTTCACAAAATATTTTTTTTTTGTAGAGGTCTTTGACAGCAGCTGAACACGTTCCGAACTCAGTCTACAACTGCCTTCTCCCCCTTGAATAATTAAATTGTATGAAAATGCGAAAAAATAATTATTGCAATATTTATGCGCCTATGAAAACAACTTTTATATTCAAATAAGAATGCATTTTCAGTTCAAATTTTGCTAAAATCGCTTTTGAATTAGTAAAACTTATTGAATTCGCTTGTTTATTCTTCGTGGAAAAAGGAGTTTCAGAACGTACCTTCCTGAATTTGTCTATGGTCAATAGAGTGGAACTATCATGATCGATTTGTCATGACAGCTCCTCGATTTAACATTCTTTAAGTAATTTTAAGGTTCATATGTGATTTTAATTCTTGGAAATTAGGTGTAAAGCCTTTTTTAATTAAAATTCATTATTTTTGTTAGTGCAATGAACTTTCCAAACTATAATAATTTACTTGTGCTGACAAATGCAGGAAAGTTAGTGAGAAAGGGCACGTAGAGTAGACTTCCCTTGCTTTGTTTGTCTATGGTTTCCATGCGGCGTCTGTCAAAAGATGTCAAATGGTTTCTTTGGAAACGTATGTTATTTTTTACTTATTATTGTGGAATTCTTACTTAAAATCGTGTTCATCGTCAGCCGCAGCGTTATTTCCATATCGGGATTTTGTTTACAATCAGTGATTAATGTAAATATGACGGAATCATCGAAAAAACGTAAAAGAAATAACAACGAAAAACCTAACCAAACTAGTACAATTAAAACCGCTATAGATGCTAACTGGCAAAAATTACTATCAAGCAACCTTATAATGGACAAGAAAACGGAAAAACCTTTACAGGAAGACAAAAAGGAACACTTTACAGGCACTTTTCGTCGCGCTAGAAAGAAAAAAGCGAAAGCTCACGAATTTTCAAACTCCGTACAAAATGACTTAAAAACGCTCAATATTAACACTGTAGCTGATAATTTAGATACAAAAAAGTCTTTAGAAAACCCCGAAGGTAATGTAGAGGTACAAAAAAGTAGAGAAAAGAACAAAATAACCAAATTTATAGCCATGGATTGCGAGATGGTTGGTATAGGGTATGAAGGGAATGACCACATGCTGGCCAGAGTGTCTTTAGTAAATAAATTCGGAGACTGCATTTACGATAAGTTTGTCAAGCCAAGAGAGGAGGTTATTGATTACCGTACGGACGTCAGTGGCGTGCGTAAAGAAGATATGTTGAACGGGGAAGATTTTACCACGGTAAGTGTCCGGATAAAAAAACGACAGATTGCAAAATATAAAAGGAGATAAAAAAACATGTGTTTGGATTTGGCGTTTTTTTTTTTTTTTTCGATTTTATTCTTTTTTATGGACTTTTATACGCATGTATATATCAGTCCCATCGTACCCTGACCTTTTTTACATCATCAAATGAGAAGATAAATCACTAAACAACTTTGGAGTTTTGTATCTAAATAATGTACTGTTTATTATGGGTTATTCCCGGTATCCCTCACGGTCTCGGCCCCAGTGGGGGACAACGGGAAAAAATGCTCGCTCCGCCTCCCCCACTGGGGACCATTGGGAAAATATGATATCGTTGTCCCCCACTAAAATAAAATCAATGGATTTTTAATGAAAACACTGTAAATAGTTTTGATACCAACTGTATTATGTTTTTGCAATAAAATAGTGTGCTTTATACATCAATAATTAACCTGGAGAGCTTGCAACATAAAAATTCCCGCATCCGTCAAGCACCAGCTGTTTTCGTTCAGAAAAAACGTTCCTGTTCCTTTATTTGTTTATCAATTCGAATGCGTTTTGTTTATTTCAGTAACTGGAATTGTTGAGCTATTAGAATGAAACAAAAAATTTGACTGCACATCCACTTATGAGTACAAAATCTCAAGATGAAAAAAAAGTGGCACTTTTCCATACAAAAAAGCTTTTTCAAAATGGATTCCTTTGAGCCAGGCATTCGCTCTCTCCCATTGGTTCATATATCGTTGGAAAGGGAATTTTATAAGGTCTTATATCCATGGAACATTCCAAAGATAAATAAACCATATTTTATACTTTTGAACACTGCATTACGGCTAAAAAATTTCTCTTTACTTACAAATCTCAGACCCACCGACTTAAGAAAAAGATACCACAGGACAATCTAATGGGAGTGTAACAGTCCCCAGACCATAGAGAAATTACACGCTCCCCTTGGTAGAGATGGTGTAACAAAGTTGCACTGTAGCCACCAATTGTGCACTAGTTTGTACTGCGACCATAGAGAAATGACACGCTCCCCTAAGCTTTTTGTCTCCCCTCGCCCGTCCCTCACCCCCTTTGTCGGCGACATAATTTTCTATAGAAACAAGCCGATATGCCATCTCCTCTTACTCCATGCCCCAGACACTTAAATTTGGATGCATCACTGGGTGCATACCAAGCAAGCCAACATTAATACACATCACACCTTTTGCTGAATGTCCAAGAAGAAAGATCTGAAGAAACGACAGATTGCAAAATATAAAGGAGATAAAAAAAAGGAGTTGCGTTGTGGATCTGCTATTGGGTGGTCGCTTGTCGCTTGTCCCATCCCCGGTCTACAGCGGAATTCCAGTGGTGGCTTAGGATATTGTTCTTTTATAAGAACAACCCTTGAAGTCACCAAAATATCAATATAACCGTACAACGTCAAGCACTTTTGCTACAAAAACTCGACATTGGCAAAATCATCTACACCAAGATGGATGCCATAACTTAAAAATACTTTTATTATTCCAGGTCCAGAAGGAAGTAGCAGAAATAATCCGCGGCAAGATATTGGTCGGTCACTCCCTAAAGAATGACTTGAGCGTGCTGTACCTTTCACATCCCAAGAGGAATATCAGAGACACGTCACGATACAAACCATTTAGAAAGGTACATTTTAAATATTTAAAGTTATAAAAAAAAGATAAGATAAAAAAATAGGAGTCACGTTGCAGGGTTTGCCCCGAACACTTGTCTCTCGCGTGGTGTTCGCGCGGTTCGCGTTCCAGCCTGCCACGTGGCTCCACAATCTTTCTCATTTGTTCTTACTCAAAAATAATCCTCGAGATTGACACTCCCTCAAACTACTTGACACCGGCGGAAATGCGGTGCTAACGCACAGGCAAGAAGTCCATTAATTATAAATTAAAAAAAAGATATAAATAAAAATGTCGAGCTAGACCCAGAAAAAGGTGGAGAGACAACATGAATGCTTTCTTGGAGAGTTGGCCACAAGCAGGCGTGTGTCACTCCGCGTGTAGGTATTAAAAACATACCTACAGGCGGCGGCCATTGCGCTAGGGCCAATCTAGTAGGCTGCCGCAATAAACTCTTTCAATACGTATAACCACGTATAACTTATTATGAACCGTAGTCCAGTGAATTAAGGCCCATATTCCCTCAAAAAAATTTGGTAGGTATGTAAATGTACACGTGCTCGGCTGGAACGCGAGCTAAATTAAATCATATTGTTTATCAGATTGAGTACATATTTCTTTGAAAACCATTGCGAAGTAAAGCTTCTGTAACGCTAGTTACTAGTTATTATTCTGTGCCACAAGTTGCATACAACAGAGAGGATTGGAGAATAAAAGGGGAGGCCCTTGCCCAACAGTGGGACACTGAACAGGCTACGTAAAACAAAAAGACAGATTTATTCACATTTACATTAGTTACATCCTTTTTTTTCTTTTATCTTTTTTTTAACGGACTTTTATACAGTAATGTTATGTACATGTCAGTCCCACCGTACCTTATGTCTATATTGTGCAAGGAGTTGCGTTGTGGGTCTGCTATTGGGCGGTCGCTTGTCGGTTGTCCCATCCCCGGCCTACAGCGGAATTCCAGTGGTGGCTCAGGATATTGTTCTTTTATAAGAACAACCCTTGAAGTCACCAAAATATCAATATAACCGTACAACGTCAAGCACTTTTGCTACAAAAACTCGACATTGGCAAAATCATCTACACCAAGATGGATGCCATAACCTTAAAAATAGAATAGAATAGAATATATTGTGCAATTTGTCCGCCGAATGATGCCTTGATAAAAGGCTTACAGTCGATTGCATTGCTTTTAGAGTATTTCGATAATGGTTTAGCAGTAAAAAATGCTCTGTGCTATACCAGGGCCCTGTTTAACCCTTAAACAGGCATAGTACGATTTATCGACCACATAAAAGTAACTGACAATGTACCTACTAAAAACTTACAATAAGGTTCATTATTGAATTTAAATATGGTGGCCAAGGCCTGTTTAAGGGTTAATAAACGCGACAAGTGACAATTCAGAGAACATTGCCGAGAATGCTAGGACACATGAAGCAATGCAAGTTTAGCGTCATTAGTAACCACTAACCACCAATGTTCTCTTATGGACGCCCCGGGTCTAATACAAAACGCTTGAATAAGTGTCCAATACGTCACGCGCTGTACGAAGTAATGACGAACTTCAGTTGGTACATATTTGTGCGTACCGTCTGGTGGTTATGCGCCAAAGATGATCTGCTTCTATTGGTCGATTGATTTTGCGCCTGGCGCATGACCGACATCATTAACATTAGGTCATTAGATTGTACGGCAATCAATTTTCCCTTTAATGGAGTAGTCATAAAAAGCCGTGGTGGTCCAGTGGCGAGTAACCTTGCCTGCCGTGCAGGAGGCGATGGTTCGATCCCCGTCCAGGCCGACTCGTACCAATGAGTTTTTCGGAATTTATGTACGATTTGTTAAACCACTGGCTTTTCGGTGAAGGAAAACATCGTGAGGAAACCTGCATGCTTCAATTTCGAAGCATGTATTGTACCCACTGTCCATTATAAGTGGCGACGGGCTCACCCCCCGTCACACGGACAGAGTTTCGGTACTACTGGTGAAACGTGGATGTTCTGAGGTTTCAGAATATCTCTGACTACCCCCTCGGGGAATATAGTCGTGAGCATATGCTACCATGTTCTCTGAATTGTCATTGTCAATTTTCACTTGTCGCATTTATTAAACAGGGCCCTGGTGTGCGCGCCGGCCCTATGGGTCAAATAGACCTTCTATCTATCTATCTATAACGTCACGCACATCCACACATCTCTTCATACATGCCCGTCGGTTTCGAGTACTCCGCACCTCCCCTTTTTGTAGGACGCAGCTGATTTCATCAGAATACGTCCTACGAGGGCGCCCTCTGCCGACACATCCACTCATTTTAGCTCCATATATCTCTTTCGTACATCTGCTATCACTCATCCTCTCCACATGACCAAACCAACGAAGCATACCCTTCTCTATTCCAGACCTTCCTTCCTTTCCTTGAAATCTATTAAAAATACTAAATCTCACATTTCAGATAACAAAAGGAAGTACGCCATCCCTAAAAAGACTCGCCAAAGAGATACTCGGTATAGAAATACAGCACGGAGAGCACAGCTCGGTGGAAGATGCCAGAGCAGCCATGCAGCTATACTGCACCGTCGGCAAGAAGTGGGAAGCCAGCATGAGTGACAAGCGTGGCTACAATAAGAAACTTGTTGAAGATTAGACTGTTTTGTGCCATTGTTACTGTTAAGTATGATTTTCACCGAGCGCAGCGCAGAAACTGGCGGTTTTAAGAGGATAGACGGTCTGAAATGCTAATTTGGAGAATATGTCACTTTTCCGACCGTTTACATATTTGTCCGATCCGCCCCACCCATACACCCCACCGACTAGAGTGCGAAAGAGACAACTGCAGCTCGAACCGATTTTATGTACATAAAATCGACGAAAACAGCATTTCGTATTCCCCTGTTTTCTCCTCCAAAACTAAACCGATTTTAATAATTCTTTCAAAAATAATATGAGAAAGACTTTGGCCATGTCTGTACGTTTTGCTTTTTTTATTCATATTGGTCAAATTTGTTTGCTGGATGTCTGAAAACGGGCGGTAAAGTTGGTCATTTTCGAAGGTTCCTATTTCATACAGTAATTAATTAATGCAAAAAAGCAAAACATAGGGACGTAGATTGTGCTACATAGATTGTATGATAAATTTTTTTTTGGTCTAGTGTGATTATCCAGGGAGAAAACAGGGGAATGCGTTTGTATGGAAAAACCATACTCGTTTATCCTCTTAATAGTAGATTACACACTGAGGACAGGAAAGGAAGAAAGGTCTCAGATCTCATGTAATTGTTGACCGAGGTGAGGTCAACAAACGTGATCAGAGGCTTTCTTATTTACTGTCCGAGGTTAGTATACAATTTTTCTCCTCAACCGAGGTGGAAAGCGGCAACTTCATTTAGCGCAGAGAAACGAAAATTGACGCTTTCCGTCCGGAGGGGAGAAAAGATTATAAATTAAACCATTGACTTACCAACTACAGGATTAGGGATTGCAATCCGGTTTTCCGGATCCGGTAATCCGGCGGATCCGGCACCATTTACGGCCTACCGGATCCGGCACTAGCTAGCCGGATCCGGTACGGATCCGGTAAATGGCTTGAAAATCTAATAAAACCGCTTTTGGACGTCGCTTACGACGTTATTGAGTCACCTGCTACGACAATCCGCACCTACACGTACATGTACAATAGGTATGGAGTTTTTTTCTTCTCTACCATATGAATATGTCATTATAGAAATGACAACAGAAAAGTATTATCCTGTTAAAAGTACTTTAAATATCAAATTAACAGTAGGTATAGTAGTACATACCTGTCTCAGTCTGACAAAAGAAAAATAACCATAAATGTGAAAAGTGTGGATGTTAGGCGGTCTCTCTTTATGTTAGTCAATGCTTTGAGGCCTAGAAAATGTTTTTATCGCATTATTAATACGATAGAAACTATCACTTCGTAACAATAATTTTTTTTTCACAGTAGCTAGAAACACCTTTAAATTGTTTTACAGTTGATTTTAAAATGAAAACGCAAATTATTATGGATATTACCAATCCGGTCGGATCCGGCGGATCCGGCCGGATTGAAAATTGCACCGGATTGCAATCCCTATACAGGATGTAGGGTCTGCGCTCAAAAGTGTCCGAACCAAAAGAGGACTAAAACGTTAAAAGAGAACGTATTACGCGACAGTCTTTGTTTCACCGGGCGACGACGCGCACGCGAGCGCGTGCCGTGCCGCGATGGGACAAAAACTATGCAAGCAAAATGAAAAAGAATTTCAACATTTTAAATTTTTATACAGGTGTAGGAAAAGTATCATTAACCTTTGAACCTACTATGGGAGCAAAACGATCAGATAAAAAAAAAAATCAGCTTTTCCATTAGTTTGCGTCGATTAGGTATTGCAGTTTAGTATGGAACTCCTGCCTTTTTTTTGTGCTGGCTGTAAAGTTTGCTCCCATAGTAAAAGTTGTTCAGTTTGATGGGTAGAGTATGTGGTTTAAAGGTTAATGATACTTACCGCCTGGCCACGGGACAGGGCGACCGGCGGCGCGAATTGCGATTTTAGAATACACTGAGCGTTGTGTCCCTACTATTACGCAAGCACGCAGCGGCGCGTAGGCAGTGTATTCAAAAATCGCAAGACGCGCCGCCGGTCGCCCTGTCCCGTGGCCAGGCGGTTAGGGTTGAACTACATCACACAGCACTGCATCACATTTTTCCGTCGCTCCATCATTTTCTGTCACCGTGCGATCGCGTTCCGTCTATCTTATATGCGCAAATGACGTTCCTAAGTGACAGAAAAGGATGGAGCGACGGAAAAGGGCGATCGCGTGCGGCCATGTGTAGTTCAACCCTTACTTGGCAGATATGCTAACGCAAGACTGGTTCCTGGTTAGTCCAGTTGCAGAAACGGTCATTAGAGTTAATCCTCTATTAAATCTCTTGCTAGCTTTAACTACGTCGTCAAGACAAAAAGTGACAGCAAGAGATTTTGGGATTAACTTTAATGATCGTTTCTGCAACAGAGCGTTGGGAATGGTCTAAACTTGCTACATATAATCTGTGGTGTTTGCACTCAACAGCGCTCCGCTCGGTGTAAATCTTATTTTAGTATAGCCGATATTTTGGCAGGCAACTCATGGTTGAAAAAAGTACAGTGTCTATTGTCTAATGTATCTGCATTGACCTCTTATTTCTGGTCAATGTGTATCTGATATAAGGAAGAACACTAATGAATTTCGATGTGTTAAAAAATAAAAGATGTATTTTTAAATCATTTGTTTCATTTGAATGACAAATATTTAAGTACTTACCGTTATTCAGGGCTGTAAACTTGTAATCCATTTAAACTTGATACCAAACAAAATACAGTGGCGTAGCGTGGATTTCTGTCGCCCGGGGCACAAACCGATTTTGCCGCCCCCTTATCTTTATAGGAACACCTACACAAAAAATAAAGGAGTGAGCGAAAAAAAAAAAGGACAAGCATTTACATTTATACGGGCGCTTAAATCGGGTAAAAAGCGCTAGATTAGGCGCGATTAATGCTTTATTGGCAACATTAAAGTTAGAGACGTTGCTTGACAGCCAAAATGGTCTATTCTCGGGGTATTTCCACGAAATGGAACGTTCGTTTCGTTGCGGTCGGCATGGCACCAACATTATAGTGTCGATGTCGTGACAAATAATGTCATAAAGCAGGCTTTAGACGGGCAACTGATTGCTGCTTTCTGTAAAGGCCAAATCCCAAAAATTTTTGCATGGGACCAGTGCGCGCTCCCTATTGGCGTAGACCGGATTTGCGATCGAGCTTTCGGCCTTTAGAGGGGCAATTGTGCTGCCGCGTGATTCGTCTTTAGCAGGAAGCACACAATCGATTGCCCGTCTAATGGGTACTTTATTTTTACTTTTGCCATGACTTTATCTCTCACAGACTTGTTCCCTAATGAAACGAACAACCCCTTTTTATTTTGACCAGTGCTGCCACCTTAGCGGTTTCAGTGCCAGATCTAGCGCTTTGTTGGTATGTTTAGCGCCTTATCTGAGAATTTTGAGTTTAGACCCTAGCGGATAATCTAGCGCTTTTTGAACTTTTAATAAAGCAACAGTACCTATTTGTGTTCAAATACAATTATCTGAATTTTACTATGGACCTACGAATTGACTGACTTGCATGGCTTTCGGAAAGACTGATAAGACTATTTAGAGAACTTTAAAGAACGATGGCGATTTAAAGGCGATGGTTCGATCTCCGTCCAAGCCGACTCGTACCAATGAGTTTTTCGGAATTTATGTACGATTTGTTACACCACTGGCTTTTCGGTGAAGGAAAACATCGTGAGGAAACCTGCATGCTTCAATTTCGAGGCGTGTATTGTACCCACTGTCCATTATAAGTGGCGACGGGCTCACCCCCCGTCACACTGGACAGAGTTTCAGTACTACTGGTGAAACGTGGATGTTCTGAGGTTTCAGAATATTTATTGTAGAAGAATTTAGAGCCGAATGTAGCGCTTTTTCCTCCCGCGTAAATATAGCGCGCTTTTTTCACAGTTTTAGCTTTTAGCGCCCAATAGATTTTTTGAGATGGCAATTGGCGGCCTTGAAAACTCTTTCTCAAAAAAAAAAAACCTGCAAAATAGATTTTCTTTTGGTTTCTTTGTCAAAGAAATAAAGTCATAAAAAGTTTTCCATTTCTATTTATTTCCAACAAAAATGTCTTTAACCAATTGCTTAGCTCTTGACGTGGAGTGTATAGGCAGACAAGGGGGCAGCCAAGCAGCGAGAGTTTCAGTCGTAAATGAATATCTAGAATGCGTCATAGACACTTATATTGCTCCTTTATACCCCATTACTGACTACAGGACCCCAGTTAGCGGTATAAGAAAACATAATTTAACTTATGCACCGAATTTCTGGACAGTAAGGTATGGAATTTGCACATTTAAAAGTAGGTACTTCATCATCATCATCATCTCAGCCGATGAACGTCCACTGCTGGACATAGGCCTCCCCCAAGGATCGACACAACGACCGGTCCTGCGCTGCCCTCATCCAACGGGTTCCCGCCGCGTTCACCAAGACTAGGGCTGCCATCCGTCCGGGTTTCCCCGGATTTGTCCTAGTTTGAAGGGCGTCCGGGGGCGTCCGGGCGTGGTCGTCACAACAGTGTCCAGGGGGAAACCCGGACACTTATTGTGTCCGGGTAAGACCCGATTATTTTTATACAATAATATAAAGGTAATAAAACGTTCGTTTCATCCACAAATCAACTCAATTTCGGTATAAGCTGAACAATCAAGTTGTTATGTAGCAAAATCATGAGTTTGTTTCCTGGAAATGCGCTATAATCGTTGAAAAAAACTCTCGCTCACTTCGCTCGCTCCTAGTTTTATACTGTATTGAATCAATATTGTCGTATTGCAAAATCTCGTTATAATATGACAAAATCTCGAGTTCGCTTCGCTCGTTCACGGTTTTATATTGTATTGATTTGATAAAGTCGTATTGCAAATCTCGAGTTCGCTTCGCTCGTTCCTGGTTTTATAGCTTATTGAAACAATTGTTTGTCATCTATAGGCAGGCGTTCACTTGTAGTGAACAATCGAGTTGTTGTGTAGCAAAATCATGAGTCCGTTTCGCTCGCTCCAGCTTTTATTATAGAAGGCCTCGATTTTGACATGACCTAGAAATGCACTATAATATTTTGCAAAATCTCGAGCTCGCTTCTCTCGCTCCTGGTTTTGTACTGAATTGAATCGATTTAATCGTATTGCAAAATCTCGTTAAGATAAGACAAAATCTTGAGCTCGCTACGCTCGCTCCTGGTTTTATAGTGTATAGAAACGATCTAGTCGTATAGCAAAATTTCGAGCTCGCTCCATTTTAAGACCATGTTACGCTCGCTCCAGCCAGGTTGCGACTTTTTGTCGATTCGCCGATCTACTATTACTAACTTAAATAAAAATTTTCGTGGTCGTCCGGGGAAAATTTCAGATTTTACTGAAATATCCGTGGTTTTTGACGTCTTTGTCCGGCGACGACGATTTTGGCGATGGCAGCCCTGGTTAGGCTTACAAGCAGGCTACTCTGCGGCGGTGGGCTAGGCTATGAAGCTTGGTTTCCACCAGCTTACTGTCGCCAATGAGCCTCCTGGCTCCGAGTCGAGAGCGTCTAGTCCCACATGTGGCAGCAATACTCCTTAAACAACATTTAATAATTTTTTTTGTATTATTGTGTGGTGGTACATCCTCCGCCCGAAACCGACTTGCACTTAGCCGTTTTTTATAGTTTTTATTTTATTTTCATTTTATTCCACAGAGAGGATGTAAGAGCTATGATAAAGGGACGCATACTGGTCGGCCACAGCATAGAACGTGATCTCAAGGTGCTGAGACTATCACATCCAGATTGGAACAAACGAGACACATCATCATACCCCCCTTTTGTCGAGGTATGTATTACGAAATGTTAATTTGCGTACAGTAGTCTTAGATCAAAATAAAATTAATGGATAGGCCTAAAGCGCGGTAAGTTGAAGCACACTACTGGTGGTGGTGGTGCGATAAATCCCCCCCCCCCTCCCCCCTAGATACGTGCTTGTGGTACACAACTGATCGCAGCGACGGGTACCGGTTACATTACTAAACAGATTGATGTGGCGTTTATGGGGTCTATGGGTGCAAGTGCAAAGTCGGATAGCAGCGACAAGTGCGCGTAAATAATTAGCCAATCCTGGCAAGGGAGTGAAGGTGGCACATCCTGAAAGTCTCACCGATGTACCTGCACGGTTGACAAGTGCGCAAAATTACCAATCAGGATTCGCCACCTTCGCGGGAGTGAAATCTCTTGCCGCCATTGGCTTATTGTTTCCGCGCCCTTCGCTTCTGTGGTGATCATGCAGTTTTGTCTTCGCCTCGAGAAAATGATAACTGAATATATAACTAGTGAGTGTAGGCACGTAATAGAGGCAAAATAAATAAAATAAATAATAAAAACGTTTATTAAACGTTTAGGTCGCTCGCTCCTCGATTTTTTGGTTGTGTTAAAGCCTCCGCACATTGCAGCGATATTATCGACAGCGTTATCGCGACACCTTACAAAATGTACTGGAAATAAATATCGCAAAATCGCAGCGATATTATCGCTCGATAATGAGTTTTTCGGAATTTATGTACGATTTGTAACACCACTGGCTTTTCGGTGAAGGAAAACATCGTGAGGAAACTTGCATGCTTCAATTTCGAGGCATGTATTGTACCCACTGTCCATTATAAGTGGCGACTGGCTCACCAACCTTCACACTGGACAGAGTTCAGTACTACTGGTGAAACGTGGATGTTCTGTGGTTTCAGAATATCTCTGACTACCCTCGGGGAATATAGTCGTGAGCATATGCTTATTTCGAACCCGCGACCCTCGGCACAGCAGACAGGTTCACTACCGACTGATTTAACGAGCCGTCGAGTTACGCCAATGCATATTATTTAATAGTTCTGACAGTACGTACACACGGCGACAGGCCAGGTTACCCTGTTTGGACTTTGAACAATTAGAAGCTGAACGCTGCTAATCGTGCGAGAGGATGCTGTATATTGTTGTTGTTTCGTCTCACGGCACGCTGCGCCCGCGCCGGCAGCCGCGTCTATGCAGGCTCTCTACCGCACTATTTTGTGTTTTGTACGTAGTGTAGTTATGGGTATATAGGGTGCGTAACATGATGTGTCGCCGTGTGTACATAGTTCCTACAAATCCAAAATAAAATGTTTGTTTTCCCCTCAGATGAATCGCAACAGAACACCGTCCCTTCGCTTGCTCGCACGCAAAGTTATAAACAGATGGATTCAAAACGGTGAACACTGTTCAGTAGAAGATGCCGAAGCTACAATGCAGATATATAAGAGAGTTAGAGAAGATTGGGAGGAGTGGCTCGATGAGACTTCTGAAGAAGGAGAGTCTTCTGAAGAAGAGTCTTGTGAAGAAGAGGAATATGAGTCTTCTGAAGAAGAATCTTATTATTATTATTAATGTTTCTTTTAATTTTTATTTCTTGGTTACAATTAGAAGTAACCAGAGTTCTGATTATTGACGAATTATCGATAATTTTTATCTAAAAATAGTTATTTAACTAACTAGTATTGATACTATATAAGGTCTAACAAAATTAGGTGAAACTATTTTAAGGGGATTATCAGACCATCAAACTGAACAACTTTCTCTATGGGACCAATATCGAAATCGCCAAAAAAAAAATCGGCAGACATTTAGGTCGAGTTTGTATGGAACAGCAGATTTTTTTTTCGCTATTTCGATATTGGTCCTATAGAGAAAGTTGTTCAGTTTGATGGTCTGATTATCCCCTTAAAATAGTTTCAGCTAATTTTGTTAGACCTTATATACGAATCGTCATATACAGGGTGAAATTGATATCATTAGCATCCTTTTAAACTAAGAGTCTACCCATCAAACTGAACAACTTTTACTATGGGAGCAACCGAATCGGAGCAAAAAAAAATCTGCTAAACTGCACCCGCTGTCTACATGACTCAAATGTATGGGACAGCTGTTTTTTTTACTCCGATTGGTTTTCTCCCATAGTAACAGTTGTTCAGTTTGATTGGTTGACTCTTAGTTTAAAAGGATGCTAATGACATCAATTTCACCCTGTAGAGTCCTTCTTAATTTGCTGACACTTTTTTAAGACGATGAACAGACCATCAAACTGAACAACTTTCTCTACGGGACCAATAAAGAAAGCGCGAAAAAAAAATCAGCTGTTCCATACAAAACTGCAAACCTACACGAATATATGGACAGCTGATTATTTTTCGCGATTTAGATGTTGGTGCCATAGAGAAAGTTGTTCAGTTTGACCCCTTAAAAAAATGTCAGCATAATATTAAGTTGGTTTGTTTAAGGGCCGTTTTTTTTGGGAATGTTGTTTTGTTTGATGGTCCAAGCCAACCCTTTGAATGATGACCAGTGATATTATAATTAAGGATTATAAGGATATAGGTAGTTATAAAAAAGTCAGCATGACAAAGAAAGACAGAGTGTAAGTCGATCGTTCCCGAAAATACAAAGAGGTGAAAGTAGCCAACTTTTACTACGGGACCAAGAAATAATTAAAAATCTGTTACATTTTGCGCGGTAGTTATTTAAGGCTAGGTTATCCCAGTGCAAGCGTCTCTTTCTTGCAAGCATAGTTTACAATTAACCATACCGCTCCAATTGAAAGCAGGATCGCAAAAAAACGTGTTTTTCGTCAATATCTTTGCTCATGGGAGTTTCTAAGCTTCAAAGCTTTTCAAGTTTCAAATTGATGATAGGTATTTTCCACCCCTTTGGAGTTTTCAGGAGCGAGCGGTTGCCGTACACCCTGTAGGTATAGATTTAGGACTACTTATTATAAGGTTTTTATAAAACATTGATAATGTTTTTAAAATAAAGAATTTTAAAACCAATAAGTTAATTTTATTCGACTGTCTAGTAGTTTTATTCACACGTAGGTTATTATTTTTCATTCGCAAATTCTGCCAATGGCAAGTAGTTAGTGTTTAATCCATGGATCTAAATCGTAAAGGATACCACTCCTCCTTACAAGCATTGATACAAGAAAATTGGCAATGGCGTCGTCGATATTTCCAATTTTAGGTGTGTCCCTTTCTATCCAATGACGTAGTAACGAAAATGACAGGATTTTGTCTGTTGGATTAGAAAGGGACAAAGTTAACGTCACAAAAAACAACGACACGACGGAAAAGAACGATCATTACCATACATAGACGAAGTATTTTTCGCTTACGCTGATAGACGTAACATCAGTGTAACCGCGTATGAGACAGCGATAGTCTACGAATAAGATAATGTATAGAAGTATAAATGAAGCTCAAAAAGTGGCACCAAAAAAATTTTAACGCGTTCTAAATTTGTTCTTTAAAAATTGTAACTTGCCGCCAAAACTCATACAAAATGTCATTTTTCATGGGGTGCCAAAAATGATTTCGATTTTGTTTGGAGTTATTCTTCCATATTTATTCTCTTATTCGTAGGCGATAGTCATAAAATCCTATACAATTTGTATGAAAATAGATGTTTGACTCCAGAGTCAGACAGCCGTCGTAGAACAAAAAAGTGGCTACGTCGATAACGACAGCAATAAGTAGCGATCTCCTTTTTTAACTAGAGCGAATTTGCTATGTGCATCTCTTACTGAGTGATATGACAAGACACGTGCTTTCTTCTAGTTCCTTCTCTTTCTACGTTACCATATCATTACCGACCACAAAGGAGTATTATCATGTTTCACGTCTTGTTAGGCAGTCTGCACTCCACTATAGAGGATTCCAAACTTCTTGGTTTAATCTATCTATGTATCTATAACGTCACCCCTCTTTCCCAGGCAGAGACCAGCTAGCCAGCTGGGCGCGCCAACTACTACGATCCTTGCATACCTCTTTTGCCTCATTCATATCCATACATCTCTTCATGCCCGTCGGTTTCGAGCACAGACTTAATAGAGAGTACTAGTTTCGAGTACTCCGCATCTCCCCTTTTTGTAGGACGCAAACGATTTAATCAGCATACGTTTAGTTTAGTTAGGCCATGGTGTCCCATCCCATACAAATTAAATTTTAGTTTAAAAATTGCAATATATGGCGTTATGGTATCGATTTGTAATTAATTTTTACGTAAACGTGTAAATTGTTACTAAAAGTACATGATCTGACTACAAAAAAATCTCATGAGCCTCGGAAAATCAAGCAATTTACTTTGCCCGAAGACTGCCCGAGTTACGGCAGTCGCGTTTCATTGTTTGACGTTGGGCATCCTGTATAGTATTATAATATAATCTGTGGTTAGGCATACGTCCAAAGAGTATAATAAAAACATAACCCTCCTTCTGTCGCAGTCGGGTAAAAAAGGCATATACGTCCTACGAGGGCGCCCTCTGCCGACACATCCACTAACTTTAGCTCCATAATATCTCTTTCGTACACTGTCACTCATCCTCTCCACATAACCAAACCCTTAGACTAACCAACACTAGTTCTCTTATTAGTTTGTGTAACCAACGAATTATGAATTTTCTTCCCTTATCTATTCTTGTCACAACATCTTCTTTCAATTTACATCGATCAGGCACGTATCCAGGGGGGGGGGGGGATAGGTGGGATTATCCCCCCCCCCCCCCCCCCCCCCCCGAAATCCGAATATTTGTATGGAAAAGTGATTACAGCACATACTTTTTCTATGAATAACCCCCCCCCCCCCCCCCCCGCAAAGAACGCATTTCAACAACATTAATTTTACTTTCATGCTTTCATGCTGGGTAGAGTATGTGGTTTAAAGGTTAATGATACTTTTCAACAGCCATGGCTCGGGTACAAATGTTCATCATAGGTAAGTAAACATATTTGTCTCTAACGGGATTTGAACCCGCGACTCTTGGCACGGTTCACTACCGACCGAACCGTAAATAAAAACCCTATACGGTGTTACAATAGCAAAATTTACCAAAATGGTAGAAATCTGTCACAAATGGTAACACTGGGCTTGACCACGGGTAGGTACCTACATTCTCTTTCTACGCAACACGCACATTACACAAATAGACAGCCATCTTGTGAATTTGGCAATTTGACATTGACATAGACCATAAAATCTTTTTTTTTCGTAGTTTGCAGAACCTAATACTAGATGGCTGCACTTTCTATGCAAACTACATTGAAGATACCTGCCAAAAGGCGAATTTCCTCCCACTGAAACGAACGCTCCTTCCGTTGGTTCCACCTCCACCGGCTCCACCCACCCCACCGTTGCGGGGAAGTACCTACCGGAAATCAACCATTTTGGCTCAAAACAGTCAAATAACAAATTGCTTTTCATTTCATTCATTCAAGTTCCTGATGTCTGTCACTGCGCACGATTCATTGTTAAAAAAAAAGGTTCTAACATAACGTTTTCTTTAAAAATCTAAAGTTTTATTCTGCTCGTAACTAGTTATTTCTTCTTAAATTCCAAAGATGTCTTTAACTAAATGCTTAGCTTTAGACGTAGAGTGTGTCACTATAGAGGGGAAGAGAAGTCAGGCTGGGCGCATTTCCTTGGTCAACGAAAACTTAGAATGCGTCCTGGACACTTATGTGGCCCCTACAGATCGAGTCTTGTGCTATAATACCCCAATAAGTGGTATTAAAAAACGTCATTTATCTGGTGCACCAAAGTTCGCAGAAATAAGGTATCGTACTCTTTTATAAATACTCTTGTTTTTTATTCTTGTCTTGCCCTGTTCTGATATGCCATGTAGGTACTAACTTATGTACACACGGACGGCGACAGTCGATTAGGCTATACAAATCCAACATAAGCTGACCACGCCTGAATAACGAATAACTTCGCTCGGCCAGCTTAATTTGGTTTTGTATAGCTTGATGTGTCGCCGTGTGTACCGTGTATACCGACTGTTCTAAAAAGGTGAAGGAAAACATGGTGAAGATACCTGCATATGCTGCAGAAGAAATTCTGATGCATATGTGAAGTCTACCAATCCGCATTAGGCATTATGCACGCGTGGTGGACTAACGCCCAAATCGTACTTTAGTAGTGGCGTGCCCTGCCGTGGGACGTAGGTTAAAGCGTATAATATGAAGCGAAGCCCTGTGTATCAAAGATGCGAGAATTGTAATTTTTTTAATTCATACTGCATTCATAGGCGGCCCTATAGGTTTCCGAAATTCAGATTGTAATTTAAACGTAAAAACCTTTTTTAGAATTTTTGTACGTTTGTTTTCTAACAGCATCACGCAAAAACTATTGAACCGATTTTGATGAAACTTCTTTTGTTTGATACCTCATAAATTATAACATCTAAGTATTTATTTCAAACAATGTCCGTAGTGTTGTTAGTAAATCATTAATGCTTAAAACCACTTAAAACTATGTTAGTAGACATACTTTATTCAAAAAACATTATTAGGTAGCATACAACCTTCCTACAGTACATATTCAATTCAACTTAATTTAATTTAATTCATTGCGTATACTCACTCACGACTATATTCCCCCAAGGGGGTAGTTAATAACGCTAAAATCACATTTTCGGTCATTAATAACTGGATATACTACAAAAAGTATCAAAACTAAGACGAATAGTAGATTACACACCGAGGGCAGGAAAGTAAGAAAGGTCTCATGTAATCTGAGATCTGATAAGTGATCTGAGGCTTTCTTATTTAGTACTGCCCGAGGTTAGTATACTAATTTTCTCCCCTCCGGACGGAAAGCATCAATTTTCGTCCCGCTGCGCTAAACGAAGTTGTCGCTTTCCACCTCCGCCGAGGGGAAAAATAGTATACTCACCTCGGGCAGTAAATAATAAAGCCTCAGATCACATGTTATCAGATCTCAGATCACATGAGATCTGAGACCTTTCTTACTTTCCTGCCCTCGGTGTGTAATCTACTATTTGTCGTAGTTTTGATACTTTTTGTAGCTTATCCAGTTATTAATGACTGAAAATGTGAGTTTAGCGTTATTTTCAAACGGTGTATTTACTGAGCAGTTAAAACTAAAAATATTTTATGTAGTCACCTCCCCTGGGTCAGCCCTGGGTAAACTCTATACTCCATTGGGCGTTTTTTTTTAAAAGTGTCCCTTGAGAAAAGTGAGTGTCCGGTCACTTTCATAGTCTATTATTCGAAATTTATTAAGATTTCTATCATATTATGTATATTATATTAATAAGTAACTTTTAAACTCATCTTTTTCAGTAAAATAATGCGTGAATCTGTCTTAAATATAAAATAATGCCAAAATAAGTAAAACGGGGGCGACGTTTTTGGCATGTCCCACACCAACCATGTCAAAATCGGAGTCGAATACAATGGTCTAATAAAATTTGTTCAACGTATTTTGTGTATCGCACTGGTCAATTATGCTCTGAACTTCAATTTTAAACCTTAAAACATACTACTTACCGTTGAAATTTATTTAAAAACACCCGTTTTTATGTTGTCCTGCAAAATAGCGGATGGTGGAATTTCCACCTACGCTACCGCATTTTTTATGTCTTCCGACAAAAATACTACCAATTACGGCAAAGATTCCAAAAGATAGCAACATTATTAGTCTATGGTAGTTGCCATTTTGTAAATTTGACAGCGCAGTTCGTCAGAAAAACGAAAATAAATGGTTGCCTTGTCGGTGTTCAAAAAAATTGTTCCACATACGAGACTACTTTTCTCCATGTAATGTTTAGCTAATTATTATATTTTTTAGTATGTTAAACTTGTTAATTTATGTTTATTTGGAATCTGAAGTTAAATTGACCTAAATATGAATAGTTTATTGGTAATTTTGTCTGAAAGTTTAACTGGCATGGATACGTCACTTCCATTACGCTGCGGTCACATGAATGGAAGTAAAAAGTGACGTAATGGAATCCTAAAGATGATTTCACAAGGAGCAAAATGCCAAAAAACCGAATGTCAATACAATTCATACAGAAAGACTTATCGTTATCTTTTATGAGCTTTCTCATATCAGGTGGTATCCAAATTATACCCATTTTTTATACTTGACTAGTTATGACTTTTCAAATATTATTTTAAGAATTTTTGACCGCCTAATCACCTAAATTTTTATTTATTTTATATAGGTTTACTTAGCCAAGCAATATAGTTTTTTTAAAGTATAAATGACTGACCTAAGTTTATTATATAGGTACCTAAATAAATAGTGACCTAAGTTCCTAATAGTATTAATAGAATTTTGTGCCATATTAAACGTTGCCTTACAGTTCCTAAACGTCATTTCGTGTTCCACTATACGTCACTGTCCTATTATCGCTGTGGTATAATTTCTAAGATTAATTATCAGATCTCAAAGATATTTGTATTGATTTTTGTTTAATATGGTTTATTAGATTAGTTCTTTTCTACTGTATTTTTTTTTATAAATAATTTTACGCATTTGTTGATTTATGAAGAATAATATGTATTGCAAAGTATCCAAAAGTAGCGTTTGGGAATATTATTGTCAAAAATTTTATTGTTTTGTATTCATGAGCTGAATAATTCATATTATTTAGAAGACAGTTTTTGTTTTACATTTAATTAATAAAATAAATAAATTCGGAATTCCTCTAGTTTTCTCTAAAACTCTTTTAAAAATTAGTGACGTAATGGAACATCCTACAAACAATAACAAAATAAAATGTAAATATTTCCGAAATTCTTCATTATATTTCATAAAATTTACTATTTTCATAAAGGTTGTTCCATGTTTTATCAAATTAATTGCATTTTGAAGCTAAATGAAAATATTCATATATGTGGAATTCCTATTACGTCACCGACAACTTTAAAAAAAAACGCCCCATTACAAATAGCCGAACGAACGAAACAAAAATTTAAGGCCATTTTCAATTTTTTTGAAAATTGAGATTTGAAACACTAAAGCCTAGTTCGGACTACGCGAGTATTTTAGTGGAGTGCGAGTGATTTAGTAACAAAATTAAAGCACTTCGCTTAACTACTCGACTAAATTATTGTGGTTCAGACATGTTTAACTACTAAAACACTCCCTACTCTACTAAAATACTCGAGTAGTCCGAACTAGGCTTTACTCTCACATATTCTTAGAACAGCTTTAGTGACGTCCAAGATATGTCGGATAGTAAATATAAATAATAAATATCTTGGACATGGTATCGATTCGGTATTGCCACGACTTAACTTAACTAAATTTATTCCTGTCATTTTCTAACATTCGACTAAGAAAAGAGACAGAAAACCAAGAACTGACTTTAGTGCTGTCAAAGTGACGCTACACGCCCAAAATAAGATGGCATCATAATGCACGCCATCTTATTTAAGTCGTTTTTGAGCGTGTAGCGTCACTTTGACAGTAGTCCTAGTTATTATGGAGATATTTTAAGGAAAAGCTGCACTTTGTGATGGAAGCAAGCCGCTTTGCATAGTGATAGAAGGGATCAAAATAAGCGATTTGACCCGCAGCAGCGCAACTTTCATCCCTTAGGAACACAGATGGCGCCACTTCTTTACATGAAACTTCAAAAAATTCTACAAGCCTGACGGCTTCACCGATTTCATTCATTAAGGTGTCTATCGAAAGAACATTTATTAATAAATGATAAAAAAAATTAAAAAGTAAAAAATCCATAATGGCTGTAAAAAGCCATGCATTTTTGTAAATTTTTCAAAGTAATTTTTCAGTTTTTTCTTAATAATATTTAAAAAATGTATGAATTGGGTATATTTTTAATTATTCACATTGTTAATAAATCAATAACACGTTTAATGAAAAAAACTGCATGTCAATATCTATAATAGTTAAGATTTCATAAGCAGGCACGGTGCGCCCCAGTCATAGTAATTATGAAAAAAATACAGAATTTTGTGATGGAAGCAAGCCGTTTTGCACAGTGATAGAACGGACCAAAATAAGCAATTTTACCCGTGGCAGTGAAACATTCATTCTTTAAGATCACAGATGGCACCACATATTTTAACAATCTTCTAAAAGTTACAGAAACTAAACGGCTACGCCGATTTTAATTATTTAAGTGTCAAACGGTTCGTATTATTAAGTTTCAACTTAAAAAAATAATAAGTCAAATATTTTTAAAAATTAAGTGGAGAAATAAAAAAAATATGTACAAAAAATTCAAAATTACTTAAAATTTTTCACTAAACTACGTTGAATAATGTATGAAGTTTGTATTTTTTATTTTAGACATCTATTTCGAATCTAAAAATGAAAACTGCATCGAAATCGGTTTAGTAGCATTGTAGATATTTGTAATGTCTGCCGATAAACGTCCGCTGCTAGACATAGGCCTCCTGCAAGGATCGCCACAACAGGGCTGGTTCTGCACTACCCTCATCCAACGAGTGTCCTCTACCTTCACCGGATCGTCTGTCTAGCTTTTGGAGGCCTACCCACGATACGCTTTCCGGTACGCGGCTGCGCGGTCGCCACTCGTGAACTTTTCAGCCCCATCGCCCATCCGTACTGCGAGTAATGTGGCCCAGCCCATTGCTACTTTAGTTAGCAATTCTCCGGGTTGTGTTGGGCTGTCGGCTACCTGGGTTACCTTGCGGATCTCTTTATTTCTTATTCGATCACGCAGGGACAATCTAGCTCTGTGCATTGCCCTCCGAGTGACTTACAGCATTTTTACTTGGCCTTAATTTTGTTAGCGACGACGTAACAGCATAATTTATTGTATTAAGTATGTTAGTTATAGGGACATATTATTATGTGTAACATGCAAGTAAGCATTAATTTGCAGAGCTAGAGCGACGCGGCCCAGGCAACAGGTCGTCTCTCTAGCTCTGGAACGAGCGGTCGTGTTCGCCGCGTTAGGTACATTCCTAGTTACGTAACAACTGAATATCTGTAATTTCTTTTGTGATCTATTCGGACAATATAGTGTCAACTGAAATAAGACTTTAATTCCACTTCCTTCATCGTAACTCCTAACTAGTACACAGTAGTGAATGAACTCAGTATCGAATGTCATAAATAATAGAACCCTACATTAGTATAGCATTTCAAAACATATCTATTTACTTACGTATAATTTCCACAGCCACCTTTGCAGGAATTTTTTACACTACAGGGCGGAAGCTATGTCGACGCGTCGGCAACCACAACGCATTGTGTCCGTCACAGCTTGATGTATAAGCGCATTGGTTGAAGAATGTTTTCTATTTAATAGTTCCCATAACATGTCTATCTTTTTATTTTAGGAATGTAACAAGACCTAAGATGTATGGACTCCACAATAGTCAAAATATACAATGGTCGTCGCAGCCTGATTTACCTACAAGTGTATTAGTCGAAGAGGGATAATTCTGACCAAATCGCAGTAACTTTTGGCCATTGTGGAGTCCATCAACCTTAGGAGGTCTTGTTACAACATCGTAAAAAGATAGACGTGGGATGGGAACTATTATATTGCAAAAATTCTTCGACCAATGCGCTCGTAAATCAGGCTGCGGCGGACACAATGCGCTGTAGTTGCCGAAACGTCGACCTGCCTTGCACCCTGCAGTCCAAAATATTCTGCAAAAGCGGCTGTGGGAATCAAACGTAAGTACCTAGATATATTTTGAAATGCTATACTAATGTATTATAATAAATTATGCTGTTACGCGTGGTCTATCACTAAATGAAGGCTTAGTTTAAAGGCTGAAAGTCAACCAAAGGGCAAACCTCCGAAATCGAATCAGAAATTAAGTCGACACAATCAAGAATTGCTAACTAGAGTGGCAATGGGCTGGGCATATTGCTTGCAGAACGGCTGGCTGGCAGATGGGACCGAAGAATTCTTGAGTGGCAACCGCGCAGCCGCGTACCGGAAAGTGTATTGTGCGGCCTCCACAAGGTGGACCGACGATCGGGTGAAGGTAGTGGACACTCATTGGATGAGGGTAGAGCAGAACCGGCTCTGTTGTGGCGATCTTTGCAGGAGGCCTATGTCTAGCAGCGGACGTTTATCGACAGAAATACCTAATATCCTTGGATCAAAATAAAATTAATGGGTAGGCCTAAAGCGCGGTAAGTTGAAGCAAACTACTGGTGCACTTGGTCCATACAAACTAGTTGTACTACCATTATCTGTCAAATCTAGGGCACTTGCATACAAATTTGAAGTATACATTTCATTTGTTTTGCCTCATTTTTTTGGTTTGAAATGTTCGCGTAAGGCCTAAATCCATTAACTTTATTTGATCTAAGCTAATATCTACAAAACTACTAAACCAATTTCGATGCAGTTTTTATTTTAGATTCTAAATAGATCAGTCTCAAATAAAAAATACACACATACATTATTCAACGTAGTTTATTGAAAACATGTAAGTAATTTTGAATTTTTTGTACATATTTTTTTTATTTCTCCACTTAATTTTTAAAAATATTTGACTTATTATTTTTTTAAGTTGAAACTTAATAATACGAACCGTTTGACACTTAAATAATTAAAATCGGCGTAGCCGTTTAGTTTCTGTAACTTTTAGAAGATTGTTAAAATATGTGGCGCCATCTGTGATCTTAAAGAATGAATGTTTCACTGCCACGGGTAAAATTGCTTATTTTGGTCCGTTCTATCACTGTGCAAAACGGCTTGCTTCCATCACAAAATTCTGTATTTTTTTCATAATTACTGGGGCGCACCGTGCCTGCTTATGAAATCTTAACTATTATAGATATTGACATGCAGTTTTTTTCATTAAACGTGTTATTGATTTATTAACAATGTGAATAATTAAAAATATACCCAATTCATACATTTTTTAAATATTATTAAGAAAAAACTGAAAAATTACTTTGAAAAATTTACAAAAATGCATGGCTTTTTACAGCCATTATGGATTTTTTACTTTTTAATTTTTTTTATCATTTATTAATAAATGTTCTTTCGATAGACATAATCTTAATGAATGAAATCGGTGAAGCCGTCAGGCTTGTAGAATTTTTTGAAGTTTCATGTAAAGAAGTGGCGCCATCTGTGTTCCTAAGGGATGAAAGTTGCGCTGCTGCGGGTCAAATCGCTTATTTTGATCCCTTCTATCACTATGCAAAGCGGCTTGCTTCCATCACAAAGTGCAGCTTTTTTTTCATAATTACTATAGCTATTTATCATTTTTATACTTGCAACTCTTTAGTACCTTTCTAGAAACGAATTTTTCGAATTCCCAATGTTAGAACTTTTTTTTGAGCACCTAAGTACTGTAACGTTATAATTTTTTTGCATGATGGTACAGTCAGCATCAAAAGTATCTAGGCATGTTAAGTGTTCATAAATATCTGGACAACTTTACGATAGCGAACCTTTTTTTTTTTTTTTTTATAATTAGTGGTTTTTTGCTTGTGCGTAGCACCGCGTTTCCACCAGTGTCAAGTGTAATTTATGGGAGTATCTATCCCAATCTCAGGGATTGTTTTTGTTCAAGAACAAGAAGAGATGGAGGATTGCGGAGCCTCGTGGCAGGCAAAAACGCGACGCGCGAAAACCACGCGAGACGTGTGCTCGGGTCAATTCCTGCAACGTGACATTTCAAGTCACAAAGAAATCAAATTAATTTATCTGTCATGTTATTTTTTGTTAAGTTAAAAACAAATGGTATCTAGTAGGAAATAGGGTTTATTTTCGTGTAATCGTTCAGATGTTTTTGAACACCGGAGATGCTTAGATACTTTTGATGCTGACTGTACCTAGCATTGGAAGTGCAGGCAGAGTGTACGAAACTGATTGGGTAATATTGAAACCACGGTCACCGCGGAATCGGAAGTGATCCATGACACGGATTTTTACACAGACTTACGAGGTGAATCAATATTATTTTTCATTGGTAATGGAAATCCTTTGATTGATTTACGAAATAATTAATAAATAAAAGGTATAATTTATCAACTCAGTTTTGACTTTATTTGCATAAAAATACGATATAATAATAATAATAACACTCACAGGCTATTGTAATGATCCCAAACTAAGCACTAAAGGCTTTTATTATGGAAACCATACAACAACGGCACGAACATATAACATCCATGACCGAACCGGGATTCGAACCCAGGACCCTGGTTTTGCAGTCCGGCGTGGTAACCATTACACCAACCGTTACCAACCATTATTTAACTTTAAGCATGATTTTAGCATTTTTATATAAAAATGTTTCGCAGGATTTAGCAGTTTTTGGCAAGATCGAGATCATCAATTTAAAAATGGTAACACTGCTCGTGGTCGTGTCGTGGTAAATTCATTCTTCATTGATTCACGGACGGACACGGACGGAACAAAGAAGGTTCTCTACTCGTTCTAGTTCATGTTAACGTTTTCTTTAAAAAGATAAAGTCAAGTCTCTGCTCGTATTTCTGCTTTATTTCAAACATGTCTTTAACTAAATGCTTAGCTCTAGACGTAGAGTGTGTCGGTATAAACGGAGGTAAAAGCCAACTAGCACGCGTCTCCATAGTCAACGAATATTTGGATTGCATCCTGGACACATATGTGGCCCCTACCCACCCCGTAATTAACTACAGGACCCCAGTAAGCGGTATAAGAAGTTATAATTTAATTGGTGCACCGCGTTTCTCTGAAATAAGGTATTGTACTCTTTTGAAGCTACTTTTTATACTTGTTGCCTTTCATTTTTTTTATATTCTATTTAATCAAAGTGTCTTGCCCTTGTCTTGCCCATCCCATAATCCCATTACATCCGGCCGACCCACCCATATAGGGTCCTTCTTAAGGGTATATTACCGTTGGCGCGCTGCATACAAACGTACTATGGTGATATTTTCAAGAGTCAATGAAATTTTGCAGAAAAGAAACAATCTAGAAACAAATCTCTATGGATTTGTTACCTACTGCAAGTTTAGCGTCATAAGTAACCAGCAATGTACCCAGAATTGTAATTGTAAATTACAATTGTAACGTTTGTTGAATAGGGCCCTGGAGGCGATGGTTCGATACCCGTCCAGGCCGACTCGTACCAATGAGTTTTTTCGGAATTTATGTACGATTTGTAACACTACTGACTTTTCGGTGAAGGAAAACATCTTGAGGAAACACTGCATGCTTCAATTTCGAGGCATGTATTGGGCATATATTTGAGGTCCACTGTCAACACAAGCACCAGTGGTGTTCATTACAAGTGGCGACGCGACGGGCTCACTCCCCATCACACTGCACAGAGTTTCGGTACTACTAGTGAAATGTGGATGTTCTGAGGTTTCAGAATATCTCTGAATATCCCTCGAGGAATATAGTCGTGAGCTTATGTATTTGGGTAAGGAACCCTAATAACTAATTAGTGCAGGACCCTATTATTAAGCCTAAGCCACACCTTGGACACTCAGCTGTCATTTCATACAAAATGGGAAAAATTTTAAAGAGAGAGGTAAAGGCCTCCGCTCATTGCAGCGATTTTATCGAGCGATAATATCGCTGCGATTTTGCGATAATTGTTTCCAGTACATTTTGTATGGGGACGCGCTCGATCCCACACACTGCCGCGATATTATCGCAACCTGACGCAATCTCTTTCGACTACATTCAGTGGTGGGGCGCATGCGTGACGCGAATCGCGGAATCGCTGCAGTGTGTAAGGTGTCGCGATATCGCTGTCGATAATATCGCTCGATAATATCGCTGCAATGTGCGGAAGGCTTAATCATGTGCGGTAGGTAGGTACCTACTGTGAGTGCGAGCGAGACAGGAATATGCTTTTGCCTACATTTTACGCCACGTCAGGGAGTGTCCGTACTCCGTACTATACTATTATGTAGTATTCGATACTCTTTCTTATATTAAAATAGATTTTTGTCGTAGAATCTATTCCATGGGTTTTGCAGACACCCTGCCTAAACCACTGAACCAAAGATAAAATATAGGGTAGATAAATTATTTTAGGTGACAGATAAAAGCATGGATCTAGAATCATAAAGGATCCCACTCTTCCTTAGAAGCATTGATACAAGAAAATTGACGTTCGACTCCGTCGTCGATATTTCCAATTTTACGTGTGTCCCTTTCTATCCAATGACGTCACAACGAAAATTGAATGACGTTAATTTTTGACGATGGATTAGAAAGGGACAGAGCTGGGACAAAGTTCGTAAAAAACGTCACTAAAAAAAAACTACGGAGAAGAACGATCCTTACCGACCACAAAGGAGTATTGTCATGTTTCCCGTCTTGTTAGGCAGTCTGCACTCCACTAGGCACTCCACTATAGAGGATTCCAAAGTTCTTGGATAAAAGTCTATCCAACCCAAGAAGTTTGGAGTCCTCTATAGTGGAGCACAGACTGCCTTACAAGCGGTGAAACATGATATACTTCTTGGTGGTCGGTAATGATCGTTCTTCTCCGTAGTTGTTTTTAGTCACGTTAACTTTGTCCCTTTCTAATGTATGTCTTGGAATGACGTCACTTGATTTTCTTTCATGTCTTTGTGACGTCATTGGAATAGAAACACGTAAAATTGGAAATATCGACGACGGAGACGAACGTAAATTTTCTTGTATCAATGCTTTTAAGGAGGAGTGCTATCCTTTATGATAGATCCATGGTGTAAATAAAGAATATTTCATGCATTCAGAGCTCAAATCTGACTTCCCTCCACAATGGTACTTAGTTAAGAGAATATTATTCCGAGAGCGAAAATGCGCGCTGCATACAAACGTACTATGGTGATACATTTTCAATACTAACCAATTAAAGTCAATGAAATCTTGCAGAAACAATCTAGAAACAAATCTCTATGCTTCTATAGAGTCCGATTTTCGTTAAAATATACAGTTTCAATGCTAGGATTAATTTAAGATTTGTATGGAAATCTTTGAGGCACTATAACTTGAAAACTATACATTTTAACGAAAATCTGACTCCATACAAGCATAGAAATTTGTTTCTAGATTGTTTCTGCAAAATTTCATGGACTTTAATTGGTTAGTATTGAAAATATCACCATAGTACGTTTGTATGGAGCGCGCTCGGAATTATATATCCTTAAATGGTCAAAAATGTCATGCTTCCGAGTCCGACCCGCACTTGGCCAGTTTTTATAAAATGTTTGTTTTTTCCTCAGATGAACGGTAACAAAACACCGTCGCTTCGCTGGCTTGCAAGAAAGATTTTAAACAAATCAATTCAAGAAGGCGAACATAGTTCTGTCGAAGATGCCAAAAACACTATGCTCATCTACAAGAAAGTGGAGGCACAATGGAAGGTCTGACTATAGGAATTTCAGTCTATTCATCGTCGTTCATTCGTCTATTATTTCAGTTTATTATTATTAGGTTTAGTAATCCAAAAAAATATTATGAGTACACTCAACCATAGAAATAGAAAGTAGGTAGGTACTACGAGCAGTACCAATTATACTTAGGTAGGGTAAGAAAATGTTCAGTAACTTTAACTACTCCATTCCAAATAGGAACGATGTTATAAGGCCATTTTGAATTACAGAAACAGAGATTTGAAACACTTCCTCTCACTTATTCTTAGAACAGCTTTAGTAATATCCAAGATAATGTAAGATGTTCTGTCTTTCTCAAAAATAAATCATATTTGGTAATCAGAATTTGGCCAGAAAGCTATAAGTATAGTAATCGAAAAAAAAAAATTAAGTACCATTTTGATTTAGTATAGTTAATTTGCAGTGCCTGAGAGCTGGAGTGCTATTTTTGAATCTCTAACCGTGAGCTCAGCAGTTGAAAATGTCAAAATAAAAATGGAGATATGCATCTTTCTACTGCTGATTTGACTTTCAAAAATCGCACTCCTGAAGCATGATTTTTGAGAGTCAAATCAGCAGTAGAAATATGCATACCTCCATAGTAATTTTGACATTTACAACTGCTGAGCTCACCGAATGAGATTCAAAAATCGCACTCCTGAAAGCTATACAGGAATCGGAGTATTTTTTCGTCTTTATTTGGAATGCAGTATAGTTAAGTACCATTTTGATATAAGTAGTATAGTTAAAATTTGCAGTGCCTGAGAGCTGTTTGAGAATGTGCTCGTTCGACTATATATAGAGTTGATTTTATTTTTACTGTGGGCTGTAATTTGGCTTTCATAGACATAATTTATAATTTTAGGGGTCTTCTTTTTTTACTTGAAAATGCTTCAGCTTTTGACTATTTATACAGGGTGAAATTGATATCATTAGCATCCTTTTAAACTAAGAGTCTACCCATCAAACTGAACAACTTTTACTATGCGAGCAAACCTATCGGAGCACAAAAAATCTGCTGTTCCATACTAAACTGCAATGTCGACTCGTCTCAACTGTATGAAACAGCTGATTATTTTTTTGCTCCGATCGGTTTGCTCCCATAGTAAAAGTTGTTCAGTTTGATGGGTAGACTCTTAGTCTAAAAGGATGCTAATGATATCAATTTTACCCTGTATACCTACTACCGTAACAATAAAAGTGCCATTATAATATTATTAACCTAGAGTTAACTATAATTGTAACAATATTAAGTTTTTTTTTAAAATAAATGATTATAATAAATAACTATGTAGCATCTTTCAGTCTTTAAGAGAATATTATTCCGAGAGCAAAAATGCGCGCTGCATACAAACGTACTATGGTGATATTTTCAATACTAACCAATTAAAGTCAATGAAATTTTGCAGAAACAATCTAGAAACAAATCTCTATGCTTCTATAGAGTCAGATTTTCGTTAAAATATACAGTTGCAATGCTAGGAACACAACATGAGTGCAATAAATGATTTCTATTTCTATTTCTAGGATTTATTTAAGATTTGTATGGAAATCTTAGAGGCACTAACTTGAAAACTATACATTTTAACGAAAATCTGACTCCATACAAGCATAGAAATTTGTTTCTAGATTGTTTCTGCAAAATTTCATTGACTTTAATTGGTTAGTATTGAAAATATCACCATAGTACGTTTGTATGGAGCGCGCTCCGAATAATATACCCTTAAGCCCGCCTTATGTCTTTTCACACATTTCAGTCACAATGCTGTCTCATTCAATTTGACGGCTCGGTAGCTCAGTCAGTAGTGAATCTACCTGCTGTGCCGAGGGTCGCCGGTTCGTATCCCGTAAGGCATACGGGATACGAACCCGCGACCCTCGGCACAGCAGTAACCCGTCGTAACTTCGTAGGGAAAAATACGGGGTCCAACACTACGAATAAGAATGTATAGAAGTGTAAATGAAGCTCAAAAAGTGGCACCAAAAAATGTGTACCGTGTTGCCTTCTGACACGTCCCTGTTACGTTACATCCCAGGGATGCGATTTTTGAATCTCATTCGGTGAGCTCAGCAGATGAAAACGTCAAAATAACTATGGAGATAGGCATCTTTTTGCTGCTGATTTGACTTTCAAAAATCGCTCTCCTGTAGTATGATTTTTGAAAGTCAACTCAGCAGTAGAAAGATGCATATCTCCATAGTTATTTTGACATTTTCAACTGCTGAGCTCACCGAATGAGATTCAATACTGGTTCCAATTTTTTTCGACGCTTTCGTATCTTCTGTCAACTGTCAATCTTTACATAGGAGCGTAGAAAGAGCAAGTAATAGAACGAAGAACGTGTTTTGTCTCATTTACTCAATGAGGGATGCATAATACAAATTCACTCTAGTTAAAAAAGGAGATCGCTACCTTATTGCTGTCCTTATTGACGTAGCCATATTTTTGCTCTATCCTCTATGGTCTGACGCCGGAGTCAGTCAACAAAAATTTCATAAAAATGTTTGTTGCTCTATATTTCGATGAATAGTTATTTCGTAATAATTTAATTCGTTGTAATTTGTTGCGAGTGGGTGTCTTTAAGTTAACAACATGGTAGCGTGCAGCGTTTTAGGATGCAAGAGCCGCACTGAACGTTGCAAAGAAAATATTTCATTCCACGTTAATACATTAATTCACGTTTTATTGCAGGAAACATTAATAATAAAACGCATTTTAATAGTTTCATTCATCGGGCAAGTGTTAAAGACAATAATTTACTCGGCCGGTAATCTTCATAGAGAAAAAACTCGCCGTAAGTTTTTTTTTTTTTTTAGCTCAGTATATCATTTTGACACTTACCTCGCCCCTCTTTCCCCCACTTCTTGCCTGTCGCGCCCATGCCCGCTGTCAAGGGCCGCCATGACATGACCAACCGCCATTACTGTTTTGGTTCTTGATCGAGTGAAGTGTACGTTGATTAATTTCCGTAACTTATCCTCTCATTAACTAAAATAGTAATATTTCGTCACGACGAACCGTGTAATTACATTTTATGTGCACAAAATGTATAACAAGTGTTGTGTTGTGGCTTGTAATAGCAGACGAAAGGACGTCAAATTATTTATTTTTCCAAAAACTGAGATAGGACTCCAAAAGTGGGATAGTGACAACTTGCGGAGCTTGAGTTTTGACGAGCTTCGAAAATGCTTCGTATGTCAAAAACATTTCGAGAAAAGATTTCTAACACAGAAACTTCGTCTTCATCTTGGCGCCTATCCATCGCTGTTTACTGACGACGAAATAGCTAGTGGAATACCAAGTACACAACATGATGATGACACAGGTATGTAAAAATCTTTTTGGTATTCTTTCAATCCACCCTATCATATTCTTATACTCCAACAAGTTTTACTAGCTGTTACCCGAGACTTTGTCCGCATTGATTTGTACCCATTTCATTTTCATATGCAAGCTTTTTGTTAGACTTCTAGGAAATAACATGTGGTATTTTCGTTTACAGCAATTCTATAGGTAAAAGTTAAAGATAAAAAAAGTAATTATTTTATGGGTACCCATTTTGTAAGAAGGATTTTGTTAAACTATTAAACCATAACATGTGGTATTTTTATAGATAGAGTAGTAAATTCTACTCTTGACTTAGTGATGAATATAAAGCGGGGTCCGCTGCACAGTGTTTGCTAACACCATTAAATTGTTTGCAAACCGACTTCCCTCCCGCGTTTGCCTGCGGGGTAGTAAAATGTTATGTTATGGTGTTAGCAAACACAAAAACATGGCGCTGTGGACCCTTCTTAAGACAAGCGAGTTTTAATCAGACTAGTTGTATTTTTCTTTTAATAACAAATTCAATTAAAAGCAATAAGCATTGTGATGAGCCGATAACATAATTATACATACATGTACTTACGCATGGCATGGCTCCAGAAGGCAGGGACGCCCAGCAAGATAAGGGGAAGACTATTCGTCAACATCTTTGGACATATTGAACAAGGGTAACAGCTGACAAAGCGCAATGAAAACATTTCGAGGAGGCCTATGCTGAAAGGCACTTTGAATTTAGAGACATTTTATAAAAGCATGTTAAGAAACATATTTTTTCAAACTCAGAAAGAGTTTGAAAATCTCTCTCTTATTAGATATTACTTGATCGCCACATGCTACGATTCTGACACATAAACATATTTTTCAGAAAATAAAAACCCTAACTCAGGCAGAGATCATGACTACTTCAGGAAAAGACGACACGAGGATCACAACTATTGCAAACTAGAAGTTGTGAATAAGCGGACTAAAACAATAAGTGGTAAGATTTGTACTAATTATGAATAGTTTGACATCAAATTGTACAAATAGAAAACGAATTAATATAGGTTTATTCATGATCATCACGGTTTTATGTAAAGCAACTACTATACCACCTATTCAATAATTAAACCAAAAAACAAAATAAAAAATTATGTTATTCATTTCAGAAGTTGATGCCTTGCCGTCCACATCCGCCTCAATCGAGAAAATTTGTGACATTCCATTAACAATTGGTAAGTTGAAAAACCTATTGACTGACTGACATATACTCGAGCGATAGACAGGCCCTTTCATAGAAGCAACATGTTCCACTTGAATGCGGTGCACGCACCTTATTGATGTTCCCGAGTTCACTTCATCACTATGGCAATGACAGACCGCAATGTGTCATTTCGTGTTGTTTTATGTGACATGTTGTTTGTTTGAACGAGCTTGTCTATCGCTAGAGTATATGTCAGTGTATTGAAGTGAATGTTTTTATGGAAAAGCTTCGATATTCTGATCCTCATACATTTATTTTTTATTTTTTTTTATTTATAATTAATGGACTTCTTTTTTTTTTTTATTTGTAATTAATCGCTTTTTGCTTGTGCGTAGCACCGCATTTCCGCCAGTGTTCGGGGCAAACCCTGCAACGTGACCATCTGCATCCTTTTCGTGTGACGGAAGTTTGACATTTAAATCAGGAGTGCCGTATTGACAGTTGCGATTTAGTTTTCGAAAAAAGCGCGCGTAATCGGGGGATAAGAAGACTTTATTTAAGACAATCTCAAATAAGACCATTTAGATATCTTCGCAGGTAGAAGTTTCACATCTGCCGGGCGTCCCGTGACGGTCAACTTTTTTTTTAAATGATGATTTCTGTTTCTTGCTTCCAAAAGAGTAGCAGAAAAACAACTTCGTTATTGTTCTTGTTTGAAGTCTGTTCTATTATAAATATTATAATACATCTTATTTGCCAGCAGGCATGTTACATAGGTGAAATTAATGACATTTGTTGTTTATTATTTTTCAGAAGTCAATACACTGCCATCTACATCCGCTGCAGAGACAATCTGTGATATTCCATCTACAGTTGGTAAGTTGAAATATGAATACTTATTTAAAAGGTCAATAACCGATTTCTTTACTTGAAAACACTTCACATAATTGCTCTTACTCTTACTACATAATTATGTAAGTAGTTAGTTCACAATATACTGTTTCACCTCGGAAGGAACCCAAGTACTTTGAGTAAACTTTTTTGAAACCTGCTTTACGTTAGTTACATTATACAAGGTGCTACAAAACTTCAAATAAACATTTAAGGTGGTTTAGACCATCAAACTGAACAACTTTCACTATGTTGAATATCGAAATCTCTATTTCTATCCAATATCGAAATCGCGAAAAAAAATCTGATTTTCCATGCTAAGTTACAAATTTACTCTTGCTAAATGTATGGGGCAGCTTTTTTTTTCGTGATTTCGACGTTGTTCCCATAGTGAAAGTTGTTCAGCTTGATGGTCTAAACAACAAAAGCTTTAAATTTGTATTTTTACTTTTGTAACACCCTGTACCTATACGAAAATGTTGACCCATTTTTTTTTGTCCCTCTTCATTATTCCGAGGGTTCCGTACAACCAAACATTACTTACACAGTGTTTTTAACAAGGACAGTATGGGAAAATCCAAAACCACATGAGATACAGGGAAACTGTCTCAAGTCTGTCTGTACAAGCGAAACCTTGGGTCTTTTTTTGTGAACACAATTTTGGCATAATACACTTTTGGTCACGTCACATTTGTGTGAGTTGTCGTCCAAAAATATGAGAAAAAAAAAATACAACTTTTTTTTATGCTGATCGATTGAGCTTTATGTACGGACCATTTCATTGTATGGGAAGTAAAAATCTGGATAGCATGAGTTAGTCAAATGTAATTTATTTTAAGGTATGCACTATAATCACACGAAGTTTGAACCTTGTTTGTATTTCCGTTTTAACGATAGAGCTCATAACATTTTTAGAATTTTATTGACTCCTCTACTACCCGTGGCCAGGTTATGCTGGTTTTGTATAACTTGATGAGTCTCAGTAGGCCGTGTGTACAACCTGCTCCTTTTGTCTGTTGATTATCTAAGTACTGCTTTCTTTCTTTTGAGTAAATTATTAAAAAAGTAGCAGAAAAACAACTTTATGTTGCCGTCAATGAACTGTGAGTAGGCTTGTATGCCAGCATTAGGTAAAAAGCTGATAACACGCGCTGATAGCTGGGTAATAACATTTTTGTTTTTCACAAATTTTTCAGAAGTTAATGCATTTCCATCAACATCCGCTTCAATAGAGAAAATCTGTGATATTCCATCTATAGTTGGTAAGTTGAAAAATGAATATTTAAAATTTTGCCAATGTCTGATTTCTTTGCTTAAAAACACTATTCATAATTACAATGCTCTCACTCTCTTTGTCTGTCTGTTTGTCTGTTTGTTTGTGTGTTTGTTTGTTTGTTCGCGCATCACGCAAAAACTACTGAACCGATTTTGATGAAACTTTTTTTGTTTGATAGCTTATGATCTGACTTAAATCTGGTAGGTATATAATTTGTGCGGACGAAGTCGCGGGAAAACACTAGTAAGAATTAAATTCAAAAACAATGAGTCTTAATTTTGTTATGTACAGGCTGGTCCAATCAGAGAGGTCCAATTTTTTTATAGATTCCTTACACCTAACTACTGTACAGTATTATATAATCTGTGACCTAACCTAGGTGTATAGTTGATAAATGATAAGTAACGAAATTTAAGCAAAAAAATTGTTACAAATTTTTCAGAAGTCAGTGCACTGCCATCTTCTACATCCGCTTCAATAGAGAAAATCTGTGGCATTCCCTCAACGAGCGGTAAGTTGAAATATGTTTATAAATTAGTGTATGATTCTTGACCATACGAAGTGCCACAGTCGAAACTAATTTTAATCAAGATGAATGAATGCATGATTTGATTTATCTTGGTTGGTCTACATTCATGCAAAAAATTAATTATTTTTAACAGTTTTATTTAATATCTCCGCAATCGCTATTGTTGTCGAGTGTAGCTATCTATACAGGATGTAAGGAAAAATATCATTAACCTTTAAACCACATACTCTACCCATCAAACTGAACAACTTTTACTATGGGAGCATACCAGTCAGAACAAAACAAAAATCTATTGTTTAATACGTTTGAGTCGAGTAGGCTTTGCAGCTTAGTATACAGTGTGTAAGGAAAAGTATCACTAACCTTTAAACCACATATTATACCTATCAAACTGAACAAATTTTACTATGGGAGCAAATCAAATCAAATCAAATATACTTTATTTTACACCATAATACAAACAGTAAAATACAGAAAGAAAAAACAGTAGGCACAAAAATAAGGCGGTCTTATCGCTAAGAAGCGATTTCTTCCAGACAACCTTTCGTAACCACAAAAAAATCTGCTGTCTGATACATTTGAGTTCGACGGAACGTTCGGCGCGGAACGTTCAGCAGGTGTGCCGTAACGTAACGCTAAAAAAGACTTCAAACGTCTTTAAAAATTTTGAGAGAAAATGCAAAACTTTCCAGTCTTTCCACCTGTAAGTTTATAAAATGTACGGAATTTCGAGATATTAATCAACTTAATCAACTCTTAAAAAATCTTTTCAGGAATCAATACTTCATCTTCCGCTTCTGGTGCTACTCAGCAAAGATCTGGCAATGAACATCGAAGAGGTAATCATTATAAACTGTAAAAATTTATTGAATCCCCCACGAGTGTAATAATGGCCGGCAAACTTCTTGAGCAAGGCCTTGAATGCAGAAACACGCAGAAACATTTGTAGGCGGAAGTGCTACTGCGCAGGCCCCCATTTCCCTCCCGCATTTTCAAGATGTTTGCCGGGTACTGTACGGCTTGTATACTTGTATAGGCAAATGGGGGCCGATAACTGGCATTGAGTGAACTAAAGAGGTGGATGATTGTGTGACTGTAACCAAAAAAGATCCTATGACGATCTATATCTAAGTATAGGTACATATTATAGTAAAATGGCGACACATCAAGCTACGCAAAACAAGCTGGCCGCGCGACGTTATACATTACTCTACCTACGCGCGGCCAGCTTATTTTGGTTTTGCGTAGCTTGATAATATGTAGCCGTGTGTACATTGAAGATGGCAAAAATATTAATTGGAGGTGTTTTGGATACGAAATGGAACCATTGCGACCATTTTTCGATTTTAGGGTTCCATACCCAAAGAGTGAAAACGGGACCCTATTACTAAGTTGCCTACGTTGTCCGTCCGTCCGTCCTACCTATTTAGGGTTGTAACTTTTGAACCGTAATAGCTAGATAGTTGAAATTTTCACAGAATATGCGTTATTACGCCGGATTTGTTCAACAAATAGTAAAAATGTCAAAAAGTAAAAAATTAAGGGGTTTCTCGACAAGAAACTAGTTTTTATCGACGTTTTTTCTTCTCGCTCTATAGTAAAAACGGTAATATGTACATACAACCGTCAAACTTGGTGTAATAATATATAGCAAACTCTACAGTATAACAACAAATAATAAAGACCGGCCAAGTGCGAGTTGGTCTCACGCTTAAGGTCCCGGAGAAAAAAGTTTTTATTTGGAGGGAACCCTCGATACGTGAGTAGCCCGACTCGCACTTGACCGATTTTATTTGTCTGTTTGTTTGTGCACGCATCACTTAAAAACTTCTGACCTGATTTGAATAGGGTTTTCACATCAGCGTAGGGCTTAGTTTGATTAAACATTAGCCTTTATTTCATCGCAATCGGTTCATTCAATCAAAATGTATGAGTATTTAAGTCAGTGGTCAGCGCGTACGAAGTAGCGTGCGCCGCTATTAATAATAATACAATAAAATATTTTCTCCAGAAGGTGTTAAATACAAATACATACATATTAAAAATACTCAATTGTTTATTTTACAGATGCAAACATGCAGCCAACGTTGCTTTTAACTCCGAGAAGATCGGTAGCAAAAAGACGCCTTATTCATAAGCTAAAGTCCCTCACGCCCAATTGCACGAGACTTTATTACGAATATGTTAAATCTCGAAAGCAGTTAAACTTTAGCCAAAGAGCTCGTAGGGCAGCAAAATTTTCGAAGGAGAAATCCTTCGAAAAAATGACGCATAAACTGAATCCACTGGCCAAGAAAATAATGTGGATGCAGATCAAGCAATGCACCAAAAAGCAGAAAGGAAGGCGATTTACGCATGAAGAAAAATTTATAGCTCTCTCTATAATGAAGCAAAGCCCGAAATGCTACAGAAATTTTGTTCTATTCTCTTTGATGAGGTCGCTCTTGAAGCAGCTCTAACGTATGATAAGCACAAAGATATTATAAATGGGTTTGTTGAACTAAATGAAAGAACAACAGATTTCGCTGATCACGCCCTGGTGTTCATGCTCAGAGGAGCGATTTACAAGTGGCAGCAGCCTGTGGCTTTTTATTTTTGTAAAGGAGCAACGACTGCGGTGCAATTAAAAATTATAATAAAAGACGTGGTAGCTGCCGTGACCGATGCCGGTCTTTTGCCTGTGGCTCTAGTCTGCGATCAGGGCACAGCTTTCCAATCAGCTTTAAAAAGCTTACAAGAGGACTCAAGGAAAGAACAAATACTTGCCGGAGAACATGTTGGTGAGTGATATTTATTTGCACTTGTAATTGCGGATCTGGGTACTATGACCCCTTTGTCTGTCGTGTCTTATTGAAAATATAATTTTATACAACGAAGAAGTAACCATAAAGGCCTCCGCACATTGCAGCGATTTTATCGAGCGATAATATCGCTGCGATTTTGCGATATTTATTTCCAGTACATTTAGTATGGGGTCACGCTCGATCCTACACACTGCCGCGATATTATCGCGACCTGACGAAATCTCCTAAGACTACATTCAGTGGTGGGGCGCATGCGTGACGCGAATCGCGGAATCGCTGCAGTGTGTAAGGTGTCGCGAAATCGCTGTCAATAATATCGCTGCAATGTGCGGAGGCCTTTACTCTTTAACAAAATATATGTGAAGCAAATCGACTGCTATTGTACATTATTATACCTACTGTAAAAACGCCTAGGGTAGTTCAGTGGTGATTTTACTGTATGTTGGTCTACATTTTGGTTAATAATAATTATGACAAGTTCTTTTTTTTTTCATGTTATTTATTGTTTTTCAGATGACATAGTTCGCATCAGTGGTCAAAATTTAAGCATAATTCACGATCCACCCCACCTCATCAAGGGATTGAGAAACAACTTTTTAACAAAGGATATTAAATATAAAGGCAAAATCGCTAAATGGAGTGACATTGTAGAAGTTTACATGACCGATTGCAATCATGCACAAATGAGATTATTACACAAGCTCAATGACGAGCATGTGATTCCGGAGAAAATTAAAAAGATGAAGGTAATTAATACAAAAATTAAATTTATTTTGAACCTCTTAATGTAATATCATAATATAAAATTTTGAGTAACAGTGTTATTAAATTATTTTATTTTATTTCAGGTTAAAAATTGCACTAGAGTTTTCAGCAAAACTGTGGCCGCAACTTTGTCGTATACTGCACAATTTTGTAAGTAATTTGTTTATACTATTGTAAGTAAGTAAATACTCACGACTATTTTCCCCAAAGGGGTAGTCAGAGATATTATGGAACCTCAGAACATCCACGTTTCACTAGTACCCTAGGTTCCCTCCAAATAAAAACTTTTTTCTCCGGGACCTTAAGCGTGAGACCAACTCACACTTGGCCGGTCTTTATTATTTGTTGTTATACTGTAGAGTTTGCTATATATTATTACACCAAGTTTGACGGTTGTATGTACATATTACCGTTTTTACTATAGAGCGAGAAGAAAAAACGTCGATAAAAACTAGTTTCTTGTCGAGAAACCCCTTAATTTTTTACTTTTTGACATTTTTACTATTTGTTGAACAAATCCGGCGTAATAACGCATATTCTGTGAAAATTTCAACTATCTAGCTATTACGGTTCAAAAGTTACAACCCTAAATAGGTAGGACGGATGGACGGACGGACGGACAACGTAGGCAACTTAGTAATAGGGTCCCGTTTTCACTCTTTGGGTATGGAACCCTAAAATCGAAAAATGGTCTCAATGGTTCCATTTCGTATCCAAAACACCTCCAATTAATATTTTTGCCATCTTCAATGTACACACGGCTACATATTATCAAGCTATGCAAAACCAAAATAAGCTGGCCGCGCGTAGGTAGAGTAATGTATAACGTCGCGCGGCCAGCTTGTTTTGCGTAGCTTGATGTGTCGCCATTTTACTATAATATGTACCTATACTTAGATATAGATCGTCATAGGATCTTTTTTGGTTACAGTCACACAATCATCCACCTCTTTAGTTCACTCAATGCCAGTTATCGGCTCCCATTTGCCTATACAAGTATACAAGCCGTACAGTACCCGGCAAACATCTTGAAAATGCGGGAGGGAAATGGGGGCCTGCGCAGTAGCACTTCCGCCTACAAATGTTTCTGCGTGTTTCTGCATTCAAGGCCTTGCTCAAGAAGTTTGCCGGCCATTATTACACTCGTGGGGGATTCAATAAATTTGTACAGTTTATAATTATTACCTCTTCGATGTTCATTGCCAGATCTTTGCTGAGTAGCACCAGAAGCGGAAGATGAAGTATTGATTCCTAAAAAGATTTTTTAAGAGTTGATTAAGTTGATTAATATCTCGAAATTCCGTACATTTTATAAACTTACAGGTGGAAAGACTGGAAAGTTTTGCATTTTCTCTCAAAATTTTTAAAGACGTTTGAAGTCTTTTTTAGCGTTACGTTACGGCACACCTGCTGAACGTTCCGCGCCGAACGTTCCGTCGAACTCAAATGTATCAGACAGCAGATTTTTTTGTGGTTACGAAAGGTTTGCTCCCATAGTAAAATTTGTTCAGTTTGATAGGTATAATATGTGGTTTAAAGGTTAGTGATACTTTTCCTTACACACTGTATACCAAGCTGCAAAGCCTACTCGACTCAAACGTATTAAACAATAGATTTTTGTTTTGTTCTGACTGGTATGCTCCCATAGTAAAAGTTGTTCAGTTTGATGGGTAGAGTATGTGGTTTAAAGGTTAATGATACTTTTCCTTACATCCTGTATAGATAGCTACACTCGACAACAATAGCGATTGCGGAGATATTAAATAAAACTGTTAAAAATAATTAATTTTATGCATGAATGTAGACCAACCAAGATAAATCAAATCATGCATTCATTCATCTTGATTAAAATTAGTTTCGACTGTGGCACTTCGTGTGGTCAAGAATCATACACTAATTTATAAACATATTTCAACTTACCGCTCGTTGAGGGAATGCCACAGATTTTCTCTATTGAAGCGGATGTAGAAGATGGCAGTGCACTGACTTCTGAAAAATTTGTAACAATTTTTTTGCTTAAATTTCGTTACTTATCATTTATCAACTATACACTTAGGTTAGGTCACAGATTATATAATACTGTACAGTAGTTAGGTGTAAGGAATCTATAAAAAAATTGGACCTCTCTGATTGGACCAGCCTGTACAAAACAAAATTAAGACTCATTGTTTTTGAATTTAATTCTTACTAGTGTTTTCCCGCGACTTCGTCCGCACAAATTATATACCTACCAGATTTAAGTCAGATCATAAGCTATCAAACAAAAAAAGTTTCATCAAAATCGGTTCAGTAGTTTTTGCGTGATGCGCGAACAAACAAACAAACACACAAACAAACAGACAAACAGACAGACAAAATTTCTAAAAAAGTTTGATTTCGAGTTGGGGATACCTAAAAATCATATCGTAATCTTTTTTTTGTAAATATCTTCAATGTACAGACACACTTCAGTTACAGTTTTATAATAGTTTAGATTAGATTACATTTTCTTCTGTACAGTTAACCATGTAAGACAGTGAGTAGAAGTGTAGTGAGAGTGAGAGCATTGTAATTATGAATAGTGTTTTTAAGCAAAGAAATCAGACATTGGCAAAATTTTAAATATTCATTTTTCAACTTACCAACTATAGATGGAATATCACAGATTTTCTCTATTGAAGCGGATGTTGATGGAAATGCATTAACTTCTGAAAAATTTGTGAAAAACAAAAATGTTATTACCAGCTATCAGCGCGTGTTATCAGCTTTTTACCTAATGCTGGCATACAAGTACTACTCACAGTTCATTGACGGCAACATAAAGTTGTTTTTCTGCTACTTTTTTAATAATTTACTCAAAAGAAAGAAAGCAGTACTTAGATAATCAACAGACAAAAGGAGCAGGTTGTACACACGGCCTACTGAGACTCATCAAGTTATACAAAACCAGCATAACCTGGCCACGGATAGTAGAGGAGTCAATAAAATTCTAAAAATGTTATGAGCTCTATCGTTAAAACGGAAATACAAACAAGGTTCAAACTTCGTGTGATTATAGTGCATACCTTAAAATAAATTACATTTGACTAACTCATGCTATCCAGATTTTTACTTCCCATACAATGAAATGGTCCGTACATAAAGCTCAATCGATCAGCATAAAAAAAAGTTGTATTTTTTTTTTTCATATTTTTGGACGACAACTCACACAAATGTGACGTGACCAAAAATGTATTATGCCAAAATTGTGTTCACAAAAAAAGACCCAAGGTTTCGCTTGTACAGACAGACTTGAGACAGTTTCCCTGTATCTCATGTGGTTTTGGATTTTCCCATACTGTCCTTTTTAAAAACACTGTGTAAGTAATGTTTGGTTGTACGGAACCCTCGGAATAATGAAGAGGGACAAAAAAAATGGGTAAACATTTTCGTATAGGTACAGGGTGTTACAAAAGTAAAAATACAAATTTAAAGCTTTTGTTGTTTAGACCATCAAGCTGAACAACTTTCACTATGGGAACAACGTCGAAATCACGAAAAAAAAAACTGCCCCATACATTTAGCAAGAGTAAATTTGTAACTTAGCATGGAAAATCAGATTTTTTTCGCGATTTCGATATTGGATAGAAATAGAGATTTCGATATTCAACATAGTGAAAGTTGTTCAGTTTGATGGTCTAAACCACCCCCTTAAATGTTTATTTGAAGTTTTGTAGCACCTTGTATAATGTAACTAACGTAAAGCAGGTTTCAAAAAAGTTTACTCAAAGTACTTGGGTTCCTTCCGAGGTGAAACAGTATATTGTGAACTAACTACTTACATAATTATGTAGTAAGAGTAAGAGCAATTATGTGAAGTGTTTTCAAGTAAAGAAATCGGTTATTGACCTTTTAAATAAGTATTCATATTTCAACTTACCAACTGTAGATGGAATATCACAGATTGTCTCTGCAGCGGATGTAGATGGCAGTGTATTGACTTCTGAAAAATAATAAACAACAAATGTCATTAATTTCACCTATGTAACATGCCTGCTGGCAAATAAGATGTATTATAATATTTATAATAGAACAGACTTCAAACAAGAACAATAATGAAGTTGTTTTTCTGCTACTCTTTTGGAAGCAAGAAACAGAAATCATCATTTTAAAAAAAAGTTGACCGTCACGGGACGCCCGGCAGATGTGAAACTTCTACCTGCGAAGATATCTAAATGGTCTTATTTGAGATTGTCTTAAATAAAGTCTTCTTATCCCCCGATTACGCGCGCTTTTTTCGAAAACTAAATCGCAACTGTCAATACGGCACTCCTGATTTAAATGTCAAACTTCCGTCACACGAAAAGGATGCAGATGGTCACGTTGCAGGGTTTGCCCCGAACACTGGCGGAAATGCGGTGCTACGCACAAGCAAAAAGCGATTAATTATAAATAAAAAAAAAAAAAGAAGTCCTTTAATTATAAATAAAAAAAATAAAAAATAAATGTATGCGGATCAGAATATCGAAGCTTTTCCATAAAAACATTCACTTCAATACACTGACATATACTCTAGCGATAGACAAGCTCGTTCAAACAAACAACATGTCACATAAAACAACACGAAATGACACATTGCGGTCTGTCATTGCCATAGTGATGAAGTGAACTCGGGAACATCAATAAGGTGCGTGCACCGCATTCAAGTGGAACATGTTGCTTCTATGAAAGGGCCTGTCTATCGCTCGAGTATATGTCAGTCAGTCAATAGGTTTTTCAACTTACCAATTGTTAATGGAATGTCACAAATTTTCTCGATTGAGGCGGATGTGGACGGCAAGGCATCAACTTCTGAAATGAATAACATAATTTTTTATTTTGTTTTTTGGTTTAATTATTGAATAGGTGGTATAGTAGTTGCTTTACATAAAACCGTGATGATCATGAATAAACCTATATTAATTCGTTTTCTATTTGTACAATTTGATGTCAAACTATTCATAATTAGTACAAATCTTACCACTTATTGTTTTAGTCCGCTTATTCACAACTTCTAGTTTGCAATAGTTGTGATCCTCGTGTCGTCTTTTCCTGAAGTAGTCATGATCTCTGCCTGAGTTAGGGTTTTTATTTTCTGAAAAATATGTTTATGTGTCAGAATCGTAGCATGTGGCGATCAAGTAATATCTAATAAGAGAGAGATTTTCAAACTCTTTCTGAGTTTGAAAAAATATGTTTCTTAACATGCTTTTATAAAATGTCTCTAAATTCAAAGTGCCTTTCAGCATAGGCCTCCTCGAAATGTTTTCATTGCGCTTTGTCAGCTGTTACCCTTGTTCAATATGTCCAAAGATGTTGACGAATAGTCTTCCCCTTATCTTGCTGGGCGTCCCTGCCTTCTGGAGCCATGCCATGCGTAAGTACATGTATGTATAATTATGTTATCGGCTCATCACAATGCTTATTGCTTTTAATTGAATTTGTTATTAAAAGAAAAATACAACTAGTCTGATTAAAACTCGCTTGTCTTAAGCAGGGTCCACAGCGCCATGTTTTTGTGTTTGCTAACACCATAACATAACATTTTACTACCCCGCAGGCAAACGCGGGAGGGAAGTCGGTTTGCAAACAATTTAATGGTGTTAGCAAACACTGTGCAGCGGACCCCGCTTTATATTCATCACTAAGTCAAGAGTAGAATTTACTACTCTATCTATAAAAATACCACATGTTATGGTTTAATAGTTTAACAAAATCCTTCTTACAAAATGGGTACCCATAAAATAATTACTTTTTTTATCTTTAACTTTTACCTATAGAATTGCTGTAAACGAAAATACCACATGTTATTTCCTAGAAGTCTAACAAAAAGCTTGCATATGAAAATGAAATGGGTACAAATCAATGCGGACAAAGTCTCGGGTAACAGCTAGTAAAACTTGTTGGAGTATAAGAATATGATAGGGTGGATTGAAAGAATACCAAAAAGATTTTTACATACCTGTGTCATCATCATGTTGTGTACTTGGTATTCCACTAGCTATTTCGTCGTCAGTAAACAGCGATGGATAGGCGCCAAGATGAAGACGAAGTTTCTGTGTTAGAAATCTTTTCTCGAAATGTTTTTGACATACGAAGCATTTTCGAAGCTCGTCAAAACTCAAGCTCCGCAAGTTGTCACTATCTATACACTCTAACCACTTTTGGAGTCCTATCTCAGTTTTTGGAAAAATAAATAATTTGACGTCCTTTCGTCTGCTATTACAAGCCACAACACAACACTTGTTATACATTTTGTGCACATAAAATGTAATTACACGGTTCGTCGTGACGAAATATTACTATTTTAGTTAATGAGAGGATAAGTTACGGAAATTAATCAACGTACACTTCACTCGATCAAGAACCAAAACAGTAATGGCGGTTGGTCATGTCATGGCGGCCCTTGACAGCGGGCATGGGCGCGACAGGCAAGAAGTGGGGGAAAGAGGGGCGAGGTAAGTGTCAAAATGATATACTGAGCTAAAAAAAAAAAAAAACTTACGGCGAGTTTTTTCTCTATGAAGATTACCGGCCGAGTTCTGATTCCTGTCATGTCAAACGTTTGTGATGTCAAATAATTTTCTTATGTTTTTAAATTTTTCGTCGCACAATTTCTTAAATCAGAAACCAAAAATTGTACATTTCCATACTATTTTGGTAGGTAGTTAGGTTGAATTACACATTTCAGGGGGATTGATACTCTAGTTCAACATTCATAAGATCAACATTTAAAATATCAACACCATAAGGTCAGCAAATCAAATGATCAACAGTTCAAAACCTCAACACTTCATAATATCAACAGTTCAAATGATCAACAATCAAAAAGTCAACAATAGAAAAAATTTACATTTAATTTAGCAACAATCCGAGAACTTGAGCCCACTGCTGGACCTACGTAGTTACAGTGCCTCAAAGATTTCCATACAAATCTTAAATTAACCCTAGCATTAAAACTGTACATTTTATCGAAAATTTGACTTCATACAAACATAGTTTCTAGAATGTTTCTGAAAAATTTTATTGACTTTAAATGGTTAGTATTGAAAATATGACCAGACTACGTTTGTATGGAGCGCGCCAACGGTAAACCCTTAAAAGTTTGTGAATACATTAATATAAGTTGCGTAAGCTACGTAGGTCCAGCAGTGGGCTCAAGTTCTCGGATTGTTGCTAAATAAAATGTAAATTTTTTCTATTGTTGACTTTTTGATTGTTGATCATTTGAACTATTGATATTATGAAGTGTTGAGATTTTGAACTGTTGATCATTTGATTTGCTGACCTTATGGTGTCGATATTTTAAATGTTGATCTTATGAATGTTGAACTAGAGTATCAATCCCCATTTCAGGTTAAGTCATCACTAGATTATTCTATAGCTGGACATTCAACCCACCATGATAACTCAGTAGGTGGAACATCAACACAGCAGGATGTCATTGAAGGTGCATCATCAACTCTAATGGGTCTCGTTTGGCAGGCAGATTGACCCCGGAGACCAGGTCCACCAGGCTTCCAGGCGATACGGCCCGCCCCACCCGCATCTGATTGAGGGGTGGCGTATTTCATAATAGGTACGCCGTCATTTTCATGATTTGGTTGATTGCTTAGAAAAAGTATATGTCTAGAATGAGCCTCACACTTGTTCCGTATAAAACAAAAGGGGCTAACTTTCTTAGGTTGGTGTGCGTGAGGCGCCATACTAATTATGTATGTGTGCGTGTATATGTATAGGGTTTTGGAACCAGTACTGGTTCCTATTTTTTTCGACGCTTTCGTAGCTTTGACTGTCTATCTTGATAATCTAAGGTTGATTGCTTATCATGAAGTAATGCGTGCTCGATAGAAAGTAGACGCCCCGCGCCGTGTGACGTGACGCCCCGCGTCTTCTTGAACAAGGCCGTAGGCTGAGATGCAGAGATTTTTTTTTAGGTCTTTTCTAACTCCCGTATGACAAAATCCATACATTTCGATACAATACAACCATCCAGAACACCTTCCTTCCTGCCTTAGAAGTAGTTACCTACTTACTCCTTTCGACAGCTAACTAGCTATCGTAAGAAAAGAAAAGTAATGCTGATACTGCTGCTGCTAATGCACTGTTTTGTGGGTATTGGGAAATATATGATTATTAATAAATTTTCAGGTTAATTCATCATTGGATGATCCAGTAGCAGGACATTTTACCCATCCGGATACGCCTGGAACATCAAAGAAAAGAAAAGGAATTTTGAAATACTACTTAAACAAAAATAAATTAATTCAGTTGTCTGAAACAGAGCGAAGATTATATAACGTTTGTAAAAATAACTTAAAATTAATACACAAACTGAGAAATAAATTAAAGGGCAAGAAAAAAGGTAATAAAATATAAAAAATTTGTGAAGATGAAAGTGTCAAGAAATTGTTTGATTTAAAATTGAGCAACTCTTTTATATTGTGATGCTGCAAAGTCAATTAGCTAATTGCCGAAGGAAACAAAAAGGAAGGAGATACAATTTAGAGCAGAAATTACTTGCTTTGACATTATACAAAAAATCTCCTACTTGCTACCGTCTTCTCCGACGTCTGTTTTCACTGCCTTGCCAAAGCACGTTAAATAAGCTACTGAACAAGGTACCTATGAAGCCCGGTATCAACGAACACATTTTTAGTGGATTACAAGCTATGGCAGAAACACAAACTGAGGAAGAGAATCTTTGCTCACTGGTGTTTGATGAAATGGCCATTCGGAAACATCTTAATTACAATCCAAAATCAGACTGTGTAGATGGCTTTCAGGACCATGGCAATCATGGCAGAACCAATCAAATTGCTTGCAACGCTTTAGTATTCATGCTTTGTGGCTTGAGAAAGAAATGGAAGCAACCGGTCGCATTCTATTTATCTGCGAAATTTGTAACATCAGATAGACTGTCAGTAATTATCAAAGAGGTAATAAAATGTCTTCCTATCTTATCACACTTAAGGGTTAGGGTGTCGCAAAGAGGGTCCCACACTTAGAAAATTTATACGCCAATTTTATATGGAGCTGGGACTTAGAAAAATTTTGATCGAAATTGTATGAACCATCGACTTAGTTGAATTTTCGAGTGAAATTAGTATGGGGGCTGGACTTGTAAAATTTTTCAAAATGATTTTTTTCATTATTTTTGCATGCGAAAGAATTTTTCAAAATGATTTTTTTCATTATTTTTGCATGCGAAAGGGTGGGTTTAGGGGTACCCCAGGGGTTCGAAAAATTAGCTATTTTTTCGCTAGGATGCACCGTTATCGAGATATTTAATAAATTATGTTTTTTAATAATTTTAGGAATTTATTTAATTTTTTTCTATGGATTCGTGAAATGGCCAATTCGAATTAGGCATTTCCATAATTGGCCATTTCGCGAATTGGCCATTTCACGAATTGGCCATTTCGAATTCCATATTTTCATTCCTGCTTCCCAAAAAAATTACGTAAACTTCTACATACTAATCGTAATTTAGGCATACCTGGCATCAAGCACTAAACGGCAACATAAAAGAGACTGGGCAACTTTGTATGGAGAGTGGCCTATGAACCAATAGAGATGGGAGTATTGTAGATTTGTTGCGAGACCTTTCCTCATTACTCACTGAAAGGCGCATCAAAATCGGCTCCAAGGATTTTGAGAAAATCATGTTTCAAGTTACTATGAGATTTTAATTACCCACAGTGTATTTTTTGTAAAGAGACTTTTTTCACTCGACCACGGAGATTCTTCATCTCCATGGTCTCGTCGAAACCGTCACAAACGTCACATTATACGGTGGTCATGACAGACAGACAGATTTTTCGTCTTGAGTAAAAAATACAACTGTCATGACTGTCTGTCGGTCGGTCCGTCCGTCCGTCTGACGGTCGGTCCGTCGGTCGGTCGATCGGTCAGTCCAACAGCCGGTCAGTCCGTCCGTCCGTTGGTGGGTCGGTCAGTCGGTTGATCCGTTGGTCGGTAAGTCTGTCAGTCGGTCGGTCGGTCAACAGTCCGATTGTCGGTTGTTCGCTCCGTCCATCCGTCTGACCATCCATCCGTCTATCCGTAGACCGACCGACCGACCGACCGCCCGTCCGTCTATGCGTAGACCGACCGACCGACCGACCAACCGACCGACCAACCGACCGACGGACCGACAGACAAACAGATTTTTCGTCTTGAGTAAAAAATGACAACTGTCGTGTCATGTCATGACCACCGTATAGTGTGACGTTTGTGACGGTTTCGACGAGACCATGGAGATGAAGAATCTCCGTGGTCGAGTGAATGCAGTCTCTTTACAAAAAATACACTGAGGGTAACTAAAATCTCATAGTAACTTGAAACATGATTTTCTCAAAATCCTTGGAGCCGATTTTGATGCGCGTTTCAGTAATTAATGAGGAAAGGTCTCGCAACAAATCTACAATACTCCCATCTCTATTGGTTCATAGGCCACTTGCGCCCAGTCTCCTTTCAGCGACTTATATAGTCAAACATAAGAGGGCCCCGCTAAAAGTAAAAACCTTAAAAATTGAATTTCTTTTAAACCAAAGCAGCTAGATCAAATGTTTTGATTCAGTTTTAATAGGAACTCAGAGCACTAAATATTGCTGTAACATTCTAATCATTTTTGTCCATAGTAAAGAAGGGCCCCGCTGGACTGGTCTCTTCCTATGTGCGACGTCACCAAGAAGGATGCGGCTTTGGTAAACGAGAATCCTCCATATGATGTACGTGCCCCAGCCACCTAAGCCGCCTCTCCTTGAGAAGAGCCGTGATACTAGGCAGCTGTGCAACCTGGAGTACCCGCTCGTTTGTCACCCTGTCTTGCCAGCGTATGCCCAAGATAGTTACTCCGAAGGCAGCGCATGTGGAAGGTGTTTAGCCGTCTCTCCTGTTTTGCATACGACGTCCAAGTCTCAGCTCCGTACAAGAGTACACTCAAGATGCATGTCTGATACACGCCCATTTTAGTCTTGGTAGTTAGGTATTTATTGTCCCATACTCTTGCACTGAATTTTCCGAACGTCGTGGCCGCCTTGCCGATACGAGAACCGATCTCCACGTCCAGTGAGAGATTGTTCGATACGGTCGACTCGAGATAGCAAAACCGATCAACGACCTCCAGGGGCGACCCGTCCAACAGGATCGTCGGAGTAAAGTCGATTCCCTGTGCTAGGTTCCCCGTAGCAGCACACGTTTCGATCCTCTTGCAAAGTTCGGTCCAGTACTCTTTTGCGAAATGCCGAGCACTCCGCTGAAGGCTAGACTTGGCTTTGCTTAGGGCTTCGCGTGTGCCGCCGTATTTATCTTTTTGAAATGTGCACCCGTTTCATTGGAATCATCGTTGGAATAAACGTCTAGCTAGCAGCCTCAACAATGCACCGTTATATCTCGGCTTGTATTGAATCAATATTAATGAAATTGTCTCTATCTAGCAGCCTCGGTAAATTACCCAAATATCTTTTAACCTCCGACGTGCCGGTGTGACGCCATGGGGTCAGAGTAGCTTTACAGTTGTCAAGCGCCGCTGGGTCTTCATAGGGTCAGGAGTAGACGTACAAAATTAAGGCTTTTTATAATAAACTAAGGTATATTTCTCTTTGGAATGTTCTGCGACTTAAGACCTTATAAAATTCCCTTTCCAACGATATATGAACCACTAGGGTTGAGCCAATAGTGAAGGACAATGAACGATTTAGGTGACTCGTCGTAGGGAAGTGCCGGTGCTCGCCGGCTTTTTTTGTCTCAAAAATTTATTATTTCTTTGAAAATGGCCAATTTCCTTGTATCAGAAGCCGGATAATTTGTCTATGAGTGCTCTGAAGGCAAAAAAAGTAAACAAAAAGTTTATTTGACACTCATAAAGAAATATGTTTACTAACGAGTCGAAGGCTTCCCGTGCTGTATTTTTTTCGTTGTTTCTCTTTTTATAAAGTAATGTTATGAATTTGATGCTTATTTTTACAATCTAAATGAGTGTAGGTAGCATAAAAAACAAAACACAACTTGAATTGGTAAGGAGAAGTTGGAGAATTTGTTTGTTTTCTTCACACCATCAGTCACGGCGGGGGGCCCGTTTTGCCCCCGGTACACAACGAAAAATTTGTATTTATTAATTGATGCTTTAGTGGAATACAGGTACCAAATCTGTCCTTTGGGCACTAAATAGTACTAATTAGGTACTAAATCGTGGCTTAGTCAAAATCTTCAAATTAGTTGGTGAGGCTGCTAACTATACGGACACCGATTTCCAACCTATAGTTTACTGTAGTATAGAAGCTCTCCAACCACCTTAAGGGTATATTACCGTTGGCGTGCTCCATACAAACGTAGTCTGGTTATATTTTCAATACTAACCAATTAAAGTAAATGACATTTTTCAGAAACAATCTAGATAATAATCTCTATGTTCGTATGAAGTCAGATATACTAAATGTATATAAGGTCTAACAAAATTAGGTGATACTATTTTAAGGGGATGATCAGACCATCAAACTGAACTTTCTCTATGGGAACAATATCGAAATCGCGAAAAAAAAATCTCCCATCCCATACATTTAGGTCGAGTAGGTTTGTATGGAACAGCTGATTTTTTTTCCGCGATTTTGATATTGGTCGCATAGAGAAAGTTTTTTCAGTTTGATGGTCTGATACTCCCCTTAAAATAGTTTCAGCTGATTTTGTTAGACCTTATATAAGTAGCTGTAGCAGCTTAGCTGCGATTTTGCGATAATTGTTCTCAGTACATTTTGTATGGGGCGCGCTCGATCCCACACACTGCCGCGATATTATCGCACCCTGACGCAATCTCTTTCACTACATTCAGTGGTGGGCGCATGCGTGACGCGAATCGCGGAATCGCTGCAGTGTTTAAGGTTAAGATGTCGCGATATCGCTGTCGATAATATCGCTCGATAAAATCGCTCGATAATATCGCTGCAATGTGCGGAGGCCTTAAATATTGATTTCATTTTGATCTGAATCTTTCAGGGGTGGTTCAGATCATTAAACTGAACTACTTTCTCTATGGGACCAATATCGAAATCGCGGAAAAAAAATCTCCCATCCCATACATTTAGGTCGAGTAGGTTTATATGGAATAGCAGATTTTTTTTTCGCGATTTTGATATTGGTCGCATAGAGAAAGTTTTTCAGTTTGATGGTCTGATACTCCCCTTAACACTTTCACTGCTGACGACCTACGTCGTAGGTCGGCGACAAATGGGCCGAAGTGCTGAAGAACCCACGTAGCGAGCCGGTTCAATTGCATTTCGACAGTGCTCATGACCTACCGCGCGAGTCACCGATAACCTTACGCCTGCGCGGGTGACCCACGAGACGAGCCAGTTTATCGTTTCACCGTTACGACTGTGCTCATGACCTACGAGGGGGGTCAAGTTTTGCCTGTGCTGATGACCCACAGCGTGAGTCACCCAAACCTTACGCCTGTGCGGGCCGACCCACGAGGTGAGCCGCTTTGGTCATTTTACGTTACGACTGTGCGCGCGACCTACGAGGGGCGTCAGTTTTAGCACTGCGCGAGGATCATGATTTTGAGCTTAGCAGCGAAAGTGTTAAAATAGTTTCAGCTGATTTTGTTAGACCTTATATAAGTAAGTACCTACCCCATACAAAATGTACTGAGAACAAATATCGCAAAATCCCAGTTTTGATATTGTATGGTGTGATTTTATACAATAATGTATTGTATTGTGATTTTGGTCTTTGAAAACATTTTTAGAGTTGGATAAACGTTAAACGTATTTAAAATTGTTAACTAAAACTTATATTATGTAAGTAATTGGTTTAAAACTGGCTTAAATATGTAAATAACTGGTTTTATAGCTCTCACAAAAGTGCATCTTTAAACTTTTACTAATGTGAATAAAAACATTTAACTTTTTGTCATGTATTTTTTTTATAGAGATAAATACTAGGTAGAACTACAAACAAAAATATAATTATAAAACTTTATTGAGCTAATCAAGTTAAACTGAATTTCAATTCACAATTTATTTATTCTTTATTTCACTATTCATTAATTGCAAGTACCAGCTGAAATTCAGTAACTTGATTAGCTCAATAAAGATTAAACATATTTACAAAGTTTTTGAAAAGCCCGCCAAAATTTTCTTCTGTAGTTCACTGCTCTAACCTGATGTCTCTGTAGTATAAATGGAGGGGTAAGTTTTGATGTATGGAGTTCTCATTCTTCTCCCGCCAGGGAGTAATTATATTCCTTGATCTAACGTCAATAATATTAAGAAAAAAAAAGCTGTCAAAATGAAGTACTGAGGTAAATAAGTGTATTTTCGTTGTAGGCGAGATTTCCGTCTGATGCGTAGCATCTCTACTTAGTCTGTGATAATTTAAAAGTTAAAGCTAAATTTTGTGATTTGTAATCTCAATAAGGGTGGTCAGATGTCAAATTAAAATTACCCTGTTTCCACCTTGAAAATAAGGTACACCAAGGGCTGTGCCAAGGGTAAGCCGGAAGAGGTTTCATGAGGTGTTTTGTAACCGCTAGTTAAACGTAGTTAAGCATACCATACCATGGATAGCTGTCATTGCCTCAGGGTTAAAAGCTCCAACAAAAAACAGCATTAAAAATAGAGGTCGGTTAACTAAAGCTGGCGCGTGCCACACATTTACGCAATGCCTTTGTCTCACTGCACGCAGAATGTCTCATCGAACTCATTTATATATGTGTCTGTGAACGTGCCAGCAGCTTTAGTTAGGTTAACCTGTAAAACATACCATGATAGATGTCGTTGACGTGAGTTGAATCCTTAGGGCCTGTTTCACCACTTCTGGGTAAGTTCTTGTTAGCTTATCCGACGGATAGTTTGACATATTTTGTATGAAATTATGTCAAAATATCTGTCGGATAATCAGGTGACTCAGCCTGCAATGTCCTAACCAACTGGGGAAAAACGCACAAAGTGACATTTCACTAGGTGCCCCCCGTGGGAATCGAACCCACGACCTCCGTGTCAAGAGCCCAATGCTCTTAACCATTAGACCACGGAGGCAGTTCCACGGAGGCGGATTATGTTCAATGGGTACCAGCCCGTCTAGTATGATTTCTCTACTAGCGTGCCGACTCTATTTTTTCCATACTAAGTACTTGTCGCAGCTAGCGCGACGCTCTGAAAAGCGCGAGAACAGCAGTGCGAATTTTGAAAGTCACACGTTCAAATCAGCAGTAGAAAGACGCATAATGTCCATAGTAATTTTAACATTTTCTACTGCTGTTTACAGCGAGTTACGGGTGTCTTTCAAAAATCGCACTACAGGGGCTATAGACAAGGTAACATTTCTTTTGGCGTAGACGCTAGTAGAAATGACAGAATGTATGGATTTGACATTGGCGATCAAAACATTTTGACGTTTTCTTTCTCCACCATTCGTCAAGTCCATACGTTTATTTTTTTTTCTACTGTCGTTAATGCTAATCGAAAGTACTTTTTCTAGAGGCCCTGGTTATTTTCTAAGCAGCCGAAGGCGCGGTGCGCACATGTAGTGAAATCGTACTAGACTCAAAGGACTGTAAGTATTAAACCCTACGAGCGGTGCGGGAATCTCATTCGGTGAATTCAGCAGTTGTAAATGTCTTTATAGTGTGGATTTGACTTTCAAAACTCGCTATGTATGATTAATGATTTTTGAAAGTCAAATCAGCAGTAGAAAGATGCATATCTCCAAAGTAATTTTGACATTTTCAACTGCTGAGCTCACCGAATGAGATTCAAAAATCGCACTTGTGTACACACACGCCGTGTGTACATAATATAGCGTAGTTCATTTACCCATTTTTATGGGAGTTTGATTTCCTATGGTATCACTGGATGAAATTATCGCTGTCTCATACGCGGTTACACTGATGTTCCGTCTATCAGCGTAAGCGAAATACTTGGCCTATGCATAGGAGGTATAACTTTATCATAGTGAACAACTATGGGAGCAAAAAAGGAGCGGGTGTTCAAGGGTTAAAGTACCTATAACCAACATACTGACAGTAAAACATTAAGCGGGATGTACACGGGTCTACACTTAGCTTTTAGATTCTAATAAGAGGGACAGAGCTATAGGTTAAAAAAGGAGGTACTTACAACGTAACTTCTAACCTATATCTCTGTCCCTCTTATTAGAATCTAAATTTAGCCAAGTGTTCGATAGAATTTACACTCGTGCGAACGAGGGCTTATTTCAGTGTCGAACACGATGAAACGAACGCTCCAATCCATCTCGGGGAAGAACCGTACCGGAAATCCACCATTTTGGCTGACAGCTCATTCTAGTCCTAGAGCCCACAACGTATTTGGGCCTAAACGTATAGGATAGCTGGATTCATTCTAGGTCGAAAGAACACTCCAAAGTACATCATTTAGCCTCGGTCTTACGACTCAAACCGGTCACTGAAATTTTTTACAGCGGTCAGACAATCGCGAAAAAATGGGGTCTGGGCCTAAACATATAGGAATCAAACTGAATGCTTTTTAAGAAAGGGACTACTTAGGACAACACATCTGCATATTTACTTTTTCTCAAATCGGTCACCGTTCAAAATCAGACCGGGGTTGAAAATCGAAAAAATTGGGTCCTGGGCCTAAACATATAGGAATTGTGAAATCAACTTGGATCGATAGAACACACTTTCCCCGTCACGGAAAACCCGGTCTTACAAGGCGGATAGGTCACCTTTCCAGAATCAGACCACTTTTATAAGATACCAAAAATGTATTGTACCATTTTTCATGAACAATTTGGCGAACTGTTGGTTAAGCAATAGTTGTAAAGTTTACGAAATCTGGTTTAAAGACAAATTTATGATAAATTACGAACTATTAAGATCATTAAAATTACAATTATTATTGCAATTAAAAATAGAAACCAACAGATATCTCGACAACCGTTAGTGATAGAAAAAATTTGTAAACAATAAAATTGTAGAAAATTTTATGTTCTACAAGTTTGTGATAGATTCATCATGATTTGATGCATTGGAAACGTGATATTAGCAAAAACTGAATAATTAAAATAATAACAGACAAATATCTCAACAACGGTTGACGGTAGAAAAAAAATGTTCGTATTAAAATTGTAGATAATGTTATGTTCTACGAGTTTTTTCATATCTATGTTTACGATTTGATGTATAGCAAACGAGATATTTGCAAAAACGAATTAATTAAATAAAAACAAACAGATATCTCGACAACGGCTGATGATAGAGCAAATTGGTGTAGAATAAAATTGTAGCAAATAAAATTATCTATAAATTGTGTAATGACTTTGTTCGACATTTGATACGTAGGCAGCGAAATATTTGCAAAAAAATTTAATTAAAATAATAATAAATTCATATCTCGACAACGGTAAGTAATAGAAAAAAATTATAAAAACAATATTGTTGAAAATTTAATGTTCTACATATTAGTAATAGACTTTAAAAGGATTTGATGCATTGGTAAGGAGATATTCGCAAAAACTAAATAATTAAAATAACAACAGACAAATATCTTGACAACGGATGACGATAGAAAAAAAAATTCAAACTATTATTGTAGGTAACGTTATGTTCTACGAGTTTTGTTAAACTATGTTCACGATTAGATGTATGGGAAACGAGATATTTGCAAAAACGAATTAATTAAATAAAAACAAACAGATATCTCGACAACGGCTGATGATAGAGCAAATTGGTGTAGAATAAAATTGTAGCAAATAAAATTATCTATAAATTGTGTAATGACTTTGTTCGCCATTTGATACGTAGGAAGCGAAATATTTGCAAAAACTATTTAATTAAAATAATAATAAATTGATATCTCGACAACGGTTAGTGATAGAAAATATTTTCATATTAAAATTGTAGATGACGTTATGTTCTACGAGTTTTGCTAAACTATATTCATGATTAGATGTATAGGAAACGAGATATTTGCAAAATGTGTATGTGTTTTTGCAAATATCTCGTTTCCCATACATCTAATCGTGAACATAGTTTTACAAAACTCGTAGAACATAACGTTACCTACAATTATAGTTTGAATTTTTTTTCTATCGTCATCCGTTGTCAAGATATTTATCTATTGTTATTTTAGTTATTTAGTTTTTGCGAATATCTCCTTACCAATGCATCAAATCGTTTTAAAGTCTATTGCAAATATGTAGAGCATTAAATTTTCAACAATATTGTTTTTATAATTTTTTTCTATTACTTACCGTTGTCGAGATATGAATTTATTATTATTTTAATTAAATAGTTTTTGCAAATATTTCGCTGCCTACGTATCAAATGGCGAACAAAGTCATTACACAATTTATAGATAATTTTATTTGCTACAATTTTATTCTACACCAATTTGCTCTATCATCAGCCGTTGTCGAGATATCTGTTTGTTTTTATTTAATTAATTCGTTTTTGCAAATATCTCGTTTGCTATACATCAAATCGTGAACATAGATAAGACAAAACTCGTAGAACATAACATTATCTACAATTTTAATACGAACATTTTTTTTCTACCGTCAACCGTTGTTGAGATATTTGTCTGTGATTATTTAATTATTAAGTTTTTGCTAATATCACGTTTCCAATGCATCAAATCATGATAAAATCTATCACAAACTTGTAGAACATAAAATTTTCTACAATTTTATTGTTTACAAATTTTTTCTATCACTAACGGTTGTCGAGATATCTGTTGGTTTCTATTTTTAATTGCAATAATAATTGTAATTTTAATGATCTTAATAGTTCGTAATTTATCATAAATTTGTCTTTAAACCAGCTTTCGTAAACTTTACAACTATTGCTTAACCAACAGTTCGCCAAATTGTTCATGAAAAATGTTACAATACATTTTTGGTATCTTATAAAAGTGGTCTGATTCTGGAAAGGTGACCTATCCTCCTTGTAAGACCGGGTTTTCCGTGACGGGGAAAGTGTGTTCTATCGATCCAAGTTGATTTCACAATTCCTATATGTTTAGGCCCAGGACCCAATTTTTTCGATTTTCAACCCCGGTCTGATTTTGAACGGTGACCGATTTGAGAAAAAGTAAATATGCAGATGTGTTGTCCTAAGTAGTCCCTTTCTTAAAAAGCATTCAGTTTGATTCCTATATGTTTAGGCCCAGACCCCATTTTTTCGCGATTGTCTGACCGCTGTAAAAAATTTCAGTGACCGGTTTGAGTCGTAAGACCGAGGCCAAATGATGTACTTTGGAGTGTTCTTTCGACCTAGAATGAATCCAGCTATCCTATACGTTTAGGCCCAAATCCGTCGTGGGCTCTATGACTATTCATGCTGTCACTGCGGAAAATCCATTCAGTGCTGCCACTTTAGCGCTTAGCCGCTAGATTTAGCGCTTTTTGGTATGTTTCGCGCCGTATTTGAGAATTTAGCGGCTAGCGTAGAATCTAGCACTTATTAAACGTTTAATAAAGCAACAGTATTCGTGTTTGAATCTTCGTCGTTTGTGATTGAAAGAGTCGTTTTGTGATTGAAATATCACAAATATTTATAGCATATTGTAGTCAATACAGTGTGCAGTGTTCGGGGGATTCAAATACTAACACTTATCTGGCTTTAGTAGCTTTAACGAGTGGAAATGACAGAATGTATGGATTTGACATTGGTGATCGAAACATTTTGACCTTTGCTTTCGTCACCATACGTCGTCAAGTCCATACATTTTTATGTTTTGTACTGTCGTTAACGCTAATCGAAAGATACTTAACTAAAGCCCGAGCAGAAAAAAAAAACCTCGCCATGTTGCGGAAAATTTATTTATTTATTTATTTATTTAAATATTTGCAGTCACAAGTTGTATAGATGTTATATAATAAAATAAGTAAATCATTGGTACTTACTAATTTTTGTACTTGGAACACTGACATTAAAGGTTATAGTCGATTACAGCGCCCCCAAATGAGGTTTTTTATATTTCTGTAGGCCTCGCATGCCACCGACGAAAAAAAGAAAAAAATGGGGATGTGCCTCCATCCCTATTATTTTACGTATGGCAGAAAGAGCGCGCATGACGTTTTTCTCGTTTAAACGCCTTGTCGTGGGTGGCATGCTGGCTGTGCTGTTCAGGCTTTACATTGTCTATAGGCCCTGAAGTTCCCAAATGACTCATAGATGGGATTCGGTAAGACTCTGATAAGGCTATTATTCTAATTTATGGGTCAAGAATTTAGTATAATCTAGCGCTTTTTCGAGCCGGCTCTTTTTTCAGTTTTAGCGTTCAATCGGTTTTTTGAGGTGGCAGCCAGCCCTGAATCCATTCTAACAAAAGAAGGTTTTATTGCCTGTCGTTTTCCTATCTTTGTCCTATTCTGCTCGTATTTCTGTTATATTCCAAAGATGTCTTTAACTAAATGCTTAGCTCTAGACGTAGAGTGTGTCGGAATAAACGGAGGTGAAAGCCAAATAGCGCGGGTCTCAATCGTGAATGAATATTTGGAATGCATCCTGGACACTTATGTGGCCCCTATCCACCCCGTCATTGACTACAGGACCCCAATAAGCGGTGTAAGAAGACATAATTTAGTTGGTGCACCGCATTTCTTAGAAATAAGGTATGTACCTACCTACCGTTTTGCAGCCGTGGTGGTCCAGTGGCGAGTAACCTTGCCTGCCGTGCAGGAGGCGATGGTTCGATCCCCGTCCAGGCCGATTCGTACCAATGAGTTTTTAGGAATTTATGTACGATTTGTAACACCACTGGCTTTTCGGTGAAGGAAAACATCGTGAGAAAACCTGCATGCTTCAATTTTGAGGCATGTATTGTACCCACTGTCCATTATAAGTGGCGACGGGCTCACCCCCCGTCACACTGGACAGAGTTTTCGGTACTACTGGTGAAACATGGATGTTCTGAGGTTTCAGAATATCTCTGACTACCCCCTCGGGGAATATAGTCGTGAGCATATGCTTATGCTACCTACCGTTTTCTACAAATGTACGCGTGTGACAGAGAAGTGGCAGGTCTTACTTCCGGCTCCTTCATCAGATCAGCTCCTAGACATTACTATTATAATTATGAGGTATAACGACCGAACATCCTTGACCCTTTCAGAGCCGCCTCACCTCTATTAAATTTCATCATTTTAGTAGGTAAGTAGGTATACCCTATTTTTGACTGGCTTGTCCTCAATTATGTCACTGTGGTGCCTTCCAATCTGAGGAAATCAAATTCAAAAGAATTAACACCAAATTTTACAATTATCAAAACCTGTCAGTGCAAAAAAAAATCTGCTGTCTCATACATTTCAGTCGGTCGAGGGGGGATTCGTTCAAACGACATTAGCAGCACGCTAGATAGAAAAGAGCAGTGGCGAAATAACTAGCTGGAAAAATGGAACAAAATTCTGATAATGTCTACAAACAGATGCGGTCCTATTTATAACAAGATGGACTTTTAATAGATAATTTAAAAAAGATCTATATCATGATCGTCATCTCAGTCGATAAACATCCACTGCTGGACATAATTATAGGCCTCCCCCAAAGCCCATGGATCGCCACAGCGAACGATCCTGCGCTGCCCATATACAACAGGTGCCCGCTATCTTCACCAAGTCGTCGGTCCACCTTGTGGGGCCCTCCGTTCCTTTCGGGGGGACCTTCGTCCTCCTCTCCCCCTTCCCCCCTCCAAGTCTCTTTAGTATGGAACAGCTGATTTTTTTTTGCTTTGCCAGTTTTGCAGGGACTGAATTAGCGAAAAATTAAGGTATAATTTATTTTATAACACATTTGCTCGTAAAGGGTCTCTTATTTGACCAATTTCACTAACGTAATGTATCTCATTACGGCCAAGTCCGGTAATGTAAAGTAAAACGGACGGTTGCGTCTAAAACAAACGGTACTTTTTTAAATCTTAGCAAAGAGTTTTTATGTCAGAAAAGTGGTCAACATTTGATGAATAAAATTAACTTTGGGAGATAAAATATAATAAAATAAACATATATTTCTTTAATTTAATTAATTTTGACACAAAATTACCACCATTTATGTGAAACCAAAACAAACAATATTAATTTACTTTATTAGTAATACTGGTTGTTTTTGTGCCTTTGCCTTAAGAAATAAGAAAAAAGAAAGCGCTGATGCGCGCGCATCGCTAATTTGTGAACAAGTAAAAATTATTCCGCGCGCTTTTATATAGCAATTTTTTTAAGATTTATTAGTTTTGAATGTCCGAGTTTTATTTATTTCCTTGTTTCCTCGCAAATATGTTATAAAACGTCGTATGACACACGTGAGCTTTGATAATTACAGCCTCAGCTTTTTTGTAGACCTCGCCTACGGCTCGGTCTAGCAGTAACGCCTCGACTCACCGAACTTGTATCATAATGTACTATAATGGTATGACGTTATACCAATAAATTCTGGTTAAAGAAAAATTTCAATACCGAAATAAATTATGTTACCGGAAAATAAACGGTATTCTTAAACAGTACGGTACCTTTATAGCATTACGGTACCGTTACGTTTTTATGGTACGGTCAAAGTGTAAGATAATGGTACCGTTATGCCTAACCTCTATTGCATTACGGTACTGGTACTGTGTACCGTAACCGCTTTCAGTCCCTGGGGTAGAGTATGTTGTTTAAAGGTTAATGATACTTTTCCTTACATTTTTTTTTTTTTTTTTTTTTCAATTTATTTACTAGCCTGGTTACTAGACCTTTTGGCTAAATCTTATTTTATTTTTATATTTCTTATGTTTTCACATTAAAACGTTGGTATTCGACGTTTTGATGGTTCTTTAGAGTTTTTGGAGACAATCGAAAGACGCAGGAAAAGCAGAGAAGTCCACAGGAAAGAGGTGAACCGACCGCTTTGCCGCGCTAAAATCACGGATCACTTTTCCTGTTTACGACCCATGCACCATCATATTTCACTGAACTATATATTGTTCACTTGCACGACACTTTGTTACGCAAAACAACACCAATTTTACGAACCAAAACTCACCTAAAACAATAAAAATTAAATGAAATATGAGGACTCCAAACGTTGGCTACCAAAGCCCGCCAAAAACCGAAAAAAAACCTTTTCCTTACACCCTCTATTACAGTGTGACCCTCGGCACAGCAGACAGGTACACTACCGACTGAGCTACCGGGCCATCATTTTAAAATTAGAATAGAATGGATGATGATGATTGCTTATTATTTTACAGGGAGAAAGTGAGAGTGATGTTAAAAGGATGCATACTGGTTGGCCATAGCGTGAAACATGATCTTAAGTCGCTGAGGCTATCTCACCCGGATTTTGATATACGAGATACGTCATCGTATCCTCCGTTTGTCAAGGTATGTATGATACCTTGGTGGTATGTCGCGATCCTTGCATCCAGTGTGACAGTGTTTGGTATTTTTAATACTAAATTGGTCTTATTTAAGGCCCAGGAGTGCGATTTTTGAATCTCATTCGCTGAGCTCACCAGTTGAAAATGTCAAAATTACTATGGAGATACGCATCTTTCTACTGCTGATTTGACTTTAAAAAATCATATTTCAGGAGTGCGATTTTTGAAAGTCAAATCAGAGTAGAAAGTTGCGTATCTCCATAGTAATATTGACATTGTCAACTGCTGAGCTCACCGAATGAGATTCAAAAATCGGTCGCCAGGCGTGCGATTTTTGAATCTCATTCGGTGAGCTCGGCAGTTGAAATTGTCAAATTTACTATGGAGATATGCATGCATCTTTCTACTGACTATTTGACTTTCAAAAATCATGCCACAGGAGAGCGATTTTTCGGCAAACTGATTTATTAAATCATTTGTAGCTGATGAAGAAATTGGGAAGTTTTTTTATTAATTTTTGCTTACGCACGTCTGGGGCCCCGTATAATTGATACGGCAGATATGGCGGTAGCTACGCCCCTGGCCCGGTAGCTCAGTCTGTAGTGAACCTGCCCGCTGTGCCGAGGGATGCAGAAATCTGGAGTGAGCTCAAAATTTTACTGCTCTGTGATCAGAATCGAAATTTAAATATGGAGCAAGCAAAGCGAGCTCGAATTTTTTTCCGTTATACAACTTCGGATAGATCTCGTATCAGTCTATGCAGTGCAATAGTAAAAATAGAGACCTGGAGTGCGATTTTTGAATCTCATTCGGTGAGCTCAGCAGTTCAAAATGTCAAAATAACTATGGAGATATGCATCTTTCTACTGCTGATTTCACTCTCAAAAATCATGCTTCAGGAGTGCGATTTTTGAAAGTCAAATCAACAGTAGAAAGATGCGTATCTCCATAGTAATTTTGACATTTTCAACTGCTGAGCTCACCGAATGACTTTCAAAAATCGCACTCCAGGAGTGCGATTTTGACCGAATGAGATTCAAAAATCGCACTCCAGAGCGAGCGACGAGCTTGAAATTTATCCGCAATATGGTTTGGATGAGATTGTAACTCTGTTGGTCTATGCATAAAAAGATAAACCAGAGCGAGCGAAGCGAGCTCGAAATTTTTGCACACCGATGTCTGGCAAATCCTGCATTTCTTTGGGCAACAATTTCCTCCCCATGTGTATGGTCCTATGGGCAGCCCCCCTTGAGCCGGCCGCCCTTAGCACCTTAGGAGAATACGCCATTTTGCCCTTAAGAGAATACGCCCCTGGCGCCGACCCCAAATAACATAGACATATTACTCTAGCGATAGACAAGCTCGTTCAAACAAACAACATGTCACACAAAATGACACATTAGTCCAGTAAAAATACGGGTCGAAAGGAAATAATTTATAATAAGCAATTTTTTTTGCTAGATCGTTTATACAAATGATATTAAAATACTTTATTAACGAATCCTACTAAATTTCGTATTTTTAGTTTTTAGTGGTTACTAAAATGTAATTTTTTTATTTGTGTCAGATAGCTTTCTTTTTTTATTTTGATTGTTTGTTTTAGGGTATGAGTTTACATACACTGTGTAAATTCTGACCTAAAATTGAGTTTTTCGTAATTTCTACTTATTTAAAAACAAAGGTTCCGTGGTGATTTTTCGTTGGATTTCCTTCTAATATAAAAGAATACAAATGTATTTAACCAATGACATAACAAAATTGTATATACTAGTTTTTTCCAATTTTACATGTTTTTTTTTACTTTGTTTAATTATTTAAGAAAATTTTAGGAGAATTTTCAATCTAAACGATAACTAGAATTATAATCTAAAATATAAAACAAAAAAACCAGCTATTATAAATTATTTACATTCGCCATACAAGCGACCCGTAACTTTACTGGAGTACATTGCGGTCTGTCATTGCCATAGTGACGAAGTGAACTCGGGAACATCAATCAGGTGCATACACCTCATTCAAGTGGAACATGTTGCTTCTATGGAAGGGCAAGTCTATCGCTAGAGTTTAAGTCTATGCCAAATAATGAGAAATCGGCCAGAGAATTATGAATGAGTACATGTACGTACCTATTATAATATAACAAAAAACATTTTCAATCACATGATTTTAGCGATCAAACACTAACGACCGGAGCGTGGGTCCCGGTTTGAAAAGGACTTAGGTAGTAATTTAATAAAAGTGTTGGTTTTTTCCTCAGATGAATGGTAACAAGATACCGTCACTTCGCTGGCTTGCAGAAAATATTGTATACAAATCGATTCAAAATGGCGAACATAATTCAGTAGAAGATGCAAGAGTTACTATGCAGATCTATAAGAAAGTGGAAGACAAATGGGAGAACGGAGTTGTTAAAAAACATAAGTTTGTAAAAGATAATTATTATTATGAGGATGATTGTAATAATCATGTGCATGATTATTGTTATGTTATGTTATCCATTCTATTTTTATTGTCTATGTTCTTGCTCTCTGCTTTATGTTGCGTCTAACGTGTTGAAGTTGATTCTTTACAATAAAATATTATATTATAAAATACGGTGTTTTACGAAATATAACATGGTGTCAGAATAAAAACTAGAATGAATAATCCAGTAATACAAGGTACATCACAGCCGCAAGGCGTAATAATGCAATCCAATAGCTTGCGTCCCATGTCGACTGACGGTTGCATATCAGAAAAATGGAGGATATGGAAACAGAAATTCGAAATTTACTTTGACGCGAATGATTTGGAAAAAATATCCGACGCAAGGCAAGTGGCTATTTTCCTGAATTTAATCGGAGATGAGTGTCTTGAAATTTTCAATTCATTTAATATTGCTCGAAAAGACACTACATTAAAAGAACTCATACAAAAATTCGACGAGAAATTCAATCCTTATAAAAATCTCACCGTCGAAAGATTTAATTTCTTCACGAGATACCAGAGGGACAATGAAAGTTTTGACGAATATATTACGGTTTTAACAAATTTGAGCAATTCATGTGAATTTACTTCGTTGAAAGATTCCCTCATAAAGGACATGTTTGTGATTGGGGTAGCTAATTCAAATGTACAAGAAAAGCTTCTACAAGAAGAGAATTTGTCTATAAAGGCTGCTCTTAAAATTGCTAAAAGTATGGAGTTATCTCATGAAAGGAGCAACAGAATGAAGCAAGTTGAAAATAATTCAGAATTTATTGAGGTACAATATATAAAAAACAAGCAACGTCAGGGACAATCTTCAGATCTAAAGTCCACTCCAAAAGACGACCATTCTATTCGAAGCCAGTCACAAAGGTCAGATGCTCCACAGTCTCCAAGAAGCCAATCCAACAAGAGATTTAACCGGAATAATAATACAGGATTGCCCAATAATTCTACTTGTCAACGCTGTGGTCAAATACACCGATTTCGATGTCCAGCACAAGGAGTAACGTGCAGAAATTGCGGTCGACGCAATCATTTTGATAAATATTGTTTTTTCAATAATACAAACAACAACGTACACGTCATCGATAATTCTGAGGATTCTGTCGGAAAAGATTTTATCATAGGGACAGTTCATTCTCCTTTGCAAAATGACTGGAAAATTAAAATAAATTGTGAAGGAGTGGATATCTATTGTCAAATTGACACAGGTGCTGACATAAATGTCATTTCAAAGCATACTCTTGAGACACTTCATAACAAAAATATTCAAATTCTCAACTCGAATAACAAGCTATTTTCATTTTCCGGAACGACAATACCAGTATTAGGTGGCTGTTATATCAAATGTAAATTTACCAATGGTATTACAACAGATTTATATTTCGAAGTAGCAGATATCCTATGTCAAACGATAATTGGCCGAAAAACTTGTGATCAACTTGGGATTGTGAAGCGTATTTTCAACTTATGACTAGATAATGAAAAACCATCAGGTCAGTCTCCTCCTTCCACCCCGAAAACAAGGTCTATTCTAAAAAAGTCATGTCATAATTTAACCAAAAAACCAGAGTCTCAGTCACATCCAGAGTCAGTACAGTCAATATTAAAAAATTATGCTTTCCTATTCGAAGGTCTCGGATGTCTTCCTCATAAAGCTCATCTTGATGTTGACCCAAGTATTCAACCGAGAGTATGTCCGGTACGCAAAGTTCCATTTTCGTTACAGTCTCGTTTAAAAGATGAATTGGAAAGCATGGTTCAGCTCAAAGTCATTGAAAAAGTAACAAATCCTACCAAATGGGTCAATTCTATCGTGATTGTCGAAAAACCAAATGGGAAACTTCGAATTTGTTTAGATCCTCGTAATTTAAATGAAGCTATTAAACGTCCTCATTATCCACTGCCAACTTTTGATGATTTACGTTCGAAGATTGCAGGTGCAACAATATTTTCTAAGCTAGATGCCAGTTCAGGATTTTGGATGATTCCATTAGATGATGAAAGCAGTGACTTGTGTACTTTCAATACACCCCGGTAGATACAAATTTCTCCGACTTCCATTTGGTATCAACTCAAGTAGTGAAATTTTTCAGAGAACGATGGTGGAATCTTTTGGAGACCTTCCAGGAGTAACAGTATTCGTTGATGATATTCTTATATTCGCGAATTCATTGGAAGAGCATAACAAACGTCTTGAGGCAGTTTTCAAGCGTGCTTCTCAGGTAAATGTCAGATTCAATAAGAGCAAGTGCCAATTTGCTCTATCTGAAGTCCGTTATGTCGGTCATATATTCAACGAAAACGGTGTTTCGCCAGACAAGTCCAAAATAGAGGCTATTCATAAGATGCCTACTCCTACTAATGTTAAAGAACTTCAGAGATTTCTTGGGATGGTTAATTATCTTGGTTCATATATACCCAACTTAGCTTCTGAGACAGACATTCTCAGGGACTTACTCAAAAAACAAAATCAATGGCAATGGACAGAACAACATGAACAAAGATTTATTAAATTAAAATCAATAATTTCTCAAGCACCGATTCTTACAAACTTTGATATGAAAAAACCGATTAGAATGTCAGTAGATGCGTCAAAAACTGCAGTTGGTGCAGTTATTTTTCATGACAAACACCCTATCGCTTATGCTTCAAAATCGTTATCGCCATGTCAAGAGCGCTATGCTCAAATTGAAAAAGAATTGTTTGCCATTGTTTTCGGATGTAAGAAGTTTCATCAATACGTTTATGGCAGGATTGTTCATGTTGAGACTGACCATCAACCTTTAGTCACGCTTTTCAAAAAACCACTCATGGATGTTCCAACTCGTCTACAAAGAATGATGATTACCTTGCAAGCATACCATTTAGTTGTAACTTATACCAAGGGTTCAGAAATGTATGTTTCCGATACTTTGTCTCGTGCACCAGTCGATGATTCTAATGAAACGGATGTATACAATTTAGATGATTTGGATAAAAATATTGAATTACATGTTAACTTGCTTACTTCTAACTTAGCTATTACCAAAGAGAAATTAGACAAAATTTTACTACACACTAGTCAAGACAGTATTTTACAAAAAGTTATTGTCTATAATAAAAATGGATGGCCTAATTGTAAACAATTGGTTGATCCAATAGTTCTTCCCTATTGGAATATCAGAGATGAAATTCATGTCATTAATGGCTTGGTTTTCAAAAATCAAAGCTTAATCATTCCCATCTCAATGAGGTCAGAAATATTGTCAATTTTGCACGAAGGTCATTTAGGTATTGAAAGGACGAAGAGTCAAGCTCGTGGTATCGTATTCTGGCCCAACATTAATCATGATATCGAGAACAAAATTAAACAGTGTGAAACTTGTCTAACGTTCATGAATAACAAAACTAAAGAACCTTTAATGTCCCACGAACAACCTTTGTTTCCATGGCAAAAGGTAGCTGTTGATTTATTTGATTATAATGGCAAAAAATACTTACTTCTAGTCGACTATTTCTCCAACTATATAGAAATCGCATTGCTAAATAATAACAGCTGTACTCGTACTTGTATGGTTATCCTTGTAGTTAAAGTTGTAAGTTGTTGAAGTTGTTGTAGTTAGTTTAGGATGAAGTTAGAAGTTATAAGTCGATACGTAAACACGTAAAAGTATATTATAAAAGTTACAAGTTGATTGGGTGAATGCTGATTTAACACTAAGTTTATGAATATTGAAATAACGTAAGTAAACTAAAAGTAGGGCGCCGGGGTGCGGCGTAAGCAATAGCTGGACGGTTGAAGACCGTACATGCTCCCGAGGGAAGAGGAAGAAGAAGCACAGTTAAATAAGCATCCAGTACATTGCAAGTAAACAAACAATAATATTAGAAAGCTAAGTTAAAACGTTTCGGATGCGGATCCGGCGCCGTGTTCGTCTCTGGGGGTGCTGTGTTGCTTAGGACTTGCATTTCTATAATCTCCTCCTTAATCTGTCCCGCAGTTGAAATGGTTTTAGCTTTAGGTTTTGCTATCTGCTTCATTCTTCGGCGTACTGTATAGATCAAAGCAATGAGCGCTCCTGCCACCACCAAAAATGAGAAAGTGTAGTGGTGGATGTCATGTACTGAGACCGACGTACTTAGTCGCTCGCGTTCCTTTTGATAGGCCAAGCGCTGAGCGATGTCTGTTTCTTCTTGGCTGGTGTGCCTCAGATCCAGTTGAGTATTCTTCCAGTTGACGTTGACCACCTTGTTAGCAGCGGAGTCTATGTTCGGTGTTTCCATATCCACCTCCATATTGATTTTATTACCGAAGGTATTAAAAGCGTAGATAGTAGCATCTCTTCGCTGTAAAATACAATTTTGTTTAATAGTGACCAGGCCGGTCTCGTTTATCGCGATAGACGTAACCCGATCGTCGCACGTGACACGTAGTATACATGTCTCGCAGCAGGTGAATAGCCATATGTTCGCTTTATGAAGTTTAATCCATTCATCCTTACATAGTATTTCGTTCATTGTACAATTTAGGGATGTTTGTTGACTGAAAAGTCTAGCCTCGCACGGTGCATCTTTGTTTTGGAGGCTGTAGATTGGTTGCTGAGCGTTACAGAGGTAGTTGTCTTCGCTGTGCCTCATGCAGTGTTGGAGTTCAAGCAGGTCCACATTGATGTAGGAATTTTTTGCAAAGTTGATGGCAATATGACTGGAAGTTAGTTGTAATTTTCGCCGTTTGCCTTCGGAATGGAACTGAATGGGTATGATGTGATAAATAATAAATTCGTCGTCACTAATAAGAGGAATATGTAGCTCGAAGAGAATGTAGTTCGTTGTTGCTATCGCTTTCACATATAGTAATTTATATATTTCTTGAATGTCCTCGTGAGTGTCCTTTATCGGTAACGACAACCCTTTGGATAGTTTGCTCGAGATTAAGTTAAGCTGGTCTGTTAGCTGAGACGCGGATAATAGATGCACGTCTAGGTGACCATTGTAAACATCTGATAACGAGTTTAGAAACATATCCTGAGTCCGCTGTAGGTATGCAATAATCAGGCCCGCGGTCAGTGACATCGAGTTGACGTCATTCATTGTTACGAGCGTTTTCACCTTGGTATCAATTTTCTGCAATTCAGCTCCGGTCGCATTCATAAATGATTGTATTATAGCAAACTGATTATCCATAAAGTGTTCGTTTTGTTTTATAATATTATTCTCTGCTTCAATGATCGATGTTTGGTTCTTAATTAGGTCAAGTAGATAGTTATCGTTGTACTGTAAGTTTACAATGTCTTGCTCGTATTTCTGGGCGAATTTGTCGTCTAGAACACCAAAGAGCGTTCGGGCTAAGTTGCCCACTCCGTTAATATAGCCTCGTTTATGTCTAGGGTGATGTCTCGATAACAAAAGAGTATTCCTTTCTGACAAGTGACGTAGTTCATGACGCAGTTGATTTGTAACAGCGTTGCATGGCGAGTGTGACATTTGTAAGCATATTTTTTCTAGTCTTCCGACGTAGTTAAATATGTTAGAGACTGCTTGCCAGTAGCTTGTTAAGTTGTAGTAGACCAGCAGAGTCCATTCGTTATGTACCAGTTGTATGTTTCCGACTTCATCATAGTAAAGGGGGTGATTTTGAATAGAGTTCACCTTTATATCTGTTACTTGAGCTGACGTTATATGACATAACATGAACAGGAACATCAAAGCATAAAAAAAGAAGTTTCTTTTCGATCTTGCGGTTGACTTCTTTATTTCAGAACGTCGTCGTGGCTTCTCCACTGCAATAGTTTCGTTGTTGACAAGTGGATGTTGAGGTTCAGTTGTTTGTTCTTGTGTCGTCAAGGGAGCTAGTTTCGCAATAGGGCGTTTAAGTAAGTTCATTTTCGTTTCGTTTTGTCCCCACGTAAGACTGGCTCTATAGTGAGGCGTACGGTTGTCGACGTCATCGATACTGTGTGAAGTTGATCCAGTAGTTTGTGTGAGAGTTATTGGATGTTTGACTTCATATGATAATGTAGAGTTTTTTAGTTGACCTCTAACACGAAGGAGGCCCCTTTTATCCGGAAATGGAGTAAGATTCAGTAGTTTGTTCTTCGAAGACACTGTTCCAGTTTTCGTAATATGTTTAATATCTTCCTCGAAGTGATGTTGTCGAACATCTTTGATGATAAGTTCAGTCGCGGCGTGCATTTCGTATATAGATAAATATTTGTTGTAGTTAGTTCTCTGTTTGCTCCGCAGCGCCGATATAAATCGCAATATCCAACAGACGACTCGTGTTACGCGTGTCAGATTACTGCATTTGTTTAGCAGTAGCCTAATAGTTGGTATGCGCTTGGTAGTAGTAGTTAAGCAATAGTTTGGTTTTATTCCAGTTTCAGTTATGAATGTTTCTTGTAATTTTGGTTTCTGTTCTAAGTTGAAAGTTTTCAGGCATAGGGGTACATCCCACCATAAAGAGAAGTTCAGAAGTTGGGATGGGAAGAGACCTCGCGTAGCGCAGTCTGCCGCGTATTCCTCAGATTCCAAATAATACCTGTTATCAGATGGTACTATTTTAGTTGTTTCTTGTACTCTGTTTGCGATGTACCTCTCTGACTTATGTAAATCTCTTTGAGTCCAAGCTAAGGCCACCTTTGAGTCGGACCAGCACAGGATGCGATGATGTTTGTGTATGAGAGAGGTTTTAACTTTTCCTATAAGTTTACTTGGTAGTACTGCCGCGCAAAATTCCATTCGCGGCATGGTAGGTACTTTCTTCAGCGGTGCGACACGTGTTGACACATATATCTTCTTTGCGGACTGATAGTTATCGGTCCCATGGACCAGATCGTCCATGTGCAGGTAGTTCTTGAGCATGTGTACTGCTTGTGGGTACTGGTAACCGACGTCTTCGGCGAGCTGTAGTAGGTTACGCATCGCCAGGTACGTTGCGGTGCTATGAGTATACAATTGAAGTTCTTGTAGAAGTTGGTATGGACGTCCTCGCCAAATGACTCCATTACGAGGAAGGTAAACTTGTAGTTGATCGGAGATTGTAGTTAAAGATGATTTCATATGTCCCATTTCGATAAAATCATTGATGAAGTTTGTATATTGGGAATGAAAATGGTTGTTGTTTATAAGTTTTTTCTCAAGTTGATGACATTGCGAAATAGCTAGCGGCTTAGTTTTACCCATTTTTCTTTCACAGTCGGGTAACATGAGAACTTTCACAGTTTGCTTTCCGTCCATTTGTTTTCCTGTAGTTTCAGAAGAGTACTTTTCGCAGTAACCTCGTTCGGTTAAGTTCTTCTCTTCGACTGTCAAGTCTTCAGGCTCCCAAAGTTTTGTTATCGTTTCAAGTTCATTGAGGGTTACCATACAGTTGTAAGTCTTGACATTTCCGCAGAGAATCCAGCCTAAGTTAGTTTGTTGAGCGATAGGGCAGTTGTTGTCACCCTTCAACACTCCGTCTAAGATAAGTTCCGCGTAGACATCAGCTCCCAGTAGCATGTCTATAGGGGCCGACTTGTTAAATTCTGGATCAGCAAGTTTAATGTTGTTTATGTAGTTCCATTGTTGAGTAGAAAAGGATGTAGTTGGTAAGTTATTCATCAGCTTGTTCATGATCAAAGTCTCCACTTTAAATGAGTAGTTAGAGTGTATAGACTTACAGTTAAGTTGTATCATGCCTTTACAGTTGCCAGTTACAGATCCGACGCCCGATACGACTGCGCTCAGTTTTCGTCTAGGTAATCGGAGTCGTTGCGCTGCGCTCTCAGTTATTAGGCTAACCTGCGATCCCTGATCGAGCAGCGCTCTCAAAGTTAAGTAAGAGTTGTCCACGGCTTTTACTTGCAGCTGAACCGTGGTAAGAAGAACTTCCTTCTCGTTGTTGGTGATATTGTTAACAGTTCCACTTGAAGTTAGTTCAGGTTGATGTAAAAGTGTATGGTGCGCTTTATTACACATTTTACATTTTTTCGTTGAGAAACATTGTTTAGTACCGTGGCTAAACAAGCAATTTTCGCAAAGTTGTAGTTTCGTAACAATGCCTTTCCGTTCATCATAATTCATGTTAATAAATTTATCGCAATTCATCAGAACATGATCGCCTGTTTTGCAAGACGGGCAGGTTTTCGTTGAAGTGTAGTAGGTTTTTACCGACCTTTCTGGCGGCTTAAAGTACGTTGACCTCTGATAATTGTTATAATTATTTTTCTGTTGATATGATGACTGTGGGGCGAGATGAGTTTTTTGGCTCTGTCCAGTTTTCAAAGTTTCGTAAGCCATAAACTTTGATTCTAGGAAGTTCATGAACTCGTTCAGGTCCGGTAGTTCTCTCGGTGCTTTCAGGTCTTTGATATATTCACCATAAGTTGCGCTATCCAGCTTTTGTGCTAGTAAATGAACTACAATCGGTTCCCAGGTAGTAGTATCGATTCCGATGTTAGATAAGCCGTTAAAACATTCAGTTGAGATGTCATGCAGTTTCTTAATATTTTGTGCGTTTGCTTGTTGAATTACGGGTTGCCCAAGTAAAGTATTGATGTAGGATGTAAATAGAAGTCGTGAGTTGTCATAGCGATGCGTTAGAATGTCCCAGCTAGCGTCATAGTTGTCCGCGCTGATAGTGAGATGATGTATGAGACGCTCAGCCTCCCCCTTCACTTTAGATTTAAGATGTTGCATCTTCTGAGTTTGAGATAGTAGTGGGTTGTTGTGAACGCTCTCCATGAAAATGTCCTTAAAGGATACCCACTGGTTGTAGTTCCCGTTGAAGTCTGGAATTTCCATCCGTGGGGTAGATTTCTCATAGTGAGCGCTGTTCCACAATTTTCTGCTAATTTCTTTTTTCATGTAATCGTATTCATCCTCCAGTGCCATAAATTCATTGATATAATATTGCAGCTTACCTTGAGATTTGACCTCAATTTCGCCGTGAAGTTTTTCGATAGTATCCCACTTGGATTTAAGGGTGTTGAGACAATCTTCTAGTTCCCACTTTTCGCGTAATGATTGCAAGTTTATTTTAGATGTGACACGTTGAAAGGCTTTGAAGTTATACCTTTGAATGCTTAAGAGTTCTTGAAGCTTGTTATCTGCAAATGTATCACCTGAGACAACCGGAGTCTTTTTAGAGTTGCTAGCTGCAGCATCCGTTGACGGGATGTTGAACTTTAAGCGAGCCGGCGTTGCAGATGGAGGTGGCGCCTTTGAAGATAGTTCTTGTTTAAGTTCACTCATATTCTGCTTAGTTTCGTCGTACATAGTTTTAGTTATCTCGTAGATGTTGTCATTGAAGTATTCAGTATCTTTGATTTCAAGTTGAAGGAGTACCTGGTGGTTAGATTCAAACTCCTGCCAGTGGGTGTCCAAAGCCAAGAGTCTTTTCTCCAGATAGTCCAAAGTTTTCCTTGAGCTGCTGTCTTTCTTGTAGTTAGTGCAGATCTGTTTGATGTGTTCATAGCTTTCCGCTTGGGAGTTGAGAGTTGCTTCGAAGTTGATAGACATCGTTGGTTGTTTAGTTGAAGTGGATAGTTCCAATTGAAGTTGATGGTTCAGTGACACTTCGTGCTCCTTGAGCCTCTCCACGACCTGGCGCGCGCCTTCTCAATACACTGGTGATTCCCGCTGGTGGGAGGCCAGTGACCGATCGCGTCGTGTTAAGACGTCAAAAAACACTCAGTATCCTTCCGTAGGTTCGAATAGCTGGACGGTTGAAGACCGTACAGTACTGTTATAATACATCTTAAATCTATATTCGCCCGTCACGGGATTCCAATGGATTTAGTCAGTGATAATGGTCCCCCATTTAATTCAAAAGATTTTGATCTATTTCTATCTGAGTGGGGTATTCAACATATTAAAACAAGTCCATACTTGCCCAGGTCAAACGGTCTTGCAGAAGTATCCGTCAGAATTATAAAGAGTATTTTCAAAAAGTGTGAATATTCAGGGACTGATCCTTACATAGGTCTGTTGCAATATCGCAGCACACCTAGAGGGAACCTAAGTTCTCCCGCTCAATTACTTATGTCTCGTCAGCTAAGAACCAAACTACCAGCTAAATTTTCAAATTTCAAGCCCAAGATAGTCAGATTTACGGATCATTTGCAGAATAAATTTAATAATTTAAGAAAAACAACTCATTACTACAATCAGCATTCGAAACAGAGTAACTATCAATTTAAAATCGATGATATTGTTTACTTCAAAAAAGATCCAAGAGATAGGATATGGTATAAGGGCAATATAGTAAGTTTGAGTAATTTTCCTTTGTCCTATAATATTCGCGATGGAAAGGGGAGATTATACAGAAGGAGCATTCAGCATATTAAACATGTTCAACCTACTCAGAGTGATTCTAATTTTACAAATGTAGATAATACATTTTATTTTTGTACTAATAATAATGATGGTAATGTATGTTCAGACGATCTTAATGATAACGTTAATTTGAATGATAATCTTGTCAGAACTAGATCTGGCAGAATTATACGAAAGCCCGACCGTTACTGTTGTAAATAGTGTATTAAGTAGTCAGGTTAATTAAAGTGGTTTAAGTATTTTTGTTTTGTTTAAGAGGGGCATGTTATGTTATCCATTCTATTTTTATTGTCTATGTTCTTGCTCTCTGCTTTATGTTGCGTCTAACGTGTTGAAGTTGATTCTTTACAATAAAATATTATATTATAAAATACGGTGTTTTACGAAATATAACATAAGCGATTATAAATATGGCTATGATGAGTATGAATTTTATAATCATTGATTATGATTATAAAGAACAATTTTTCGTTATTTTTCTTGCTTATGAATTTAATTAATTATTCTTGTTCTGCTTATTTATAGTAATAAACTAATAATAGTTATATAATAATCTTTAAATTATGAGTCCTTTTACAAAAAAGGTACCTACCTATATTAGTTATGTGGTTTTTTTAAATTTGTAATAAGTATCTAATTTTTGGGTAAAATGTACAATTTTCTTCAGGCGAAGTTTAGTTATGTAGGCGAAGTTACGGCGTTTTACGGTAGATATAGTTATTTGTTATGCAAGGCTGCAAAGTTGTTTTTTGGCGCGAGTACCTACACTTGTATAGAATCCTGAGCGCAGCGAAAGTTTCAAAGGTACGAGACGCAGAATATCTTTGCTGCCGAGCGCAAAACACAACTTTTCACCTCACAACCTCACATTTAGGCTCAATAAGGCGATATAGAAAAATATTGAATAGAGAGATTCGAATTTTAAAAACTCTTTTCACGCTAGCGGATAAAACGCACTTTTGCACTCAGATTTCGAATGATAAACAGATTCTTTCCGAGCTTGTGAGGTGAAAAGTACCTATATTACTTGAGGTTTGTTAAAAATAGTTTCTAAACAATAAATGAACTGTAATTGTAACAATTTATATTTTTAAATAAATTATATTACAATACAATGATAACAACGACTTTTATTCCAAACGAAAGGATCAGAAAGAAAGTATGAAAGTGCGAAAGTTGGTATGAAAAGTTGATTTTTTTGCTCATCTTTATTTTCGTTGTTGTTCACCTTTTAAAGTAAAGCAACTGTCTATGGTACGTCGTACGGAGCGTCGGTGACGCGTTGCGGAGAGCTACGGAAAATCAATCTTGAGGTCCGGGTTTGAATCTCATTCGGTGAGCTCAGCTGTTGAAAATGTCAAAACTACTATGGGGATAAACATCTTTCTACTGCGGATTTGACTCTCAAAAATCTCTCTCCTGTAACTAGTATGATTTTTGAAAGTCAAATCAGCAGTAGAAAGATGCATATCTCCAGAGTAATTTTGACATTTTCAATTGCTAAGCTCACCGAATGAGATTCAAAAATCGCACTCCTGGGTGTCCGTATAGCTAGCGTACACAATGAAAGGGATCAGGCTAGAATCAGTGCCAATAAATAGTGCCTAATTAGTACCTAGGTCAAATAAATAGTGCCTATGTACTTTTCTAGATATAGATTTTTTTTACCTGGTACGCTAGCTTGACGTCAAGCTAGCGTACCAGGTAAAAAAAATCGATATCTCGTCAAGTATAGAGGAACTATTTTTTTGACCTAGGTACTAATTAGGCACTATTTTTTGACACTAATCTTAGCCAAATCCCTTTCATGTGTACGCTAGCTATACGGACACACTCCTGGACCTCCTGGTCGGGCTTTACTTGCAATAACGTCAATTTAATTAAGTAGGTAATTATTTTTATTCATAGATAGTGTCAAAAATAATCACAACAAAAAACTGTTTTAAAAAAAATAAGTATTAAGCTTAGGTACATTACATTAACACTCAGTTGCAGAAATGCTCATTAAATTTAATCCTCCATTAAATCTGTTGCCGTCTCTTATTGTCTTGTTGACTTAGTAAAAGCTAGCAAGAGATTTAATGGAACATTAACTCTAGCGTTAACTCGAGCGTTTCTGCAACTGAGTGTTTGGCATTTAAAATGGAATAAGTATACAAAGTTGATATTTCAACTCTCTTGACAAAAATGTATAAAAATTTAACAGAAAATAAAAATGTTTTTCTGACAAAACATTTAGGCGAGTGATGGCGTGCCTACTATAGTAAGTAGGTAGCAAAAAAAAGTATTTCCCTGAGGTGTTTTATACATTATTGCGTTTATTTTAGACGTAGGTTAATTTTATTTTGATCTAAGGACGTAGGTATGTAGGTAGGTACCAGAACCAGAGATCCAATTTAATACCGGGTATTCTAATGTAATGTAGGCTAAATGTAGGCCATAAAAAAGAGGCGTGTGGCAAGAAATTAAGGGTCAATTCACATTAGAAGAGTGCGCGCCGATGCTCTTCTAATGTGAATTGACCCTAACGCTACTCTGTATTGAGTCAAATAAAAAATAAAACGCTCTTCAATATTCTTTTATTAGAACTCAAATGTATTTACAATTATTAACTTTATTTTAAGCATAAAATCATCATCCGCATTTAAAAAAAAGTATTTACCGTTCCAACCGCCACTTTCAAATAAAATAAAACAAAAAAACTTAAATAATAATAATAATATTTAATTTTCAAATAAGTACATTTTTAATACAGAAGTTGAAACAATAAATTAAATAAACATTTCATAATTTAAAGAAAAAATACTGACTAAAGAAAATTAAAAATATGTCTATCTTCTTTCTTTAAAATAAAATAATACCAAGGGTCTGTTTTACTACTTCTGGATACGTTCTTGATAGCTTATCTGATAGATAGTTTAACATATTTCGTATGAAAGAATTACAAAACGAACTGCCGACGAGTCAAAAAATTACGTCAAACAGTGTTTTTAAATCTGTCAGATAAGCTATCAAGAACTTATCCAGAAGTCGTGAATGTCTTGAATTACAATAGTTTAGTAACTATAAGGTAAAATAGAAATTATTAGGCAAAAGGACAACAGCGACATTCAAAATGCAGAGTTGTATGAAATGAGTAAAAAAACATTTCTTCGTATACCTACTTAAGGGGGCACCGAGCCCCCAATGCTTCCTCAATCGTATTTTCTATTTTTTTTTAATTGGATAGTTTTCTGACCACTAGTTTAAAATTAGTTCAACATGCATCGAAAAACAGGCCACTTAGTCTGAGGCATCCGTTCACGAAGTATCAATTTATGTTTTCCATTATTATTTAAAAAAATACATTGTTACTATTTAAAGCCTGACCAGAAAAATAAAAAACGTGGTTTGGGGGCGCTGCAATCCACTATAACCTTTAATGTCAGTTTTCCAAGTACAAATATTAGTACGAATGATTTTCCGCAACACGGCGAGGTTTTTTATTTTTCTGGTCTGGCTTTAATATACATATTTGTATTACTGCAAGGTTGCACATTTATCTCTCATCAACGCCACCTATCCAGTTATTAGGAACAAAATTTGCCTTTTAATTTCCTTACAAAAAATCCCTTACTCTTGAATGTCACATTTTAACTACAAACATTAAAAAATACGTAATAATCAGCAATGACTAGGAATAAAAAGTCATTCTTGGTTTTTGTAAATGTTAGAAATTGAAAAATACGATTGAGGGCAGCACTGGAGGCTCGAATCTCTCTTAAATACAATTTTAATTACCTAAAAAAAGGATATTTTCAAATTATAAAAATGACCACTCTTTACATACAATTTGTCACAAAAGCATTACGTCCCATTCGCACCAGAAGTTTTCCACGTATGAGGAAGCGAGACACGGTGATCCTATTTAAAAAAATCACCAAAATGTAATTGTTTAAAACATGTTTAAAACTTGTTTTGTTATTATACTATATAATATTGGCAAAAAACAGATAATTCGGTAGCGCCCGCCTTTATAACGAAAAAAAAGGTATTCCGTAAAAAAAAAACCTATTATTTTACTTGTGTTCGACAAATAATGGCACTCATATGTACTTGAAAATACATACATTAACGCATTCACTGCCTCCCCCGTAAGCCTAAATAACCCAGGTGCCACTTCAAAACATAGAAAGCTGTGTGCCCCGAACATTTATAGTTGTTCAAAAAAATGCAATGCTTAGTTCCCTTGAACACTTATGCTTGTCCATATAATTCTTACGCTGGGTGCCTCTCGACACGCAGGATTGTCCGGTTTATTCCACTCAGTACCAACGAGTTAGTATGTTAGAGTGTCTTTTGTGGGACAAACCATGAAGTGCTAATAGGAATATACTTGTATTTCCAATAAAAAATGGACACGCAGAGTGGTCGAGAGGCACTGGGAGTATGTTAGGTGTTACCCATTGTTCCACTATATGTGTCGGGGGCATCCGATAAAAGATAAAGAAACCACTAGAGTTGACGGTGGCAGTGAATGTGTTAAACCATATTTTAGGGTGACCAGAAACATTACATCCAGGATTTCTATTTTTGAAAGTCACACAATTTTTATAAGTAAATAGTTATTTGTTATGCTAGGCTGCAAAGTTGCTTTTTGGCGCGAGTACTTTTATTGAAACCTGAGCAAGCGAAGGATTCTAGGATTGAACCATGAGCGAAGCGAGTGGTTCAAATTATAGAATCCTGAGCTCAGCGGAGGTTTCAAAGGTACGAGACGCAGAATATCTTTGCAGCCGAGCGAAACACACAACTTTTCACCTCACAACAACGAGGAAAAAAAGTGAATTGCTAAAAAGAACAATTTTTTTGTTTAATTGCTTTTTTTTTTCGTGCTGGTGACATGAAATAGTTATTAAGCATTTTCAGTGGATTGGCGGTATAGAAAAATATTGAATAGACAGATTCGAATTTCAAAAACTCTTTCCACGCTAGCGGATAAAATGCACCTTTGCACTCAGATTTCGAATGATAAACAGAATCGTTCCGAGCTTGTGAGTTGAAAATGTAATAACTCCATACTTATTAAACTAAGCGTCTACCCATCAAACTGAACAACTTTTACTAAGGGAGCAAACCGATCGGAGCAAAAAAAAGCACCTGTTCCTTACTACTAAACTGCAATGCTCAACTCAAATGTATACAACAGCAGTTTTTTTTGTTCCAATTGGTTTGCTTCCATAGTAAAAGTTGTTCAGTTTGATGGGTAGACTCTTAGCCCCACTTGCGCCAGCCACGGGTTAGCAATTAAATCCGGATAAAATAGCTCTTTCAGTTGTTTTTCTATACAAAAAATCATGGGTTACCAACTTAACCTAGAGTTTATTGCTAACCCAGGTTGGCGCAAGTGGGGCTTAAGTTGTTCAGTTTGATGAGTAGACTCTTAGTGTAAAAGGATGCTAATGACATCAATTTCACCCTGTATACATTTTTTGATAGTTTCATATTCGGTAGAATGTGTGAAAATCTAAAATAGTAGGTACTCCAGAAGTGCTATTTTTGAATCACACTTTCAAAAATCATGATTTCAAAAATCGCACACCACCTGGAGTGCGATTTTTGAATCTCATTCGGTGAGCTCAGCAGTTGATAATGTCAAAATTACTAAATCTCACTCCTGAAGCATGATTTTTGAAAGTCAACTCAGCAGTAGAAAGATGCATATCTCCATAGTTATTTTGACATTTTCAACTGCTGAGCTCACTGAATGAGATTCAAAAATCGCACTCCAGAGTGCTATTATAGAAAGTCACACGTTTAAAATCATGATCGAATTTTAAAATTTTCTACTGCTGATTTGAATGTGTCTCTCAAAAATCGCATCCAGAACAATAATGAGGCGTTTTCATAATATAAAATGTTCAGTGACTATTCTATTGTCACTTCATTCACTTATTCATCCTTCTAGGATGGCGTTAAAATTTTAAATAAAAGACACCATAGCGTTTCATACTTTTTTTGGTCCAAATGTCCAACAAAAACGAATTCTATAAACGCCATTCATTTATTTAAAAAAAAACGTAACTTCAAAGTGACAGGATTTTTTCTAATTTACCGACGCCTAAATTACGCCATCTATTGATTTTTCTTTGTACTAATAAATAATAATAAATATCTGGACAGTGTCACACAAATTATCTAGTCACATTTAATGTTCCAGAATCTAGCCTGGACTTGTATTATGATAACTAGACAACGATATAGAATACATATATAGATACAAACATCCATGACTCGGGTACAAATATTCATATTCGTCATACAAATATTTGTCCCTTACGGGATTCGAACCCGCGACCCCCGGCACAGCAGGCAGGTTCACCACTACAGACTGTGCTGTCGGGCCGTAATGATGAATGAATGACTAAATATGAATGAAAACGCCTCATTAGCTATCCAGTGGTAATTTAGAAGTAAATAAATAATTAACATAATTACAAATAACAAATATTTGGTGAGTTTGAACTATACAATTATTCTATACGTTGTTATTTTTATTTTTAAGTATTTACTGAACAGCCTTAAGAATTGGTTTATAAATCCTCAATAAATAAGGTTCATTTTGGATCGTAGATAAAAATGCTCTATTAAAGCGTTGAATGAGTTCAACGAATTGTTGAATGAGTTCAACGAATTGTTGAATGAGTTCAACGAATTGTTGAATGAGTTCAACGAATTGTTGAATGAGTTCAACGAATTGTTGAATGAGTTCAACGAATTGTTGAATGAGTTCAACGAATTGTTGAATGAGTTCAACGAATTGTTGAATGAGTTCAACGTTACGCTACGCTACTACTGAGGTAGTAGAAAATGTCAAAACTCAAAATTACTATGGAGATATGCATCTTTCTATTGCTGATTTGACTTTCAAAACTCATACTTCTGGAGTGCGATTTTTGAATCTCATTCTGTGAGCTCAGCATTTGAAAATGTCAAAATAACTATGGAGATATGCATCTTTCTACTGCTGATTTGACTTTTAAAAATCATACTACAGGAGAGAGATTTTTGAGAGTCAAATCCGCAGTAGAAAGATGCATATCCCCATAGTAATTTTGACATTTTCAACAGCTGAGCTCACCGAATGAGATTCAAAAATCGCACTCCTGGAGCGAATTTTTGAAAGTCAAATCAGTAATAGAAAGATGCATATCTCCATAGATGAATTATGAAATTTTCTACTGCCGAGTTCAACGTATGACTTTCAAAAATAACAGAGGCATACGTACCTACTTTCTATTTTGAAAATGTATATTTTCACTAATACGTGTATTAGTGAAAATATACATTTTGTAACAAAACACCCTTTATGGGGTGACAACTTTAGCTATGGAGATAAAGTAGACATAAAATTAAAAAAAAACTACTTTTTCATAAAAAACTGTAGCACCGACTTGACTCGAATGTATTTATCAGCAGATTTTTTTTTAAATTTGTATGTTCTCCCCGTAGTGAAAGTTGTTCAGTTTGTTGGTCTGATCTTCCCCTTATAAACGCCCTGTGTTTTCTGCAGAATCGAGAATCTGCCACCCAACTAATGTTTAAAAGTTTAACTTTTTATCAGAGATCCAAAATTACCATTTTTTTTATTACAAAAACTATAGTTAGCACGTTCTGGCAAGTCTTATGAGCTGAGCTTGAGGCTATTTGAATCAAACTTTTTTGATGTTGACATTTCGAAAAAAAAACATTTGAGTTCAGGCATTGACCAAGAATTTTTCGCTTACTAGTCCAATCATTTTAGAGTTTCCTTGTATGGACACCCTAACAATAATTCATCTATCGCTGAAACTTTGCAGTGTGATAGAGTAAAGTATACAGATTACGGTTGACAAATAATCTAGGTCCGGAAAAAATTAAACCTAGATTATTTCTCAACCGTAATCTGTATACTTTACTTTATCACACTGCAAAGTTTCAGCGATAGATGAATTATTGTTAGGGTCAAACCCTAAAATGATTGGACTATACGCTGGGTTCAGGAGTGCGATTTTTGAAACCCATTCGTTGAACTCAGCAGTTGAAAATGTCAAAATTTCTATGGAGATACACATCTTTCTACCGCTGATTTGACTTTCAAAAATCGCAACCCTGGAGTGTGATGTACAAGGTGAAATTGATATCATTAGCATCCTTTTAAACTAAGAGTCTACCCATCAAACTGAACAACTTTTACTATGGGAGTAAACCAATCGGAGCAAAAAAAAGCTGTTGCATACACTTGAGTCAAGTAGGCACTGCAGTTTAGTATGGAACAGCAGATTTATTTTTTGCTCCGATCTGTTTGCTCCCATAGTAAAAGTTGTTCAGTTTGATGGGTAGACTCTTAGTTTAAAAGGATGCTAATGATATCAATTTCACCTTGAATATAATTTCATATTATGTACTTAACCAAACTGTTCATTCTTAAATAATTTTTCCAGACTTCAAAACGCGCGAACTATAAAAAAAAGCTAACTAAAATCACAATTCCTAAAAAAAATTTAAGCTCCGTTTTTAGAAGTCGTTCCAAAGGTTTATTACACTTTTATCACCCGAGTGATTGATCATAAAGGCCTCCGCTCATTGCAGCGATATATCGCTGCGATTTTGCGATAATTGTTCTCAGTAAATTTTGTATGGGGATGCGCGCGATACTACACACTGCCGCGATAATATCGCTGCGATTTTGCGATACTTGTTCTCAGTACATTTTGTATAGGGACGCGCTCGATCCCACACACTGCCGCGATATTATCGCAACCTGACGCAATCTCTTTCTACTACATTCAGTGAAGGGCGCATGCGTGACGCGAATCGCGGAATCGCTGCAGTTTGTAAGGTGTCGCGATATCGCTGTCGATAAAATCGCTCGATACATCGCTGCAATGTGCGGAAGCCTTAAATATCACTAAACAGGATGTTAGGGTAAATTAAATGCATTACTTTAAGGGATGATTGCACACATGATACTGAACAAGTTTCCTTAAGAAACCTATAAGAAAAATTAACAAACATTTTTTTAATCCATACAAAGGCTGTGTTTCCACCAGAGATGTGCGAGGTAGCCAATAGCGCGCTCACTCGATCACGTCATAGTCATCATCATATCGTATGGCATTTTTGTCTTCCTGCTTGGATCCGAGGGGGGGGGGGGGTTAAATTTCGAGGTCGAGGTGTTTCAGCCAGTCTTCCGCTGCCGGGGTTAGCCTGTGGAGTTCTTCGATTCCACCGGGGAAACGGCGCAGAGTGCACTCGTTTACCACATGGGAGAGGGTCTGGTCAGGTGCCCCGCAGTCGCAGGTTGGAGACTCCCTCAAACCCCACTTGTGGAGGTGATAGTTAGTCCTTCCGTGGTTGGTTCTGAACCGGTTAAGCTTAACCCAGGTCTTACGGTCATTTTCAAAACCAGCCGGTTTGACAGTCGGGTCTCGCACGAGGCTTGCATGCGGATGGTCAAAAACGTCATAGTGAAATTGAAGCACTCTCATTGGCCGATTTTTTCGCCGCCTCGCTACCTCTCTGGTGGAAAATCAGCCTAAATGCAATCAGCTAATCGACCGTGTTTGTATGAAAAGTTGATTTTTTTTTGCTAATTTCCCTTTGTTTCTTTAGGAACGTTGTTTAGTATCATAGGGTACAATCACCCCTTAAAGTAATGCAATTGTTTACTCTGGCACCCTGTAGTCTGACCACAAGGGCTGTATCTGGCATTACTAAGGCTAGGCATTAAAAAGTAAAAAATAGAGATTTTCCATTAGCATACAGCTGAGAGAGCGAGATGTACCTAGCGGCACCACTGTATAATAGAAAGAGATACGTGACACGAATCAATAGAACCGTTTTTTAGTCACTAATCAATTTTTACAATTCGGTTTTCGTGAATAATTGGGAATCTTAAGTGAAATCGTAGATACTTTTGTGAAATATACTGACACTACTTCATTAATTTATCCACGATTTTACGTTAGACTCAGAATTATAGACAGTATTAGAATTTTTGCCTGCGAATAGTCTCCAAAAACATCCAAAAACTGTTTCATTTGACAACTCATGTCACTGACTCTATTCCTGTAAGGTATAATAACTTTATGAGATTTTCACATGGTAGTGTCAAACTGACATCGGTCTAGTCAAATACTGTATTAATATTTGACTAGACAGATGACAGTATGACACTACCATGTGAAAATATCTATTTTTTTACTTTTTAATGCCTTCAGATTCTGGTCGACCTATACCTACGGAGCGGTACAGCCATCATGGCCAAGACTATAGTATCTTATGTACACCTGGAGAGTTTAATCATCCAGGTGATTAAATTCGATTAAAAGTTTTCAAAGTCCACAGTTTTTTCACATCCCGCCTTGGGACTTTGGGACTGCACCAATTCGGGAATATACCCATTACCACTGAGAAAGTTTTTGGGAATATTAAAATTAACACTGGTAATATTTCTTCAGGTTTTTCCAGTACCACTGATAATTTTTTCAATGGAATATTACTAATTACTCTTCGCGAAATATTCCCATTATCACTAAGAATGTTTTTCAAGGGAATATTACCATTATTACCGGGGAATATTCTCAAGGTAATATTCCCAATTCCACTGGGAATTTTCTCAGGGGAACGTTCCCTTCCCAGTAGGAATATTATTCACTAATGTCAAACGTTTCGGAATGTCATTCCACTATTGTATTACCGCTAATATTATGCAAAATATACGTATTTTCTCATTTGTCGTCCAATTTTTGTCATATTTGCGCATAGCTGTTGATCCCTGAAACAATTTTTTTAAATTAGTATTTACAATTTTTATAAAACCTCGGTAGGTACGTATTTCACCAAAGTACAACATACATACAGGGTGGAAAATTAAGATGGGGCACAAAGGGCAGCTACCAGAAGCATTACACGTACAAGAAAACGTTCTTAGAAGACTAACCCTAACTTTTAGAGTATTTTACTTCTGCATTCACATATTTTGAAAAAAATTGACAGTCCTCGAGAAAAACTGATATTTTCACCATTTCTTTTTGTTTTCATCCCACGTCTATCTCAAGTCCATATGGGGTCAGCCGAGGGTATATTTATACATTAAGTAGGGAAATAAAATAACAAAAAATCATCCTAATTGTGATTTAAACACTTAAAACATTTTTAGGGGTGGTTCAGACAATGAAACTGTTTACTATGGGAGCAAATCTGAAATAAAAAATATTTAGTCTCTGTAATGCTTCTGGTAGTTGCCCTTATCTTCACTTTCCACCCTGTACGTACACTCTCGCGCCATTATCCCACAGGGGTAAGCTATATCACTTTGTGCGTTTTCCCTCAGTAGGTTAACACATTGCAGGCTGAAACACCTGATTGTCTGAAAAGAAGATCCGTGCTTCGGATGGCACGTTAAGCCGTTGGTCCCGGCTACTATCTCTAGTGGTAGTAATCGTTACATAATAACCACGTCAGAGGCCGTGAGGCGGTTCTGAAATAACTTTGACACCAGTGCTTGCTGCCCACATAAGATGAAGAATAGATATATCTTCTTCTTCTTATCGTGTCGACTTCAAATTCTGAACAAAGTCGCTAAATAGTACCTTGCCAGAATTGGGCAACCGATACTGCACCGTCGCTAGCGGTTATGAGCTCCTCCTGCGTGCAGGTGTTAGGGCACGTAGGGCACGATGTGAGATGGGCCATCGTTTGTGGGGCTCCACACAAGCAACTCACATTTTGCGCATCCGAGAAACCACCCCCTATCAATTTCAATCCAAGGTAAGCAATTAGGTCAATATACAGGGTTCAACTTAATAAATATGCTGACACTTTTTAAGGGGATGATCAGACCATCAAACTGAACAATTTTCTCTATGGGACCAACATAGAAATCGCGAAAAAAATATCTGCTGTCCCATAAATTTGGACAAATGTAGCAACGAATAGTCCCAATTATAATCGTCGTAGGCGCAGAATCTATCCTGGAGCTCCATTATATTGTTCCAAACGGTTCGGTTGAACGCGAACCCCATGTTATGGAGACTTGAATGCCAGGGTGTTATTTCAACCTGTAGATAAGTACAAACATGTTATCATGGCGTAAATGATTGACAATTTTGTACCTTTTCCTTGTAGTAGGTAACAGCCCATACAACCATTTGTTACCAATTCTGTCGACGTGTAGTAGTAATGTTACTACACAAGTTTAGTGTAGTAACATTACTACACGTCGAAATCGCAAAAAAAATCACCCCTCCATACAAAACTGCTAACCCGAGTAGGTTAGCAGTTTTGTATGGAGGGGTGATTTTTTTTGCGATTTCGATATTGTTCCCATAGAGAAAGTTGTTCAGTTTGATGGGCTGATCATCCCCTTAAAAAGTGTCAGCATATTAAGAAGGACCCTATACAAGGTGTTACAAAAATACAAATCAACCTTTAAGGGGGTGGTGGTGTAGACCATGAACCTGAACAATTTTCACTATGGGACCAATATCGAAATCGCGAAAAAAAAATTGATGTTCCATACCTACTCTACAAATCGACTAGAGCTAAAATATGTATGGGATATCAATTTTTTTTTTCGTGAACTCGATGTTGGCCCCATAGATAAAGTTGTTCAGTTTGACCGGTCTAAACAACCCCCTTAAGAGTTTTAAATATTTATTGTTACTTATTACTTATTAAATATGTATTACTACTTAACACCTTGTAGAAACTTTGAAACAATTACCTAATATCTCCCCACCCTCCGTTTCCTTTCACAAGCTTCTTATTATGCTTAGCACCGCCGGCGCTCACGGTCGCTGTTATCCTCGACGGGAAGAGGAACTTCTTCGCGTTTTGTAATAACTTTTGTACTTTACTAATGACTGTTGAGGCGTTGCAGTTTGATTTCTTGTGGTGGAAGCCGCTGGAAAAAATAGCACAAGTTTAAGGATACAATAATAAACTTTGCTTAAAAATCCACATAAGATGTACAATCCATTTAACTTAAGAAGGTGCGAGAAACAATCAATTTTCACATTTACTGGGTGAAATTGATATCATTCGTATTCTTTTATAGTAGATTACACACCGAGGACAGGAAAGTAAGAAAGGTCTCAGATCTCATGTACCTAATTGTTGACCGAGGCGAAGCCGAGGTCAACAAACATGTGATCTGAGGCTTTCTTATTAAAATTTACTGTCCGAGGTTAGTGTACTATTTTTCTTCTCGACGGAGGTGAAAGCGACAACTTCGTTTAGCGCAGCGGGACGAGAATTGACGCTTTCTGTCCGGAGGGAAGAAAAACTACTTAAGAGTCTACCCATCAAACTGAAAATTTTTTACTATGGGAGCAAACCAATCGAAGCAAAAAAAAAATCTGCTGTTGCATACAATTGAGTCGATTCCGATCGGTTTGCTCCCATAGTAAAAGTTGTTCAGTTTGATGGGTAGACTCTTAGTTTAAAAGGATGCTAATGATATCAATTGCACCCTATAAAATAGTCTAAGGGCTCGCACTACGAATTCTAAACTAAATTAAAGAAATTAAAATGTTTAAAGTCAACTAAATCAATACATACCACTCCCCAATATGAAACACCCTAGGTCCTTTACACAGCATAACCTTAAACTTCTCCTTCCCAGGCCTGTTCTGGGACAAATGTAGCAACGAATAGTCCCAATTATAATCGTCGTATGCGCAGAATCTATCCTGGAGCTCCATTATATTGTTCCAAACGGTTCTGTTGAACGCGAACCCCATGTTATGGAGACTTGAATGCCAGGGTGTTATTTCAACCTGTAGATACGTACAAACATATTATTATGCCGTAAGTGAACGAAGTACAATCGAAAACCGGAGAGAAAAAATGATTGGAAACTTGATACGATTTCTTTAAAACCATACTGGAAGAAAGATAGAGGAGAAGAGAGGCAGAGGAAGACCTAGACAGTTATCTAGCCCAAGTGAAGGAAAAGGTTGATGTCGTGTCGTATCAAGAACTCTAGACACTAGCGGAAAAGTTACTAGATTGGCGAATACTCCACCGACAAGAGCGCAGCTCTTAAATATGATGATGATGAAGTGATTAACAATTTTGTACCTTTTTCTTGCAGTAACAGGGTTTAATCTTAAATGAAATATAGTCTCATATTATAGATTGAAGCTTTTCCGAAATAACACTAGATTAAATTTTTATTGGTTTTACTTAAGCAGCCAGGTGGTTCGCCTTTAGGGCTTGCTTGCACCAAACAGTTTTAGGCTTAAACGTATATTTAGTAATAGCTCAGCATTGCTCATACGAATGATAGCGTCATGTTTAAATTTATCATATTATCGCACGTATCATGCTACGGCCGCAATTTCTACTATTGTTTCCGGAAATTTACGATTCTTTATTTCGGGAAATTCCTTTTTATCGATTATACGTACTAGGTACCACCTACCTACTTCTTATAAGTCAAATAACTTAGATACTTAAGTAAAACCACTAATATTTAAGTTATAATAGTATTATTAATGATAACTAATTCATGCACGTGCCTTAAAAAAATACCAAAAACCCAAGCTAAGTATATTACAGCAGATACAAACTTAAAAACTAAAACATGCTAAGTAAAGTGATCTCATGTATACTCCATGCCAATAAGATTGTCTTAAGATGTAAACAACAAACTTAACACACAAAAAAAATCTCGGCAAACCAAAAACCTAAACTGTGTTAAGAATTTAACGTAAAACATTAAAACAAAGTCTCTTAAATTGACAATCGAACAACATTTTAATGTTATTCGATTCGATGTCGCAGATTATAAAACCATAACTTACACGAATAGACCGAAACAACTCAAAATTATTAACATTAACAAAGTATGTTCATTTGATAAAATTATAACTATTTTCAAGTACCAAATAGCTGATATATTATTTTCTATTATGCGGTGCCACACTAATCTACACAAAAAGTCATTGCCCCCTCTGTACCATGTTCTCATTTGATCGGAAACCAGTATCGTTTTGACGTACACGTCATGTCGCTTTACGATATTTTAAAAGTACCGTGGTAAAAGGACAAGAGTGTCATTTGAAATAGCAAACATTTGTTATTTAAAAACTTGTATCAAATCAACAAAAAATCTGTTTGGGGTAAATGACATTCTGTGCACATTTATCTGGCACACATAACTTGAAGCTATTATAATCATGCGAATATGCTGTCGGTGCTAAGTGATTGCTAGCTGTTTTTGGATTACGAGTAGGTATGTCTAGAAAGTTTTAGTAATGTCAGGCAGGCCAATTCAATGTTTGGTCTAAAAACTTTCTGTCACTTATTCTTAGAACAGCTTCCAACGTCCAAGATATGTCAGGTAGTATATCTTTTTGATAAACAAATTTTGCTCATCAGAATTAGCCAGAAAGCTAAATAGCAATCGTAAAATCTTTTCGTCCTTACTTTGAATGAAGTATAGGTAAAGTACTGGCCTTTATAAAATATTAACACTGAATAGGCTAACAAATATCTAAAAATCGTTCAATTGATGACGCCATTTTAACACTGTTTTTATTGGAAAAAGCGCTGAACGAGTCAAAATGAATACAGTCCAGTCAAGTGATTAAATATCAGACGAAATCTCCTAAAATCAAAATCACCCTTTTGCTCTTATCCCATTATTTGGTAGCCATCTCTTTCCAATTAATTTCTTATAAGGTCAAAAGCACGTGGACGGACGAGCGCAGTGAAAACAATATAAAATAATTCCTACTTTTATACGGGTAAGTATAGACAGCGACAGCTCAGTCCATTCGTCATACATACAAATACCAAAATTCAAGACCGTAATCCCTTTCAGGGTGGTCAGACACATTGCTACAACTATCAACTTTCTGTTTAAGAATGTAGCTCATACAACATAGAACCAATGCTCACATTTTTAACAATTTAAGTTTTAGGACTTCCTAGGAGGTTTTGTAACATCATGTATAGGAATTATTTCGTACTGAACTCTCTGCGTCTACGACCGTCCTAGAAGTCTTGCCAGTCTCCTAAAAATTTGTTAAATCCGAAATACCCTGTTGTAAAAAAGATTTAAATTAAGAAAAAGCTAAATGACTATACAATCCAAAACCAACAAACTAAATATAATTTTGTAAGCATTTCATTTCAGCCAAAAGGAGAGCTAGCCACTAAAGGGGTTGTGTTTTCACGTGACATGGTGTCGTGACATTTTAATAAATTCAGTTCAATCGGTATTTTTATGTGACGAAGACGCAGAAATCTTGTTCAGTTCACGATGTTTTTTTTTCAAAATATGGTCTTTGGGTTTTGCGTTAATTTGTTAATTAAATTCAAGTATAGCTTAGTAGCACTATCACTTTTTTGCACTGTTATAAATGTAAGTACAATTATATTAGAAACATACAAAACACATGCTAGCCTTTTCAGGTTAGTCAAAAACATGCATATACCAAATAGTTTTCAACCGGGCTATTCTGTTTAATCTATTCAAGGTTTCTGGCTGGACACGCGAAAAACATTATTGATCTCAATAAAAACAGTCACAATGTCAAAACACAAAAAATGTCACGTGAAAACGAGCTTTACTATATTACAAACACCTTTTGAGTGCTCGCATAGAGGTTGGGGTAGACTTGGAAGTTCCACGTCTGGGTGTCTTGCTGTTTCCTTCTCCTTTCCTCGTTGGCTGCTCGCACTTGCTGTATGTAGCTCAATGTCAGCTGTTTCTTCCTCTGTACGTAATACGGTTCAAATTCGATTGGTTTTGTTGGCAGTGGGTTTGGTAGTGATTATTCTCATTTAAATTGGGAATATTTTTTGAATTTTGGGAATATACACAATTTATATTATTCCCATTTAAATCGGGAATATTTTTAAAGCTTTGGGAATATTCGCAATGTTTATTATTCCCAATTAGATAAGGAATATGCTTAAAACTTTGGGATTATTCTTTTAACCTTAAGACCTTTATTTCCTATATATTCCCAAATGTAGAATTTTCTTTGGGTGGAAAAGAAAATTAAGAATATTCCCAATCTTCCCATTCCTGGGAATATTCCTAACGATTTCCTAATACTGTCAACCCAGTTTTTTCATCAGTCATGAATTTTAAATGAAGTTTTTATCAAAACTTCCCATTATGTACCATTTCAACGGAAATTTTCCCAAAATAACAGGCAATGGATACTTATGAATAGATTATTTCAATGACTTCCCAATATTTTTTTAAATGTTCGTTTGTCATTTTTGTTTCCATAATTTTGTATGTTTTTGGTGTGCAAATAAATAATAATTATATTTTTAAATAATGTTAACGGTGCCACAAAAATAGAATTAAAAACAAAATGTGAATAATTTATGAATGATATGAAAATATATTATTTAATATATGACATTAATTAATGAATTTTATTGTATATTGCATTTTATTGTATTGAGAAATAGTAAATATTTGTCTACCGCGGAAAGTCCATAACAAAACATTGTGCAAAGTGTTAAAAGTGCCTTGTTAGTGTATCAACTGAAAAACAACCTTAATTTTTGAGTTGTAAGATATTTATTTGCGAAATTCTCAAGTGTCCAACCGAAGGTAAATTTTTGGCCAAAGCCGAAAGTTCTATTATAAGTAGAATTTAGTAATTTAGGAATACCGAATTACTAGTATACCCAAATAAAATTACAATACCTATCTATATTATATCGCGAATGGAAAGAACGCAGTGCCCGGTCAGGGTTTCACATAGGACCATAACTGTATATTTTGTAACATCTGTAAAACATGTGAAAGCAATAAATGATTATGATTATGAAATTACGGATTTCATTTAGCCACTAAAAACGGCAATTTCAATTTGATTAAAATGAATTGAATCTTAAAATTATTATATTAAATACGTATTTTATTAATTAAAACAGTAACATTGTAACAATCCAGGCTGAATAAAATGCTTCGGCTTTGACAAAAACGTCGGCTGATTAGCCGAAGCCGAAAATGTGGCCTAAGTCAAAGATTCGGTCGGACACTACCCTTACAATTTCGTTTATTCTCATTTGAATCGGGAATTTTATTTAAACTTCGCTTCGGGAATATTCACAATGAATATTATTCCCATTATTTGAAGCGGGAATATTCTAAGTGTATACCTAATGCATAAAAGAGACAAGAATATCTCCATTCTAAGTGACATACACCGGAATTTAGTACATTCTAGTTTGCTAGATGTCGTTATGAACATTATTTCGCAATTTTTGCATCCACTATTTCGGATTTACTACTCTTTTTAGTTACCTACGCTACCTCTCTTACCGTAGTTGGTTTGGTTCATAATATTGGAAGACTAATCAAAATTTCTTAGCGTATATTGGCAATTCATCTATTCGCGGGCAAGGGGTCACCGCCATCTATGAGGCGATATTTTGAGCTTTTTCCGGTGTACGCCACGTAGTATGGAGAATTAGCTATGGATTTAGAATGATAAAGGATGCCAATCCTCCTTACAAGCATCGAAACACGAATATTTGCCACGGCGGCCGGCAATGTTCAACCTTTTATCGTACGTCGATGTTTCAAATTAGACCTGTGTCAATCGATCATTTTTCGTAACCCGGGTCGATCATGACCCACTTGTATAGGGATCGGGTTAAAATGACTCGATCTTTTCGATCATTTGGGTCACAGTTCATTTGTACGACTGACAGAATGACGAATGCTATGTTGAGCAGGTTATTGCTACTAATTGAAGCTGAATAAAGCATGACGATCTTAAACGCGCGTCACGTGTGCAACAAATTCGAAAAATTCAAAAATCACATCGACAGGTCGCGAGCCGCATGCGCGGGTCACGACTCAAACAACCCGGTTTATTTCACTCACGAGAAAGAGTGCGAGCGAACGAACGCGGTTTGTAAGTAAAAGAAAGAGATAGACACGTTTTGTTTTTTACGTCTTATTCAATTGACAACGAAGACTCGATCATTTTGTAAGCAAGCAATTAGTTACGGTAACTATATAAAAATAAAGTGCAATTTGGTTTGCTTTGTAATCGGGTTAAATGATCGAATCTTTTAAAGACCCGTGATTCGATGACTCGTTTACAGGTTGCGATCGAATCAAAACGATTCGATCAATCGCGATCGACACAGGTCTATTTCAAATTTAAGGTTTGTCTCTTTCTGTCAGAACAAAAACTTAATAAAACACTTTTATTTTATTTTCGTAGTTTTATTAGAAATAGAAAGGGACAAACCAACAACGACGATGAAAACACCATCGACCGCCAATGAATATTTCATGTTTCACCGCTTGTAAGGCAGTCTGTACTCCAGGTATAGACAATACCTATGCCACCTTCCTGAGAATAGCACTCTACTTGTCTCCTTGGTTTAATGTAATGAAATGAGTAATGAACAAGAAGTTTGGAATCCTCTATAGTGGAGCACAGACTGCCTAACAAGCGGTGAAACATGATAATACTCCTTGGTGGTCGGTAATGATCGTTCTTCTCCGTAGTTGTTTTTAGTGACGTTAAAGGCCTCCGCACATTGCAGCGATATTATCGAGCGATATTATCGACAGCGATATCGCGACACCTGCAGTGATTCCGCGATTCGCGTCACGCATGCGCCCCACCACTGAATGTAGTCGAAAGAGTTGCGATAATATCGCGGCAGTGTGTGGGATCGAGCGCGTCCCCATACAAAATGTACTGAGAACAATTATCGCAAAATCGCAGCGATATTATCGCTCGATAATATCGCGGCAGTGTGTAGGATCGCGCGCGTCCCCATACAAAATGTACTGGAAACAATTATCGCAAAATCGCAGCGATATTATCGCTCGATAAAATCGCTGCAATGAGCGGAGGCCTTCACTTTATCCCTTTCTAATTTATGTCTTGGCATGACGTCACTCAATTTTCGTTGTGACGTCATTGGAACAGAAAGGGACACACGTAAAATTGGAAATATCGACGACGGAGACGAACGTAAATTTTCTTGTATCAATGCTTGTAAGGAGTTCAGCGATGATAGCCCCATACGGAAGAGAGCTAGCGCCTCAATCATGAGGCGGCGGTTCGATTCCTTGCCTGTACCACTAAGTTCTTCGGAATTTATGTACGGTTGTATTTATCATTTACTAGCTCGGCGGTGAAGGAAAACATCGTGAGGAAACCTGCATTCCCGAGAATGAAAAGAAAATACCATAAGTTCGGAGGAATGCGTAAATATGGGTGAGCTTGGGGCGAACACAATAGACCAGCGATGGTCGCAGTGTTACATAACGACCCTTGCTTGCAACAGCCCAATCACAAATAATAAGGAGGAGTGCTATCCTTTATGATTTAGATCCATGGTAATGAATGACAAACGACAAAGCAACCTCATCTCACCTTGTCCCCATGAACGTGGTACTGATAGGTCTTCAGGTACGTCCCTAGTGCCAACATCTCGCACTGCGGGCAACTCTTGTTCGCCGTCGACCATATCAGTTGGAGCACGTGCAGAAAGTCTTCGGCGACGTAGTGGTCTTCCTCGAGGAAGAGCACCAGACCTGAAGAGACAGTAAATCATCATCATCATCTTAAGCACCAGACCTGAAGACCGAGATTCGTAAATGATTTACATCATCTCAGGGGTTTTTTTTCGGGGGTGGGGGGCATATTTATAGAAAAACAATGAAAAAGTAAGTGCTGTAATCACTTTTCCATACAAATATTCGGATTTCGGTTGGGGGGATAAATCCCATCTAGGGGATATAATCCCCCGGGGGGGGGGGGGGGGGGGGCTGGATAAGTGCCTGACTGCACACTCAAACTACTTTTAAATACAGGGTATAAGAAATTTAAGATTACACACCGAGGGCAGAAAAGTAAGAAAGGTCTCAGATCACGGAGGCGGAAATCGGCATCTTCGTTGAGCGAAGCGGACAGAAAGTTGACGCTCTCCGTCCGGAGGGGAGAAAAGTATTAACCCTTAAACCACATACTCTACCCTTCAAACTGACTAACTTTTACTATGGGAGCAAACCGATCTGCTGTTCCATACTAAACTGTAACGCCTACTCGACTGAAATGTATGCCACAACAGTTTTTTTTTGCTCCGATTGGTTTGCTCCCATAGTAAAAGTTGTTCAGTTTGATGGGTAGACTCTTAGTTTAAAAGGTTGCTAATGATAACAATTTCACCCTGTACGGGTTCCTTCTTAATATGCTGACCCTTTTTTATGGGGATGATCAGACCATCAAATTGAACAACTTTCTCTATGGAACAGCTGTTTTTTTTAAACGATTCCGACATTGTTCCCATAGAGAAAGTTGTTCAGTTTGATGGTCTGATCTGATCATCCCCTTAAAAATCGTTAGCATAAATAAAATACCCTATAACAGAAAACAGTTCCGTCATTAACTGACAGACAACGAACAGCCTAAACAGCTGAAGATAGAAACAGAAAATTTAGAATACATGTTCTACAGAAAGGATTTTTGGGTATAAACGTTTGTAATCAATGTGGCCAAAGTTGCGGATAAAAACTAAGTAGTTAAAAGTAAAAAAATTACAAAAAAGTAGTTGAAATGCTTACTAAAATGAGAACCAAGACACAAAACACATTCAGGACATTCAGTAATAGCTAACGAATGCATTAGCTCTAGAAGATGCATGAAATCCGGTGTTACAATGTGATCCTCTTCTAGAAATAACACTAGACCTGCAAGAGGATAGCATAGGGTAAAGAATGGACGCAGAGGACTGATCACGGTCTGTAAATGTCAACTGAATGGTAGGGTCGATTGAGCTAAGTAAGGCTGAACGCACTAACTAAATGTCATGATAACAATTTCATTCTGTATAAACACTACGTACCAGTATGTGTGGAGGTGCACTGCAGCTGGTTGAATATCCTGTTCGCTTTCCACCACCAGTGGTGCTTGGTCTGTGTGTACTTCGCCTCCCGGTAGTGTCCGTGCACGTCCGGGTGTTGCGCGTTCGCGCATTTTAGTTTTACTGCTCTGTGGACAGACAAAACTCAATTCAATTTGATTTATTCAACAACTTACACAAACACCTAAAATCTGGCACGAGCAAAGCAAGCTCGAGATTTTAATTCACAATGAAAACATATACAAACAATATTTAGAGCGATCTCGAGATTTCACTGAATTCTGGAGCAAGCGAAGCTAAGTGAATTTGATATCTTATTTTACAGCAATATAAATGAGATCAGTAAAGTACGATCTAAAAACAGGAATGAGCAAAGCGACCTCGAGAATTTGCTTCAATGTAACTCGATTTTTCGACGAAGGCTTACGATGATAGGCCGATGCTGATAGACTGATGAATGACAATGATAATCTGATGACAATGATAGGCTGATGTGATGACGATGATATGCTTACGATGGTAGGTCGATGAATGACATAGTGGATTGTACGGGGGTTACGCTACTAAATAACACGACACGTCCGATTGCAATAACAGCTCGTTTATTACTGATCATAGGTGGGGGGTGCAGTTGCATACATATCACTTCCTTCCCGATTACATCGAAGCTCTGGGGAAGATAAAATAACAATATTACAACACGCCTTATAACTACTTCTTGGTAACTAATAAAACTGTTTATAGCTAACAATGTTATTCCTTGGCCTTAACTGACGCCTGACCGGACTGCCGAGCGGCTCATTGTCGCTATTGTTAGCAGTAACGATGTGATCACTTCCGATTAACGATCCTTCGCCTAGCTCGGCAGTTCGTTCATGCTCCTCTAAACCATCCCCAGGTTCTTCGCATGCCTCCGCCCACTCCTCACCCCCCGTATCCGCTTCCTGTCCTCCCGCGTCACTACCTTCAGTAGCCCTAGCCAGCCCTAGCCCAGTAGATAGAATATCTCCCTCTGTGCAAGGTAAAACTGTAATCGGAGCCTCTGCCGGTGCCACATTTAGTGGTCGTACCGGCTCGGACGTCGGTGACGGCGGCGACGGCGGCATGTGCAGCGTGGGCGGCGGTGAATGCGGAACATCATTACATTGCTTTGTATATTTCCTTATTTGATCCAAATGCCTTCTATGTGTTACCTCATTATCCTTGAAATAAATTTCAAACATTCTATTCCCAACAATCTTTGTAACTTTTCCTATTGCCCATATACCCTTTCTTGCTACAAACCACTTTGCCCATACAGTTTCCCCCACAGAAAATTGTCTATTTAATTTTAATTTTTCTGCAACATTGAAATCACTTTTCTGAGGTGGTAGAATGAGATCTAATCTTGACCTTAAATTGCGGCCCATCATTAGTTTTGCTGGGGTTTCTCCTGTGGAACAGTGGTTTGTATTCCTATACTCAAACAGATAACTCTGCAACTTTTCGTGTAATATTTGTTGTGTTTGGTTTTCTAATTTTAATATACATTTAATCATTTTCTTACACGTTTTTACAGAGTTCTCTGCTTGGCCATTGCTGGAAGGATGGTAAATGGGTGAAGTAATGTAATTTATTCCATTGTTTTTACAAAAATCTATAAATTCTTGAGAACATATTTTTGGATCATTGTCAGAAACAATAGTTTGAGGTAAACCGAAGGTTGCAAAAATATTTTTCAATTTCACAATAAGTGCTCTTGTCGAGGTGCCGCGGTCCATATTAATGCATTCCAGCCATTTACTAAACGCGTCGATAACTATTAAATACACGTTCTGACCTATAGACATATAATCACAGTGAATACGAACCCATGGACCCGGGGGGCGCGGCCAGGGCGCGGGGGGCGCACTAGCCGGTGCCCCGCGAACACTCGCGCACGCCTCGCATCCGCCAATCCACCTTTCTATGTCACTATTTATTGAAGGCCACCACATTTTGCTACGGGCTATACTTTTTGTTTTTACGACCCCGAAATGAGCCGTGTGTAGTTCCTCCAGCATACGGTTTCTATAAACTGTCGGAATAACAATTCTGTAACCGCGAAATAGGCAACCGTTATTCAGTTCTAAATCCGATTTACAATAGAAATAAGGTTTAATAGAATCACACTTTATTTTTCTTGGCCACCCCTTGTTCATATAATTAATAACGGTTGTTATTACCTTGTCTAGCTCCGTGGCCTTTTTTATGGAAACCGGTTCTATATCAGCGTTCATAAATAAAAAATATCTACTGCTATCCTCCTCACTCTCACTGCACCCGGTGACCGAAAGCGGCGCTCGCGAAAAATAATCTGCCACTAAATTATTCTTGCTACTTACGTACTGCACCGTATAATTATATGCAGATAGAATGATCGCGTATCTTTGTAGTCGTGACGCGGCTGTCACTGATACACCGTTTTTTTTACCAAAAATCGAAACTAATGGCCGATGATCCGTTTTTAAAATAAATGGTTCTTGGCGTCCGTATAAATACTGATGAAAATGTTTTACACCAAATATGATAGCTGTGGCCTCCTTTTGAATTTGGCTATAGTTCTTTTCGCTTGCTATTAAAGCCCTAGAAGCGAATGATATTGGTCGCTCGCGGCCGTCAGGGTCGACGTGCGAGAGCACCGCGCCCAGGCCGGCCGGCCCCGCATCTACCGTCAGCACGAGCGGCGCCGACGGCTCGAAATGAGCCAAGACTTGATCACTAGCTAACACTTGCTTCACGCTATCGAGCGCCGACTGCTGCCGGGTGCCCCAATTCCATTGACTATTAGCGTGGAGTAATTCGTGTAGGGGATGTAATAATGTCGACGCATTAGGAATAAAGTTGCGATAGTAGTTTACTACGCCCAGAAACCTTTTTACCTCCATAACATTATTAGGGATTGGTGCGTTTTTTATTGCATCCACCTTTTTAGGGCACGTTCTCAATCCATTCTTATCGATAACGTAACCTAGATAGGTTACGTTATCCTGGAAAAAGGCGCACTTTTCCTTTTGTAGCCTTAGCCCTGCATCTTGTAATCTACGGAAAATTTCTTTTAGGCGAGCCATGTGAATTTCCTTTGTTGGTCCTGTACAACAAATGTCATCTAACCAAATACTAACCCCCTCAATTCCCGCCAATAACGTTTCCATCGCCCTTTGAAAAATAGCCGGCGCATTCGCTAGTCCGTACACTAATCGCGTATATTTAAATAACCCCTTCGGTGTATTTATTGTAGTTAATTTTTGTGAGGGCTCTGAAATTCTAAATTGGTTGTACGCATTACTCAAATCAATTTTCGAATAGCTCTGCCCACCCCCAATTTTAGAGAACACTTCTTCTATTCGCGGAAGGGGATATTTATCCACTTTCAAGTCTTGATTAAGCGTACAAGAGAAATCGCCGGCTATTTTAACTTTCCCGTTTTCTTTTAAAACGGGTACGATTGGAGTAGCGTACTCTGAAAAATTTACGGGTACTAAAATTCCTAATTGCACAAGTCTTCCTAACTCTTCCATCACTTTCTCTTTAAGAGCGAAAGGTATCGATCGCGGTTTGTAAAATTTTGGCTTTGCATCTTCTTTTACATGTAACTCAACATCAAATTTGTTAAAACAGCCGAGACCGTCCTTCCAGACGTCTGGAAATTCATTAAAAAGTCGCTGCACCTCAACAGTGTTTCCATTAATTTTTGACAATGTATGGTGGTTTACTGTTGCAAAATACATTTTAAATCTTGTCATGAAATCTCGCCCCAAAAGTGGTGGACCACCATTCGTAACTACGTAAAATTTTATGTCATGTGAACAATTTTTATATGTTACTTTTGTTATGAAATAACCCTGGGGCGTGATTTTATGGCCATCATACATACACATTTTTAGATCACTCTGAATTAATTTATGTTTTGAAAAATGATGTTTGTACAGTACTTCCGAAATGACGTTTGTACCGCAACCAGTATCCAACTCCATACACACTTTTAGGTTATCTATAATCACTGAAATTTTAAGTGGACTATTGTTTACATACCGCATGTTAAATACTTGACACTCCTTGCAGCACTCGCCTTGAGGTTCGTTTTCTACCTCGATGTTATGAACTGCACTGTTACCTTTTTTAAAACCGCACATTTTTTTTAAATGGCCTTTTTCGCCGCACTTTTGACACTTATAGCTTTTAAAACGACACTTTTCAGACTCGTGATTTTTAAGGCCGCATACCGCACACTGTAAGACTCCAGCCACGGCACCAGGAGCTCGGCTGTGACTGAAACCGCCGGCGCGGGCGCCGGAACCGTTACCTCGCCGGTTTTCAATCTTATGCAGTGATTCCTCCTGCTTTATAAATTGCGGAAATTCCTCACCGGTGCGCGCCTGCCTAGCACACGCCGCCTGTTGGGCTACTTCAAGCGCCTTCGTGAATTTCAGCGTTTTCAAATCTTGTTCAAAAAGACGATCACGCTCTGGGCCCGAACGAAACCCTAACACGAACCGGTCGCGCAACACGGTATCCAACTCTGCCGCTCCAAACTCACAATGGACAGCTAATCCTCTTAGCCTGGCTGCCCATTCTTCAGCACTTTCACCAGATGACTTGACCGCATCATAGAACTTTGCTCTGTCAGCAAAAGTTGATCGTTTTGGAGTAAAATGTGCGCTCAGCACACTCTCGAGCTCTTTAAATGTTGCTTCTTCTACCTTCTTTGGATGTAGTAAATTCCTTGTTAGTAGGTATGACTCATCTGTTAAATGAGTTAGCAACACCGCGCACTTATTTGCATCGTCATCGACTTTATTTAGTTTAACGAACTGCGTAAAACGCCCCAAAAAAATAGACCATTCTTGAGATTTATGATCGAAAACTCCTAAGGAACCCAAAAAATTCGACATTTTTATTTATTTGTGGGTGGGTATCGCCCGACTCGTTGCCAGTTGGATTGTACGGGGGTTACGCTACTAAATAACACGACACGTCCGATTGCAATAACAGCTCGTTTATTACTGATCATAGGTGGGGGGTGCAGTTGCATACATATCACATAGAAAGTAGACTTACTGTTCAAATTTGACATCTCTCGGGCAGTCATTGGGGTCCACGCCCGGGAACTCGTTGGGATGCGTCTGTATCGAATACGGGTAGAATATCTGCATCACCTGCAATTTGAAATAAGTTACATTTATCAACAACTAGTGTTTACCCGCGACTTCGTCCGCACAAATTATATACCAGATTTTAAGTCAGATCATAAGCTATCAAACAAAAAAAGTTTCAACAAAATAGGTTCATTAGTTTTTGCGTGATGCGCGAACAAACAAACAAACAAACTAACTTGTCAATAGATGGCACTGCACGTCATTTAAATCGCGCTATCGAGTGTTATTTGAGTTTATATGAAGTGAACCGCTACTTTTTTATTCCTCACAATTTTTACGGTTTTATAATAGTTAGATTAAGGTGAAATATAATGGAAAAAAAATAATGGATCTGTGTTGTCTGAAAATAAATAATTTTTTTTTTTTTGTAATAATAAAAACTGGCCAAGAACGTGTCGGACTCGCCCATGATAGGGTTCCGTAATTTTAACACTTTATTGTACACACGGAAATACAGATTAATACAGCATAAAAGACAAGTACAAAGGGCGAGCTTATCTCTGAAGAGATTTCTTCCGTAGCCATTTTATAGGGTTTATATGGAGGTGCTACTTGGGAATGTTCCTCCATTGAAAAGGGAAGATCTTCCACCAGGCTTAGTGTGAAGCCTGGGGACCGGCCGTGGTCCAACAGTTCTTAGTTGGACCTTGTATATATATCGAATCTCTGTGATTATTTCTCTTGCGCGATTTATGTCTCGCATTCGATTGTGAACCTTATTTGTAGTAGGTTACGAGTTACGTATTTACGGTGAACGTTGTCTTTGTATGGAGCATATTTCTGAGAGCGATGGTATCGCCATCTGTTAGCTTCTTTGTTATAACTTGTGGGTGTTGAAATCTATGGCAAGTCCCCACAGGTTCTATGATTAAGTGATTAAGATGCGTATATCTCTTACCTTAGTAAAATCAATGCTCTTAACTAAATTGTTGATCTCTTCGTCATAGTAATCGTGGGAGAAAACGAGAAGGGTGCGCTCGATGTCGCGCGCCTGAGCGAGAGAGACTATCAGATGACGTAGGTACGTCAACCTGGTGTGAACCTGCGGAAGAAAGAGAGAAAACATTATCATCACAGCCCATAGGCGAAGTATTTTTCGCTTACGCTGGTAGACGGAACATCAGTGTAACCGCGTATGAGACAGCGATAGTCATGAAATCCTATACAATTTGTATGAAAATAGACGTCTAACTCCGGAGCCAGACAGCCATCGTAGAACAAAAAAGTGGTTACGTCGATAAGGACAGCAATAAGTAGCGATCTCCTTTTTTAACTAGAGCGAATTTGCTATGTGCAGCTCTTACTGAGTGATATGACAAGACACGTGCTTTCTTCTAGTTCCATCTCTTTCTACGCATCACAGCCTATATACGTCCCTCTGCAGGGCACAGGGCGTTAGTCCACCACGAGCACAATGCGGATTGGTAGACTTCACATACGCATCGGAATTTCTTCTTCAGCGTATGCAGGTTTCCTCACGACGTTTATATGATAAATCCCACCTATTACTTGCTAAAATGCGCTAAATGCTAGTTATTATAATTTAATCATTAATTAATTATGGGATCTATGAAATTCTTGGAAATTTTTATAAATTCAGGGGCAAAAATCTTGATAAACCAATGCAAGCATTAACTTTCACATTAAAAACTTATTAACCAAAAAGTTTATAACACTTAATAAAAAAAACTAAATTGTCAAATGTCAATTACAATAACAATTATCGAGTTCATATTTCGCAGCTTTTGCATTTATTCTATAAAATTATTTAAAATTTCATTTAAATCTACATTAAGACTTGTTAAATTTATAAAATATTTATTATTTTGAAACATGGACGAGGAAGAAGAAAACGTTTTGGTCAGTTTTATACATACCTATACGATTTTTTTTTCGCTTACGCTGGTCAAAGAGATTTAATTATTACTACTTATAGAGAGGACATTGGACAGGTTTTCATACACAAATATTCACCCGTTGTTTTGCAATATTGAATGCATCATGTCAGTGGGACGTGTCAAACTAGAACGACTTGTTACCTCGAGGTAACAAGTCATGGATTACGATTTGGTTCGCGATGTCCTCTCTATACCTAGTAATAAGTTTAAATCTCTTTGACGCTGGTAGACGGAACATCAATGTAACCGCGTATGAGATAGCGATAGTCATAAAATCCTATACAATTTATATGAAGCTAGATGACTGATTCATTAGTCAGGCAGCCGTCGGACAGCAATAAGTAGCGATCTCCTTTTTTAACTAGAGCGAATTTGCTATGTGCATCTCTTACTGAGTGAATATGACAGGACACGTGCTTCCTTTTAGTACCTTCTCTTTCTACGGTTTTACATTACCTATTGGTTATTTACAAAAGTACAATAAACCACAGGTTACTTCGTTACAGATACATCACTTCCTTAGAAAACTCTAAATTCTCACGCTTTAATTCCCTACCGCCAGACGGTAGGCGCAAAAATGTATCTAATGCAGCTTGCCACAGCGTTGTTACTTCGTATAGCATGCGAAGTATGCGACGTTGCCGACTGGAGCGAGTGGCAGAAATCAAGCAAGCGCAACGCTTATGACCTACGGCCGAGATACGGAGGCCTGACTTAACACGGACACTCTCTCGTCCTTAACCTCCTAAGACCCGGAATCTACCAAAGCGGAGCTGTAAGGCTGGACCACACAGAGTACAGCTGCAGAACGGCTGCAGGTCGGCAACAGTAGTAAACTATGGAATTATATGCGAGGTGTCACATTGCGGCTACCGTTCTGCAGCCGCGCCGGACTGCATCTAGTGTGTCATCTCGCATATAATTCCATAGTTTACAACTGCTGCCGGCCTGCAGCCGTTCTGAAGCTGCACTCTGCGTGGCGCAGCCCTTAACCAACGTAAAAAACGGGTTATGCTCAGAAGGTCCTATTAGCAGAACTTCCCTTTTGCAAAACGTTATACTCGCAGAACAGCCTTTTCGCAAAACGTCCTGTACAGTCACGTACCCGTTCCTCAGAAAAAGGGTGTTAACAGACGGACAACTAATGTTTTTTTGACATTTAGATTATTTTTGTCTAATATGAAATGTAGTATAACTACTGAGAAGTAATGTTCCCACTAGTTCCACTATTCGGTGGTGCATTTAAAAGTAGAACTAGTGGGAAAAACAAGTCCCATTAGTTCTACCAGGCCTGTGTCACTCCGCGTGTAGGTATTAAAAACATACCTACAGGCGGCGGCCATTGCGCAAGGGCCAATCTAGTAGGCTGCCGCAATAAACTCTTTCAATACGTATAACCACGTATAACTTATTATGAACCGTAGTCCAGTGAATTAAGGCCCATATTCCCTCAAAAAAATTTGGTAGGTATGTAAATGTACACGTGCTCGGGTGGAACGCGAGCTAAATTAAATCATATTGTTTATCAGATTGAGTACATATTTCTTTGAAAACCATTGCGAAGTAAAGCTTCTGTAACGCTAGTTACTAGTTATTATTCTGTGGTTCTACGGTAGAACTGTTCAGTAGAACTACTGGGAATGAACGATTATTCTACAGGGCCACAGTTTTAAACTATTGAAATTTAAAAATTACAAATTTAAATTACAAATTGAAATTATTGGCATCCTTTTAAACTAAGAGTCTACTCATCAAACTGAACAACTTTTACTATGGGAGCAAACCGAGCAAAAAACTGCTGTTTCATACAGTTGAGTCGAGTAGACATTGCAGTTTAGTATAAGGGATTTTTTTTTTCTTTTAAGCTCCGTAACCCTAAAAAAGACTTTTTATTTCTCAGTCTCTAGAAAAAAATGAAGAACGACCGCCGCGTCGCAGACGACTTAAAGTACTGTTCATACCAAAGCGCGCCCCATCCGTAGTCGTACCACCAAGGGAGGTGAAGTTCATTACTCCTGACAAGACCACCTGCGCTAAATGCACCTGCTTTCCCGAGGAAGACCCTTATGTGAGGCCCAAGTAAGTTCAAGATCGAATGCAACGACACTCCCTGCTGTTGAAGTTACTAACTTTGGCCCTAATGTTGGCCCACCTCTCGGTGGTATTGAAGGTGGACGAAAGTGAGCAGTCGCATGCAGTCGCTACAAGGACCGATCCTGCGCTGCCCTTATCTTCATCATCATATCAGCCGAAAGATGTCCACAGCAGAACATGGGCCTCCTCCAAGGATCGGTCCTGCGCTTCCCGCATTCAGTGAATTCCTGCCGCTTTCACCAGGTCGTCGGTCCACTTTGTGCCTATCCAAGCTTCACCTTCGGGGTCCACTCTAGAACTCTTCGGCCTCATCGTCCATCTGTTCTGCGAGCAATAAGACCCGCTCATTCCAGTGCCAGTTTGGTCAGTGACGCCCACGCTAGGGTTTGGATTTGCCACCCCCTTACCTTTATAAGAAGACCTACCATGGTACCACGTCATAGTAGTGGTCAGAATGTGCACGGTAAAAAACTAAAACAGAAACTTAGAGCGAGCGAAGAGAGCTCGAATTACTCCGCTCTACAAATCGGTTATAGATCAAGCTCAATCATAATTTATTCTTCTCGAATTTGCTGCCCCGCCCCAACACTTCGACCCAGTGGGATCTTTTGTGTAAGCCTCAATACTCTTTGCTTTCTTCACCCTTCAAATACATGGTCAATGAAGGAGGCGATACCATTGAGGGGAAGAAACATAAGATCACCCGGTTTTGGGTATCCATCTCCGAGGAGGTTCATACGTTTTGCCGCCAAAACATCACAGTCACAAAGGATATGTTCCATCACTCCCCATACGGCACTGAGTTTGGTAAACGCAAATTGACGTGATTCCTTGCAGAAAACTGACCCCTTGCCAGAAGTCCCCTGAGCTACTCTACGAGTTGGCAGCGCGTGTTGTGGATAGTCTGGCGTTGCCTGAAGCTTTCAAGTGGACCGAGGAAGAGGTTGCTGATTGGATGGCCGATAATGTCAGATTGCCGGAATATCGGGTATGTTAGTCTGTGGCTGGACTCTGGAGCATAGCATATGCCCATGACTATATTCGCGAGTCACAGATATTTAAAAAATTCAAAACATCAACGTTTCACTAGTAGTACCGAAACTCGGTCCAGTGCAATGGGTAGTGATCCCGTCGCCACTTTTAATGGAACGAAAGTACAATCATCATCATCAGCATATATACGTCCCAGTGCAGGGCACAGGCCTACCCTCTAGGCGATAGTCCACCACGCGTGCCCAATGCGGAATGGTAGACTTCACATATGCATCAGAATTACTTCTTCTGCATATGCTGGTTTCCTCACGATGTTTTCCTTCGACGAAAGCCAGTAGTGGTACCAATCGTGCTAGCGAATCGCGAGCTGCGCATTCACCAGATGTCGTCCATATAAGGGTGGAAGGTGGTCGTTCTAAGGGACGAGCGATTTTTGAGTGTAGGCTACATATCGAAACTGCACCGCCAGGACGTCGTCACTGAATCATGGCAAAGCGTTATCTCCGCGACATCGTTACAATTCTGTCGCGACACTGATTGATCTCAGAAATATCACGGCGAGAACGCGGCATTTTGTGATATTGCTCTTAAGCTGCTTGATAATTCTTTGACAGCAAGATGACCGTGAGTTTGGGACGCGGGCCCAGCGTTGGTGGAGGCAAGTTAGTGCCTCCACCAACGCTGGGCCCGCGTGCCCTCTCAACATTCGTGAGGCCTGTGCCCTGCAATGGGATCCTACAGCCTATATAACTAACACAGATTACCCCCAATAGATACCGCATGATGAAAATTTCGTACAGGCTCGAAGTCACCATTTTTGGCGGTAGGTGCGGGTAGCGGGGCACAAAATAATGCAACATGATTGGCCATTTTAAGGTCGCACTATTCCGATCTCGCTCTATCCCGTTGCTTATATCAGTGCAAAATCATAGATGTGTGGTGCGCGTCGGCGGCCCTGTATGCGGTATCTATTGGAGGTGATCTGTGATAACTAACTATTATTTTCTCTTCAACAGGACTGCATACTGGATAACCACATAAATGGTTTGCGTCTTCTCATGCTGGAGGACCCGTCTCACTTCCCACCTATCAATATTAGAGACTTTGGACATATTAAGGTTAGTATTATAATCCTAGCTACACAGGGTGTCCCGTAAGTAGTGGATAAGCAAAGAATGGACCTGATCTGACAAGTCCACACGCAAACGCATAACATTTATTTCCCGGATTTCATTTCACTTCAAGCCGTTTGGTTCTGGTTTAGAATGGACCACCTCAGTTCGTCTTGTGTGTGTCGTATAACCCAACTAAGGGACACGATTTCTTATTTATTTATTTATTTATTTATTTGTAAGACACTAAATACAAGACACAATATACACCTTAAAATAGACCCAATAAGCATCTCCAATATTATGCAGGTGTAGGCAGTAACAACCCAAAAAGACCGAGGCCTATATCAGGGTTAGTTACGAGGGGGTTATGCAGTGTTTTTGTATGCGAGGATAGGCCTTTTCTCCACCTGATACGTCAATGCTAATCTCGAAGCTAGAAGCATGTCTCGACAGAGAGAAGCAAGATCCGATCTGACTACACACCCGAATATGGAATTATTATCGTGAATGCATGCTAGGCATTTCGGGAAATGTGTCTTTTTAGGATAATAGACATTGTGGCACAAGACATTATGGGACACATTTCAAGATTCATTTCATTGTTAAGAATTGGAAATTCGGCAAATTGACCCCTATTCTAGCTGTTGGCCATTCGGCTAATTCGCCATTCATCGACTAAACCCATTTTAGGACATACTATGTCATCCTAAAGGATTATAATGTGAGTTACTTATGGAAATAAATTTATTATCTATCTAAGTAAATTAAAAACGTTATTCCACCGACAGATGATAACGGTGAAAGTGAAAGAGTTGTACAGCACAGAGTACATCAAGTTCGCCCGTAGCATCGGCTTGCCTCCTAGAAAACCACTCACCCACTGCACTCTGTTCAAGTCCAGGACTGGACCGACTTGGGGCATCAGAAAGAATTGGAGCAGGTACGTACATACAGAGGTCACATCGGGGACCTGTTTATATAAGCGACAAGTGACCGTTCAGAGTACATGTAAGGCCTCCGCTCATTGCAGCGATTTTATCGAGAGATAATATCGCTGCGATTTTGCGATAATTGTTTCCAGTACATTTTGTATGGGGACGCGCGCGATCCTACACACTGCCGCGATATTATCGAGCGATAATATCGCTGCGATTTTGCGATAATTGTTCTCAGTACATTTTGTATGGGGACGCGCTCGATCCCACACACTGCCGCGATATTATCGCAACCTGACGCAATCTCTTTCTACTACATTCAGTGGTGTGCGCATGCGTGACGCGAATCGCGGAATCGCTGCAGTGTGTAAGGTGTCGCGATATCGCTGTCGATAATATCGCTCGATAATATCGCTGCAATGTGCGGAGGTCTTATATAAGCGACAAGTGACCGTTCAGAGTACATTTATGGTTACTAATGACGCTAAACTTGTAGTGCTTTATGTGTCCTAGCATTCTTAGCAATTTACTCTGAATTCGATATTTCTAGTTTTTTTTTGGGAGGGTTTATTTGCTAATTGGAGCACGCGTGTCACGATGACATTTTGCGTCTAATTCTTTGAATATTTTGTTACAGATGCGACGTACTTCGTTGGATGAAAATATTAAAGCCTGAGCCATTGCATTTGAATCACTGGGACTTAGTATGGTGAGCTTTCTTTTGTGGTTTTTTATTATTTGTTAGCAAATCTGACAACGCATATTCTATGCAAATTTCAACCGTCTAAGGCTGCTTTTCCCACAGACATGTGCGAGGTAGCGAGGCGGTGAGCGAGGAATCAATCCGCCAATAGCGCGCTCGCGCGATCACGTCATTGGGAAATGGAAGCACTCTCATTGGCCGATTTTTACATCGCTCGTCGCCTCCCTACCAACTACTAGGAAGCTAAGCGGCGCGCAAGGAAACCCACCAATAGAATCACTTCATTTTCCTAGCCTCGCTCAGCTCAGCTCTGGTGGAAAAGGGCTTAGCGAAGTGACGTCTTTCTACATTGAAACAAGCGAGGAATGGAGGGTCACGAGTTGTGTGCAAGGGATGCGTGCGATTTCGTTTGTAGTGAGCGCGCCAACGGTAATATCCCCTTAATAATAGGGCACCCTTCGATTACAGAACCATAAAAAATACTTTAGATCGTTACGGCATACAGTCAGACAGAATGGGCGATAGCATATGGGTTTGTAGCAACTTGCCAACAGATGGCGCTAGCAGTCCCCTAGCAAAAAGTAAGACATAAGACAATTGACGATGGCACATTGGAAACCCGTAAGCTGCTACACTAAGGTTCACAATTGCATGGCAAGACATAAATCGCGCAAGAAAAATTCTCACAGAGTCTCAGTATATATACAAGGTTCCGACAAACATCATTATGACCACGGCCGGTCCCCAGGCATCACACCTAGCCTGGCGGAAGTACTTCCCTTTTCTGTGGAGGAACCTTCCACCTCAGTTCCTCTATAGGTTCATTGTTTGACAACGGAACCCTAAAAATGTTTTAACGATGATGATGATATTGTTTGTAGGTATACACAAGAGGAATTCCCCAAGGAGCGCTTCGCAAGAATAGATAAGCACGTAGCAGAACACATACCCCTCTACAAGTCTCAAGTAGACATCTGCAATGAATACATGGTAAATACGAGAGATGAGTCACGTTGCAGGGTTTGCCCCGAACACTTGTCTCTCGCGTGGTGTTCGCGCGGTTCGCGTCTCAGCCTGCCACGAGGCTCCACAATCCTTCTCAGTTGTTCTTAATCAAAAACAATCCTCGAGATTGGATAGACTTTCCCTCAAACCACTTGACATTGGCGGAAATGCGGTGCTAACGCACAAGCAAGAAGTCCATTAATTATAAATAAAAAAAATAAAAAATACGAGAGATATTATGTATAGTCAAGCCGCTACCAACGTACAGTTTAGGTCATAAATTATCTCATCGAACCTCTCACTCATACTTATGGGCTCTATGGAACTGTTTCCATAAAACCCATGGGTGCGAGTGAAAGGTTCAATGGGATGATTTATAACCTAAACTGTACGTTGGTAGCGGCTTGACTATAGACATGCAACATTGTTCTGCTATCAACGTGACTGTTGTTTCCCCACCCACTGTGTGTGACCTAGGGCTAATTTTCATTGGTCGTTCTGGCTCGCATTCGGGATGCGAGAGATTTCTGTAACGCATGCCATAGACCCCGCATTAGGGGAACTATTTGAACTGGTCGATATAGCCCGCATTCGGGATGCGAGAGATTTCCAGAACGCATGCCAGAAGGCACGCATGCGGGGGGAACCGTAATCTTTCACGAAATGGTCTATAGGGAATAAGAGGTCAATGGTGCCGTGATTCTGTGATTGGAATCCGGCGAGTACCCGCACTTTTAAAAAACGCAGACTAATTTCATTGGTCGATATACAGCATGCGGGGAATACCCGTAGGTGGCGTAACGACCACTGTATCGACTTGTTGATTTTCGTTGGTCGTTAGCCCGCCTGCGGGGAGTCCCCGACTCCCCGCATGCTGTATATCGACGGAGTTATCGACCAATGGAAATGAGCCTACACATGTATATGACACAAAAATCACAGCGAAAAATCACCGTGACTTCGTGACGTGGGATATCTACTTGGAACCTCTACGTCGCTGCATGCTATGCATGCATTGCATGCATGCTTGTTCAGTTGACGTCTTGTAATGTGCGTCTTGCATGCTATGCATGCATGCATGCTTGTTCAGTTGACGTCTTGTAATGTGACCACACGCGTCTTGGTAATTACTTTATTCGGTTCAATTTCAGTAATCATTTTCAAATGACCGACTGCGAACAAACGTTTAGACAGGCCCTTTCATAGAAGCAACATGTTTCCACTTGAATGCGGTACCCGCACTGCATTAATGTTCCCGAGTTCACTTCGTCAGTATGACAATGACAGACCGCAATGTGTCATTTTGTGTAAAATGTTGTTTGTTTGAACGAGCTTGTCTATCGCTAGAGTATATGTCAGTGTTCGAACCCTACTTATCAAACATTTTTATTCAGGTACCAAGAAAATTTCGTCTCCAAAGGGGGATACCAGAAGAAGCCCAAATGATATGGATGGAGCATCTACCAGGTTCCTTCTCGCTCCTACCACCCGTTCCGGTGAAGGTTAAAAGGAGAGGCACTATCCCCAAGGAGTCAAGATTAGACCCTCCGAAGGTGACCTTGGAAGGTGCTAAGGGGAAAGCCTTGATTTTGGCCCGAAGGAAAATGCCCGTACCGAAATTTATGCCTAATTATTACTAATATTATTTTAGACAATTATATTAACTGACGAAATTTTTTTAACTGATATAATTTTTATTTTATGTGGTATGGATCATCATCATCATCATCTCAGCCGATGGACGTCCACTGCTGGACATAGGCCCAAGGATCGCCACAACGACCGGTCCTGCGCTGCCCTCATCCAGCGGTTTCCCGCCGCCATCACCAGGTCGTCGGGCCACCGTGTGGCCGGGGGCCTACCAGCGCTGCGCTTTCCCGTACGCGGCCGCGCCACTCGAGAACTTTCCGGCCCCATCGGCCATCGGTTCTGCGAGCAATGTGCCCCGCCCACTGCCACTTTAGTTTAGCAATTCTTTGGGCTATGTCAGCTACTGTGGTTCTTCTGCGGATCTCTTCATTTCTGATTCGATCTCGTAGTGAAACTCCGAGCATAGCCCTCTCCATTGCCGTTGGTATGGCTTGGTATTGGTATGGATGTCGCAGCCATTTTGTAAAATTATTCGCTACAGATAAAGGCTAGCCGATGTAACAAACAGAGCTGGTTTTTATTACGACGGATCGACAAAAAAAATCTGCTTTCCCACACAAAACTGCAGACATGAATCAACTCTTTATGGAACAGTCGGTTTTTTTTTCGCGATTTAGATTTTCATCCCATAGAGAAAGTTGTTCAGTTTGATGGTCTGATCATCCCCTTAGAAAGCTGAAACTTCAGCTAATTTTGTTAGACCTTATAGAAGAATTTTCAGTGAAAACTGAAAAGTGAACATGTAATATGGTTCTAAAACATTTTCTAAAAAGAAAACGGGTGAAATACGTAGTTCTAACACTTGTTTATTTTAGGAAATTGCCATTTTAGGAAAGTAAAAAAGTAAGTTAGTAAGTGTATTTTATAGTGTAGAAAGGAAATATACATCTAGGAATAAATACCTGTACGGCGATAATAACGGTGTCGTTGTACTTCTCTATAAGATTTCTTGTGTCGCTTACGTTGATGTACTGTGGTCATTTTAGGAAATTGTAGCATAGTACAAAAAAATTATCGTTTTTCGCCCCATGTTCCTTGGGGAAAGTTGTTCAGAGGGTCTACCATGAGTTTTCTCCGTACTTTACTACTGTAGTTACGTCACCAACTTTGTATTGAATTTCGTAAAGCGCTCCTAGTGGTTACGTTGAGAAGTAATTTCTGTCATACAAATTGGCGACGCAACTATAGTAGTAAAGTACAGGGAAAACTCATGGTAGGCCCTCAGATTCACGGTCTGAATACACCCTTAAAGTTTCGTTACTAATTAAAAACTAGCGGTGTATACCCGTGTGGCGATAATGACGGTGTCGTTTTAATTGCATACTGTTTGAACGTTGTACTTCTCTCCAAGATTTCTTATGTCGCTTTCGTAAATTTACTGTGGTCATTTTAGGAAATTGTCTTTTTACAAAATATAAATTTAGGAATAAATACCTGTATGGCGATGATGACGGTGTCGTTCTGCACTGGACCGAATATGTCTTAATTGTATATTGTTTTAGTATCATTGTACTTTCTATATTAATCTTTTATGTCGCTTACGTACTACCACTTGGTCATTTTAGGAAAGTGTCTTTTAAGAAAATATTTTCTTTTAGAATTAATACCTGTAATACGATAACGACGGTGTCGTTTACATTGTGTATTGTTTTAGAGTCGTTCTACGTATCTACAAGATTTCTTATGTCGCTTACGTTAATTTACTCTGGTCATTTTAGGAAATTGTCTTTTGGGAAATAGGAAATATAAATTTAGGAATAAATACCTGTATGGCGATGATGACAGTGTCGTTCTGCACTGGACCAAATATATCTTCATTGTATATTGTTTGGGCATCGTTGTACTTCTCTATTAGTCTTCTTATGTCGCTTATGTTCTTAGGTCCAATTCGTTCCGTCGCATTAGCTGAAATGAGACAAGGTTTTCTTTGAATACATCTACACTAATAGTATGAAGAGGTCACGTTTGGATCATCGTCATCATCATCATCACAGTCTAATACGTCCCACTGCAGGGCTCAAGCACATCTTGGACGCTGTCAGGCCTGTCAGCTGATAGCTGTCATTTCATACAAATGGGGAAAAAATCAAAGAAGAAAAATGCATGTGCGATACTGTTGCGTGCGAGCGAGGCAGGAATACACATTTGCTTAAGAGGAACCACGATTCAACCAGGGGGTGAGGTAAAAAGTTGGTGGGAGGCAGGAAGTGTCCGTATTGTATCTAGGTGTATGGGAGTTAGTCCACCACGCGTATCCAATGCAGATTGGTAGACTTCACATACGCATCGGAATTTCTTCTTCAGTGTATGCAGGTTTCCTCACGATGTTTTCCTTCACTTCACCGTTGTAGAGCAGTCGGTATTACCACACCCCGGACACTTCCTACAAAAACTGAAATTGACAAGATGACGTCAGCACATGCGAAACGGTGTCTAGGGCTGCAATAACCTTAGCTGCGTGCGGTATACATGACTTTTTCGTAAATAAAACGTATTGACGTCTATTCAAAGAGTGTTTATCCTTCGTCCTGATTTTATATTATCTTTGTTTCGAAAACATAAATTCAGGCGTGTCAATTGTGGTGTCAGTTAGGCTACAGGTAACCGCCGAGGTAACCAGAGGGCAATAGCGGGGGTGAGGTAAAACGTTGGTGGGAGGCAGGGAGTGTCCATACTGTATTTTTGACTATATTTGACGGCCCGACAGCACAGTCTGTAGTGAACCTGCCTGCTGTGCCGGGGGTCGCGGGTTCGAATCCCGTAAGGGACAAATATTTGTATGACGAATATGAATATTTGTACCCGAGTCATGGATGTTTGTATCTACTATATATGTATTCTATATCGTTGTCTAGTTATCATAATACAAGTCCAGGCTAGATACTGGAACTTTAAATGTGACTAGATAATTTGTATGACACTGTCCAAGATATTTATTTATTTATTGTATGTAGTAGTAGATACTCTTTCTGTGGTATGACGTACCATACCGTATGTACACTAACATTAACGACAGGAAAAGCGAAAATATTGGCTTACCGGTAACATTTTTGGGGTGGACAGTGAGATATTTGTGGAGCTCCTGAGGGACCAGGGCGAGGACCTGCTCGGAGGTCTCGTTGGCGTTCATCAGCTCTTCTGAAAATGAGACGAAAATATTTTGAAAAAAAAATTTAGCTTGTTTATTGTAGTTGTTTTTTTTATTTATCCATAATACAGGATGAAACAAAACACCCTACTAATACTTATGGGTGCTTCAGACCATCAGAGCCAACTTCGAAGTCGAGAATAAGCTGCCTTTCACTGTCACCTGATCCTGTATTGTTCTGAAGAAATAAATGAGTTATCTATCTAATAAAATAACAGCTGTTTTATACAAAACTGCAGTACCGGTTCCACTAAAATGTATGGGACAGCTGATATTTTTAACGCGATTTCGAAGTTGGCTCCATAGTGAAAGTTGTTCAGTTTGATGGTCTGATCATTCCCTTAAAATAGTTTCAGTTCATTTTGTTAATAATAATAAAAAATGTCGTTTTTGTCTAAATTTAACATAAAATTTTCCCGTTGGACAATACAATTAAGCAACAGCCTTCCATAAAGTATTTTTCCTTGTAGTCCAGTCATTTTAGAGTTTCCTTGTATGGACACCCTAACAATAATTCATCTATCGCTCAAACTTTACAGTGTGATAAAGTAAAGTATACAGATTACGGTTGACAAATATAATCTAGGACCCCTAGATTATTTGTCAACCGTAATCTGTATACTTTACTTTATCACACTGCAAAAGTCAAAAGTCAAATACATTTATTGCAAAACTGTAGGTGTGACAGGGTGACTAGTAAGTTAGGTACAAAAGAGCACTACAATTTACCGGTTAAGGTGTACAATACTTAATTTAATACCTGTAAAATAAAATTAATATATGAATGTCAACTATGAATTAATCAATTATAGGTACATCAGATTATAAAAGTCCAAAAACAGAATACATTAACAAATAAGGTCAAATAAAGCACGCAATGCTCCAATAATTCTTATTAGCTACTACACTTTTCCATTATTGTCAAAAAACTCATTCACACTATAAAATAATTTTGTCATGAGCCACTTGTTTACAGCTTTCTTAAAACTTAAATTGTCAAGAGCTTTATAAACATCAGGTATATTGTTAAACACCTTCACGGACATAAAACAAATGCTGTCGTGATACAAAGTAGTACGGGGAACATGCGACTGGATTAATCTGTGCTTGTATCTTAAATTCCTGTGAGAACCACTATTTGATTCAAAAAGTGACATGTTTTTCTTCACAAACATAGTGACTTCCTTAATGTATAGTTAAAGTTTCTTATTGTTAGGGTCAAACCCTTCTTCTTCTTATCGAGTGGGCTGCAAAGCCCTGGTGTCAGAGTTTATTCAAACCGCCTTACGGCCTCTGACGTGGTTTTTATGTAACGACTACTACCACCAGTTATAGTAGCCGGGACCAACAGCTTAACGTGCCATCCGAAGCACGGAATCATCTTTCTATTCAGACAATCAGGTGACTCAGCCTGCAATGTCCTAACCAACTGAGGAAAAACGCACAAAGTGACATTTCACTAGGTGCCCCCCGTGGGAATCAAACCCTAAAATGATTGGATTATTGTGGAATGTCACATAGGTATGCAGGTTTCGTCACATTATCGAGCGATAATATCGCTGCGATTTTACGATAATTGTTCTCAGTACATTTTGTATGGGGACGCGCTCGATCCCACACACTGCCACGATATTATCGCAACCTGACGCAATCTCTTTCTACTACATTCAGTGAAGGGCGCATGCGTGACGCGAATCGCGGAATCGCTGCAGTGTGTAAGATGTCGCGATATCGCTGTCGATAATATCGCTCGATAAAATCGCTCGATAATATCGCTGCAATGTGCGGAAGCCTTAAAACTGTATTTCTGCATTGCTTTATAAACCAACTTATTGTTATTTGTGGTTGGGCTATTGCAAGCAAGGGTGACACTTAGACCATCGCTGGTCCTTTGTGTTCGCCACAAACTCACCCATATTTTAAGCATACCTCCGAACTTGTGGTATTTTCTTTTCATTCTCGGGAATGCAGGTTTCCTCACGATGTTTTCCTTCACCTAGCTAGTAAATGATAAATACAACCGTACATAAATTCCGAATAACTTAGTGGTAGGTACAGTCAGCATCAAAAGTATCTAGGCATGTTAAGTGTTCATAAATATCTGGACAACTTTACGATAGCAAACCTTATTTCAACTCACAAAGAAATCAAATTAATTTATCTGTCATGTTATTATTTGTTAAGTTAAAAACAAATGGTATCTAGTAGGAAATAGGGTTTATTTTCGTGTAATTGTTCAGATGTTTTTGAACACCGGAGATGCTTAGATACTTTTGATGCTGACTGTACAGGCCAGGAATCGAACCGCCGCCTCATGATTGAGGCGCAAGCTATCTTCCTCATAATCGCTCGCTAAATAAAATAATAATAAAAAAAAAAAAAAATATTTTCCGACAACACAGATCCATTGGAAATAAATAAATCAACAGTTTCAAAGATTTTTATGGATGCCTGCCACCATTTTCTTTCGCCATTTTGTCGCAGAAACAAAATGGCGGTGCACGATTATGCCGCAGTAAGTAACGGGGACAATAAGACCGTTATTATCACATACGATAAAATACAATATCACAAATTGTTTCAATATTATGAACAAAGTTTAAAATCACAATAAGAAACTCTCCCAGGAAGCAGCCAACAAAAACCCAAACATGAACAGTGGCAAAACGTTATCTATCCACCCATTTTCTAGCAGGAGTCAAGCTTTTTATAAAATCGTACAAATGGAAACACAAAACAACCCAAATATGAAACAAAAACATGAAGGCCCATTTACATGGAATGCATGTGTTATTGTTGTATGAGAAGAAATTTTTTTTTTAAATTTTATTTTTATAGTACCGATTGCATCATAATCGTATCAACCGATGGACGTCTACTGCTGGACATAGGCCGGTCCTGCGCTGCCCTCATCCAACAGGTTCCCTTCACCAGGCCGTCGGACCACCATGTTACTTTCAATACCCAACATGAAAAATGGAATGAAGTAAAAACAAACAAAAAAAATTGGGGAAAAATAAACCTGTGATCGCTAGTCCTAAATCGATCTCTGTTCCGTTAACTTCATCTGAAAAACCAAAATTATCATAACTGAATATAGCACGGGCATTTATGAAGTGATGTATTGTATTGATGTGAATGAGGCGAACGTATGTAAGGATAGTAGTAGATGGCGCCAGGGCCAGACTGGGACCAGAAAACGGCCTGGGCATTTTAGAGACAGTCGGCCTTTTCCACAAAACCACCTTCGACCCTCTCAACCCCCACAAAAAGGATTTTTTTCGTTCAATTCTAAAGTTAAATTCATAGGTCGTTGGAATATAATTTGAAAACAGGAGCGAGCGAAGCGAGCTCGAGATTTTGCTACATTATAATTTGATTCTGAACTTATTCCGGAATCTACTTGATTTCTATTACCTAGGAAGAATAAGGGACTTTTTCAAAAAATTTGAATCTCCTGAGACGCTGCGTCGCTGAGCCGCTCTAATCGCCGAAAATCTAAAGTATATGGCCAGTCGATAGAGCCGTGCAAGCGGCCAGCCCACCAGAGTGGCAACCGACCCACCAGAGCAGTGGCCCACCAGGCATTTGCCCGTTATGCCCGTATGGCCAGTCCGGGCCTGGATGGCGCGCTCTGGTCTCTGCCGGTTCGTTCCCGTGGCACACATGCATCACTGCTCTGAATTCTGCCGTAAGTACATCGATAGCTGGACTGTACAGCGTGAAATTGATATCATTTGCAGTGCATCCTTTTAAACTAACACCCGTATTCTTAGTTATTTTCTTGAGTCTTCCTCACTCGAGTCGAGGTCGTTTTTGTCATTTTTGTCATACAAGTTATGTCAAAAACGTCCTCCACTCGAGTGAGGAAATTTCAAGAAAACAACTAAAGAATACGGGTGTAAGAGTTTCAACAAGTGTTACTATGGGAGCAAACCGATCGCCCCGATCGGAGCAAAAATAATCTGCTGTTGTATACATTGGAGTCGACTAGGCATTGCAGTTTAGTATGGAGCAACAGATTAATTTTTTACCCGACTGCGCGAAGCAAAGGAAAGGTAAGGTATTTGACAGCCTATGTATGTATATAAGTTTGTACCTTTTTGGCACACTAGAGACCAAACGCGTGGGCCGATTCTGATAATTCTTATGTCAATCGATTTGTCTTAATCTTGCGAGTGTCACTAAAGACATGACAGTAATCAAAATTCAATATGGCCACTACCAGACGCTTAAATGTTTATTTGTATTTTTGTAACACCTTGTATAAGAGCTTGAAGCCCACTTATTAAACGACAAATCATTTATTGAAATTGATTCTTTGGACCAGTAGCCATAATGTACATTTTTGCTCATTTTCAAGAAAGGACAATCCTTTCTTTCGACCATTAATGGCGCTTAAGACATTCTCTCTGTAAATGGTCGTTACGTTGATATGTGACGTTAAAATTATGTCTATTACTCCCGCATTATGGTAATTCGAGATACGTGGCTTTAAAATATGCATGCGTGTTTGAAAGCACAAGGTTTCAGCACCTCTTGACTTGAAGGCCGTGCTCGATAACACTTGTCATTAATATTCATTATGATCTTTATTTATATATTCTCTGAAAATACTTCTACGCACCTGTCTAAATACGCATTTTTTCCACAGAATATACTCATCATCATCATCATCATCAGCCTATCATCGTCCACTGCTGGACATAGGCCTCTCCCAAGGCGCGCCACAAAACTCTGTCCTCGGCCTTCCTCATCCAGTCGCTCCCCGCTACATTTTTCAGGTCGTCTGTCCAGCGGGCAGCAGGGCGTCCCACACTACGCTTACCAGTTCGCGGTCTCCACTCTAGAACTCTGACACCCCATCGGTTGTCAGTTCTTCGACAGATATGAACAGCCCATTGCCACTTCAGCTTGCTAATTTTCTGAGCTATGTCAGCCACTTTAGTTCTGTGACGAATCACTTCATTTCTGATGTGGTCCCTCAGAGAAACACCGAGCATAGCTCTCTCCATAGCTCGCTGAGCGACCTTGAATTTATGAACTAGCCCTATCGTCAGGGTCCACGTCAGGGTCGGTATACTGGGTCCTTCTTAATATGCTGACACTTTTTAAGGGAATGATCAGACCATCAAACTGAACAACTTTCTCTATGGCACCAACATCGAAATCGCGAAATAATATCAGCAATCCCATACATTTAGCTCGAGTAGGTTTGCAGTTTTGTATGGAACACCTGATTTTTATTTCGCGATTTCGATGTTTGTGCCATAGAGAAAGTTGTTCAGTTTGAAAGCCTCCTATAATCGTGCTACGATCACGGACCTGAAAAAAAGACGGACGTAATCTCGTCTAATCACGAGTGAAGCACACATTTCTTTTGTGTGCGTGCTGTCACGCGGTTCATTATGGTGACGGGTGTCGGACCTGCGCCTAGAGCTAGTGCATCTGTGTGAGTGTAGGTCCCTTGTAGAACAAACGAAAATGTTGGACCTTGCATGCTTCACATCTTTTTAGTGTCACATTACGTCCGTCTTTTTTTCAGGTCCGTGGCTACGATAGACAAATTCTGCAAGGCGCGATTCGCCATTTACGAGTTCTACCATTCTATATGCCGCCCTTGGGAAATCCAATAGGTAAGCGCGTCACGTGATCATTTTGTGCGCTCCTTGGAAGCTTTGCCTCTATGGGATATTTAAGGCTTCCGCAAATTGCAGCGATATTATCGAGCGATATTATCGCTGCGATTATGCGATAATTGTTCTCAGTACATTTTGTATGGGGACGCGCGCGATCCTACACACTGCCGCGATAATATCGCTGCGATTTTGCGATAATTGTTCTCAGTACATTTTGTATGGGGACGCGCTCGATCTCACACACTGCCGCGATATTATTATCGCAACCTGACGCAATCTCTTTCGACTGCATTCAGTGAAGGGCGCATGCGTGACGCGAATCGCAGAATCGCTGCAGTGTGTAAGGTGTCGCGATATCGCTGGACAAAATCGCTCGATAATATCGCTGCAATGTGCGGAGGCCTTTAATCATGACTTTAGCTTCAGAAATATGAAAGGAGAACATACCTCCTTCTCTGTCCAGGCCCCCGTTCGAAGCCGACAGCATAATCTGTACCCACAGACAAAACAGACCCAATATGACCAGGATCCTAAGTAAAGATGCATATCTGAGGCGGGGCATTTCGATCATACAGCTAGCGACATCTTCAATTCGCCCCCGGAACTAAAGTTCGGACGGTTGGTCGGGGGTTGCGGGCAGACGGCGCTGTTTCATTGTTGGCGCTTACGTCATAATTGCTGCATTTGATCTGTAAAGAGAAAAAAGGTTGTTAGTGAGTTTAATTGATTAAGATCTTTTGATAGCAGACGCGTGGCGAGCTTAGATCAAAGTAAATTTAATGGATAGGCCTTACGCGAACATTTCAAACCAGAAAAATGAGGCAAAACCAATGAATGGTATACTAAAAATTTGTACGTAATTGCCCTAGTTGTGACAGACAAATTGTGCTAGTTTGTATGGACCAATTGCCCTAGTTATGTGCGTCAACTTGACGCGCTTTAGGCCTATCCATTAATTTCACTTTGATCTAAGGTGGCGAGTCGTTTCGCGAACGGTCGTGAACACTGGATTTACTTAGTCTTATGTGTGATAAAATCGAGTACTCGTACTAATACTAGCTATTTTGTCATTCGACCGGCTTTTAATCATACGCCTAGGCGTTTAATCAAAAGTTAAATTTCCTAAAACGCCTGTGACATAATTACAATGCAATGCAACACACGCGTGCAACTTTACCTACTGATAAGTAACAATTACTAATTAACAGTAAACGTATGTAGATAAGGTATAATTTAATTATTTATATTAACATTGAAACCTAGAAGCACGATAACATATAAATGTAACCTTAATATAGGTAGTTTCAGATAAAATTGCAAAATCGGCCAAGTGCGGGTTGGGACTTGCGCACGGAAGATTCTGTACCACCATACGATATTACAAAAAGTTGTCTTTTCCCCGGGTTTTTAGGGGTAGCCACACACTTAACCGGTTTTTATAACTTGCCGCTTGTAAATGGGCCTTAGGTTTTTATAACTTGCCGCTTGTAAATGGGCCTTAATATTTACTTTCCGTTTCTTTTTAAGCGCGCAACACACGGGCGCTATAATATGTTGCTGTACTCTTCTAACGCATGCAAGTTGCTAGTCGCTTCCTCTCACTCGCACGCGGGAAAGAGACGTGCTTATGTAATTTTGCGTGCGTAAGAAGAGTACAGCAACATATTACAGCGCGTGTCTGTGACGCCCGCTGTGTTAGTAAATCTTGCACTATAACGCATACTCAGTGAAAATTTCAATCGTCTAGCTATTATGGTTCAAAAGAAGATAGAGAAAGGTATCTTGAGATGGTTTGGTCCTATGGAAAGAATGGATGAGTGCAGATTGACGAGTACAACCTATAAGGCAAGCGTAAGTGGAAATGTTGGAAGGGGACGGCCTAGACGTACATATTCGGACCAAATTGGCGACGTGCTTAAGAAGGGCCAGGTCAGATCTACCCGAAACCGACGAGCATGCATGAAAAGACTAATGAATGTGGAGAAAGCTAGGGAGGTTTGTCAGGATCGTAGCAAGTGGCGTTCCGTTGTTTCTGCCTACCCCAGTGGGAGACAGGCGTGAGAATATGTATGTATGTATGTAGATAAGGCTTTATACGTGTTGGACAGAATGGGCTGGTCATATCTGTCGAAGAACTGACAACCGGTGGGGTGTCAGAGTTCTAGAGTGGAGACCGGGAACTGGTAGGCGTAGTGTGGGACGCCCTGCTGCCCGCTGGACAGACGACCTAAACAAAGTAGCGGGGAGCGACTGGATGAGGAAGGCCGAGGACAGAGTTTTGTGACGCGACTTGGGAGAGGCCTATGTTCAACTGTGGACGATGATGGGCTGATGATGATGATGACGTTTGACAGATGGACGAACGAACGGACGGCCGGGCGGTTCCACCCTTTAGACACGGAACCCTAACAACTAAAAGAACGTTAAAAACAAACGTGACTGTGGCACTAATTCAATAAAGATAAAAACGAAGGAAACACTGTCATTATACAATTCTTCTATCTATAAATCTGTGCGTCCGGTGAATAACGGTCCAACTCAAAAAATGCAACTTTACAGGAGAGCCTAAAAACATAATTTTTTGGTAAAAAAAAATATTTTCTCGAAAACCGTTTCATATTTTTTCAAGCAAATCACTGTGTCTTCTAGATATTTTTATGGTCTTTTATTATTATATGGTTAAGTCTATGAAATACTTACCGTGCTGGAGATATTTCGTTCAGAAGTTGAATTAAACCTTTTGACACTAATAAAAATACGTTACATTATGATTTAAATTGAGTTAGGGCCTTTTACACTTCACAATAACCTTGGTATAAAATGGTTTATGTTATATTTTAATTTCATTTTTATTCCATCCCTTTCTTAAATACACACCACCGGAAAACTTACTTTGTAAACTGAATCAAAACGAATTGATAAAAGTAGTTTTATTTAGGTAAAACAAGCTCATCACAAAATTACAAAGTGTTTTTTGAGTTAAATTCTTTTTCACAAAGGTAACATTTTGTGCGTATGGATTTAAATCTAATATTAAATAATATTTTTAACGAAAAATATAACAAACACTTGCAAAATGTACTTTCTAAGCTCACTGTTGAAGCTTTTAATATCCACCATATTCAGCATTAAACTTAAGTGACACAAAAATTAGATATTTTCTAGAAAAAATATTCATTTCGTTATTAAGTAGGTAAGTAGTTTTATCATATATAGGTATATTTTTTTTATGGGTAACACTAGCTTATATGCAAATTTTGTGACGTGGGTAACGCCACGTGGTATCAGTAATGCTGGAAAGTGAAATATTAAACAACAAACCAATATAAAAACAATACAAAAACAAATTCTAAAGCGACGCATGCTTAAAAACTTATCAAGTTAGAACTCACGATTCTGTGCCACAAAATTGTATGACCAGTCTGATGTATTGTCATTCTTAAATACACGTTTGATATCCGGTTCGCTTTGCAGTGTTGTTATTATACAAAATACAAGATATTTTAGGAAAAAAATAGTTTAATTTCAAAGAATAAACAACAGATTCTTTCTTTACTCTGTGTACAAGCCTATGCTTGAAGTGCGGTTCGGCAATCCCTAACTAAAACAAGGCCTGACATTATCACTTAGTTCAATATAACAGTACCACCCTTAAAAAAAATCGCCAGATTGTATTCATACTAAGTGATTCTTATTCTCACTACATAAAAGAAAATATTTGGTGATTGACGGTTTAACTCACTTATTCGACATACATTTTTGGTGAGACGTATAGCGTTCTCCCCAGTCCAAGATGATGTCAGTTTCCGTACTTAGCCCGCTATCAAACACGCATCATATTTATGAGCTACACTTGATTTTTTATGTAGGTATTAACTATTCAGGTTTTTGAAATTTGGTTTAACTCAGATAAATCATATTTCACAAAACAAAATAAATTGTGTCGAAGGATTTAAGTCGAAGTAAATCCATGTTCACCTAATTTTATATTGGTTTTATGATCTAACTCTATTTCAACCATTGCGCACGATAAAAAAATGGACTTAAATCGTTTTGTAATAAGTCTATCTCTGGAATTATTAAAGGTATGAATATTCCAGTAACACCATTTTGTAGAGAAAAAAAAATTGAGTATTATGGCATTAAAAACTCATTTTGGATCTAATAGTGTAGGAAACGAAGGTAGTGGACCCCCACAGTAATTCAACAGTCGGAAAAAACTTTATAGCATGATAAAGTATCAATAAATTAAAGTATTGTATAAATTTCTAAAGAATAATAATAATAGAAGTTAGGTATTTTTAACAAAAGTCTTATTTAATTGATATCTTTTTTAGGAAAAATTCTCTGTTTAAACTTTCTTCACCGGACATATTCACGTAACGTTTAAAAACAATGTATGAAATTTCAAAAAAAATATCCTAGCAGAAATGCCAAATTTAAAGAAAATACGTATTTTTGGTGCGACTTGGACCGGAAAAAATCTCTCTCAATTTTTTTTACGGGAATGCCATTTTATTGTAGTTTTATAGCCACAAAATTAAATTCCAAAATATAAACCATGTAGCAATACTATTTTTAAAAAATTCCTTTCTACTCGCAGTGGAAAATTTCTCTATCCGTTTTATTTATTGATTGAAGCACACAGTAAATTTTCTTTTCATGTAGAAGAATTTCCAAAAAAAATATCAAGCGTATTAAAAACTAAAAACATTTTACATCGACAGATTTGAATCTAGCAATCGAGAGCTGTGAGTGGGGAGCGGGGTGTAGAAGCGGGGCGCGGGAGCGGTACTGGCTGCCCGCCGCCGCCGGCCGCGCGACACATCTTTCTATATTCACGTATCAATCGTCGATTCTAATAGTTGTTTTCACATATTATTATTGTTTTGCGTTTGCATTTTTATATAAAGAAAGTAAACTAAACACCCTAGTATTACTTAAGGGGGTGCTTCAGACCATTAAACTGAACAAATTGCACTAAGCCAACATCAAAATCGCAAAAAAAATCTGCCGTCCCATACAAAACTGCAGTATCGACTCGACTAAAATGTATGGGACAGCTGGTTTTTTTTTCGATTTTGATGTTGGCTCCATAGCGAAAGTTGTTCAGTTTGACGGTCTAAACCACTCCCTTAAGTATTACTAGGGTGTTTTGTTTCTCCCTGTAGGTACCTATACTTGTTAGTCTTGTTACTTACCTGGTTGATTTTACTTTCTGATTTATAATTATTGATTATTGAAAGCCCATTTAATTACCTCTTAAATAAAGTTTGCCTTAAGATGGTACGAATCCTATACAAAGTGATTTTGCACATTCCTAAGTTAACTACGTAATAATTAAAATTAAAATGTATTTAAATAATTTAAGACGCTGTTATTCGGTCGAGGCCGTTTTTTGAACACGAACGAAAGTGTTTTAAAGTCTGAAAACCAATTTATGTCTTATTTAAGGATCTGACTGATAGGCGACCGTGCTCAATTACACGATTAGATTAAGTTTAATAGATAGAAAAAAATCCCAAAGTTACCCCTTTTTGTTATGTTTTTTCAATACTATGATTAAACTGCTGATATTTAACTTTTTATTCTTGTACTTAACTAAATACATTAAATATTTGTAGTGAACTCCGTAGAATTTTGACCTTAGAAACACCCACGAGCAAAGATATTGATGAAAAACCGTTTTTTTTGCGATCCTGCTTTCAATTGGAGCGGGATGGATAGTTGAAAACTTATGCTTGCAAGAAAGAGACGCTTGCACTGGGATCGCCTGGCCTTAAGGACGCGTTTACAAAATTCCTCACTCCAATTCCTGCCTTTGGTCGTACTACTACACGCGCAAGGCTCACGCATACAGAGATAACTGCCAAGCGGCAAAAGTATGAGTAAACTGAGACCAATTGATACTTGTAATATTTTTCGTTCTATTTTTGCAGAGTCATTTATTTATCATTTAAATTAATAATATGAAACTTAAATTAATATAAAAACGTTCACTTTCAAATCTTTTATTTTAGTAGGTATCATCAACAAGGTACACGGTGGACCTTTTCGAGCATTTTTCCTTTGCAAGTTACCATCACAGTTAGTCTCGCCCTTTATTTTGTTGACCAATAAGGACCTAATAAACAAAAAAACATCAGTGAAACAGATAGTGTAGAGAAAGTTGGTTAGACAATAACAATCCACAACCTATCCTGCCGACTACCTGCTCAAAGTGGGGCCAACTTGGATACTTGCTTTACTAGGATAATTAGTTCCCTACATATCGAGCTTTGAAGACACGACAGAAAATATAACAAGTGCGAGTAGGACTCTCGCACCGAGGGTTCGGTATACCACCACACTTTAGTTTTGTTTTGATTATATGTTGTTTTATTTACATTAAAGTATGCACTATAATCACACCAAGTTTGACGCTTATTTGTATCACCATGTTTACGATAGAGCAAAAACAAAAACGTTGAAAAAATCAAGCCCCCGAATTTTTACTATTTGGTAACGATTAATTGTAGAACGGGACCCTAAATACTAGACATTGGGTTCTTAGCACGGAAATTTTTTTTTTTTATGGTGCTACCCTGACGCTATTGGGTGTCATAAGCGAGGTACCGGACGGGTTCTGCAGGCAAAAGTAGATCTTAGGGGGGTCAACCGTGAACTTTGTCGATAGCACATAATCTATATCTCTATCAATCTATTGGTTTTTTGGTGTCCATGTCCAAATCATAGATTTATGCCTGTCTGTTTGATCGGGCATCGCGCAAAAATTGAAGGACAGATTTTGATGAAGCTTCTTGTGTCCAAAAGACAAAAAATAAGACAAACTGGTATATATTTCGCAGATGAAAACTACCTAAAAATAAAAATAAATTGGTAAGTTGCTTTTGTAGACGTAGGTAAGAGCAAAATCTAAACAACACAATACGAAAAGAAAATAGAGCAAAGTCATAATTCTTACTCACTGGACAGGTACCTAGCTAAGTAGGAACTATGAGCTTCAAGTGTGAATAGAAATTGCAATAGTTTACAAAAATAACGGTGGTGATAACGTAATGTCCTTGATTCGTAGCTGTAAATCGTCAATCCAAAGGAAAACACCGGCCAATTCACAAAAAAGTATGTAGGTAGGTAGGCATATCATAAAACAGAAGCTAAGTTGTTAGGGATCACAAGAAACAACACTCAAAAAAAACGTACAAACAAAGCTATCTAAGTAGCCACGACTCGCAAGTGATAAACGCCCAACAATGCGATAACAGTTTGTAGCTTGGCAACACGTGCATATCGTAAAGAGCATTGTGACTATTTTTGACTCTAAACCTTTGAGTGTACCGGCGCGCGGCGATCTAATTTGAATGCCTTTATCATAAATTGTAAATTTTTAAGAATACAGTTAGGAAAAACAAAAAACCCGACTGCATGAAAAGATTATTAAATGAAAAGAGAAAAATATGCTCAATCAATCAAATATGTTATTTGTACACAGGTACAGAGGTAAAATCAAATTTGACAATAGTCGATTTTTCGCTGTCAACCGCGAAAAATCATACAAAAACCACCTTGATAAATTAACATTAATAAAACAAAGTCCACACCTCATCATGTCTAAAGTCAAAATCCATCAAGCCGTTTAGGCCTCTCCGTCTATAGGTACCGTACCGTACTAAGTTACTATTATTATGTTAAAAAAAAATCGAAACTATGCCTACATCCTCCATATTATTACTATTATTTTAACTGACTATGACCACATGCATGAGAGTACCTACTAATCGAGACAGATCTAACGAGCCTACCTTCGAGGGATATTAAAAAAAGCAATATTTTACCGTCGTGTATCGTCTTTTTACCGTGGAATTATTTTATTTTGTATAGCCAAATCAAGTATCAAGAGAAATGGTCAAATACAATTGTGTGTCCGTACAGCGATGTATTTTACTGCCAGGAGCTGCTGTAGAGCGACATGGAGGTGTTCCCACAAGGGCGCGTGGACGCCGACTGATTCCTTTAGTGAAATGCTTGTGAATATAAAAAGAATTCCGGTGAACTTGCCAAAGTAAACTAATCTTTATGTCAGGACGTCAAGGTTTACATGAATTAGCAAAATTTCCAAAAATTGTGCATATTGGCTTTAAAAGTATTTTCTTTTTTTCTGAGTGTTTTTAGAATTATTTCATATTTTTGTTCCCGACCATTTTAAGCTGACTATGTCTTTTATATCACAGTATTTTTTTTTCGCATAAAAATAATTTGGTTTTGGAGATAAATGTACCGAAAGACACACCATTTTAGAAGATTTCAAGAGAGGAGGGTATGGAAATTTGATATTTTAGTATTAAAAATGGCTATTCTCTAAATTGTTTTTCCGACCATTTATAGATAAAGGTTCCATGTATCTGTAGGTATCAATAAATATTCATAAAACGATGCGGTTTTTCGTGAAAATGTACCGGAAAACAGGCAGTTTTTACGAATTCTGCATACGCGTCCTTAAGTACGCTAAGCTTATTATTATTATTGCGAAACGAATAACAGAATGATTTTTAAATGTAGGTATGGAGTTATTCATGTAATTTGTAAATTTACTGACTCAACATAAACACCGTAAACTCACTTTTTTATTTATTTTGGGCTAATGCTCATGGTACAGTAGTATAATACCTACTAAATTACCTATATAGGTAAATTAAGTAGGTAGGGTAAGTGTGCCAGTGAATGAACGATTAAGCGGAATGAAAAAATATTCACAATTTTCGAAATAATTTCATGCAACACCAATCTTTAAATTATTTCTCACGTCATAACACATATAAATCACAATACTTTTTCATAGCCATACATTTGAGAAGTTGGTTGATGGTGGGCAACTCTAGATCGATATTTAAGTTCTTATTACGTAATTACCATGGCACGCCAGTCGCGGTAGGCATGAATGTGTTCTGAATAGTCTCCAATGTATGGATATGGGTCTGGGAATACCACTCCAGCGTACGTAAATATCGGCCTGATACAAGTTTTGTAAATTGTCAGCTTATTTCTAAGTGACAATTTAGAACGCTTGTTCAGGACCGGATAGAAATGATTATTATTTGCGTATGGCTTTTATTTCCTCCAATCAAAAAGAACAAATCTCAATACAAAAGTACACAAAATCAAATTACTAATCTATATCTTCGTGCTTCGGCCTCTCACAGTCCACCGTTGCGTGGTCATCCAGGCACTTTACGCACTGTGGGTGAGCCTGACAGTTACGGGAACTGTGCCCGCAGAGCTGACAGGTTTGGCAGGGAGGCTGTGTACCTGACGTGGTCCCTCCCTACCGTGTGCCCTAGGTGTGGTCCTTCGCCGATCTTATTGTGCGAAGGGTGTGTGCCTAAAAGGCCCTAGTAGCCTTGATGCAGAAGGTAGCTGCGAGTGCGTGGCTCGACAACGCCCAAACAACACCAAGGAATAGGAAATAGGGTAAGGGTAGGGTGGGAGGGAGATGTCTGACGTCGACTAGGAGTCCCCCCAAGGGCGGTGGTGTCAGCCCCAGCCGGAATGACCGTTCCCTGAAGGGGAAAGGCGAGCCTCCGGGTCAAGCTCCGTCAAGGTTCGTTGGCACGGTTACGTATCCCCAAGACGACCACTAAAGCGAGAATTTACGAAGATCAGACTTCGAGTATCGAATCAATCGAAACTGTAGGTCAGTCCGCGCAATAAAAATTGTACTTTCCGACCGAGAGCGGAGCGGTGACGCACCGTGGAGACGAAGGACCGTCTCGGGCGGCGGGCGTCGGGCGACTTGGTCGGCGCGGAGGCGGCGAACCAGCGGAGTGCGCGTGGCGGAGCACGGCGCGGTAGAGGGGCGATGGAAGGGGAGCGAGGCGCGGACACGTCCGCACGCTGTGGCTGCTGTGGTCGCCGAGGGTCTACATCTCGCGGCCCGAAGGGCCGCCGGGAAACAATATCGAGGCTTTGCCTCTAGGTTGTGGTTGCTGCCGCCGACTGCTGCTACAGCCGGGTCAATGGAGTCGGCGCCTGGTGGAGCCTTGCGGGTTCTTTGCTTCTCTCTGCCGGCGAGATTGAGCCCACCGAGTGGGACCCCGTTGGGGGAGGCCCAGTGAGCGATCCTACGGCCGGCAGAGTTGTCGATCCGGGGGGGGGGGTTTGGCTGCGGGGTGATCCACGGTCCAAACGGCTCACCCATGATCCACAGTGGTCCTTGGGGAGTCGCGGCTAACGATTCGACCCTCGGTCCGTCTGGGTCCACGGGGAACCGTGGACGTGGATGGTTTCCGCAGCGAGGTAGAGTCCTCTTCGGACTCGGCTTCTACAGCTGCCGGGGGTAGCCCGGCAGTGTTATCAATCCAGGGGGGGCTGCGGAGGGGTGCACGTTCCTGGCGACTCGTCAGGGCGCGCGCGGGCTCCGCAGCGGTGGTCAATCCTGTGGGTTGCCGTCGAGGTCAAGCCCACCGAGTGGGACCCCCTTGGGGGAGGCCCGGTGAGCGACCTGCATGCCGGCAGTGTGGTCTCTTCTGAGGGCTTATGGAGGGGCCCACAGTCCTAACGACTCACTGAGGAGGACGCAGGCGGGCGCCGCGGCGATGTGAGGGGGCGCGGTGCAGGAGGAACGGGGAGGCGGGTGCGCCGATGGACTCTGCGGGGGGAGTAGACGTGTGGCGTTGGGTGGCATTGGGTGGGTAGCCCAACAAAAACAAAATGAGACACGGCGTCGACTTGATTGTACGTGCTGGCGATACAATCAATACTCAACCTACCTGGGGGTAAGTTGGGAAAAAACTACGGTTTGCCCTGAAAAGGGCTGTTTGGCTGCACTGCGGTGTTGCTGGCGAGTTCGAACCCACCGAGTGGGACCCCGTTGGGGGAGGCCCGGTGGGCGAGCTACTAGCCGGCAGCGTGGTCATCCGGGGAGTAGGTTGCGGGGGGGCCCACAGTCCTGACGGCTCGACGAGGAGGCGTGGACGTGGGCGGGCTCCACAGCTGGATGACGATCTTCCGTCAGGCATCTTCGCGGGTTTCCGCGGGTGGGCAACTTGGTGGCAGTCGCGGGCGCAGTCCGGTGCGCTTACACTAGCGCTTTCGCGTTTTCGGGCGCGGCGTCGGACTGCGCGGAGCCCTGAGCGCCGGTACGAGGGACTCCTCGTATTTGGTAGGGGGGGAATCGAAGTGGGGGTTTAGCCCTGAAAAGGATGAAGAGGGCGTGTGACAAGGGCAGGTAGATGTGTGCGAGCGAGAAAGCATTCGGGTCCGTGCGCCTCTCGAGTCACACGAGTCAAAAATTAAAGAAAATGTGATGTTCATTTACTCTTGAAAACCAATGAATGAACGGGCGTTTATTCACTGGAGAATTTTCACCAGTAAATGGACATAAAGTCCATCTATGGGTAATTTGATCTGTCGCCGTGCGTACTCAGAATCTAAAAAACTATATCTAAATTAAAATAAGAAATAATGCAACTAACCAATAAACAAACTCCCGTTCGTTCACTAGGACACAAATAAATTTCAAACACCAGTCCTATAATTGTGAATTATTTAATAATTAGACACCTTTTTTTACCGTTAAATATACGTCATCGTCATACGACTGAAAAGCTCCAGTTTTATGGGATGCGTTCAGCCACTGGTCCACTTACCCTATATGCCCAATTTAAATATTTTTATTATTTCAGAGTCAGTAATTATTGTAGGTACTAATAATGATAATAATAAAGTACATACTTAAAATTATGTCGCAAAACCTGTGACCTCGTTTGGTCATTCCAGAAAGTAACCTAATTTTTTCCACATTTTTAAATTCAAAGTTACACAAAACTACGTAGGTACCTACATAATATTATATACGTACCTAGTTTTGTGTGTACGTACAAAGAAAACAAAAATGCAATAAACGTAATGTAAAGAATCACATACCGGCATGACCGGCATACCGGTGACCCGGTGCGGGTCACGCGATCAAGGTCGTACAATTAGCACGAGGACGGTAATCTGCACCCAACTGGTAAAGCAATACGGTACATTATTGCGTAAACGCGGGATAGATTTATCTTTACTTCCAAAATTTCGGTGTTCTGGATGATATATTTTTTTGAAATTTTGGGTTTGTGTGTATAAGTGACTACCTAAAATAATTTTAAAAAGAAATAATGCTGAGAATTTTTCCATACTGAGTTATATATAGTTTAAAATAAATTTATATTGGTAAGCTTTTTTTTTTTGATTTTCATACTCGTAAACGCTGAATTACATTCTAAGGTCATATAAGAAAAAAAAAATTACTGAGCACTTTTCCGATGACAATGAGGGTCAGAAAAAGGAATTATCGTACAAAAGTAATTCTAATGTTTGTAAAAAGTTTTTGAATTTTATCATGTATCACATACTGGTATAAATAAATCATTTGGTAAAATAAATTTGGACAGAGAATTTACTCGGTTCAATATATAAACGGATTTGTATGTTTAGGTATACATACCTGAAACAGGATATTTTTTTTTTTGGAAAATATTTATTTTAGTATTGACTCATACTATTTTATAATCCTGCAAAGTTTCATCGACTGAGGAATTAATGCATGGGTCCCCATACAAAGAATCGGTTCATTGCCTACACTATAAGTTGAGTTAGACCGTTATTCACCGGACCCACAGAAATATAGAACAATTCCGTGACTGACGGAAAGACAACGTACGGAACATCCACCGCATATAGAGTCTTTAATATGCTGACAGTTTCTAGGGGGATAATCAGACCGTCAAACTGAACAACTTTCTCTATGGGACCAACATCGAAATCGTGAAAAATAAATCAGTTGTCCCGACTTTTGGCTCGAGTACGTTTGCAGTTTTGTATAGAACAGTTTTTTTTTTCGCGATTTCGATGTTGGTGCCATAGAGAAAGTTGTTCAGTTTGACGGTCTGATCATCCCCTTAAAAAAGATTGCAGAACTAGAAAAAAAAAACGAGTAGTTACTAAGTAATCTGAAGTAGCATAGCATAGCATATGCTCACGACTATATTCCCCGATGGGGTAGTCAGAGATATTCGGAAACCTTAAAACATCCACGTTTCACTAGTGCCGAAACTCTGTCCACTGTGACGGGGAGTGAGCCCGTCGCCACCTGTAATGGACAGTGCGTCGAAATTGAAGCATGCAGGTTTCCTTACGATGTTCTCCTTCACGGAAAAGCCAGTGGTGTTACAAATCGTACATAAAATCATCGTCATCATTGGTACGAGTCGAGTACACACGGCGACACATCATGTTACGCACCCTATATACCCATAACTACACTACCTACAAAACACAATATAGTGCGGTAGAGAACCTGCATAGACGTGAAGACTGCGTGCCGTGAGACGAAACAACAACAACATACCGCACCCTCTCGCACGATTCGCAGCGTTCAACTTCTAATAGTTCAAATTCCAAACAGGGTAACCTGACCTGTCGACGTGTGTACGTTAATCTGTAGTTAACTAATGTAAAAGCATCGTCACTGGCACCAAATGTAATTCGTCACAAATGACACGCTTCGGTTCTTGGCTATTTTCGCACTAAAACGTCCCACCTGTTATACTTAATCATATCATTTCAAATGTAATGATTTAGGACATTATCCAGAGCTGCCAAGTTTGCGCGCTTGGCGTCAAAGTGTCATTCCACAATCAATATAATTATTTTAATAGGAATTTTTCTGACACAGGCACAGGCTTACCCTCAGGGAGGGTGTATCTTATCTTATCTTGTTGTGCTCTGGCAAGCCAGCAACAATTCAACCCAGTGGGATCTTTTGTGTAAGCCCCAATACTTTTTGCTTTCTTTACCCTTCAAATACATGGTCAATGAAGGAGGCAATACCATTGAGGGGAAGACACCTAAGATCTCCCGGTATTGGGTATCCATCTCCGAGGAGGCACATGCGTTTTGCCGCTAAGACATCACAGTGTCCAAAAGTAGACTTCACATACGCATCAGAATTCGGTATGTCAAGTTTTTTTTGGTCTCCATTTTATATTTTTTTACGGATAGAAGACATAATTCTAAGACTCCTTTTTCATTCTTATTGCGATTCCTTTAGAGAAGGAAAAACGACGTTATTTTATTAAAAATATCTGTAATCCTTTCATTTTAAAATCTCTGACATAGAAAATATGATTATTGAGACAATTATCTCGAAATGGTTTTCGATTCAGCCCTCCAAAAAAAAACTTGACATACCGAATTGGTGTAAATTGTCCTTGACATATGTGTAGGGTTGACTTAGTCATTGTATAAACATCATCTACATTTCATTAAGTACTTTTTATTGTTCGTTCAGTTATTAAAAATAGTATTTGAGCAAAAGAATTAATGAAAATGTGAATTTAGCGTTATTTTTCAACGTTTTTATGCACTGAAAAGACTCAATTTTATGTAGTCAAATCTAACGGGTGCGCGCGCCTGACTGCATTCCCTTGCTCGAGTTCCCTCAAGTTTCCCTCAAGTGTGTGGTTGGGTATCTAAAGTCAGAGGGGGGCCGTTCTGTATATAGAACTACGAGTATATACCAAATCAATTCTGTGACTATAGTGTAAACTCATGGTAGGCTTACTCAGTGTTGCCAGATCTAATTTTTAGAAATCCGTAGGTTAAGGTTGGAAAATCCGTAGAAATCCGTAGATGACCTCTTGAAAAATCTTGAATTAATGAAAATGTGAATTTAGCGTTATTTTTCAACGTTTTTATGCACTGAAAAGACTCAATTTTATGTAGTCAAATCTAACGGGTGCGCGCGCCTGACTGCATTCCCTTGCTCGAGTTCCCTCAAGTTTCCCTCAAGTGTGTGGTTGGGTATCTAAAGTCAGAGGGGGGCCGTTCTGTATATAGAACTACGAGTATATACCAAATCAATTCTGTGACTATAGTGTTAACTCATGGTAGGCTTACTCAGTGTTGCCAGATCTAATTTTTAGAAATCCGTAGGTTAAGGTTGGAAAATCCGTAGAAATCCGTAGATGACCTCTTGAAAAATCCGTAGATCTACAGACTTTTTTTTTAATGCTTTATCTGACTGTTTTGAAGTGCACTGACCCAAAAAATCGCTCTAATTTGGCGAATAAAATGGAAACTTAGACAAGTTTGAGCGAGAACAATGCCCAAACCACGTGAAAATCAATCAGTGTCATCTTTTTGTCATACATGTCACAATGAAAATATTTCTGTCTTGTATGTATAGTTACAGAAAGTAAGGAGCAGAAGAAGGAAGGAGATGGAAAAGAGTAGGGAAAGCAATATTTTACGAAATACTGTCAAATACACAAAAAAAGTAAACATGAATTCGATTTATTTGAAGCTGGGTATCATTTTATGCAGCAAATTGACACTTTAGGGAGGAATTCTGAAGATTTCTAAAAATCCGTAGATCTACGGATAAATCCGTAGGTCTGGCAACACTGGGCTTACTGTCGCGGACGGCCCGTGCGGGGTGTTTACAAACCCATCAACGTTTACAAACAACACAATGAAGTGTTGGTCATTATGTTTGTAATCACAATCACATCCGATAGTGGTGTTGTTCTTTACATAACTTTGTGACAATTTTACACTTTTCTTTTTTGTTTAATTTTTATCTATCTGCATAAGCATATGCTCACGACTATATTCCCCGAGGGGGTAGTCAGAGATATTCTGAAACCTCAGAACATCCACGTTTCACCAGTAGTACCGAAACTCTGTCCAGTGTGACGGGGGTGAGCCCGTCGCCACTAACCTAACCTATGTTGAATTCTTGATAATTCGATTCTGCTCTCCATACTAAACAAACTACATATAAGTTTTGCGTTTATTCATTATCTTGTATTTGTTAAGAGCCTACCGAGCCTATTGTGCTGCCCCCAATCGTATTTTTTTTATTTCTATACAATTTTACAATAATTCCAAAAACAAGAATGTCACATTGTAGTCCTGAATAACTTTCAATTTATCGAAACAAAAGTGGCCACTTTTGGCGGTTTTAACGATAATAACTACAAACATTATTAAAACAAATCCGCAGTGACACGATAAATTGAAAATCAGCAATGACTACAATGTGACATTCTTGTTTTTTGGAAATATTGTTTAATTGTTAAGAAATAAAAAAAATACGATTGGGGGCAGCACAATAGGCTCGGTGCAGCCTTAACTTTATTAGTTCATTACTATACTGCAGACGATTTTACGTGGCGAATCGAAAACATAATTAATTGATGTAATTAAACCGATTCGCTCAACACGTGTATTATAGTAGATTAGATTACACACCGAGGGCAGGAAAGTAAGAAAGGTAAGTAAGTAAGAAAGCAGAGGTCAACAAACATGTGATCTGAGGCTTTCTTATTTACTGCCCGAGGTTAATATACTATTTTTCTACTCGACGGAGGTGGAAAGCGGCAACTTCGTTTAGCGCAGCGGGACGACAATTGACGCTTTCCGTCCGGAGGTGAGAAAACGTTATTAGTTCATTACTTTACATGCAGACCATTTTACTCACTTTACAATTCACTCAACACGTGCAAACTAATTTTATTCACGTTCTAATTACATACATACAGGGTGTGACAGCCTAGCAAATACTGAAACGGTGAATTCAGACCAAACTGAACAACTTTCATGGAGCCACTCTCAGGAAACACGAAAAATCTGCTGATCCATACAATACAGCTGTACCTACTCGACTCAAATGTGTGAAAAAGTTGATTATTTTTCACGTTTCCTGAGTGTGGCTCCTTATTGAAAGTTGTTCAGTTTGATGGTCTGAAGGACCGTGTTCGTTATGCAACGCATTTAAGAGAATATTATTCCGAGAGCGAAAATGCGCGCTGCATACAAACGTACTATGGTGATATTTTCAATACTAACCAATTAAAGTCAATGAAATTTTGCAGAAACAATCTAAAAACAAATCTCTATGCTTCTATAGAGTCAGATTTTCGATAAAATATACAGTTTCAATGCTAAGATTAATTTAAGATTTGTATGGAAATCTTTGAGGCACTATAACTTGAAAACTATACATTTTAACGAAAATCTGACTCCATACAAGCATAGAAATTTGTTTCTAGATAGTTTCTGCAAAATTTCATTGACTTTAATTGGTTAGTATTGAAAATATCACCATAGTACGTTTGTATGGAGCGCGCTCCGAATAATATACCCTTAATAGGATAGGCGGCGGTCTGAAATGCTAATTTGGAGAATAGGTCACTTTTCCGACTGTATACGTATTTATCAGATCCGCCCCACCCATACAGCCCGACGACTAGAGTGCAAAAGAGACAACTGCAGCTCTGAACGATTTTATATACAAAAAATCGACGAAATCTGCATTTCGTATTCCCCTGTTTTCTCCTACAAAACTAAACCGATTTTAATAATTCTTTCAAAAATAATATGAGAAAGACTTTGGCTATGTCGGTACGTTTTGCTTTTTAACCGACTTCAACAAAAGGAGGAGGTTCTCAATTCGACCTGTATGTTTTTTTTTTGTATGTTTGTTTTTGTTTATATTCGTCAAATTTGTTTACTGGATGTCTGAAAATGGGCGGTAAAATTGGTCATTTTCGAAGGTCCCTAGTTCTTACAGTGATTAATTAAATGCAAAAAAGCAAAACATAGGGACATGGCAGAGGTGACATAGATTGTATGGTAAAAAAATATTTACTCTAGTGTTATTATCCAGGGAGAAAACAGGGGAATACGTTTGTATGGAGAAAACTGTACTGGTCTATCCTCTTAATAATACATCCTGTATTTTTCAATAAAAACAAGTGGTTAAAATGTTATACCCATTTGAAGCCAACTTATTAAAACCACCGATTACTAGGTAGGTACATTGAACCCACAAGTTTAATAGAAGTTCCGAGAGCGCATATGCGCGCAGCATACAAACGTACAATGGTGATATTTTCAATACTATCCAATTAAAGTCAATGAAAATATTTTTTTTTTTTTTTTTTTTTAATTTTTCAGGAACAATCTAGAAACGAATCTCTATGTTCGTATGAAGTCAGATTTTCGTTAAAATATACCCATAATACTACATCCTGTATTTTTCAATAACTAAGGCCGGATTCGACCAAACTTAGATTTATAGAAGAGTAACAATTTTGACTTTTGGTGTTTACACACCCCGTACTAAAAGAACGAATGTATAATTCACCTAAAGAAAGAGGTCGTTGTATCCGTACTTATTGCAATGTGAGATTCTACAGTTTTAATTTGTTAGGTTTCTTTTTAATATACAAGGTTTTACAAAAATACAAATAAACCTTTAAGGGGGTGGTGTAGACCATCAAACTGAACAACTTTCACTATGGGACCAATATCGAAATATCGAAAAAAAAAAAATGATGTTCTATACTCTACAAATCGACTAGAGCTAAAATATGTATTGGATATCAATTTTTTTTTTCGCGATTTTATGTTGGTCCCATAGAGAAAGTTGTTCAGTTTGACAGTCTAAACAACCCCCTTAAGAGTTTTAAATATTTATTGTTACTTATGAAACACCCTGTATATTTTTTAATTATATGACAGTGACATTTCATTTAGATTAGGGTTGGTCAAACGCAAAATCAGTTTACTCTATAGTAACCGGCGACTTAATCTAAGAATAAAATTTACTCGCGTTTGGTCGTATCGGGCCTAACTGGTTAAAATATTATGCCCATTTTGGGCCAACTTATTAAAACCACCGATTACTAATTACATTGTATCTACAAGTTTAATAGAGCATTACGAATTAACAGTTAACCGCATTACAAATATGATGATTGAGGATAAATGAATAACCACTAATGAATGACTTTGACTGTTGATTTGAATGACAAATAAATAGAAAATTGGCCTCAACATCCGCAGCAAATACGACCGACAGTTATCTGATTAGTGAAATTACCGTAATTTTGATAGTAAACTAGGTACCAAGGTGAATCCACACACATATACATAATACAGGGTGAAATTGATATCATTAGCATCCTATTAAGGGGCTACCTCCTGGTTTTTGGTAACTTTGAAACCATTTTATTCATTAACTATATTTCTGAAATGAAAAATAAACTGAACCATCAGCTACACGATATGAGAAGTGATGTGGTTTTTATAGAAATCAATTTTAATTAATAAAACAGAAGACAAGGGAATATAAAGTTACCCCTTTTTTTCCAGTTGTAACCATTTTACTCTTACATTTTTAATCGGAAGAAAATGAAAATTTACTTACAATATTGTTCACAACACAATTTAGAATGATGTGGTTTTCTTACTTTTTAGAAATTAATAAAAAATCATAGAATTTTTCAAAGAAAACGGCTAAATTCTGACCGGAGCCACGCGCTCGTTCGCATCGATTAGTGTACAGAGTCGTGGTCCCGGGATGATACGCCTTAAACTAAGAGTCTACCCATCAAACTGAACCACTTTTACTATTGGAGCAAACCGATCGGAGCAACAAAAAAATCGGTTGTTCCATACTAAACTGCAATGCCTACACAACTCAAATGTAATGAATGAAAATGAAATTGAAATTTAGTGTGTATGGATTCAGGTACAAGCTTCAGTAGATGTTTTGCAGTGATTAGTCTCACCAAGGCTACCTTTGCAGCAGGGTTCGAAGTGATAATTATCATGATAATCATCTTGAATATTAATAATTATATGATATACAAGGTGTTACAAAAATACAAATAAACCTTTAAGGGGGTAGTGTAGACCATCAAACTGAACAACTTTCACTATGGGACCAACATCGAAATCGCGAAAAAAAAATGATGTTCCATACTCTACAAATCAACTAGAGCTAAAATATGTATGGGATATGATTTTTTTTTATTGCGATTTCGATGTTGGTCCCATAGAGAAAGTTGTTCAGTTTAAAGGTCTAAACAACCCCCTTCAGAGTTTTAAAAATTTATTGTTACTTATGAAACACCTTGTATAGGTAGGTACAGGGACCAACTTAATATGCTGACACTAATTTCCGATCACGATCACGATTTGCGGAAAAAGAAGCTCCCAAACACGAAATCATTTTTCTCTATGTTTTCTGTAGTTTTTCGAGTTTTTCTCAATTATTTGTTGTTCATTGTAATGAGAAACTATTACTTATGCCAAAGACTAGGTGCTGTTTGGTCTTTATAAGAGTGTATTATAGATAATTATCTAATAATTATCCGATAATTATCATGATAATTATCAAAGAAAATAATTATCTTGATAAATTCGAACCCTGCTTTGCAGACATTTACACAAATTCTTAAATCTAAATTAATTATGTCAAAAGTAGTCATAACAAATTCAATATAATATAATAGCCATTTAAACATTAAATAATCATTAACAATAATTTGAATAATGTATGCAACAGTTGATATTTTTTTTGCGCCGATTGGTTTGCTCCCATAGTAAAAGTTGTTCAGTCCGTGGTATCTGCCTACCGCCATGTGACATTGGCGTAGGCTTATGTACCTATGTATGAATGTATGTTATTTCTTCGTTCTTCGCGTTTGGCTGTAGCGAAGTGCAGGAGATTGCAGTATCAATTCTATTCTTTAGATTTCGCCAGTGTCAAGTAGTTTGAGGGAGTGTCTATCCAATCTCGAGGATTGTTTTTGAGTAAGAACAACTGAGAAGGATTTTGGAGCCTCGTGGCAGGCTGAGACGCGAACCGCGCGAACACCAGACGAGAGACAAGCGTTCGACGCAAACCCTGCAACGTGACTCCGCAGTATCAATTACAAAACAAAGTAAGTATCTATTAAGTAATCTGTGGCAGAACATGTAGGTACCTACTCTTAGATAGGTATTTCACAAGAGTCCCTAAAACCAGAATCCAACTAACCTTCATAACAAATGTTACGAAACAGCAAACTCTCTGGCGACCCCGAAAGGGAACGCGCTCGTTAGTTTGCGCACATAAGAATCGTTGCGTGTCGCAATACAAATAAATGCGCGGCCAAGAGCGTGTCGGTCCACGCAGTGTATGGTTCCGTATGACTAGGCGTTTATCACTGGTTGGTCGCACTAGTCACTAGTGCCTAAGTCACTAAGCCGTGGCGAGTAACCTTGCCTGCCGTGCAGGAGGCGATGGTTCGATCCCCGTCCAAGCCGACTCGTACCAATGAGTTTTTCGGAATTTATGTACGATTTGTTACACCACTGGCTTTTCGGTGAAGGAAAACATCGTGAGGAAACCTGCATGCTTCAATTTCGAGGCATGTATGTACCCTCTGTCCATTACAAGTGGCGACGGGCTCACCCCCCGTCACACTGGACAGAGTTTCGGTACTACTGGTGAAACGTGGATGTTCTGAGATTTCAGAATATCACTGACTACCCCCTCGGGGAATATAGTCGTGAGCATATGCTTATGCTACTAGTCACTAGATAGTATAAATAAAACAAAGTCGCTTCCCGCTGTCTGTCTGTCCCTATGTATGCTTAGATCTTTAAAACTACGCAACGGATTTTGATGCGGTTTTTATTAATAGATAGAGAGATTCAAGAGGAAGGTTTATATATGCATTGCATTGCTATTACTTAGCGCAAATGGTCTCCTGATCATGTTCTTAGAAAACCGGCAGTATATTAATATGTCGTAGCAAGCGATAGAGAGCCCTGTCGTTATTAGAATAAGTATCAACTTAGTAATTAGTATAGTGAACGCCGTGACGTAATTATGTCAAATGTCACGTGGGCAGAGTCGGGATGCTTGGTAGTCGATCGTGGCCGGCAGTGCTAACCGAGCCCTAACCAAGGACGCTCTCCTGCATATCGAACCTGTCAGTTCACGTACCTATGGTGTAAATCAACCCTATCAACAAGTGCGTTAGTAGACATTAAATTAGCTAAACCGTGTGATCGTGATTGTAAACCAATAAGACTATCTTGTTGCCGAGTACCCGCCCCAATGGACCCCTCACCAAGAGACAATCACCAACGCATCAGCGACAGATCACCTACTCCGTCAAATATAAGTTGGACCCTGCGTACAGGGTGAAATTGATATCATTAGCATCCTTTTAAACTAAGATTCTACCCATCAAACTGAACAACTTTTGCTATGGGAGCAAACCGATCGGAGCAAAAACAAAATCAGCTGTTCCACACAAAAACAACTTTTACTATGGGAGCAAAATGCTCGTAGCAAAAAATCTCAGCTGTTCCATACTTAAATGCAATGCCTGCTCGCCTCAAATGTATATGCAACAGCAGATTATTTTTTGTTCCCATCGGTTTGCTCCCCTTGTAAAAAGTTGTTCAGTTTGATAGGTAGACTCTTAGTTTAAAAGGATGCTAATTAGGTAAGACCTAGTTAGGTACAATTAGGTACAACCAAAAACGACTAGATATCATATTAAGTTCTCAACATTATTTTTGTTTGTCTTTTTTATTTCTGCAATTTTTTGTCGTTCGATGCATGGAAAAATTGTCCTCTTGTTTTCTTTTTCTTTTTAGTATGTATAGAGTCACGCACACGATGCTAATTGTTTATCTTTTGCTTATTCCATAATGTGCACATTATGCTTAGGATTATGGTTTGCTTTAAATTATAACCTGTCAATATTTGGTGTTTTTATAACTGTAATCTGTTTTATGTGCCTAATAAATAAATAAATAATGATATCAATTTCACCCTGTATATTTTCTATCGTTGTCCAGTCGTCATAGGGTGGGTACCTACTTAAATTGGGACTAGATAGTCTGCGTGAGAAAATGTCCAAGACAGCTAGGTGAGTACCAGGAGTGCGATTTTTGAAACTCATTCGCCGAGCTGAGCCCTGAACTCTTCCACTTATCTCTATCCAACGCGGCATCCCTCCATTCGCTGCATTAGGCATCCAACTCGTCGCGCCATCTTTTCCGGGGTCTGCCTCGACCTCGACTACCATCTTTAGGCACCGATTGCGTGCTGATTGATGCCCACCGCTCGGCGTGCATTCGACCACGCCCAGCCCAGTCCCACTTTAGTCTCGCAGATTTCTCAACTACATCAGCTATTTGGGTTTTGGAGCGCAGTGTTGTGTTCCGGATACGGTCCGTCCTTTTCACACCTAGTATACTACGCTCCATAGCTCTCTGACAAACCTATACAGTTTGGACTTTTGAACCTTTGTTAACGACCAGGTTTGGGCACCGTAGGTTAGGATGGGCAGAATACACATGTCGTCGTGTGCTCTTGAGTGAGAGTGGAAGGTCGCCCTTCATTAGTTTAGCAGTTGAAAAATCTCAATTTTTGAAAGTCAAATCAGCAGCAGAAAGATAGTAATTTTGACGGAGTTGCTTGGTGGGTCTGCTATTGGGCGGTCACGTGCGCGTCGGTTGCCCCATCCCCGGCCTACAGTGGAACTCCAGTGGTGGCTCAGGATATTGTTCTTTTATAAGAACAACCCTTGAAGTCACCAAAATATCAATATAACCGTACAACGTCAAGCACTTTTGCTATAAAAACTCGACATTGGCAAAATCATCATTAAGGGGCCATAGGTCCCGACGAATATTTTCTATGAGAAACGCGACTGCCGAGCGCTCCGAAAAGTGTGTGCGTGAGCCGTATTTTCGATTAAAAACAACTAACCACAGTACTTTTTCTAGATTTTGTTTATGATTGCACTAGTTAAACTAATGGTGAATATGTGAGTATAAATACCAACAATCGGAAACTATTTTAAGTTCTACTAAACCGAGAAAAATGATTAAAAATGCATGAAAATACGTCATCTTTGTGACGATTTTCTATCGAGTGAAGTAATTCCAATCGTGTATTCAGTTGATGATTTCACTAGATGAACTATCCAAAAATACTGAGGTATGACTTTAGTTTCGGTAAATGGTATAAATCTAGTCGTAAAATGAAAAATAAAAGATGCCTCCGAGGTATTTCCACCTACTATTACGTCTTAACCAAAGATAGCAGCCATATTTTTAAAAATAGAATAGAACAGTAATTTTGACATTTTCTACTGCTAAGCTCAACGAATGAGTTTCAAAAATCGCACTCCAGTAATCAACAGATCATTGCGGAACCCTAAAAACAAACGTTGCGTGCTCTTATCACATCCAGTTAAAATTACATCTTAGATTGCTAATCGAAATCGGAAGTTCGTAATTTGTAATGAATGAGAAAAATACTGTATTTATTTACCCGACTGCCCCAGAAAGAGGGTAATGATTGTTTCTCACTTTCATTTTACAATACACAGCGATAAGCACTGTAATAGACCAAGATCCGACCGTAAATTTATGCCCCTATTAGTTTGGTGAACGAAATGTGATTTAAGGCTTCCGCACATTGCAGCGATATTTTCGAGCGATATTATCGACAGCGATATCGCGACACCTTACACACTGCAGCGATTCCGCGATTCGCGTCACGCATGCGCACACCACTGAATGTAGTAGAAAGAGATTGCGTCAGGTTGCGATAATATCGCGGCAGTGTGTGGGATCGAGCGCGTCCCCATACAAAATGTACTGAGAACAATTATCGCAAAATCGCAGCGATATTATCGCTCGATAATATCGCGGCAGTGTGTAGGATCGCGCGCGTCCCCATACAAAATGTACTGAGAACAATTATAGCAAAATCGCAGCGATAATATCGCTCGATAATATCGCTGCAATGAGCGGACGCCTTTAAGTGTAAGTTTATACAGGGGTTCGTACAACGCCGCCGGGTTGCCTAGCAAAATCTTGCCGCAAGTACCTTTACCATGATGATTTATGGTACCGTATGATTTATGAAGCCGTGGTGGTCCAGTGGCGAGTAACCTTGCCTGCCGTGCAGGAGGCGATGGTTTGATCCCTGTCCAGGCAGTATCGTACCAATGAGTTTTTTTCGGAATTTATGTACGATTTGTAACACCACTCTGGCTTCTCGGTGAAGGAAAACATCGTGAGACACCTGCATGCATCAATTTGGAGGCATGTGGCGACGGGCTCACCCCCAGTCACACTCACACTGGACAGAGTTTCGGTACTACCTACTGGTGAAACTGGATGTACTGAGGTTTCCGAGTATCTCTGACTACCCCCCCCTCGGGGAATATAGTCGTGAGCATATGCATGTTTCTTTATACAGGGTGTAACGTTCAAGGTGCGCATTATTCTAGATTATCAGAATTCCTGACAATGTTTCCTTCACCGTTTGAGAGCAGTCGGTATTACGTGCTATAACGTGAAGTACGTGGGGTGGTTGGGGATCTACCTCCTAGCGGTCCACCCCGGGCAACGGTACCACAAGCTACCTAGTTTGTGGTGGCGGCTGAACGATCCCCACAGCGGTATGGTAGGCTCCGCAAGGAGCCACCTGGCTCGCGACCACCCTTCTGCCGGAGTCTGGCGCCAAGCAGCTTGCTGCGTTCCGTCGGTGTGTTGGAGAGCCAGTGCCATTCTGAGTAAGCTCGCTACATCTTCGACCCCATATTTGTCCTGAGGACTAGATTGAGGTAAAGAGCAAGCGCAACTATAGCAAAAAAAATAAACTTAAGGGGTCCCGACGAATATTTTCTATGAGAAACGCGATTGCCGAGCGCTCCGAAAAGTGTGTGCGTGAGCCGTATTTTCGATTAAAAACAACTAACCGAAGTACTTTTTCTAGATTTTATTAATGATTGCACTAGTTAAACTAATGGTGAATATGTGAGTATAAATACCAACAATCGGAAACTATTTTAAGTTCTTCTAAACCGAGAAAAATGTTTAAAAATGCATGAAAATACGTCATCTTTGTGACGATTTTCTATCGAGTGAAGAAATTCCAATCGTGTATTCAGTTGATGATTTCACTAGATGAACTATCCAAAAATACTGAGGTACGACTTTAGTTTCGGTAAATGGTATAAATCTAGTCGTAAAATGAAAAATAAAAGATGCCTCCGAGGTATTTCCACCTACTATTACGTCTTAAGAGGGTAGGCGGGCTCTCGAAGATTTGGTGAATAGGTCTCTATGAAACAGGAGAATACGTTTGTCCGTTACACGTCCGAACAAAATTAAAAACTGAATTGATAAAAACCTGACTATCATTCGGATGGCCGGATGCAGCATGCATGTTCGTGTGTATGTAGGTACGTCGTGTATTAACAATGCATCGTTATCATTACGCTGATAGGTTACGATTGACGATAATTGTTGTGCTAGGTAGATCGTTTTATATTGCAGACCTTCGGAGATACGTTTGTGTACTCACAGTTGTGCTCAAATCCATATTCCAATCAATAGTACCTACATTACTGCAGTGGCCCGCAAAAGAGCATTGATGGACGAACGTGTAAATGTGGGCACACATACGTATACGTAAGTCCATCAATGCCTAGTTGTGGCCATGGCTTGTATAGTGCTTTTCTCAAACAATGCGCGGAAATTAAAATCAATCAACTTTTCAAAATCAATGACGAACTACAAATTTCTCCTGCGTTAAAGCTAGTAACTTATTATTAATCTGTGGTTAAAGTGTTTATTCATTTTTATTTTCATTATAAAGCTTTCTATTTGCAAACCAGTTCGAGATTTAAATAATACCTTTGATAAGTTACCTCCTATGTTGCCACGTTTCAGAGTAAAAGATCGTTCCATTTTTTAATTACAAGACAGATGAGTTTACATGTAATTTATTTGGCCGCTAAACCAAGACAGATATGGATTTTCATACAACTTTTGCCGGCCGCTGCTGGCATGTATTTGGCCAGTCCAGCAATTTCGATATATCTCGAAGAAGGTTGTCAAAATAATGCTCAAATTTCTAAGCATGTTTGAGAAAATTTAATCAAAAGTTCAATCGAATTCAGAAAAAACTAATTCGTAAATAAGTACTACAGAAAAACAAAAAAAAAAAAACCAACCAAACCAACCAACCAACCTATAAACCATCGATCGATATAATATTGATAGGTATTATTACTATTTTTCGAGGTCAACTATCTATAGCTTTACAACACTATTATATTATAGCAAGTAGGTGTTAAGTATTGTTCTATAAACAAGGTTAGAGCAGCAATTATGCGAACTAAATTGCTTTTTGTCTCAATACAGGTGTCGTCCAATGCCATTGATGCATTTTACTAACTGTGGAGAAGTGTGTATTGTATTAATGTCTGGGTGTTGACATTGGTCACAGATTATTTAGGTAATTTTAATTGTTACTACCTGTTTAAAGGCCTCCGCACATTGCAGCGATATTATTGACAACGAATTCGCGACACCTTACACACTGCAGCGATTCCGCGATTCGCGTCACGCATGCGCCCCACCACTGAATGTAGTCTAAAGAGATTGCGTCAGGTCGCGATAATATCGCGGCAGTGTGTAGGATCGAGCGCGACCCCATACAAAATGTACTGAAAATAAATATCGCAAAATCGCAGCGATGTTATCGCTCGATAAAATCGCTGCAATGTGCATGTGCATGCTGCAAATTGACGATCGTGATAAAGGCCTCCTTATCACGATCGTCAAAATAAAGGGTGGAAACTTAAATACATTCAGACCGTCAAACTGAACAACTTTCATATTGTGACAACTATGAAATAGCAAAAAAAATCTGTTGTTCCATAGAAAATGTCAATAGCTACTCGAGCAAAGAGCAGTTTTTTTCGTGATTCCAAAATTGGTCTCATCGTAAATGTTGTTCAGTTTGATGGTCTGATCGTCACCTTAAAAAAGTGTCAGCATATTAAGAAGGACCCTATATAAGTCCCACTGCAGGGCACAGACACTACCTTCAGTGAGGGTGTCTATGTATGTATACACGGCGACACATCATGTTACGCACCCTATATACACATACTCGTAACTACACAACGTACAAAACACAAAATAGTGCGGTAGAGAGCCTGCATAGACGCGGCTGCCGGCGCGGGCGCAGCGTGCCGTGAGACGAAACAACAACAACATACCGCACCCTCTCGCACGATTCGCAGCGTTCAACTTCTAATAGTTCAAAGTCCAAACAGGGTAACCTGACCTGTCGCCGTGTGTACGTTAGTGTAGTTTGTAGTACGGTAGTACCACGCGTGCACAATGCGGATTGGTAGACTTCACATACGCATCAGTATTTATTCTTCAGCGTATGCAGGTTTCCTCACGATGTTTTCCTTCACCGTCAGAGCGGTCGCTCTTTTATCATCGTGTAGGCAAGCCCTGGTGTCAGTTTTACAGACCGCCTTATGGCATCTCACGTGGTTTTTATGTAACTACTACTACCACCAAAGATAGTAACCGGGACCAACGGATTATCGTGCCATCTGAAGCGCGGAATCATCTTTCTTTTCAGACAGTCAGGTGGATTCAGCCTGCAACGTCCTAACCAACTGGGGGAAAACGCACAAAGTGACATATCACTAGGTGTCCCCCGTGGGAATCGAACCCACATGTGTCAAGAGCCCAATGCTCTTAACTAGACTAGACTCTTAACGGGACCACGGAGGCAGAGAAGTCGGTATTACGTAGGTAATGTAACTTATATGTACCCGTGCGTGATGGTCCAGTGGCGAGTAACCTTGCCTGCCGTACAGGAGGCGATGGTTGGATCCCAATCCAGACCGACTCGTACCAATGAGTTTTTCGGAATTTATGTACGATTTGTAACACCACTGGGCTTTTCGGCGAAGGAAAACATTGTGAAACCTGCATGCTTCAATTTCGAGGCATGTATACCCACTGACCATTACAAGTGGCGACGGGCTCACTCCCCGTCACACTGGACAGAGTTTACACAACAAGTGAAACGCGGATTTTCTGAGGTTTCAGAATATATCTGACTATCCCCTCAAGGAATATAGTCGTGAGCATATGCTATGTAACTTATATGTCCGCTGAAATGTCGCGGACAAAACGGTATTATTTAATTATAATATTTACTACGTAATCACGATCATCATAATAATAATTTATGGTAGGTATTGAATTTAATAAGTCGAGCACGAAGGAAATTAAAGTAAAATTTAACTTACAGGTAAAGAACTATAAAAAGTCAATGAAACTAGTTATAAAAAAAATTGGAACCAAAGTCCAGTACTGGGTCCTAAACCCCATCCATATACACGCACACATACATAATTTGTATGGCGCCTCACGCACACCAACCTATGAAAATTGGCCCCTTTTGTTTTATACGGTAAAACCATAAAGTTATTATACCTTACAGGAATAGAGTCAGTGACATGAGTTGTCCAATGAAACAGTTTTTGGATGTTTTTTGGAGACTATTCGCAGGCAAAAATTCTAATACTGTCTATAATTCTGAGTCTAACGTAAAATCGTGGATAAATAAATGAAGTAGTGTCAGTATATTTCACAAAATTATCTATGATTTCACTTTAGAATCCCAATTGTTCACGTAGACCGAATTGTAAAAATTGATTAGTGACTAAAAAACGGTTCTATTGCTTAGCGTCACGTATCTCTTTCTATTATACAGTGGTGCCGCTAGGTACATCTCGCTCTCTCAGCGGTATGTTCCTCTATTCCTACCTCTATGGGTAAAACAGTGAGGCTCATCCTAGACATATACTTTTTCTAAGTTTGTGAGATTCTTTTTTCGCGGATCGTTATCGGACGCACATGGCATGACATTATTGCTAGGGCAAACTTATCAACATACATTTATCGAGACAAATTATTATCATTTTCGACCCATAGTCTTGTTTACTTCCTTCAACTGAATATACCATACACATTTTTGTGGTTATAATCGTATCTTGTTGTGGGGGCTGGCAAGCCAGTAACACTTTGACCCAGTGGGATCTTTTGAGTTATACAGGGTCATGGTGTCCTATCTCATACAAATGAAATTTTTGTTAAAAAAATGGCAATATATGGCGTTATGGTATCGATTTGTAATTAATGTTTACGTAACAGTGTAAATTGTTACTAAAGATACATGATCTGACTACAAAAAAATCTCATGAGCCTCGGAAAATCAAGCAATTTACTTTGCCCGAAGACTGCCCGCGTTACGGCAGTCGCGTTCCATTGTTTGACGTTGGGCATCTGTACTGTATAGTATTATATAATCTGTGACAGGGTCCAACTTAATATGCTGACACTTTTTTAAGAGGATAATGAGACCATCAAACTGAACAACTTTCTCTACGGGACCAACCAACATCGAAATCGCAAAAAAAAATCAGCTGTCCCATACAGGCTCAAGTAGGTTTGCACTTTTGTATGGGACAGCTGATTTTTTTTCGCGATTTCGATGTTGGTGCCATAGAGAAAGTTGTTCAGTTTGACGATCTGATCATCTCCTTAAAAAAGTGTCAGCATATTAAGAAGGACCCTATACAAGGTGTTACAAAAATAAAAATAAAAATTTAAGGGGGTGGTTTAGACCATCAAACTGAACGACTTTCACTATGGGAACAAAATCGAAATCGCGAAAAAAAAAATTATGTCCCATACTCTACAAATCGACTAGAGCTAAAATATGTATGGTAGAGTTGCCGCGAATAGTGAGTGTTTATAGCGAATAGTCGAATACCGATTAATCGCCATTCACTTTGGCGAATAGTCGAATAACTCGACATTACTATTCGACATAAAAAAAAACATTAAACACATTAAGGGGCTACCTGCCGGTTTTGGGTAATTTTGTAACCATTTTATTCATTAACTATGGCACTTTTTGAGCTGAAATTTAAACTGAACCATCTACAGGATATGAGAAGTGATGTGGTTTTTCTAGAAATCGATTTTAATGAATAAAACCGAAGAAAAGGGACTCTAAAGTCACCCCTTTTTTTCCAGTTGTAACCATTTTACTCTTACATTTTTAATCGGAACAAAATGAAAATTTACTATATTGTTCACAATACAATTTAGAATGATGTGGTTTTTTTACTTTTTCGAAATTAATAAAAAATCATCGATTTTTTTAAAGAAAACAGCTAAATTCTGACTGGAGCCACGCGCTCTTTCTCATCGGTTAGTATGGAGAGTGAGTGAGAGGAGAGTGGTCCACGACGGATACGCCTTAAAAATATTTCTAATTTCTTCTAAGGTTGTGAGAAAAGACCAATAAGAATACCTAGATTTCCTATTTTAAGTAAGCTTGCTAAACGATACTTAATAACACCAGCAAGCTCTGTTTATTCAGAAAGACGATTTTCCGAGGCAGGTTTAATTTACGAGGAAAAACGAAACCGACTTGCTACAGAACGTGCAGAAAAAATTGTTTTTTTGCACCACAATGGAACCACCGCCGCCTCTGTTGGATTTTAAATATTAATTAAAAAGCCTTACTAATTTAATTTCATGAATATCATAGGCACATGCACATATTACAGATAATAATTGATATTGTGTATTGTTTTATTAAGGAAAATTATTTAAAAAAATGATTATTTTTAACTCATTAGTTCTTTTGTTGGTTAAAAGTTTATTTTCGACGACTATTCGCCGAATTCCGAATAATACTAGCTATTATTCGGTATTCGACGAATATCAAAAAAATGACGAGTAACGCCGAATACCGAATAATAGCGAGTATTCGCGGCAACTCTAATGTATGGGATATCAGTTTTTTTTTTTTCGCGATTTTGATGTTGGTCCCATAGAGAAAGTTGTTCAGTTTGACGGTCTAAACAACCCCCTTAAGACTTTTAAAAATTTATTCTTACTTATACAGGGTGTTTCATAAGTAACAATAAATTTTTGAAACTCATAAGGGTGTTGTTAGTTTAGACCGTCAAACTGAACAACTTTCTCTATGGGACCAACATCGAAATCGCGAAAAAAATAATTTTAAATCCCATACATATTTTAGCTCTAGTCAATTCGTAGAGTAGGTATAGAACATAATTTTTTTTTTCGCGATTTCGATGTTGGTCCCATAGTGAAAGTTGTTCAGTTTGATGGTCTACACCACCCCCTTAAATGTTTATTTGTAGTTTTGTAACACCTTGTATAACACCCTGTATATGGTTATAAAAATAATACGGTTTATTGTGTGTTGGTACGGAACCCCTGGCGCGCGAGCCCGAGTCGCACTTGACCAGTTTCTTATCTACACTTCTCAAACGTGGCAGTAAATCGGCCGTAATTTTTTTAATGCATACTCAATCGTAATTTAATGCATCTGCATTTGCAATAGGTAAACGCTTTTTATTATGATTGTAGATTAAGAGAAGTTTATTCCGAGAGCGCAAATGCGCGCTGTATACAAACGTACTATGGTGATATTTTCAATATTAACCAATTAAAAGTCAATGAAATTTTTGAGAAACAATCTAGAAACTAATCTCTATGCTTAGAAAAAGTATATGTCTAGAATGAGCCTCACTGTTTTACCGTATAAAACAAAAGGGGCTAAGTTTCATAGGTTGGTGTGCGTGAGGCGCCATAAAAATTATGTATGTGTGCGTGTATATGTATAGGGTTTAGGAACGCTTTCGTATCTGCGACTGTCAATCTTGACATATACTTTATCAAAGTCTCTATGCTTTTATGAAGTCAGATTTTCGTTAAAATATACAGTTTTAATTCTAGGATTAATGTAAGATTTTTATGGAAATCTTTGAGGCACTGTAACTTTGAAACTATAAATTTTAACGAAAATCTGACTCCATACAAGCATAGAGATTTGTTTCTACTTAGATTGTTTCTGCAAAATTTCATTGACTTTAATTGCTTAGTATTGAAAATATCACGTTTGTATGGAGCGCGCCAACGGTAATATACCCTTAACCGTACCTAATGACATGGACCCCATATCTATCCACGGCGAAGGAGCCGAAGGAGGCGAACCAAACGCATTTCCTTTTAATTCTTCTGCCGATTATTTGAAAGACATAATAGTAGATTACACACCGAGGACAGGAAAGTAAGAAAGGTCTCAGATGGAGTCACGTTGCAGGGTTTGCCCCGAACACTTGTCTCTCGCGTGGTGTTCGCGCGGTTCGCGTTTCAGCCTGCCACGAGGCTCCACAATCCTTCTCAGTTGTTCTTACTCAAAAATAATCCTCGAGATTGGATAGATACTCCCTCAAAACACTTGACATTGGCGGAAATGCGGTGCTAACGCACAAGCAAGAAGTCCATTAATTATAAATAAAAAATAAAAGGTCTCAGATCTCATGTAATTGTTGACGGAGGCGAAGCGGAGGCCACAGCAGGCACGTTCACTACAGACAGTGCTTTAGGGCTGACGAGAAATTATTAAAGAACATTATATCAATTCTTTCTAAATCTAATTTGATATACACTCTTCTGGGCATGCTCACGACTATATTCCCCGAGGGGGTAGTCAGACATATTCTGAAACCTCAGAACATCCACGTTTCACCAGTAGTAACGAAACTCTGTCCAGGGGTGAGCCCGTCGCCACTTATAATGGACAGTGGGTACAATACATGCCTCGAAATTGAAGCATGCAGGTTTCCTCACGATGTTTTCTTTTACCGAAAAGCCAGTAGTGTAACAAATCGTACATAAATTCCGAAAAACTCATTGGTACGAGTCGACTTGGACGGGGATCGAAGCATCGCCTCCTGCACGGCAGGCAAGGTTACTCACCACTGGACTACCACGGCACTAAATTTGGCATCCTCCATTATATGTGTTACATATTAAACTATTCTTTATTCGTAGTATTAAACAGCCTCCTTGAGTGTAGGTCTGTGCCCCACAGTGGGTCATTTATAGTCCGATGATGATATCAGTTTGCCAAAAATTAAAAAACAACAAAGGTTTTTAATATAACAACAATTACTATAAAATTGTTTATTTTATTCTATTCTATTCTATTTGATGATTTTGCCAATGTCTAGTTTATGTAGCAAAAGTGCTTGACGTTGTACGGTAATTTATGTATTTGGTGACTTCAAGGATTGTTTTTCGAAAAGAACACTATCTTGAGCCACCACTGGAGCCCCGTTGTAGACCTAGAAGGGGGCAACCAACGATCGACGGGCGACGCGACCGCCCAATAGCAGATCCACAACGTGACTCTTCATTCATTTTATTGTTTTCACATCAAACTCAATGATCACACATACCCTAAACAGATGAAACTGAAATAAAATGCGTTTCATTCGGCAAATTAAATTTTGTTTCCAAAATAATGTCACATTATCTTTCTGACATAAGTTTTAACTAGAACATACAAAAAAAAAACATACGGGTTGAATTGAGAACCTCCTCCTTTTGTTGAAGTCGGTTAAAAATAGGTACAATTTTCAATGACATAGTGTAACATTGTCAGTATAAAATCATGTTATTATATCTATTATCTAATCTGATCTAAACAATTATAAATCTGTAACAGAAGAGTGTCTGAACATTGAAGATACGGATAAGAAACAGTCCCTGACTTTAACTTTTTTTATCTACGATCAGTCCTTGGACTATAAGTAGATTTGTTTTTTGGTTTGGTTGGTCAAACCAAAAAAGAATAACTTAAAGTAAAATTAATGGATAGGCCTCAAGCGCGTTAAGTTGAAGCACACTACTAGGGGAATTGGTCCATTGGTCTGAGCATCATGCAAAAACTACTCAACCAATTTTGTTAAAACATTTATTTTATTTATTAGCTTATGATTTGACTTAAGAAGATAGACGAGTACAGTGGGTCTACCATGAGTTTTTACCGTTCTTTACTACTGTTTTACGTCACCAATTTTGTATTGAAGTTCGTACAGTGCTCCTAGTGGTTACGTTGAGAACTAATTTCTGTCATACAAATTGGTGACATAACTACAGTAGTAAAGTACAGGGAAAACTCATGGTAGGCCCTCTGTTTTCTCCATACAAACGTATTCCCCTGTTTTATCCCTGGATAATAACACTAGAGCAAATATTTTTTTACCATACAATCTATGTCACCTCTGCCATGTCCCTATGTTTTGCTTTTTTGCATTAATTAATTCCTGTAAGAACTAGGGACCTTCGAAAATGACCCATTTTACCGCCCGTTTTCAGACATCCAGTAAACAAATTTGACGAATATAAACAAAAAAAGCAAAACGCACACATAGCCAAAGTCTTTTTTATATTATTCTTGAAGGAATTATTAAAATCGGTTTAGTTTTGGAGGAGAAAACAGGGGAATACTAAATGCTGTTTTTGTCGATTTTATGTAGATAAAATCGGTCCTAGCTGCAGTTGTCTCTTTCGCACTTTAGTCGGTAGGGTGTATTGGTGGGACGGATTGGACAAATATGTATACGGTTGGAAAAGTGACCTATTCTCAAAATTTGCATTTCAGCCCACCTATCCTCTTCTATTCTATATTTAAAAAAATGGCTGCCATCTTTGGTTTATGATGATTTTGCCAATGTCGAGTTTTTATAGCAAAAGTGCTTGACGTTGTACGGTTATATTGATATTTTGGGGACTTCAAGGGTTGTTCTTATAAAAGAACAATATCCTGACCCACCACTGGAGTTCCACTGTAGGCCGGGGATGGGGCAGCCGACGCGAACGTGACCGCCCAATAGCAGACCCACAAAGCAACTCCATAGAGCATATAAGATAGACGGAACGCGATACTACATTATAATCAACATTTAAAAACTTTTACCTATAGATCATAATATTACGACATTTGCGTTGTAACTAAAAACAGATGCAATAGCTTACAAATTATGCAAATTATTGTGATTAACATACATTTTTATCACTGACATGACATTTTAAACCTGAATCATGCAACTATAATCTTATGCAGCAATAATTTATAAAGAACTTACCAAAAAACAAGTTTTCCTTTACGTAAAATATTACGCCTTTTTTCACTAAAGATGATTTTCAACACTTGTTTTTGTTCTTTATAAGAACGAGAAAACTTCTTATTTCACTTTTACAGCACTGTCCGCGAAAACCTTCGAAATTGATTATTTTTTAACGCGAATGTGTATTTATTGATCTACTAGATTCGCAAATGATACCAATTATTTATTCATCAATTTCCAGTGCCTAACGTTTGATGTGTTTTATGGAATTAGTCTTTTTGTTCGCTGGTTTGTCCGTCAAATGATTTTAATTGAAAGTACAGTTTTATTTTATTGAATTAATGATATACATCTTAGATATACACGACTCTATACGGTTCGCAGTTCGCCATGCTATGATATCTTAGTGCAAACGAAGTGGAACGCTGAAAGACAGCTTCCGCCATCTCGCGGTGACATTTCGAAGCACTACGAGCGACAGCGCGCTACACCTCACCGCTGCGCTGTAGTAGAGAGAGATTTCGCCCATATCAAACACTGTCTTGTTGGTCTAGTGGTCTAGACAACCGGCTCACGATTCGGGTGCTCATGGTTCGAGCCTCGTGTCGGCCGGCCGTCTTTTTCTATTTATTTATCAATGTGGCTCCCCCATGCGCTAATAAGGGGCAACGACAGTAATTAAGCCGTTCTAAAATCCGAGGCGACTTACCTATCTATACCCAATATACATATTAATCTATGCAGTTCGCACACAGATAGTATTTTTTTCTTTCTCCCACTCTCATATGGGTGCATGACAGCTGACAGCAGTGTTGCCAAGTCTTATTTTCACTTTACTGGCTTGTTCTCGGTTTACCCTAGATTTTGCATAATTTTCAAAAATTACCCTTAAATCTTTCAGTTTCTATTCTTAATTTTTTTCAATGAGCGTTTTTCTTTTCTTTTTTAAATTTAGTTCCTAAAAAACTCGACAGATGACATGTTTATCGCCCCATACAGCCGTAAGCGAGATCCTGTCAAAATCTGGTCAAGTCTGTGCCTGCCTTTTTTTTTTAATGCCATGGGATCGAGCCCATTCAGCCATGTCAGGCGTAAAAGTTTAGAATTTTCGATTAAATGATTAGTAAATAATGAAATATGTCATTAAAAGATGCGATGGCATCTTCTTGATCATCTTTTCACTCTTTACTATTTTAAAGAAACACTTTTTGAAATGTTGACATTTCTTCGTACAGACCGTAGCGCCATCTATCGATCCCCTAGAAAACAAAAAGAAAAACGCTCATTAGCCCAATTCATCCCACTGCTGGACAAAGGCCTCCCCTTTAATCCTCCAACCATCTCTGTCCTGGGCATGCTCTGGCCACGCATCATCGAAAGATTCGAAAGTATCCAGATCATCCCGCCACCTCTTCCTAGGACGACCTGGACGCCGACGATCGTTTTCTGGGATCCAGGGCGTGACGATTCTTCAAAACCATATTTGAACCGTTACTACATGCTAATACCAAATATCTTCGGTCACAATCCTTGCTTTTTCAGATTTTTTTTTGTCTGTTTTGTAAAAATAATTGGTACCTATCTTTTTCACATTTCTATTGAGGGATAAAGTCTCTTATGCGTGTTCTTGAGGGCAGAATGCTGGAAATTGTTACCACTTAACACGGCATAGTATAAAGTAGCATCTAACATCAATACATCATTCAAAAAGTGAAAATAAACCATGGTACTAAGATTGTTGATGGTTGTAACAAGGATTCTACCTACCACGAAGGGGAGTACGGATGTCCGTGACCGTGAGTTTACCCAAAAATTAAAAAATACCCTAAATAATTTCTTACCCTAAAAATTACCCAAGGACGTTATTTTTACCATAAATCTAGGGTAAATTACCCTAAGTTGGCAACACTGGCTGATTTTTTTTTCTGACAGTTATTTGCAATGTTGCCATAATTGTTCAAAATAATCTACTATTCGATTTGAAAAGGCAGAGGTAGCCAGAGGGCAATAGAGGGGGTAAGGTAAAAAGTTGGTGGGAGGAAGGTAGTGTTCATGCTGTATGCAGTAATAAATACTTATGCTGTGCCAGTGACTTGCGGAAGCTTACCAGTTTCAGCTACAAATCTACTTATTTGGTACGTTTTATATGAAGCTGGCAGCCCTAATAACGTTTCGTTCCACACGTTTTACACGAATTTTACGGTGGCTTGGAAATTTGAAGAGAAAAACATACATTTAAAAATAAAATAGCGATCCCTTTGGTTTCGAAGAGAGTCCTAACCTTGTTCTGTCTTATAAATTCATATAATCTTCTTTATAAAATTAGAAAATATCATGCGTAAATTGTGATGAAAGTGACATTTTGCTTTGACATTGACATTGACAGCTATCAGATTGGCTTCCCGCCATTAAATTTGTTCGGTCAAAGTTGTATTTGATATTCGTAAAAAATTGGTTTTAGTGATATTTGTGACATAATTTCGTGCGGATTGTGTGCCAAAAAGTTGCGTAAATCGACCATCATAACAGGAATCTCAAATACATACGAAGAAAGAACAAAAGTTTTGGTGCAAGTTAAATCGTACTGGTGATTTTGGCGGCAACGCGCGTGCCTCCAAAATCAACCAAAATTTCATCGTCATTCATCGTTCATCTATCATCCCATCTTCATCAGGATTCAGGAGTGTTTTGCACGGGAATCGTGAAGAAAAAGACGGGCTTTGTTTCTTAATTTTCTAAATTTGGGTTTCGTGGCTATTATTGTGTTAATGTGGTGGAATTAGTTTAATAATGGAGTCATTAATGGAGCACGATGTAGTAAAAGTGAGAAATAAAGAAGGCGCTCCCGTTTGATTCGGATTGATCCTCGCGTAAAACTCCCTTGAACATTGGAATGCATGTTCCACCCGCGCATTTCAAGAGTTAGGTATTAAGGTTAGGTTTAAGTACAAAGAAAAAAGACACTAATGACCAGGCAGTAAGGGCTAGTTCCCATAGCCTATTCTATTTCTATTTTTAAAATATGGCTGCCATCTTGGTTTGTGATGATTTTGCCAATGTCGAGTTTTTGTAGCAAAAGTGCTTGACGTTGTACGGTTATGAAGATATTTTGGTGACTTCAAGGGTTGTTCTTACAAAAGAACACTATCTTGAGCCACCACTGGAGCCCCGCTGTCGAGCTGGGAGGGGGAAACCGACGAGCGACACGCGACATGCGACCACCCACTAGCAGATCGACAACGCGACTCCCCCATAGCCTATCCGAGAGGATAAACTTAAAAAAAAAAAAAAATTGACAGCTATCAGCTGAACATAATTTTGTGCAATTTTGTGGTTCTTTGTGTCCGTTTCCTCCAATATCATGAAATTATCAACCTATAAACGACAAATTAACAATATTTAAACAGTTTATACTGAACTTTCAAACGATGTAAGTAACTTTTTTCGGTATTAACGACCTAACCTTTAATTATTAAACATGGATGAAATAACTCAATTTGCTCACTAAGCCAGGCCTCCGTCACTCGCAGGAACCGAGATAAGCACCTACACTTTGTCGTAGGTATCGTAAGCTTAACTTGCTTGATTTCTGCCACTCGCGCCCAGAGGTGTATTTACAAATATTGCGCCCCTGGGCACGGACCTGAAAAAAAGACGGACGTAATGTGACACTAAAAAGATGTGAAGCATGCAAGGTCCTACATTTTCGTTTGTTCTACAAGGGACCTACACTCACACAGATGCACTAGCTCTAGGCGCAGGTCCGACACCCCACCCGTCACCATTATGTACCGCGTGACAGCACGCACACAAAAGAAATGGGTGCTTCACTTGTGATTAGACGAGATTACGTCCGTCTTTTTTTCAGTTCCGTGCCCCTGGGCAAATATAGGGTCCTTCTTAATACGCTGACACTTTTTTAAGGGGATGCTCAGACTATCAAACTGGACATCTTTCTCTATGGCACCAACATCGAAATCGCGAAAAAAATATCAGCCCCTACATACAAAACTACAAACCTACTCGAGCCAAATGTATGGGACAGCAGATTTTTTTTTCCCGATTTCCATGTTGGTCCCATAGAGAAAGTTCAGTTTGATGGTCTGATCATCCCCTTAAAAAAGTGTCAGCATAAGTTGGACCCTGCATGTGTAGCCGCCCGCATAAGTGCGCTTGCCGACGGCACAGATTATATAATACTATACAGTACAGATGCCCAACGTGGAACAATGAAACGCGACTGCCGTAACGCGGGCAGTCTTCGGGCAAAGTAAATTGCTTGATTTTCCGAGGCTCATGAGATTTTTTTGTAGTCAGGTCATGTACTTTTAGTAACAATTTACACGTTTACGTAAACATTAATTACAAATCGATACCATAACGCCATATATTGCAATTTTTAAACTAAAATTTAATTTGTATGGGATGGGACACCATGCCGACGGCAAGCCCGCAGGTAGCCAAGATTTATACTAGCAAAAGTTATAAGGTTTAAAGTTATCTTAATCTTAACTATTATAAAATCGTAAAAATCGTAAGGAATAAAGTTGCGGCTCACTTCATATTAAACTCAAATAACACTCGATAGCGCGATTTAAATGGCATGTGGCGCCATCTATTGACAAGTTAATTTGTTCGCGCATCACGCAAAAACTGCTGAACTGATATGAAGTGAACCGCTACTTTTTATTCCTCACGATTTTTACGGTTTTAATATAATAGTTAAGATGAAGTGAACCGCAACTTTTTTATTCCTCACGATTTTTACGGTTTTATAATAGTTAAGATTTCCACAGATGGAAGACTCAGAACTGGATGCATCGGAGCTCGGCACTCAGAAATACTGGCAGGACACTTATAATAAGGAAATAAATAATTTTGAAGAACACGGGGACCCTGGAGAGGTGTGGTTCGGGGAGGACAGCGCGTACCGAGTTATTGACTGGATTTGCAAGTGCGGGGTCGACAGAGATGTTGCTATAGTTGATTTAGGTAGGCACACATGCACATTTTTAAGTTCAATCAATAAGCCTCCTTATCCTGATCTTTTGTGTTGTGAGAAATGTAGTTTGGTCTATAAAATGTCCCGCAGATCAGTGTGCCTGTCGGCAAAGGCCTCCTCCAACATTTTCTATTGTGCTCTATCCCTGGCAACTCTCCTCCAGTTTGCACCCGCTGTGAGTTTTAATTCGTCTTCCCATCTCTTGCTAGGTCTTCCTCTGTTTCGTTTGCCGTCCCTGGGGTACCACTCTGTAACAATTTTGCTCCACTTTTCTTGTGTACTTCTTAGCATGTGCCCCGTCCATCTCCACTTTTGTTGGTCTATTTTTGAGAGCACATCGGTAAGTTTAGTTTTCGCTCTTATCTGGATATTTAGCACTCTGTCTTGTTTCTTGATGCCTGTCATGCTCCTTTCCATCGATCTTTGACAATACTCTAGCATATCTCGATGTTGTTTAGTGAGAGACCATGTTTCGCACCCATCCACACCATGTTTTTAAGTTACTTTTTTTTATTTATAATTATTGGACTTCTTGCTTGTGCGTTAGCACCGCATTTCCGCCAATGTCAAGTGTTTTGAGGGAGTATCTATCCAATCTCGAGGATTGTTTTTGAGTAAGAACAACTGAGAAGGATTGTGGAGCCTCGTGGCAGGCTGAAACGCGAACCGCGCGAACACCACGCGAGAGACAAGTGCTCGGGGCAAACCCTGCAACGTGACTCCTAAGTTACGTTAATGAGGAGTGTTGGCGATGGTCGCTCTGCCCCTTTTTAGGGACCCCATTTTTGCAATTATTTTGAAATAAATACCAAATTGGGTTGGCAGGTGATCTCGCGCGCATTACCTAAACTTGCACTATACGAGTACCTATATATGCATCTATGATGCGCCGGAGCCGGCACGCGCCGCTACGCGCCCCTCCAGGCCAGTCCTAAAACCACCGTCAGAGCAGGAGCACGCACGCTCGCCTGTCAACCTCATTCTAACAAAATTAGTCTGTTTTCTTATTTCTTCCACCCAGCGACCGCTATAGCCTACAAAGCTGGTCCTTCGTACCGAATCCCTCAAAATAGTCGCGGAAGCAAAACCTGTAAGCAGGAACGGTTAAATGTTTTCCACACCGCCGCGCGTGTTAAGAAAACGTGGCACTTTACGCAGTGAACATACCGCCGAACAAGATACGCAGAATATTTCTAGAATGACGAAGCAAGACGGTGAACTGAAGAATGTTAAGACGGAGTTAAAGTATTTGGAAAAACTCACCATGGATAAACCTGCCAGTGACTCGAAATTTGGTTCAGCCAAATCTAAATCTTCGGAATCCTCATCCTCAACAGCTGCAGCACGTAAAAAGCAGCTAGAATACGAAGCCGCTCAAGCGAAAGCTAAAATACAACTAGAAGCTGCTGCACTTAAGGCCAGGGTAGAAACGGAGCTAATAGAAAAGAAGCTGGAGGTTGAAATAGCTGAGCTGGAAAGTCTTGGTTCTGGAAAATCCTCTCTAAAGTCCTTGAGCAGTGATGAAAAGGTAGAGGAATGGCTGGAAAATAGTAATCACGTCGAAGTTCCACTAAATCCAATCGTTGAACGTGTCATTATCAAAAAAATCGAACACGACGACAAGCGTGAACCTCGTACGGAACGTCAGGACGATGATGGCGTCGTAAGAAAACTAGCCGACGCTTTACGTGATGCCATGACTATCACTGCTTCAACCTCGAAAATGCAAAACGAAGAGTTGCTGACCAGACTAGCTACATCTAAAGACTTACCCTTGTATTTTGGTGATCCAATGGAGTGGTTGCAGTTTAGAGAAGCATTTAATGAGTCTACAAAGTTGTGCCGTTACAGTGAAACTGAAAACGTGTGGCGTTTACGAAAGTGTCTACGCGGTGAAGCTAAAGAAGCTGTTTCTTCGCTACTTATTGGCGGCACAAGCCCTAATGATATCATGGAAACCCTAGAACTACGATTTGGGAGACCTGAAACCATAATGTGTAAAATCGTAGCTCAACTGAAGAAATTGCATCCACTGCCAAATGCCTATCACAACGATATAGTGAACTTTTCAATTAAAATCAAGAACTACGTTGCAGCTGCAATCTCCATCAAGCAAAATGACTATCTTCGTAGCCCAGAGTTGGTAAATTTAGTGGTGTCAAAGTTACCTACCGCGCTCGTATCAAAGTGGGCTGATCACTCTTATGAATGCAGAGATAGTGAGAAAGCTAAGTTGGAATTAATCGCAGATTTTCTACATAAGGAAGCGACCAAAGCTGCTGCAGCAGGAGTTAGCCACATTCAAAGTCAAGTGGATTTTCGTCGGAAGCCGGATGACCGCCGTGTACATTCTGTGCTGTTCAATTACGGTGAAAACGACAAACCGAAACCTAAATGCATGTTTTGTCGTGGAAATATTAAACACAGTTTAAGTGAATGCGCACGCTTTAAACGCGCGATGCGTAAAGACCGCTGGCGATTTGTACGCATAAACAAACTGTGTTATAAATGCCTAGGCTCGCGACATGATCAGCAAACATCATGTGCAGCCCCTAACTGTGATATTGACGGATGTGGACAGCCGCATCACCCGCTACTTCACTGGTTGAAGCCGAAGCCAAAGACAAACCAAGGATCAGGTGGGCAGGAGGAGGAGCCTCCCACGCCTGAGGATACGGTCGCCCATGCTGTGTTATCGCGCAGTACTCGTATACCTAAAGTTTTACTAAAAGTGGTGCCGGTAACGATCAATGGACCTCGCGGTAGTGTTAGTGCGTACGCGTTACTCGATGACGGGGCCACGGTCTCGTTGATCTCCGCCTCTCTCGCTGATAAGGCAGGACTCCACGGTGAAAGTGTTACTATGCGCGCCCGGAGCGCGTGGGACTCCGCTGAACTCGTATGTCAAACAGAAACTGTTAAACTTAATATTCGTAACGGCGACGGAAAGTGTTTTAACGTAAATGCACGTAAAATGCGCGAGTTAAATTTACCAATGCAAAAACTAATCAAACCTGAGGACTTTAACGGTAGTGGACAGTTAAGTTACAGTGATAACAGTTATAATATGTGCAATGTTCAACCCGAATTGTTAATCGGCCAGGATAACTACGATTTAATCGCTCCAATCAAGTGTATCAAAGGTAAGCAGAGTGACCCTTACTTAACAAAAACCTCATTAGGCTGGTGCGTTCACGGCACGGTCTGTACGATAAGTGATGACGTCACGACAGCTGATCGCCTTATCACTCCTGTCCAGTTATTAGATAAACAAGCCGGTTATACGCACGATTTTAATTTGAACCCTATTCCGCATGCATCTATGAATCAATTTGCTAATAATCAGTGTAATGACTTTTCGATTCTCCGCACCTCTCCATCCATCGACTCCGATAAGACGTCACATAATAACAGTTGTTTTGATATGCAATTAAACGACATAGTTCGTCAATCTTTTGCGTTAGATTCTATAGGTATTATTTCAAAACCACGTAGCAATCCTGATGACCTACGTGCTGTTGCTATTTTGAATAATACTGCCGAATTAACCGACGGGCAGTGGACTGTAGGTTTGCCCTGGAAGAGTGATGACGTCACAATGCCGGAGTCTTATCCGAATGCCTACAGCAGGTTACGTTCTGTTGAACGAAAAATGTCTTCTGACGTGGAGTATGCGTCACGGTATTCTGAAAGGATACATCATTTATTAAATAATGACTATGCCATGGAAATTGAGGAAAATAAGTATGTATGTACTAGTAAGCGTACCTGGTACCTACCTCATTTTGGTGTAGATAATCCTAATAAAAAAAAGTTGCGTTTAGTTTATGACGCGGCTGCAAAATCTAACGGTTTTTCTCTCAATGATTTTTTATTACAGGGACCTGATTTGTTACAGTCTTTGTTCGGTATAATGTTGAGATTTCGTGAGCAACCTGTAGGTATCATGGGTGATATCAAGGACATGTTTTTAAGAATAAAAATACGTGAAGAAGACCGACAAGCCTTACGGTTCCTGTGGAGAGAAAAGAACGAGCCTGTGAAAAGGTATGTGATGACATCATTAATTTTTGGTGCCAATTGTTCTCCATTTATTGCGCAGTACATAAATCAACAAAAAAATACAGAACGTTTTCTAGATACTTTACCTGAGGCTGTGAATGCTATTCGTCGAAGTCAGTACATGGACGATTATATTGACAGTTTACCTGATGATGATCTAACCGTGATGATGATGAAGGATGTCACCTACATTCACCAGCAGGGAGGTTTCGAAATGCGTAACTGGATGAGTAACAGTCCTTATGTACTAGAAAATGTACCTAAGGAAAAGTTAAGCGAGAAAGCAGTCAGATTGAATATGGACTGTTTGGTGGAACGAACGTTAGGTCTATTGTGGTACCCAGCTAGCGATATGTTTGCATTTGATTTATCTTTTAAACGTATACCTAAAGACGTTTCTGATTTACGCCGGAAGCCTACGAAACGGGAAATGTTACGTTTGATTATGTCTATTTATGATATACACGGTTTCCTCGCGCCGTTAACTGTAAAAGCTAAAATATTAATGCAAATAGCATGGAAAACATATATAGAATGGGATCAAGAAATACCTAATGTTTTGTACCTATTGTTTTGTGAGTGGTTTACACAATTACGATCCGTTTGTGAATTACGCATTCCTAGGTGGTACTTTCGTCAAATAGATCCGTTATCAGACTTATCAGTGACTAATGCGAAGTCTACGAATGCAACGAGCGAGAGCGAGACGTCGCTAGAACTGCATGTTTTCTGCGATGCATCTCCGAGCGCCTACGCAGCTGTAGCGTACTGGCGTAAACAATGCAAGGATGGTAATGTGTGTGTTTCTTTTGTAGCGAGTAAAAATCGAGTGGCTCCGTTAAAATTGGTATCAATACCTAGATTAGAGTTGCAGGGCGCATTAATTGCGTGCCGATTAGCGGAGACTATTAAAAAAGAGCACAGAATATCACCTACTAAAACATTTTATTGGACAGATTCTACTACGGTACTGTACTGGATTAAAAACAAACATAAACAGTACAAAACGTTTATTTCGCACCGACTAAGTGAAATAGATAGTTTGAGTAATGTGAACGAATGGTACTACATACCTACAGATATGAACATCGCTGATGTAGCTACAAAGAAAACAAGTTACATTCTAACAAGCGATTGTGATTGGCTTTGTGGTCCTTCCTTTCTGTACAGTACTGAGCAGTACTGGCCGCATAACCCTGAACTGGAAAAAAACGTAGATGAAACAAACCTGGAAAAAATAAATATTATTTGTTTATCTAGAAGTGACTTACCTGTACCTGATCCTAGTCGCTTTTCTTCATGGCTCTGCTTGATTCGTTCCATGGCCCTGGTTCTAGTGTTCATAAACAAATGCAGAAAAACGCCTTATCAGATTGATGTTGAATTGATGAGTAAGGCGGAGAATTTAATTTTACGAAAGGCGCAGATGGACTCCTTTGGGGATGATATTAACAAATTAACAAGTGGTAATTGTTTGGACAAAAGCAGCCGGCTGCTGCAGTTGACTCCTTTTATTGATGAACATGGATTACTGCGCGTTGGAGGGAGGATAAACGCAGTACAAGGAGTCAGCACTGATGTTAAACAACCAGTCATCCTTGAAGGACATCACCCTGTTGCTCGTCTGATAGTGAAATGTTTTCACATCCTGGCTGCTCATGGTCATAACGAAATGGTGGTCAACGAGCTTCGGCAGAAGTATTGGGTGCTGAAACTGAGGCCGACTGTACGAAGTGTCGCTTCTGCATGCTGCGTTTGTCGCATTCGAAAGGCGCAACCTCAGCCACCTCGTATGGGTGACTTACCTGGTGCACGCCTTCAGCATCATTCAAGAGCTTTCACCAGCTGTGGAATAGATTTGTTCGGACCCCTGGAAATAACAGTTGGTCGTCGCAGAGCTAAGAGATATGGTGTCCTGTTCACGTGTCTGACTATACGCGCAGTGCATATTGAGCTCGTGCCGTCTCTGACAGCAGACTCCTTAATTATGGCGCTGAGGCGGATGGCAGCTCGCAGAGGATGGCCACGAATTATTTACTCCGACAACGGAACAAACCTTCGTGGTGCCGAGGCTGAACTGAAGCGTTCTTTGGAGGAGCTGGATAAGCAGAAAATTCAAACAGAGGCCTTGAACAAAGGCGTTGATTGGAATTTTATTAGTCCTGTTAGCCCACACATGGCAGGAGCATGGGAGAGGATGATCCGGAGTGTTAAAACAGCACTGAAAGTAGTTCTTAACGAGAGAGCCCCGCAGGAGGAGACGCTCATCACTCTTCTAGCAGAAGTTGAAAATATAGTCAACAGCAGGCCGTTGACACATGTCTCTGTAGATCCTCGTTGTGATGAAACTTTGACGCCGAATCATTTTTTGTTAGGTTCGTCTTCCAATTTACCGGTACCTGGTGTATTTGATGATGGTGAGATCTATTCGCGTCGGCAGTGGCGCATTGCACAACGTCTTACTGATCTATTTTGGAGTCGATGGATGAAAGAGGTTTTGCCCACGCTATTACCACGTCAAAAGTGGTACTCTGAAGGCGTGCAGTTGAAACAGGGAGATTTAGTTGTCATCGTAGACCCATCCTCACCGCGAAATGTATGGCCCAAAGGGATTATAACAACCACGTACCCAGGCGCAGACGGGCGAGTTAGGGTAGTAGACGTTAAAACTAAAACTGGAGTGATGAAGCGACCCGCTGTACGCGTAGCCCTACTCTCACGAGGTAATGAGTGTCGTAACGACACTAGGGGGGAGGATGTTGGCGATGGTCGCTCTGCCCCTTTTTAGGGACCCCATTTTTGCAATTATTTTGAAATAAATACCAAATTGGGTTGGCAGGTGATCTCGCGCGCATTACCTAAACTTGCACTATACGAGTACCTATATATGCATCTATGATGCGCCGGAGCCGGCACGCGCCGCTACGCGCCCCTCCAGGCCAGTCCTAAAACCACCGTCAGAGCAGGAGCACGCACGCTCGCCTGTCAACCTCATTCTATCAAAATTAGTCTGTTTTCTTATTTCTTCCACCCAGCGACCGCTATAGCCTACAAGGAGTTTACTAACAGCTAGTGAAACGTAGTTCAACGTACTGGCGATAGATGGCGTTGACCAGAGATGGGTCCGAAGACGAACATTTTAGGCTAGAAATTAAACAAAAATGCATGTAACTGCGTCAGACGCATCCGTTAACGAAATCGAATTCTTCATAATTTTACAGCTTACAACACAAATTCTTACTATTTTATTTGTATTTTGCATGCTTCAATTTCGAGGCATGTATTGTACCCACTGTCCATTACAAGTGGCGACGGGCTCAACCTCCGTCACACTGGACAGAGTTTCGGTACTACTGGTGAAACGTGGATGTTCTGAGGTTTCAGAATATCTCTGACTACACGCTCGGGGAATATAGTCGTTCGCATATGCACACACACATTTTTAAGTTATGTTAATTTAATTGGTATATGCTTTGATTAATAGGGTATTTGACAGGTTTTAAAAAACTGTTCTATGTTAATCACTAATCACTGATGTCTAAGGAGGACTATAGAACATTTTTATTTTACGTTCCATTACATATTATAGTGCAAGAAGAAACGAAAACAAGAAAATGTTATTTAAATATTTAAACAGTGAAGTTTGCGCCCGAGCGTAGTAAGGGTGCTAAACACCGTGCTATAATGGACTTAAGTCACGACACGTCAAATGGTAATCCACAAACAACAAACTGTGGGTTCTATTCTATTCTATTTAAAAAAAAAAATGGCTGCCATCTTTGGTTAATGATGATTTTGCCAATGTCGAGTTTTTATAGCAAAAGTGCTTGACGTTGTACGGTATTGTAGATATTTTGGTGACTTCAAGGGTTGTTCTTTTAAAAGAACACTATCTTGAGCCACCACTGGAGCCCCGTTGTCGAGCTGGGAGGGGGCAACCAACAAACGTGACTGCCCTATAGCAGATCCACAACGCGACTCAAACTGTGGGTTAATGTTTCGTCTAAATTTGCATTGTCACTTTTCCTAATCTGTTTTTACGCGAAATGCTAACCTACCCTCTTTTTGACATTTTACCTGCTGTGAATTTCTAACGTACTCTAATGAAAATCGTGACTTAAGTATTCTATTCTAATGAAAAAGAGTCACGTTGTTGATCTGCTATTGGGCGGTCGCGTCGCCTGTCGATCGTTGGTTGCCCCCTCCCAGGTCTACAACGGGGCTCCAGTGGTGGCTCAAGATAGTGTTCTTTTCGAAAAACAATCCTTGAAGTCACCAAATACATAAATTACCGTACAACGTCAAGCACTTTTGCTATATAAACTAGATATTGGCAAAATCATCAAATACCCAAGATGGCAGGCATTTTTTTTAAAAATAGAATAGAATCTAATGAAAAAGCGTGACTTAAGTTAGGGTTTAAGTCATGGAGTGCTATAAAATAAGTTCAACTATTGCAGGGTGTGAATAAACTTTCTGTTAACTAAGAGAATACAATATTAATTAAATGTAAAGAATAAGTTTGGTATAGCAATAGTTATTACTATTGTTATTGATTATAAACATGTTACAGCCATGTTGTGCTGTTTCGAATCAAATTAAAGATTGAAAAATTTGTCTCGGGCGGGACTTGGCTTTGTCTTGGTTAGCCCGTTTCCCTGGTTTGGAAGAGCGCGGGTTCAAGTCCCGCCCGAGAAAATTTTTTCAATCTTTAATTTGATTACTATTGTTTTTTTTCTAAAAAAAGATGAAATGTAAGGAAATTATATTCATGCATGCAATTATTAAGGAATTGTTATTTATGAATCTGTTAAAGTAATAGAATAAAGGCTTTTTTATTTTAATTTATTGCAGGGTGCGGCAATGGATACACACTGTCGGAGCTAGCGAGGGAAGGGTTCACGAATCTACTCGGTATCGACTACTGCGAGGAAGCCATCACGTTGGCTGACAAAGTGTCCAAGAAAGAATTCCCCATTATTAAGTTTCAGGTAAGTAGGTATGTTATTACCATAGAGGTATTATACCAGGAATAGAGGAACATACAGCTGAGAGAGCGAGATGTTCCTAGCGGCACCACTGTATAATAGAAAGAGATACGTGACGCGACCGTTTTTTAGTCACTAATCAATTTTTACAATTCGGTTTCCGTGAATAATTGGGAATCTAAAGTGAAATCGTAAATAATTTTGTGAAATATACTGACACTACTTCATTAATTTATCGACGATTTCACGTTAGACTCAGAATTATAGACAGTATTAGAATTTATGCCTGCGAATAGTCTCCTGAAAACATCCAAAAACGGTTTCGTTTGACAACTCATGTCACTGCCTCTATTCCTGTAAGGTATAATAACTTTATGGTTATTACACTGTCTTTTACATGAAACTTCATCTGAATTGAGTTTAAAGAAGTATCACAAACATCATAAGCCTGTAAAGGGACCAGCCTTGCGTTAGCATTTCCCCTCTGCCAATGTACAAGATCAAGAAATCTTATGCTAAATATAAAATTAAATGCACAATTTTATACCTTATCACTAAACGAGACAGCCTATAATTGCGGAACAATAACTTCGAACTTATCACGTTTGGGGTTCACACGACACTGTTTTTCATGATTTTTAACTAGAGAATCTATAATCTTAACTATTATAAAACCGTAAAAATTGTGAGGAATCAAAAAGTATAAACTCACTCATCACAATCACTTCATATAAACTCAAATAACACTCGACAGCGCGATTTCAACTCAGGTCAATCCCAGAAAGTCGCTATAAACAAAGCCAATAACTTTTTTGCCAATATCGGAAAGAATCTTGCTGAAGCGATTCCGTCCACTTCCCACATGAATCTTCCTTTAGGCCAGACCAGTCGCTCATCCTCTAATTCCCTCGTCCTTCTCGACATTACTGAACAGGAAACTGAAACCCAAATTCTTGCACTCAGATCGGATTGCGCTGTAGGTTTCGATAGTATAAGCGCTAAAATGATAAAATTAGTTAAAGACCCCTTAGTCCCCTTGTTAACACATATTTGTAATACTTGCCTACAAAAAGGTATTTTTCCCACTGTATTTAAAAAATCGACAATAAGTCCCATCCATAAAACTGGTGACAGAAGCATTGTCAACAATTATAGGCCAATCTCAATCCTTTCTACACTATCCAAATTATTAGAAAAAGCCATTAATAACAGGCTAATTAACTTCCTTGAACAAAACAATCTTATATCTAAAAATCAATTCGGCTTCCGTGCGGGTAAATCTACTGAGGATGCACTATTAACTTTCACGATTAAAATAGCAAATGATCTTGATAACAAAAGGAAGTGTATCACAGTATTTCTCGACTTAGCAAAAGCTTTTGATACAGTATCTATCCCACTGCTTCTAAAAAAGTTGGAAGCTATGGGTATTAGAGGAAAACAACTTAGCCTATTTAAAAGTTATCTCTCAAACAGAACCCAACGAGTACGAATAGAGGAATATACCAGTAATGATTTACCTGTATTATTCGGGGTCCCGCAAGGAAGTATTCTTGGTCCTACGCTATTTTTATGTTATATTAATGAACTTTGTGATCTAAACTTAGAACAATGTAACGTTGTATCTTATGCAGATGATACCACCCTCACCTTCACGGCGAATACTTGGGATGAAGCCTTTGCACTAGCTCAAAAGGGTTTTAATTCTGTTTCTCTCTGGCTCGCAGCAAATTATCTCACACTGAATTCTGATAAAACGACCTATATGACATTTTCAATAGTCAACCTACGTTCCCACTCCAATATTTGCCTGCAAACAAATATTATTTCGCATAGGTGTTCCTATCCTCCCACTGAAAATTGCAGCTGTTCTCCCTTACTCAGAACCACATCAGTTAAATACCTAGGTATTGTTATAGACAATACCTTGACATTTGACGATCAAACTTTTAAGTTAGCGCAGCGCATCCGTAAATTAACTTTTGTTTTCAAGCAGCTACGACATGTTGCAAGCGATAAACTAATTAAACAAATATATCTTGCCCTATGCCAGTCCTTAATATCGTATGGGATTACATGCTGGGGTGGTTCCCCAAAAACTCATATTCTGGCTGTTGAACGTGCCCAAAGACTGATATTGAAAGTCTGCCTCTCTAAACCCTATATGTTCCCTTCCAAAAAACTATATGAGATAACTAGTGTCCTTACTGTCAGACAACTGTATGTACTGCACACGATAATTAGACAACATTCTCTAGTACCCTACCCATCCATAGACAGTACTAACAGACGACATTATAACGTTTGTCCTACTGTTACCAGCAGAACCTTCTTCTTAAATAGGTTTTTCGATTTTCAAGGTCCTAGACTTTACAACATCTTAAATAAAAAACATAATCTTGTCCACCTATGCAAGTACCAATGCAAACAGAAAATTACTGAGTGGCTTTTAACCCAAAACTATGAGGAGACAGAAAATTTATTTTTGATATTAAAATGAAAGTGCCACACACGCCCAAATGCCTGTGCGCGCACTCACACATACACAAAAACTCATCCCCACACAGACTGGACTCTCACACCCTTTATCACTCTCACAAAAACACCCTACCTTACCTATAAAAATGTATGCTTACTTCATATAAATTTGTATTAAGTATATTAATAATGTATAAATTAGCAGTTTTAGTATGTAAACACTGTAAGCGACCGATGGCCACTAACACAAGCATCTTTGTATTTGTATACTTAGATAGCTTAGCTTGGTCATTGGTATGCTTAGGCTTAGGATAAATTCCACCTAAGTAGCATAAATCTATAATAATAAGTTCCCAATTTGTATTTTCTTGTGTTTTAAGTTTTTATTATGAATAAATTATTATTATTATTGTATCTCTTGAGGTATTTCACGGGCCTTAGCCCGGACCTTTGGAAGGCTTGCGTGGGGACACAGGTCCAACACGTAGAGGCCCCTTTGAGACACTTTTATCTAATTGCGATGGGATGCACCAACCGTGGTCTATCTCTGAATGCATTATGCAAATGCACCAGAAGACATACCACGTTCGGTGCAGAGACTATTGTAGAAAGGACAAAAATTACTCGGGTTATGGGGGTGAACTGGGTGGGCTGGGAAATCTGGGTTATTGCGGAGAGACTCGGGACGCCTGCCGTAACAAATGTCTCTAAGTTTGTCAAAAATGGCAGACGGTGACTTGCCAACTCATTTGATGGGCCCCCCAAAATGGCCGCTCGCAAGGAGCGACAAGGCGGCAACATCTAGTGAGCGGCTAAGGTTGTAGAGAGGTGAGTCTGCGGGCGCCAGTTCCCGGTGCTAAGCGCACCAGTCAGCAGGCCCCCGGCGTTATGACATTTTACACTTCCAACATGGAGCATAGGTTCCGCTCTTGCGACTCCACTCCTGGCCGGCCGATTAAGGCAAGATAGGAGGTGAGGGCCAAATCAATCCGGGCCCTCTGGAGAATCGGGTCCGTGGTGTCGCCAATCACCAACAGCTCGCCACAAGCTGCCCTGCGGGCTTATTATTATTATTATTTAAATTCCGTGCAGCGCCATCTATTGACAAGTTAGTTTGTTTATTTGTTTGTTCGCGCATCACGCAAAAACGACTGAACCGATTTTGATGAAACTTTTTTTGTTTGATAGCTTATGATCTGACTTAAAATCTGGTATATAATTTGTGCGGACGAAGTCGCGGGAAAACACTAGTAATGGAATAAAGTTCAAATTTGCAGATTTAATTCATGCTACCTCGCCCCCCGCAAAAAGTGTCAGAAAAGTTTGTTAGTAGAATTACACGCGTAACTTGTCCATGTATAAAATATTCTAAGGCCGGATTCGACCAAACTTAGATTATAGAAGAGTAACTATACAAGGAGCAATTTTAGTCTTGGTGTTTACTCCGAAATAACTACATTTGTCTTCTACCATACTAACCCCTACTAAAAGAATGAATGTACCTATAATCCGCCTAAAGAAAGAGGTCGTTGTATCCGTACTTATTGCAATGTGAGGTTATACAGTTTTAATTTGTTAGGTTTCTTTTTATTATAATTTTTTTAATTATGTGACATTGACATTTTCATTCGTATCGGTCTAGCTTTACACCGTCAAAATTGGCTGTGTAAAATTTAGTCATAGATTAGGGTTGGTAAAATGCAAAATCAGTTTACTCTAGAGTAACCGGCGACATAATCTAAGAATAAAATTTACTCGCGTTTGGTCGAATCGGGCCTACGAGTCACACTGACAATCTCTATTAACTTGCCAATCTTTAATTTCCAGGTATTCGACATAACAAAAGACAATATAGATGACCTAGGTTCTAAATTCGGTCTAGTTCACGACAAAGGTACCTACGACGCAATCAGTTTAAATCCAGATAATCCTAAAGAACATAGACAACAATATATAGATCAAGTAACGGAAATGTTAGAAGAAACTGGTAAGTTTTAAACTGGTAACATCTATCTACAGGGTGTAACAAGTTAAAAGTTTTTGGCGGGCTTTGGTAGCTGACGTTTGGAGTCCTCATATTTCATCGAATTTTTATTGTTTATAGTGAGTTTTGGTTCGTAAAATTGGCGTTGTTTTGCGTAACAAATTGTCGAGCAAGTGAACAATAATTATATAGTTCAGTGAAATATGATGGTGCATGGGTCGTAAACAGGAAAAGCGTTCCGTGATTTAAGCGCGGCAAAGCGGTCGGTTCACCTCTTTAATGTGGACTTCTCTGCTTTTCCTGCGTCTTTCGATTGCCTCCAAAAACTCCAAAGAACCATCAAAACGTCGAATACCACCGTTTTAATGTGAAAACAGAGGAAATTAAAAATAAAATAAGATTTATTAGCCAAAAGGTCTAGTAACCAGGCTAGTAAATAAATTGAAAAAAAATGGTTTAACAACACAGACACACCCTAGTAATACTTAAGGGGGTTCGGACTTCACTATGGAGCCAACTACAAAATCGCATAAAAAAATCAGCTGTTCCATTCAAAACTGCAGTACCGACTCGACTAAAATGTACCTATGGGACAGCAGATTTTTTTTTTCCCAATTTCGTAGTTGATTCCATAGTGAGAGTTGTTCAGTTTTATGGTCTAGAGTAATAAATAAATATCTTGGACAGTGTCAGACAAATTATCTAGTCACATTTAAAGTTCCAGAATCTAGCCTGGACTTGTATTATGATAACTAGACAACGATATAGAATACATATATAGATACAAACATCCATGACTCGGGTACAAATATTCATATTCGTCATACAAATATTTGTCCCTTACGGGATTCGAACACGCAACCCTCGACACAGCAGGCAGGTTCACTACAGACTGTGCTGTCGGGCCGTCTGGTGTTTTGTTACACCCCGTATACAGGGTCCTTCTTAATATTCTGACACTTTTTTAAGGGGATGATCAGACCGTCAAACTGAACAACTTTCACTGTGGAGCCAACTTGTAAACCGCGAAAAAAAATCTACATTTTCCACACAAAATTGCAATCTTTCTCGACCCTTATTTGTATGGAACAGGTAATTTTGTTTTCACGATTTCGATGTTGGTCACATAAAGAAAGTGGTTTGATGGTCTGATCATCTCCTTAAAAAACCGTCAGTATCTTAATTCATCTTAAAAAAAAAAACGTGGTGGTCCAGTGACGAGTAACCTTGCCGTGCAGGAGGCGATGGTTCGATCCCCGTCCAAGCCGACTCGTACCAATGAGTTTTTCGGAATTTATGTACGATTTGTAACACCACTGGCTTTTCGGTGAAGGAAAACATCGTGAGGAAACCTACATGCTTCAATTTCGAGGCATGTATTGTACCCACTGTCCATTATAAGTGGCGACGGGCTCACCCCCGGACACACTGGACAGAGTTTTGGTACTACTGGTGAAACGTGGATGTTCTGAGGTTTCAGAATATCTCTGACTACCCCCTCGGGGAATATAGTCGTGAGCATATGCTTATGCTATTACAAAAAGAGTAAAATCCTCACCATAGCTTCTAAGAGTCGCGTGTATAGAGGATTCGCGGGCTGACGTGTTTCATGCGCGGGTTAGGTGGCCACGTGGCTCCGCCATTTTGTGTCTTTGTACGAAATCGATCCTGGAGATCACCGAAATATCCACTTATTATAGATTTTTCTTTATTACAGGTATGTTCATAATAACATCGTGTAACTGGACGGAGCAGGAGCTAATAAAACAATTCGAAGAGAAATTGAAGCTGAAATGCGTGATACCGACCCCTCAGTTCAGATTTGGCGGCAAAACCGGCAGTATGGTGTCTTCAGTTGTATTTGTTAAGAAATAAAATATTTAATTTAATTGAAAAATATCTTAGTTTTCTTCGGTGGTCCGTTGCAAAGAGGTCAAAGTCAAAAGTCAAAGTCAAAATTTTTATTCAAAATAATATCACATAGATAACTTTTTGACGTCATTTTTGATTCTACCACCGCTTCGGAAGGTGTTCCGTTGTAGAGAAGATGCGGCCAGAAACTCTACAACACACTTCTTTTAAACAAAACAAAGTATACAAAGTACAAATATTGAATTACATAGTGTAACATTGTCAAGACCAGACATTTTGGTCATTCAAATAATCATCGAGTTTATAGTAACCTTTTTTACAGAGGACTTGTTTAACATGGGATTTAAACTTTTTGTCTGGCAAGTTTAGAATATCCTCTGGTATCTTATTATAATAGCGTATACAGTGCCCCATGAAAGATGTGTTGACCTTACTGAGTCGAAAATGTGGGAACACTAATTTATTTTTATTTCTTGTATTGTAATTATGAACGTCACTGTTTTTGGGAAAGAGAGACAAATTTTTGCGAACGTATAAAATATTTTCGTAAATATATTGACTGTAGAAAGTCAAAATACTGATATCTTTAAAAAGATCTCGTAATGAATCTCGACAACGCAGATTATAAATGGCTCGAATTGCCCGTTTTTGAAGGATAAAGACTGTCTCAACGTCTGTAGCACGGAGGTATGGAGCTCCTCAACTTTGGCTGCTTTTCCTGCGTTTTCTCGTGGTCCTACTATTTTGTCCTACTAGTAGATCCACCAGGGACACCTATTTCTGTTGGTCCTTCTGATGTGCTGTGAATCAAAAATGTACCTCCTGTGAAAAGAAAATCGGCCAAGTTCGAGCTGCTCGGCCAAGTTCTAGTTGCAATATCGTGCCCTAAAAGGCTACTAAGCATTGAGAACTACCAGGAGAGCACAAGAGTACAAGAGATTAAACGGCCAATGAGAGTGCTTCAATTTCCCAATGACGTGATCGAGCGAGCGCGCTATTGGCGGATTGTTTCCACGCTCGCCGCCTCGCTACCTCGCACATCTCTGGTGGTAAAGCAGCCTTAATCATGAGGCCCCGGTTTCGAATCCGCACGGACATCATGCCATGTAACAATGAGGTCTTTCTAACTTATGTACGTAATACCGACTGCTCTCAAACGGTGAAGGAAAACACCGTGAGGAAACCTGCATACGCTGAAGGAGACATTCCGATGCGTATGTGAAGTCTACCAATCCGCATTGTGCACGCGTGGTACTAAGTCATTGAGTAATTATGTGTAGAGCAGACAACGCGAACAAAATCTGTGCACCATGATCAGCAGTGTGGGGCGCGTGCTGGGAGCGTCAGGCTGCGACGAGCGCCTGGCACAGGCTAAGTGGGTTAGAGCGTGTGCACCCTAACAAGTGTTACAAAACATTACTTCTCAGTAGCTTCTCTAGTTAACATAGTACCTCAATGTACTAAGTACATATCGTACATTGCACTATCCCTGAGGGTAGGCCTGTGCCCAGCAGTGGGACGTGGGACGTATATGTATAGGCTGATGATGATGATATAACTCACGGAACTTACCTAGTAAAGCCTGACCAGAAATATAAAAAACTTCGCCATGTTGCGGAAAATCATTGGAACTAATATTTGTACTTGGAACACTAACATGGCGAGGCCCGAGGGGGTTAATAGTACCTAGATTACACACCAAGGACACAGTGGCGGATACAGAAAAAACTCAAGGGGGGGCGCTAAAGATATCTAGGGCTTGATTTTATCGTAATAAAAACACAAGTCACTGCAAAGTTTAAAAATATAAGAAATAGCGTGATAATAAACTAGCGATTAGAGAGAGCTTGAAGGAGAATGTTGGCTTTGGCAGCAGTTGTTCTATCCCGTGCGCATACATGGTCAGGGGCGGCTCCGCAAGGGGGGGGCGCGCGCCCCCTGCGCCCCCATCTGTATCCGCCACTGCAAGGCAAGGACAGGAAAGTACAGCATGGCAAAAAAGTCATGATCGTGGTGACAGGTGGAACTAAAATTTTAGTATGGTGGTGTTGTCAGGTTATGTGTGATTTTGACGTTCTTGCGTGGAGGCAGCGCCCTTATTTTTTATCACGACTTTTTTGCCAAGCTGTAAGAAAGATCAGTCTCAGATCTCAGACATGGTTAGTATATACTATTTTTCTCCTCGATGGAGGGGGAAAGCGACAACTTCGTTTAGCGCAGCGGGACGAAAATTGTCGCTTTCCGTCCGGAGGTGAGCAAAGGTTGTAGTCGATTGCAGCGCCCCAAAACCAGGTTTGCTATATTTCTGGTCAGGCTTTCATTGCAGAAGGACCATTCCAAACTTCTTGAAAAGGACCAAAGGACTTGGAGGACACATTGAAATTTCTTTGCAATTGTACCTACATTGTACTTTTTCACAACCCTATTTATTTATTTCGTTGTTTTGACATTTCAGCATGACATAAGTTTAGTTGAATAATAATAATTATTATTATATTCGTTAGAATTTAGTTTTATTTATACTTATGTTGTATTCGCGGATTACCAAATAAATTCTACAGTTAAAAATTAGTTGCTGATCATGCTAGAAACATTAGGACGCCCAATTCGCAAGCATTAGGGCGCCCTACATTGTGGAGACCTAGAAATAAACAGATGAAAGGTAAACAAACTACATACCTACCTGTGCAGGGTCCAACACACTTTCACTGCTGACGAGCCACGTCGTAGGTCGGCGACGGCGTCGCTGAAGAACCCGCGTTACGAGTCGGTTCAATTGCATCGCCTGTGCTCATGACCTACCGCGCGAGTCACCGAAAACCATACGCATGCGCGGGTGCCCACGATGCGAGCCACATACATGCGCTCTTTGCGCGAGTTGTGTGCTCGAACGTCCTGTTGCTGCACGTCCTACGACGGGGGGTGAAGTTTTATTGCATTCACCTGTGCTCATGACCTACAGCCATTTAGATCGTTTCACCGTTACGACTGTGCGCACGACCTACGAGGGGGGTCAAATTTAGCACTCCGTGAGGATCATGATTTTGAGCTTAGCAGCGAATGTGTTAATATGCCGAAGGTTTTTAAAGAGGATGGATGATCCAACCATCAAACTGGCAATGGCGTAGAGTGGGTTCCTGTCCCCGGGGGAGATTACTTGCTCAGTGGCCCGGGACACAGACCGATTTTGCCGCCCCCTTATCTATAGGAAGACCTACATACAATAGACAATAGCTTAGCGAGCGAAGCGTGCATTATTAACACAACTAGTTACTCGTATTCGGTTTGTGGATTTCATGCTACCTCGTCCCCCGAAAAGAGTTTGTTAGCAGAAACAACTGCCCCAGAAGGAGGGTAGGTACCTAATAAGATTGCTGATTACAGCTTTTTATTTCAGTTAATCTACGATCCTGAAACATAACACCTTATGGTCCAGTTTAACTTAACGTCGCAAAGGTGGCGCCACATTAGCAAGATGAGAATCTCAAAACATCGCCGTTCATTTCTTCTCTTTGGATTATGTTCTGTTTATCTATGGATTGCTTATGTTCTAATTTGTAACAAAGGTAAGAATTTACTATAGTTTGACTACAAAGGCTGTGTGTTGAAAAACGTTTCGTATGAAACGCATGAGCGTTAGTCAATTAAAGACTCGGCTCGTTTACAGCACTCGCCTGCGGCTCGGGCTGCAGTCCAGCCTCAACTGTAATGACACTTATCTCACCTATATCATAATGTACTATTTACATTTCGTGTGTAAGTAGGTAGGTATGTGTTTTGTGAACCTTTGTCAGGTTTTTCAGAAATATTCTTTGCGAAAGTGTTGACGTTAGAGGAACTAAGAAGAGCTGTAGAACAATTAAATGAAGCCCAAACTATATACAACGAGGATCAATTCGGTCCTGTACATGAAGACACTATTATTATTGCCATACAGGTTGTATTTTACTTCATATAGTGCCTATTTTATTATATCTATATCTATTCTAGTCTTTCCTCATTCAGTCGCTCCCCGCTACCTGTCTCAGGTCGTCGGTCCAGCGCCGGAGCGTCTCGCATTCCACCTGCTAGTTTAGTGATCTCCTTAGAACTCTCACAGATAGCAAATAAACTTGTGGCAAGTTTATATCAAACTTTCTAGTTCACACTTACCTACGTTTCAGTCAAGTACCTATGAAAGAAGTTCAGTGCCGGACTGGGACCTGAAATCAGCCCGGGCATTTTAGAGACAGTCGGCCCTCCCAACGGTACAGTAGTTTTGTATGGGATAGCTGTTTTTTTTCGCGATTTCGATGTTGGCTCCATAGGTCTGAAGCACCCATGTGATGACAGCAGTACTATCTAAGACGAATTGCGAGCGAAGCGAGCTCGAGATTTCACTGCAATATAATGTGATGACAGCAATACGATCTAAGACCAAGAGCGAGCGAAGCGAGCTCGAGATTTCACTGCAATATAATGTGATGACAGCAATACGATATAAGACCAAGAGCGAGAACGAGATTTTTTGCAATATTGTGAATTTGTTGTAATACTTTTATTTCAAACACTTGATTTTGGCGCCCCCTTTACCTGCCGCTCTTGGGCGTGGACCGGTATCCAAAGGCGATGGGCCGGCCGTCCAGAGCGGTGACCGGCCCACCAGAGCCGCGGCCCACCGGGCATTTGCCCGGTACGCCCTAGGGCCAGTCCGGGCCTGAAGAAGTTATTACGTAACCAATTTGTAGTAACTAGGTAGACATTCTTGGTTACATCTACACCAGCGTTCATTCCCAGTAGTTTTACTGAACAGTTCTACCGTAGAACTAATGGGACTTTTATTTCTCACTAGTTCCACTTTTCGGTGGTGCATTTAAAAGAAGAACTAGTGGGAAATAAACGTCCCATTAGTTCTACGGTAGAACTGTTCAGTAGAACTACTGGGAATGAACGTACACCAGAGTACTCCTTCCATACTGGAGTGCGATTTTTGAGTCTCATTCGCTGAGCTCCGCAGTTAAAAATTACAAAATATGCATCTTTCTACTGTTCATTTGACTTTCAAAAAGCATGCTGAAGGAGTCCGATTTTTGAAAGTCGAATCAGCAGTAGAGCATTTTCAACTGCTGAGCTCAGCGAATGAGTTTCAAAAATTGCACTCCTGGAATGGAAGTGTAATGATGATAATGAATAACACAAGTTTGCATTGACAAACATTATACAAGTTTGTCGGAGGGTAATATAGACATATTACTCTAGCGATAGACAAGCTCGTTCAAACAAACAACATGTCACACAAAACGACACAAAATGACACATTGCGATTTGTCATTGCCATAGTGACGAAGTGAACTCGGGAACATCAATCAGGTGCGTACACCTCATTCAAGTGGAACATGTTGCTTCTATGAAAGGGCAAGTCTATCGCTAGAGTTTAAGTCTATGGAGGGTAACTAGAACGGATGATGCAACTTTTTGGCCCTTTTTTTTAAGGGGGCGCCCCTTATTCATCATATTCAGAATTTCCAGGGTCAGGGCAGAAAGGGACGTTAAAAAGTTCTTTGTTTTTTTAGGTTCACGACAGGATCCAATATTTGTACCACGTAATCAGATCTCTGTCTAAAGTTGGACTCATAGAGGAGGCTCTGTTGGTTTTCTCGCACGACATTTATGATGAAGCCATTAACAGTTTGGTCAGGAGTATCAATTTTACTAAAGTAAGTTAGGTACTCCCAAAACGTACCTATAACCTACGAATAAAGAAATAAATATGGAAATATAATTCACGTCAAAAAATGACCCCACGAACTTTGGTGTACACCACGCAAGCGCGCAAGACTCAATCATTATGGCGACTCCAATTACGGCGTTTGCCGCCAAAACACATGGTGCCAAAAATTAAGGAGATTTTGTTCGGAGTTATCGTTCCATATTTATTTCTTTATTCGTAGCGTATAACCATTTTCGTAGTCTCAGTGCCGGATTATCCATAGAGGCAATTTAGGTAACTGCCTATGGGCCCAGCGCCGCCTAGGTCCTCGGTCTGTGAAAAAATAAGAAAAAACTCAAAGATTTAGGATCACCCAAGAATTAAAAAGACTTTATAATATTGCAGTAATATTTCGAGCTCGCTTTCGCTCGCTCCTCTTTTCAGATGGTAATGGTATGATCTCATCAGTAGAATCTCGAGCTCGCTTCGCTCTCTTCATGTTTTGTATCGTATTAAAAGCTCGAGCTCGCTCCACATTTTAGTGGATTATAAAATGTTATTTGGTGGTTATTTTACTGCGACCACCTAGCCTGAACCTGGGAAAAAAATCATTGCTATGCCCATGGGGATAGGGCCTCGAAACTTGCATTGCCTAGGGGCCTTGACATGGTTTAATCCGGCTCTGGTAGTCTATACTGGATATCGGCCTCTCCCAAAAGTCGCTACAACGATTGACCCTGAGCTGCCTGCTCCGATATAGTCAGTGAAACATCATCATCATCATCATCTTAGCCGATGGAGGTCCACTGCTGGACATAGGTCTACTCCAAGGATCGCCACAACGACCGGTCCTGCGCTGCCCTCGTCCAACGAGTTCCCGCCGCCTTCACCAGGTCGTCGGTCCACCTTGTGGGCCAGTGAATATCCTGTTTAATTTATTAAGCCGTAGTCGCCACTGGGGCGTGTAGGTATCTTTAAGGAGATGATCAAACCATCAAACTGAATAACATTTATCAATGGGGCCACATCGAAATCGCGAAAGAAAAGTCAGCTGTTCTATACAAAACTGCAATTCCACTTGAGCCAAATACAAAATACAAAAATATTTATTTCAATGAGCACTTTAACTTAGGTACATTTAGTTCATATACAACAAAGGATAGATATTGCACATTGACATCACAGTATTTCAGAAAGATTTACAATTATCCCCCACACTACCCAAGCGGCAAAATCTTTCCTTAAGTCTGAATTGTAGATATCTCTCATTCAATAACCAAATTCTCGGTTATTGACTTAGGTAATACCATCCGTCCCTCAAGATATCTTGTAGATACACTAGAAGGCAGAGTTAGGCAAAAGTGGGCATATGGAGTACTGAATGAGTTAAGATAGACTTCATACTACTTTATAGATAAACTAAGATAAACTTAGGTACGACTTAAGGAAAGTTGACTTCTCGTAGATAAACTTAAGTAAAAATTTTTGGTTTGAAATTTCATCCTACCTTCATAATATATTATTATACTTTACGTAGATACAGTAAAGATAAATTATGGTGGTAACATTTTCCAACTTAATATTCTATGATGAATGGTAAACAAAATGGCTCTGATAGTTATTATTATTTTATAATGCATTATTTCGTCGACAAGTAAAGTAAAAATTCAAACGCACATTCGTTTATCGTGTGAAATGGACAAATATTCTTAGAAAACATGCGGGCTTCAAAAATTACAAAGTAATTGTATTTAAAATTCAAAAAATTCAACCACAAAAACTGTTTTTTTTTCTTTTTTCTTCGAAATTTAATTAAATATTAAATATCAATGTTGATTTCGTTACGCAAAACTATGTAAAATTGTGTAAAATTAAGAGAGTGCCTAAAATAACAAAGACAGAACTTAATAAAAAACATGTTCAAATTTGCAGATCATTCAAAATGGCGTTAAATCTATATTGCATGTGCTAAGTACGAGTAAAAGTAATACAGTATTGGTAAATCATAGTAAAGGATCAGTTAAATGTGTTTATAATTATTGCTTACTTACTCAAGTAATGTTATACTTAACTTATACCGAAGTGTAACTTCAAATAATACAAGTAAATACCGTGTCGATTTAAGTCATCCTTAACTCGTACTTGATAAATACTGATTCGACGGATATTTTATTTTCTTCTCATCTGTCATTGTTGTTGTGATTTCTGCAAACAAAAGGCCAATGCAAGATTGAACAATTCGTTTTTGTGTTTAAAGAAAAACAAGTGATTCAAAGTAAGTAAGTACTACTTATGTATTACTTATGGACAATGATAATTATAATTTGACATTTATGTACATAAATAATTGTAAACTGAGGTAACCTCAGGTCTACACTCTAAATCTTGAATCTTTTGACCTAACGCGTCGTATTTGTATCTACTTTATGTATCTCAGTCACAACATAAACATGTAAAGAGTTGTATTTTTTAGGGTTCCGTACGCAAAGGTTCCGTTCCGGTTACGGCTTTCCTACTTTTGAAGAAATGTGTCTTTTGAACCGTAACAGGAAACAGTTGACATTTTTAGACAGTTGAACAGTTGACTGGTTGTCTGGAAGAAATCACTTTTAGTGATAAGGCCGCCTTTTTTACCCTTCTTGTTCGTGTATATTGTTGTTGTTTTTTTGTATTTTTGGTGTGCAAATAAAGAATATTTATCTTATCTTATCTTATCTTTTATACAGAATATGAATCTACTATTTTGCGTATTATTCTGTTGTTTTTTTTTGTGATTATTTTTGTTTCATATTCCTGATGAGTACGTTGTGGTATATTATGGGAGATAGACCACACTTTAAAAAAAATCTATAATTAGAATCACGCTCTTCTTTTGTTGAAGTTACGTATTCAAGTTCGCTGTTCGTGTCTTCTATGATTTCATCAACCGATGCGGGGCCTGGTGGATGTGCTGGCAAACATGATACAGTCTGTCTAAAAAGTCTTGACAAAATTTTGGGCGCTATCTCCACGCAAGAACGTCAAAATCAAGCTACTACAATTATTAGGTCACGACTTTATAGACAGACTGTAAACTTTGAACGTTGTTAACAAGGATCTAACAAGGAGTCACTGGCTCCGGCTGTACTCGGACTACTCGGATTAACATTCACTGCACAATCTTTGGCATGAATAGGATTTGTGGTCACATGTTTTCTTACACGACGTAGAAAATTTCCTGCTATCTTAATTTTCTTAACTTTAATTATGCTCATGTTACTCTTACTTCTATAAACACAAATTGTAGCACTAACTTGTTACTTTTTATTAAAAACGTCCCTTTAAGGCTGATAGTACTGACACAAGCATTAGCTAAGTAAACAACCACTTAAATTGCAATTTCAAAGGAAAGACTTAAAGCAACCGTTTGACCTGGATAACCTTAGGAAGACTAAAGGCAAACTTTAGGTAATTTTGCCTTAAGTAGAACTTAAGTAATACTTCTAAACACTATTAAATTTAACTATATCTCCGTTAATTCTGTTTTCAGTAACTTTATGCTTAAGTTTGCATTTCGCGTGGACATACTTAAGGCAAAGTTAATACTACTTAACTTAACTCTGTGGGTCCGGTGAATAACGGTCTAACTCAACTTAGATCCAAAATGAGTTTTTAATGCCATAATACTCAATTTTTTTTTCTCTACAAAATGGTGTTACTGGAATATTCATACCTTTAATAATTCCAGAGATAGACTTATTACAAAACGATTTAAGTCCATTTTTTTATCGTGCACAATGGTTGAAATAGAGTTAGATCATAAAACAAATATAAAATTAGGTGAACATGGATTTACTTCGACTTAAATCTTTCGACACAATTTATTTTGTTTTGTGAAATATGATTTATCTGAGTTAAACCAAATTTCAAAAACCTTAATAGTTAATACCTACATAAAAAATCAAGTGTAGGTCATGAATATGATGCGCGTTTGATAGCGGGCTAAGTACGGAAACTGACATCATCTTGGACTGGGGAGAACGCTATACGTCTCACCAAAAATGTATGTCGAATAAGTGAGTTAAACCGTCAATCACCAAATATTTTCTTTTATGTAGTGAGAATAAGAATCACTTAGTATGAATACAATCTGGCGAATTTTTTTAAGGGTGGTACTGTTATATTGAACTAAGTGATAATGTCAGGCCTTGTTTTAGTTAGGGATTGCCGAACCGCACTTCAAGCATAGGCTTGTACATAGAGTGGTAAAGAAAGAATCTGTTGTTTATTCTTTGAAATTAAACTATTTTTTTCCTAAAATATCTTGTATTTTGTATAATAACAACACTGCAAAGCGAACCGGATATCAAACGTGTATTTAAGAATGACAATACATCAGACTGGTCATACAATTTTGAGGCACAGAATCGTGAGTTCTAACTTGATAAGTTTTTAAGCATGCGTCGCTTTAGAATTTGTTTTTGTATTGTTTTTATATTGGTTTGTTGTTTAATATTTCACTTTCCAGCATTACTGATACCACGTGGCGTTACCCACGTCACAAAATTTGCATATAAGCTAGTGTTACCCATCAAAAAAATATACCTATATATGATAAAACTACTTACCTACTTAATAACGAAATGAATATTTTTTCTAGAAAATATCTAATTTTTGTGACACTTAAGTTTAATGCTGAATATGGTGGAAATTAAAAGCTTAAACAGTGAGCTTAGAAAGTACATTTTGCAAGTGTTTGTTATATTTTTCCTTAAAAATATTATTAAATATTAGATTTAAATCCATACGCACAAAATGTTACCTTTGTGAAAAAGAATTTAACTCAAAAAACACTTTGTAATTTTGTGATGAGCTTGTTTTACCCAAATAAAACTACTTTTATCAATTCGTTTTGATTCAGTTTACAAAGTAAGTTTTCCGGTGGTGTGTATTTAAGAAAGGGATGGAATAAAAATGAAATTAAAATATAACATAAACCATTTTATACCAAGGTTATTGTGAAGTGTAAAAGGCCCTAACTCAATTTAAATCATAATGTAACGTATTTTTATTAGTGTCAAAAGGTTTAATTCAACTTCTGAACGAAATATCTCCAGCACGGTAAGTATTTCATAGACTAAACCATATAATAATAAAAGACCATAAAAATATCTAGAAGACACAGTGATTTGCTTGAAAAAATATGCAATGGTTTTCGAGAAAATATTTTTTTTTACCAAAAAAATATGTTTTTAGGCTCTCCTGTAAAGTTGAATTTTTTGAGTTGGACCGTTATTCACCGGACACACAGAACTAATCCTTAAGTCGGTATTTCTGAAAACTAAGACAACTTGAATTTATTAATACAGACTTCAGCAAAGCTTGCCTTGGTTAATGCGAAGTTTAGGTATATTTAAGGCAAAATTGATTTAGTCACTATCTGTTTTGCTGCTTGGGTAGGCTAAGCCTGGCCATAGGCGTAGCAAGGGGGGGAGCCAGGTGGGCCCGGCCCACCCCAGAATCCTTCTGGCCCACCCCAGAAATCAAATGAATCACTTACTAAAAATAAGTTACTTATGAATAGGTAAATGATAAATAAACACTACACAATACACTACTTTCGCAAAATCTTGAAGCAAATTCTTGAGCTCGCTCCGCTCGCTCCTGTTATTACAGCGTACTGCTTTGATCTTATTAATATTACTGTAAATGTCGAGCTCGCTTCGCTCGCTCCTGGCTACGATTGTATCACAAAGACTTAGTTGCATTGCAGTAAGATCTCGAGCTCACTTAGGTTCGCTTGCTCCAGAATTCAGTGAAATCTCGAGCTCGCTTCGCTCGCTCTAGGTTTTAGTTTTTATTACATCAACCTCGCCTGGGCCTGGCCCACCCTGGGAAAAAATCATTGCTACGCCCATGAGCCTGGCAAAATGTGATGGGTAAAAAATTTGCGAGTTATCGTGTAGTAATACAGTGAGCGGTACAGTATGTCGATTCTATAAAATGTACACTCGAATTCGAATCTCGCATCCGAAACTCATCTCACTTAGCTTCTGGTGAGATGCGAGTTTGATTTGGCATTCTGTAAATAAAAGCAAGCAGTTGCGATGCGAAGTGACGAACGAAATGTGATGCGACGCGCTAGTGATTGACACATAGTAAAATTTATAAGTTAACATAATCGATCTTAATTCTTTTAGCTTATTTAATGACAATACTGCTATGGATCTTGCAGATTAATGTTTATTTTGTCTAAATGAATCTTAGTCTAGGTAAATTATAGTCCAAATCTACCTACAACCATAATAATTAATATTTCAATATGAGGTGGCAAAATGCGCTTGCTTCCAGCAGCGTTGCCGATGCGGAACTTTTGTTCCGATTTCGGAACTTTGGAGTCTATGGCGGAACTTTGGCGGAACCTCGGCCTAGTCGGAACTTTTCGGAACTTTTTTATTATCTATTAAAGTCAGCGCACTGTGATCAGCGCACCAAACGAGGCAGTATGGTCTGAAACCATTAGCTTGCAAAATAAAAAACAACACGTTTGGACAGCTGTCAAATCCACAGAAAAAAAAAAGTAGTAAGGAAAAATGAACTTTAAGATATTGCAGTAACGTTGAAAATGTTGATGTTGAGAGCTGTCCAAATGGACTTCTTATATTGGAATGTATTTGAACAGAACACTTACAACGAGCGAAAAAGACAGATCATTTCGTTTCAACCAGTTTAAACAGCACTGGTAGCATGCAACACGTGATACGGCTGTATCACGTCTTTTATCTCGTTTGTTCGCACGCAAATAGTAAGAGAGCGAAGGTGTGATAGCGCTGTATCACTGCGGCATGCTAGCTATGCTGAGCGTCAATATCTTGCATTTCATTTCAACGATTTAAGTGTCCGTCACCGTCAGTGTGCAGGAGTGCCAGTGCACTTCTGGGTAAGCTCGCTACATCTTCGACCCCATCTTTGTCCTGAGGACTAGATAGAGGTCAAGAGCAAACCCATCAATAATAAAAAAAAAAAAAAAAAAAAAAAAAAAAAAATGGTCCTTTTACTTTGCTAGACAAAATTTGTTAAAACATAAAAACAGAAAACTTTTTTCTGAACTTGACTGAGAAAGTTGTTGTGTTGATTAAAAATTAATTTTTGCAATTTTCGTGAGTGAAGACAAACTTGTTCAAAGGAAATCGTGAAACCAATGCTCAGATAAATTAACAGGAATGGATTGGAAATGATCTCTCATTTCTACGCAAAAAAGTCTGTCAATTTTGCGGGGGTGAGGGGGGAGTTTTATATACTGGCGCGGGACGCGCGTCAACTATTTTTATATGACGGGTATGCTCACTGAGCATGCGTCTTTGGCAGAGGGGTACGCGCGTAATATCGCATCCATTCCTGTTAATTTATCTGAGAACCAATGTAAGTATTTACTTCTTTTTTAATAGATTGTTTCACACGTTTGTCGTTTTGAGCATGATTCAAAAAACAAAGCCTATATGTTAATCCAAAGTAAGCCCTATGCTTTTGTGAAAGCCCCATCCAAATCGGTTCAGCCGTTTTTAAGTGATTCGCGCACAAACAAACAGACAAACAGACAGACAGACAGACAGACAAACACAAGTGTGCAAAACGTGCACACGTCGCGCGTCCGGTGTGCTCTGAGCTTTATATGATCTGTGTTGCCCTTTAATTGGATTTAAATTTTTCAGATTATTTTGTAAATACATAAAAAATGCGATTATGATTTGAAATGATGCATTATAACACCGTGATAACGTTAAAAGGTAAATAATTTAGTGCTCACACATTAATATTTTTTATGTAATATGTATTTGCTCAATCGGAACTTTTCGGAACTTTTCAGGGACGATAGTGGAACAAAACCGAACGGCCTGGCGGCAACACTGGCTTCCAGTCCAAAAAAAAAGCGAGACGGTGACGATGACGCGGTTAAAGTAAACAAACCTTGAATTGTAAAACTAAACAATGAGTTCGTTTGTAACATCTGATGAAGTTAATACAGTTACTTATATTTTGGTAAATAAGGTGTAGGTAGTACCTATATTGATTTGTTAACATACGAATTCCTATTTTAAATTAAATTAAAATTAAATTAAATTAAAAATTAAATTAAAAATCATTTTATTGTCTCAATACAGTTTTTCTTATAATCTAAGTACAAAAAAAATAAAACCTACACAACTGAGACAAAAGGTTGAGGCTCAGCCTGTGCTGACACCGGATTGAACCCGTGCAGCGCTGATTTTCAACCCCTCCCTTCTCCCTTAGGTCTTGAGTGGGAGATGAGGTAATGAGGGCAGATGAATTATACAGACGCTCTTAACATCTAAATCTAACCCTTAACAAGATCATAAAATTAAAATCATAAAATTAACCAAAATATAGGGAAACTAAAATTCATGGCATTCTTATGAAGTGAGTGTAGTGCTTATGCGTGTGTGGTGTGTGGGGGGGTGTGTGTATGTGTTGTGTGTATGTGGGGGTGTGGGGGTATGTGTGTGTTATTTTCATAGTTATATTTACATATCATTGGGATTGATTGGATTCTAAAATAAAATAAAATAGTCTGTAATCTTTAACATGTTCCAGTAGGCATGTTTCAAGTTTTCTGCAGAAAGTTGTCTTCTTAACAAAGCTGATTTGTATTTAGCTCTAAAACTATTTACGCTCATTTTGATCCTCATTGGAGGAGTTAGGTCATTCCAGATACTTGCTGCATAATACTTGAAGCAGCCTCTATAACGCGCGGATTTATGCGTCGGTATACTAAGTAAGTTTAGAGTGGCAGATCGGAGACTCCTTTGCACAATATCTTTTACCCACGTGAGTTTTTCGAAAAGGTATTCAGGTTTTTTACTCCATATTACCTTTTGAACACAACAAGCATATTGTAGTTCCCTCTTAGCGCACATGTTTAGAATGTGTTTTTTATTTAAGTAAGGTGTTATGTATTCCCTTTTTGGCACGTTATAGCAGAATCTGATGCAGGCGTTCTGAACACGCTGAACAGCTCGCTCTGTGCTGTTGTTTAACCTGGGGCCGAAGACAGAACTACAATATACAAGTTGGGATAGCACGAGAGAGTCTGCCAAAAGTAAACGGATATCTTCTTTGATGTACGGTCTTATTTTATACAGGGTTTTTAATCTGAAAAAGGCATTTCTAATTTTACTGTTCACATGTTCTACATATTTTTGTTCCTCATCCAAAATCAAACCAAGATTACGGGCCGATGTTACTCGCTCCAAAACTACACCATTGATTTTAACTTGCTCGTTGCATTCGGAGACCATTTGAACTTGGTGTTTAGTGCCTAACGCTAACATCTGGGATTTTACTGGATTAAGGAACAAAGAGTTTTTTACCGACCATGTATGGATATTGGCAAGATCATTATTGATTTTATTAACAGCAGTTTGAGTGTCACATCCTTTGAATGAGTAGTAGAGCTGCGTGTCATCGGCATACAGGTGATATTTACATGATTTAATGTTCTTAGGTAAGTCTGCTGTAAATATAGCAAAAAGGATCGGACTTAACAATGAACCCTGAGGGACACCGCGTTGAATTTGTTTGAGTTCAGAAAATCGCCTACTTCCGTCCCTATTATCAGTAACTACCATTTGTTGTCTGTGGGTTAGGTACGTCTGAAACCATTCACAAGCACTAGGGGAGAATCCATAGCATTCTAGCTTGGCTAGCAGTAGCTCCGGGTGTAAACAATCAAACGCGCGGGAATAGTCTAGCAGTACCATAATGCTACTCAATCCCAAATCAGACGCCTCAGTGAGGTCATCAGTCACGTGCAGTAGAGCAGTCTCTGTTCCATGTCCTCGACGAAATCCCGATTGAAACTTTGGTATAACATTTTTTTTGTCTAGGTAACTAAGAGTTTGGTTTAATATTACCTTTTCTATAACCTTTGATAATACTGGGAGGATCGATATAGGACGAAGATCTTTAAGTTCGTTCACGGAATTTTTCTTCGGTACCGGCCTCACTAGGGCCCTCTTCCAGCAGGATGGGAATGTGTTGGTCTCTATAGATCTATTTATGATTGTTGTAATAATAGGTAGCGTCGCATCCAAGGTAAGTTTGATCATTTCGATATTTAAGTTGTCATGTCCAGCAGCTTTTGTTTTAATGTTGTAAATTATCTTATGAACTTCTTTTTCTGTAGTTGGTTTAAACTTAAGCGTGTCAGTTAGCGGTGTGTCGACAGTCATTTTTTCAAAATGTTGTTCATTATAGGACGGCAGATTTAAAAAGTGATCATTAATGATATTAGGGTCATTTATATGGTCGGGAATCAGATTTATATGAGATGTATTGAAAGTGACGGTATTTTTAATGTTTTTCCACAATACATTTGGCTTGTTTCGATTTTTATTAACAAAGTGCTTGAAGTAAGCTTTTTTCTCGCGTTCGATTGTAACTGTTACGAGGTTTTTAAGGCTGCGATAATAGTCTCGTTTTATCTTATTATTTTGTTCACTAGTTTGGTACTTTATTTGACAGTCAGTTTTACCTTTATGCACCTCCACTAAAGCTTCATCTCTTAGGCTCATCATAAATTTTACCATATCGGTAATCCACGGTTTAGGCTTATCTTTCAATATTATTTTTGTAATTGGTGCGTGTAAATCAAACAGATTTATTAAGTGATTATTAAAACATTCCACCATATCATTCACATTTTCTAATTCGCGAATAAGTTGCCACGGAATTGAGTTTAGGTCTTTAATAAAAACTTCAGGGTCAATATTATGTAGTCTTCGCTGATATTTAATTTGTCTGGGTAGTTTAGGTTTTTTAATATTAAACTCTGCTAGAATCATGGCATGGTCACTTAAGGAGTTGTTGTGTTGTACTTTAATACCTCTACATTTAGACGCTATGTCTAATATATATTTTAATTTCTAATATTTTAAATATTCTAATATTAAATTTCTAAATTTTTACAATTTAAATTAAATTTCTAAATATTCTAATATTTTAATTTTCCAATCAATTTTCCTAATGAAGGACGGCCCGATAGCACAATCGGTAGTGAACCTGCCTGCTGTGCGAGGGTCGCAGGTTTGAATACCGTAAGGGTTAAGTACCTATATTATAATGTTTATTAGGTAATGAAATAAAGCGATGTTCCATGACTTACATTATTTATAATAAGTATCATTATAATTATTTTTCTATCCCTACCAAAAAACAATTCTAGATTCAATAGGTACCTAGGTAACTTATAAAATTAAACATCATCATCATCAACTTTAATTATCTTAATACTTAAATTATTGTTATTGCTCGTTTACTTATTTGTGTTTATAAGTTGCATATTTCAGATCAGCCTTTTGCCTGCTGCTGCTTGCCTTTCCATGTCATGTAACTTAATAATATTGAAACGAGAAATTATCCATTAAATACCTACATGACAACGTCACACATTACATCACACCTGACTATTTCCATCACCTTAGATTATACAGGGTGTTATACAGATACAGTTTTCAGTTGCTACACAAAGTTGATACAGAATGTTGTTCAGTTTGATGGTCTGAAGCACCCCCTTAAGTATAACTAGGGTGTTTTGTTACACCCTGTATAAGGTAAATTAATAAAACCTTTAATTACCTGTTATGTTTGTCTAAATCTTGTAATTATGTTCTGCTAAAAGGTTTTGTAATATTTTGATTGTTTAAGCCATCATCAACACTCTTACAGTTTTCTAATAGCATTCACTAAGAAAATATCATAATGGTACACCATGTGTTTCACCTGGAACATAGAAAAGAAATTAGTTAATTAGAGGTGTACATGTACATTACGGTTAGGGGATAGTCCGTAACTTTGTCAAAACTAGCTACAAATAAACCTTTAAAATTGTAGAGTTACAGCAGGTTTTAGCCTATTTTATTAAAAATAGATAAGTGGCTTAATCCTCCATACAAAAACAAAAAGGGAAGAATTCTTATATCCCGTATCTACTGTTTTTATACTTGGGGTCTCAATAATCTAATCACGTACACATCACAACATTACTTACCTTTTTTTGTAGGTACTGTAGGTATCTAAATCTCTAAATGCTAATTCATGTAACGATTCTTGATATAATTCTTCTATTACACAAATGATTAGGTGTCCTGATAATTGATGTTTTATAGATAGTTCTTGGATTCCTTTGATCACGGTATGTCGATGCACTTTATAAAATACCACTAGCAAAATAATGTTTTGAATCAGAGAAGAGAACAATAATCAACAATTAGGTCCTTAAAAAATAAGTACAAATCAAACGCCACTTTGTTTTTGATATTAACTACAGTTTTTTAGAACTCGTTCACGATTTCACTTGCATTAGACTAACTTTTTATTTGACATAAGTTTTCGAGTGTCGAATGCGGATGTGAGTGCGGAATTTGCTTACAGAATACCACTTGAGACGTCAAACCATATAAACAAGGTGTCAAATGCTCGATAACACTGGTTCAACTCGCCGCCGCACACGCAATGGTGGCGCTGGCATAGAATTCGTTTAATGAGTCATTTTACAGAATGCCAATTTGCAATCTCACTGCGGATTCAGATTCGAGTTGTACAAATACACCTTACAGAATAGCACTGCAGTTATCAACAAGAACAAAAACAAATTAAAATGATTGAATAAGTAAAGACGAAAAGAAAAGAAATGTATGGGACAGCAGATTTTTTTCGCGATTTCGATGTTGGTCCCATAGAGAAAGTTGTTCAGTTTGATGGTCTGATCATCCCTTTTAAAAGTGTCAGCATATTAATTTGGACCCTGTATTTTTTATTTTAACCAATAGTTATTTGTTATGCTAGGCTGCAAAGTTGCTTTTTGGCGCGAGTACTTTTATTGAAACCTGAGCAAGCGAAGGATTCTAGGATTGAACCACGAGCGAAGCGAGTGGTTCAAATAATAGAATCCTGAGCGTTTAGCGAAGGTTTCAAAGGTACGAGACGCAGAATAACTTTGCAGCCGAGCGAAACACACAATTTTTCACCTCACAACAGCGAGGAAAAAAAGTGAATTGCTAAAAAGAACATTTCAAAAAGTTTTTATTTTCGTGCTGGCCAGTGTCATGAAATAGTTATTAAGCATTTTCAGTGCATTGGCGGTATACAAAAATATTGAATAGACAAATTCGAATTTCAAAAACTCTTTGCACGCTAGCGGATAAAATACACTTTTGCACTCAGATTTCGAACGATAAACAGAATCTTTCCGAGCTTGTGAGGTGAAAACATAATTTTTGGCGGGTAACAAAAGCCGTGGTGGTCCAGTGGTGAATAACCTTGCCTGCCGTGCAGGAGGCGATGGTTCGATCTCCGTCAACGTCGACTCGTACCAATGAGTTTTTCGGAATTTATGTACGATTAACACTTCTGCACTGGCTGGTGTAGGAAAACATCGTGAGGAAACCTGCATGTTTCAATTTCGAGGCATGTATTGTACCCACTCGACGGGCTCACCCCCCGTCACACTGGACAGAGTTTCGGTACTACTGGTAAAACGTGGATGTTCTGAGGTTTCAGAATATCTCTGACTACCCTCGGGGAATATAGTCGTGAGCATAGGTATATGCTACTTATGAAACATGGATGTTTTTAACCCATTCGCAGCCACTAACGGCACTAGCCGACACATATTATTTGGGGTTTAAGAGCCATTGACGGCTATAGCCGACACCAACTCTATAAAAAATACATGTTTACAATAAATCACGGTGGCTTCTGTGACATTTTTTTGTTGTTTCTATTGTGGCTACGAATGGGTTAAAATACATCTGACTACAAGCATAGTATAGCATATGATCACGACTATATTCCCCGATTGGTAGTCAGAGACATTCTAAAGCCATGTTTCACTAGAGTACCGAAACTTTGTCCAGTGTGACGGGGAATAAGCCCGATGCCACTTTTAATGGACAGTGAGTACAATACATGCCTCGAAATCGAAGCATACAGGTTTCCTCACGATGTTTTCCTTCACCGAAAAGCCAGTGGTGTTAAAAATTGTAGATAAATTCCGAAAAACTCATTGGTACGAGTCGGCCTGGACGGGGATCGAACCATCGCCTCCTGCACGGCAGGCATCTTCTTATTTCTGACTATACCTACTACTTAATTTCCAAATGTACCTAGTAAGTAAGTAAGTAAGTTATATAGCCTGTAGAATCCCACTGCAGGGCAAAGGCCTCCTCTGACGAATAAGGGTGAGAGGGAGTGGGCCATACTCCATCACGCCGGCCCAGTGAGTGTTGGTGGAGGCAAGTTATTGCTGTCAGAGAATTTTCAAGCCGCCAATTAGGCCTCTGAACTGGCTTAACGAATAGTTACAACGCCATCTGACGGAACTATTCGAGACCAACTGCTTAACGTGCCTTCCGAAGCACGGAAACGCTCGAGATGAAATACCACTAAACGGTCACCCATCCAAAGACTGACCGGACCTGACGTAGCTTAACTTCGGTGATCGTTTCCAATACCGAAGCTCCACTACGCCAACGAGCGACCGTTGAGCAAATGTACCTATATCTGCTTAATCAAGGCCTAATCACGTGTCTTTCAGGTGATGCAAATTTACTACCCATACTCCATCCAACTGTATCCGAACGAGTTCCCAGGCAAAGACCCCAGCGACTGCCCCAAAGTACAGTATGGACAGTTAGTTTTCCCATCCCACTGCTGGGCAAGAAATTTTTAACTTGTTTACTTTAAAAAAAAATCTTTTACCACATTTTGTGGGATGGGCATGCCCAGCACAATTGCAGCGATATTATCGCTGCGATTTTGCGATAATTGTTCTCAGTACATTTTGTATGGGGACGCGCTCGATCCTACACACTGCCGCGATATTATCGAGCGATATTATCGCTGCGATTTTGCGATAATTGTTCTCAGTACATTTTGTATGGGGACGCGCTCGATCCTACACACTGCCGCGATACTATCTAGCGATAATATCGCTGCGATTTTGCGATAATTGTTCTCAGTACATTTTGTATGGGGACGGGTTACCTATCGTACTTTCGAAAAAGAGTTTTCCGAATTTTAGTTCTCCGAAATCGTTACACTTTTTATTGTTTCCCTTTTTTTTTGTTTCCCCGAAATATTATTCGCCATATTTTGAGGAGCCAGATTTTTTATTGTCCTTTTTTTCTTTTAACCAATGAATCAAAATTCTGTAACACAGTTTTCCAAAGTTATGTAAGTCAGATAATTTACTTTTTCGAATATTTGTTTTTCCGTACAGTCACTTTTCCGCAGAAATATTTAACCTAACCTTTCTTACAATTTAAAAAAAACCAGATTGTTTTTCTAAGGCAGGGGGAGTCCACCCCACTGCACCTTCAACATACATATAAGCAAACAAGCAAGCATGCAGCAAGCAAGCTAGCATTCAGCAAGCAAGCATGCAGCGAGCATGCAAACATGCAGCAAGCAAGCAAGCATGCAGCAAGCATTTTGATGCTCCGCTCGCTTCGCTCGCTCCGCTAAGTGTCTTACATGTTCTAACCTAACCTAACCTACAATTTTAAAACCACCAGTTTGTTTTTCTCAGTCAGGGGGCTTCCGCCCCCCGAACCCCCCTCGCGGGGGGCGCAGCCCCCCTGCACCCCCCAGCATGCATACAAGCAAGCAAGCAACATGCAAGCAAACATGCAGCAAGCAAGCAAGCATGCAGCAAGCAAGTAAGCATGCAGCAAGCATTTTGATGCTCTGCTCGCTTCGCCCGCTAAGTGTTTTACATGTTCTAACCTAACCTAAACTACAATTTTAAAACCACCAGTTTGTATTTCTCAGGCAGGGGGTTTCCGCCCCCCGCACCCCCCAACATGCATACAAGCTAGCAAGCAACAAGCAAGCAAGCATGCAGCAGGCAAGCAAGCAAGCAGCATGCTAGCAAGCATGTTGGTACTATAATCCTTGTATCATGTATCTACTAAGTAATTATTACAGAAAACTTTACTGTGTTGTGTCCTAGTCATACTATGGAAAAAGTTGATTCTACATTTTAAAACTTCGAACCCAGAAGATCGTTGTCAAAAGAAAAAAAATGATTATGAAATTCTGATTTTAAATTTTATGGAAAATGATAGTTCTGTCAAGTCTTTATAAGGAGTAACAAATGTATGTGTACCAAAATATCTGTCGCTAGAAACTTCTATAAACCGTTTTCGAACAACTGAAATTCGGTCAGTGAAATTTCGAAAGTAAGATAGGTTACCATGGGGACGCGCTCGATCCCACACACTGCCGCGATATTATCGAGCGATAATATCGCTGCGATTTTGCGATAATTGTTCTCAGTACATTTTGTATGGGGACGCGCTCGATCCCACACACTGCCGCGATATTATCGAGCGATAATATCGCTGCGATTTTGCGATAATTGTTATCAGTACATTTTGTATGGGGACGCGCTCGATCCCACACTGTAACAGCTACCCCTATTTATTTTAAAAAACCTATCCTTGTCACGGCATCTCAATGTAAAAGATACCTACCTATCCTATTCGCGGCTCCTAATGTAAAAGAAACCCCTACCTATCCTATACTACCTATGCTAACTATGGAACCGAACTGAAACTGATTTGAAAATCCTGGGCATTCGGCACCTACGTACCGAAAATGCCTATCTACCTAAACTAATTAACTAACTGGTCGCTGTCAACAGTGTATAGAAAATCCCTACCTATTAACTTAACTTAACTTAGCCTAACTTATGAACTATACCTAAACTTATTTATGATCCCATTTTTGAGTTGAAGACGTTAACTTGGCCAGTATCGATCGTCTAGGGAAATCAGGAGACTACGTTGTGATCCGCATAATAGTAACCTAGGTGCGACAGACTTGGGATTTATCTAGTATTCTAACAAACAGAGACCTAGAATTACCTAAACTTAATATTAACCTAAATCTGAAAGTAATACCTAACTTCCTAGCCCGCAATCCTATTTTTGACTATGATATTGAAGTTAATATCAGAAAATGTAGCCTACAACCCTCCGTCAGTAAGCGCTGAAGTCAATCTAATGAAATACCTCTATAGCTAAAGACCTTTTCTTATTTTTCAGTGTGTTAAATAGTTAACTTAGATTTCTCTACCAATTTACTTATACAGGGTGTTAGATTTCCTAACCTATATAAAATATAAATTTATTTCTTAGTTTTGGGTTTTCCTTTAGTGCAACAAAGTATAAAAGAATGATTGTTTCGTTTGGTATAGAAGAGAGCCCCTCCATTCCGCTCTCAGGAGTTATTTTATTTGGTATTTCCTCCTGCTAGAATAATTCTAGCTTCAGTGGGCCTCGTCTCCAAACTGGTCAGCCCTCCTCCAAACTTTTCCCGAGATATTGTGTCTTAGTCAGGTAAGTCAAGTTTAGTAAGGGATGTTTGAGACTTGTAAATTTTAAAGTCTGTTCTTTGTCAGTGTGTCAGTAACTTGTCATACAATGGACAAGAGGTATTTTCAAATAGACTGGTTTCTATTTATTTTAGTCTCTAATTCAAGTTGAGCTATATTAGTAATTCTTAGACTTAATTTCTATTAGTTATGACCTTAAGGAACTCTAATTAGTGAAATTTCCCTTTTAATAACTTTTCTTTTATTTATAAACCAGTTCAAAAGCTCAACCCTGTTTACAATTTAATCAAAGTAAAGTTCCTATTCTGAGAATCTACATCATTATCATTTAGTAGGTAAGTACGTATACATAAAACTAGCATGACAATATAAGCAGAAACTATAGCTTATAGAAACAGTATAACATTTAACTGAATGAATAGAACCTTGGTCCATTGAAAGTAAGTTCTCTCTTTCATGTGAATAGTATGATATAACTTTTATTTGTTTGACTCTGATATAAATCTGCAAAACTTATTATGTACCATAATCATTTATTTTTCTGACTAGAGGGCACTAGGCACTATATCCCAAAGTTCCACCAACTCATAACAAAGTAATAGGTATGATAAGAAACTCGAATTTCCCATTATTATAAGGAAACGATAAATTTAGATTGAACTTATTTTGTTTGGACAATATTATATTGAATTATAACTTTGATATTGTCACCTATTAACTGTTTTCTATTTATAATGTCATTTCCTTCTTTGGAACCAAGATTTATCATGAACTTAACTTGCTTTAAATTATATGAATATCTTTCCAATTTCTACTGGTAAATTTCTACTGAACAACCTTATAACTCAAGTTTTTGAAATAATTAATGAAATCCTACTTAAGTTAGGTACTTATCATTCCTATTTGTAAACCTGAACGTCTAAATCTTTCAGTTCCTACTCTGTCTGATTCTAGTCAAAATTAAATACCTACCCTATCCTATATTATTCTAACAAAACCCTAGTAAATCTAACCAATGCCTAAATATTTTCCTATTCTAAAGAAATTTCCCTAAGGTTTGAAACTCTCCGGTATAAGAGAAATTCCGCAAGACTAGAGGTAGGCCTCACATTTACATTTAAACGTGTAGGTGTGTTATGTAAGATTTCCGTGGTGCAATGGAAATCTTCGAACTAAGCGAACTAAGAGATTCAAGGGTGGAGCCCTCTAAGTGTGTCTAAGCCTATTCCATGTGTGTTTGAATTCTCTCACACAGCCGAAGCCTATAGATCGTGAGAGTCTCCAGGTGAGTAATATAAAGGTGAGTGAAATATATATATAAGGTTTAGGGACTAAGTCAAGGACTTCCTTATGAGTCTTTTGGCGCCTAGAACGGCATGATCCCTCTTCGACAAGTTCCCAATCGACTCACAAGGCGGACTTCTCTTGACCTAGGAGACTTTGCCTGTTGGTAAAGAATGGCGCCTGATATTGTCTCAGTCAACCAGGTTAAGATATTAGTAAATATCTTTTGAAACTGCCGAGCCAGCCCATGAACTACTTCGTCATGTAAATTCAGCTACGAGCTACTAGATTTCTACAAATTAAATTAAACTCCAATCAAAACTCAAGTAAATAAATAAATTCTGAATTAAATCACAAGTTAGTAAAGTAAGAGATGTTCACTCGTAGCCGGTTTCTCGGAAAAAGCCCCGCCCCCGCCAAACCGAGCCTATTTATACAAGCTTTACTATGACGTCATCTGCTTTAGTTGCGTCGGTTGCGTCGGTTGCGTTGGTTGCGTTGGTTGCGTCGGTTTGCAAATAATCAAAATTGATCCTTAACTTCATAATTATAAGACTTTCTTTCAATCTACTAGTTTTCCCTTGAATTCATACAAGAAAACGTCTCCTTATATGGTAATCTTGTCTTCCCAATAACCCGTACCAATTTGAAAAACTATTTACATTTTCCCTCATCAATCTTTATTTACTTCCAATTAAAGGTGGAAATTGCATGAACTTCTATGCTTAATTTTAGCTTCTTAATTAATTAGGCAAACAGCCTGATGCGCGAACTATCTAAGGCCCAAACTTAGTGAATTAAGCTATCTTCCCCTGACATAAGATTCATTTTTGCTAGAGGAAATTCACCTCGCGCCAACTTCACATATCAACTTTTAGAACTTTTTTTGCGCAGCTTGGGTACGCTATTGAAAACCCGCCTAACCAAAATAATTACCTACAGCGCATGTGTCAAAAGTGTCAATTACTTATGGACTAATCACGCTCATAAGACTCTAATACTCTATCATAACGCCTATTTTTGCTTGATGAATTTGCTCCGCGCCTCCTAGCGAATAAATTTTAAACTATTTTCCCCGCACAAAGCATCACTTATGTATCAGCTGTTTTCTGCTAACTCAATTTTCCGCCATTTTTGCATTATTACAATATTTGATGAATTTTAATTTTCTAATGAAATATTAGTCAATTTCGACTGAGATATTGCTAATCTCCCTTTGTTTACATGATAATTTGAATGAACTAAATTCCCTCCCTCAAAATACTAGTTAACATAATTGTCTGTGCTTTGCAACTTCTAACTTTGAAGTTTGCTATGTTTTAACGATAGTTACTTTATAATTATGATTCCTTTTGTTTGAAGCAATATATTATGATGTGTCTGATGGTTAGAGAGTAGTTTATTACTGGTGTAGACCTAGACCAGTACATTCTTCCCCCAAAATTTACGCAGGTATGTATTTAAAATTCAAATTTCAACCGGAGTCAATTTTAACTTAATATATTAACTGTAAAATAGTTTATTAATATTCTTCCTTGAAATGTTCTCGGTGTGGTGTGTATTTAAAATACCAAGCCGAGAAACAATTCCATCAGTGAGAAAAGTTTCAAATCATAACATAACATTCAGTATCAATTAGCAGCTTTCACTAGAAAATCTGGATCATGTGTAGAAACTAGTTTGTGAGGCTAGTCACTCAGAATGAATTGTGTACTATGTCAATCCATCAGATTCTATTTTTCAATTTAATAGAACTCCATAATACAATCTACCACCATCCAGATCATCATCGTCGTTAGACTGAAAACCATCGTTTGAATATTAAATACCCAATCTGACACTTTCCATCAACCACTGTAATCATTAATAGTTTGGAGAGTGTAGAGTGTTCTCGTATTTGCATATCCTACCAGTGGAGTAAAAGCTTCCTTGTGGACAGTATTCTCTACTGAAACCAACTACTAATCTTAATCATCGTCCCAGCCATTGAAAACAACTGTCGCGACAACTAAGACCCTCCTATTAGATCTACACAAGAAATCTTTTTGTATAGTGTAGTGTGTCCAAGTTTGAATATCAATAACCTAATTTCCATGACCTTGACTTCTGTTAATTCCAAATGGCCCTCTTTCCTCATACTTTTTTTTTTTTCATAATATAAATTATAAAATATATAATATTGTAATAAGGTTTTATAAATATGTCGCTTAAACATTCTGCTTGCCAACACATACTTTCATTTTGTTCACACACCAATTCAAATCCAAAATAAAATCAACAGATCAATGACACGAAAAGATAAAATTATAAATTATGACAACCGCGTAAAAGAAGTTCTAAATCAAGTTATAATAACGATTAAATACCTTTTGAAATTCGAACATTTCCTTCCCCCATTCTTGAATATTCCAAAACCGAATAACTCTTGTCACCATCACTCACATAATACTTAAATTTTATCGTTCAAAAACTCTAAATTAAGCCACATTTTATTTATTATTATTTACTAATAAAATTCTTTACTTGTATCTAATCTTTTTAGTCGGACTTTGACAGATTGAACTTTAATTTTCCTAAAAGGTAAATGAAATAAGCCTAAACAATCTAATCTTCCGTGATTTCCTGTTTACTTGTGGTTTGATATTTATTTTAAATTTATTTTATTCTAAATTCTAGGTTTTTTTATTATTGTTTTTATTTGAAAAGATAATGAAATCGCGTCTCCCTAGTATTTTTTAATCTATTTTAATGCTTATTCTTAACCTAACCACCACCATCATCATCATCATCATCTCAGCCGACGGACGTCCACTGCCAGACACAGGCCTCCCCAAGAATCACCACAATGACTAGTCCTTTCCTAACTTAACCATAGTGAAAATAAATCGATTGATAGGGAAGTTCCCAAAATTTCTCGCAACAACCCAATAACTCAACAAAATGACAGTTATATAATGAAAGAATAACCACGCTTTTAACTCAAAGTTAAATCAGAAAACAACAGTTTTTTTTTTCTAATAATTATATTTTAAGATGAACAAAACATCATCAGAGGCAAGTGCGTCACCCCTTGCATAATTGACCCGATTAGTAATTTTTTTTCTCTTCTTCTATCAACTATTACAGTTAAAATCTACTATTACAGATGATAAAATTAACCGAGAACCTATAAATCATTATATTAAGAATATTAGGCAACTCTCGTTGAATACGTTCCCTTCACCAAACAACCTACATCCTGGCAGACGCACTTCCCCCCTATCCTTAATCTCTCTTTTTTTTTATAAGTTAAATGTCATCTCAATTCTCCTGCATTTTACCACTCTCAGATCCGACTTTGACTCTTATTACTTATTGACAACCCTATAAAACAACTCCACAATTTCCTCTGCCTAGATGTTATGACGTGCTGACAGAGAAGTCCGAAACTCGCTTCCCCCTCTATTTTCGACTCCTTACGCATGATTGACCATTGGACATCCCTACTTAACAACTAAATTAATAACATAATATAAAAGTATAATTATTTTAACAAGCAAACATTAACTCAAACGTGTGAAAGTACTAGACTAATTATTTTTTGTAGTAATAGTATTTATCCATCTAAATAAATTTTAATTCCAACCATCTACTGCTAGAAATGTACGTCAAACACAATAGTGTTAAAAACCTGACTAGTATTATTAGGGATTCATGACATGAGATACATGATACTACAGACTCCCATTGCAGTCAACAACCTAGAACGTTAGAACACTAAACCAATACTTTAGTCTAGAGAACCTTACACTAGTGTATCGACAATCCGCTACTACTTGGACCAAGCCCTAACTTATTCAAAAAGTAGTTGCACGCTAGCAACTTGGACCATACACCATTGCATCGAAGATTCTACCGGTCGAAGCGTCCCCCTCCTCGAGCTTCGTCCCGCGGACATCCAGCCGCTCGAACGCACGGTTACTACCTGCGGACGCATTATCTACCTATCTTTCGCTTGACAACTACTCGCGCTTATTTAATTAAATGTTATAGCTTTTAGTTTTACTTATACCGTTATTTCCTATCTCTAAATAATATTCTTCATTTATCGTGTTGTAGATTCTATATCTATCACTCTTCCGCTTTCATACGATTGATATTCTACGCTATTCTCGGGTAGGTACCTACTACTAGCTTCGAGTTGGATAGAAAGGGACTAAGTTCCTACATCTCCTTAACTAGGATCAATTTAAACTAACAATACCTGTAATAACTGGGTATCAATTAGCTACATGCTTTCCACCTTATAAAGAAATTTTAGCAAAGTGAATATTTTTACACACGCACACAGACATAATTTGTATGACGCCTCAAGCACACCAACCTAAGAAAGTTGGCTCGTTCTGTCCTATTCTGTATATAGAAGCATGATGTTCATTCTAGACATATACTTTTCCATGGTTCGACTATATCTAATATACCTACTTACCTGCATTGTTTGTGCCTCTCTTTTATTATTTTATATAACCTGATCTCACTAGCATTATTATTAGTTATCTGACTAAATAAAGATTTAATTTATAACGCGCATGTTGTTACTACTATTTTTTATTATTTTATATAACCTGATCTCACTAGCATTATTATGAGTTATCTGACTAAATAAAGATTTAATTTATAACGCTCATGTTGTTACTACTATTTAGATACCATTTTTGTTTTAGATTGTAACGCCAACGCCGTTGTTTGTTTGTTGGTTGTACCTAACCATAATTTCTAAATTATTTGCTATTTATCTACCTATTACCAAATTTCCCATTTTTCTACGGCATTTACTTTTTGAAATAGGTACTAGGTACTAAAACAAGTTACAAAAAACAAGAGAAGCATCAACATAATTTTAATTTAGCTCATTTCCTAAACTAACTAAAATGTTATAACTAAAGAAGGTACCTATTTATAATTAAATGTTCTGCAAAATATCTTTCCCACTCTTTAATTTATCTAAACAATTCTCTTTATTATTAAATCTACCTAATATATTATAAAATAAAACATAGCAAAAACCCTTCCCCCCGAGTTGAATTCATTTGAGCCTTCATCCATTAGTCGTCTTACTATTTTAAAATAATTATCTTACTTAATTAATTTTCAATAATTATGTTTTCCTATGATTTGACATTACTTTGATGGTAATATTTCAACACGACTTTTAAGTGAGAACATCGAGTTCCACTTTGTCTCGTAGGTCCACTGTACTGAACTAAGATCGCATTCATCCTACAAGGTTGTCTAACTTGGCTTTATTTCACCTTAAAGTTGGTAAACACAAATTTTGTGTCCATTTTCTTTCCAAAATTATGAAAACTTAAAATCTCATTCCATTTTATCGTTCTAAAATACTTAACTATAATAAAGTTTAATTTTGTACAATTCCACTACGTCAAAACTATAATTTAAATAAAATAAGATCAAAAATCATTTTCCTATTCGTTTCCCGGCAATAATTTAAATCATACTAGGTGAATGTCAAATTTTACACTATAAGAAATCTATTGCCTCAATAAGAAAAACACTATTAGGTTCTTCTAAACTAGCAAAATATAGACTTGTTGAAACCCAAATAGGTATTACAACCTCGATTTCACGAATCCTTTACACACACCTAATTACCGATTGAACCTACTGACGCCATCTACCGACCTTATTTGCGAAACGATCTATAGGTACTAGCGAAAGAAATACTTAAATTTCCCCTTTTTACTCTCTATACCCATTATAAAATAAGTGAACTACCTATTTTATATATCTAGCATAAATATTAACTTATTCAAACAAATGCAATCTATGTAAATTTGATTTTAAAATAATCGTAAAAATTAGATTTGAGACACTTAGCTCCATCTAGTTTTCTAACCTTCTAACTTCGAACCAAAATCAATTCTCTACAGTGTTACCATTTTAGTGAGGGATTTATTTGCGGCTTAGTTACCCCTTTTTTTATAAATTACGTACACTTTACCTTAAAAATAAAATTAGCTATATCTAACGCTTTTAACGAGAAACAATGTCGTTAATAAATTTAGTATGTTATGCTTTATATTGTTCCCTTGTTAGTAATACTAATTTTACAAAATTTTACTTGTACGATAAAGTTTTACTTCTAAATCTCGCTAGTAGGTAGGTAATGTAAAATTTTGCTTTTATGTATAATGTATCCACTGCTGGAGCTCCTAAATAAATATAATCGAAATAGTCATAATTTAAGTCAATTCTAATCAAGAAAATCAAAATCACAATTTACTACAAAGCTAAAATTAGTAACTATTACAGATAAACTACAAAATAATTAATTCGGAACCCTAATTAGTTAATCGTTCATTTAATTCTGTAATAAAGCCATATTTTGTTTACCTCGCACTTTCATAAAATCTAATTCAAACATTTGGCGACCCCTATCGGATTCTTAACGTATCATATCATATCCTTAAAATCTAGCGACTTATTTTTCAAGAAACGGCAACACTGATTTTTACTCCGGTGATCAACTTACTTTAATTAAAGATCATTCTGAGACATTTGGATGTTAGATTTCTAATCACAAATAACGATTGTATTTAATTTAAATTTAGGCATAATCCAAATAATAATTTAAATACGTAAATTCTAGTTTTGGCTTTAAAAATATGTAACATGATAAACTTCCTAATCATAGAAAAATGTCGCTAGCCTATATTAGCCAATGAACGTATATGCTTCTCTCTAACTTCTATGCAATCAACCAATAAGATCACGGCATTTTTACCTGTCAAAATTTACCTACTACTTCCGTTCCGTCAGTTATTTTTTTTCTACACAACATGGCCGAGCCGAATTGCAGAAAAGGCTTCCAAACGCTAACGAAAAACTCATTTACATCTTTGCTACGTTATCTATCACGAAAAAGGAAAAGAAAACATCAAGAACAAATCGAAATTGAAAAGAAGAAACATCAAACATCCTTTCAATATCTGACCTGACTTGTTATTGAAGAAAGCGTCGGAGCGGGCGTCTAAACTCAGATTTTCTATACTTCCTTCGCTACGGTATCAAAGAAGAAGTAAACAAGACATTTTAGAACATTACAACCTAAAAACTCCCGAACGTTCCTGTAGTCGCTACTCGAAAGAACCTCCTAACGCATTTCAACACACTATCAGCTGCTTCAAACTCCTGAACTTCATTTCAATACTACGCTAATAAAAGGAAGAAAAGAAGATATTGACAATACTCCAAACTGTCCTCGTTCCAGCAACTATCCACTCGGAAGCAAAAATCTACAAAAGTCGCTTCATCAATTACCTACCTAGTCAAGAAACTTAGTGAACAGCAAATAACCCTGGTGTAACAAAATAACAGTGCGTAACGTAAAAACAAAGTGCTCATAAATATCTAGTGAACAGTGATAACCTTCTAAGTGAAATTCCCAATCATATGCCTATATAACCTCATGTAAACATCTATTCTATGTGATCAAAATTAAAGCATATTCCTAACTAAATAAACTAATTATTTAACTGCATTTCTAACCAAACCTTTTCTAAATCTCTCAGAATACCTAAATCTCGAAATCTGCTATCCTCTCTCACGGCAACAATGTAAGCCTAAGAAGGCTATTATTTTAAACTCAAAATGGATCATACGTTTGTAATTCAAAACCTATCTTTTGTTTACAAAATATAAAATAAAACTTGACCTAGTCTACAAAGTCTATTGTAAAATCCTGTGGACTTAGCGCATCAAAAATAAAAATAAATCTTAAATCCTATCCTGGTCTTAACGGCACATATGTAATAAATACCCCTACTTATCCTGTTCGCGGCACCTAATGTAATAAATACCCTACCTAACTTTTCCTGGTCGCGGCCAAGAATGTAATAGATACCTACCTATCCTATTCGCGGCTCCTAATGTAAAAGAAACCCCTACCTATCCTATACTACCTATGCTAACTATGGAACCGAACTGAAACTGATTTGAAAATCCTGGGCATTCGGCACCTACGTACCGAAAATGCCTATCTACCTAAACTAATTAACTAACTGGTCGCTGTCAACAGTGTATAGAAAATCCCTACCTATTAACTTAACTTAACTTAGCCTAACTTATGAACTATACCTAAACTTATTTATGATCCCATTTTTGAGTTGAAGACGTTAACTTGGCCAGTATCGATCGTCTAGGGAAATCAGGAGACTACGTTGTGATCCGCATAATAGTAACCTAGGTGCGACAGACTTGGGATTTATCTAGTATTCTAACAAACAGAGACCTAGAATTACCTAAACTTAATATTAACCTAAATCTGAAAGTAATACCTAACTTCCTAGCCCGCAATCCTATTTTTGACTATGATATTGAAGTTAATATCAGAAAATGTAGCCTACAACCCTCCGTCAGTAAGCGCTGAAGTCAATCTAATGAAATACCTCTATAGCTAAAGACCTTTTCTTATTTTTCAGTGTGTTAAATAGTTAACTTAGATTTCTCTACCAATTTACTTATACAGGGTGTTAGATTTCCTAACCTATATAAAATATAAATTTATTTCTTAGTTTTGGGTTTTCCTTTAGTGCAACAAAGTATAAAAGAATGATTGTTTCGTTTGGTATAGAAGAGAGCCCCTCCATTCCGCTCTCAGGAGTTATTTTATTTGGTATTTCCTCCTGCTAGAATAATTCTAGCTTCAGTGGGCCTCGTCTCCAAACTGGTCAGCCCTCCTCCAAACTTTTCCCGAGATATTGTGTCTTAGTCAGGTAAGTCAAGTTTAGTAAGGGATGTTTGAGACTTGTAAATTTTAAAGTCTGTTCTTTGTCAGTGTGTCAGTAACTTGTCATACAATGGACAAGAGGTATTTTCAAATAGACTGGTTTCTATTTATTTTAGTCTCTAATTCAAGTTGAGCTATATTAGTAATTCTTAGACTTAATTTCTATTAGTTATGACCTTAAGGAACTCTAATTAGTGAAATTTCCCTTTTAATAACTTTTCTTTTATTTATAAACCAGTTCAAAAGCTCAACCCTGTTTACAATTTAATCAAAGTAAAGTTCCTATTCTGAGAATCTACATCATTATCATTTAGTAGGTAAGTACGTATACATAAAACTAGCATGACAATATAAGCAGAAACTATAGCTTATAGAAACAGTATAACATTTAACTGAATGAATAGAACCTTGGTCCATTGAAAGTAAGTTCTCTCTTTCATGTGAATAGTATGATATAACTTTTATTTGTTTGACTCTGATATAAATCTGCAAAACTTATTATGTACCATAATCATTTATTTTTCTGACTAGAGGGCACTAGGCACTATATCCCAAAGTTCCACCAACTCATAACAAAGTAATAGGTATGATAAGAAACTCGAATTTCCCATTATTATAAGGAAACGATAAATTTAGATTGAACTTATTTTGTTTGGACAATATTATATTGAATTATAACTTTGATATTGTCACCTATTAACTGTTTTCTATTTATAATGTCATTTCCTTCTTTGGAACCAAGATTTATCATGAACTTAACTTGCTTTAAATTATATGAATATCTTTCCAATTTCTACTGGTAAATTTCTACTGAACAACCTTATAACTCAAGTTTTTGAAATAATTAATGAAATCCTACTTAAGTTAGGTACTTATCATTCCTATTTGTAAACCTGAACGTCTAAATCTTTCAGTTCCTACTCTGTCTGATTCTAGTCAAAATTAAATACCTACCCTATCCTATATTATTCTAACAAAACCCTAGTAAATCTAACCAATGCCTAAATATTTTCCTATTCTAAAGAAATTTCCCTAAGGTTTGAAACTCTCCGGTATAAGAGAAATTCCGCAAGACTAGAGGTAGGCCTCACATTTACATTTAAACGTGTAGGTGTGTTATGTAAGATTTCCGTGGTGCAATGGAAATCTTCGAACTAAGCGAACTAAGAGATTCAAGGGTGGAGCCCTCTAAGTGTGTCTAAGCCTATTCCATGTGTGTTTGAATTCTCTCACACAGCCGAAGCCTATAGATCGTGAGAGTCTCCAGGTGAGTAATATAAAGGTGAGTGAAATATATATATAAGGTTTAGGGACTAAGTCAAGGACTTCCTTATGAGTCTTTTGGCGCCTAGAACGGCATGATCCCTCTTCGACAAGTTCCCAATCGACTCACAAGGCGGACTTCTCTTGACCTAGGAGACTTTGCCTGTTGGTAAAGAATGGCGCCTGATATTGTCTCAGTCAACCAGGTTAAGATATTAGTAAATATCTTTTGAAACTGCCGAGCCAGCCCATGAACTACTTCGTCATGTAAATTCAGCTACGAGCTACTAGATTTCTACAAATTAAATTAAACTCCAATCAAAACTCAAGTAAATAAATAAATTCTGAATTAAATCACAAGTTAGTAAAGTAAGAGATGTTCACTCGTAGCCGGTTTCTCGGAAAAAGCCCCGCCCCCGCCAAACCGAGCCTATTTATACAAGCTTTACTATGACGTCATCTGCTTTAGTTGCGTCGGTTGCGTCGGTTGCGTTGGTTGCGTTGGTTGCGTCGGTTTGCAAATAATCAAAATTGATCCTTAACTTCATAATTATAAGACTTTCTTTCAATCTACTAGTTTTCCCTTGAATTCATACAAGAAAACGTCTCCTTATATGGTAATCTTGTCTTCCCAATAACCCGTACCAATTTGAAAAACTATTTACATTTTCCCTCATCAATCTTTATTTACTTCCAATTAAAGGTGGAAATTGCATGAACTTCTATGCTTAATTTTAGCTTCTTAATTAATTAGGCAAACAGCCTGATGCGCGAACTATCTAAGGCCCAAACTTAGTGAATTAAGCTATCTTCCCCTGACATAAGATTCATTTTTGCTAGAGGAAATTCACCTCGCGCCAACTTCACATATCAACTTTTAGAACTTTTTTTGCGCAGCTTGGGTACGCTATTGAAAACCCGCCTAACCAAAATAATTACCTACAGCGCATGTGTCAAAAGTGTCAATTACTTATGGACTAATCACGCTCATAAGACTCTAATACTCTATCATAACGCCTATTTTTGCTTGATGAATTTGCTCCGCGCCTCCTAGCGAATAAATTTTAAACTATTTTCCCCGCACAAAGCATCACTTATGTATCAGCTGTTTTCTGCTAACTCAATTTTCCGCCATTTTTGCATTATTACAATATTTGATGAATTTTAATTTTCTAATGAAATATTAGTCAATTTCGACTGAGATATTGCTAATCTCCCTTTGTTTACATGATAATTTGAATGAACTAAATTCCCTCCCTCAAAATACTAGTTAACATAATTGTCTGTGCTTTGCAACTTCTAACTTTGAAGTTTGCTATGTTTTAACGATAGTTACTTTATAATTATGATTCCTTTTGTTTGAAGCAATATATTATGATGTGTCTGATGGTTAGAGAGTAGTTTATTACTGGTGTAGACCTAGACCAGTACAACACACTGCCGCGATATTATCGCAACCTGACGCAATCTCTTTCTACTACATTCAGTGAAGGGCGCATGCGTGACGCGAATCGCGGAATCGCTGCAGTGTGTAAGGTGTCGCGATATCGCTGTCGATAATATCGCTCGATAATATCGCTGCAATGTGCAGAAGCCTTTATAGTACCTTCATATCAATCTTTATAATATAGAGGGTGTAACAAAACACTCTAGTTAGTAGGTAATATTTAAAAGGTTGGTTTATAATTTTTAAGGTTTAGAAACGTGGCATGGACGTTGCATGCGCTTAAATGTGAACACGGCTTAATCCTTTCATTTTTAAACCTCCGACATACCTACGTGTAATGCCGTAGGTCGAGCCGAGCGCGAGGCCGAAGTCCGCCGAGCTACACGTAGGAGCGAAGCTCCGAAGCGGCCCCCCTGGAACCTGGTGGTCCTGGTCTCCGGGGTCAATCTGCCTGCCAAACGAGACCGCAGGCCGAGCTCGAAAAGGTTTTCGATTCAGCTCTCCAAAAAGAACCTGACATACCGAATTTAAAAATAATATTTCTCCTGCAGGCCAGTCAGAGCGGACTGTGAAAACGCCACATTCTACAGAGAGGCCAAATTCGCACAAATCAAGCAACACTGGTGGTGGAAAGCCAACAGGATATTCAACCAGGTGGACTGCACTGCTAATCATTCAGGTTAGGTTTGAAGAGGAAGTAGCTAGGTAAAAAAGTGTCAAATATTAATAAACAAGTAGGTAGATTGAACACCTAGGGCAGGAAAGTAAGAAACAAAGATTTGATCCGAGGCTTTCTTATTTACTGCTCAAGGTGTGTATACTATTTTTCTAATCGACGAAGGCAGAAAGCGGCAACTTCGTTTAGCGCAGCGGGGCGAATGGGAATGCGTCATGAAGCGCGATGTTCGCTCTAGACATCTAACTAAGTGCTTGCACCTAACATTTTCCTCGCTGTTGTGAGGAAAAAAGTTGTGTGTTTCGCTCGGCTGCAAAATTATTCTGTGTCTCGTACCTTTGAAACCTTCGCTACGCTCAGGATTCTATATTTCCTTCTCATAATCCTAGAGTCCTTTGCTTTCTCAGGTTTAAATACAAGTACTCGCGCCAAAAAACAACTTTGCTGCCTAGCATATTCCTCGGATGTATAGATTATTTATTTCAAAGTATTTTGAGCGAAATAATTTAAGACAATATAATTCGGAGCGCGCTCCATACAAAACGTAGCTCTGGTGTGGGCATCGAAAAACGTCCAAATACGTAAACCGATTTTACCCGACGGCCGAATTATATTCTAAGATCTCACGGACTGTATTCGCCAGCAGGCATGGTGCTGTTCCTAGAGGATGACCACTATGTCGCCCCTGATATACTGTACATGACTCTGCAGCTCAGGAAAGCAGCAGATGTGACGTGCCCGCAGTGCCAAGTGATCTGCTTCGGATCTTATGCCAGAATTAACAAGTATCATAGGTCTATTGATAAGGTGAGAATGTAAGTTATTAATTAAATTTTCTACTTATAGCCCGATACACTACCGTCAATTTATGGACCTATTTATTTGGTGAACGAAATATGAAGTCTATACAGGGGTTCATACAATGCCGTCGCTCGGGTTGCTTAGCAAATTCTTGCCGCAAGTATCTTTACCATGATGATTTATGGTACAATTTTTTCCACCTATCTGTTTGGGAAGTAAATAAGATGCCATCTAAAGGAGACCAATCTAAAGAACTGGAAAAACTAGGGTTCCCAACTCTCAGTCTGCCACAACTTTGCAACTTTAAGGTTAAAAATGACTGCTTTAAACCTGGCAACCCAAGAGTAGCGGCAGACCGAGAGGCGGCAACCCTAGTTTTTCCAGTTCTTTACATCGATCTCCTTCAGATGGCACCTCTATTCTATTATATTATATTTTTAAAATATGGCTGCCGTCTTTGGTTAAGTAATGATGATTTTGCCAATGTCGAGTTTTTATAGCAAAAGTGCTTGACGTTGTACGGTTATATTGATATTTTGGTGACTTCAAGGGTTGTTCTTATAAAAGAACAATATCCTGAGCCACCACTGGAGTTCCGCTGTAGGCCGGGGATGGAGCAACCGACAAGCGACACGCGCACGTAACCGCCCAATAGCAGACCCACAACGCAACTGCAGATGGCACCTCAATTACTTCCCAAAATAGGTGGAAAAAATGGTACCATAAATCATCATGGTATAAGGTACTTGCGGCAAGATTTTGCTAGGCAACCCGGCGTTGTATAAAGCCTTGGATAAACATTCACTTAAATCATAGTTCACAAAACAACTAGGTGCATAATTTTGCGGTCGGATTTGCTGCCCCTAGTAAAGTGCCGCTCGGGCCATTTGTGCCCCTCGCTATGCTTCTGTCGTACTGCGATTCCATGAAGTGTTTACTCAAGCATGTGACCTCGTCTCCCACATTTCTGGTGGACAGACTACGTTTCCACCAGAGAGTGCGAGGTAGCGAGGCGGTGAACGAGGAAAGAATCGGCCAATAAGAGTGCTTCAATTCCCAATGACGTGATCTAGCGCTCGCGCTATTGGCGAATTGTTTCCTTGCTCACCGCCTCGCTACCTCGCACATCTCTGGTGGACAGCCTAAATCCTCTTTTACTTCCAGGCCCTCATCACAACCTGGTACACGAAGATCTACAACATGGGCTTCGTAATGAACCGAACAGTTTGGCGCAGTGTTATGGAAGACCAGGCGTTGTTCTGTAACCACAATGACTACAACTGGGATATTACTCTACTGTACTTGTCTCAGATGAGGGAGGGGGGGCCTATCAATGTTTTGCTGGCTAGCGAAGCCAGGGTTTATAATTTTGGTAAATGGTAAGTACACAGCGCCTTTCGCTTTTGCCCTCTTTTGTCACTTCTTATACCGCTTGACACTTTTAACATCGTTAGTCAATTTTTATTTGTCAATTTTTTCATCTGTCACTTAACATTTGTCGTTTTTGACATCTGTCATTTTGGACATCTGTCATTTTTGACATTGGTTGTCATTTTGGAACCAATTGATTTTTTTTTAAATTGTTGTTTCGTGGATGTTCTGAGGTTTCTGAATATCTCTGACTACCCCATCGGGGAATATAGTCGTGAGCATAATATGCTCGAAGACCTACAACATGGGCTTCGTAATGAATCCAACAGTTTGGCGCAGTATAACGGAAGACCAAGCTTTGTTTCTTTAACCACAATGACTACAACTGGGATAATAATATATTACTGTAGGCTAGGTACCTCTCTCAGATGAGGGAGGGGGGGCCTATCAATGTTTTGCTGGCTAGCGAAGCTAGGGTTTATAATTTTGGTAAATGGTAAGTAAAGCCTGACCAGGAATATAAAAACCCTGGTTTGGGGGCGCTGCAATAGACTGTCACCTTTAATGTCAGTGTTCCAAGCTTAGATCAAAATAAAATTAATGGATAGGCCTTAAGCGCGGTAAGTTGAAGCACACTACTGGTGCACTTGGTCCATCCATACAAACTAGCGCCATTATCTGTCAAATCTAGGGCACTTGCATACAAATTTGAAGAAAACTTTTCATTTGTTTTGCCTCATTTTTCTGGTTTGAAATGTTCGCGTAAGGCCTATCCAATAATTTTACTTTGATCTAAGGTTCCAAGTACAAAAATTAGTTCCAATGATTTTCCGCAAAATGGCGAGGTTTTTTATATTTCTGGTCGGGCTTTAGTTAGACAGCGCCTGTTGCTTTTGCAATTTTTTGTCACTTTTTATACCGCTTGACACTTTTAACATCGTTAGTCAATTTTTATTTGTCACTTTTGGCATCTGTCACTTACCTAACATTTGTCATTTTTGACATAAGAGTCTACCCCTCAAACTGAGCAACTTTTGCTATGGGTGGAGACCTGTCTGTCAGGTGCCTCCTTGACTCAAATGTATGATGTTTTTGTTCTGACAGATTTGCTCTTTCAGCTTGATGGGTAGCGCCTTTGATAAAGTTATATGTCAAGATTGACAGTTGAAGATACGAAAGCGTCGAAAAAAATTGGAACCAGTACTGGCTCCTAAACCCTATATACACACACACGCACACATACATAATTTGTATGGCGCCTCACGCAAACCAACCTATGAAACTTGGCCCCTTTTGTTTTATACGGTAAAACAGTGAGGCTCATTCTAGACATATACTTTTTCTAAGGGTAGAGCATGTGGTTTAAAGGTTAATTATACTTTTCCTTACAACCTATAGTTACTAACACCATAGCGTAAGTAGGTATATTTGTAACACCTTTTCCCAGAGCATCACTGCTAACCGAAGTGATTTCTTCCCAGCGGTGTCCACTACTCGCGTCCAAACTGCAGCGCATCCAGGATCCTCGGCAAGATTGAGAGGATGGTGTCCAAGGCTTCCCATCTGTTCTACCCCCCGAGGGTAGAAGTCAATGTTTACAGCGGCCGGAGACGGCGCGGGAAGAGGTATAAGGGCGGGGGGTGGCAGGATCCAAGGTGAGCAAAAATGTAGCCCAGTCCTTTTACGGTTTGAGCCGGGACTAATTAAAAATTGTATTTTTTTGGTGTAGTTACCATTTAAGAGCCAATTTGGGCCTAGAAATAGGTAAGAATAGCAAAATAAAAATAAAAAATCACGTCCGCAACATCCCAAAATTTAAAATTTTGCATTTAGTTATGTCGTTCTAAAAAAACCTGACGGTAAGTAAATCTTTTTTTTCCACATTTTAAGGCTACCAGTAAGTATACACCCTTAAAACGCGGAATAATTTTTTTGTCTTCTAGAAGAAGCTTTGAAAAATACATCCGTTTTTTTATTTTCTAATGAATACTTACTTGCCTAATAAACTTTTAAATGTCGATGGCTATTTATTTCGTTGCTCAAGTCGTTTATATTGTGGAATCTAATTAAAATGAGTGCATTGATATTAAAATTATTAAGTTTATAGCGTAGTGAATTTTTTTAAACATATTTTTAGTACGTAGTCTTTTTTCACTAAATGGTACCGGTAACAATTTAAAAGTACAATTTATAAAATACTTCCTACTCCTATCAAAACTCCGTAAAATGACTGGGCTATTAGTCTCATCTAGCAGGTAGGTAATGTCTTATTTGCTGACATACTTTTACCAGGAATGAATGCAGCTTGCAAGCTATTATCTGGCTGGCATGCTATAGTATCTGGCTTGCATGCCTGAAGCTGACAGACGTCACGGGCGTGGCATGTTAGTCTAGTATTTCATATGTAGGATAAGAATACTGGTCAAATTAGGACCTACACTGGCTATTAAAATTTAAGTAGTAGTAGTTATGTACTTAGATATCCAATATATGCAATAGCAAGTCTCACTGTCCAGAGTGTGAGTGACTGGTAGTGAGCCCGTCACCACTTAAGGGTATATTACCGTTGGCGCTCTCCATACAAACGAAGTCTGGTGATATATTCAATACTATCCAATTAAAGTCAATGAAATTTTTCAGAAACAATCTAGAAACTAATCTCTATATGTTTGTATGAAGTCAGATTTTTATTAAATGTATAGTTTTAAAGTTACAGTGCCTCAAAGATTTCCATACGAATCTTAATTAAATCTTAGCATTAAAACTGTAGGTAGTTACCATGTAGTTACTTAAACTTATATTTTAACGAAAATCGGACTTCATACGAACATAGAGATTAGTTTCTAGATTGTTACTGAAAAATGTCATTGACTAATGGGAGTGTTGAAAATATAACCAGGGGTGCGATTTTTGAATCTCATTCGCTGAGCTCAGCAGTTGAAAATGTCAAAATTACTATGGAGATATGCATCTTTCTACTGCTGATTTGACTTTAAAAAAACCCTCTCCTGAAGTATGATTTTTGTAAGTCAAATCAGAAGTAGAAAGATGCATATCTTCAATTCTTCATAGTAATTTTGACATTTGCTACCATAGACGTAGACTCTAGCGATAGACTTGCTCGTTCATACAAACAACATGTTCAAAAACTCTTCGGGAACATTGGTGCCATCTAGTTTATATAAACAGAAACTACTATAATTTGGTCAAAGAGCATCACTGACCAAGACAGATGCGACAGTTCATATGTAGGTATGTTAGGTATTATACCTACTATCTGTGAAACAATAATGTGTGTATGAATTTGTACAAAGTTGTTTAAATACTAGTGGTGCCCTCGACTACCTACGCGCAGACTACTGAAATACGTAAACACGGCGACACATCAAGCTACGCAAAACCAATATTAAGCTGGCCGCGCGACGTTATACATTACTCTACCTACGCGCGGCCAGCTTATTTTGGTTTTGCGTAACTTGATGTGTCGCCGTGTGTACCTGAAACTTTAGAATTAAATACTGACTCATAACTTTTGATTGTGTGAACTGTGAACAGATTGCTGTGAAACAAACATAAAAATGTTTCCCAAGCAAAGCCTTATATAGGGTGTAAAATTTAATGCGACACATACCTACTTAAACTGGTGTATGCATTTGAGTCAAGTTATGTTTGCAGTTTTGTATGGGAAAGCAGATTTTTTTTCGCGTTTCGATATTGTGGTCCTTTAGTAGAGTAGTAGTAGTAGTTGTTCAGTTTGATGGTCTGACTGAAGCACCCCTTTAACTAAGTGTCGCATTAAATTTTACACCCTGTATACCTTCTTAATATGCTGACACTTTTTTAAGCGGATGATCAGACCGTCAAACTGAACTACTTTCTCTATGGCAACAACATCGAAATCGCGAAAAAAAAATCGGCTGTCCCATACATTTGGCTCGAGTAGGCTTGCTTGTATGGAACAGCTGATTTCTTCATCTTGTTCATCTCAAGGTAAAAAATATATGTTTTGTCATAATTCGGTATGTCAAGTTTTTTTTAGTCATCATTTTTATATTTTTTACGGATAGAAGACATAATTTTAAGACGCCTATTTTATTCTTATTGCGATTCATCGAGTTTATCAATATAAATTTAATTTTTAAATTATTTTGATCTGTAATCTCCAAGTGCAAAAATGGTGGAGAGAAAATAATTCGAACTCCATGGAGAAAAACTACCTACTGCTATATTTAAAAAAAATAAAACCTGCCTCCTCTTTCTAACTCTATGCTGGAAACAGATACGGCAACATCAAATGTCAAATTCTGACATTACGAATGTATTTTTTTTTCTTAATGGTCAGTTATTATAAGTAAATTTTATGTTTACCAAGGAGTTCACAGGTATGCCAGTGACGTCACTGGACGGACCGAAAAACGACGTTATTTTATTAAAAATATCTGTAATCCTTTCATTTTAAAATCTCTGACATAAAAAAATATGATTATTGAGACAATTATCTCGAAATGGTTTTCGATTCAGCCCTCCAAAAAAAAAACTTGACATACCGAATTTCTATCCCGCAAACAAGTGGTAAGTACATAAAAATATAATCTCAAGTATCAACGATCTTAGCGTGATTTTCAATGTTCGTCCGGCAACCGCGATAAGTTCAATAAATTGTGCCTATTTTGTGCCCTCTGATTTAAGTCTCTTGATTCATCTATGATCATTATACCTTGTCTCTTTTTCTTATATATCACTTTTTGGGTGCCGAAATGAGACAAAATGTAATGGACTTACCCAATCTTAAGGAAATTAATAGACTTTCCTATTTTCGCAAATTTAAATTAATAATTACATTTCCTTATAATTTTACATACTGACCTTATATTAGAAATAGTAGTTTACCTTACAAAAGATTACAGGTGGTTTTTATTTATTAAAAATATTTAAATAAATTGTTATAAATTATTGTAAAAAATGACAGATTGTCAAACAGATGGTCTGCCATTCTCATTAGTGCAAAGGAGACTAACATGAATCAGGTGCATACACCCCATTTAAGAGTAACATGCAGTTCCTACTGATCACCGTATCTAGTACTTTAGTACATTGATATCGTTGTTTGCTACTGCTGAGTTCGACGTATGACATTCAAAAATCGCACTCCAGACTACGTTTGTATGCAGCGCGCATTTGCGCTCTCGGAATAAACTTCTCTTAAAATCTGACTATGTCCAGTTAATGTTATCTTTGTTTTTCAGAGATCAAGAACTCTGTAGGAACATAACGAAAATGGGAAGACAAAAGAAGGAAGTAGGTACAAACCACACTTAGGTAGTACCAACGAAAACAATTCTTTGAATTAAATTTGTTCAATTGTGAATTTAGTATTGTTTTTTTCCTCTTCCTATTTGATTATATAAAATAAACACAATAGACTAAGAGATAAGTGTACTTTTTGCAACCATCAGCAGCAAGGCTGATTCAGTGTTTATGTGGTGTAGAGCATCTGTGTGATGGCGATGGACCAGGTCTGCCTGCATAACTTCAGTCGGTTTAGGAGTTACAGACGTTTAAAGGTCTGGAAAAAAATTACGATCCACAGCAAGGCTGATCGTATGATATTATTGTAGTATGCACTGTAGCTATGCGAAAAGTACAAAAACTGACATGAACTGCCAGTCGGTTTAGGAGATACAGCCGTTCAAAGGTCAGACCTTTGAACGTCAGTAACTCCGAAACCGACTGATGAACCATGTCAGTTTTTGTACTGTTCACATGGCTACAGTGCATACTACAATAATATCATACGATCAGCCCTGCAGCTGTTCGTAATTTTTTTCCAGACCTTTAAACGTCTGTAACTCCTAAACCGACTGAAGTTATGCAGGCAGACCTGGTCCATCCCCATCACAGAGATGCTCTACACCACATAAACACTGAATCAGCCTTGCTGCTGATGGTTGCAAAAAGTACACTTATCTCTTATAATACAATAGGTGTTGTTATTGCATAATATCAGTAGGTAGATTCCTAAGTAGGTAGGTATATCTCAAACACTCAGAGTTTCTCTCTGTCTACCCCAAAGGGAAAAAGGCGTGAGTAAATGTATGTCAAACTCAAACTCAAAATTTTTTATAACTAACTTTCTGACGACTTATAATATAAGATAACTTTCTGACGTCATTTTTGATTCTACCGGACCGGAACAGCACGGAACATCTAGACGGAACAGCACGTCGCGTGCGATCGCGTTCCGTCTATCTTATATGCTCTAGCAAATGAAGTTCCTGAGTGACAGAAAAGGATGGAGCGACGGAAAAATGCGATGCTGTGCTGCCTGGTGTAGTTCGCGAATCGTACAGTCGGATCTGAGAAAGCATATACTCACGACCTTAGAAAAAGTATATGTCTAGAATGAGCCTCACACTTGTTCCGTATAAAACAAAAGGGGCTAACTTTCTTAGGTTGGTGTGTGTGAGGCGCCATACAAAATATGTATGTGTGCGTGTATATATACTACTTATAGGGTTTTGGAACCAGTACTGGTTCCTATTTTTTTCGACGCTTTCGTAGCTTTGACTGTCTATCTTGATAATCTAAGCTCACGACTATATTCCCCGAGGATAGTTAGAGATATTCTGAAACCTCAGAACATCCACGAGCAAGCAAAAAAAAAAAGAAATCTGTGAAAGCAAATTAAATAAAATCGCAAAAATGTTAAATAATTTATATATTAATTTCCATCTATCTTACATACACCAATTGATATAGTTTTTATAGTAATCTAATGTCTTTTTATCAGTCTACAATGTTTCGAAATTTCTAATTTTAGAGTAATACACAGCTTAAATCTAATAATTTGATTCATAATACATTTTGCCGGGTTCTAAGGGTTGAACCTCATTTAATAGCACCGCATCGCATTTTTCCGTCGCACCATCCTTTTCTGTCACTCAGGAACGTCATTTGCTAGAGTATATAAGATAGACGGAACGCGATCGCACGCGGCGTGCCGTGAGTGACAGAAAAGGATGGAGAGACGGAAAAATTCGATGCGGTGCTGTGTGATGTAGTTCAACCCTAACCGGAGTTCGTAAAAGGCTTTCACCACAGAATACTAAATAATAGATAGAAGTGTCTTTAGAACGAATGCCGTCCACCATTGAGTGTAAAAGCGCTTATAGTAGATTTCAAAATATTTGGCGGGATTCCACTTGAGACTTAACAAAGAGGGTTGTAATGTTAATCTATTGCTGTCTGATTGTTTTACTATTTACTTTAACACTTGAAGTTAAGCGTCTGTTGTTAAAACCACTGGTCAACTATAGCAGGAATGGAGAATTTTGGTACTTGCAAAAAATAAAAACAATAATTAAGACAAAATGAAATGATTGATTATTATTTTATTGACATTGTATAGGTACACTTCAAAACAAAGTTAATTTTTACGCGTGTTCCATAACCAAGTTACAAGTCTACTGAGCTTTAAGCAATAATTTCAGTTTATACAAAAAGGAACAAGACTAGTTTGCCGCCTCGAAAACAGCACGCGCCAAAAAAGGTATCTATTGTTATCGTACTCCTTTTGTTATCGTCTAATGACTGACTCGAGTGGAATCCCGCCAAATATTTTGAAATCTACTATACTAAAAAATCACAACAGTCACGCTTATAAGAATATGAGCCGGCGCACACCAGGCGAAGTGCAGCGCAGGATTTTCCATGGAAGGTCCAAAAACATTTCCCGTTTTACGACCTATGTTTCTTAGGTTAGTAATTAAAAACTAGTGGTATAAATGCATGTGAAAATTAATAGCAGTAGGTAACTAGGTGACTAAAGAAATAGAAAAACTGTACCTACTCAAATTAATTGTGGTGTTAATGAAAATACTTTTTAGACTCGTCTCGGCTTATAAGAGAATTTGACGACACTGGTTTTCATATCAGGAGACTGCAGACTGCGGGCAATCTTTCTCGCTCTAGAAAACGATGTTTCTAAGCGATAGAAAGGGAGAGTGAGAGCGGTTTTGTACGTAAAAATCAGGACTCTAGACCACTTCTATCATTTTGTTTTCTGTGGCTTGAATGTGAATATTAAACCTATAAGCCCAGTGATAGAAAATTACTTGTTATAATTATTATTGTTATCTTAGGCAGACACCAAAGACATTTTTCTAAATGTTACAATTATTTAGGATATTGCTATCTTAATACTAAGTAAATATTTTTACGTGTTATAGACTTATAGCCATGTTTTGTTTGATAAATGGAAAGTAGTTACACACAGCGACAGATCAACCTACACATAGTTGAACTCTATGTTCATGGACCTGATGTCCAACTATTAACATTAGGATGCGTCCACATCTGAAGAAGGCACCGCGAATGCGCAGCTCGCGAGCGGCTTGCGAACGGCGCGCGCGCTTATTTTTAATATTTAGATCTTAGCACAAAACGATAAAACTACACAGGTTAAACATTTAACCGAGTAGGGGCCTGCGGTAGTGGAGCGGTGCGGGAGGATGTGAATATGACGCCTGTGTCAACTTTCGCTCTATCCTGTAGATAGAAAGCGCGCTAATCATAGACAAAGAATTTTTCACTTACGCTGGTAGACCGAATATCAGTGTAACCGGGTATGAGATAGCGAATTTATATGAAGTGACAACTTGGAGTCAGGTAAAATCCTATACAATTTATATGAAGTGACAACTTGGAGTCAGGTCAAAAGTGGCTACGTTGATAAGGACAGCAATAAGTAGCGATCTCCTTTTTTAACTAAAGCGAATTTGCTATGTGCATCTCTTACTGAGTGAATATGACAAGACACGTGCTTTCTCTTTCTACGGCGCTAATGTACTGTTACGTCATATTTAACCTCAGACTATTTATATGTGGACAAGTTACGCGTGTAATTCTACTAACAAACTTTTCTGCCACTTTTTGCGGGGGGCGAGGCAGCATGAAATCCGCAACATCGGACTTTATTCGATGACTTTAGGTTCTAATTTTGAATGTTAAAAAATCGTGAAAAACAGTGTCGTGTGAACCACAAACGTGATAAGATCTGAATTATTGTTCCGCAATTATAGGCTGTCGCGTTTAATGATAAGGTATAAAATTGTATGTAAATGCGTAAGATTTTTTGATTTGAGTACGTTGGCGTTGGCAGAGGGGAAATCCTAACGCGAGGCGGGTCTCTATATATATCGTCCAAGTATTTTACACCCTCCCGTACCGCTCCACTACCGCAGGCACCTACTCAGTTAAACGCCCTGTAATACTTATAATTTTTATATTCATAATTTGTTCGAAAACTAATCAACACAATTAGTTCGAACTCTACCGTGAAAATTACTTTAATTTTTTCCTCGCTAGTGTGTTGAAAAACGTCGTATAAAACGCATGAGCGCTGGTCATTACAGTCTCGGCTCGCTTACAGCTGTCGCCTGCGGCTCGTGCTGACTGTAATGACCAACTTGGCTCAATTGTATCATAATGTTCTATTGCTAAACTTATAAAACAGTTTAATTCGAAATGCCAGCTAAGCTATGTGCAATATTAATCTACATTTTAAAACATATTTTTATCAATAATCCTTCCACCATTATCCAATAGGTAACTTATTATAAATTTACGCCGATTAATAATTTCATACTCACTCCTGTATTATCTACAAGTAACAACCCACGATTTCGTCTGCGTCAAAGTAATTTTGGAATTTTTTGCTTATTTGAACGTGTGACTTTAAAAAATACCACTCCAGGTTACAAACATACAAACTTTCACATTTACATGTTATTGTTAGTAGGATTTTAAATAGGTACAAACAATATTTGCATTACATACATTTGTCTAGCAAATAACATGATGCAATAGACTAATTTTATAATCTAATCATAAATTTTAGGCCATGCCTAGATAAAAGGTATGTTGCAATCATCGGTTGCAATAGAAATTAGAATGATAAAAATAAAACATAACATATTTATCCATTTCAATTTTTACATTAAAACTAGAACCCTTATTTAAATGCTACCCTTATTTTAATGTAATGATTAATGGTAATGATGAAGGAATGAGCGTTTTTCTTTTTGTTTTCTAGGGGATCGATAGATGGCGCTACGGTCTGTGCGAAGAAACGTCAACATTTCAAAAAGTGTTTCTTTAAAATAATAAAGAGTGAAAAGATGATCAAGAAGATGCCAACGCATGTTTTAATGACCTATTTCATTATTTACTAATAATTTTAATCGAAAATTCTAAACTTTTACGCCTGACATGGCTGTATGGACTCTACCCCTTGGCATTCCAAAAAAGGCAGGCACAGTCTTGACAAGATTTTGACAGGATCTCGCGAGCGGCTTTATGGGGCGATCTGTCGAGTTTTTTAGGAACTAAATTTAAAAAAGAAAAGAAAAACGCTCAAAACCCATTTAGTTCCAAATGGCTCGATAGATGGCGTTGATGGATGTGCAACTTTGCTATTAATGAAATACAAATAAAATAGTACCTAATAAATAGACGATCAATGGATCCGTTTGAACCAGTGTCAACCTTTTTTTAGCCTATATTACCATCTTAGTACCCAGGTCACTTCAATGCCATCTATCGAGGCATGTTAAACTAACTGGCTGTCGGAAAAATCCCCATTATGACCATGGGTCTCTTCATAGTTTTCGAAATTTGGAACAAGAATTTCTTAAAGAAAAAAAATATATAACATGAAATGCAACATGGTGTCTTTAAAAATTATTCTCACACAAACATTTATGTTTTCTGTTTCTATTCTATTACTGATAATTATTATATTAAATGATCAACAATAAATACAAAGGTTTTCAATGAGGCGTTTTCAAAGATTTTGGTGGAAAAATACAATAGGTACTTAGATTGCGTTAGTGGAGTTCGAGACGTAAATTAATCAGTCAAATTAGACAGATTATTAATTTGCGTGCTTCAAAATTATACTTAATAAAATTCACTCAAATTTTTATAACGACTTTCAATTTGTTACGACCATTATCATAAAATTGTTTATTGATATTTTACGAATGTCGGCCTAAAATTATTGCAATTAATTTGAATAATTATTTAAAAATTATGGAATTTTGACAAACGCCATCTAGGAATGGCTGAAGAACTTTTTTTTCTTAAAGAAACGCTTCATTATTTATAAAAATTACAAACAAAATGGTCTCCAATCTAAATTACAAAATAAAATAAGCATAATTTTATTTTATATCCACAGAACATTGTGATGAAAGTATTTGTGCAAAGACTATAGTAGTAATAAAAAACTACTTTATAAAAAAAAGAAACATTACAGTATATTCCAATCCAACAGGACTTTAAAAAATAACAAAAGTAAAGGCTGACCAGGAATATAAAAAACCTGGTTTGGGGGCGCTGCAATCGACTATAACCTTTAATGTCAGCGTTCCAAGTACACACGGCGACACATCAGGTTACGCACCCTATATACCCATAACCACGCTACGTACAAAACACAAAATAGTACGGTAGAGAGCCTGCATAGACGCGGCTGCCGGCGCGGGCGCAGCGTGCAGTGGGACGAAACAACAACAACATACCGCACCCTCTAGCACGATTCGCAGCGTTCAACTTCTAATAGTTCAAAGTCCAAACAGGGTAGCCTGAGCTGACGCCGTGTGTACAAATATTAGTTCCATGATTTTCCGCAACATGGCGAGGTTTTTTATTTTTCTGGTCGGGCTATAGTTAACACATTTGTGGATAGAGAAGGCTATCACTGTTACAGTGGTTATTCAATTTTGAAAGTATGTGGAACATATTCAAATAATTGAATAAAGCACTATGTCTGTAGCGGACAATTTCTCTGGAACCAGACTTCGAAATCCTAATTAGATAATTATCATAATATGGATCATAATTATATTATGATCTTGATAATTATAAAATAAATTGGAAAACAAAAAGTCATAATATCATGTGTGTATCAGATTTGCGAAAAAAGAAGCTTGCAAATACAAAATATTTTTTCAGTTTTCTGGTTTTTTTTCCTTTTATTTGTTATTAATTGTGATTTGAAGCGAAAATACCAAACACTAGAAGCTGTTTGGTTTAGATATGACTCCATTAAAGCAGAAACAATTTTTTTTAGAACTTTTAGTTCGGAATTTTACTTGGCTTGGCTTGGCTACGGCTTGGATAATTAATTATCAAAGAAAATCATTATACGAGGTGTTACAAAACTACAAATAAACATTTAAGGGGGTGGTTTAGACCATCAAACTCAACAACTTTCACTATGGGGCCAATATCGAAATCGCGAAAAAAATAATTTATGTTCTATACTCAACAAATCGACTAGAGCTAAAATACAGGGTCCAACTTAATATGCTGACACTTTTTTAAGGGGATGAAATCGAAATCGCGAAAAAAAAATCAGCTGTCCCATACATTTGGCTCGAGTAGGTTTGCAGTTTTGTATGGAGGGGCTAATTTTTTTTCGCTATTTCGATATTGGTCCCATAGAGAAAGATGTTCAGTTTGATGGTCTAATCATCCCCTTAAAAAAGTGGCAGCATATTAAGAAGGACCCTATATGTATGGGATATCAGATTTTTTTTTTCGCGATTTCGATGTTGGTCCCATAGAGAAAGTTGTTCAGTTTGACGGTCTAAACAACCCCCTTAAGAGTTTTAAAAATTTATTCTTACTTATGTAACACCCTGTATTGATAATTTAAAACCCTAGAACATATGATAGACCATGCCCACTGCCTTTCTGTGCACAACTGTCAATTACAGCCCAAAATGACCCGATGTAACATGGCCAGTGTTAAAAAAATTTCATATAAAAAGTTTATTTAATAGCATGCAACGTCCCCACTTTACGAACTAACTGGCTATATTTTACAAACATTACCGTGTTAACTATTAATATTACGAATAAGGAACTTTTAAATGCAATGACAGCATTGATTGTGGTGTTCATAACCACATAATGCGACGGCTATATGCGTTCACAGTACCTCTCGTTCTCATTCGTGTTTTTGTAAATCAGAAAGCCGAGGATTACGGCGATTGCTGTCAAAATTATCGTTAGGAATTGGAATATTTGCAACCTGCTTACTTGGGTGTTTAGCTTTTCGTAGTTCTTCTGTAGATTATTTAACGCAGTTGCCACCGCGTCGGGCTTATCCTGCATTTTGCCCTCAACAATGTTGCCGTTCTTCTGTATTTCTTTCTCGGGGAAATTGCATTTGAGACGGTACTCATCGACTTTGCTGCCCGATGAATTCTGCCAGACTTCCGCCAATTCCTTCGCTGATAAATCAGTTTTCGGTATCTGAACGGACATGACTAAGAACCGATCTTTGGTTACGGTGCGAAGTTGGAATCCTGGTTGGACGACGATCAAAACCGTTTGTGATAGCCCCGGCGGCAGCGTTCCGGAGCTGGGACGTACCCTGAATTTTTCCGGGGACGTGGTTCTGATTTTAAACGATATAGCGCTCTCGTCCATGTTCGTTATAGTGAATTGGCCGGATAGTTCATCGTTATCATTTTTGAACGTGATCAAATCGTTGGGGTTCAACCGTAGCATTTCTCCCAGCGAATGGCTGTCACCCTGTTCGGCAAAAGTTACTTTCTTCGGCGGTGAATTTTCCGAGCCCCGATTCTCCGGTACGAATTCAAACACGTACTCATCTTTTCCTCCCCAACTCGTTAAAGCCTGTTCGGGAGCAACGACGTCTTTCAAAGTGTCCTTTGTCATAAATTTCATTTTTTCCACCGCTTTCGCCGGCAACAGCTGCTTAACGACTTTAAACGCAGCGGACAACACCCACGGCATTTGATATACGATGATAAAGTTCAAAAAGTACGGGTAATAAAGCTTGAATAAAGATATAAGGTACTTAATCATTTCCATATCCATATTACTCAAACCGCAACCGTCCATATCGAAAAACAAAGTGATTTTCTTACCGTTCTCTTCCCGTTCGATGCGATCAAGCCAGTAAATTATCACTTTCTTTATCTCCTCCATATCCTTTTGTCCTTTAACGTGAGTTTTACACTTATTTATCAACAAAAGGCTACCGTCTAAATCCCTACCGTGCGGAAAAAATGTACCTTCTTTGACGTAGTCCATTCGTATGGTATTTTCGTTGATTTCATTAGCACCGACACTTTTTCGCCAAGTTAAGATGTCCCATAGCATGTCAGAGGATTGTTTAACATCATTTTCGCAGTGGGATATCACCCTTTTGATGTATTTATCATCTTTTACCCGCTCGAGGTCCAAAGGGTGAAATTCTGCGTTCGAATCTCTCAAGCGAGTTTCGAATAGAGTACGAACTTCTCCAGGTGTCGCCATGGCTTCAGCACGAAGAATATCTCATGGATTTTCTTCTAGAAGGAGTTGAGGTGTTGAAATTATTTTTTTAGATGGTTTTTCAAGGAAATACGGTAGAGGATGCGATTGATTTGCGACTAATTGACATTTGAATGACATTTTGGAATTGGAAATGTCAACAAAATGTCATGTTTAGTGGTGTGGCGTTAGCCGTTGGTACTTTGGTATTTATCGGTAACAGTTGTTCCGATACTGTTAAAACAACGAAAATTAAAAAAAATGTTTGCGACTCAGGCCGAGAGACGTTTTTTAAGTCTCCCGTATGTCAAAATCCGTACATTTTCGCCCTACTTAAAAAGGTTATTACACTTGGCTAAATTTAGATTCTAACAAGAGGGACAGAGCTACAGGTTAGAACGGGAGGTACTTACAACGTCACGTTCTAACCTATAGCTCTGTCCCTCTTGTTAGTATCTAAATTTAGCCAAGTGTAATAACACCTTTAGCTCAAATCTCGGCCTAAGGCCACGAAGACCGAAGGCCACAGATTATTCAAGAGTGGGGGCGGCATCGCCGTCCATCATTTAGCTGATAAGATCTGCATAGCTAGCATGCCGCAGTGATACAGCTCTATCATACCTTCGCTCTCTTTCTATTTGCGTGCGAACGAACGAGATAAAAGATGTGATACAGCCGTATCACGTGCTGCATGCTACCAGTGCTGGATGCCCTAGCTAGACTAAGGATCGAGTAGAATACGTTATCTAGCATAGCATAGCATAGCATAGCATATGCTCACGACTATATTACCCGAGGGGGTAGTCAGAGATATTCCTCAGAACATCCACGTTTCACCAGAAGTACCGAAACACTGTCCAGTGTGACGGGGGGTGAGCCCGTCGCCACTTATAATGGACAGTGGGTACAATACACGCCTCGAAATGGAAGCATGCAGGTTTCCTCACGATGTTTTCTTTCACCGAAAAGCCAGTGGTGTAACAAATCGTACATAAATTCCGAAAAACTCATTGGTACGAGTCGGCTTGGACGGGGATCGAACCATCGCCTCCTGCACGGCAGGCAAGGTTACACGCCACTGGACCACCACGGCCTACGTTAATTAATTACGGAATACGTTATCTAATCTAAACTATTATAAAACTTTAACTGAAGTGTGTCTGTACATTGAAGATACTAGAACTACATAAAAAAGATTACAATATGGTTTTTAGGTATCCCTGACTCGAAATCAACCTTTTTCAGAAATTTTGTCTGTCTGTTTGTTTGATTGTTTGTTTGTTTGTTTGTTCGCGCATCACGCAAAAACTACTGAACCGATTTTAATGAAACTTCTTTTGTTTGATAGCTTATGATCTGACTTAAAATCTGGTATATAATTTGTGCGGACAAAGTCGCGGGTAAACACTAGTTTTCTATGTTTTTTTTGAAGCATGCGGTTTTCTCTCGAAATATGTACCTACTCTCGATGTTTAAAAATACTTTATTGAGTTAGGTGGTATAGTACCTGTTATGTAAACTAGTATTTTTAAGTAAGTACTCATTCATTTTACACAGATCCTTCTCATGCTCATATCATATCCTTAATCAACAGTAGAAAAAAAGTTTTTTATTTTTTTTATTTTATTGGATTAGAGAAACATCACACTCTACGAATATATTCAATGTTCTTGTACACACGGTGTCAGCTCAGGCTACCCTGTTTGGACTTTGAACTATGAAGGTGCGATCATACGCGTGCCGCGCAGCCCGGCAAGCTTAGGCAATTCGCTGTACATTGAGGCTTCTATAAAGTTATGTAGTAACAATCACTTTACAGACGAGTCGATGTACAGCGAATTGAAGCTGCAGCATTAGAAGTTGAACGCTGCGTGCGAATCGTGCGAGAGGGTGCGGTATGTTGTTGTTATGTCGTCTCACGGCACGCTGCGCCCGCGCCGCCAGCCGCGTCTATGCAGGCTCTCTACCGCACTATTAATTTGTGTTTTGTACGTATTAGTTATGGCACAGATATTATAATACAAGTAGTTATGGGTATATAGGGTGCGTAACCTGATGTGTCGCTGTGTGTACTCTACATAGGTAGTAGTTAATTTTGTGATTTTCTACGTGTCCTTCTACTGCTGACTTGACCGTGTTAATTCCAAACTTCTTGGTGTGTACGAAAAATAAAATAATCACAAATAATTTTTGTTATATTTTCATTTATTTACAAAACTTTACGTTATGGAATATGGAACAACAAAATAGTTCATACATTATTGTATTAATACTGGGTGTTAAAAAGTAAAAATAAACATTTAAAACTTTTAAGGGGGTTGTTGGTTTAGACCATCAAACGAAAAACTTTCACTATGGGACCAACTACGAAATCGCGAAAAAAAAATTTGCTGTCCCATACATTTAGCTCGAGTAGATTTGTAGTATAATGTGGAACATCAATTTTTTTTTTCGCGATTTCCATTTTGGTTTCACAGTGAAAGTTGTTCAGTTTGATGGTCTACAAACCACCCTCTTAAATGTTTATTTTTATTTGTGTAACAAGATGGCGGAAGACAAAAAGTGAAGCTATGCTCCTCTAAAGAAAAACATAGCTTAGCTATGTTTTTCTTTAGATGAGTATACCACAACCAATGAGGGATTTTCAGAAAGCCATTAAAAAAGATAAAGTAGTTCCTAATGGCTCGATAGATGGCGTTGACGAGACGGGTGAGCGACCTTGCAGATAATAAAATACAAATAAAATAGTAAGAATTTGTGTTTTTAAGAAAGCAGCAAAATATGGGCGTATATTTCGTCAACGGATGCGTCAGACTCAGTGACATGCATTTTTGTTTACTATTTAGCCTAAAATTTTCGTCTTCGGTCGGGCCCCTCTCTGGTCAACTCCATCTATCGCCGGTATGATGAACTACGTTTGAGTAGCTGTCAGAAAACTCCTCATTACCTATAATTGTCTTATCTCGAGAGAGACAGCCAAACTGAGATAGAGGGAGATGCATAAAATCTAGGCTATTTCTTCTCTTTGGCGGTAATTAGACCTATTATTAAAGGATTTTCTTCAACATCATAGTCTGGATTCTACGTATTCAGGCTGCAACAAAAGAAACATTTAAAATAATTTATTTTGCCTTGCCTGCCGTGCAGGAGGCGATGGTTCGATCCCCGTCCAGGTCGACTCGTACCAAAGAGTTTTTCGGAATTTATGTACGATTTGTAACACCACTGGCTTTTCGGTGAAGGAAAACATCGTGAGGAAACCCGCGTGCTTCAATTTCGAGGCATGTATTGTACCCACTGTCCATCATAAGTGGCGACACACTGGACAGAGTTTCGATACTACTGGTAAAACGTGGATGTTCCGAGGTTTCAGAATATCTCTGACTACCCCCTTGGGGAATATAGTCGTGAGCATATGCAAGCATCCTAATAAACGAAGAAGGACACATTTACGCAGATTTCACTCACCGAAACGAACCAATACGAATTCTTCATAAACACAGTTCTCCCAATAAATCCCATTTCACTTTCCGGAGCTATCGTATGCAGGTGCAGATGATGGACGCTTCTGAACGGAGGCCAGTGGTAACCAAACCTAGCGTCTTCTACCGTAAGGTTGTTTTTAGTTAACTGCTCTTTGGCTACGGACAGCATTTTTATTACTGGAATTGTAACAATTTATCGATATATTACACAGTAATTATAATAAAATCATAGTAAGTGAGTAAGTTATAGCCTATAGAATCCCACTGCAGGGCAAAGGCCACCTCTCACGAATAAGGGTGAGAGGGAGTGGGCCATACTCCACCACGCGGGCCCAGTGCATGTTGGTGGAGGTAGTAAGGTAGTGGTCAACTTGCTGTCAGAGAATTTTCAAGCCGCCTCAATAGGCCGCTGACCTGGCTTAACGAATAGTTACAACGTCATCTGACGGGACTATCCGAGACCAACTGCTTAACATGCCTTCTGAAGCACGGAAACGCTCGAGATGAAATACCACTAAACGGTCACCCATCCAAAGACTGACCGGACCTGACGTTGCTTAACTTCGGTGATCGTTTCCAATACCGAAGCTCCAATACTATCATACTTTATTGTACTGTACAAGGTGTTACAAAAATACAAATCAACATTTAAGGGGGTGGCTTAGACCATCAAACTGAACAACTTTCACTATGGGATCAATATCCAAATCGCGAAAAAACATCGGATGTTTCATATTAAACTACAAATCGACTCGAGCTAAATGTATGGGATAGTATAGCAGATTTTTTTTTCGCGAATTCGACGTTGGGCCCATATTCATTTATTGCATAGCCACATGGTTGTCTTAGGTCTAAATACATTATTTATAGTCCTTTAGACATGTCACACCCCATCAGGGCACTGCAATATTTGAGAGAGAGCTTGAGATTACATTACTTACCTATTAATTATTATCACATACCTATTACTTACATTTATGGGTAGATCAACTATTTTTTGTCCATACCTAGTCCCAGTCATCTGCATAACATTTTTTCAGTGTTCAGGCTCAATCTCAAGCTCAGGTTTTGCTTGCCCCAAAAATTAATGTTTGTTGAATAACTAAGGATTGCATTTATTAAATGCATACACGGTTTTGCAAAATTACTTGAATTTCACTTGAATTTTGACGGTTGTCCGATGGACGCTTTATTTCGTTGTCCCCACGCTTTTTGGTCTATCGGACAACCGCTAAAAACTTCTAGTAGTTCAACACAAATGGTGTAGTGCATGTGTGTAGAAGAATCATATCATTAGATACAATATCCATCTTTCAAAATAAATGAATGTCAAGAAAAAAGGAATAAAAACGTTTTTTTAAACAGTACTGTGAGGACAAAAAATAGTTGATCTACCCTTATACAGAAATCAAAATTAAATTAAGTAAATTAAATACCTAATATTGAAAGTGGTTCAGTTTGATGGTCTAACTAAACAATGTTTTAAATGTTTACTTTTACTTTTGTAACACCCTGTATTGGGTTCATTAAGGATATGTAATGGAACGCATTGAGATTGTGATTTTTAGAATTTTTGTCTGTTTATCTGTTTGCCTTTTTGTTTGAGCATGTGTCATACAAAAACGACTGAATCGATTTGAATGGGGTTTTTACAAAAGATTATGGCTAAGTCACGGACCTGGAAAAAAGATGGATGTAATGTGACACTAAAAAGATGTGAAGCATGCAAGGTCCAACATTTTCGTTTGTTCTACAAGGGACCTACACTCACACAGATGCACTAGCTCTAGGCGCAGGTCCTACATCCGTCACCATTATGTACCGCGTTGTCACGCGCACACAAAAGAAATGGGTGCTTCACTCGTAATTAGACGAGATTACGTCCGTCTTTTCTTCAGGTCCGTGGGCTTAGTTTAGATTAACATTTAGGCTTTATTTCGCACGACGTAGGTATCATGACCAGCAGAAATTAAAATATGCAAGGCTTATTCTCTGATAATTAGCTAAGAAAGTTGATTTCAAGATAAGATTAAACCATAATTTTCCATCTTTGCCCTGACTCCAAACTCTTGGGAAATATATCAAAAACGAACTTATTAGCATCAGAAAGGCCTTACCTAGGTCTTTATCAGCAGAAGTAAGGGATTTAGCATCTTCTATATGCCTTTTTGGTATTGTTAAAATATGAAATCTGCTCGCTGGCTTGATGTCACGAAAAACGCATACATCTTCGTCTTCGTACAGAATTTCCGTGTTCTCTAATTTGTTGACGATATTACAGAATATGCAGGAAGATCTCTGGGCTGTATCGCTACTCATAATTAACGCTAAGCCGAGAAAAATTAAGAGAAAAGTAAAACGAATTTTCACCATTGATATGGAAATTAGGGAATGTCAAATGTCAGTGTCAACAAACTGTCACTGTCACAGATTACTAATATGTACAGCTTGGCAAAAAAGTCGTGATAAAACATGAGGGCGCTGCCACCACGCAAGAACGTCAAAATCACGAATAACCTGGCAACACCACCATACAAAAATTTTAGTTCCACCTGTCACCACGATCATGACTTTTTTGCCAAGCTATAGCAAGCTACCAAGCAAGCTACAGATGCGACACAGCACTTAGTTCACACAGGTCCGTTTTAGCGCTGCTGTCGTCAAGCTAATTTGTATAGAACTTGTAGTTATACAGGGTGTAAGAAAAAAGTACATTTCTATAACCTTTAAACCACATATTCTACACATCACACTGAACAACTTTTACTATGGGAGTAAACCTGTCAGAACAACAAAAATATCAGCTGATCAATGCCAATAGGTACCCACTATACTAGACTCAAATCAAACGTATCGGAAAACGGAACAGCAGATTTTTGTTTTGTTCTGACAGGTTTTGCTCCCATCGTAAAAGTTGTTCAGTTTGATAAGTAGAGTATAGCTTGGCCAAATAGTCATGATCGTGGTGACAGGTGGAACTAAAATTTGAGTATGGTTGTGTTGCCAGGTTAAGCGTGATTTAACCGTTCTTGCGTGGAGGCAGCGCCCTCATTTAATTTCTACTCTTTTTGGCCCAGCTGGTGTGGTAGGTTACTGATACTTTCCCTAACACCCTATAGGTATGTTACGTATATTTGACCAAGGTACAAACTAATAAACGATACAACGGAGAAGAATGAGGACATCTCAAGGATTCTCAACTCAGCGAAAATACCAGAAAAACAAGATATAAGCTTCTGACGCAACAACACGCATGACGCTACTGCTTCTGTAACCCTTTACACCCGAGACGTATCAAGCGTGCGAGTAGCATTTGAAAAATTCTAGCGAGCGCGCAAATTCATTTTAGCGAACGCAACCGGCACTGATCGCTCGTGCGAGTGCTCCTCCCGCCTTCCACAGCACTTTGCATCAGTTTTGATGTTCCAATAGCCGGTGGCTAGACTGACAAGGTGACTGCGTTTCTTGACCCTAGAAGGCGCTCTCGTAAATATTTAAATTTTGGTGTATAATGTTCTATACTTCACATTATTTTTGTTTAGTTTTATTGGTAAGATATTGAACAATACGACACTGGTAAATAATTAAAGGTTACTTACAAAATTTCGGAAAAAATTATGCCTAAAACTAAAGTCGCACGATCGTGACACCTCGGTTATAGCCAGAAAAAAATTATTACTTTTGTCAGTTTCTGTCTCCGATTATTAGGTTACTAGATTGTTTAATTTAGTCTTTTATTAAGTTTTAGATATCCCACTGAAGGATGATCATACATTTTAAATAAACTGGGCGATAGGATCGAGTCTGATGTTTGATTTTCATGACAAAAACGCAGAAATCGAGCCTCAAGTTCTTTTTGAGCTTCCTGAGGAAGGCAATGGGTCTGAGGAGGACTCCTCAGATGATAAGGAGGATCCTGAATCTGTAAAGGAACCATCTACATCAAGATCTTCCCATCAAGGACGCATCTTGCAAAGAGCTTAGGCATCTTCCAGTCAGGTTTCGCCACGAGGACGTGTATATGGGCGAGATTAATATCTTCCAGCGGACGTACAACGAGCCAGAATCTCTATAAAGGTCTTCGCTAGAAAGTATGCAATCGTATAGTGATATATATGGAAAGAGATTCCATTTGTTGATGTATCAAGTGAATATCCAGTGTCATCAAAGAGACCCATCCGATCATCATCAAATTACTTTCTGTTTATTTTTCTGACGACTTATGAAGTCTTGCGTGGATATTTATGCGAATAATAGACAAAAAACTGAATATATGGAAGGCTGAGATTGCTAATTTAGACAATATTTGCATCATAATGGGATGCTGAATGGAGAATATTGGCAAGCTGGTACAAAGTTAAGTTTGTTTGTGACAAAATTACGCGAGATAGACTAAATTCTGGTACGGAACGCTCATGTCATTGATAACGATACGCCATCTGAACTAAACAAAGCCAATATACTAAAAAAACGGCAATTTAGATAAGCAGAGTTATGAATACCTGTAAGAATCTGGAAGAAAGGTGGAAAAATATAAGTATTTTGTTATTGATACGTTTTTAACCGTTTTTTAAGATAAAACTGATTCTACATAGTCTACCTAAAATTAATATACTCCAAAGAACAATAAACAAATAATTTCTATATAAATATTGTCGTAATTAACCTATTTATATACTAAAAAATTCGCACACTCACGATCGTGCGAGTTGCAAGTTGTTCCTAAGTCTCACGATCGTGAGGGCAGTTTTTCAGGAAAACTGTAATTTCAGGATTTTTTTTTATATTTTTTTGGAGTTCCTAGTAAGACAAGAAAAGCTCAAACAATGTTTCGCATTGTTATGTCAAAACAATTTTTCTCGGGTGTAAAGGGGTAAGTTCAATATGGCGTCCTATGATCCATGATGGCGTTTGATGACAGAAAATGTGACTGCAGCGCCAAAACGGTCCTATCGGAACTAAAACTGTCATAGGCCTGTTCGACTTTTTTTTCTTTTGGAAAGCCAAAGGGATTAAGGCCAAACAGCCACATCTAACGAAAATAGTGTCTGTTTTATGAATTTACTCTGAGGGATTTTCCGAAATCAAAGACAGAAAAATAGGGAAAGTTGTTCAATTTGATGGTTAATCCATTTGAAAAGCCGGCCAAGTGCGAGTCCGATTCTTCCCTACAAAGGGGGAAGCCAGGTGCAGAATGGAACTTAGGCACATATAAAACTACGCCTACGTGGAAAGTGGTAGTATATAAAATGCCAGTTATTAAATTACCCGGGAATATGCATGCCATTTGAGAGCAGTCGGTATTAAACAGGGTTACCTCGGAGACAGTGCGCATTTTTCTTACATCCAATCAGTGTCGTTAATAGAACACATTCCAGGAAAAAACTAGTATTTTTTTTGTGTTTTTGTCTTCGAATTCGAATCTCGGCCGGGATTTAACAATCGGATTTCTTTCTTTATAATCAGACGGTCCAAAGTGCCATGGATGTCAACCCCAACCCTCATAACTGTAGTAACCTGCACTCGTAGTATGCTATAATGCTACACGTCACACGTGTTAAGGCTGTATCACGTCTTTTATCTCGTTCGTTCACACGCAAATAGAAATAGAGCTATGGTGTGATAGCGCTGTATCACTGCGGCATGCTAGCGCGCTTAGGACGCTGCAATCGACTATCACCTTTTATGTTAGTGTTCCAAGTTCTAATATACTTATATTACTCTTTGGTTCCAAGTACAAAAATTAGTTCCAATGATTTTCCGCAACGTAGCGAGGTTTTTTATATTTTGGTCTGGCTTTAAGACCCTAATCCGAGTTCAGGCATTTTTTCTGTTATCTTTGGAACTCTTTTGTCACGACTTTTTCAATATTATTGTATGAGACATGATAAAATAAAAAAATACGTACGTGTCTTTTTATTTTCAATGACCTTAATATTCGTAAAATTTGCGCACTGTCTCCGAGGTAGCCTATAGTAGGTACTCTGTGTTATTATGTACACAAGTTAGAAAAACTTATTGGTACATGTCATGTCCTCCGTGCGGATTCGAACCCGGTCCAATGATTGAGTATCTGTAGCAACTTGCAAACAGATGGCGCTAGCAGTCCTCTAGCAAAAAATAAGACATAAGACAATTTGACGATGGCACACTGGAAACCCGTAAGCTGCTACACTAAGGTTCACAATTGACAACATATAATTTTAAGAAAGGAACCAAAATAAGAAAACCATTTGGAATCTCCAAATGTGATTCAAAGCTTAAATTAAAATTATAAGATTTTTCTATCCATTATTTCTGGAGTTATTTAAAAATACTGAAAAATATAATATAGGTTGAATGAGATTTTATTCCTTTGCCCGCTTGGCTTTTCTATTGTATTTGACAGTTTTTATTTTTAATGTTATTGAGGCCAAGGTATCTTGGCCATAAAGCCTAAGTTTTTCAGAAAATTCAAAAGTAAATTAAAAATAGAAATATCAGTTAAAAATTAAATCGTAAAATACGTATCTCTTATTTTTTAACCTATTTTTATATTTTTCAATAAAAACTGGTGGTTAAAAAAATGAAATGTTGTCAATTGCATGCCAAGACATAAATCGCGCAAGAAGAATTCTCACAGAGTCTTAGTATTTAAACAAGGTTCCGACAAACATCATTGGGACCACGGCCGGTCCCCAGGCATCACACCTAGCCTGGCGGAAGTACTTCCCTTTTGTATGGAGGAACCTTCCACAGTTCCTCTATATATCCATATCTCTCCGCAACGTGCCACTGACGACCTACCTACATGGTCCTTTCATGACTCGTCTTTTGTTTGTATCAATGTACCTTTCTGTACCTTTTAGTTACAATAATAAAGAGTTAAGTAAATAAAATTAATTAACAAAAGTAAATGAAATGTCACGCGCACTTGATTCTTAAGCGAATATGTTTTTTATTTACTAAGCTGTTTATTTACGTTTTTAATTGTAATCGATATTAATTAGTTTCTTTTATGTCAACTTGTATAAAAATGTACCTATAGATGTGTGGGTACAGTCGAAAGAAAGAAAATCTGTCTGTACATTCTGACCACATTGTGGTCAGAAATGTCAGAATGTACTTTCGCAAAATCTTGCAAATCTTGAGCTCGCTTCGCTCACTACTGTTTTTGAAAAGTCAATGTCATTGACTTTTCAAAAATAATATCGTGTTTATTTATCATTAATGATATCTCTTATTTTTAGTAAGTAAGTGATTCATTTGATTTCTGGGGCCAGAAGTAGAAGAAGCCCATGCTACGCCTATGAGTAAGTACTTAGTGTTCAAACTAGATGTTATTGAAGACAACTGTACTATATTGGTTCAACACTCTAGGGTAATTTTTCCACATCTATTATAGGTACCTCCATAAATGTTTTTCGAAATAAATAATAGAAAGTTGTTTTCTATAAAACGTTTTAGAGATGCGTAGGAAAATGCAACTCGTAGGTAGCGAATATTGTGCAAATGGGGTTTGTCAACTTCTGGCGTTCGTAGCTTTTGGCAGAGTTCCGAGACTGATATAATTTTCTTTAAAATCACGTCGCGTAATAATTTACTTCATATTACAAAAAATTCAAAGTATTAGCATAAATTTGTGACGGGCAATTACGGAACCCTACACTACGTGTGGCCCGACACGCACTTGGCTGGTTATAATATTTTCTCCCTTCCGGACGGAAAGCGTCAATTTTCGTCCCACTGCGCTAAACGTAGTTGCCGCTTTCCACCTCCGTCGAGGAGAAAAATAGTATACTAACCTCGGGCAGTAACCTTTCTTACTTTCTGCCCAAGGTGTGTAATCTAAACTATTATCTAAACTATTATAAAACTGTAACTGAAGTGTGTCTGTACATTGAAGATATTTACAAAAAAAAGATTACGATATGGTTTTTAGGTATCCCTGACTCGAAACCAACCTTTTTTAGAAATTTTGTCTGTCTGTTTGTTTGTGTGTTTGTTTGTTTGTTTGTTTGTTTATTTGTTTGTTTGTTTGTTCGCGCATCACGCAAAAACTACTGAACCGATTTTGATGAAACTTTTTTTGTTTGATAGCCTATGATCTGACTTAAAATCTGGTATATAATTTGTGCGCGGGAAAACACTAGTCTACTATAAATATCTTGGACATTATCACACAAAATAATCTAAAAAAAATTAAACCCGTCACCGATGAGTTCCCGGCGACCGGGCGAGTATCATATCAGCCGATGGACGTCCACTGCTGGACACAGGCCTCCCCAAAGGATCGCCACAACGACCGGTCCTGCGCTGCCCTCATCCAACGGGTTCCCGCCGCCTTCACCAGGTCGTCAGTCAACTTTGTGGGGGCCTACCACGGGCCCACCTACCATTCTATGATATCTTAGTGCAAACGAAGTGGAACGCTGAAAGACAGCTTCCGCCATCTCGCGGTGACATTTCGAAGCACTATGAGCGACAGCGCGCTACACCTCACCGCTGCGCTGTAGTAGTAAGTTTCGCCCATATCAAATACTGTCTTGTTGGTCTAGTGGTCTAGACAACCGGCTCACGATTCGGGTGCTTATGGTTCGAGCCTCGTGTCGGCCGGCCGTCTTTTTCTATTTATTTATCAATGTGGCTCCCCCATGCGCTAATAAGGGGCAACGACAATAATTAAGCCGTTCTAAAATCCCAGGCGACTTACCTATCTATACCCAATATACATATTAATCTATGCTACCTACGCTGCGCTTTCCGGTACGCGGTCACCACTCGAGAACTATTCGACCTCTAGGTGGGAATAACATAACATAATAAGATCCTTAGAAAGTATCATCAACGGCTTCCCATCTCCGTCGAGGAGAAATAGTTGATTACACACGAAGTAAGAAAGGTATCAGATCTCATGTTGTTGTCGAAGCCGAGGTCAACAAACATGTGGTCTGAGGCTTGCATATTTACCGCCCGAGGTTAGTATACTGTTTTCTCCCCTCCGGACGGAAAGCGTCAATTGTCGAACCACTCTGCTAAACGAAGATGTCGGTTTCCACCTCCGTCGTGGAGAAAAATAGTATACTGACCTCGGGCAGGAATTAAGAAAGCATCAAATTACAAGTATTACTTTCCTGTCCTAGGTGTGTAATCTACTATTTCTCCTCGACGGAGATGGGAAGCAACGGACGCTTTCCGTCTGGAGGGGACAAATAATAATTTACCTAGTCACGACATTACAGTTACAAACTGCTACGAGATCGCTACGCCGTAGCAATATCGTAGCGACTATACTCGTAGCAATAATTTGATGAACATTCATAATGAAGGCGTAGAACGCGATACGGCTATATCGCGCCTTTTATCTCGTTCGTTCGCACGCAAATAGAAAGAGAGCGAAGGTGTGATAGCGCTATATCACGCTGCCATGCTAGCCATGCAAGTCACGACTATATTCCCCGAGTCAGAGATAAAAAAAAAAGTAAGTTATAGCCTGTAGAATCCCACTGCAGGGCAAAGGCCTCCTCTCACGAATAAGGGTGAGAGGGAGCGGGCCATACTCCACCACGCGGGCCCAGTGCGTGTTGATGGAGGCAAGTTAGTGGTCAACTTGCTGTCAGAGAATTTTCAAGCCGCCAATAGGCCTCTGACTTGGCTTACCGAATAGTTACAACGCCATCTGACGGAACTATCCGAGACCAACTGCTTAACGTGCCTTCCGAAGCACGGAAACGCTCGAGATGAAATACCACTAAACGGTCACCCATCCAAAGACTGACCGGACCTGACGTTGCTTAACTTCAGTGATCGTTTCCAATACCGAAGCTCCACTACGCCAACGAGCGCTTCAACGAGCGCAGTCAGAGATATTATGAAAATTTAGAACATCGATGATTCACTAGTATCACCAAAGCTTTGTCCGTGCGACGGGGAGTGAGCCCGTCGCTACTTGTAATGGACAGTGGGTAAAATACATACGGAATTGAAGCACACAGGTTTCTTCACGATATTTTCCTATAATAGTTATTTGTTATGCTAGGCTGCAAAGTTATTTTTTGGCGCGAGTACTTGTATTGAAACCTGAGCAAGCGAAGGATTCTAGGATTGAACCACGAGCGAAGCAAGCAAGAAGAAGCAATTTTAAGTTATTCATTTTGATGAGTAGACTGTTATGTGAACATTTCGACCCCCCCCCCCCCCCTCTCCATGTAACAGTACCGTAACGCTTGGGTGGGACCCTCTCCCCCTCCATTCCGTTACGAAACCGGTGCTTTGTAAAAGATTTGGGCTTTTATTAACGAATAATACCAAATTCAGTTTTTATTAAGGGTATATTATTCGGAGCGCGCTCCATACAAACGTACTATGGTGATATTTTCAATACTAACCAATTAAAGTCAATGAAATTTTGCAGAAACAATCTAGAAACAAATTTCTATGCTTGTTTGGAGTCAGATTTTCGTTAAAATGTGTTTTCAAGTTACAGTGCCTCAAAGATTTCCATACAAATCTTAAATAAATCCTAGCATTGAAACTGTATGTTTTAACGAAAATCTGACTCCATAGAAGCATAGAGATTTGTTTCTAGATTGTTTCTGCAAAATTTCATTGAGTTTAATTAGTTAGTATTGAAAATATCACCATAGTTTGTATGCAGCGCGCATTTTCGCTCTCGGAATAAAATTCTCTTAAAGAAACAAAAAAGTTTAATGTTACATTGCTAATAAACAAAACTGGGATTCAATGATTCAATCTAAATCACTTACCTACTCGTACCTACACTCGGTTGTATAAAAGCTTATTTAATAAGTTAATCCTCCATTAAATCTCTTGTTAGCTTTTACTACGTCAACAAGACAAAAAGTGACAGCAAGAGATTTAATGGAGGATTAACTTTAATTAGCGTTTCTGCAACTGAGTGTTCGTGCATTTTTTTTCATTGTATGTTTTTGATGGGATGTTTAGTTAGGTGTACTTATTTTGTTATTATTTAAAAAGGGAGAGATCCAAAACAGCGCTATATCGATCTAGCTATGAAAGCGGTATAAAGATGAAAAAAAAAGCGTGACGTAACGCAAACCTTAAAACCCTCCCCCCCACGTAACAGGACTGTAAAGCCTGGCCGTACTCTCCCCCTCCCCCCGAAATGCGTTACGTAATTTGTACGACCCCCAATGACAGCCAAGTGTAGGAATAGGGTCCCGTTTGCGCCACTTGGGTACGGAACCGTAAAAATTGTGATATAAAAATACAAATAAAATATAATCCTCCTTTTTACCTGCAGTCTGTAAACGAAACGCTCATGGTTAATTAATTTTGTTATACAGTAATTAATTGCCAATTGAACAATATAAAAATGAATAATAACTAACCTTTGCAATACAAATGTTTGTTCAGCTTGGCTGTATGGACGTGCAAGTCTTTGCCCTTTACGTAGAATAGTATATAAAAGGCCTAGTTGCACGGTAGAAGCATATTCCATCATCTTACAAGATGAGGTTTACAATTACTCTACTCGCTTTGGCGTCGTTGGTAAGACTATCTATAATAATTAAAAAAAATAATATATATATATATTTTCTAATTAAGTAAGTACTATAATTTTTTTTTAAATATTCATATATAATATTTTTTTTTATATATGTATGTCTTTTCAAAAATTTTCAATAGGTATTATTATTTTATAATTAAGTATTTGTTTTTTTAATAGATATATTTTCTAATAACTATTAAATTTTTTAATAAGTCGTTATTTAATTTCTATATAATACTTGACTTTTATTTTATATTATTAGTTTTCAATATATTTTCTAGTCATTTTAATTTTTCTTTCTATATCTTTTGCTGCTTCATATCATAATATTGGTGTAAAAGTGTTGTAAAATAAAGAATACATAAATGTGTTTGAATGGATTATTTTTTCTTTTTTTCAGGCCTTGGTTGCCAATGGCTTACCATGTAAGTAAATAAAAATATTGTTTTCCTTATCCTGAGATAATGGGTTCAGTCATTGATAAGCACAACATTTTATTGTTGTTGTGATCTGTTTGCTCCCATAGTAAAAGTTGTTCAGTTTGATGTGTAGCTTAATATGTCGTTTAAAGGGTGGTGATACTTTTTCTTGCACCCTGTATAATTATAAATTGCTTATCTTTACAGTCAGAGTACAATCGGAGACGACAGACGATGATTCCCCATCATCATCTTCGCCTGATTCAGGCTTTGTTGATGAATCATCATCATCATCATCATCATCATCATCATCATCATCGTCATCATCGTCATCGTCGTCATCATCATCAGTGTCAAAATCGTCTTCGACCGACGAAGGTGGTGTTGCAGAAAATTACAGTTCAGAATCAAATGATGCTTCATCTCAAAGCTTCTACGCTGCTTCAAGTAATCAAGGTGAGATAACAATATTTCCTTACTTCTAATAGCCCAAGATCCGACCGTAAATTTGTGACCGTAATTTTTTGTTTGGTGAACGAAATGTGATTTTAGTGACTCCGCTCATTGCAGCGATATTATCGAGCGATATTATCGAGCGATATTATCGACAGCGATATCGCGACATCTTAACACACTGCAGCGATTCCGCGATTCGCGTCACGCATGCGCCCCACCACTGAATGTAGTCGAAAGAGGACGAAGTGTGTAGGATCGCACGCGTCCCCATACAAAATGTACTGAGAACAATTATCGCAAAATCGCAGCGATAATATCGCTCGATAATATCGCTGCAATGAGCGGAGGCCTTAAGGGTATATTACCGTTGGCGCGCTCCATACAAACGTACTATGGTGATAATTTCAATACTAACCGATTAAAGTCAATGAAATTTTGCAGAAACAATCTTTGGCAGAGAGAGCCAGATTTTCGTTAAAATGTATAGTTTTAAAGTTATAGTGCCTCAAATATTTCCATACAAATCTTAAATTAATCCTAGAATTAAAACTGTATATTTTAACGAAAATCTAACTTCATACAAGCATAGAGATTCGTTTCTAGATTGTTTCTGAAAAATTTCATTGACTTTAATTGGTTGATATTGAAAATATCACCATAGTACGTTTGTATGCAGCGCGCATTTGCGCTCTCGGAATAAACTTCTCTTAAAACTGACTTGCAATGTCAGGTTTGCTCCCATAGTAAAAGTTGTTCTGTTTGATGGCCTGGAGTGCGATTTTTGAATCTCATTCGGTGAGCTCAGCAGTTGAAAATGTCAAAATTACTATGGAGATACGCATCTTTCCACTGCTGATTTGACTTTCAAAAATTCGACTCCTAAAGTACGATTTTTGAAAGTTAAATCAGCAGTAGAAAGATGCGTGTCTCCAAAGAAATGTTGACATTTTCAACTGCTGAGCTCACCGAATGAGATTCATCGAATGATTTTTGAATCTCATTCGGTGAGCTCGGCAGTTGAAAATGTAAAAATTACTATGGAGATTTAACTCATTTTTCTTTACAGCAACAAAGACATCTTCTGGTGGAAAGGTAATAAAAGGAGAAACTAGTGACAGCTATCAATCTTCCAATTCAGCCTCTGAATCCCACATTCAGAAGCAAACAATGTCTGTCGCTCACCATCACAAGTCTGGACACAAGTCAGGGACAGAAGATGACGTAGAAGTGATAAATGAGTCGTCGTCTAAACAAAGTTCCGCTCAACAGTCCGCTCATTCTGCTCATACATCGACCAAAAGTAAGATGTCTTGATTCTCAACAAATCTTTATTTTGATTCAATGTGGAATCAAATCCGTACACAATACAATCAGTTCGAACCATTGTGATACGTGCGCGTTCGCATGTATAAATTTTTACACTGCTGCCGGCGCGTACCGCAAGTCTCAGTTGACTTACGGTACCGCCCGCAGGCAGAGCGGGCAGGAACTTTAACTCATTACAATTTACAGAAACGAAAAGAAAATATGGAGGAGAAACAATAGAAAGAGATACTGGTGAAAGCTATAGATCTTCCAACTTAGCCTCAAAAACCCACAATCAGAAGAAAACAAAGTCTGTCGCTCACCATCACAAGTCTGGACACAAGTCAGGGACAGAAGATGACGTAGAAGTGATAAATGAGTCGTCGTCTAAACAAAGTTCCGCTCAACAGTCCGCTCATTCTGCTCATACGTCGACCAAAAAAGGTAAGATAACCAACATCTGTCTGAACGGAATGGCAATTTTACATGCTCCATCCGTTTCTGTCGCCCAGGAATGTCATTTGCTAGATCGAGAAAGATAGTGTGAGTGATAGCGCACAGATGCTGCGATCTTTCTCGCTCTAGCAAATGACTTTCCAGAGCGACAGAAAAGGATAGAGCATGAAAGTAGGCGAGATGGCTTAGCAGTGACATCTACGACGTGTCATCTCAACAAAATTCTACTCATAATTTTGAAAGTTAAATCAGCAGTAGAAAGATGCGTGTCTCCAAAGAAATGTTGACATTTTCAACTGCTGAGCTCACCGAATGAGATTCATCTAATGATTTTTGAATCTCATTCGGTGAGCTCGGCAGTTGAAAATGTAAAAATTACTATGGAGATTTAACTCATTTTTCTTTACAGCAACAAAGACATCTTCTGGTGGAAAGGTAATAAAAGGAGAAACTAGTGACAGCTATCAATCTTCCAATTCAGCCTCTGAATCCCACAATCAGAAGAAAACAAAGTCTGTCGCTCACCTTCACAAGTCTGGACACAAGTCAGGGACAGAAGATGACGTAGAAGTGATAAATGAGTCGTCGTCTAAACAAAGTTCCGCTCAACAGTCCGCTCATTCTGCTCATACATCGACCAAAAGTAAGATGTCTTGATTCTTATTATAAGGGTACCTAGGTATTAATTTTTGTAATTAACTATTATTTACGTTCTTAATTCAACGTTTTGTAAGAAAAAATGTTTCAAACCACATTATTACCAACAAATCTTTATTTTGATTCAATGTGGAATCACATCCGTACACAATACAACCAATTCGAACCATTGTGGTACGTACACGTTCGCAATTTTAAATTTTGACACTGCTGCCGGCGCGTACCGCAAGTCTCAGTTGACTTACGGTACCGCCCGCAGGCAGAGCGGGCAGGAACTTTAACTCATTACAATTTACAGAAACGAAAAGAAAATATGGAGGAGAAACAATAGAAAGAGATACTGGTGAAAGCTATAGATCTTCCAACTTAGCCTCAAAAACCCACAATCAGAAGAAAACAAAGTCTGTCGCTCACCTTCACAAGTCTGGACACAAGTCAGGGACAGAAGATGACGTAGAAGTGATAAATGAGTCGTCGTCTAAACAAAGTTCCGCTCAACAGTCCGCTCATTCTGCTCATACATCGACCAAAAGTAAGATGTCTTGATTCTTATAATAAGGGTACCTAGTTATTAATTTTTGTAATTAACTATTATTTATGATCTTAATTTTTTTATCTTGGACAGTGTCACACAAATTATCTAGTCACATTTAAAGTTCTAGAATCTAGCCTGGACTTGTATTATGATTACTAAACAACGATATAGAATACATAATAGATACAAAACAAACATCCATGACTCGGGTACAAATATTCATATTTGTCATACAAATATTTCTCTTTTTTTTTTTGCTTATTCTCTAGGTTAAGGGTTATATATGTATTTTAATCTTGTTTGTTGTGAATAAATAAAAAACCAAATATTCATATTTGTCATACAAATATTCATATTTGTCATACAAATATTCATATTTGTCATACAAATATTTGTCCCTTACGGGATTCGAACCCGCGACCCGCGGCACAGCAGGCAGGTTCACTAGAGACTGTGCTGTCGGGCCGTCAACTCAACGTTTTGTAAGAAAACATGTTTCAAACCACTTTATTTCTAACAAATCTTTATTTTGATTCAATGTGGAATCACATCCGTACACAATACAACCAATTCGAACCATTGTGGTACGTGCGCGTTCGCATTTTTAAATTTTGACACTGCTGCCGGCGCGTACCGCAAGTCTCAGTTGACTTACGGTACCGCCCGCAGGCAGAGCGGGCAGGAACTTTAACTCATTACAATTTACAGAAACGAAAAGAAAATATGGAGGAGAAACAATAGAAAGAGATACTGGTGAAAGCTATAGATCTTCCAACTTAGCCTCAAAAACCCACAATCAGAAGAAAACAAAGTCTGTCGCTCACCTTCACAAGTCTGGACACAAGTCAGGGACAGAAGATGACGTAGAAGTGATAAATGAGTCGTCGTCTAAACAAAGTTCCGCTCAACAGTCCGCTCATTCTGCTCATACATCGACCAAAAGTAAGATGTCTTGATTCTTATTATAAGGGCACCTAGGTATTAATTTTTGTAATTAACTATTATTTACGTTCTTAATTCAACGTTTTGTAAGAAAAAATGTTTCAAACCACATTATTACCAACAAATCTTTATTTTGATTCAATGTGGAATCACATCCGACACAATACAACCAGTTCGAACCATTGTGGTACGTGCGCGTTCGCAATTTTAAATTTTGTCACTGCTGCCGGCGCGTACCGCAAGTCTCAGTTGACTTACGGTACCGCCCGCAGGCAGAGCGGGCAGGAACTTTAACTCATTACAATTTACAGAAACGAAAAGAAAATATGGAGGAGAAACAATAGAAAGAGATACTGGTGAAAGCTATAGATCTTCCAACTTAGCCTCAAAAACCCACAATCAGAAGAAAACAAAGTCTGTCGCTCACCTTCACAAGTCTGGACACAAGTCAGGGACAGAAGATGGCGTAGAAGTGATAAATGAGTCGTCGTCTAAACAAAGTTCCGCTCAACAGTCCGCTCATTCTGCTCATACATCGACCAAAAGTAAGATGTCTTGATTCTTATTATAAGGGCACCTAGGTATTAATTTTTGTAATTAACTATTATTTACGTTCATAATTCAACATTTTGTAAGAAAAACACATAATTTTTCAATTAATAACCTGTATTACCTATGTACAAAAACAATTATGTAGCAGCGTAGCTTACCTATTTATAGTATTACCTGCAGTTTTAAAGGGTATCTCCAGTAAAAACAACAAAGTTTCAAATCGAGTTAAAAATGTTTCAAACCATTGTGGGGGGTATTACAGAACGACACTCATGTGGAGATCTCTTCTTGAGTATAGATAGAAAAGGATGCAAATACATACAACGTATACCTACATGCATCCTTGCCTATCTTTACTTATGAAGAGATCTCCACTTGTTTGTCGTTCAGTAATACCCCCCTAAATTTCCAACAAATCTTTATTTTGATTCAATGTGGAATCAAATCCGTACATTACATTAAAAAATACATGGGTAAGATCGGACGATGTTGGGGAAAGAACGGACTACCCTCTAAAATCACTTATGTGGCTAAGAACACAAGGTTTATAAAAAGGAAACATCCGATCCTATACTTCGTTATTTTGTTTTGAGAGTCCAATCTTACGCCCAGCCATAACAGACGATCGACACGACGAAATCACCGATGCGGACTGAAGGAAGTAGAAAAAAAAGGCGTCTCGCGCTATGTTCCGAGTATAAAAAATAATCACAGAATCGGTAGATATTTTACATATACGATCTTACCCCATTCATGATCTTACCCCTTACCTTAACCATGGTAACATTTTTTGAACCGATCTGTTTGGGAAGTAGGTAAATTAGACGCCATCTGAAGGAGACTAATCTAAAAACACCCATAAAGGCTTCCGCACATTGCAGTGATATTATCGAGCGATATTATCGACAGTGATATCGCGACACATTACACTCTGCAGCACTGCTTTCAATTAATAACCTGTATTACCTATGTACAAAAACAATTATGTAGCAGCGTAGCTTACCTATTTATAGTATTACCTGCAGTTTTAAAGGGTATCTCCAGTAAAAACAACAAAGTTTCAAATCGAGTTAAAAATGTTTCAAACCATTGTGGGGGGTATTACAGAACGACACTAATGTGGAGATCTCTTCTTGAGTATAGATAGAAAAGGTTGCAAATACATACAACGTATACCTACATGCATCCTTGCCTATCTTTACTTAAGAAGAGATCTCCACTTGAGTGTCGTTCAGTAATACCCCCCTAAATTTCCAACAAATCTTTATTTTGATTCAATGTGGAATCAAATCCGTACACAATACAATCAGTTCGAACCATTGTGATACGTGCGCGTTCGCATGTATAAATTTTTACACTGCTGCCGGCGCGTACCGCAAGTCTCAGTTGACTTACGGTACCGCCCGCAGGCAGAGCGGGCAGGAACTATAACTCATTACAATTTACAGAAACGAAAAGAAAATATGGAGGAGAAACAATAGAAAGAGATACTGGTGAAAGCTATAGATCTTCCAACTTAGCCTCTGAATCCCACATTCAGAAGCAAACAATGTCTGTCGCTCACCATCACAAGTCTGGACACAAGTCAGGGACAGAAGATGACGTAGAAGTGATAAATGAGTCGTCGTCTAAACAAAGTTCCGCTCAACAGTCCGCTCATTCTGCTCATACATCGACCAAAAAAGGTAAGATATCTTAACCAACATCTGTCTGAACGGAATGGCAATTTTACATGCTCCATCCGTTTCTGTCGCCCAGGAATGTCATTTGCTAGATCGAGAAAGATAGTGTGAGTGATAGCGCACAGATGCTGCGATCTTTCTCGCTCTAGCAAATGACTTTCCAGAGCGACAGAAAAGGATAGAGCATGAAAATAGGCGAGATGGTTTAGCATTGACATCTACGACGTGTCATCTCAACACAATTCTACTCATAATTCTGATCATTCTGCTCACAAATCGACTAAAGGTTGTCTAAAGGGTCTCGGTTTGAGTTTCGACCGACACTACTTCGAAATACTGAACTTAAATAAAAAAAAAAGACTGATTATTTATTTGTATTGTATATCGACAGAACTGTACATCGAGAGGACTGATCTAAACAACGACAGGACTGTACTTCGACAGGACTGATCTAAACAACGAGAGGACTGTACTCCGACAGGACTGATCTAAACAACGACAGGACTGTACTTCGACAGGACTGATCTAAACAACGAGAGGACTGTACTCCGACAGGACTGATCTAAACAACGACAGGACTGTACTTCGACAGGACTGATCTAAACAACCACAGGACTGTTCTTCGACAGGACTGATCTAAACAACGAGAGGACTGTACTTCGACAGGACTGATCTAAACAACGACAGGACTGTACTTCGACATGACTGATCTAAACAACGAGAGAACTGTACTTCGACAGGACTGATCTAAACAACCACAGGACTGTACTTCGACAGGACTGATCTAAACAACGACACGACTGTACTTTGACAGGACTGATCTAAACAACGACAGGACTGTTCTTCGACAGGACTGATCTGAACATAGACAGGACTGAAATTGAATAAGACTAAACTTCGACAGGATGAAACTTCGACAGTGGGGTCAAAGCCATACTCAAGCTGTTTGCAGGTCATTGAAAATTAATCTGGTGAAACCGTGTCCCCATAAATTAAAGAAATCATTAAGGCACATTTATAAAATGGTGATTTAAGTTTCTTTTTAAATAGTTTTAGCCCCTATACCCCGCATTTCACCTAGAACTTTCTAGGGAGTCTTTAGAGGAGCCGAGAAAGATGCACATATAGCAGGCGTTCGCGTGTGAGCGGGAAGGTGCGTGTGCCGGCACCGTCTTGAGTCTGTAAGAGCACAGAATAGATAAAAGCACTACTACGGTAATTCCCTTGCTAACAAAATAATAACATTAACTCCTTTTTATTGACAGAAACAAAGACATCTCCTGGTCGAAAGGTCGAAAGGGAAAAAACCAAACAAAGCAGCAAGTATTCCATCGTAAACCATGGAAACTACAAAAGACGAACAAAAAAAGAGTTATCTGGTCGTAAATGTTCAGTTAAAACCAAAAAACAATGTAAAAAAATTAAAAAAGATAAATTAAAACGTAAAAAACACATTGAGAGCGTAGACAAAACTGTTGTTGAAACTAGCGGAAGACATAGCCATGATGATCATCGCACTGAAAGAAATTTACATGTTACCAAAAAAGAACATGAAACGACAGAAACAGATGTAAAGAAACATGAAAAACGAAGGAAGACCGTACACAAAACTGATGAAGAAACTAGCAGAGGACATAGCCATGATGATCATCGCACTGAAAGAAATTTACATGTTACCAAAAAAGAACATGAAACGACAGACACAGATGTAAAGAAACATGAAAAACGAAGGAAGACCGTACACAAAACTGATGAAGAAACTAGCAGAGGACATAGCCATGATGATCATCGCACTGAAAGAAATTTACATGTTACCAAAAAAGAACATGAAACGACAGAAACAGATGTAAAGAAACATGAAAAACGAAGGAAGACCGTACACAAAACTGATGAAGAAACTAGCAGAGGACATAGCCATGATGATCATCGCACTGAAAGAAATTTACATGTTACCAAAAAAGAACATGAAACGACAGAAACAGATGTAAAGAAACATGAAAAACGAAGGAAGACCGTACACAAAACTGATGAAGAAACTAGCAGAGGACATAGCCATGATGATCATCGCACTGAAAGAAATTTACATGTTACCAAAAAAGAACATGAAACGACAGAAACAGATGTAAAGAAACATGAAAAACGAAGGAAGACCGTACACAAAACTGATGAAGAAACTAGCAGAGGACATAGCCATGATGATCATCGCACTGAAAGAAATTTACATGTTACCAAAAAAGAACATGAAACGACAGAAACAGATGTAAAGAAACATGAAAAACGAAGGAAGACCGTACACAAAACTGATGAAGAAACTAGCAGAGGACATAGCCATGATGATCATCGCACTGAAAGAAATTTACATGTTACCAAAAAAGAACATGAAACGACAGAAACAGATGTAAAGAAACATGAAAAACGAAGGAAGACCGTACACAAAACTGATGAAGAAACTAGCAGAGGACATAGCCATGATGATCATCGCACTGAAAGAAATTTACATGTTACCAAAAAAGAACATGAAACGACAGAAACAGATGTAAAGAAACATGAAAAACGAAGGAAGACCGTACACAAAACTGATGAAGAAACTAGCAGAGGACATAGCCATGATGATCATCGCACTGAAAGAAATTTACATGTTACCAAAAAAGAACATGAAACGACAGAAACAGATGTAAAGAAACATGAAAAACGAAGGAAGACCGTACACAAAACTGATGAAGAAACTAGCAGAGGACATAGCCATGATGATCATCGCACTGAAAGAAATTTACATGTTACCAAAAAAGAACATGAAACGACAGAAACAGATGTAAAGAAACATGAAAAACGAAGGAAGACCGTACACAAAACTGATGAAGAAACTAGCAGAGGACATAGCCATGATGATCATCGCACTGAAAGAAATTTACATGTTACCAAAAAAGAACATGAAACGACAGAAACAGATGTAAAGAAACATGAAAAACGAAGGAAGACCGTACACAAAACTGATGAAGAAACTAGCAGAGGACATAGCCATGATGATCGTCGCACTGAAAAAAATTTACATGTTACCAAAAAAGAACATGAAACGACAGAAACAGATGTAAAGAAACATGAAAAACGAAGGAAGACCGTACACAACACTGATGAAGAAACTAGCAGAGGACATAGCCATGATGATCATCGCACTGAAAGAAATTTACATGTTACCAAAAAAGAACATGAAACGACAGAAACAGATGTAAAGAAACATGAAAAACGAAGGAAGACCGTACACAAAACTGATGAAGAAACTAGCAGAGGACATAGCCATGATGATCATCGCACTGAAAGAAATTTACATGTTACCAAAAAAGAACATGAAACGACAGAAACAGATGTAAAGAAACATGAAAAACGAAGGAAGACCGTACACAAAACTGATGAAGAAACTAGCAGAGGACATAGCCATGATGATCATCGCACTGAAAGAAATTTACATGTTACCAAAAAAGAACATGAAACGACAGAAACAGATGTAAAGAAACATGAAAAACGAAGGAAGACCGTACACAAAACTGATGAAGAAACTAGCAGAGGACATAGCCATGATGATCATCGCACTGAAAGAAATTTACATGTTACCAAAAAAGAACATGAAACGACAGAAACAGATGTAAAGAAACATGAAAAACGAAGGAAGACCGTACACAAAACTGATGAAGAAACTAGCAGAGGACATAGCCATGATGATCATCGCACTGAAAGAAATTTACATGTTACCAAAAAAGAACATGAAACGACAGAAACAGATGTAAAGAAACATGAAAAACGAAGGAAGACCGTACACAACACTGATGAAGAAACTAGCAGAGGACATAGCCATGATGATCATCGCACTGAAAGAAATTTACATGTTACCAAAAAAGAACATGAAACGACAGAAACAGATGTAAAGAAACATGAAAAACGAAGGAAGACCGTACACAAAACTGATGAAGAAACTAGCAGAGGACATAGCCATGATGATCATCGCACTGAAAGAAATTTACATGTTACCAAAAAAGAACATGAAACGACAGAAACAGATGTAAAGAAACATGAAAAACGAAGGAAGACCGTACACAAAACTGATGAAGAAACTAGCAGAGGACATAGCCATGATGATCATCGCACTGAAAGAAATTTACATGTTACCAAAAAAGAACATGAAACGACAGAAACAGATGTAAAGAAACATGAAAAACGAAGGAAGACCGTACACAAAACTGATGAAGAAACTAGCAGAGGACATAGCCATGATGATCATCGCACTGAAAGAAATTTACATGTTACCAAAAAAGAACATGAAACGACAGAAACAGATGTAAAGAAACATGAAAAACGAAGGAAGACCGTACACAAAACTGATGAAGAAACTAGCAGAGGACATAGCCATGATGATCATCGCACTGAAAGAAATTTACATGTTACCAAAAAAGAACATGAAACGACAGAAACAGATGTAAAGAAACATGAAAAACGAAGGAAGACCGTACACAAAACTGATGAAGAAACTAGCAGAGGACATAGCCATGATGATCATCGCACTGAAAGAAATTTACATGTTACCAAAAAAGAACATGAAACGACAGAAACAGATGTAAAGAAACATGAAAAACGAAGGAAGACCGTACACAAAACTGATGAAGAAACTAGCAGAGGACATAGCCATGACGATCATCGCACTGAAAGAAATTTACATGTTACCAAAAAAGAACATGAAACGACAGAAACAGATGTAAAGAAACATGAAAAACGAAGGAAGACCGTACACAAAACTGATGAAGAAACTAGCAGAGGACATAGCCATGATGATCATCGCACTGAAAGAAATTTACATGTTACCAAAAAAGAACATGAAACGACAGAAAAAGATGTAAAGAAACATGAAAAACGAAGGAAGACCGTACACAAAACTGATGAAGAAACTAGCAGAGGACATAGCCATGATGATCATCGCACTGAAAGAAATTTACATGTTACCAAAAAAGAACATGAAACGACAGAAACAGATGTAAAGAAACATGAAAAACGAAGGAAGACCGTACACAAAACTGATGAAGAAACTAGCAGAGGACATAGCCATGATGATCATCGCACTGAAAGAAATTTACATGTTACCAAAAAAGAACATGAAACGACAGAAACAGATGTAAAGAAACATGAAAAACGAAGGAAGACCGTACACAAAACTGATGAAGAAACTAGCAGAGGACATAGCCATGATGATCATCGCACTGAAAGAAATTTACATGTTACCAAAAAAGAACATGAAACGACAGAAACAGATGTAAAGAAACATGAAAAACGAAGGAAGACCGTACACAAAACTGATGAAGAAACTAGCAGAGGACATAGCCATGACGATCATCGCACTGAAAGAAATTTACATGTTACCAAAAAAGAACATGAAACGACAGAAACAGATGTAAAGAAACATGAAAAACGAAGGAAGACCGTACACAAAACTGATGAAGAAACTAGCAGAGGACATAGCCATGATGATCGTCGCACTGAAAAAAATTTACATGTTACCAAAAAAGAACATGAAACGACAGAAACAGATGTAAAGAAACATGAAAAACGAAGGAAGACCGTACACAACACTGATGAAGAAACTAGCAGAGGACATAGCCATGATGATCATCGCACTGAAAGAAATTTACATGTTACCAAAAAAGAACATGAAACGACAGAAACAGATGTAAAGAAACATGAAAAACGAAGGAAGACCGTACACAAAACTGATGAAGAAACTAGCAGAGGACATAGCCATGATGATCATCGCACTGAAAGAAATTTACATGTTACCAAAAAAGAACATGAAACGACAGAAACAGATGTAAAGAAACATGAAAAACGAAGGAAGACCGTACACAAAACTGATGAAGAAACTAGCAGAGGACATAGCCATGATGATCATCGCACTGAAAGAAATTTACATGTTACCAAAAAAGAACATGAAACGACAGAAACAGATGTAAAGAAACATGAAAAACGAAGGAAGACCGTACACAAAACTGATGAAGAAACTAGCAGAGGACATAGCCATGATGATCATCGCACTGAAAGAAATTTACATGTTACCAAAAAAGAACATGAAACGACAGAAACAGATGTAAAGAAACATGAAAAACGAAGGAAGACCGTACACAAAACTGATGAAGAAACTAGCAGAGGACATAGCCATGACGATCATCGCACTGAAAGAAATTTACATGTTACCAAAAAAGAACATGAAACGACAGAAACAGATGTAAAGAAACATGAAAAACGAAGGAAGACCGTACACAAAACTGATGAAGAAACTAGCAGAGGACATAGCCATGATGATCATCGCACTGAAAGAAATTTACATGTTACCAAAAAAGAACATGAAACGACAGAAACAGATGTAAAGAAACATGAAAAACGAAGGAAGACCGTACACAACACTGATGAAGAAACTAGCAGAGGACATAGCCATGATGATCATCGCACTGAAAGAAATTTACATGTTACCAAAACAGAACATGAAACGACAGAAACAGATGTAAAGAAACATGAAAAACGAAGGAAGACCGTACACAAAACTGATGAAGAAACTAGCAGAGGACATAGCCATGATGATCATCGCACTGAAACACATTTAGATGATCATGAATCTGATAACGAAACTAATGACGATTTTGACAAAGGATCAGGCAATAGAAAATCTATAAAAAAAACTAGCGTCAAAAAAGAACATAGCAGTGCCACTTCTTCAAAAACCTCCCAACAATCAAGTGCTAAGTCTACAGTAAAGTCTAATGAAGGAAATATTGTAAAGAAATCAAATTTATCTTCAAATAAGAAAAGTGACTATGCTCATCACACTCATCAGACAGAGAAATCTAAATCTGAAGACGGATCATCTTACTCCGTAGAAAATGCATCACAATCTGTAAAGAGAAACTCCCAACAATCAAATGCTGAGTCTACAATCAAATATGACGGCAAAGGAAATGTTAAGAAGACGTCTACTAAATCTTCAAAACAGAACCGTCATAATGCAGCTATCCAATCACAAAATACTGAAGAAAATAATAGTGATGGGTCTTATTCTAAGACAAAACGTAACGATCAACAATTAGAAGACTACAACGCGAAGGACACTGCTAAGTCTACATTCAACACTGACGACAAAGGTAATTCTGAAAAGACTTTAAATAAATCTTCAATTAAGAACAGTTTCAAAGCAGCTAAACATGCAGGCAGTACCGAAACAAGAAACAGTGATGGGTCCGTTTCTATGGCGAAATATGATTCCCAAAAGTCAAACAGGTCTAGCGAGAGCCAACATCACGATTCAAAGGTATTGAAAAATAAAGACGGATCAGTTTCAGAAGAGTCATCATCATCAACGTCATCATCATCATCATCAGAATCATCATCATCAGAATCATCATCATCAGAATCGTCGTCATCGTCATTTCCATCAGAGGGTGACAGTATAGAAGATTTTTTCAAATTCTAATCAAATAACGATAAAGATTGATTTGGATATTAAAATCATGTTATTCTAGGCTTTGGTTTTTATCATTGTCATGTAACTGCAATATCAGTTTACGAAGTATAACCACTTTTTAAATTATTATCTTCTCACTTGCACATTTTGTCTATATTTTCTTTATGATGACGGAAGACTTAAGATTAAGACGCAGCAATGATCTTCAAAATCTCTTTATTTGCCATGAAATATATTTCGTATTTTTCTATAAAATACATTATGAAACCTGTGTTCAAAGGAAAGCCTAAATATCTGAAAAAGTCTGTATTATGTGCATCTACTTTATAAGTTGAAGTCACTTTTACTTGCGACACACACCATTGTGTAGACAATATTAAGATCTAAAAATGTTGTAAAGTATTTTTTTTAAGACTAATGTTTTATAATGATTAATTTTAAAATTTGGTGAATCAACTGGTCAATCTACGTACGTTGGTCGTAGATAATCAATTAATTTATCCTATGGAAACGAATTTATATAAGTACAACGAATAAGATGTAGGTATACAGTACAACACTGATGTCTATACTCAAAAGTACAATAAGATGTTTATGGACAATAATACCGAACAACTGGCATGTGTAAACGGCGAAAGAAAGTGTGTTTTGTCTTAATTATTTTTTATTATTCGGCTATAATTTTGTTTTTTGAATTTAACTTTTGTAATACCTACTTAAAAATTTTAATAAACGCAGCATAAAAATTTGATTGTTTTACTTATAAAACCTTACTTAGTTTAAGTTTGTAATAAGTAAATACGAAGGTAAAGCCTGACCAGAAATATACTGGTTTGGGGGCGCTGCGATCGACTATTATTAGATTACACACCGAGGACAGGAAAGTAAGAAAGGTCTCAGGGGTGTGATTTTTGAATGTCATCGGTGAGTTTGAACGGTTTTTAAATCTCATACAAAAGCGTTCTCATGCATATTTCTACTGCTTATTTGACTTTAAAAAATCGCACTCCTGAATTATGATTTTTGGAAGTCAAATCAGCAGTAGAAAGATGCATAATCTCCATAGAAATTTTGACATTTTCAACTACAGAATTCATCGAATGAGATTCAAAAATCGCACTCCTGATCTCATGTAATTGTTGACCGAGGCGAAGCTGAGGTTAGTATACTATTTTTATCCTCGACAGGGGTGGAAAGCGGCAACTTCGTTTAGCGCTGCGGGACGAAAATTGACGCTTTCCGGCCGGAGGGGAGAAATAACCTTTAATGTCAGTGTTCCATCCAAGTACAAAAATTAGTTCCAATTATTTTCCGCAACATGGCGAGGTTTTTTTATATTTTGTCGAGCTCTACCTACGTTATCTAACACAACGAGGAGTTTTCTAACAGCTGCTCAAACGTAGTTCATCATACCGGCGATAGATGGCGTTGACCAGAGAGGGATCCGAAGACGAAATTTTAAAGCTTAAAAGTAAACAAAAATCTTCTTCTTCTTATCGTGTCGACTTCAAATTTTGAACAAAGTCGCTAAATAGTACCTTGCCAGAAGTGGGCAACCGATACTGCACCGTCGCTAGCGGTCATGAGCTCCTCCTGCGTACAGGTGTTAGGGCACGCAGGGCACGATGTGAGATGGGCCATCGTTTGTGGAGCTCCACACAAGCAACTCACATTTTGCGCATCCGAGAATCCCCACCTGAACATGTTGTCCTTACTGCGACCGACCTGGGTTCGAAGTCGGTTTAACGACTTCCAGGTCGCCCAAGGCAAGTCATGTCCAGGTGCGAGGCTCGCCCCTGTCTCGTCAATGACATCCTATCGAGCCATAAGGAATTACTTTTTCTTTTTTAATGGCTTTCTGAAAATCTTTCCGACTTCCGATTTTTTTGGTCTTAGTTCGAGCTAAGTAGGGTAGAATATGTATGGATTTTGACATACGGGAGTTCGAACTATGACTTACAAATCGTCTCTGAATCTCGGCCTAAGACATTTCAATTGTTTTGCTATTAGATTCCGCCCCCTGCTTATTAAAAAAAAACGTCTACTCTACGTCTTTTGTTCTTATTATTATTGTCTTAGTCCCGGACCTTTGGAAGGCGTCCATGGAGCCGAAGCCAAGAAAATAGTAGAGGCTAGGGATGGGCGATATATATCGTATATAGTTATTGAAACGTATATCACATGAATATCTTAAAATCAGATATTGATGCGTACAGAAACTATATATTTGGTGAAACACTATATTGCCGAACAAACTCGATTCGCCTCGATTTCAAGATATCTGAGATTCATAGATATAGGATATCAAACCGTATCGCATCGCTATACGGGCTAGCGGCTACCGGTTAGGGTGTCGCAACGAGGTTCCCACACTTACAAAAATTTTACGCTAATTTTATATGGAGCTGGACTTTTTTGCATGCGGAAGGGTGGGTTTCTGGGTACCCCAGGGGTTCGAAAAATTAGCTATTTTTTCGCTAGGATTCACCGTTATCGAGATATTTCATTAATTATGTTTTTAGAAATCTGTTATCTTTATCCAATAACAAATAAAAAAATATGCCGATCTGAACCGAGGAAAGCGGAGTGAAAAAAGTATACCAACACCCTGCTAGAGAGTGAAATAGCAATAATTATGCATTCGTACAATATCAAACCTTAAGGGTATACTGACTGATATAGCGTTACTGGATATCGACCGATATCCAATATATAGTTTCAGAATCAGATATTCAATATCAATAGGTATATAGTTTCGATTTGATATTACGAAAATTCGATATTACCCATCCCTAGTAGAGGCCCGTTCAAAAGACAAGTTAATCTAAATGTAAGGGATACACATGGTGGATACCATCTCCGAGCGCACAATATGATACACACGGGGATGGTCCCCGCCAGGTGCAAAGACTATTGGAGTACGGCGATATGTCCGCGATGGAAAACTAAGGTCTTGGGCTGTGGAGGTGAAAGTTGGATGGATGGATACTGGGCTATGGGAGGATACTAACGCACTTATTATTATTTTCACAAATAATATTCAGTAAAAATAAATCTTTCTTTGTACCTATTGTTTTTGCTGAGCGAAGCGTTTCGAGTCAAAAAACTAAAAAGTTGTAAAAATAAATCAATCGATAATTGTACACGCGACCTTTCCCAAGAGGCGTTAAATGTTTCACCCCATGCCTTGTTAATTACCCAAAATAAAAAAAATAAAAACTGACACCGCTCGTGTCAAATATCATTCAAATTAGGAACGGACGTGTCGAAAGTCACATTTGCCGCCTTTTATTAGGATGGGGGCACACTGGTGATTAAATATGTAGGTATTTGAAAATTATTCGCAGTTTAAAAGTTTCTGTGAAGAGTCCTTTTATAGTTCAGTGGTGTACAATAATAGATTTCTCAATATAGAAACCCTAAATTAAAAAGTTCTACTCCAATAAACGAACTGACAACCGATGGGGTGTCAGAGTTCTAGAGTGGAGACCGCGAACTGGTAGGCGTAGTGTGGGACGCCCTGCTGCCCGCTGGACAGACGACCTAAAAAAAGTAGCGGGGAGCGACTGGATGAGGAAGGCCGAGGACAGAGTTTTGTGGCGCGCCTTGGGAGAGGCCTATGTCCAGCAGTGGACGATGATAGGCTGATGATGATGATGACTCCAATAAACTACAAAAGCCTTTAAGCTATTTTTAACCGACTTCAAAAAAAGGAGGAGGTTCTTAATTCGACCCGTATGTTTTTTTTTGTACAATACTTTTTCATTGTTTTTTTTTATAAGTATGTCTACAAACTTTAAAAGAGAAAAAACTGTCACTTTTACATTTATTTCGATATTTTTAAAAGTGGAATGATTAGAACCTAGTTATATGAGTAGGTATTCTATAAAATAACTTTAAGGCTTTTGTAGTTTATTGGAGTAGAATTTTTTTATTTAGGCTTTGTTGAGAAATCTGCAATTTTGTGTTGTTTGCGTCACTGAACGGTAAAAGGAGCCTTAACTATTCGTTAAACCGGGTCAGAGGCCTAATAAGGCGGCTTGAAAATTCTCTGACAGTGAGTTGACCACTAACTTGCCTCCACCAACACGCACTGGGCCCGCGTGGCGGAGTATGGCCCACTCCCTCTCACCCCTATTCGCGAGAGGAGGCCTTTGCCCTGCAGTGGGATTCTACAGGCTATAACTTACTATTTATAAGGAAAAAAAGGTTGTAGGTTCAAATCAAAAATAAAACAAATGTAATTGGTTACTACTTAACTTTTTTTATTTAGAGTAGGTAAATGCTCTGTCGCTGCCTTTTACGCAAAAGCGAGTCGCCAATGTCCGATAAAATTTATTTAACCAATCGGAAATCAATTTCTTTACAATAAAATAGCACCACAGGAAAAAATCCATTATAATTATGTAGATGAAGTTGAAAAAGCTGTTGCAAGATTTTTTTTGTTTTTTTTTGTTTCACTAATTTTATCTGCAGTCGTCCAACGATGGCCATAATCAGATAGTTTCTCTGTTGCTTGTGAGTTTTTTCTATAGTTGATAATTCATCAAGTCTCAAGCCCATTTTTTCATTATAATACTTATATTCAAGATTTGAAACAAAAAAACACACACTTAACTTATGAATGAATCTGGTGGGTAATTCGGTACTTACGTGTGCCAAATTTTAATTGTATTTATTTTATATTTTTATGAATTATGGATAGTAGACATAATTTAAGAAACAAATTTACATTTTACAATTTAACGAGTAAATCTATAAAAATTAAAAATTTTTTTTTGTTTATCTGTAGTCTCTAAATGCAAAAATGGTTGCGGAAAAATCATTCGAACTCCATGTAGAAAACCCATGGCTTAATTAAAAAAATTGAAAATCACATGCATTCTCTCTCCAACTCTATCCAGAAATTATAGTACCTACTGTAGCCGGGGGACTTTTTAATTACCAAAAAGATTACCGATTGCCGTTTAGAAATTGTTCTAAGGTACTAAGTAAATGACTAATATAAAAATCTTAGTCTTACATAATCACAACCCGCCGTAGAAAAAAAAAATTAAGATAGATTGTCTGAAATTTTCAAATTTCGAGGTTACCGTTTTTTTTCTATACTGTCATGTTCATCACCTTAGTTCAATATTAGTAATAGTAAGACAATCTAAAGGACATGCGGCGATAAATGCCATATATTGTATACTTCAAAAAGAAAAATGATAAAGCGGCAATACCAAGGCAATAAAAAAAAGATCTGACAATTTCACTTGAAATTACCGGTGGGCGGTGACCGGTGTTTCCACAATTCAGATATTTTAATGTGTTTTTTTACCAAAATAAGCATCATAAAAATTATTTAAGGGTCCATACATGATAAATGTAACATTACCTACATTATAAAATAATCTACAGCTGTATACAACCGTTAGCATTTTTTCTATGGCCGGGGCCACATCTCCTTTGCCATACAAAGCTATAAGACCAATCAAAGTTGACTTTTTCATCTGGTCTTATAGCTTTGTATGGCAACTTTAGACAGTGTAACTACCTATTACGTTTGGGTATTAAACTAAGGTGAAGAACATCACAGTATAGAAAAAAACGGTAACCTCAAAATTTGAAAATTTCAGCCATATCTTTTTATAATTTTTTTCTACGGCGGGTTGTGATCTGTAAGACTTAGGGCGTTTCACCACTTCTGGGTAAGTTCTTGTTAGCTTATCCGACAGATAGTTTGACATATTTGGTATGAAATTATGTCAAAATATCTGTCTGATAAGCTAACAAGAACTTATTCAGAAGTGGTGAAACAGGCCCTTAGATTTTTATATTAGTCATTTAGTAGGTAACTCACAACAATGAGCGTTTTTCTTTTTGTTTTCTAGGGGATCGATAGATGGCGCTACGGTCTGTGCGAAGAAACGTCAACATTTCAAAAAGTGTTTCTTTAAAATAGTAAAGAGGGAAAAGATGATCAAGAAGATGCCAACGCATCTTTTAATGACATATTTCATTATTTACTAATCATTTTAATCGAAAATTCTAAACTTTTACGCCTGACATGGCTGAATGGGCTCGACCCCTTGGCATTAAAAAAAAAAGGCAGGCACAGACTTGACCAGATTTTGACAGGATCTCGCTTACGGCTCTATGGGGCGATAAACATGTCATCTGTCGAGTTTTTTAGGAACTAAATTTAAAAAAGAAAAGAAAAACGCTCATTTCTAAACAGTATTCGGTAATCTTTTTGGAAGGTAATTAGAAAGTCCCCCGGCTACAGTATCTACTATTACTTACAGAATTATTATACTTATTTTATACAATAGAAGAAAATGAAATGTTATCCAAATTGTACCTTGAATAAAATAATGGCTCAAACGTCAAATTCTGACAGTGTAAATAGTTATAAGTACTTAATTATAATGTTTTTTTCAACACACTTGCTCATAAAATGGCTCTAATTTCACCGCAATAAGACACATAATGACACCTATAATCAAACTGTGACTTTTTCATTACTATTATTCACTAGTGAGTTATAGGTTTTTTTTTAATGTTGTTGTTCCATTTTTCCTTACGGAAAGGCAAAGGGTAGTACATAGCCCCTGCAGCCAAGTCTGTTTTTTTTATTGGTAGAGTTGCTTTGTTCTTAAAGTGTGTTGAAAAACATCGTATGATACACGTGTGTATTGATGATTACCCCCCTCGGCTCTCTTAAGACCCTCGCCTACGGCTCGGGTCTCAATAGCGCCTACTCTCTATTAAGTCTGTGATAGCGCCTCAGCGGTAATCACCAACATTACACACTTGTACCATAATGTAGGTACTATAATGGCCAGCTATTTTATGCTCACTATGGAATTTACTGACGTTTGAATGAAAAACTACATTATTTTATTAACAATATCATTTTATAATCTCTAAGATATACTTAATATTATATTCTTAGATTCTTTATTGTACATGAACCAACAAAGGTACCTACCTAATTATGAAAAAGGCGAGTTTAACTCTAAAATAGTTTTCTTCCAGCAAACCGTTGAGTGAGAGGAAAATTAATATTTTTGGGTAAAACAGTGTGCACACAAATAAAGATAATACCTATTATTGTTATTGAGATGGATAGATAATAAGGTTGTCTGGAAGAAATCCCTTCTTAGCGATAAGACCGCCTTATTTTGTGCCTACATTTTTTTTCTCTTTGTATTTTACTGTTTATATTTTGGTGTAAAATAAAGTAGTTACATTTGATTGACTGATTGATTGATAATATCTTGTTACGAAAAATTATGTTCGATTCGAAATAGCACAACATGGCTGTATGTAGCATGTTTATAATCAATAATAGTTGTAACAATTATGTGTTCGTAGAATTATACATTTTGGATTAGTCTTCGCATCGGACGTCCTGTGCAAGTGTGTTACATCCTAATCTTGACAAATTTGACAGCTACCTTCTTACCGCCCTCTTCAGTTTTTTGTTGCCTTTTTTGTAAAACTATATTTCTAGTTGAGCGTATAAATGCTTCCTTATTTTTGAAAATAAGCTTTTAACCCGTCATTTTGTGTCCGTTTAGCTAGCGTACACATGAAAGGGATCAGGCTAGAATCAGTGCCAATAAATAGTGCTTAAATAGTGCCTCATTAGTTAATTAGTAGTATTAGTACCTAGGTCAAATAAATAGTGCCTCTATACTTTACGAGATATCGATTTTTTTTACCTGGTACGCTGCGCTGGCTTGACGTCAAGGTAGCGTACACATTGTCTGTGGCTATACAGCAAAGATTTTATACTCAAAAAATAGTGCTCAAATAGTGCCCTAGGTCATCCAAAATCTCATGAGGCTAGGTCTTCAGGGAACGGAGATATACATAAGTCTTTTTATTAAAACACGGAGCTGGCGTTGCGCTGGCGTACACACGAGTTCATAAAATAGTTCTTACAGAAGGAGATGTTTCTTTTTATAAAAACTACATCAAATAAGTAGTGCCTGAAATAGTGCCTCTGCCAGTACCAATATTTCAAGTAAAAGCGTAGTGATACAATAAAAACAATCAACGCAAATTTCTACGTACAACTGTATTGGCAGCTCAATGGTGTAAAACCGCTTATACACACAAAAATGAACTCTATTAACACCGAATTACTAATAAGCTAACTCGAAACTCGCTTGAATGAAAATAACGCGCCATCTCTCGGTATTAGATTTAACTAAAGGTTTAGTAGTTACGTAGAACTTTGCTTTGATTTTTTATATTGTATCACTACGCTTTGACTTGAAATATTGGTACTGGCAGAGGCACTATTTCAGGCACTATTTATTTGATGTAGTTTTTTCAAAAAGAAACGTCTCCTTCTGTAAGAACTATTGTGTGAAATCTTGTGTACGCTAGCGCAACGCCAGCTCTGTGTTTCATTCAAAAGACTTATTTATATCTCCGTTCCCTGAAGACCTAGCGTCATGAAATTTTGGATGCCCTAGGGCACTATTCGAGCACTATTTTTTGAGTGTAAAACGTTGCTGTAATGCAAGCCGTTTTAGCCACAGAAAATATGTACGCTACCTTGACGTCAAGCTAGCGTACCAGGTAAAATAAATCGGTATCTCGTAAAGTACTTACAGAGGCACTATTTATTTGACCTAGGTACTAATTAGGCACTATTTAGGCACTATTTATGGGCACTGATTCTAGCCGAATCTCTTTTATGTGTAGGTACGCTAGCTATACGGACACTATATTTTAGTTTTAGTTGTGTTTTTGTGTTCATGTTTAGAACCGTTTCGCCGCAAGGAACAATTTCCGGTTGAAATCTGAAAAATAAGAAATATATGAGGGATTTTCAAAAATCCATTAACAAAGAAAAAGTAGTAGTAGTTCCAAATGGCTCGATAGATGGCGTTGACGCAACAGGGGTGAGCGACCTTGCAGATAATAAAATATAAATAAAACAGTAAACATTAGACATATTATTTTAAGTAATGAGCGTGGTCTTGCCAAGACAAACCAAAATGGTTTATTGACATGAATTAGTTGTAAGCAAAGTGTAAGTTATGTTACAAATAAATAAAAAAAAAAAATAGAGTTTTTAAGTAAGATGAAAAATCTGAGTACATGCTTCGTCCACGGTTAAGCCTGACTCGGTGAAATGAATTTTTTTGCTAAATTTTTAGTCTAAATTTCCATCTCGGCCCCCTCTCGGGTCAACGCCATCTATCGCGGTTTGTTGGAACTACGTTTTACTAGCTGTCAGAAAACTCCCCATTGGTACTTGATGGTTTGTCGCATAGAGAAAAACGTGTCTCCTGTCGACGCCCGGAGAGGAGTAAATAGTAGATTACACACCGAGGGCAGGAAAGTAAGAAAGGTCTCAGATCTCATGTAATTGTTGACAGAGGCGAAGCCGAGGTGCCCGCTAGGTCATAGGCGAAGTATTTTTCGCTTACGCTGATAGACGTAACCAGGCCCGGACTGGCCCTAGGGCGTACCGGGCAAATGCCCGGTGGGTTCGGCTCTGGTGGGCCAGTCGCCGCTCTGGACGGCCGGCCCATCGCCTTTGGATACCGGTCCACGCCCAAGAGCGGCAGGTAAAGGGGGCGCCAAAATCAAATGTTTGAAATAAAAGTATTACAACAAATTCACAATATTGCAAAAAATCTCGTTCTCGCTCTTGGTCTTATATCGTATTGCTGTCATCACATTATATTGCAGTGAAATCTCGAGCTCGCTCTTGGTCTTAGATCGTATTGCTGTCATCACATTATATTGCAGTGAAATCTCGAGCTCGCTTCGCTCGCAATTCGTCTTAGATAGTACTGCTGATTGCAGTGTAATCTCGAGCTCGCTTCGCTCGCTCTTGGTCGTAGATCGTATTGCTGTCATCACATTATATTGCAGTGAAATCTCGAGCTCGCTTCGCTCGTAATTCGTCTTAGATAGTACTGCTGTCATCACATGGGTGCTTCAGACCATGAAACTAAACAACTTATGGAGCCAACATCGAAATCGCGAAAAAAACGGCTGTCCCATACAAAACTACTGTACCGTTGGGAGGGCCGACTGTCTCTAAAATGCCCGGGCCGATTTCAGGTCCCAGTCCGGCACTGGACGTAACATCAGTGTAACCGGGTATGAGACAGCGATAGTCATAAAATCCTATACAATTTGTATGAAAATAGATGTCTGACTCCGGAGTCAGACAGCCGTCGTAGAACAAAAAAGTGGCTACGTCGATAAGGACAGCAATAAGTAGCGATCTCCTTTTTCAACTAGAGCGAATTTGCTATGTGCATCGCTTACTGAGTGATATGACAAGACACGTGCTTTCTTGTAGTTCCTTCTCTTTCTACGCGCTAGGTACCTACATCTCGCTCTCTCAGCTATCAGTCATTCTATTAGTAACTTTATGGTTTTACCATAATATGAATAGATAATTATTATCTGTTCATATAATATAGATTTATTTACATTCAATAACAGATTATTAAAATGACGAAAACTGAAATATCCTAAAACTAAAATAATATCCTAAAACAAATAATATCCTATAACTAAAATATAAAAAGAACAAAATACATAAAGAAAAAAAAAAAGTTCCTCTGTTCATAATATGGTTTTACTTACTTCTCCTGCCATTATTTCCACTTTCAGTCTCGCTACTTGTCTCTGTATTGTACACTGCCTCAAATGCATCTTGTTTCTCGCTCTGTTTCGAAGTTTGACCTTTAGAGCTCGATTTGTCAACACTGGATATAACCGTTTTACCATCGTCGGAATATTTCAAATGTTTCGCGTATGTTTCGGTTTGAGTTTTAGACGACTCCTTTTGTTTGTTGATTATTTTTTCTTTGGATGTCGTTTTCGCTTTCTGTTTTGTGAATTTTTGTGAAAAGTCCATGCCTAATACGTTTATTGATACTTTTTCTGAAAAAAGAAATATTTGGAAGCTTAAGATAAAGTAATCGAATTTATTATTTTTACATGTATGCCATGTTAGCTTAATCAAATTAAAGATTGAAAAAGTCGGGCGGCGAGCGGGATTCGAACCCACGACCTGCCTATCCGGGGCATGCTCTACTCCAACAGAGCTGTCGTCACCCCTCAAGCCACGACGAATTTTTCAATCTTTATCTCGTCTTTAAGGGGCCATAGGTCCAGACGAATATTTTCTATGAGAAACGCGATTGCCGAGCGCTCCGAAAAGTGTGTGCGTGAGCCGTATTTTCGATTAAAAACAACTAAGTAACCAAAGTACTTTTTCTAGATTTTATTTATGATTGCACTAGTTAAACTAATGGTGAATATGTGAGTATAAATACCAACAATCGGAAACTATTTTAAGTTCTTCTAAACCGAGAAAAATGTTAAAAAATGCATGAAAATACGTCATCTTTGTGACGATTTTCTATCGAGTGAAGTAATTCCAATCGTGTATTCAGTTGATGATTGCACTAGATGAAATATCCAAAAATACTGAGGTATGACTTTAGTTTCGGTTAATGGTATAAATCTAGTCGTAAAATGAAAAATAAAAGATGCCTCCGAGGTATTTCCACCTACTATTACGTCTTAAGGGACGTCAGCGCCATCTACCAGAGTTATACAAACTACTGATTCACACGTCTAATGTTGCAATTAGATTCATGCGATCGTGGGTTCGAATCTCGCTCGCCGCCCGACTTTTTCAATCTTTAATTTGATTAAGATAAAGTATTTGTCTAGATTGCTGTAGAGTTTCTGGCCGCATCTTCTCTAAAGCGACAACACGTTCCGAGACGCGGTGGTACCTAGCTTTAAAAAAACCTTGTAAAAAAGAATTGTCGTTTAATAAGTGTGTAAGAGAGCTCGGAGTGGCGCGTTGCGGAGAGTTATGGACTCTCAATCATGAGCTCCAGGCTGGAATCCGCACGTAGAACATAATGCCACGTAACAATGCGTTTTTCTAACTTATGTACACACGGCGACACATCAGGCTACGAAAAACCAAAATAAGCTGGCCGCGCGACGTTATACGTTATTCACTCTACGCGCGGCCAGCTTATGTTGGTTTTGCGTAGCTTGATGTGTCGCCGTGTGTACGTATTACCGACTGCCCTCAAACGGTAAAGGAAAACATCGTGAGGAAACCTGCATATGCACAAGAAGAAATTCTGATGCGTATGTGAAGTCTACCAATCCGCATTGAGCACGCGTGGTGGACTAACGCCCAAACACCCTCCTAGACGGTAGGCCTGTGCCCTGCAGAGGCACGTTCAGGGACGTAGGTAAGTAGGCTGATGATGATGATGATGAAATGTTGACTAGCGATTTCAAATTTATTTGAAACATCTCAAAAACTGCTCAACATACAATTTGTTTTATATCAGAAACGAATTTACACCCTCAAATTATCCGAAAGTTATACCAAGCTTAACCTACTATCGAAACTAAATAAATTGAAAAATCAATTAAATCTGTTTAATTGACAACATTTCATTTTTTTAACCACCTGTTTTAATGAAAAATATAAAAGTAGGTTAAAAATAAGAGATCAGTACGTATTTTTCCGATTTTATTTCAGACCGATACTTCTATTTTTTTTAAATGTATTTTTGAATTTTCTGAAAAACGTAGTCTTTATGGCCAAGATACCTTGGCCTCAAGAACATTTAAAAAAAAACTGTCAAATACAATAGAAAAGCCAAGCAGGCAAAGGATTAAAATGTCATTCAACCTCTATTAGTTATATTTTTTCAGTATTTTTCAAATAACTCGAGAAATAATGCATAGAAAAATATGATAATTTTGATATAAGCTTTGAATCACATAATCTCCAAATGGTTTTCTTGTTTCGGTACCTTTCTTAAAATGAAATGTTGTCAATTGCGGAATGTGGCCAGTCTGAGTGCATCTTTAAAACCGGCCAAGTGTGAGTCGAGTCAGTCTCGCATCCCGGAGAAAAAAAAATGTTTTTTAGCTAAGTTAATATGTTGTGGTGTGGTGGTGTGGTACATAGATTAATATGTATATTGGTGTGGTACGGAATAGACCTGAGTCGATCGCGATTGATCGAATCGTTTTGATTCGATCGCAACCTGTAAACGAGTCATCGAATCACGGGTCTTTAAAAGATTCGATCATTTAACCCGATTACAAAGCAAACCAAATTGCACTTTATTCTTATATTGTTACCGTAACTAGTCAGTCGCTAGTCGTACAAATGAACTGTGACCCAAATGATCGAAAAGATCGAGTCATTTTAACCCGATCACTATACAAGTGGGTCATGATCGACCCGGGTCGGGTTACGAAAAATGATCGATTGACACAGGTCTAGTACGGAACCCTCGGTACGACAGTAGTCCGACTGATCCGACTCGCACTTGACAGGTTTTCTTAACTATTATAAAACCGTAAAATCATGAGGAATAAAAAAGTAGCGGTTCTCTTCATATAAATTCAAATAACATTCAATAGCGCGATTTAAAAACGTGCAGCGCCATCTATTGACAAAATTGTTAGTTTGTTTGTTTGATAGCGCATCACGCAAAAACTACCGAACCGATTTTGATGAAACTTTTTTTGTTTTTTAGCTTATGATCTGACTTAAAATCTGGTATATAGGTAATTTGTGCGAACGAAGTCGCGGGTAAACACTAGTATTTTATAATTGTTTTATTGAAAAGGACTTACTTTCCTCCTTTTGACTAACTGACTTCGAAGCTCTCAATCGTTCTTTCTCTTTCACAGATTGACTTCTAGATAAAGTAGTGTTCCTGTACTCGTCCCTCTCGTAGTTGTAGCCATTCTTACCGTCCTGCTCTCTCTCGGACTTCCCGCTCACTGTATTTCTGTCGCTTCTCGAATTAATTTCAGTTATTTTGTCAGAAGATTGTTGTTCGTTGGTTGTTGTTGTTGTTTTATCGTTTGTACTAAGGGATATTAAGCCCTGTAGACCGAAGGAAGACTGTTCTGAAATTGAGAAAATTTACTTCATTACAAACCGACCGGTTGATTGTATTGGATTTTATGACAAGTATTAAAAAAACAAAAAGTAAAAAATTAAGAGGGTTTGTCTTCTTCTTTGGTTCGATCACCGTACTAATGAGGATTTAAGGCCTCCGCTCATTGCAGCGATATTATCGAGCGATATTATCGCAGCGATTTTGCGATAATTGTTCTCAGTACATTTTGTATGGGGACGCGCGTGTTGGAATAGTGGTTATATACCATGATAACTATATAAATCAATTTAAAGTTTTATCAAATTAAATTACGAATTGCAATGCAATTTGTCTGACAATCCCAACATTATTATTATTTTTGGCAACATTGAATAAAAAGCAAACCGTTGTTGTCAACAATGTTTATTAACTTATACTATCGTAAATCTTGTTGAAATGTGATATTAATTATACAGTTATAGTTACTCTGATCCTTTGATGTAATCTTAATTATTAAATATATATTCGAGACATTATTGTTGGTTTAGCAACACTCGTCGCTGATTGGTCCGCCAATAAGCGAACGAGAGAATTACTTTGTGCAACTAAAATATGTTTGTTTGTGTTAAATATTATATTACTTATATATTACTAAGTCTGAAATTGTATTGTGATTTGTGAGGTGATCGTACTAAATAAGAAATTATTTAGTACTAGTTTAAATATTATAACCGAACTTCCTGTTCCTGTGTGGATTTGCCACCATTATAAAATGTACTTTGTGTAACTAAAAATGCTTATTAGTGTTAAATATTATGTTACTTATATTTTACCAAGTCTAAAATTATATTTTGATTTATCAAGTGTTCGTAGTAAATCAGAAATTATATAGTACAAGTTTAAATATTGTAAACGAACTTCCTGTTCCTGTGTAGCTTTGCCGCCATTCCTAACGATCGTCAGGGGTGGTGGGAAATGTATAAAGGAGGTGGTTTGTCATAGAATGGATTCATTCTGCCAAAGACTACAGTACCATTCATTCTGCTACCAAAGACCACAGAGGTCGTCATGCTGCCTAAAAGTTAAGTAACTTGTGTTAATTTATAAAGTGTACCGAATTGTTATAATATGTGTGATATTCAACAATGTGCTTTGGTTGTTCTATGGAGTTTCTATGCTTCTTCTCCATAGGCCCTTTAAATAGGGAAAACACTTGCGAAGCAGATTAAATGTCGAGTCAGAGAAATAAAAGACAATTGAGTAAATATTCAGTCAGAGAAATAAAATATAATGATTGGACTTAAATATTCTCCCGTTTCATTTATATCATTACCATCCTAATACCAACTGTATCATAATCATATGTTTGTAGACCTGTGTCCCTGTACTTGGGACAACAGATGATCATTCTAATCATGATGATGAGACAATACTTGATAGATTTGTATCGAGGTACTACCTACGCTGTCCGAATAGCTTTTGCTTATTAGTATGATGGGTTTGATCAGCATCAATCATGGTAAATTAAGCAATAGATTCATTTAATAATTCATAAGCCTGAATCCTGACACCAAATTACCCATAACTTTCAGTCTCTTTCATTATATTTCCATCTATATACACCCCATATCTAACATCAGAAGTGTGTGCCGTACTCCTTAGCCCATACTAATGTACTTTATTTTGTTTCATGAAAATTATGGTCATCAATACCGCTGCTGCTGTCTGCAATCAAGAAAACCCTAAGGGGGAAACTCACCCACACCGGGAAACTCGCCCACCTGCCCGGAGGAAACCCCCCACCCACCCAGAGGAAACCCACCCACCCCCCAGGAGGAAGAAGAGAACATTTTCCGTACTATTCTGAACCGTGCTGGAATAGTTAAGTTAAGCAAGGTAACGGCCAAGGCCGAATTATTTTTCATGTTGTTGAAGTTATGAATTGTACCTTCTAAACATTGTATCATGAATTGATAATCATGTTTTGATAGTCAGTATAACCGAGCGGCTAATCGTATTTTGACGGACGGAATCGTTCCGGTCGATTGCGAATCATGAAAAAATTTATAAAACAAGTGATTTGCTTTTGACGTTTAAGCTAACTTTTTTTTATAATTTGATTACAAAAATCAGTTTTTTTTACCCATATTTCTTTCTTTTACAACGATTTTGTCATCAAAATCAAATATATTAATAATGATCACAAAAATCAACTTTAATGTCGTGATCGTATAATAATGGAATAATGTCAGTCTGACCGAGCGGTTATTCGAGGTATTTTATTTTTATTTTCTCCAAAGCATAAGCATAATGCTCACGACTGTGTTCCCAGAGGGTATTCAGATATACTTACTTACGCGCTAGTCACTTGTTTCTAGGATTGTAAATAGTAGATAATGAGATATTTGTCAGGTTGACCGAGCGGTTAAATTTTTGTTTGTTTCAAATGTGTTTGGTTTGTTATTGTTGATAATTTAAAGTTTATCGTATCTGAAAGACAAGCATACTTATTGTTCCGGTCGATCACTGATCATGGCCATATTTCAAATAAAATAAAAAACAAGCTGTTTACCGTTGGTGTGTTATAAGTTAGATTTTTTTAAATTATTATTTCTTTGTTTGAAATGTTGGTAGACTGACAAAAAAATATTTTCACAACGAAATTCTGTGCCAATAAGAATAACGATCAGAAAACGCAACAATAAATGGGTGATCGTAGCGTAGGTCGAATCACAAATGCAATTTAGTTAGGGTTTGTATTTGATATTTATTTTTCTACAGTTTTGCTTGTGTTGTTTCTATAAGTCTGCTGGTCTAACAGTTCATTATGATTTGTTGTTTTTTTTGTTTTAATCTAACAGTACATATACTATAAAAGTGAGAACAATTGTAAAAATTATTGATGAAAAAGAAAACGATGTGAAGTTAAATAACGAGATACCTACCTTGAATTTTTTTTTACATAAATTATAATCAATATTGATATCAAGTGATATAATTTGAATGATTGTCTGATTTGCTCCGACCATTATACCAATTTCTCTATTGACAGAGTCCGAATGGATATGATAATATTATCGAAGATTTTTTGTTGACTGACATTATGACTTGACTTTGACTGAATTTTTGTTGTTGACTTTACATTATGACTTGACTTTGACAGAATTTTTTTACACTATACAATCGCTAGCGGCTTTCTTGCCTGATGTCATCCCTTCTTCACCTATAGCGAGTGATGGGGTAAACATGTCGAGGCAGTTAGTCATTACACTTACAATCGCTAGCGGCTTTCTTGTCTGATGTCATCCCTTCTTCATCCGTAGCGAGTGATGGGGTAAACATGTCGAGGCAGTTAGTCATTACACTTTACAATCGCTAGCGGCTTTCTTGCCTGATGTCATCCCTTCTTCATCCGTAGCGAGTGATGGGGTAAACATGTCGAGGCAGTTGGTCATTACACTTACAATCGCTAGCGGCTTTCTTGCCTGATGTCATCCCTTCTTCATCCGTAGCGAGTGATGGGGTAAACATGTCGAGGCAGTTGGTCATTACACTTACAATCGCTAGCGGCTTTCTTGTCTGATGTCATCCCTTCTTCATCCGTAGCGAGTGATGGGGTAAACATGTCGAGGCAGTTAGTCATTACACTTACAATCGCTAGCGGCTTTCTTGTCTGATGTCATCCCTTCTTCATTGGTAGCGAGTGATGGGGTAAACATGTCGAGGCAGTTAGTCACAAGACTGTTTGTACAATGTACAATGAAAACACCGAATATGAAATATACACAAATGCCTTTTATGGTACATGACACACCGAATATGAAATATAATGCCTTTTATGGTACATCATAAACAACGCAAACATACACAAACAAAAACACTAACACTCACTTACCCGCACCCCAAACATACTATACACACACTAACTATACATTCACAAACTATACACACGAACTATACACACATTCAATACACAACGACTGAGATTGAAGCTGCTGCTTCGAGAACGAAGCATATGTCAGTATGGCCGTGTTGGAATAGTGGTTATATACCATGATAACTATATAAATCAATTTAAAGTTTTATCAAATTAAATTACGAATTGCAATGCAATTTGTCTGACAATCCCAACATTATTATTATTTTTGGCAACATTGAATAAAAAGCAAACCGTTGTTGTCAACAATGTTTATTAACTTATACTATCGTAAATCTTGTTGAAATGTGATATTAATTATACAGTTATAGTTACTCTGATCCTTTGATGTAATCTTAATTATTAAATATATATTCGAGACATTATTGTTGGTTTAGCAACACTCGTCGCTGATTGGTCCGCCAATAAGCGAACGAGAGAATTACTTTGTGCAACTAAAATATGTTTGTTTGTGTTAAATATTATATTACTTATATATTACTAAGTCTGAAATTGTATTGTGATTTGTGAGGTGATCGTACTAAATAAGAAATTATTTAGTACTAGTTTAAATATTATAACCGAACTTCCTGTTCCTGTGTGGATTTGCCACCATTATAAAATGTACTTTGTGTAACTAAAAATGCTTATTAGTGTTAAATATTATGTTACTTATATTTTACCAAGTCTAAAATTATATTTTGATTTATCAAGTGTTCGTAGTAAATCAGAAATTATATAGTACAAGTTTAAATATTGTAAACGAACTTCCTGTTCCTGTGTAGCTTTGCCGCCATTCCTAACGATCGTCAGGGGTGGTGGGAAATGTATAAAGGAGGTGGTTTGTCATAGAATGGATTCATTCTGCCAAAGACTACAGTACCATTCATTCTGCTACCAAAGACCACAGAGGTCGTCATGCTGCCTAAAAGTTAAGTAACTTGTGTTAATTTATAAAGTGTACCGAATTGTTATAATATGTGTGATATTCAACAATGTGCTTTGGTTGTTCTATGGAGTTTCTATGCTTCTTCTCCATAGGCCCTTTAAATAGGGAAAACACTTGCGAAGCAGATTAAATGTCGAGTCAGAGAAATAAAAGACAATTGAGTAAATATTCAGTCAGAGAAATAAAATATAATGATTGGACTTAAATATTCTCCCGTTTCATTTATATCATTACCATCCTAATACCAACTGTATCATAATCATATGTTTGTAGACCTGTGTCCCTGTACTTGGGACAACAGATGATCATTCTAATCATGATGATGAGACAATACTTGATAGATTTGTATCGAGGTACTACCTACGCTGTCCGAATAGCTTTTGCTTATTAGTATGATGGGTTTGATCAGCATCAATCATGGTAAATTAAGCAATAGATTCATTTAATAATTCATAAGCCTGAATCCTGACACCAAATTACCCATAACTTTCAGTCTCTTTCATTATATTTCCATCTATATACACCCCATATCTAACACGCGCGATCCTACACACTGCCGCGATAATATCGCTGCGATTTTGCGATAAATTGTTCTCAGTACATTTTGTATGGGGACGCGCTCGATCCCACACACTGCCGCGATATTATCGCAACCTGACGCAATCTCTTTCTACTACATTCAGTGAAGGGCGCATGCGTGACGCGAATCGCGGAATCGCTGCAGTGTGTAAGGTGTCGCGATATCGCTGTCGATAATATCGCTCGATAATATCGCTGCAATGTGCGGAAGCCTTTATGTAGGTACGATTTGTAACACCACTGGCTTATCGGTGAAGGAAAACATCGTTAGGAAACCTGCATGCTTCAATTTCAAGGCATGTATTGTACCCACTGTCCATTATAAGTGGCGACGGGCTCACCCCCCGTCACACTGGACAGAGTTTCGGTACTACTGGAACTTTAAATGTGACTAGATAATTTGTGTGACACTGTCCTAGATATTTATTTATTTATTTATTACCGACTGCTCTCAAACGGTGAAGGAAAACATCGTGAGGAAACCTGCATATGCAGAAGAAGAAATTCTGATGCAATGTGAAGTCTACCAATCCGCAGTGGGTACGCGTGGTGGGCTAACGCCCAAACACCCTCCCTGAGGGTAGGCCTGTGCCCTGTAGTGGGACGTATATAGGGTCCAACTTAATATGCTGACACTTTTTTAAGGGGATGATCAGACCATCAAACTGAACAACTTTCTCTATGGGACCAACATCGAAATCGCGAAAAAAAAATCTACTATCCCATACATTTGGCTCGAATAGGTGTGCAATTTTGTATGGGACAGCAGATTTTTTTTCGCGATTTCGATGTTGGTGCCATAGAGAAAGTTGTTCAGTTTGACAGTCTGATCATCCCCTTAAAAAAGTGTCAGCATATTAAGAAGGACCCTGTATACCTATAGGCCGATGATGAAACAAGTAATACCTCATGCAGGGGTAAAGTTGGTATAATTATAGTGCAAACTCTACAATACATTTTATTTAAGACGCTGTTATCCGGTCGATGCCGTTTTTTGAACACGAACGAAAGTGTTTTAAACTGTGTTTTAAAGCCTAAAAACCTATTATGTCTTATTTAAGGATCTGGCTGATAGGCGACCGTTCTCAATTACACGATTAGATTAAGTTTAATAGATAGAAAAAAATCCCAAAGTTACCCCTTTTTGTTATGTTTTTTCAATACTATGATTAAAATAAACATTACAGAAATAGCACAACATGGCTGAACATGTTTATAAAAAAAAACAATAACTATGATTAAACTGCTGATATTTAACGTTTTATTCTTGTACTTAACTAAATAGGATTAAATATTTCTAGTGAACTCCGTAGAGTTTTGAGCTTAGAAACACCCATGAGCAAAGATATTGATGAAAAACACGTTTTTTTGCGATCCTGCTTTCAATTGGAGCGGGATGGCTAATTGCAAACTTATGCTTGCAAGATAGAGACGCTTGCACTTGGATAACCTGGCCTTAAGAAAGACAAAGTGCATATCCACGACAGGCTTTGTCAAACGTCAAACTCTACAATATAACAACGAATAATAAAAATTACCAATTGTGGGTCCTTAAGGTGGTTTCCGTCCATACAAAACGTTGTCGTATAACACTCGTAGACGGTGTTAATAAAAGTAATGTTTTATACATTGAAAAAAAGCTTAGAAAATCTAGTTTGCGCATATCAAATAATATTTACAATTTATAATATTATTACGAAGATATCACGCTTTGAAATCATTCATACAAAATTTCAAACCCTTATACGACAACGTTTTGTATGAAATTGACAGCTCTCCAACCACCTTAAGATACTCGAGCTAAGGTGGTTTCCGTCCATACAATGTCCGTCCGTCCTGTTTTTTTTTCGCTATTTTGACGTTGGTCCCATAATGAAAGTTGTTCAGTTTGACAGTCTGATCATCCCCTTAAAAAAGTGTCAGCATATTAAGAAGGACCCTGTATTATGTGGTGGTACGGAACCCTCGCTGCGCGAGTAGCTCACCTCGTGCTTGACCAGTTTTTTAAACACACCGGCGTAGATTTTCGGCAGCCAATCAGCTCACGCGGGGCGGCTTACGACATTTAACCAACTCAAAACTAGGTTCAAATACATTTTTTTTCATTGTTAGGTCTTTTATTTTGATCGAAGGGTTCAAATACATTTTTTTTTCATTGTTAGGTCCCGCTTCTATAATCAAAACACAAAGTAAAAATTTTAACAGGAAATGTATTACATTAGGTACAATCCAAAGTAAACTGAAATGTTAATAAATAAAATAAATACATAAGGTAGATAAATGTCATAGCACAAAATGTAAGTGAGCGAAGAGAGCTTGAATTTTCACAATTTCATTAACCTTGTTAAGTATAGGTACTAGAAAACTTCTAGAAAATAGATTAAGGGGCCATAGGTCCGGACGAATATTTTCTATGAGAAACGCGATTGCCGAGCGCTCAAAAAGTGTGTGCGTGAGCCGTATTTTCGATTAAAAACAACTAACCAAAGTAAGTATTTATGATTGCACTAGTTAAACTAATGGTGCATATGTGAGTATAAATACCAACAATCGGAAACTATTTTAAGTTCTTCTAAACCAAGAAAAATGTTTAAAAATGCATGAAAATACGTCATCTTTGTGACGATTTTCTATCGAGTGAAGTAATTCCAATCGTGTATTAAGTTGATGATTGCACTAGATGAACTATCCAAAAATACTGAGGTATGACTTTAGTTTCGGTAAATGGTATAAATCTAGTCGTAAAATGAAAAATAAAAGATGCCTCCGAGGTATTTCCACCTACTATTACGTCTTAAAGATATTTAAGCTACGACGATGCGACGCGAATGCAAGCTTTCGATTTCAGTACTTATAGTCCAGTCATTTTAGAGTTTCCTTGTATGGACACCCTAACAATAATTAATCAATCGCTGTAACTTAACTTTGCAGTGTGATAAAGTAAAGTATTTTGAATTAATTGTAATTGAAATTAAGGAATAAAGAGGCTTTATTACTATTATTATTATTCGGAGCGCGCTCCATACAAACGTACTATGGTGATATTTTCAATACTAACCAATTAAAGTCAATGAAATTTTGCAGAAACAATCTAGAAACAAATTTCTATGCTTATATGGAGTCAGATTTTCGTTAAAATGTATAGTTTTCAAGTTACAGTGCCTCAAAGATTTCCATACAAATCTTAAATTAATCCTAGCATTGAAACTGTATATTTTAACGAAAATCTGACTCTATAGAAGCAATAGACATTTGTTTCTAGATTGTTTCTGCAAAATTTCATTGACTTTAATTGGTTAGTATTGAAAATATCATCATAGTACGTTTGTATGCAGCGCGCATTTTCGCTCTCGGAATAATAATTATTCTCTTAATTTTTTCCGGTCCTAGATTATTTGTCAATCGTAATCTGGAGTGCGATTTTTGAATCTCATCCGGTGAGCTCAGCAGTTGAAAATGTCAAAATTACAATGGATATATTCATCTTTCTACTGCTGATTTGACTTTCAAAAATCGCTCTCCTGTAGTATGATTTTTGAAAGTTAAATCAGCAATAAAAAGATGCATATCTTCATAGTTATTTTGACATTTTCAACTGCTGAGCTCACCGGATGAGATTCAAAAATCGCACTCTTGTAACTTTACTTTATCACACTGCAAAGTTTCAGCGATAGATGCAAATACAAATACAAATACAAATAATTTATTGCAACCATGGGTTTATAAGATGTTACATATTATGTTCCAGTACCTACCCTGCTAGGGCACTGCAAAACTTAAAACTAGAATTAAAAACATACTTTTAGGATTTAATTAACACAATTAGAAAACTCAATTTGAAATTAGAATTAGAACATTAGAAAACAAAGTGAATTATTGTCTTCGATCAAAATAAAATGAATGGATAGGCCTTAAGCGAACATTTCAAACCAGAAAAATGAGGCAAAACAAATGAAATTTTTACTTGTCACTTGTATGAAAGTGCCCTAGATTTGACAGATAATGGCGCTAGTTTGTATGTACCAAGTGCACCAGTAGTTTGCTTCAACTTACCGCGCTTTAGGCTTATCCATTCATTTTATTTTGATCGAAGATTATTGTTAGGGTCAAACCCTAAAATGATTGGACTATTATAACGGTTCCTCAATTCTAAGAGCGTTCACACACAGTCCGTCATTTGTGAAGCAAGGAGTTGTATGAAACCGTACGTAGAAGCACACACGGTGACGCATTGACGCACCGGGTGTGGTTCTATGGACTGACATCCGCCGCTCCGTCAGTGCGTCATCGTGTGTGAACGCACTAATGTTGTCAATTCTCATATTTAACATCTCATCTCAACATTCGCATCTCAGTTGTATGCAGTCGTTTATTCATCCGCCCTCTGAAGGCCCAATAAAGAGGGATTGTTAATTATTATCATTGCCTCAATTTATGGCTTTAAAGAACACGTAGGGGATTTTAGTTTATGATCAGAGAATGGCGTGAAACGATTACAATGTTGAGTCTGTATTGAATTACGAGAGATAATAATGTAATTATTGGAGATAACTTTCTCTGGGGGACAGTTATTTCGCCGTAATTTGATTGTGGTTTTAGAAGGGGTGGATGCAAGCGGTATCGGTAAACTTAGATCAAAATAAAATTAATGGATAGGCCTTACGCGAACATTTCAAACCAGAAAAATGAGGCAAAACAAATGAAAGGTTTACTTGTCACTTGTATGCAAGTGCCCTAGATTTGACAGATAATGGCGCTAGTTTGTATGGACCAAGTGCACCAGTAGTGTGCTTCAACTTACCGCACTTCAGGCCTATCCATTAATTTTATTTTGATCCAAGTCGGTAAAGTCATAAAAGGTATTATACTAGGAATAGAGGAACATACAGCTGAGTGAGCGAGATGTACCTATAGCCGCACCACTGTATAATAGAAAGAGATACGTGATGCGAGGCAAGAGAACCGTTTTTTAGTCACTAATTAATTTTTACAATTCGGTTTCCGTGAATAAATTGCCAATCTAAAGTGAAATCGTAGATAATTTTATGAAATATACTGACATTACATCATTAATTTATCCACAATTTCACGTTAGATTCAGAATTATAGACAATATTCGAATTTTTGCCTGCGAATAGTCTCCAAAAAACATCCAAAAAAGGTTTCATTTGACAACTCATGTTTGTTGCTCTATTCCTGTATAATACCTTTATGGGCAAAGTGAGGTCTACGATCGAATCTACAACATTATTATAAAAATGTAACAGAAGTGTGCCCAATAAGGATAATTACAACAATAACCTACAGTTAAAAACATACTTAATCCACAATCATCAGCAATTCAGCACGTCCCACTGCAGGGCACAGGCCTACTCTCATGGATGGACTGCTCTCAAACGGTGAAAGGAAACATAGTGAGGATGGGTGATGGGGATGACTTATGTACACATAAGTACCACGCGTGCACAATGCGGATTGGTAGATACGATTTCACATACGTATATTAGAATTTCTTCTTCAGAGTATGCAGGTTGCACCGTTTGAGAGCAGTCGGTATTACGTACAACAGTAAGAATAACATTTATGTCATTCATAGCCTACGAGTAAAAATGTATAAGTACGAATAAAGAAATAAATATGGAAATATAATTCACGTCAAAAAATGACCCCACGAACTTTGCTTTGGTGTACACCACGCAAGCGCGCAAGACTCAATCATTATGGCGACTCCAATTACGGCGTTTGCCGCCAAAACTCATGGTGCCAAAAATTAGGGAGATTTTGTTCGGAGTTATCGTTCCATATTTATTTCTTTATTCGTAAAGTAGAAGAGTAAATGAAGCTCAAAAAGTGACACCAAAAAAAGTGTACCGTCACAGAGGATTGTAGTACCTACCTACCGTGTTCTAAAGTTTCTTGAACACAATGACGAAGGAACATAAAGTTTCTTGGAAATGCCAGGAATGCAAGAATAAGCTACCAAAGAATGATAACACGAATACACCGCTACGTAATACGATTAATAATCAACAGAAAGGTTCGGGGGAGGATATTTCTTCTGACAACGGCAGCGGTAACGAAAATGTCACCTTTCGAAAACCCCTGAAAAAAAAACCCACCAAGAAATCTCCACCAAAGGGCAAACCAGAAGAGCAAGACCAGCTGATTGCCGAGATACGGCTATTCCGAGAAGAGATGCGCGCAGTCCGAATAGAAATGCAGGAGTTCAGAAGTGTAATGACAGATGTAACGGCTGCTATTAGCAGTTGCAATAGTCGTATTGATGAACTCACATTGCGAATGGAGGTATTGGAACGAGGTCAAAGTAGCCAAGGAAATAATGATACGTCCATACTGGAACAAACAATTGCCGAACTCAAGCGGCAATTAAACGATCGTGATCAGGATATGTTGGTAAATGACATTGAAATTACTGGAATACCAGAAGGGAAGAATGAAGGACCTATTCACATCGTTCTCGCAATCAGCAATAAGCTGGGTGTGGCTCTGGCGGAGGAGGACATCGTGAGCGTGGAGCGCGCGGGGCCGCCGCGGCGGCAGCAGACGGAGGGCGAGCCTGTACCGCGTCCGCGCCCCCTAGCCGTACGACTAGCGCGCCGCACCCTGCGAGACCAGCTGCTATCGGCAGCAAGGGTGCGCCGGGGTGCCAATACTGCGGACCTGAACCTCGCCACCACTGCATCTCCGTGTCCTTTTTATGTAAATGAACGGCTTACTCGTTCTAATCGCCAGATCTTTCGTCAGGCTCGTGAGGCTTCCAGATGCAAAAATTGGAAGTACGTATGGACCAGGGAAGGAAGAGTCTATGCACGAGAGGTGCATGGTGCACCTCGGTATCGCCTGTACTCTGAAGAAGACGTGGTTAAGGTTTTTGGACCTGTTTAATGTTAGTGTTTCTGATGACTGTTGAACTTCTTATATTGCTGGTGGATACGTATGTCTGTGTTTTTGTGTTATTGAACTCTGGTACCTCTAGAGCACCCACCTCTAACTCATTCAAGTGTGTAAAATTTGAATCTTATAATGTGTTACGATTTCTTGTTCGTTTGGAGTATTTTAATAGTAATTATAATGTTAAGGATGTTTCTCTCAAAGTTAGATGTCAATGTATGGTGGACATACGAGTATGTACTGTTTCGTTTATAAATGTTCGAAATATAAAATATAATTCTATAACAATATTATGTTGTACCTTTGAGCAGGAAAAATATACCTTCATAATTGTTTCCAACTACAGAGCACTACTTCACAAAGTCATACACAATAATTCGATATTAAATGGCTAATACTTTGAAAAATTATTTGAACCTTGGTATATTAAATGTTAGGTCGCTTAATACCGGTCGAGACGAATTTGTAGTAACAGTCGAACGACACCGCCCTGATATTCTTGCAGTTAATGAGACCTGGGTAAAAGACGGTCAAGATGCAAGTGCCCCAGCAGTATCAGGATATAGATTTGTGCATAAAGCACGCGTCACTAGGACTGTGGGTGGTGGAGTAGGGTTCTATATAAGACAAGGATTAAAGTCACGTGTTCTACACCATCCACCTGCTCAGTTGGAACAGCTCTGGCTTGATGTGCGGTTGCCTGGTGCTCGAGTGGCCATTGGTACTATGTATAGACCGGAAGCCGTTGGTGTCACCATGGCACTAGATGCACTTAGTGAGTCCGTGTGTAGTTTCTCCAGCTATGATCATGTCTTCGTGATGGGGGACTTTAATGTGGATCTTTTGAAGCCAGAAAGCTCCTGTGCAAAAGAGTTGCACTTATTATGTACGCAGTTAAACCTGCATCAGCTGGTTCAAGAACCCACTAGAATTACTGATGAAACTGAAACCTTGATAGATATAGTTATGTCAGACGTTCCCCAGAAATGTAAACGAATTACAGTCGTACACAATAGAAGTTTGAGTGATCACGGTTTGGTACTCGCAGAATTTAAATTAAAAAGTCCGAAACCAGTAAAGCAGCATATCACTAGTCGGTCGCTAACCAGCATTAACGAAGAAATCTTTTTACATGACTTAAAGTCTACGCCATGGGAGGATATTATGCATATTGAGGATGTCAATGTCATGGTGGAAAGGTTTAATGAGCTGTTCTTAAATTTGTTTAATAAACATGCTCCGGTACGTCAGCTAGTAGTAAAAAATAAACCGAAACCTTGGATTACAGACATGGTCAAATACATGATGTCGCTTCGAGATGAGGCATTAATTCAGGCGCAAAAGACCAAGACTGAATCAAAAAGGGAATATTATCGAACCTTAAAAAACTATGTTACGTCAACTATAGAGAGAGAAAAGGCAGCATACTTTCAACATTATATAAACAATAATAGGAGAAATCCAAAGGAAATGTGGAAACATATAAAGAACACATCAGTGTATGAGAATGCATGTGAGTCAGAAATACCGGAAGAACTCAACGATCCTCAAATAATAAATGAACACTTTCTGAAATTACCTGGCGATGGTCAAATAGATCCAGGGCTTCTTGTTTTTTTCAAAGCCAAAACTGTGACATCTGAAATTTTTGATCTACAACCGACATTGGAACATGAGGTCATCAAGATCATATCGAAAATGAAATCAAAAGCTGCGGGGCATGACTCTATCAACGTTGAAATGTTGAAACTAACTCTCCCAGAGACAATACCGGTGATCACGAGTATTATAAACAAATCTATAGAAACGTGTAAATTTCCCGACAGCTGGAAGATGGCCATTGTGAGACCTATACCAAAAGCAGCCTTAGTTGAACAGCTTAAAGACCTAAGACCAGTCTCGTTACTTCCAATTTTGTCAAAAATTATAGAGAAGGTGATATTGAAACAAATGGAAAAATTCATAGACGACAACAAAATTTTGCCTAAGTATCAGTCGGGATTTCGCAAGGGACATGGGACAGAAACGGCATTGGCTCAGGTGACCGATGATGTTATCGCGGCTGCAGATGCAGGACACAGTAGTGTACTTGTACTCTTAGACTTCTCCCGCGCGTTCGACTGCCTGAACCCAGAGCTACTCATAGCGAAGTTATCACACTACGGGTTTTCGAGCAGGGTTTGCAGCTGGTTTAACTCGTATCTGAATAGTCGGAAACAGCAAGTGGCTACCCGGAATAATGATGGAAGTCAAAAGTACTCTCGAATAGCAGACATTGATAGGGGGGTACCACAGGGGTCAATTTTGAGTCCCATCTTATTTGCGGTCTTTACTGCTGATATGCCATCAGTTATTAAGTGGTGCAACTATCACTTATACGCAGACGATACGCAAGTATATTACTCATTTGATCATGTCAACACTGGTGAAGCATTCTCTAGGATCAATGAGGACTTGAAGAGAATCTATGATTGGTCTAATAGGAACTCTCTTGTTTTGAACCCATCCAAGTCAAAGGTATTGGTGATGGGAACACCATCTCAGATTGGTAAAGCTGTGGAATACAACCTGAAACTATCCATAAACGGCATTACGATTCCTAGGGTAGAGGAGGCAAGGAATTTGGGACTGGTACTGGATGGTGAAATGAGATACATCAAGCATATTAATGAGAAGATAAGATCAGCATTCTATAAGTTAAAAGTTTTGTACGGCATTAGGAACTACTTATCTGAAGAGTTGCGAGCCATGTTGACTGAGTCATTGGTACTATCGCCTTTCACATATTGCAGTGTAGTATATGGGCCTAGAATCCATGCTAATACGGCACAAGCAATTCAAAGGGTGCAAAACGCTTGTGTCAGGTTCTGTTATAGAATTCCAAAACGCGAATATATAACACCCTACATTAATAGGCATGGAATCCTTAACATGAGTGCACGTCGCGATCTGAAATTTGCTTGTACAACTCAGAAGGTTATCTGGAATAAAAATCCTGTGTATCTTTTTGAGAAACTTACTTTTGTGAAGGATATACATACACGAAACACTCGTTCAGCTGTAAATAACATGATGATTATCCCCAGGCACCGAACTGCAGGATTCAGAGGTTGCTTCAAATACAGAGCTTCAAAAATATGGAATGATTTACCTCCACCGATGCATAAAAAAATTAGCGTTGTGTCATTCAAGGCAAAATACCGTTCAGGATTATTTTTAAAGCAGAAAATGACGGAACAATTGAAGCACGCTTACAAAAATCAGGTGGAGCTAAAGACCATACTACTAGCAAACTCGCTATCGAATACATCTTTGGGGTAGACAAAATGCTCAGCTGCTCACACGCACTCAAATTACACTTATCTCACAGTTCGTAGTCTAGGTTGCCATCTCACACATAACCTCTTTACACTCCTACACAACATCTCTAGGAGCAAGGGCAGGGCTGAAAAACAGCGCTGCTTACTGTCAGTTGCACTGACTGTAGCCAGCTTAGCTGAGTCCCTGTCCTATTGCCAGTAATTACATGTCTATTCTATTTGTTTTAATTGTACCTATAATTTTGTATTTTTAGCATGTAAAATTTTTTGTTTGTTTCTTTTTTTTTGTGTTCGTGATTGGCAATAAAGCATTTTTCATTCATTCATTCATTCATTCATTCATTCATTCATTCATTCATTCATTCATTCATTCAAATTTTTTCTTTAAAAACTGCCAAAACTCATACTGGGAATGAACGCATACAACATGCCATTTTTCATTATTATTATTATTATATCAGCCGTCGGTGTCCCATTGTTGGGCAAAGGCCTCCCTCCGTTCTGTTCTGTTTTCATTAAATGTCAAAAATTATTTCGATTTTGTTTAGAGTTACTCTTCTATAGTTATTCTTATTCGTAGTTCATAGCATGTCATCCGTGTGGATTCGAAGGCTAACCCTCATGATTAAGAAATAATGTTAAAGAATGATCTTACTTTGTTTAACTTTGGTAGAAGATTTTTCCGACTGGTAGTGTTCATCTTCTACTGTCTTCTCTCTCGTGCTAGTAGATTGTCTGTTGATCTTCTCTTTTTCGTGAGATCGGTCTCCTTCAGAGTTGTAAACGTTTTCTAAAGAAGAATTCTCTGTGATTTTGTCGGTGTTTTTACTGACAGTTTTCTTGGAAAACATTGTTTCGTCGTTAGTGATGCTCTCTGTGCTTTTTACTCCAAAGAAACCACCGCCGCCAAAGCCATATCGTTCTGAAATAGGGTATTCGACTATTTGACAAATAAAAAAAATAGGTTGGTGTATGGAAAATAGTGGTGCAGAGGTTGTCTTGGAGTTGCGTTGTGGGTCTGCTATTGGGTGGTCACGTGTCGCGTGTCGCTTGTCGGTTGCCCCATCCCCGGCCTACAGCGGAACTCCAGTGGTGGCTCAGGATATTGCTCTTTTATAAGAGCAACCCTTGAAGTCACCAAAATATTTATATAACCGTACAACGTCTAGCACTTTTGCTACAAAAACTCGACATTGGAAAAATCATCTACACTAAGATGGATGCCATAACCTTAAAAATAGAATAGAGGTTGTCTTTGACACTAGTTCAAAGGGGAAATGCCGCTAGCGTCTTGAGGACCTTGGAGCCGGAGTGGCGGCGTGGGGCTGGGCCTAGGAGAGTGAATTAGTCTGTATGTTGACGAAGCATGTGGCGGATAAGGAGTGTATAGGTTTAAGTATTGACGAAGCATGTTGCTGATTGTGATCCTGTTTATAAATTATTATTATGTTTAACTTTTGACGAAGCGTGTTGCTGATTTGAAGTATGTAATTAATAACTTATTTCGTTTCTAGATTGTTTCAGAAAAATAGTTATTTGTTGTAAGTTGTTTGTTAGTTATGCAAGGCTGCAAAGTTGTTTTTTGGCGCGAGTACTTGTATAGAAACCTGCATGTGAAGAATTCTAATAGAATCCTGAGCTCAGCGAAGGTTTCAAAGGTACGAGAGGCAGAATAACGTTGCAGCCGAGCGAAACACACAACTTTTCACCTCACAACAGCGAGGAAAAAAAGTGATTTGCTAAAAAGAACATTTTAAAAAGTTTTGTTTTCGTGCTGGCCAGTGACATGAAATAGTTAGCATTTTCAGTGGATTGGCGGTAAGTATAGAAAAATATTGAATAGAGAGATTCGAATTTCAAAAACTCTTTCCACGCTAGCGGATAAAATTCACTTTTGCACTCAGATTTCGAATGATAAACAGAATCTTTCCGGGCTTGTGAGGTGAAAATAGTTATTTGTTATGCTAGGCTACTTTTATTGAAACCTGAGCGCTTAGCGAAGGTTTCAAAGGTACGAGACGCAGTATAACTTTGCAGCCGAGCGAAACACACAATTTTTCACCTCACAACAGCGAGGAAAAAACAAAAAGTTTTTTTTTTCGTGCTGGCCAGTGTCATGAAATAGTTATTAAGCATTTTCAATGGATTGGCGGTATATAAAAATATTGAATAGACAGATTCGAATTTCAAAAACTCTTTCCACGCTAGCGGATAAAATTCACTTTTGCACTCAGATTTCGAATGATAAACATAATCTTTCCGAGCTTGTGAGGTGAAAAAATATTTACCTATTTCTTTTTTTTTTCAAATATTCCTTTGCCAGCTGCTTGTTTCAAAATATTCATAGCATTGGCATTGTAGGTTGAGTATTCTATAGATTTCCTGACAGCGTATACTCGATAGGGACAGAGATATGACAAAAATGTATGAGAAATCGCGCCTTTGTTTGCCATAGTTGCAAGATTTTGTATGCAATTTCAACTGTGGCAAACAAAAATATCGCATACGCAGAAAGGGACAAACGATATGGATTTTGTCGCATTCACTCTGTGTAATTAGCGTATAAGGCTGTCTCGTTTTCGTGACTATTATTATTTTAATGCCTTTTCTAGTTGATTCTCTTTCTAGGATTGGCATTGATATAGGTACTGTTACCACAGAGTACTATTATTACCTATAATGTGGCATTGACCAAGAAGTTTCATTTACGTTAGTAGACATGCGATCTTCGGGTTCGCGTTACGAAAGAAATTACATTTTGGTGGTTAACTTTGTGATACTGAACCCTCGTTGCGGGAGTCCGACACGATCTGACCGTTTTTTTAAGGGTATATTATTCGGAGCGCGCTCCATACAAACGTACTATGGTGATATTTTCAATACTAACTAATTAAAGTCAATGAAATTTTGCAGAAACAATCTAGAAACAAATTTCTATGCTTGTATGGAGTCAGATTTTCGTTAAAATGTATAGTTGTCAAGTTACAGTGCCTCAAAGATTTCCATACAAATCTTAAAATAATCCAAGCATTGAAACTGTATATTTTAATGAAAATCTGACTCTATAGAAGCATAGAAATTGGTTTCTAGATTGTTTCTGCAAAATTTCATTGACTTTAATTGGTTAGTATTGAAAATATTACCATAGTACGTTTGTATGCAGCGCGCATTTTTGCTCTCGGAATAATATTCTCTTAACAGCCTGTACCTATAGATAAGAACAAAAATATACTTACTAGGCTGAGCCGCAACTGCTGTAAGCATCTGAAAATAACAAAAGAATGTGAACCAAAAACATCAATGGCTTTATGCCCCTTTCACACTAGGGCATGGCAGTGAGGGCAGGACAATGGGGCAGGGCAGTTGGGAAGGCAGTTCAGTTTTTCGATGGCATTCAGTTTCAGTTCAGCAGGGCAGTTTTTATTTATATTTAAGTACCTAAAATACAAATTTAATGCAGTACCTACATAGATTTATACACCACTTACTACTAGGGTTTGTATGTGATGATTCGAGTGTAGTCATTCTACGGTTGCCGTTAGTAAAATTTTACTTATGAGCTAGATAGGTACATTGTAGTAAAAACAACAAGATTCCGGCTGTCTTACCATTAGTGTCCGACCGAAGTTTCGTTTTCGGTTTCGGATTCGGCCAGTTTCGGCCCAAATTTGGAGTTTCGGTTTGGTTTCGGTTTCGGCAGAAAAACGGCCGAAACTAAGGCCGAAACCGAAACTACGTTCGTGAGTTATCGCCTGGTCTTCGGTGGCGATCGGCGTAGTGGGGAGCGTCAAATTCACTCCCCGCGCTCCTGTTTATGTCTTGCGCTGTTTGTTTTGTGGTGTGAATTTGGAGGTTATGTTCAGTTTGTGTTATATTACTTCCAATCAGGTAATATTTATTAAACTATATTTTTGATAAATAATCAATTTCATTTCAATTGTTGTATTTTTATCCAACGTACCTATTTGGTATTTTTGCAAAGTTTTAGTACCTTGTTCTACCTAGTACCTAAACTTTGTTTTCGATTAAAATAACGTTTTTACAAACTGATTTTGGTCTGGCTGTTCTATCACTCCAATGGAAGACATCCGTAAGAATTATGTGTGTATGTACAAATAAATAAAATTGCAATCAGTTACTTTTAGGTAAAAATTATATTATTCAAGTGCAGTGTACAGTGGGTAAACTTAAATTCGTGACATACTTTATCTCTTTAGACTATCAAACTGTACCTACAACGTTCACTGTGGGACCAACATTGAAATGGCGAAAAAAAACTGTCGTTCCATACATTTTGGCCGAGTCGCCGTTGACGTTTTCAATGGAACAGCTGATTTTTTCGCGTTTTCGGTGATGGCCCCATACTAAAAGTTGTTCAGTTTGATGGACTGAAGCATCCCCTTTAATATGTAGGTAATGTTTATTATTTACAAATCCGTTGTAAAGTTGTAATAACGCATATTCTGTGAAATTTCTACTGTCTAGCTATTACGGTTCAAAAGTTACAGCCCTAAATAGGTAGGACGGGTGGACGTAGGATTAGTAATGGTCCCGTTTTCATCCTTTGGGTACGGAACCCTAAAAACGACCACAGGACGACAAAAAATTATCAAATATCTTGCTGAACTGCACTGCTCTCGCTGTCACACGGGGGCAGCTACGAGGCAGTCGAGAGAAATAGGGTGGAGGGGAAGCGAACTGCTCTAGAAAAATAGACCGACCGACTATTCACTGCCCTGCCCTGTTTCTGCCATGGCAGTACTGTACTGCCCTGCCTCGGCGCGGCTGTTCACACGAAAGCAGTAGGTTCTGTCCTGCCCTCACTGCCCTGCCCTCGTGTGAAAAGAGCATAATGGATAGTCGCATTGCAAGTCTGCTGCTGGGCGAACGCCTCTGCTCTCCGGCTTGCCACGCGATGACGCGACTATAACTAAGTATGACGATGCACTTAATTCTTACCAAGAATAAAACGTAAAGAGTATTCATTTTGACGAATGACACCACTTTTAACACTTCAAGTTCAAGACTTTAACATTTATATGTGGGGACAATAATATTGTTGTCGATGCATATAAATGTAAAGAACACAATACTATATATTACGCACAGTAATGGCTGGCATCAATATAGGCAGGTACTATTTAGTTTTAATAGATTTCAACAAAATAAGGCAGTTGCGGTCATAATGATGACGACCTTAAGGTCGTGCCCGTCCCAGGCTCGGTCATAGTTAGATATCATCATCATCATCAGCCTATCATCGTCCACTGCTGAACATAGGCCTCTCCCAAGGCGCGCCACAAAGCTCTGTCCTCGGCCTTCTTCATCCAATCAATCCCCGCTACTTTTTTTAGGTCGTCTGTCCAGCGGGCAGCAGGGCGTCCCACACTACGCCTACCAGTTCGCGGTCTCCACTCCAGAACTCTGACACCCCACCGGTTGTCAGTTCTTCGGCAGATATGACCAGCCCATTACCACTTCAGCTTGCTAATTTTCTGAGCTATGTCAACCACTTTAGTTCTGTGACGTATCACTGCATTTCTGATATGATCTCTAAGAGAAACACCGACCTACCTGCATGTAAAATGCAGCTATCAGAGAAAAATTAAGCTAAATATACAGGGTGAAATTGATCATTAGCATCATTTGAAACTAAGAGTCTTCCCATCAAACTGAACAGCTTTTACTATGGAAGCAAACCAATCGGAGCAAAAAACAAATCTGCTGTCCCATACATTAGAGTCGTGTAGGCAGCGGCGGCGGGTGCAGTTTAGTATGGGACAGCAGATTTTTTTGTTGCTCCGATTGGTTTGCTCCCATAGTAAAAGTTGTTCAGTTTGATGGGTAGACTCTTAGTTTAAAAGGATGCTAATGATATCAATTTCACCCTGTAGATACGTAAATTTTTACAGACGTTCAAACTGAAAAACCTTTCTACAAGAACAACCAAGGTCATAATCGACAGAAAATCAGCGCTGAGCTCGTTGAGCCCAGCATAATGCTGAGTCGTAACCCTGTTTGCTGCTGCGGCACACACTGACCAGTCTCCAATCCAGAATCAATTAGGTATGTAAATTTTAAATTGTATGCTTTTAGTTTAATTTTTCTATATAATAGTTATTATGTCAGTGTGTTTTGTTGTGTATGCAAATAAAAATATTATCTTTCTTCTTTCTTTCAAATCGAAAAAGATATCACTCGTGGCCAACCCTACCCAAATGTATGGGGACAACAGATTTTCATTCGCGATTTCCACGTTGGTCCCATAGATAAAGTTGTTCTGCATAGTTGGTCCCTGTATATCCCGGGCGAAGCTAGGACGGGTCGCTAGTTGTGTAAATAAATACTTTTTCTCAAACATGCTTGGAAATTTGAGCATTATTTTGACAACCTTCTTCGATATAAATCGAAATTGCTGTACTGTGCGAGCAGCGGCCGGCAAAATTTGTATGAAAATCCATATCTGTCGTGGTTTAGCGGCCAAATAAATTACATAGTAAACTCATATCTGTCGTGTAAGTAATTTTAAAATATCGAACGATCTTTTACTCTGAAACATGGCAACCAAGGAGGTAACTTATCGAAGGTTTTATTTAAATTTCGAACTTGCAAATAGAAAGCTAACGAATGGACACCACAGATTAATAACAAGTTACTAGCTTTAACGCAGGAAAAACTATTGTTGTTCGTCATTGATTTGGAAAAGTTGATTGATTTTAATTTCCGCGCATTGTTTGAGAAAAGCACTATACAAGCCTTTGCCACAACTAGGCATTGATGGGCTTACGTATGTGTGCCTCGGCTTCGCTTCGGCCCACATATACACGTTCGTCCATCAATGCCTATTTTACTGGCCACTGCAGTAATGTACTACCTATTAAAAGTTTCTTCTGCCTACTTTTGGGTTTCGCGATATACCTATATATTTGCAACAAGCTGTTTAAATATTTAGTTTTTTTTTCTTTCTTTTATTCATCATTAAATATTCTATAGGTACCTAGGTGCAAGACGGTGACAGATCAAACAACCCATAATAGTTGAACTCTATGTCCATGAACATAGAGTTCAAACTATGAGGTGGTTGTGTGTACATTGTTGTTATATTTTATTATAAATAGATACTAAGAAGCATTCATAGAGGTCTCCACTCACTGATTAACTGATTCATCTATTCTACAGTATAGCCCAGTCATTTTACGGTTTGAGCCGGGACTAATTAAGAATAAATTGATATTTTATTCGGTATATCCATTGACTTACACTCTAGCGATAGACAGGCCCTTTCATAGAAGCAACATGTTCCACTTGAATGCGGTGGACGCACCGCATTGATGTCCCCGAGTTCACTATGGCAATGACAGACCACAACGTGTCATTTTTTGATGTTTTGTTGTTTGTTTGAACGAGCTTGTCTATCGCTAGAGTATACCTATGTCAGTGGGTATAATCATTTAAGATAACATTTTAGCATAGAAATATACTTACAAAAATTTTACAAAAATCGCGTCAGCAATAACCCAAAATTAAAAGGCGTAATGTCATCTAATCATGAGTGAAGCACCCATTTCTTTTGTGTGCGTGCTGTCACGCGGTACATAAGGTGACGGGTGTCGGACCTGCGCCTAGAGCTAGTGCATCTGTGTGAGTGTAGGTCCCTTGTAGAACTTTTGTTACTCTCTGTACAATAGCTACTGAGCTCCATGGGCGTAGCAATGATTTTTTCCCAGGTTGGGCCAGGCCCAGGCGAGGTTGATGTAATAAAAACTAAAACATAGAGCGAGCGAAGCGAGCTCGAGATTTCACTTAATCCTGGAGCGAGCAATGCATCTAGCGGTCTTTGTGATACAATCGTAGCCAGGAGCGAGCGAAGCGAGCTCGATGTTTCACTGAATTCTGGAGCGAGCGAAGCTAAGTGAGCTTGTAATTTACTACAATGCATCTAGGTCTTTGTGATACAATCGTAGCCAGGAGCGAGCGAAGCGAGCTCGACATTTCCCTGAATTCTGGAGCGAGCGAAGCGAGCTCGAGATTTTTACGACCTAAAAACTGGAACGATCACAGCAAACTCAAGATAACTACTCTATGAAAAGATATACGATCCAAATCGCTCGAGATTTTACTGCAATATGTCTAGCCAGGAGCGAGCGAAGCGAGCTCGACATTTCACTGAATTCTGGAGCGAGCGAAGCTAAGTGAGATCGTGATTTACTGCAATGCATCTAGGTCTTTGTGATACAATCGTAGCCAGGAGCGAGCGAACCGAGCTCGACATTTCACTGAATTCTGGAGCGAGCGAAGCGAGCTCGAGATTTTTACGACCTAAAACCTGGAACGAGCACAGCAAACTCAAGGTAACTACTCTATATGAAAAGATATACGATCCAAAACCTAGAGCGAGTGAAGCGAGCTCGACATTTTACTGCAATATGTCTAGCCAGGAGCGAGCGCAGCGAGCTCGAAATTTTGCAGCAATATAAATAAGAGAACAGTACGTTCTAAAAACAGGAGCGAGCGAAGCGAGCTCAAGATTCTGCTTCAAGATTTGCAAGGTTTTGTGAATGCATATTCTGACCACATTGTCTTTTCAAGAAAGTGGATATAAGAAACGAAACACAAGAAATTAAATACCTATCGTGTTTATTTATTATTATCACCTTTTGATATCTCTTATTTTTAGTAAGTAATTCATTTAATTTCTGGGGTGGGCCAGAAGGATTCTGGGGTGGGCCGGGCCCACCCGGCCCCCCCCCCTTGCTACGCCTATGCTGAGCTCTGTCATTCGCGTGCGTAGCCGACACACTCTTGGCCGGTTTTAGTGTTAGCATCCACCCCTTCTAAAAACCACAATCAAATTATGACAAAATTACTTTCCCCTTGAGAATTTTATCGCCATTAATTACATTATTATCGCTCGTAATTCAATACTCAGTAAACTCGATAGTTTCGCGCCATTCTCTAATCCAAATATTTTGACACTGTCGGCCATTTTGTTAATTGGATTTGGATAATCAACAGAGTCCGGAATTGTGGTAACACTTTAACCTCATGTCGCAGGGCAACAATCTTGAAGTCTGACTGGGCTATGCAACGCTGCCGAGAATTGCGTTACTACTATAACCGTACGATTCACCGCGAAAAGCAAGCCTACTTCACGAAATTTGTCAATAATAACAGACAAAAAACCATCTTCGATGTGGCGCCATATTATCAACAATGTATTAAGACATAATGTACCACATCTAACTAACTACCACATCCCATCCACACATTATCCAGAACCACTTGAACCGCCTCCCATCCGTCCCCTGCACCCTAACCGCCCGCGCACTCTTCAAAAGTACGCCCGCTCACTCTCAAGCACCCTCATGAACGCACGCACACACGCACATACACACACACACACACACCCCCACACACACACACACCCCCACACACACACACACACACACACACAAATTGCATTGCAAAACTCTTAAAATAAGTATAAACTTTTTCATTTTAGTTTTTATTATTATTGCTAAGGCAACTTGTGTCTTAGCTGTCAAGTTTAGCATAACATTAATTTATGTACACTAAGATTGGGGAAGCCACTGCAGCATGTACCACAGCTTGCTCTCACATGCTGCAGGGATTTCATTGATGTATTGTAACTGTTATGTGTCAAATAAACGTTTATTATTATTATTAATGTTGGACCCTCAATACCTACCTGCTCCTCTTTTGTCCATACTACTTGACACCACACCAAGAAGTTTGGAATCCTCTATAGTGGAGTGCAGACTGCCTATCAAGACTTGAAACATGATAATACTCCTTGGTGGTCGGTAATGATCGTTCTTTTCCGTCGTGTCGTTGTTTTTTGTGAAGTTAACTTTGTCCCTTTCTAATCCAACGTACAAAATTGTAGCTCCTCTCCTGTCATTTTCATAACTACGTCATTGAATAGAAAGCGACACACCTAAAATTGGAAATATCGACGACGCCATTGCCAATTTTCTTGAATCAATGCTTGTAAGGAGGAGTGTTATCCTGCACCACACACTCAAACACAAACGTCAAAAAAACGGACATTCTTGCCATGGCATGGCTCCCTCTATGCCTTTAGGTATAATCTCTTTGCTATGGTGCTATGTTTCTGTGGGGTATTCACTGTGCAATGAGAAAAAAAGGAAAGAGAATGAAACTTTATTCAGCAATAATTAAAATCGAGAACGTTAAAAACATTTAAAATCTTTTAACCTAGCCTTTTCCATTAGTAATGATACAAAATCGTTTTGAAAAATTCCGTGTTGTCTTAAAAACAATTTATGTTAAATTTAATTTAAGTTTGTCTATTTAGGAATTTTATGCGGTATTTATCGAGCTATTCGCACTCCACTGTATATTCGGATTGAGTCGAAGAACTACTGCTGGATGAGCTACTGCTTGAACTGGATTCGCTTGCACTGGATTGACTTGAACTGGATTCGCTTGCACTGTATTGGCTTGCACTGGATTCACTTGCATTGGATTCGCTTGCACTGGATTCGCTTTCACTGTTTTGGCTTGCACTGGATTGGCTTGAATTGGATTCGCTTGAACTGGATTGACTTGAACTGGATTCGCTTGCACTGTATTGGCTTGCACTGGATTCACTTGCATTGGATTCGCTTGCAATGGATTCGCTTTCACTGTATTGGCTTGCACTGAATTGGCTTGAATTGGATTCGCTTGCAATGTATTGGCTTGCACTGGATTCGCTTGCACTGGATTGGCTTGAACTGGATTCACTTGCATTGAATTCACTTGTATTGGATTCGCTTACACTGGATTGGCTTTCACTAGATTCGCTTGCACTGATATTCTTTGTAGACTCATCTTTGCTTGAGCCATTCTTGTTTAAATTGTCTGTGCTAGTCTTTGTCGACTCGTCTTTGCTTGTGTTGTCTGTGCTAGTCTTTGTCGACTCGTCTTTGCTTGTGTTGTCCGTGCTAGTATTGTCTGTGCTAGTGTTTGTAGACTTGTCTGTGCTAGTCTTTGTTGACTTGTCGTTGCTTGTCTTGTCTGTGCTAGTATTGTCTGTGCTAGTGTTTGTAGACTTGTCTGTGCTAGTGTTTGTAGATTTGTCTGTGCTAGTATTTGTAGACTTGTCTGTGCTAGTCTTTGTTGACTTGTCGTTGCTTGACTTGTCTGTGCTAGTATTGTCTGTGCTAGTGTTTGTAGACTTGTCTGTGCTAGTCTTTGTCGACTTGTCGTTGCTTGTCTTGTCTGTGCTAGTGTTTGTAGACTTGTCTGTGCTAGTCTTTGTAGACTTGTCTGTGCTAGTCTTTGTTGACTTGTCGTTGCTTGTCTTGTCTGTGCTAGTATTGTCTGTGCTAGTATTTGTAGACTTGTCTGTGCTAGTCTTTGTTGACTTGTCGTTGCTTGACTTGTCTGTGCTAGTGTTTGTAGACTTGTCTGTGCTAGTCTTTGTTGACTTGTCTGTGCTAGTTTTTGTAGACTTGTCATTGCTTGTCTTTGTAGACTTATCTGTGCTAGTATTGTCTGTGCTAGTGTTTGTAGACTTGTCTGTGCTAGTGTTTGTAGACTTGTCTGTGCTAGTCTTTGTCGACTTGTCGTTGCTTGTCTTGTCTGTGCTAGTATTATCTGTGCTAGTATTTGTAGACTTGTCTGTGCTAGTCTTTGTTGACGTGTCGTTGCTTGTCTTGTCTGTGCTAGTATTGTCTGTGCTAGTATTTGTAGACTTGTCTGTGCTAGTCTTTGTTGACTTGTCTGTGCTAGTGTTTGTAGACTTGTCTGTGCTAGTCTTTGTTGACTTGTCTGTGCTAGTTTTTGTAGACTTGTCATTGCTTGTCTTTGTAGACTTATCTGTGCTAGTATTGTCTGTGCTAGTGTTTGTAGACTTGTCTGTGCTAGTGTTTGTAGACTTGTCTGTGCTAGTATTTGTAGACTTGTCTGTGCTAGTCTTTGTTGACTTGTCGTTGCTTGTCTTGTCTGTGCTAGTATTGTCATTGCTAGTATTTGTAGACTTGTCTGTGCTAGTCTTTGTTGACTTGTCTGGGCTAGTGTTTGTAGACTTGTCTGTGCTAGTCTTTGTTGACTTGTCTGTGCTAGTTTTTGTAGACTTGTCATTGCTTGTCTTTGTAGACTTATCTGTGCTAGTCTTTGTAGACTTGTCGTTGCTTGTCTTGTCTGTGCTAGTATTGTCTGTGCTAGTATTTGTAGACTTGTCTGTGCTAGTCTTTGTTGACTTGTCGTTGCTTGTCTTGTCTGTGCTAGTATTGTCTGTGCTAGTCTTTGTAGACTTGTCTTTGCTTGTCTTGTCTGTGCTAGTATTGTCTGTGCTAGTGTTTGTAGACTTGTCTGTGCTAGTCTTTGTTGACTTGTCTGTGCTAGTCTTTGTAGACTTGTCGTTGCTTGTCTTGTCTGTGCTAGTATTGTCTGTGCTAGTGTTTGTAGACTTGTCTGTGCTAGTGTTTGTAGACTTGTCTGTGCTAGTGTTTGTAGACTTGTCTGTGCTAGTGTTTGTAGACTTGTCTGTGCTAGTCTTTGTAGACTTGTCTGTGCTAGTCTTTGTTGACTTGTCGTTGCTTGTCTTGTCTGTGCTAGTATTTGTAGACTTGTCTGTGCTAGTCTTTGTTGACTTGTCATTGCTTGTCTTTGTAGACTTGTCTGTGCTAGTATTGTCTGTGCTAGTGTTTGTAGACTTGTCTGTGCTAGTGTTTGTAGACTTGTCTGTGCTAGTATTTGTAGACTTGTCATTGCTTGTCTTTGTAGACTTATCTGTGCTAGTATTGTCTGTGCTAGTGTTTGTAGACTTGTCTGTGCTAGTGTTTGTAGACTTGTCTGTGCTAGTCTTTGTTGACTTGTCTGTGCTAGTTTTTGTAGACTTGTCATTGCTTGTCTTTGTAGACTTATCTGTGCTAGTATTGTCTGTGCTAGTGTTTGTAGACTTGTCTGTGCTAGTGTTTGTAGACTTGTCTGTGCTAGTCTTTGTCGACTTGTCGTTGCTTGTCTTGTCTGTGCTAGTATTATCTGTGCTAGTATTTGTAGACTTGTCTGTGCTAGTCTTTGTTGACGTGTCGTTGCTTGTCTTGTCTGTGCTAGTATTGTCTGTGCTAGTATTTGTAGACTTGTCTGTGCTAGTCTTTGTTGACTTGTCTGGGCTAGTGTTTGTAGACTTGTCTGTGCTAGTCTTTGTTGACTTGTCTGTGCTAGTCTTTGTTGACTTGTCTGTGCTAGTGTATGTAGACTTGTCTGTGCTAGTCTTTGTTGACTTGTCTGTGCTAGTCTTTGTAGACTTGTCGTTGCTTGTCTTGTCTGTGCTAGTATTGTCTGTGCTAGTGTTTGTAGACTTGTCGTTGCTTGTCTTGTCTGTGCTAGTATTGTCTGTGCTAGTGTTTGTAGACTTGTCTGTGCTAGTGTTTGTAGACTTGTCTGTGCTAGTCTTTGTAGACTTGTCTGTGCTAGTCTTTGTTGACTTGTCGTTGCTTGTCTTGTCTGTGCTAGTATTGTCTGTGCTAGTATTTGTAGACTTGTCTGTGCTAGTCTTTGTTGACTTGTCGTTGCTTGTCTTGTCTGTGCTAGTATTGTCTGTGCTAGTATTTGTAGACTTGTCTGTGCTAGTCTTTGTTGACTTGTCTGTGCTAGTGTTTGTAGACTTGTCTGTGCTAGTCTTTGTTGACTTGTCTGTGCTAGTTTCTGTAGACTTGTCATTGCTTGTCTTTGTAGACTTATCTGTGCTAGTCTTTGTAGACTTGTCGTTGCTTGTCTTGTCTGTGCTAGTATTGTCTGTGCTAGTGTTTGTAGACTTGTCTGTGCTAGTATTTGTAGACTTGTCTGTGCTAGTCTTTGTTGACTTGTCGTTGCTTGTCTTGTCTGTGTTAGTATTGTCTGTGCTAGTATTTGTAGACTTGTCTGTGCTAGTCTTTGTTGACTTGTCTGGGCTAGTGTTTGTAGACTTGTCTGTGCTAGTCTTTGTTGACTTGTCTGTGCTAGTTTTTGTAGACTTGTCATTGCTTGTCTTTGTAGACTTATCTGTGCTAGTCTTTGTAGACTTGTCGTTGCTTGTCTCGTCTGTGCTAGTATTGTCTGTGCTAGTATTTGTAGACTTGTCTGTGCTAGTCTTTGTTGACTTGTCGTTGCTTGTCTTGTCTGTGCTAGTATTGTCTGTGCTAGTATTTGTAGACTTGTCTGTGCTAGTCTTTGTTGACTTGTCTGTGCTAGTGTTTGTAGACTTGTCTGTGCTAGTCTTTGTTGACTTGTCTGTGCTAGTTTTTGTAGACTTGTCATTGCTTGTCTTGTCTGTGCTAGTATTGTCTGTGCTAGTGTTTATAGACTTGTCTGTGCTAGTATTGTCTGTGCTAGTGTTTGTAGACTTGTCTGTGCTAGTCTTTGTTGACTTGTCTGTGCTAGTCTTTGTAGACTTGTCGTTGCTTGTCTTGTCTGTGCTAGTATTGTCTGTGCTAGTGTTTATAGACTTGTCTGTGCTAGTGTTTGTAGACTTGTCTGTGCTAGTCTTTGTTGACTTGTCGTTGCTTGTCTTGTCTGTGCTAGTATTGTCTGTGCTAGTATTTGTAGACTTGTCTGTGCTAGTGTTTGTAGACTTGTCTGTGCTAGTCTTTGTAGACTTGTCTGTGCTAGTATTTATATACTTGTCTGTACTTGTCTTTGTAGACTTGTCGTTGCTTGTCTTGTCTGTGCTAGTATTGTCTGTGCTAGTGTTTGTAGACTTGTCTGTGCTAGTCTTTGTAGACTTGTCTGTGCTAGTCTTTGTAGACTTGTCTGTGCTAGTCTTTGTAGACTTGTCTGTGCTAGTCTTTGTAGACTTGTCTGTGCTAGTCTTTGTAGACTTGTCTGTGCTAGTCTTTGTTGACTTGTCGTTGCTTGTCTTGTCTGTGCTAGTATTGTCTGTGCTAGTGTTTGTAGACTTGTCTGTGCTAGTCTTTGTTGACTTGTCTGTGCTAGTCTTTGTCGACTTGTCGTTGCTTGTCTTGTCTGTGCTAGTGTTTGTAGACTTGTCTGTGCTAGTCTTTGTAGACTTGTCTGTGCTAGTCTTTGTTGACTTGTCGTTGCTTGTCTTGTCTGTGCTAGTATTGTCTGTGCTAGTATTTGTAGACTTGTCTGTGCTAGTCTTTGTTGACTTGTCTGTGCTAGTGTTTGTAGACTTGTCTGTGCTAGTCTTTGTTGACTTGTCTGTGCTAGTTTTTGTAGACTTGTCATTGCTTGTCTTTGTAGAGTTATCTGTGCTAGTCTTTGTAGACTTGTCATTGCTTGTCTTGTCTGTGCTAGTATTGTCTGTGCTAGTATTTGTAGACTTGTCTGTGCTAGTGTTTGTAGACTTGTCTGTGCTAGTGTTTGTAGACTTGTCTGTGCTAGTCTTTGTAGACTTGTCTGTGCTAGTCTTTGTAGACTTGTCGTTGTTCGTGTTTCTAGACTTGTCTGTGCTAGTCTTTGTTGACTTGTCTGTGCTAGTCTTTGTAGACTTGTCGTTGCTTGTCTTTGTAGACTTGTCTGTGCTAGTCTTTGTAGACTTGTCGTTGTTCGTGTTTCTAGACTTGTCTGTGCTAGTCTTTGTAGACTTGTCTGTGCTAGTCTTTGTAGACTTGTCATTGCTTGTCTTTGTAGACTTATCTGTGCTAGTCTTTGTAGACTTGTCTTTGCTTGTCTTGTCTGTGCTAGTATTGTCTGTGCTAGTGTTTGTAGACTTGTCTGTGCTAGTCTTTGTTGACTTGTCTGTGCTAGTCTTTGTAGACTTGTCGTTGCTTGTCTTGTCTGTGCTAGTATTGTCTGTGCTAGTGTTTGTAGACTTGTCTGTGCTAGTGTTTGTAGACTTGTCTGTGCTAGTCTTTGTAGACTTGTCGTTGTTCGTGTTTCTAGACTTGTCTGTGCTAGTCTTTGTAGACTTGTCTGTGCTAGTCTTTGTAGACTTGTCATTGCTTGTCTTTGTAGACTTATCTGTGCTAGTCTTTGTAGACTTGTCATTGCTTGTCTTGTCTGTGCTAGTATTGTCTGTGCTAGTGTTTGTAGACTTGTCTGTGCTAGTGTTTGTAGACTTGTCTGTGCTAGTCTTTGTAGACTTGTCTGTGCTAGTATTTGTAGACTTGTCTGTGCTAGTCTTTGTTGACTTGTCATTGCTTGTCTTTGTAGACTTGTCTGTGCTAGTCTTTGTAGACTTGTCGTTGTTCGTGTTTCTAGACTTGTCTGTGCTAGTCTTTGTAGACTTGTCGTTGCTTGTCTTGTCTGTGCTAGTATTGTCTGTGCTAGTGTTTGTAGACTTGTCTGTGCTAGTCTTTGTAGACTTGTCTGTGCTAGTCTTTGTTGACTTGTCGTTGCTTGTCTTGTCTGTGCTAGTATTGTCTGTGCTAGTATTGTCTGTGCTAGTATTTGTAGACTTGTCTGTGCTAGTCTTTGTTGACTTGTCATTGCTTGTCTTTGTAGACTTGTCTGTGCTAGTCTTTGTTGACTTGTCGTTGCTTGTCTTGTCTGTGCTAGTGTTGTCTGTGCTAGTGTTTGTAGACTTGTCTGTGCTAGTTTTTGTAGACTTGTCTGTGCTAGTCTTTGTTGACTTGTCTGTGCTAGTTTTTGTAGACTTGTCATTGCTTGTCTTTGTAGACTTATCTGTGCTAGTCTTTGTAGACTTGTCGTTGCTTGTCTTGTCTGTGCTAGTATTGTCTGTGCTAGTGTTTGTAGACTTGTCTGTGCTGGTGTTTGTAGACTTGTCTGTGCTAGTCTTTGTTGACTTGTCGTTGCTTGTCTTGTCTGTGCTAGTATTGTCTGTGCTAGTGTTTGTAGACTTGTCTGTGCTAGTCTTTGTTGACTTGTCTGTGCTAGTCTTTGTAGACTTGTCGTTGCTTGTCTTGTCTGTGCTAGTGTTTGTAGACTTGTCTGTGCTAGTGTTTGTAGACTTGTCTGGGCTAGTGTTTGTAGACTTGTCTGTGCTAGTCTTTGTTGACTTGTCTGTGCTAGTTTTTGTAGACTTGTCATTGCTTGTCTTTGTTGACTTGTCTGTGCTAGTTTTTGTAGACTTGTCATTGCTTGTCTTTGTAGACTTATCTGTGCTAGTCTTTGTAGACTTGTCGTTGCTTGTCTTGTCTGTGCTAGTATTGTCTGTGCTAGTGTTTGTAGACTTGTCTGTGCTAGTGTTTGTAGACTTGTCTGTGCTAGTCTTTGTAGACTTGTCTGTGCTAGTCTTTGTTGACTTGTCGTTGCTTGTCTTGTCTGTGCTAGTATTGTCTGTGCTAGTGTTTGTAGACTTGTCTGTGCTAGTCTTTGTTGACTTGTCATTGCTTGTCTTTGTAGACTTGTCTGTGCTAGTCTTTGTAGACTTGTCGTTGCTTGTCTTGTCTGTGCTAGTGTTTGTAGACTTGTCGGTGCTAGTCTTTGTTGATTTGTCTGTGCTTGTCTTTGTAGACTTGTCTGTGCTAGTCTTTGTAGACTTGTCGTTGCTTGTCTTGTCTGTGCTAGTATTGTCTGTGCTAGTGTTTGTAGACTTGTCTGTGCTGGTCTTTGTTGACTTGTCTGTGCTAGTCTTTGTTGACTTGTCTGTGCTAGTCTTTGTAGACTTGTCTGTGCTAGTATTTATATACTTGTCTGTGCTAGTCTTTATAGACTTGTCGTTGCTTGTCTTTTCTGTGCTAGTATTGTCTGTGCTAGTGTTTGTAGACTTGTCTGTGCTAGTCTTTAAAGACTTATCTGTGCTAGTCTTTCTAAACTCGTCTTCGCTTGAGTTGACTGTGCTTGTATTTATTTTACTTGATTTGTCAGTGCTTGATCTTGAGTTGGAGTTGGATGAAGATTCAGAAGATTGACTTTGTGATCCGGAAGGTTGTAGGAAGGAGTTACCGTTGCTTATCACGCTATTGTATTCGCTAGCTGATTGGCTGGCTGCATTAGCTGATTGCTGTTGGCTTTTATATTCTTCACTGACGGATTTCACGTCACCGCTTCTATTTGTATCACCAATTTTTGAAGTGCTTGACCACAAGTTTGATCTGGATGCAGAAGATTGGCTGTTGGAAGCTTCTTGTGATGAGATTGATTGCTGGATGGACTGTCCACCGCTAGTCATGCTTGTAAATTGACTGGTGGATTGGTGGCTGGCGGCACTAGCAGCTTGTTGTTGGGTGTCAGATGCCGCTCTGAAGGATCTAATGAGCTCGCCGCCATTGCTGCTACTTGATGATTCACTGCTTGATGATGAACTTGAGCTGGAGGAACTTGAAGATTCACTGCTGGATGCCGTTTGGCTGGTGAATGAACTATCTGAAATTTGAGAAAAAATGATTTTCAAACTAGAGTAAGTTGTCTTTAAATGAATGATACTTTGAAAAAGAGACAAATAATTCTTTTATGCAGGTAAGTAAGTATATTAAAATTGTCGAATTGTGTCCAATTCATAAATTGCTAGTAGTTCGGGCGGCCGTGAAGAAATCTTACACCCATCGAGCTTATGAATAATTCAGTTTTCATGCAATAGTTTACTATTAGGAGATGCAAAAAAACTTGGTCGGCCGACTCCTATCCTGGTGGGTTTTGTGCAGGAATGAGTAGTAACCTCTCTGAGACGACACTAATTACCCATCGAGCTCATGAACCAAATTATGCTTATCCGATTGGTTTTAGTTAGTGTAACGAAGTATACTCGGTCGTCCGCCGGATGAGATACGCTCTATGAGCTTATGGATAAAATGTATGCCAAATCAAAGGTTAGGCCTTTACCTTCAATATTTCATCGGTCGTCCTGGCCGAAACCTGGTGGTTTCTGGCGGCCAACCAGATTTATCCTATACCTATACCACCAGGTTTTGGCCAGGACGACCGATGAAATATTGAAGGTAAAGGCCTAACCTTTGATTTGGCACACATTTCATCCATAAGCTCGATGGGTGAGAAGTCTTCCAAAATTTGACCACAATTTTTGGTTGGCCAGCACAACTTGCCAGGATGATCGGCGGACGAACGAGTGTACTTCGTTACACTAACTAAAACCATTTTTTTTTTCTGTTGAATCTGCACCGTGGCAAACTGTTTTTTTTTTAAATAAGCCACTACAATGAGTGAAAATTGTCTTCTATGACAGCTTCCTTCATTGCTTTGTTCCAATGAGCTCTCCCTTTGTCTTATGGGAATCTGAGGCTCAGTCCCGGAATGTCCCTTTGCTTCCGCCTCACTCTCACATGGCGTAGTCCACCATCTCCACTCAGCTGGGATGCAAGATCATTAACATGCTGGGATAGTTTACGCTGGTATTTCACACTGTATTCTGTGATTTCTTGCTTGTCTGTATTTACGTTAAGATCAAGATACATATATAGAGTCCTTCTTAATATGCTGACACTTTTTTAAAGGGATGATCAGACCATCAAACTGAACAAATTTCTCTATGGGACCAACATCGAAATCGCGAAAAAAAAATCTGCTGTCCTGCAAGCTGGTCTGCAGTTTAGTATGAAACAGCTGATTTTTTTTCGCGATTTCAATGTTAGTCCCATAGAGAAAGTTGTTCAGTTTGATGGTCTGATCATCCCCTTGAAAAAGTGTCAGCATATTATGTTGGACCCTGTATTTATTGCTTATGCATTGTGGGATGTTGAACTTGCTTCTTAATTTCTTGCTCTGGAATCTCTCTAGGATTTCGAGGTTACTATTACTAGCTTGGCCCCACAATTGTATTCCATACGTCCATATTGGTTTCAGTATTGTTTTGTATACTACCATTTTACTGCTGTCATTTAGTTGGAAATGGCGCCCGATTAGGCAGTATACAAGGTGTTACAAAAATACAAATAAACATTTAAGGGGATGGTTTAGACCATCAAACTGAACAACTTTTACTATGGGACCAATATCGAAATCGCGAAAAAAAAAAATTATGTTCTATACTCTACAAATCGACTCGAGCTAAAATATGTAAGAGGATATCCGATTTTTTTTCGCTATTTCGATGTTGGTCCCATAGAGAAAGTTGTTCAGTTTGACGGTCTAAACAACCCCCTTAAGAGTTTTAAAAATGTATTCTTACTTATGTAACACCCTGTACCTATATTACGGACTTTTAGTCCTAGTTGTTTTCTCTTGGTCCATTATGTGCTGCACCCCGTTTTTCGGTTCTTTGCTATAACTTGTTGGTGTTGACATCTATGGCAAGTCCCCACAGACCTATACGAAACGCTGTTCAGGTTGATGGTCTGGAGTGCGATTTTTTAATCTCATATGGTGAGCTCAGCAGTTGAAAATGTCAAAATTACTACGGAGATATGCATCTTTCTACTGCTGATTTGCCTATCAAAAATCATACTCAAGGAGAGCTATTTTTGAAAGTCAAAACAGCAGTAGAAAGATGCGTATCTCCATAGTTATTTTGACATTTTCAACTGCTGAGCTCACCGAATGAGATTCAAAAATCGCACTCCTGATCCAAAAACAGTCAGCATAATTATTAAAGAAGGACCATGTAATACTCATCATCATCATCATCATCTCAGCCGATGGACGTCCACTGCTGGACATAGGCCTCCCCCAAGGATCGCCATAACGACCGGTCCTGCGCCGCCCTCATCCAACGGTTTCCCGCCGCCTTCACCAGGTCGTCGGTCCACCGTGTGGGGGGCCTACCCACGCTGCGCTTTCCGGTACGCGGCCGCCACTCGAGAACCTTCCGGCCCCATCGGCCATCGGTTCTGCGAGCAATGTGCCCCGCCCACTGCCACTTTAGTTTAGCAATTCTTTGGGCTACCATGTAATACTAACAAGAGCTTTTTGACTTTGACTGAGCCTTTTATTGTGTGACAGGAGATCAAAAAAAAACATTACCTTCAACCGTAGAGAATATTGGTATAGCTGCACCCCAAGAAGGATCTGCAAAAAAAATTTATTAAGAGGATAGGAGAGTTTTTTCCATACAAACACGTATTCCCCTGTTTCCTCCCTGTATAATATAATATAAAAATATATGTATAATATAAAAAGCCGTGGTGGTCCAGTGGCGAGTAACCTTGCCTGCCGTGCAGGAGGCGATGGTTCGATCCCCGTCCATGCTGACTCGTACCAATGAGTTTTTCGGAATTTATGTACGATTTGTAACACCATTGGCTTTTCGGTGAAGGAAAACATCGTGAGGAAACCTGCATGCTTCAATTTCGAGGCATGTTTTGTAACCCACTGTCCAGCCACGGGTCATAACATTTTCAAAACAGCAATAGTCCACCTTGCGGGTGAACTACGGGCAATATAGGTGAGGTGGACCCCGGGTCAGTAAAAGTGCCCGTAGTCCACCCAGGTGGACTTGTCAGGTGGACCACGGGTAACGAACCGTTCTGAGGTTTCAGAAGATCTCTGACTACCCCCTCGGTGAATATAGTCGTGAGCATATGCTAATGCATGCCTCCCTGTATAATGACACTAAAGCAAACATTTTTTTACAATCTATGTTACCTCTGCTAGTCCCATCCTTTGCTTTTTTGCATTAATTAATTGTATGAACTAGAGACCTTCGAAAATAAAAAATTTAACTACCTGTTTTCAGACATCCAGAAAACTAATTTGACGAATATAAATAAAAAAAGCAAAACATACAGACATAGCCAAATTCTTTCTCAATATTATTCTTAAAACAATTATCAATATCGGTTTAGTTTTGGAGGAGGAAACAGGGGAATACGAAATACTGATCTCGTCTATTTTATTTAGATAAAATTGGTCGGAGCTGCAGTCTCTTTCGCACTCTAGTCGGTGGGGTGTATGGGTGGGGCGGATCGGACAAATATGTACCTATACAGTCGGAAAAGTGACCTGGAGTGCGATTTTTGAATGTCATACGTCGAACTCAGCAGTAGCAAATGTCCAAATTACTATGAAGATGTGCATCTTTCTACTGCTGGTTTGACTTTCAAAAATCATACTTCAGGAGTGCAATTTTGAAAGTCAAATCAGTAGCTGAAAGATACATATATCTCCTTAGAAATTTTGACATTTACAACCGCTTCAGGAAAATGAATGAAGGAATTCATTCAGCGAATGAGATTCAAAAATCGCACTCCTGGAGTGCGATTTTTGAATCTCATTCGCTGACCTCAGCAGTTGAAAATGACAAAATTACTATGGAGCTATGCATCTTTCTACTGCTGATTTGACTTGCAAAAATCGCTCTCCTGTAGTATGATTTTTGAAAGTCAAATCAGCAGTAGAAAGATCCATATCTCCATAGTAATTTTGACATTTTCAACTGCTGAGCTCACCGAATGAGATTCAAAAATCGCACTCCTGTTCTCCAAATTAGCATTTCAGACCGCAAACTTTTACTATGGGAGAAAATCTGTCAGAGCATAAAAAAATCAACTCAAATGTATGAAACAGCTGATTTTTTTGTGTTCCGATCGGTTTGCCTAGTAGTTTGATGGGTAGTAGAGTATGTGGTTTAAAGGTTAATTATACTTTTACTTCCACGCTGTAGTAATGAAGGCAAATAAAGGCTAAAAATGCCTTGACCTCGAAACCCATTTACTTTGAGTAATCTTTTGTGAAACCTTCTGAATTATGTTAATTACATTATATACTAAAATGTTTACCCATTTTTTTTGCCGCTCTCCATTATTCCGAGGTTTCCGTACCCCTAAACTTTACATAGTGTTTTTTAACAAGGACAGTATGGGGAAATCCAAAACCACAAGAGATACAAGGAAACTGTCTTTGGAACCCATAGGTTTTTTTTGTGAACACAATTTTGGCATCATCAATTTTTGGTCTAGCGTGAGGTTGCCCAAAAATTAAAAAAAAAATTACAAACTTACAACTTTTTTTTTATGCTGTTCGACTCAGTTTTATGTAGGGATCATTTCATTGTATAGGAAGTAAAGAATCTGGACAGCACAAGTTGGTCAAATTTGATTTAAAAAAAAGCATACAATTTAGCGCGAGTCCGACACACACTTGACCAATTTTTATTATTGATTGTTTACTTTGAAGTATGCTCTATAATCACACCAAGTTTTGCGCTTGTATGTAGGTATTACCGTTTTTACGACATGCTCATATTTTGCTGCTTAGTCTGAATGAAATGAATGAAATATACTTTATTTACACCAAAAACACAGATAAGTACAGCATTGAAAAAGAAACAAACAAACAAAAAATCTGCTTACTTAAAAACACAAATTCTTACTATTTTATTATCTGCAAGGTCACTCGCCCCTGTCTCGTCAACGCCATCTATCGAGCCATTAGGAACAACTTTTTCTTTTTAAATGGTTTTCTGAAAATCCCTCACTAGCTTGTTAGCCCGTTTTCGCGATTATTATTATATGAATGCCCGTTCCAGTTATACTCCTTCTAGGTTCTGTGACAAGAAATCCTTAAAAAAATTACCTTTAGCCACAGATGATATTGGTATGGCTGCGCCACCAGTAGGATCTGTAGAAGAAACAAAAATAAAATAAAAACCCGTTGTTAATTGCAATAATTGCACAATCAAAAAAATAATGTAGTACTAACAAGAGACACTAGATAAACTAATGGTGAATATGAATAAATACCAAATATCGAAAACTATTTTAAGTTCTTCTAAAACGAGAAAAAAATGTTTCAAAGTAACTAAATGAAAAAATACATCATCTTTGGGGACGATTTTCTATCGAGTGAAGTAGGTACCTAATTCCAATCGTGTATTCAATTTATGATTTTTTCACTAGATAAACTAGGTATCCAAGAATACTGAGGGTATGACTTTGGTTTCGGTAAGTGCGTTCACACACGATGACGCACTGACGGAGCGGCAATGTCAGTTCATAGAACCACACCCGGTGCGTCAATCACCGTGTGTGCTTCTACGTGCGGTTTCATACAACTCCTTGCTTCACAAATGACGGACTGACGTCTGCCGCTGCGTCAGTGCGTCATCGTGTGTGAACGCACTAAATTGTATAAAAATCTAGTCAAAAAATGTAAAATAAAAGATGCTATTATGCGGTATTTCGACTTTCTCTAAGATAAGATTAGAATCTTATTCCTACTTTCAGTCCATACAAAACGTTGTCGTAGAACACTCGTAGACGGTACTATGGTATATAAGTAATGTTTCATATATGGAAAAATAGCTTAGAAAATCTAGATTGCGCGTATCAATGTTAAGAGTTAGATAATAAGAGGATTGTGCAACATCCACATAAATCTGTTAGGTTTAAGGATGTGAAGAAAATGTTATATAACTATTTTTGGAAATAAATAAATAAATAACATTTACAAATTATTTATAATATAATTACGAAGTTATTATAAGGCTTTGAAATTTTGTGTGAATAATTTCAAAGCTTGGATATCTTATAAATTTACCCTTAAACAAAAAATAAACTTACTTACCTACCTAGTTTGTTACTTTAGTGTGACTGTTAATTTATTTGGAATAAAAAATGATTATGGTTAATAAAAAAAAAAAATCTTCGTAATTATATTATAAATTGTAAATATTATTTAATACGCGCAATCTAGATTTTCTAAGCTATTTTTCCATTTATATAAAACATTACTTTTATTTATACCGATTTTATCGAGCGATAATATCGCTGCGATTTTGCGATAATTGTTTCCAGTACCTACATTTTGTATGGGGACGCGCGCGATCCTACACACTGCCGCGATATTATCGAGCGATAATATCGCTGCGATTTTGCGATAATTGTTCTCAGTACATTTTGTATGGGGACGCGCTCGATCCCACACACTGCCGCGATATTATCGCAACTCTTTCCACTACATTCAGTGGTGGGGCGCATGCGTGACGCGTATCGCGGGATCGCTGCAGTGTTAAGGTGTCGCGATATTGCTGTCGATAATATCGCTCGATAATATCGCTGCAATGTGCGGAGGCCTTAAATGTTTATGGAAAAAAACAAAAATTTTGTGACTTTGATCTAAGATAGGGTTGATTGATCTAGGCAGTCAATTGCAAAGATTGTTGTGTTAGTGGCTTTGTATAATGCCCTATTTAGTATTTTTGAATGGTATGGCAACAGCAGAAAGCACATTATCGATCAAAGACTAAAAAAGTTGAAGTTGGAGCAAGATGATCCTGTTCTCGGGTGTATGAGATTAAGTACGGTATTTTAGAAGATTATAATATAATATTGCTGAAAATTATACACTATATGATTGATTTTATTCTAATAATGGTTGTTATTAGTTATTTTGTAAGTATTAAGAAGGCTGGCTCAGCTTGAGTCTAGTTCTTTGAAATACAATTTAATTCCACAAAAACATAGAATTTTCCTTAAAAAGGGGCATGATTATCTTGCCCATACCCCGGTGTCCAAGATGATCCTTTCGTAGGGTTTTAGAAAAATTGAAATATAATAATGAAAGATCAATAAATTCAACATTTTGATTATGACAACAGGTAGACAGATAAACTGGCTATCATTAATCCCTTAAAGGTGGTTTCCGTCCATACAAAACGTTGTCGTATAACACTCGTAGACGGTATTAATAAAAGTAATGTTTTATATATGGAAAAATAGCTATAATCTAGTTTGCGCGAATCAAATAATATTTACAATTTATAATATTATTACGAAGATATCACGCTTTGAAATTATTCATACAAAATTTCAAACCCTTATATCTTCGTAATTATATTACAAATTGTAAATATTATTTGATATGGGCAAACTAGATTTTCTAAGCTATTTTTCCATATATAAAACATTACTTTTATTAACACCGTCTACGAGTGTTATACGACAACGTTTTGTATGAAATTGACAGCTCTCCAACCACCTTAAACATCAGAATTAAACCGAATATTTTTTAAAGTACGAGCATTTCCCCTTAAGGGGCCATAGGTCCCGACGAATATTTTCTATGAGAAACGCGATTGCCGAGCGCTCCGAAAAGTGTGTGCGTGAGCCGTATTTTCGATTAAAAACAACTAACCAAAAGTACTTTTTCTAGATTTTTTTTATGATTGCACTAGTTAAACTAATGGTGAATATGTGAGTATAAATACCAACAATCGGAAACTATTTTAAGTTCTTCTAAAACGAGAAAAATGCATGAAAATACGTCATCTTTGTGACGATTTTCTATCCAGTGAAGTAATTCCAATCGTGTATTCAGTTGATGATTTCACTAGATGAACTATCCAAAAATACTGAGGTATGACTTTAGTTTCGGTAAATGGTATAAATCTAGTCGTAAAATGAAAAATAAAAGATGCCTCCGAGGTATTTCCAGCTACTATTACGTCTTAAGGGGATCATCTTGTACACCTTTCCCCTACAGTGAGTTATACCTAGTTAGTTTTAAGTCGAAATGCCATAAATGTCGTCAAAGCGAACATTAACTAACCTAACCTTATCCTACTATAATCTTTTTCCCAATTTTTAAAAAGGCTAGTGAGCCTGCTAAACTATAATAATTATGATCCTTGTATCTAGGCTAGGCTCTAAATCTCTAATATACCTACGTTATTTTTATTATTGACAATAACAATATTTAACAAATAAAAAAACTCCCTTTTCGATACATGATACGTTAAGGAGAGTAACTAATAGTAAATTAAGAGGTACTTACATGCCCTTGGATAGGCCTGAACGGCCACGAAGGTCTGAAAGAAGAAAAAACAAATATTTAAAAAAGTAACGTAAAAAAAAACAATATTCTTTTACCTTTTGCTCTACCCTACACATATTTTTGTACCTTCTGAAATTTCCTGTTTGTTTACTCTCTGTATTATTATGTTCTTTTTGGTGTAAAATAAAGTATACCTACCTAATTGATTGATTGAAATGATAGGTATTTGTCATTGAGTAATTATGTATAGAGCAGACATCGCGAACAAAATCTGTGCACCATGATCAGCAGTGTGGGGCGCGTGCTGGGCGACGAGCGCCTGGCACAGGCTAAGTGAGTTAGAGCGCATGCTACAACGCGTGTTACAAAACATTACTTCTCGGTAGCTTCTCTGGCTAACATAGTACCTCAATGGTATTTGTTCTCAAACATGCTTGGAAATTTGAGCATTATTTTGACAACCTTCTTCGAGATAAATCGAAATTGCTGTACTACGCTAGCAGCCGCCGGCAAAAGTTGTATGAAAATCCATATCTGTCGTGGTTTAGCAGCCAAATAAATTTATAGTAAACTCATATCTGTCGTGTTATTTAAAAAAAGAACGATCTTTTACTCCGAAACCTCGTTGGTTGCCACGAGGTAACTTATCAAAAGTTTTATATTTAAATTTTGAACTGGTTTGCAAATAGAAAGATTTATAATGAAAATAAAAAACCGAATGGCCACTTTAACCACAGATTAATAATAAAGTTACTAGCTTCAACGCAGAAAAAAATATTGTTGTTCGTCGTTGATTTTGAAAAGTTACATAGGTACAAGCCTTGGCCACAACTAGGCATTGATGGACTTACGTATGTGTGCGTCGGCCCATATTTACACGTTTGTCCATCAATTATCTTTTGCTGGCCACTGCAGTAAATGTACTATAACTATCTTAATAAATCATTTTTGATCATGCTGCCAACCCTAATAATAAAAAATAATTTATTTTCAGACAACATGATCCAGAGTGTTAGTAATACAAAAGTTAGGTCTATGTTAGTATTTAATTTGTAGAAGTGACTTGGTAATATGGCACATGTGACTTAGAAATGGACAGTTCCCACCATCAGCTATCTCTCTCAGGATGCCATTGGAGCTGGCATCCTATAATGCGTCACGCCTAATATTGAAGCGACTTTCACAGTCGGGACCCATTATTCGGAAAATTTGATCTGGTCTAGAATTTTTAATGGTTCCCAAGTATTTCCGACTGTTAAAGTTTTTCTTTTCAGTTTTTATTTAAAGTTCACTTTTTACGCAGATTAACTTTTTTACTTTCCACTTTTTAGTTTTTTCATCTTTAAATCGTTATAGGTACCTACTTAGATCCTTAAATGTTATTCGAAAGAAAAATTATAATGGAAACCTAAAGATTTAAATACCTATTAATTATAAGTACCCCACTCGACATAGTTCGTCAACTTATGACTATATGGAGTCTGGTAGTCGCCATATTGAATTTTGATTACTGACATGCTCAGATAAATTAACAGAAATGGATGCGATATTACGCGCGTACCCCTCTGCCAAAGACGCATGCTCAGTGAGCATACCCGTTATATAAAAATAGTTGACGCGCGTCCCGCGCCAGTATATAAACCTCCCCCCTCACCCCCGCAAAATTGACAGACTTTTTTGCGTAGAAATGAGAGATCATTTCCAATCCATTCCTGTTAATTTATCTGAGCTGACATGTCTTTAGTGACACTCGCAAGATTAAGACAAATCGATATTATTATCATCGGAGTCGCGTTGTCGATCTGCTATAGGGCAGTCACGTTTGTTGGTTGCCCCCTCCCAGCTCGACAGCGGGGCTCCAGTGGTGGCTCAAGATAGTGTTCTTTTATAAGAACAACCCTTGAAGTCACCAAAATATCAATATAACCGTACAACGTCAAGCACTTTTGCTATAAAAACTCGACATTGGCAAAATCATCATTAACCAAAGATGGCAGCCATTTTTTTAAAAATAGAATAGAATTATTATCATCAAAATCGGTTCACGCGTTTGGTCTCTAGTGTGCCACAAAGGTAGCAACTTACATTAATAAACACATTACCCTTCCTTTGCGTCGCGCAGTTGGGTAATAAAGTAGCTATTTTTGCTTCTATGCACTTATAGGTATTCCGATTATTGGGGATTTTCGCTTCGTATCAGAAATACCCTCAGATAAATTAACAGGAATGGATTGGAAATGATCTCTCATTTCTACGCAAAAAAGTCTGTCAATTTTGCGGGGGTGAGGGGGGAGGTTTATATACTGGCGCGGGACGCGCGTCAACTATTTTTATATGACGGGTATGCTCACTGAGCATGCGTCTTTGGCAGAGGGGTACGCGCGTAATATCGCATCCATTCCTGTTAATTTATCTGAGGAATACCTAATAACAAACAGTTCTTTGAGAAAAACAACAGAAAACAGTGTGAAAAATTACTTCGTGTTGGCAGGCTCATTTTTTCGTTAATGTAACGCTATTTGTCTCCGATCATAATTTGCGAAAAAATGAGCCTGCCAACACGAAGTAATTTTTCTCACTGTTTTCTGTTGTTTTTCTCATAGAACTGTTTGTTATTTAGGTATTTCTGATACGAAGCGAAAATCCGTTACAATTCATTTTATAATTATCAAGAAAACTATCATGATAATTATAGTGATATATCCTTACGAACCCTGAAAATTAGATCCCGATCTATCTTCCGGAGGATGAGACACATCCCATCTGGTCTACAGCCTTTGTTTTTGTTAGATAGATATACTCCATTCGGGAATTACAGTGACAAAATGTAAACAACGGTGATAGTGTAGAAAATACCATCTCGAGACTGTAGAAAACTTATCTCCGGAATGAATAACAGTAAATTATCTATTTTACTCGCAAAGGATTACGACAAATGATATGTTAATTTCGTATGGAAAAAAATAAAAAAATACGCAAGCTATAATTTATTTTAAATTAAAAGAAAGCGTGACAGTAAATATTTTATTTCGTGGTCTGGCAACAATCAGATATTTTATACCTTTGGTTCGTTTTAACAAAGTGCTTAAAGAAAAAGATTTTGTATTGCATACAATAACGTAAACACGTCTGTTTGATTGTTAAATACCGTCGTCTGAGTCCGTACGATACACAAAAAGCCGCAAAGTACAGAAAAAGACAGAGTAGCGGGCTACATAAACATAATTTAAAAATTTCATTTAAATTGTCACGATTGTTTTTATTATTTATGGTTAGACAGTAAATGTTTAATGTTAACGCCATTAATTAAATGCCGTACCGACATAATGTTATTCTTAAAAAATGTACCAAAGGTTTCTGACCACGTAATGTCACTTTGACAGTGACGTTTCTTTGTTTGATGACGCTCTAATTCCTGAACGGGGTATAGTTAGACAGATTCGAAGTTGAATATAAAAATGTATGCTTACCAAGACACCCAGTAAGACTGCTAATTTCATTGTGGTGGCTTCTACAATTTGGATAATGCGACACGTTCCTTATATACGAAAATTGCAAATTTCGAACAATACAGTGTAATTCATCTGAACAAATAGAACAAAGTTATAGCGCATGCTATATATTAGGCACAAATGAACGAATTCAATTTTTATAATTCATAGGACATTGAGTTCAAAATGCTGCTCGAGTTTTATGTCGCTTACGTTAACGCCTTACGCCCTTGGTTTCTTGGGTTCCGAACCCAAACGTTATAAACGGGATATCATTCATAAGCCTGTCTACGCTGTCCGTCGGTTCGTTTGTCCTAGCTTCAAAGGGCTGTACCTATTTTCTGAACCGTAATATAATGTTTATAGAATATTTGTATCATTAAAGGCCTCCGCTCATTGCAGCGATATTATCGCTGCGATTTTGCGATAATTGTTCTCAGTACATTTTGTATGGGGACACGCTCGATCCCACACACTGCCGCGATATTATCGCAACCTGACGCAATCTCTTTCTACTACATTCAGTGAAGGGCGCATGCGTGACGCGAATCGCGGAATCGCTGCAGTGTGTAAGGATAATATCGCTCGATAAAATCGCTCGATAATATCGCTTCAATGTGCGGAAGCCTTAAGTATATTGGCAGCATAAGCATAAACCATAATCATAATATGCTCACGACTATATTCCCCGAGGGAGTCAGAGATATTCTGAAACCTCAGAACATCCACGTTTCCAAAGTAGGTATATAGGATTTTGAAGAAAAATAATATACATACAAAAAGTTAATTAATTGGGTCCCCATACCCCATACTCGTACACACGGTGACAGGTCAGGTTACCCTGTTTGGACTTTGAACTATTAGAGGGTGCGGTATGTTGTTGTTGTTTCGTCTCACGGCACGCTGCGCCCGCGCCGGCAGCCGCTTCTATGCAGGCTCTCTACCGCACTATTTTGTGTTTCGCATTGTAGTGTAGTTATGGGTATATAGGGTGCGTAACATGATGTGTCGCCGTGTGTGCACGAAACGTGTTTTTTCCAAGGAAACCTATTTGTATTTGCTCTATCGTAAAAACGGCAATAAATACATGCGTCAAAAGTATATTTACAAGGTTTAACACCCTGTATAGTGCATACTCTAAGCTAAGGTAAAAAAACAAACTATAAAATGTGGTCAAGTGTGTGTCGGACTTGCGCTAAGTTTTGGTAATATTGTATGGTGGTACGGAACCCGACGAACCGGAAGTCCGACCCACACTTCGCCAGTTTTTTGTTGAATTTATTTTCTCAGACATGACGTAAAAATTTTATCAGTCTACAAATATTGGTCAAATCAATATTGGTAATTAATAAATTAATGTATTAAATCAGCCGTTTTAAAAAAATATTAAGGCATTAATTTTTCGATTAAAATGAATTATTACTAAGTAAATACTTACTTACATTGAAAATTAAGGCGGTTGCAGCACAATAAACATCAGAATAATAAAATTTTAACATCAATTAGTAAATCAGGATGGAGGCCGTGGTGGTCCAGTGGCGAGTAACCTTGCCTGCCGTGCAGGAGGCGATGGTTCGATCCCCGTCCAAGCCGTCTCGTACCAATGAGTTTTTCGTAATTTATGTACGATTTGTTACACCACTGGCTTTTCGGTGAAGGAAAACATCGTGAGGAAACCTGCATGCTTCCATTTCGAGGCGTGTGCCAATGTCCATTATAAGTGGCGACGGGCTCACCCCCCGTCACACTGGACAGTGTTTCGGTACTTCTGGTGAAACGTGGATGTTCTGAGGTTTCAGAATATCTCTGACTACCCCCTCGGGGAATATAGTCGTGAGCATATGCTAATTAGTAAATCAATCATTAGCTACACAATGCCGTCGAACACTATCACGTGACGTGTCCGACACACACTTGGCTGGTTAAAGCGGGTTCTGCTACAGATTAGAGTCATCCCTCGCTCGCTGGAATTCATTGTCTAGTGTTGTACGTGGTCGCCAAGAAGTTTGGAATCCTCTATAGTGGAGCACAGACTGCCTAACAAGCGGTGAAACATGATAATACTCCTTGGTGGTCGGTGATGATCGTTCTTCTCCGTAGTTGTTTTTAGTGACGTTAACTTTGTCCCTTTCTAACGTAGGTTGAGTATTCTATAGATTTCCTGACAGCGTATACTCGAAAGGGACAGAGATATGACAAAAATGTATGAGAAATCGCGCCTTTGTTTGCCACAGTTGCAAGATTTTGTATGCAATTTCAACTGTGGCAAACAAAAATATCGCATACGCAGAAAGGGACAAACGACATGGATTTTGTCGCGTTCACTCTGTGTAATTAGCGTATAAGGCTGTCTCGTTTTCGTGACTATTATTATTTTAATGCCTTTTCTAGTTGATTCTCTTTCTACGCTTTCTAATGTATTTCTTGGCATGACGTCACTCAAGTCGTTGTGACGTCATTGGGATAGAAAGGGACACAAGTAAAATTGGAAATATCGACGACGGAGTCGAACGCCAATTTTCTTGCAGGTATCAATGCTTGTAAGGAGGAGTGCTATCCTTTATGATTTAAATCCATGGAGTCATCCCTCGCTCGCTGGAATTCATTGTCTAGTGTTGTGAGTGGTCGCTGTTGATTGAAGGCCTCCGCTCATTGCAGCGATATTATCGAGCGATATTATCGCTGCGATTTTGCGATAATTGTTCTCAGTACATTTTGTATGGGGACGCGCGCGATCCCACACACTGCCGCGATATTATCGCAACCTGACGCAATCTCTTTCTACAACATTCAGTGAAGGGCGCATGCGTGACGCGAATCGCGGAATCGCTGCAGTGTGTAAGGTGTCGCGATATCGCTGTCGATAATATCGCTGCAATGTGCGGAAGCCTTTATAGAAAGAGATACGTGACGCCAGGCAATAGAACCGTTTTCTAGTCTCTTATAAATTTTTACAATTCGGTTTCCGTGAATAATTGCGAATCTAAAGTCAAATCGTCGATCATTTTGTAAAATATACTGAAACTACTTCATTAATTTATCCACGATTTCACGTTAGACTCAGAATAATATAGACAGTATTCGAATTTTTGCGTGCGAATAGTCTCCTGAAAACATCCAAAAACGGTTTCATTTCACAACTCATGTCAGTCCCTCCATTCCTGTAAGGTATTAATACCTTTATGGCTCACAACAAGTTGTGGGCAAGCCCTAAGAAAACTTTAGGAAATCAGGAAAACAAAGAAGAACGATCACTTCCCATACATTCGTTTACCTGTAAATTTTTCTTTGATTTAGTTGAAGTAGGTACCTAATTATAGTACTATGTGGTTGATGTATAATTGTATACAATAAATATTGATATAGAAAAACTAAAGGTTAATTCCATTTACATTGGTAGTAATTTAATTTAATTTGGTAATGAGGAATAAAAGTTATATCGAAAAAAAAACTGAGATTATTTGACAGGTAAAAAAAGTGGACATCCTTCTTTGCCAGCTGATGGGACGTTAGTATGAAACTGTATTTGTAAAAGGGGAATCAAAAATAATGTTTTATAATTTAAGGAAAAAAATCGCTAGGTTACCAATGTTGTTGTATGTTAAGCATGTTATTGTAGACAAATATTATAACAAACATACAAAAAAAAAAAAAACATACGGGTCGAATTGAGAACCTCCTCCTTTTGTTGAAGTCGGTTAAAAATACAACTTGTATTGTTTCAAAAATTAACTTTATTTCAAACTATGACTACTAAGTAACCTATTTTACATATACAACTTTAATAAACAAAAATAATACAACAAAAACTAAACACAATAACAAACATAAAAAAAAATAAAAAAAAAAAAAACATACGGGTCGAATTGAGAACCTCCTCCTTTTGTTGAAGTCGGTTAAAAAAAACGGTACGCGACTAGTTTTTAATTACTAACATAACTTTAAGGGTGAATTCATACAATGAAACTAATAAGTTTCGCTATGGAACGTGGGTCGATCACGGACCTGAAAAAAAGACGGACGTAATGTGACATTAAAAAGATGTGAAGCGTGCAAGGTCCTACATTTTCGTTTGTTCTAAAAGGGACCTACACTCACACAGATGCATTATGTACCGCGTGACAGCACGCACACAAAAGAAATGGGTGCTTCACTCGTGATTAGACGAGTTTACGTCCGTCTTTTTTTCAGGTCCGTGGGGTCGAAGAACAATAGTAGATTATTAACCAAGGGGATAAGGCAGTGTCTTCTGTCTCGGGTGAAGATTTAAATCGCGAGCGTGATGAAGGACTCGAGGTTTACTCCCGAGCGTAGCGAGGGTGTTAAAAACTTAAATCACGAGCGAAGCGAGGGATTTAAGACGAGTCCTGAGTGTAGCGAGGGATTTAAGTTCACCCAAGACTAAGACAGCTTTATCACCGAGGAAAATACTCTACTTTTCGTACCATTTGCGAAAAAATTAACACAATAACAATATGAGATAAGCATTTATTAAAAATAATGACAATTAAAAGTAAAAGTTTACATTCGAAATATTGGTCCAATTACTGATAGAGAGAGTTACATTTTTTGTTTGCAAAGGCATCAAGCTGATACGGCCTCGTCGGTTTTCGTAATTTTATTTAATAATCATAACTGCATAATAAAAATAAATGCGTATTCCTTTTTCAAAAAGATGTATAATGCTTTATACAGGGTGTTACAAAATTACCCCTAAAGAAAAAAGGGTGTTAAAGGGTCCCTTCTAAAGAGTCTATTGACAAAGTATGACAACCGTAGTGCAACATAATTACCTATTTACCGAAAAATTATTTATCGATAATAAAATAATAAAATAGTCATCGTTGAAGCGCAACACTACTGACAAGCCGACCGCTAGTTCAAAGACTAAACGGCAGCAGATACGTCTTAAGGTCACCGCGATGTCACTACCTATCTTGTGAGTACTCAATTTAAAAGATGATTATTCTCTAAGTTATCTTTATGACTAAAGCTAACATGAATAATAAGTCATATTCATTGAAAAAAAAACAATAAATAAGAGATTGACAAAAAAGGTAAATTATTGTTACAAAAATAAAGAATAAAGAATAATTTCAATAAATTATTCATATTTGTCATCATGTAAGATAATTTAAGCATCTTACAATTCGTGTTTTCTACAAAGAAAGCCTTTTCGTCTCTTACTTAAATGTAGGTACAAATGACTTACAAACATTACCCTTCTGAAAAAATAGTCTATGTTTCAGATGTCGCACTAGAGTTGGGATTTTTTAATAATTGGCTTCGATAAAGGATTTTATTTTTTTTGGTTAATTATGTAACACCCTGTATACAAACACAATGGTGTAAACACAGATGTAGTTCAGTTCCAAACATAGACAAATTACTCTAGCGAGTAATCGCTAGAGTAATTTGTCTATGGTTCCAAAGGCCTTTGTACCTTTAACATTATGTCCATGCTTATTTCCATTGTTTTCATTGTTAGTATCATGGGTATGTCCATTATTCCCGGTATTTCCTTGATTATTCCCAGTATTTCCTTGAATATTCCCTTCATTTCCGTTATTATTCCCATTATGTCCATGCTTATTTCCATTGTCATTTTTATCATTATTTACATTATTTTTATTGTTATTCCCAGTGTTTCCTTCTTTGTTGTCATTGCTATTTCCATGTTTATTACCATTACTGCCATTGCTTTCGTTGTTAGTACCATGGGTATTTCCATTATTACCAGTATTTCCTTGAACATTCCCTTCAATTCCTTTATTATTTCCATTATGTCCATGCTTATTTCCATCGTCGTTTTCATTATTATTACCCTGATTATTTCCATTGTTTTCGTTGTTAGTATCATGGGTATGTCCATTATTCCTGGTATTTCCTTGATTCCCATCATGTCCGTGATTATTCCCATTATGTCCATGCTTATTTCCATTGCCATTTTTATCATTATTTCCCTGATTATTTACATTATTTTTATTGTTATTCCCAGTGTTTCCTTCTTTATTGTCATTGCTATTTCCATGTTTATTACCATTACTGCCATTGCTTTCGTTGTTAGTACCATGGGTATTTCCATTATTACCAGTATTTCCTTGAATATTCCCTTCATTTCCGTTATTATTCCCATTATGTCCATGCTTATTTCCATTGTCATTTTTATCATTATTTACATGATTATTTACATTATTTTTATTGTTATTCCCAGTGTTTCCTTCTTTATTGTCTTTGCTATTTCCATGTTTATTACCATTACTGCCATTGCTGTCGTTGTTAGTACCATGGGTATTTCCATTATTACCAGTATTTCCTTGAACATTCCCTTCAATTCCTTTATTATTTCCATTATGTACATGCTTATTTCCATCGTCGTTTTCATTATTATTACCCTGATTATTTCCATTGTTTTCGTTGTTAGTATCATGGGTATGTCCATTATTCCTGGTATTTCCTTGATTCCCATCATGTCCGTGATTATTCCCATTATGTCCATGCTTATTTCCATTGCCATTTTTATCATTATTTCCCTGATTATTTACATTATTTTTATTGTTATTCCCAGTATTTCCTTCTTTGTTGTCATTGCTATTTCCATGTTTATTACCATTACTGCCATTGCTTTCGTTGTTAGTACCATGGGTATTTCCATTATTACCAGTATTACCTTGATTATTTCCATTATTATTACGCCCATTATTATTTCCATTATTCCCGCTTCCACAGTTTTCATTATCACCATTATTACTCCCGTTTCCACAGTTTTTATTATCGCCATTATTATTTCCATTACTATGCCTATCATTTTCATGATTATGCCCGTTATTATTTCCATTATTCCCGCTTCCACAGTTTTCATTATCGCCATTATTATTTCCATTATTATTCCCGTTTCCACAGTTTTCATTAGAGCCATTACTATCTCCATTACTATGCCCATCAATTCCATGATTATGCCCGTTATTATTTCCATTATTCCCGCTTCCACAGTTTTCATTATTTGTATTGCCCTTATCACAATCTATTGTGCAAGGTACTGTTGTTCCGGGTACTGGAATTCCGGGTAGAAGTCCGGGTAAAACTGTAATGTTATTAGATAATATTCGTTAGAAAGTAGCTAATTGGTTCCCAGAATAATTTTAGCTGAATAAAATAATTATCACTTAGTAAATAACAAAAAAAGAAAAATCTTGAACACTGTCACACAACTTATCTGGCCTCTTTTAAGTACTTACTACTACTGTTGTGTAGTCCAGACAATGACATATATGATATACTTAGAGGCCGTTTTGCTTTTAGGTCGATTTGATAATAGGTCGTTTTGCTTTTAGGACGATATGACAATAGGTCGTTTTGCTTTTAGGACGTTGTGATGCGTAGGACATTTTGCTTATAGGTCATTCCGATACGAACCCCTTCAGACCATCGAACTGAACAACTCTCACTATGGAGCCAACGTCGGAAAAAATAAAAAATCTGATGTCCTATACATTTGAGTCAAGTAACTACTGCAGTTTTGTATAAGACGACATCAGACTTTTTTATTTTTTCTCGACTTTGGCTCCATAGTGAAAGTTGTTCAGTTCGTTGGTCTGAAACACCTCCTTAAGAGAATATTATTCCGAGAGCGAAAATCCGCGCTGCATACAAACGTACTATGGTGATATTTTCAATACTAACCAATTCCAGTCAATGAAATTTTGCAGGAACGATCTAGAAACAAATATCTATGCTTGTATGGAGTCCGATTTTCGTTAAAATATCCATTTTTAATTCTAGGATTAATTTAAGATTTGTATGGAAATCTTTGAGTCACTGTAACTTTAAAACTATACATTTTAACGAAAATCAGACTCCATACAAGCATAGAAATGTGTTTCTTGATTGTTTCTGCAAAATTTAATTGACTTTAATTGGTTAGTATTGAAAATATCACCATAGTACGTTTGTATGGAGAGCGCTCCGAATAATATACCCTTAAAACCGACTTCTCTCAAACGGTGAAGGAAAACATCGTGAAGAAACCAGTATACGCTGAAGAAGAAATTCCGATGCGTATGTGAAGTATACCGCACCGCATTGTGCACGCGTGGTGCTACACTAACGTACATACACCCTCATTGAAGGTAGGCCTGTGCCCTGCTGTGGGACGTATATAGGCTGTCATGATGATGAATACATAATGTGGGAAAAACTGTGCCCCAGTAGGGGTAAAAATAGAAGCTGATGATGATAATATATAGGGTCCTTTTTAATATGCTGACACTTTTTTCAGGGGATGATCAGACCATCAAACTGAAAAACTTTCTCTATGGTACAAACATCGAAATCGCGAAAAAAATAATCTGCCACTCCATACAAAACTGCAAACCTACTCGAGCTGATTTTTTTTTCGCGAATTCGATGTTGGTCCCATAGGGAAAGTTGTTCAGTTTGATGGTCTGATCATCCCCTTAAAAAAGTGTCAGCAGATTAAGTTGGACCCTGTATTATTAAGACGTTACAAACAAACAGATTAAGATCCAGAATATAATAGTCGATTACTTACTACTACCGAGACCACTGAGTAAGGCTGAAACAGAGAGAAACAGTTAATTTAGATTTTTAAAATGTTTAATAACAATCTTTATAACAAATAGGATGCGTACTGAAGAAGGGCCAAATAAAATGTACCCGGAACCGACGAGCATGTATGAAGAGACTTATGAATGTTGAGGAGGCGAAAGATGTGTGTCAGAATCGTAGCATGTGGTGATCTGTTGTCTCTGCCTACCCCAGTATTGGGACATAGGCGTGAGCATATGTATGTATGTATGTATGTTATAACAATCTTTTAATAATTCGTCTGACGTCGTTTATATAATTCGTCTGAAAAGGCAGGGTTGATGGCATATTTTGGATACGGTATCATTTATTGGGGTATCTCCACAGATTTCATAAAGGCATTCAAGGTGCAAAAACGATGTGTTAGGGCACTATGTGGTCTATCGCAAAGAGATTCATGTAGACGCCTTTTTGCCAAATATGGGATATTGCCACTTCCTTGCCTATACAGGGTCCTTCTTAATATGCTGACTCTTTTTTAAGGGGAAGATGAGACCGTCAAACTGAGCAACTATCTCTATGGGACCAACAACTAAATCGCGAAAAAAAAAACTACTGTTCCATACTAAACTGCAATCGTACTTGAGCCAAATGTATGGGACAGTTAAAATTTTTTTTGCTATTTCGATGTTGGTCCCATAGAGAAAGTATATATGCTATATGTGCATATTAAGTTGGACCCTATATATTAAGGAAGTCACTATGTTTGTGAAGAAAAACATGTCACTTTTTGAATCAAATAGTGGTTCTAACAGGAATTTAAGATACAAGCACAGATTAATCCAGTCGCATGTTCCCCGTACTACTTTGTATCACGACAGCATTTGTTTTATGTCCGTGAAGGTGTTTAACAATATACCTGATGTTTATAAAGCTCTTGACAATTTAAGTTTTAAGAAAGCTGTAAACAAGTGGCTCATGACAAAATTATTTTATAGTGTGAATGAGTTTTTTGACAATAATGGAAAAGTGTAGTAGCTAATAAGAATTATTGGAGCATTGCGTGCTGTATTTGACCTTATTTGTTAATGTATTCTGTTTTTGGACTTTTATAATCTGATGTACCTATACTTAATTAATTAATTCATAGTTGACATTCATGTTTTAATTTTATTTTACAGGTATTTAAATTAAGTATTGTACACCTTAACCGGTAAATTGTAGTGCTCTTTTGTACCTAACTTACTTAGTCACCCTGTTACACCTACAGTTTTGCAATAAATGTATTTGACTTTGACTTTGACTTTAACTTTGACTTTTATTGGGGACTAGATAAGTGCGTTCACACACGATGACGCATTGATTGAGCGGCAGACGTCAGTCCGTCATTTGTGAAGCAAGGAGTTGTTTGAAACCGCACGTAGAGCCACACACGGTGACGCATTGACGCACCGGATGTGGTTCCAGTTGTGTGTTGAAGTCGCACTGTGGTCGCACTAAGGACCCGGTAAAAACATTTTTTTTTTAAATATTAAATGGTGGTATTTAACCCTCCGTGCGTGAGTCCAACTTGCACTTGGCTGGACTTTACTACACTATGTTTAGAATAGCAAAAAAGTCAAATGCGTGCCATGATTTTAAAAAACTATGCTTCAACCATAGGTGAAGTATTTTTCGCTTACGCTGATAGACGTAACATCAGTGTAACCGCGTATGAGACAGCGATAGTCATAAAATCCTATACAATTTATATGAAAATAGATGTCTGACTCCGGAGTCAGACAGCCGTCGTAGAACAAAATTTTGACGTTGACTTTGACTTTGACTTTTATTGGGGACTAGATAAGTGCGTTCACACACGATGACGCATTGGCGGAGCGGCAGACGTCAGTCCGTCATTTGTGAAGCAAGGAGTTGTATGAAACCGCACGTAGAGCCACACACGGTGACGCATTGACGAACCGGATGTGGTTCCAGTTGTGTGTTGAAGTCGCACTGTGGTCGCACTAAGGACCCAAAGTGGTTACGCCGATAAGGACAGCAATAAGGTAGCGATCTCCTTTTTTAACTAGAGCGAATTTGCTATGTGCATCTCTTACTGAGTGAACATGACAAGACACGTGCTTCCTTCTAGTGCCTTCTCTTTCTACGGTCTATCAATTAGCATAGGTTTTAACTTTGGGCAACACCATAAAAAATTTTGACCAAACATTCAAAGAAAAGTTGCATTATCCTTTTGTTCTTGATCTATGGTTGATTATAATGATGTTATTACCTAGTAAAGGTTCCGGTGCAGGTGCAGCTTCTACCAGCGCCGCTCCCAACGCAACCTGAAATGAACAACATTAAAAACAATTAAAACCACCTTAAAAGAAACTAAAAAATAAGAAAATAATATTGCAGCCGATTACTTCTTCGTTCGCATCATAAGAACATTAATTTTCACCTTACAAGCTCGGAAAGATTCTGTTTATCATTCGAAATCTGAGTGCAAAAGTGCATTTTATCCGCTAGCGTGGAAAGAGTTAGTCCAGATAAAAAGATAGTAAAACCATACGTGCGAGAAAGACAAAAAGATTATGTTGCTAACATAACGAACTATGCATTATATTCGTGCATATTATTGTCTTCTCTTTTTCGCGTATAGGTTTGTCCTTCACTATAAATTAATTTATTTGAGTGTCAACAAAGAGATTATACCTAAATAATACAATCCCTTTGAGTAGCAATATCTTTTGTCTTCTCTTTTTCACGTATATAAAGGTGGTTTTAATTTTTTGTTAGAATTTTGTTTATTTTACAATTAGTTCGACTCAGATATCAGTTAATACTCGCAAAGGGTACATTGATACGAAGCAAATGTTTCAATCGCCGATGATTTGCTGTCAACTTTTGAGGAGTTCTATTGTGTAGCTCCAAAACGCTTCATCAGATCTTCACAGCATTAAAATGGGACCACACGGGAAGCCCCAGCTTTCAAATAAAAATTATTCATCAAAATCGGTTCACCCCAGAGAGGTGTTATACCAGGAATAGAGGAACATACAGCTGAGAGAGCGAGATGTACCTAGCGGCACCACTGTTTAATAGAAAGAGATACGTGACGCTAGGCAATAGGACCGTTTTTTTAGTCTCCAATTAATTTTGACAATTCGGTTTCCGTGAATAATTGCGAATCTAAAGTGAAATCGTAGATAATTTTATGAAATATACTGACACTACTTTCTTAATTTATCCACAACTTCACGTTAGACTCAGAATTATAGACAATATTCGAATTTTTGCCTGCGAATAGTCTCCAAAAAACATCCAAAAAAGGTTTCATTTGACAACTCATGTGTGTTGCTCTATTCCTGGTATAATACCTCTATGGTTCACCCAGTCGAAAGTTCTGAGTTAATAAACATTAAAAAAAACTCAGTCGAATTGAGAACCTCCTCGTTTTTTTTGAAGTCAGTTAAAAACTACTTACAGCCAATAATGCTATAGCAAATTTCTTCATCATGTTGATTGAAGTTTCAACGTAAGACTTTGTACCTTCACTGAACCTAGAATGATAATAATTGACATTTGAACACAATTTATATGATACAAAAACAATAGAAGAATAAAGGCCTCCGCACATTGCAGCGACGTTATCGAGCGATAATATCGCTGCGATTTTGCGATAATTGTTCTCAGTACATTTTGTATAGGGACGCGCTCGATCCCACACACTGCCGCGATATTATCGCAACCTGACGCAATCTCTTTCAACTACATTCAGTGGTGGGGCACATGCGTGACGCGAATCGCGGAATCGTTGCAGTGTGTAAGGTGTTGCGATATCGCTGTCGATAATATTGCTCGATAATATCGCTGCAATGTGCGGAGGCTTTAAAGAAATTATGGATCAAATGCAAACACAAACAAAGTCAAACTATTATCGTCTTAATTGTTCAACAAATAGAGTTTGTTTTAGAAAAACTTGGAGGCAATGCAATGGCAGTTGACACTCATGACACCAATGTTTGACATTTGTCATTTGTATAAATTCTATTTTTATAAAAATATGTTTATGCAAATAAGAATAATTAATAAAAGTAGGGTGACCTCACAATTTAATACCTGTAGGTAATTATAAATATGACTGTTCTTTGACATTGTACTTACTGCTTCAACTTCTTTATCTTCCCTCTGTCGGAATTTGAATGAATGAATAAATTGAATTGAATTGAAAATAGGCTATAATATACCAGGAGTGCGATTTTTGAATCTCATTCGGTGAGCTCAGCAGTTGAAAATGTCAAAATTACTATGGAGATACGCATCTTTCTACTGCTGATTTACCTTAAAAAAAATCGCACTCCTGAAGTATGATTTTTGAGAGTCAAATCAGCAGTAGAAAGATGCATATCTCCATTGTAATTTTGACATTTACAACTGCTGAGCTCACCGAATGAGATTCAAAAATCGCAGTCATGGTCGCTGAGCTTGTCTTCGCGGGGGACCTGCCGTACCGTGACCACAGATATTACACAAGAGGAACATAGTAGGCGTGGGCGATGTTGTGTCTAAATTCCTACCAGAAAAATGGTCACCCTTTTAAAAGTCATTAACGCCCTTTCATAATGTTCAAAGTCGCACATTGTAAATAATAATATTAATAATCCTAGAGGTAATAATTATAAATTAGCGACGCTTGTGACTTTTTGCTACGAATGTTAAGGTGGTTGAAGAGGTGTAAATTTTATGCAAAAGTTTGACGCGTAATACACGTAGACGGCATTAATATAAGTAATAATTTATAATATGTGGAAAAATTGTTTAGAAAATCTAGATGCCGCGTATCAAATAAAATTTGCAATTTATAACATAATTACGAAGATACAAAGCTTTGAAATTTTGTATGAAAAATTTAACACCTGCTGTAATTTCCGTCAAATAAAGAAATTAATAATTATTTTTTGAAGTTTGAATTAATAAGTACTTTGAGAAGGCTTGAATAACCGATCATTAGTCAAGGGTTGAAAGAAAACCGGTTTTCAAGCCAAAGAAAACAAATGGAATTAAAATTTTTGAAGTTGAAAAAACATGACCATAACTTTTACATTAATACAAATAACCAAGTGATTCTTGAATGAATTTGTATTATAAAGTAGGCAACCATTAAATATTTTTATGATGCTTATTTTGGTAAAAAAACACACATTAAAATATCTAAATTGTGGAAACACCGGTCACCGGTAATTTCAATTGACATTGTCAGATATTTTTTTATTGCCTTGGTATTGCCGCTTTATCCTTTTTTTTTTCGAAGTATATAATATTTGGCATTTATCGCCGCATGTCCTTTGTTTTATTATTTGACCCATGCATGCTAGCTGAACAAAAGTACGTATTCCAGGAAAGGCAAATCTTCCTTAAACCTCTAGATAAAAAAGGAAGCTGATAACCTTGATAGTTTTTTGTTTAATGACTGTTTACTTAAGCACTATGCGATATTATGAAAAAAACAAAAACTAATCATAACTTTTGAACCATCAACAATAGGACTCCAACTTACTTGACCTTTTTGGTTGGAAATAAGCTCAGCTATCACCTCATTTCGTTTGATTTATGACTTTTGAACCACCCTGTATAATAGCATTTAAAAAAACTAAAAACCTTATCTCTCATATAATATCTTAATCAACCATAAATGTTTTCATACAAACGAAACTGTTGCAATTAACCAAATGTTACTATTATACCTGGCCACGTGGATTTATTTACGTTTAAAGTGTAATCAAAAGTCATATAATTCTGTCATAATCACGACTACAATTTCATTGTGTACTCTTTTAATTGGAAGTTAAATTAGGAAGCAAGCTAACCAAATAATATTCCACATAACATACTATAAAACTCAATCTAAATTAGAGTTAGAGGGAGCGGCCGTTCTCCACCCAACGCTGCGGTTGGTGCGGGTTGGTGGAGGCAAGTTAGTGGTCAACTTGCTGTTAGAGTATTTTCAATCCACTTTAATTATAAAAATTTGATCATGGGTCAATCTTAACACAGTGTTAATTGTAACGTTACAATCAACCCCATCAAAAGTGTTACAATTATCCCTTACTGTCAATTTTAGCAAAAATTATAAAAAATCTATGATACAAACGAAAATAATGAACTTCTCATCATCTGTAGCATTCTCTAGTTCCTATAACAACGTTATGATACACGGTTGTAAAGAATCTCTGCGCCTTTTATTCAACAAGAGTGTATCACGGACCACAGCAGCACCTATATCATCAAACTACAGTCCACACCTAACATTGGTATCACCACCATATCTGTTTAAAATATGGATTATTTCAGAAGTTACAACGTAGGTAATGAATTGATCGAAAATATTTACAATGACCGCACATAAAATGCATTCCTCTGTAACACAAGACACCTTCACGTTGCACACACGGCAATTGGAGAGTAGGTCCGGACATGCAAGAGCCATCACCTCTTTGCACACACACATTCTTACCTTGTTTAGTTGCCGAAATATTGTCAATGTTACTATTAACCCGTGTTACAATTAACGCTGCTAGCATAAGAGGCTCCTTTGCGCCAGAATCGTCAAGGGGCGGGTTATTTGACTGAACTTGTATTTCATTGTCTGTTTATGTTTAAGATTGTACCTTTTATTATGTTTCAAAATAAATTAGTTATCTTTTCAGTAATAAATGAAAAGAAAATAAGAAGTCTAGTAGTCTAGAATTCTGTTATGTAAAATTGAAGTGACTTTCACAGTCGTGACCCATTAAAAATTCTGTACCTACTAGATCAAATTTTCCGAATAATGGGTCCCGACTGTGAAAATAGCTTCAATATTACTTAACAGAATTCTAGACTACTGGCCTTGTTTTTTTCTTTTCAGTTTTTATTTAAAGTTCAGTTTTTAAACAGACGGGTAATTCGATTTTTTAAATTTGCTTTTTTAAGAAAGACAAAGTGCGTATCCACGACTGGCTTCGTGAAAGACAATACATCACTTACATCCACAACAGGTTTCGTCAAAACTAATACATCAAACACATCCACAACAGGCTTCGTCCAAGAAAATAAACCAATAAGATTCACAGAACGTTTCGTCAATAAATACATCCCGTACATCTGCTACAAGCTTCGTCAATTTCCCTACCTACAATTTATAAACCTCCTCCAAAGCCTCCCCCTGTGGGACGGTCCCTAGAACGCTGGCAGCATTCCCCCTCTGAATCGCTAAGCTTATGCGCTGGCGAAGGTAACTGCCAGCCCACCTATCGCCAGTGGACTCTATAAGGCGCGCAGATATGTCTCTTACGAGCTGTTTTGCTTCAGGTAATAATTTGCTTTTTTCTTATGCTGTCTCCGTTTGCAATGGAGGAAAGTCGGATGTTTCTTTTTCCTACTCCTCCTTTCTTCTTTAATTAATTCATTGCGGGTTCTAAGACAGATTACAGTTATGGACTTCATTGTCTAGTGAGGTGAATGGTCGCCGCTGTTGATCCTGGTTCACAGGAGTTACAGCGGTGGAGATGCGAGAGAGAGAGCACAGAGCTCTATCGAAAATGCTGTTCACCACCTTTATATTACGTGTGTGTCGCAATAAAGTCTTTGCAGTTGAAGTTGAATGTGTGGTGGCTTAAGCCCGTTTAAAAAAAAATTAACTACAAAAATTAAATTAAAGAACTTTTATACTTATTACAAGACTTTTAGTAGATACTACTTGAAAGGTGGATGTTATGAGTTTTCATAATATCTCTGACTACCCCCTCGGGAAATATAGTCGTGAGCATACCTATGCCGATAAACTGTTGTGAAGTTTGGCGTGGTAATTTTTAAGACACACCATGTACCCATTTCAGAGAATAAGTAAATTAAAAAAGTAATTTATTATATACTAGTGTTTTCCCGCGACTTCGTCCGCACAAATTATATACCAGATTTTAAGTCAGATCATAAGCTATCAAACAAAAAAAGTTTCATCAAAATCGGTTCAGTAGTTTTTGCGTGATGCGCGATCAAACAAACAAACAAACAAACACACAAACAAACACACAAACAAACAGACAAACAGACAGACAAAATTTCTAAAAAAGGTTGATTTCGAGTCGGGGATATTTAAAAACCATATCGTAATCTTTTTTTTGTAAATATCTTCAATGTACAGACACAGTTCAGTTACAGTTTTATAATAGTTAAGATGATTACGGGATGCGGGTAACGGTCCTCGTGCTGGGTCATATCTGGCTCAACGCATATCAATAGCGATTCAACGCGGAAACGCGGCCAGTATTATGGGCACCTTCGGGCCAGGTATGACCAGAGGCGGGCTTTTCAATTAAGGAACTTAGCCCTGGCGTAGTGGCTCTGTCTAGAATTATTTAAGTTTAGGTTAAGTTTTGTTTGCTGTAGTGTTTTTTCTTTTACCTTTTTATTCCATTCCTATTTAATAAAATTTGTTTCGTCAAAAAAAAAAAATTATTATATTATTAACGTTTTTAAAATAAACTAGTTCCGCCTCCTACGTAAATAGTTATAGGTAGAATAGAATACAAAAGAATAGAATAAAATATAATAGCAAATAACAGAACAGAGCAAAACAGAGCAGCGCGGAACGGAGCAGAGCAGAATAGGACAGAACAGAACAGATCAGCATTGAAATTAATAGAATAGAAGAAACACTTAGGCCCACTTGCGCCAACCACGGGTTAGCAATTAACTCCGGATAAAATGGATCTTTTTCTATGGGACCAACATCAAAATCGCGAAAAAAATATATCTGATAATACATTATTTTAGCTAGAATCGATTTGTAGAGTATGGAACATAATTTTTTTCGCGATTTCGATATTGGTCCCATAGTGAAAGTTGTTCAGTTTTATGGTCTAAAACACCTTGTATAAAGCAGTTCCGTGACTGACTAACTGACTGATTGACTGATGGACAACGCACAGCCTAAACCGCTAAACCGCCTAAATTTTGAATATACAGGGTGTGCGGTAAAACGATATAGATAGATTGAGGGCACCTTTACCACATGTAGCATTATGACAAGTGTCATAGTAAATTTTATGTCATCATCAAAAGTTTATTCTCAAGCTCAAAATGTTTTACTTATTCAAAAAGTCGTCATTTTTGACTCTACCACCGCGTCGGAAGGTGTTCCGTTGTAGAGAAGATGCGGCCAGAAACTCTATAGCACACATCTTAAATAAAAATATTATACAAAGTACACTTACAAATACAATATATTATTGAATTATACAAGGTGTTACAAAAATACAAATAAACATTTAATTTTAGACCATCAAACTCAACAACTTTCACTATGGGACCAATATCGAAATCGCGAAAAAAATATGTTTTATATACTCTACAAATCGACTCGAATTAAAATATGTGGGATATCCGAATATTTTTTTCGCGATTTCGATGTTGGTCCCACAGAGAAAGTGGTTCAGTTTGACGGTTTAAGAGTTTTAAAAATGTATTCTTACTTATGTAACACCCTGTATAGTAAGTGTAACGTTGTCAAGACCAGACATTTTGGTCATTCATAATAATCATCGAGTTTATATTAGCTTTTTTTACAGAGGACTTGCTTATTATGGGACTTAAACTTTTTGTCTGGCAAGTTTAGAATATCCTCTGGTATTTTATTATAATAGCGTAAACAGTGCCCCATGAAAGATGTGTTGACTTTACTGAGTCGAAAATGTGGGAATACGAATTTATTTGTATTTCTTGTATTGTAACTATGAACATCACTGTTTTTGGGAAAGAGAGACACATTTTTGCGAACGTATAAAACATTTTCGTAAATATAATTATTGACTGTAGAAAGTAAATTTATATCTTTAAAAAGATCTCGTAGTGAATCTCGACAATACAGATTATAAATGGCTCGAATTGCCCGCTTTTCAAGGATAAAGATCACCTCAACATCTGCAGCACGGCCCCACTGCAGAATACCATAAGTCCATAAGACATGATACTATGGAAGTAGCTGAAGTACCTACACAAGTATCGCAGTAGCTATATCGGTTAGCTGTCTAATTTTCCGAACTGCATATGCTGCCAAGCTCAGCCTACCCGCTAGGGTTACTATATGTGGAGCCCATTGCAGCTTCGAGTCAGTCTAAAAAATAAGTATTATTTGTGAAATGCTATTTATCATTGGTACCTAGAGTTAAGGCCTCCGCACATTGCAGCGATATTATCGAGCGATATTATCGACAGCGATATCGCGACACCTTACACACTGCAGCGATTCCGCTATTCGCGTCACGCATGCGCACACCACTGAATGCAGTAGAAAGAGATTGAGTCAGGTTGCGATAATAGGCGGCAGTGTGTGGGATCGAGCGCGTCCCCATACAAAATTTACTGAGAACAATTATCGCAAAATCGCAGCGATATTATCGCTCGATAATATCGCGGCAGTGTGTAGGATCGCGCGCGTCCCCATACAAAATGTACTGGAAACAATTATCGCAAAATCGCAGCGATATTATCGCTCGATAAAATCGCTGCAATGAGCGGAGGCCTTATATGATTTTAATTGTTAATAACATTTATTGGTAATAACAATTATCGCAAAATCGCAGCGATATTATCGCTCGATAATATCGCGGCAGTGTGTAGGATCGCGCGCGTCCCCATACAAAATGTACTGGAAACAATTATCGCAAAATCGCAGCGATGAAATCGCTGCAATGAGCGGAGGCCTTATATGATTTTAATTGTTAATAACATTTATTGGTAGTGCAAGATTATTAACACTAAACCAATTCAGAACTTGTCGAAGAGTGTTTACGTTGTCATTTATATCATCAACATCTCGTGCATTTCTACATGTTTTGAAAATAAGAGAATTAATTGTCCGCAAATAACACTATGTTTGACAAGTTCTGTACCATGTAGGGTAAATTGTTTATGTATATCAGAAAGATAAATGGACCCAATATAGAGCCCTGCGGGACGCCCCTTTTTACTAATGAGCCAGACGAATTTGTTCCATTGATAGACACCCTTTGAATTATCTTTTCCAGGTCTCTTCTACCAGATCCAGAGCCCTGCCTTGAATACCGTAGTGGTTCAATTTGATCAACATTGTTTTATGATCAACACAGTCAAATGCTTTGGATAAGTCACAAAAGACTCCGATTGCATTTAGGTGCTCCTCCCAAGCGCTACAGATATGCAGAACCAGCTTAACTCCAGCGTCGGTTGTTGAGCGACCCTTGGTGAATCTAAACGGTTGCTCATGCAGCAGCCTCATGAAGTTGGAAGGAACAGTCTCGTCATCTGCTAATGGAACACTATTACCATTTGATGAAGGGATATTGTCGCTATCTGCTAACGAAACACTATCGTCGTCTGCTAATGGAACACTATCGTCAACTGCTAATGGAACACTATCGTCAACTGCTAATGGAACACTAATACCATTTGCTGACGGGATATTGTCGCTATCTGCTAACGAAACACTATCGTCGTCTGCTAATGGAACACTATCGTCAACTACTAATGGAACACTATTACCATTTGCTGAAGGGATATTGTCGCTATCTGCTAACGAAACACTATCGTCGTCTGCTAATGGAACACTATCGTCAACTACTAATGGAACACTATTACCATTTGCTGAAGGGATATTGTCGCTATCTGCTAACGAAACACTATCGCACAGTGTTTTAAGAAGTGGGTTTTGGTGACGTCCACGTTTTATTCAAGAAATCGATAGTTTTTCTAATTCTGAGTGCAAGAGTAAAACTCCGGCTTCGATACGACTTATAGTTTTTTTTATAATAAATGTCAAAGTTTCCCAAAATCTGGGTCATAAAAAGAGGAAAAAATTCATAAAAAAAGAACTGAAATACTTTTTTTTGTTTTGATTAAATCTTATAATTGTGTACAAGACAATACACCTTTCCACAAATTTTTTACATTTTACTGCGAATAGGTAACGAAATATGAGCATTTTTCGTATTTCAGTTTTCATGTTTTTACTCGACCATATCACCGTATTAGGATGAGATTTCTACACCGAAAAATTGTTTATACCCTCCTTTATAGGTTCTAATAAAATCACAGCCTAGTTCCGTTTTATGTAGAAGTTATTAATAATTTTAGGTTTGTCCGGAATTTCCGGGCTTAGGGTTGTCATGTGACTTCAAATTAAATATTAAAATTTTTAGGTTTTGTATGAAACACTAATTAAACATTCTTGCTTGCTTCTTAGAAGTGTCTGATTATATAATATTTTGAACATCTTTTCTGTAAGTTTATGTTGTAATTTCTAATTTTTTTTGTTAACATTTTTATTAATAGCTGTATTCTACATAAGCAAATTATACTCTGTTAGTGCCGTAAAAACAGACAATGTTTATGTATGTATGTATATCCATCGGTTTCCTCATAACTTCTAAACTACTTATCATAATTTGACAAATGCGGTATCGTTGGAAGCGTCTTGAACGTCCACTGGTTATAGGATATTATTATGTGACTTTCAAAGATATTTATATTGTAATAAACCAAAATAATTTAAATAAAAAGTAAGATCAAAAACTAAAACTCGAATACCTACTGAAAAATATCGCGCTATAAAGTATGAAACGTGAAAACATTCTGATCTGAAATTGTTATAATAATAATATGTAGGTATGCAAACTACACAACAAAATTTCAGATGATAATATTTTCTTGTTTCATACTTTTTAGAGCGTGATTTTTCAGTAATCGTTTATTATTTGTTTATTTCCTTTTTGGAGAACTAACAGCTAAATAACAGTTAGATTTTAACAAAGACAAATTGATGTTCAGATGCTGACAAAAAGTTATTAAACTAATTTTTAATAACGAAGTCTTAATAATAGTTTTGTTCAAGGGTCGTCGTTCTGCTTCTGCGGTTACTACAATTCTCGGTATCGACATTAATAGTTAGTAATATTCTAGTTCATAGATATTAAATTTTCAAGAGTACGATAGACAAGATTAATGGCAATAAATTATTATGATTATGATTTAAATCTACACTAAATTTTTGGGCGTAATAATGATTGATTTTGAGTTAGCAACAAATATCTGCTAAATCATTACATAAGCGTTAGTCGGGGAAATCTACGGATTTTTGTATGGAGTAGGTTGCATTAATGGCACTTTAGATGATAATTTGGAATATAGCTAGGAATAGGAATATATCCCTTATTTTGTATTGTGTATTATTAGATAATTAAGACATTTACAAAACATTAAATTTTGGTATGAACAAAAATATTGTAACTGGTGATTTTGTACAGGACTGCTTTGTTCAATTCGTTTTACGTATAAAAATAATAATCCCCGGTTAATATCGTAAATCGGTATGTCGGCCGTAAGGCGGTATGAAAAAACTCTGACACCAGGGCTTGCCCACACGATAAGAAGATAGTAAAGAGTAGACAAAAGTATTATAAATTAACAGCAATACTAGTTCAAACACAATGTAATACAGTGTCTATAATGCAATCTCAAGCCGTATTTTTCTTAGACTACGTGTCAATGGCGATGATATAACACAAAATTGGTTTTTGTAACTCGCAATTATTTATCCGGATGAAAATATAAACGACGATATAATACCTAAGGTATTCAAAAATATAACGTATTACCGGATATGAGTAAGTGACAACCCTGAAGAAAATAGAAAATTATTAATAACTTCTACATAAAACGGAATTAGGTTGTGATTTACATACTACCTATAAAGGAGGGTATGAACAACCGTTCGGTGTAGAAATCTCATCCTAATACGGTTTTATGGTCGAGTAAAAACATGAAAACTGAAATACAAAAAATGGTCATATTTCGTTACCTATTCGCAGTAAAATGTCCAAAATTTGTGGAAAGGTGTATTGTCTTGTACACAATTATAAGATTTAATCAAAACAAAAAAAAGTATTTCAGTTCTTTTTTAATAATTCGTTATATGTTTTCCGGAATCCGGATTGCGGATTTTTTGTCACTTATTATAAAAAAAACTATAAGTCGTATCGAAGCCGGAGTTTTACTCTTGCACTCAGAATTAGAAAAACTATCGATTTCTTGAATAAAACGTGGACGTCACCAAAACCCACTTCTTAAAACACTGTGTATCGTCGTCTTCTAATGGAACACTATCGTCAACTGCTAATGGAACACTATTACCATTTGTGGGAGAGCATTTGACTGATTAGGTATAATCTTTTCAAAAACTTTGCTGAGAATTGAAAATGACTCCGGTCACTTTTATTGCCCGTTTTTCAACATCCGTCTCCAACACTTTTTTTTTTCTACTCATCGATTGAAGCCCGTCCGTTTACTCATACTGAAGAAACTCATTGAGGTCATAGGGACACTGTTCGATTAATAATTCTTTCGTCTCCAAAACCATCGCCTCCTGCACGACAGGCAAGGTTACTCGCCACTGGACCACTATATTTATATTTGGCGGCATTATATTACATACATACATACATACATTATACTCACGCCACTATCCCACTGGGGTAGGCAGAGACTACGGCTCGCCACACACTACGATTCTGACACACTTCTCTCGCCTCATCCACATTCATACATCTCTTCATGCACTTCCGTCGGTTGAGGGTGCTACGCACTCGTCCTTTTCGGAGAAGACCATTTATTTGGTCGTGGTAAGTTCTCCTCGGACGCCCTCTCTCGACTGTTCCACTAATATTGGATCGATAAATCTCCCTAGTGAGTCTACTCTCATTCATCCTCTGTACTGTGACCGAACCACCTAAGCATACCTCTTTCAATCCTGGTTACCACATCATCCTTCAACTTACACCGATCTCTTATCACACTGTTCTTGATTCGGTCGGTCACTGTAACACCACTCATACTTCGTAAAGAGCGCATAATATTTAATTATATTTATATAGGCATTATATTTAATACTAAAAGTGATGCTTATAATATAACGTTAGGGTTATAGGAATGTTTCTGGCAACACTGAAAGAGAAGAGGGTCGTGAGGAAGGCTAAATAAATAAACAGAAATGAATTTATAAAATATAATAACCAAATAATCCTAAATTAATAAATTACATAAATCAAAACTTAGAAAAAACATTTAATTTGCTGAAAAATAAACAGAAATTTTTAAACAAACTTAGTTAAATAGGAATAAAATTTTTAAAGTTCTAAAAATAGGAATTAAATATTTAAAGTTCAAAATAATCTAAGTATAAAATTTATTAATAAATTATTATACAGGGTGTAAATTTAAATGCGTTAATAAAAGGTGCTTTAAAGAATCTAACAGAGCAACTTTTACTATCGGACCAACATTGAAGTCGCGAAAAAATCTGCTGCTCCATCAGGGTGCAAATCAGGGTACATACATTTGGGACAAATCACTTTAGCTTGGCTACTTTAGCACTTGAGCTTTATTTTTCTCAATTTCGATGTAAGTTTAGTCCCATAGTATGCACCCGTTAAGTATGTATCGCATTAAAAGTTTACTCCCTGTTTATTAGAAACGGGGATGTTATTTTTTTCAAAATAGCAACCCAAATTATTAGTGACAACATTTTCCCTGATTATTTTGGCAACTGCCACAGTTCTTGGTGCATGGTGGTGGTGTAGTAGCACACTTGTCTGATGATCCACCTGTTAGGCCATCTAAAACTGAAATGTGATGAGAAATGTTCGTTAGTAAGTAGAAAAGTGGTTTAGAGCATAAATAGTTATTTGCTATGCAAGGCTGCAAAGTTGTTTTTTGGTGCGAGTACCTAATCGTATTGAAACCTGAGCAAGCAAAGGTTCTAAGATTGGTTCAAATATAGAATCCTGAGCGTAGCGAAGGTTCAAATATAGAATCCTGAGCGTAGCGAAGGTTCAAATGTACGAGACGCAGAATAACTTGGCAGCTGAGCGTAACACACAACTTTTCACCTCACTGCAGCGAGGAAAATGCTGGATGGATGCGAGAAAAAAAAATAAAAAATAAAACATTTGGCGCAATTACAGTGGACTGGTGATACCTAAGTATAGAAAAATATTGAATACTTATTGATTCTAATTTTAAAAACTTTTTCCACGCTAGTGGATAGGATGCACTTTTGCACTCTGTTTTAGAATGATAAACAGGATTCTTTCCGAGCTTTTGAGGTGAAATAGTTATTTGTTATGCTAGGCTGCAAAGTTGTTTTTTGGCGCGAGTACTTGTATTGAAACCTGAGCAAGCGAAGGATTCTAGGATTGAACCACGAGCGAAGCGAGTTCAAATAATTATAATCCTGAGCATAGCGAAGGTTTCAAAGGTATGAGACGCAGAATAAATTTGCAGCCTCGCTCGCAAAACACACAACTTTTCACCTCACAACAGCGAGGAAAAAAAGTGAATTGCTAAAAAGAACATTTTAAAAAGTTTTTTTTTTCGTGCTGGCCAGTGACATGAAATAGTTACTAAGCATTTTCAGTGGATTGGAGGTATAGACAAATATTGAACAGACAGAATTTCAAAAACTCTTTCCACGCTAGCGGATAAAATGCACTTTTGCTCTCAGATTTCTAATGATAAACAGAATCTTTCCGAGCTTGTGAGGTGAAAAAGTATGTGTATTAGGCTATGTCATCTCATTGCAGGGCAAAGGGTCATCCACAAAACATGACCGGTGAGGAAAAAAAACATGACATAGTTACCGAATTCTAATTTGTTACTTGGAAAATACATTTTTTTTTTGACAATTTTCGACATTGTGTCCTGATGATATTTTGCAAAGAAAAAGAGTAATGTTTAAAATATTAGAGTAGGTACTTACGGTCGGTCACAACTGAAACTAAGAAAAAAAATATAATTTAGTTTTAAATATTTTTCTTAGAAACAATGAGATTTAAAACTTATTACTACTTATAGAGAGGACGTTGGACAGGTTTTCATACTAAAAAATTCATCCCGTTGTTTTGCAATATTGAATGCCACACCCGAAAAAAACCCCGTATAAATTGATTTCAAGTCAGTACAGTGGCTGGAAGTCAGCGCTGACTTGTCTCTATTTCGGCGCCACTCACTGACCCTGTCTAAATCTGCCTTAAAAACTAGAAAGACTTGTTATCTCGAGGTAACAAGTCATGGATTACGATTTGGTTCGCGATGTCCTCTCTATAGTAATAAGTTTAAAATCCTTAAATCTCTTTGCTTAGAAATAATATCGATGTTGTTAGGTATATGAATATGATTAGGGTATTTTTTTTTTCAAATATTATGGATTATTATTAACACGTTACAGCCATGTTGTGCTATTTCAAATCATAATTAAAGATTGAAAAATAGGTATACTCTCGGACGGGACTTGAATTGCGGAATTGCGTTTTCCAATTTAGCCACACCAAGAGAATGATTATGAATATTATAATTATTATTATAATGAAGCAATAAAATACTATGACTATGACTATGACTATGAAATTTTATATCTATTGTAACACGAGGGTTGAGGAAGGAGCGAGGCGAGGGGGGTATGCCACTCAAAAAAAAGATTAACTAGTATAGCAGACATTCTTGCGATCGGGATAGAGCGTTACACGTATATTGTGTTGTTATTAAATTATGTATGTTGAAGTCAATATATGGAAGATAAAGAGTGTTAACTGACTTTTAATTAATATCACCTCCGAGCAACTTTATAGTTCAGAAGAAGGGATAGTTGCGGAAATATTGGAACGAACTTCATTAATTTCGCATCAACCACGTCCACAAAAGCTGCAAATTGATCAAGGTGAGTTCAATTGATGTTAATAAAGCAGTAATAAAGATTATAATTAGGTATATGAATGAAAGTTCACACAAGTTTTTAATGTTTATATTTTCGTTTGCGAAGAGATGATTATAGAATTAACGATTTAGATTACTTTGTGAACTGACTCGATGAAGTCTTTGATGTGTTTTATTCGGTACCTACTTAATTATTTTGTTGGATCAATTACTAAATTTTAATCTGTTTGACTCCTGCATAAATGATGGGTTTCTTGGTTTGAATCCCAGTATGGGCTGATTGATAATTAATGATGATGGATAATAATTATGTCAAAATAATGAAAACAATATCAAATACTTACCTACGTATTTTACTAGACAAGAGATGAAATAGATAATCACTGTAATAAATCAATAGTTCAGGATCAAGTCTATTTGTTTTTCTATATTTATTGTTTCCATAATGAAAGTACCAAATTACAAAGTTTTCTAGCTGGAAAGTAGTTACTTCAGTCATTTGACTAATAACATTGGCATAAAAACTTTTGTTTCAAATATAAAGCTGCCTTTGTTGGGTCGTATGGATGTTTATGTTACCTGCCACCGACCCTACGACGCCTATGAGCGAGATAAGGAGTACTTGAGTGTTTTAACGAAATACATATTGTGTGCGTTATGCATCTTGACCTAGCAGTCAGACGAAAATAACACGTGTTGCCTTGTTCGCAAGTTCATCGAAACTTCAAATCGAGTTCATGTTACTGTGACTGAATTAACGAAGGTTAAATACGGATAGTATTCCTAATTATTATGGCATTTAATGTAAAAATCTTTAGGCTAGGCCTCATCTAAGGTAAGGGACTAGACCTCGACTAGGGGTCGAAGGATGTGTTAAGAAAGAAGAATGGCCGATGCACCTTTTCTTTTGGGGTTTAAGGACCGTACAATAAATGAAACTTAGCAAATACATTTAGAGTATAACAAAACTAACAAAAAGAAAAGTTTATCGATTATAGTATTAATCTGTAAAGGTTAGAGAAACAAGGTCTTTCTCGTAATTACATGTTTTGAATCAAGTGGGTGAATTTCTTAATATTTTTATTAGATAGCCCACTCAATATTTGGTTTTTATTATAATGAAAATTCACGATAACTGTATAATGATTATGCTAATTGAAGTGAACAAATTATAGGTATTTTGGTTTAACATAATGACCGACTTGAATACGGAATCATGATTGTAATGTAATGAGATATAAAGACACTGTTATGACAAGTTTCAGATAATGCGATGGAAAGGGACAAGATCGTCCCAAGAAGTATCCATGTTATGGGATGGAGAAAACGACACACGCGACAGTAGTGAACGAAAGAGTAGTACAACATATGGAAGACTGAGTAAGGTACGAGACCCAAAAGTGAACAGGAGAATGAATGTCCGCAGTCAAAGTCATACCTGCAGAAATTGTGAACCAAGGAGTCTAAAGGAAAGACAGGCAGATTTGGAATTAGAAAAGCGACGATTAATAGTGATCGAAAGTCAGCTACAGAAGGATCTTAGAGATTTTTGTAATGAAAGGAATCCCAGGTATGATTCAACATCAAATTTTGTTAAAGGGTTTATGGAATGCATTCAGAAATATATCTAATAATGAACGTGATAGCTTTCCTATCAGGAACAATGGTATAGGTACCGGAATTTGATCCGCTATCTAAGGAACAAACTATGATTCTAAATTAATGTAGTTGAATAAAGTGGATTAATGTTCAGAATTCAGATACCTATAAATGAAGTAATAGACAGACCGTTTATTAAGCATTATCTAAGCTCATCAGTCGTGCCAAAACATGGTATCAAGAGCTATAGTTTTGGGAACTAGCAGTTCAAAAACTTCAGAGTCCAAAATGTCAAAAGAGAAACTGTAACTCAATAATCGATCTTTAGGAGAGGATTCTCCTTTTATTTAAAAGGGTAGGTGTGATGAGGGTGTCTGTTGTATCGATTATCAAAATTACACCTCCAGTGAAGATAGCAAACCTGAGTATTTAATACTACCACTGAAAGAAATAAAGAAATCACGTTCATTCATTTGTATTTAAATCATTAAACGTAGAGTTTCGAACTAAATATTAAAACTAGAGGAAAAACAATGGTACAATACAGAATAAATGATTGATGTTGATCAGCCTGGTTGATATAGATGCGTTCTAATGCCGGAATGAGTCGGGCAGGATTGGTACAAGAAAGTATCGCCCATGAATTGACTCTTGAGTATAAGAATGATAAGTCGGGCAGGATTGGTACAAGGAAGTATCGCCCAGGAATTGACTCTTGAGTATAATGATTTGTTCTCTTTACCATAGTAGGGCAGGAGAGCAATCGCGCTAAATAAATCGCAACTGAACCATGATTGGACCGCGTGCGAACCACAACTTTTAACACATTCGGTACGTATTGCGCAATTCATTTAACAGCCCTCTAGAGCCGTTTTACCTGATCGCTCAGATGTTAAAGGCTGTCAGCCACATTGTAAATAAATCTAGCTTAGCGCGATACGGAATTCAGCACAGTTGAATAGTAATTGTATTGCAATGTGATTTGAACTGAAATTGTATTAGTATTGAACTTAGATGTTTTAATAAGCGCAATCGCCCTCCAGGAAACAAGAGAGTACAATAGAAAGTACCGCCCGAGGATTGGTTATTGAGAACAATGATTTGTATTTTTCACCATAGGGCAGAATTGGTACAAGGATGTACCGCCCAGGAGTGGTGATTTGGTTTGAATTGAAGGGATGTGGAAGAGACAACCCATCTCTTACTGTTTTTGTCAAAATGTTAATTTAATTACCTAAGATATAGTTGTTCAATTCGATATTTAGACCTAAAGTACCCTGTACTTCACTGATAAGATCTTAAGTTTTACCTCATTGTATAACAAATACTACCTACCTACCTACTTCTTTCCAATATGAAACGAGGGACTCGTTTCCTAAAAGATGGCCGAAAACTGTTGATTGTGATTTAAGGTAAATCCTACTATCTTAAATATTAATTCTATTAAAACTGTTATGATTACCTATAATCTAAGATTGATTGCATATTAACTTGACTGTCAATCAAATATTGTAAGGGAGTTTAAGAATTGTCATTTTTTATTATCTTCTGATTTTTATTATGCCAATGATTGAATTATGTTGAAGAGAACGTTGGACGATTTATGATTGTAATCTAGGATTGATTACCATACTTCTTGGATATTATTATTGATTTTAACTTGCTAGTGATTGAATTGATGTTGAAGAGCTGCTGTGCTTATGATTGTAATCTAGGATTGTTTGTGTTGGTACTATCTTGAATATAATTGATGTTTTGTTTAAGAATTGATAATTATTGTACTAATAATTGAAAAGATGTTAAAGAGTATAATTATTTGGATTGTATTCAAGCAGCGAAAGTATTTTGATTATTTCAAATTTCTTGATTTTACCACTGTATCTTCGTGGTCGTGTAGATATCTCGGCTTTATTAGTTTTCATGTTAAAATTCATGATATTTTGAGATTAAATTCGAAGTTTAGAGTGTCTAGAAATGCAATAACTGCATTTAGTGAGTTAATTGAATGTTGTTATAATATTACTACCTATTCCTAACCAATGTTTTAAAGTTAGGTTTATCGGAATATTATTTACTTTGATGATTTAACGAAGGGACTCGTTAATAAAGGATGGCCGACTGTAACACGAGGGTTGAGGAAGGAGCGAGGCGAGGGGGGTATGCCACTCAAAAAAAAGATTAACTAGTATAGCAGACATTCTTGCGATCGGGATAGAGCGTTACACGTATATTGTGTTGTTATTAAATTATGTATGTTGAAGTCAATATATGGAAGATAAAGAGTGTTAACTGACTTTTAATTAATATCACCTCCGAGCAACTTTATACTATTGCGTCTTTAACGTGGCGTCATCTACTGCCTGTTATTACAAACTAACCAACTCGTAAGTCCAGTATTAAAACTAGAATTCATACGATATAGATGACACAACCTGTTCCAATTTCAAATGTTATTGATTATAAACAAGTTACAACCATGTTTGTGCTATGTGTTTGTATCTATATATTTATTATGTATTGTATATCGTTGTCTAGTTATTATAATACAAGTCCAGGCTAGATTCTGGAACTTTAAATGTGACTAGATGACCATGAGACCGATGTGTTAAATGTGACCGATGAGATTGTGTGACCATGTCCAAGATATTTATTTATTTCAAATAAAATAAAACATTTAAAAATTAAGTCTCGGGCGGGACTTGAACCCGCACTCTTCTAAACCGTGGAATCGCGTTTTCCAATTTCGCCACCGAGCCCACAACCCAGATAACGAAATTTTCAATAAATTGCGTCTTTAAGGGACGTGGCGCCATCTACTGGCAGTTATACTACTAGCTTGTATGAAGCTATTTCTCTGCTGGTTGGATATACATTCTGTGCAGTGGGTGGTTATTAGGTGGTTGTTCTGTGGTGTGGGTGATTCTTGATCTATAATGTATTATTATTATTATTACGATCGAGCTGAGGCGCCGCTTCTACCAGCATCGCTCCCAAAGTAATCTGAAATAAACAATATTAAATTAATACAAAATGCGAGTGACTCAAAAGGACAAGTATCCAGAGCCTTTAAAGATTTTATTTAAAAAACACACGACTGATTTCGGGCGATTTTAAAAAAGTATAAAGGCCTACGCACATTGCAGCGATATTATCGAGCGATTTTATCGAGCGATATTATCGACAGCGATATCGCGACACCTTACACACAAATAAAATATAATAAAAGCTTGTCGCGCTTGAGGTCATATCAGCAAGAACACGTTCACGCGACAAGCTTTTTAGATATTTAATTAAACACAATATAATTGTATATATTTTAGCGATAACATTGATACTAGGTTCTTTTAATAGAATCGACCCATGCAAACTATATCCACTACAAATGGATTGCCCCTCTAGAATTAATTACTTTTTTTTTTTTTTAGTATACCTACCTTAATAAAAGCTTGTTTTTAAAAAGTACAAATACAAATATCTTTATTAACAAAAAGAACAAATCAGTACACAAGATACAATGGACCCCGCATGCGGCAAGCCAGAATCTCGGGAATCCTTTACGATTTATCAGGCAATAATTACAAATTTAGGACAGAGTGAGCGATATTTAAATAATTACAGTGATAAATAAATGTTAAGTACCTATAGACAATGAAGTTACAACTAACATAACATAAGTTTTTTTTTACTTTAAATTTTATTTTTTACTTTTTAGTCATTTACACTTTTTAGCACCAAATCATTAAATAATAATAATGTTTGTTAAAACAAAGCTAAAAAAAAAAATTACCAAAGCTGAAAATGGCAAGTCAGTGCTATTAATCGTTAAGGAGATCCCTCGTACGGAGACATTCCTGGCTTCAGCACCAGACCTTGGTTAAAATGTTTGTTTTTCTATCAAACCTGAATGTGTACACAAAATAGCAAGCCAATGCTGTTAACCGTTGAGGAGTTCCCTCGTACGGAGACATTCCTGGCTTCAGCACGAGATCTTGGTTAAAAATGTTTGGTTTGGTATCAAACCTGAACGTGTACACAAAATAGCAAGCCAATGCTAGTAACTGTTGAGGAGTTCCCTCGTACGGAGACCTTCCTGGCTTCAGCACCAGATCTTGGTTAAAATGTTTGGTTTTGCTATCAAACTTGAACGTGTACCTACACAAAATAGCAAGCCAATGCTGTTAACCGTTGAGGAGTTCCCTCGTACGGAGACCTTTCTGGCTTCAGCACCGGATCTTGGTTAAAATGTCTGGTTTGGTATCAAACCTGAACGTGTACACAAAAAAAATTGCAAGCCAATGCTAGTAACCGTTGAGGAGTTCCCTCGTACGGAGACATTCCTGGCTTCAGGCGCCAGATCTTGGTGAATATATTAGTTTTGTTATCAAACCTGAACGTGTACACAAAATAGCAAGCCAGTGCTGTTAACCGTTGAGGAGTTCCCTCGTATGGAGACATTCCTGGCTTCAGCACCAGATCTTGGTTAAAATATTTGTTTTGCTTTCAAACCTGAACGTGTGTACAAAATGACAAGGCTGTGCTATTAACCGTTGAGGAGTTTCCTTTTTCGGAGACGATTCTGGCAGCAGCACCAGGTCTCTGTCACCATATTATTGTGTTGTCATTGGATTCCTATTTGTGTACCAAGTTTCAGTTTGATTGAATATATAGAAGTGGGTTAAAATTAACATGCAAGATTCCACCCGAACGTACAAATAAACAAATAAATAAACAAGGCAAGTTAAATAAAAGCTTGTAAAGCCTGACCAGGAAAATAAAAAACCTGGATTCGACTGTCACCTTTAATGTTTAGTGTTCCAAGTACAAAAATTAGTTCCAATGATTTTCCGCAACATGGCGAGGTTTTTTATATTTCTGGTCAGGCTTTAATAATAAATGAAAAAAAGGTTGATTTCGAGTCAGGGATACCTAAAAACCATATTATCGTAATCTTTTTTTTGTAAATATCTTCAATGTAAAGACACACTTCAGTTACAGTTTTATAATAGTTTAGATTAGATGTAAAATAAAATAGATACTTACAGCCAAGAATACTACAGCGAATTTCATCTTGATCGAAGTGTCAACGTAAGTCTTGGTACCTTCAGTGAACCTAGAATGATTATAATCTACATTTGAACACAATTTATATGAAAAAATAACAATAGAAGAATAGAGAAACTATGGATCAAATGCAAACAGCAACAAATTCAAACCATTATCGTCCTACGTGTTCAAGAAATAAAGTTTGTTTTAGAAAAACTTGGGGGAACGCAGATGGCATTTGACACTCTCGACACTGAGATGGTTGACCTGTGTTATCTGTATATAATCTATTTTAATAAAAATTATGTTTATATAAATAAGAATAAATACAAGTAGGGTGACCACACAATTTAGTAACGTCTTAATTCCCTGGGAGATGGGGCCGTTGTAGGGATTGCAATCCGGTGCAATTTCCGATCCGGCCGGATCCGCCGGATCCGACCGGATTGGTAATATCCATAATCATTTGCGTTTTCATTTTAAAATCAACTGTAAAACAATAAAGGTGTATCTAGCAACTGTGAAAACAATTATTATTGTTACGAAGTGATAGTTTCTATCGTATTAATAATGCGAAAAAAACATTTTCTAGGCCTCAAAGCATTGACTAACATAAATAGAGACCGCCTAACATCCACACTTTTCACATTTATGGTAATTTTTCTTTTGTCAGACTGAGACAGGTATGTACTACTATACCTACTTTTAACAGTATAACAAAATAAAACTTTTCTGCTGTCATTTCTATAATGACCTATTAATATGGTAGGGAAGAAAAAAACTCCATACCATACAAATTTGTGCGGATTGTCGTAGCAGGTGACTCAATAATGTCGTGAGCGACGTCCACCGCGAGAATTTTCATTAAAAAAGCGGTTTTATTCTATTTTCAAGACATTTACCGGATCCGGCTAGCTAGTGCCGGATCCGGTAGGCCGTAAATGGTGCCGGATCCGCCGGATTACCGGATCCGGAAAACCGGATTGCAATCCCTAGGCCGTTGCTTGCTCTGGGATGCGACGTGCTTTACGAGATTGTCCAACGGCTACATCAGAAAGGTCTGGACTGCCGGTCTGGGTCGTATCATGTCCAAAGGATATCGCTGGCTATCTCAGCCAGCATCAGGGGTAGCTTTGGGCGGGATATGGTGCGGGGCGGTTTATTTGGTTGTTTGACGACGCATGTGCGGATTTATTTATTTTAATGACAATGCTTGTTGCAGATTTAGTAATAGTAATCAGTGAACATTGTTGTACTTACTGCTTCAACGATTTTATCTCTTCCCTCTATCAGAAAATAGCACCTACAATTTGGTGCATTGTTAATTAGTAAAGTAAGCGAGTAAAGTGACCGCCTTTTGGCCTCTAATTTGATTTTTGTGTAATGAATACTACCACCAGAGACCAATGGTCTAACGTGCCATCCGAAGCCGAAGCACGGAATCATCTTTTCAGACAATCAGGTAATTCAGCCTGCAATGTACTAACCAAGTGGGGGAAAACGCATAAAGTGACATAGCACTAGTTGTATTAAAGTACCTACTATAAAAAACAAACATTTTGTAATAAATACTAGTGGCCTAAATCGCATCGGAGCTAAGATATTTTACTCTGAAGGTTCATTAAAAAGTAACAAAAACATTTAAGAATCAAATAATTTTCAATCAATCAATCGAAACATATTTCCTACTTATCAAAATATACTGTCAAGAAATACAGCATCCTGCTGTCGGTCGGAAGGCGGTCTTAGCGCAAATTTCTCCCATACAACTTTAGAAGTTATTTGTACCTTAATAGCACAGTTCCGATGCGATAGCAATGAATGTGATGTTTTAATGTATTTTGAAAGGTCCTCTTAAAACCTATACTAAGTTTTATTACTTGCCGATCAACAAAAAATTACAGTTTTTCTCCATACAACCTTACAACTACTAGCTCCCATACTTACCTACTTACTCCCATTTGGTTAAATTTGGTGGGGGGCAGGGTGTCCGTACTGTACGTAGTACCAGATGCTCTTTATTATAATGTGGCATAGGCGTAGGTAATTGCTTGTCTCAATTCTAACCAGAAAAATGGCCACCCTTTTAAAAGTTATTGCTATTTGTATTTTCAAAGTCGCACATTACTTATATATTATAATAATAATAAAAAAAAAATTCTAACTCATAATGTTACGAATAATATGTGAGTTTGTTATTTTTTTAAATGACTATAGCATATAATTGGAAATGTTCCCACATAACTAGTTTTCTATCTACAGGGTGAAATTGATATCATTAGCATCCAGAACAACTTTTACTATGGGAGCAAACCGATCGGAGCAAAAAAAAAAATCTGCTGTCCCATACTAAACTGCACCCGCCGCCGCTGCCTACGCGAATGAAATGTATGGGACAGCAGTTTTTTTTTTTGCTCCTATTGGTTTGCTCCCATAATTTTATTTTTATTTTATTTAATATGGCACACCAACAGTATACATATTTAAACATTTACAATAACGTAGGAACATTACAAATCTAATTCTAATACATATACATATAGGGTCCTTCTTAATATGCTGACACTTTTTTAAGGGGACGATCAGACCATCAAACTGAACAACTTTCTCTATGGCACCAACATCGAAATCGCGAAAAAAAAATCAGATGCTCCATACAAAATTGGAAACCTACTCGAGCCAAATGTATGGGACAGCTGATTTTTTTTTCTCGATTTCGATGTTGGTCCCATAGAGAAAGTTGTTCAATTTGATGGTCTGATCATCCCCTTAAAAAAGTGTCAGCATATTAAGTTGGACCCTGTATGACCCTGTTGATTGATTGATTGATTGATTGATAAAACAGTTCAGTGAGTGACTGACTAACTGACTGACTGGCTGACAGGCAACGCACTGCCAAAGTGCGTTCACACACGATGACGCACTGACGCAGCGGCAGACGTCAGTCCGTCATTTGTGAAGCAAGGAGTTGTATGAAACCGCACGTAGAAGCACACACGGTGACGCATTGACGCACCGGGTGTGGTTCTATGGACTGACATCTGCCGCTCCGTTAGTGCGTCATCGTGTGTGAACGCACTAAACCGCAGTAGGTAGATTTTTTTAAATTTTTTCGACCGTACCATACGATATACCATACGACCATATTTTAAATTTTTGTACACCTGCATGCAGATTGAATATACAGTGTCCAACTTTTTTAAGAGGATGAGCAGACGACATCGAAAAGGCGAAAAAAAAAACAGGTATTTCATTCAGGGTCCAACTTAATAATGCTAATACTTTTTTTAAGGGGATGATCAGACCATCAAACTGAACAACTTTCTCTATGGGACCAACATCGAAATCACGAAAAAAATAATTTTATATCCCATAAATTTTTAGCTCTAGTCGATTATTAAAGGTTTACCCCTTAAAGGTTTATTTGTAGTTTTGTAACACCTTGTATACAAGGTGCTGCTGTCCAGTGTAGGGCGTAGTATTACCTTTTGTAATCTACCTAACTACTAACTACGACTAAAAGTAGTTAACTACAAGTAGTTATGATTACATATTGTAATCTAAATACAGTAATCAAGTTCCATAAAGTAGTCGTTAATCTGCATATACAGGGTGTTTCATAAGTAACAATAAATTTTTAAAACTCATAAGGGGGTTGTTTAGACCGTCAAACTGAACAACTTTCTCTATGGGACCAACATCGAAATCGCGAAAAAAATAGATTTATATCCCATACATATTTTAGCTCTAGTCGATTTATAGAACAAACATTTTTTTTTTCGCGATTTCGATATTGGTCCCATAGTGAAAGTTGTTCAGTTTGATGGTCTACACCACACCCTTAAATGTTTATTTGTAGTTTTGTAACACCTTGTATTAGGCGATATAGCATTTTAAACACAAAACGAAGTAGTTTGACTTGTAGTTACAAAAAGTAATCACGTAACCGTGATTGCAACTACAATTTGTAGTTAGTAATCAAAATTTTAACTACATTCTACGATTACTTTATGTAATCTATTAATATGATTACTAACTACAAAATGTAGTTGTAGTTAGTAACCATAATCAGTAGTTAAATTACATTTTACCCAACACTGGCTGTCCCATACATTTGGCTCGAGTAGGTTGGCAGTTTTGTATGTTTTTTTTTTGCGATTTCGATGTTGGTCCCATAAAGAAAGTTGTTCAGTTTGATAGTCTGATCATCCCATTAAAACATATCAGCATATTAAGAAGGACCCTATATAAAACTGTCGTAACGAATAGACTCCGACGTATGGAACAGCAGATTTCTTTTCGCGTTTTAGATTTTGGCTCCATAGTGAAAGTTTTTCAATTTGTTGGTCTAATTCGGGGCCATAGGTCCCGACGAATATTTTCTATGAGAAACGCGATTGCCGAGCGCTCCGAAAAGTGTGTGCGTGAGCCGAAACAACTAACCAAAGTACTTTTTCTAGATTTTATTTATGATTGCACTAGTTAAACTAATGGTGAATATGTGAGTATAAATACCAACAATCGGAAACTATTTTAAGTTCTTCTAAACCGAGAAAAATGTTTAAAAATGCATGAACGTACGTCATCTTTGTGAAATTTTTATCGAGTGAAGTAATTCCAATCGTGTATTCAGTTGATGATTGCACTAGATGAAATATACAAAAATACTGAGGTATGACTTTAGTTTCGGTAAATGGTATAAATCTAGTCGTAAAATGAAAAATAAAAGATGCCTCCGAGGTATTTCCACCTACTATTACGTCTTAACACTCGAAACCACCCCTTTACTTTAACTGTTTTTTTGTTACACCTAGAATAGTCGGATATCAAAAACCAACAAACACAATCAACATAATATCAGTCGTTGGACGTCCACTGCTGGACATACGCTTTCCCAAGGATCGACACAACGACCGGTCCTGCGCTGCCCTCATCCAACGGGTTCCCGCCGCCTTCACCAGGTCGTCGGTCCACCTTGCGGGGGCTCAATTCCTACCCATACTGCGCTTTAGCGATCACCACTTGATAATTCTTCGGCCCCATCGGCCTTCATTTCATAGAGCAATGTGCCCCACCATTGTCAATATAAGAGTTTATTTAAACACACTCACATATTTACAATAATAATATAATAATAAGGATTTTAAATGAACGACTTTGAACATAACAACAGGGCAAGGTTAATAACTTTTAAGAGGGTGACCATTTTTCTGACAGGAATAAAGACTCAACTACCTTTAGGTAGACACCGACACCGGTGGTTCTGTATGTATAGGTACAGAATACACAAAGCTCACGTCTATTGTCTAATTTTTATAATAAAACTAGTGTTTTCCCGCGACTTCGTCCGCACAAATTATATACCAGATTTTAAGTCAGATCATAAGCTATCAAACAAAAAAAGTTTCATCAAAATCGGTTCAGTAGTTTTTGCGTGATGCGCGAACAAACAAACAAACGAACAAAGTTGTCAATAGATGGCGCTACATGTCATTTAAATCGCACTATCGAGTGTTATTTGAGTTTATATGAAGTGAACCGCTACTTTTTTATTCTTCACGATTTTTACGGTTTTATAATAGTTATAAGATTATAAGATGATAATATACGTAATTATGTTTGAATGAATGATGATGATGATGAATTTTTATTATTATTTTAATCTAGCGACGCCCGCGACTTCGTACGCGCAGACCACTGACTATAGAGGATTGATCTCGCACAACTGACATTGATTAAACATTCTCTATCCCACGCAGTCGTAAGAAAAGAAAAGAAAAGGAACTAGAAACAAGTACGTGTCTTGTCATATCACTCAGTAAGAGATGCACATAGCAAATTCGCTCTAGTTAAAAAAGGAGATCGCTACTTATTGCTGTCCTTATCGACGTAGCCACTTTTTTGTTCTACGATGGCTGTCTGACTCCGGAGTCAGACATCTATTTTCATACAAATTGTATAGGATTTTATGACTATCGCTGTCTCATACGCGGTTACACTGATGTTTCGTCTATCAGCGTAAGCGAAAAATACTTCGCCTATGCACGCAGTCTTCAATTTGACACAAACGCGTTTCTTTTGGCTTTCTGCCAATTTTCTGCCAGTTCTTTCCCAAATAACTTATAACTAAATAACAATCAGGTACGCTGTGAACAGCGACTCACCTCCTGCAATTAAACCGAATAAGGTTTGCAGTAGGAAGGTTTTAGTAGGTAAAAATATGTATCTTTATTCTTTATAAAATAAAAAAAAAATAAAAAAAAACTTAATGAATGAAAAATTTATGAATAAAATACCTACCTAGTACCAGTACGCCACTATTTCTTAAAATTACTTGAAAAATTTCAGATAGTGAAACTAAAAAACTTTCCCTAAGGGAATGGGGACCAAAAAGAAAAATTTTTGGACCTTTAATAAAAAAAGCCGATCAGTCGATCAAATTTTGTAAGAGGTCCAAAAAAAAATTCTCGTTGAATTATCTGAATACACCCTTAAAAATTTCAGCATGCTTGGTTCCATGTCTCGCGGAGATGCACCTGACGACCTTTTTTATCTTTAAGTTGGTTTTTATTTCTATATTCTTGTTGTTTTCATTTCTTCCATATTATATTATAAATTGTTTTTTCTTATTACCCATATATTGTAAATATAATTAAGTAGTATAAAAATAAATCTAGTAGGTACCACAAACAAAATTTCTAGTAATTTATTAAATAGGGGTGTATACCTACAAAATTGTGTGGTCACCCTATTATAATTTATTACTATTTACATTATATTGTTAGTATGAATATGAATAAAAACATAGGTAGGTAGGTACATAATTATGTATACTAAAATAGAGTCTATGCCAAGAGTGCAAGTGTGCACAAGTTTTTCTAAAACAATCTCTATTTCTTGGACAATTTTTTGTCTTTCATGTTGTATGCATTTGATTTATAGTTTCTTTTCTTCTATTGTTCTTTTTTACATATAAGCTGTGTTCAAATGTCGATTATTATCATTCTAGGTTCAGTAAAGGTTCCTACGCTCGCGCTGACTATATGTCAACGATCACTGACTAATATACTCTAGCGATAGACAAGCTCGTTCAAACAAACAATATGTCACACAAAACAACACAAAATGACACATTGCGGTCTGTCATTGCCATAGTGACGAAGTGAACTCGGGAACGTCAATGCGGTGCGCCCACCGCATTCAAGTGGAACATGTTGCTTCTATGAAAGGGCCTGTCTATCGCCAGATTGTAAGTCAATGCTAGCGATAGACACTCCCTTTCTTAGAATCAACATATTCCCGAGTTCACTTCTTCACTATGACAATGACAGACACCTCAATGTGTCATTTTTTTTGTGACATATTTGTTTGAACGTGCCTGTCTACCGCTAGAGTATACAGGAAAAGTATCATTAACCTTTAAACCACATAGGTATCACAGACTTAAAAGAAGAACAAGACGTAATCTCGTCTAATCATGAGTGATGCACCCATTTCTTTTGTGTGCGTGCTGTCAAGCGGTACATAAGGTGACGGGTTGTAGCACCTGCGCCTAGAGCTAGTGCATCTGTGTGAGTGTAGATCCCTCGTAGAACAAACGAGATTGTATTACCTTGTCCGTATTTCTTTCAAGTCCGTGATAGGTACTCTACCCATCAAACTAAACAACTTTCACTATGGGAACAAACCGATCTGACAAAAAAAATCTGCTGTTGCATACATTTGAGTCGAGGTATTGAGTAGTATTGCAGTTTAGTATCGAACAGCAGATTATCCACTCATCTGACCGGTTTTTTGACCTTGACTTCCTTTTGTGCACCGGGCATGTTTTCATACCGGAAAAAAAGAACCGTTGTTTGCCCGGGGTATATTTGTTCCCCAACAGCCCTGCTATGAGTGGTTATATTTTGCTCCTATCGGTTTGCTCCCATAGATAAAGTTGTTCTATTTGTTGGGTAGAGTACGTGGTTTAAAGGTTAGTGATACTTTTCCTTCCACACTGTATGTCAGTGGGTGCCTACCAAGATTTACGTTGAAAATTCGAACAAGATGAAATTCTCTGTAGCACTCTTAACAGTAAGTATTTTTAAAATATAATAATTAATTTAAAAGATGATTCCTCTCTAAGTTATCTTTATTACTAAAGTCCTCCGCTCATTGCAGCGATTTTATCGAGCGATAATATCGCTGCAATTTTGCGATATTGTTTCCAGTACATTTTGTATGGGGACGCGCGCGATCTTACACACTGCCGCGATATTATCGAGCGATAATATCGCTGCGATTTTGCGATAATTGTTCTCAGTACATTTTGTATGGGGACGCGCTCGATCCCACACACTGCCGCGATATTATCGCAACTCTTTCGACTACATTCAGTGGCGGGGCGCATGCGTGACGCGAATCGCGGAATCGCTGCAGTGTGTAAGGTGTCGCGATATCGCTGTCGATAATATCGGTCGATAAAATCGGTTGATAATATCGCTTCAATGTGCGGAGGCCTTTAATATGAAAAAAATAATACCTAATAGGTATTGAAAAAAAGCAATATTAAATAACAGATTGATAAAAAAGTTAAATTATTGTTACAGAAATAAAGAATAAATTTCAATCTTCTTCTTATCGAGTGGGCTGCAAGCCCTGGTGTCAGAGTTTATTCAAACCGCCTTACGGCCTCTGACGTGGTTTTTATGTTACGACTACTACCACCAGTGATAGTAGCCGGGACCAACAGCTTAACGTGCCATCCGAAGCACGGAATCATTTTTCAATAAAGTACCTATTCAATTTAACATAATGTAAGATAATCAAAGAAAGCTTCTTCGTCTTTTTCTTACAAACACTAGCCTTCTGAAAAAATAGTCGATGTTTCAGATGTCACACTAGAGTTGGGATTTTTTAATAGTTGGATTCGATGAAGCATTTTTTTTTGGTTGGTTATGTAACACTTTGTATGTCATGGAAACCTAACCTAAAGTAAGTCATTATAGCCCTACGCTATATTTACTCTTTACTCAGGGTTCTAGCTCCACTCGGGAGTTAACCATCGAACCCTTTGTTACGCTCGGGATTCAATATTATGCCCATGACGAAAGACACTGCCTTGGTGCATAATCTACTAATATTGCAGGTGACTTTGGGAGCGGTGCTCGTGGGAGCGGCGCCTGATCCTGCTCCAGAACCTGTTTTCGTTGGTAATAATTATAATAATACATCATAGATCAAGAATCACTACAGAATGGTCTGTCAAATTGATACTTTCTGAAAGCTGATGAATCAATAATTTTAGAATCGCGGGTTCGAATCCCGTAAGGGACAAATATTTGTATGACGAATATGAATATTTGTACCCGAGTCATGGATGTTTGTATCTATATACCATGTATTCTATATCGTTGTCTAGTTATCATAATACAAGTCCAGGCTAGATTCTGGAACTTTAAATGTGACTAGATAATTTGTGTGACACTGTCCAAGATATTTATTATTTTTTTATTTTTATTATTTTGAATATGAAACGCTCAACTATCCGTAATATCAGAAATCATAGTATTAAGAGAAGTTTACTCCGAACGCGCTAATACGCGCTGCATACAAAAGAAGTCTGGTTATATATTTTTCAGTACCTACGTTAACCAATTACAGTCAATGACATTTTGCAGAAACAATACAGAAACAAATCTCTATGCTTGCATGTAGTCCGATAATTATTTTGGGGTGTATCAAGGGTTTCGGTGTCTTATTTTTCGTTGTTTTCTCCAAGATAAATATTTCATCATCATCATCATTTTCAGCCTGTATCTACCTACCCATACTTTGCCATTCTTCAGAATCAGAACACTCGTAGACGGTATAAATTAAAGGTAATGTTTTATATTAAGTAATTAAAGTTTAATATAATACCTAATTACGAAGATATCAAGCTTTGAAATTATTCATATAACATTTTTAAAGCCTTGTAATTAATCTTATCTTCGTAGTTAATTATTATAAATTGTAAATAATATTATTTGATACGTGCAATCTAGATTTTCTAAGCTATTTTTCCATACAGAAAACATTAGGTACTTTTATTAATACCGTCTACGAGTATTCTACGACAAAGTTTTGTATGAAATTGACAACTCTGCCCTACCTTAAGGCGTATCTGCCCTGGACCACGACTCTCCATACTAATCGATGCGAACGAGCGCGTGGCTCCGGTCAGAATTTAGCTGTTTTCTTTGAAAAAATAGATGATTTTTTATTAATTTCTAAAAAGTAAGAAAACCACATCATTCTAAATTGTATTGTGAACAATATTGTAAATTTTCATTTTCTTCCGATTCAAGAGTAAAATGGTTACAACTGGAAAAAAAGGGGTGACTTAAGAGTCCCTTTTCTCCCGTTTTATTCATTAAAAATGATTTCTAGAAAAACCACATCTCTTCTCATATCCTGTAGATGGTTCAGTAAATTTTTCAGCTCAAAAAGTGCCATAGTTAATGAATCAAATGGTTACAAAGATACCCAAAACCGACAGGTAGCCCCTTAAGGCTTAAATATTTAAAACTAAATTTTACTTATTTCTTTCTTTCAGTAATTTCCGACTGTAAGTAACTACCTAATATATAACATTATAGGCGGCGGCCATGGGCGCTGAGATTTCCAAGGTGCGGAAGTATGACGAAATCTCAGGTTGTTTCATGTTCGCACCGATTGGCTTCGAAACGTTCGGTTGCTGGGGCACACAAGCAAAAAAAATTATCAAAGAGCTTTCGATGCGTCTCCGCGAAACAACCGGTGATCGTAGAGCTGGCAGCTTCCTTGGCCAACGCATTAGCTTGACCATTCAGAGGGGGAACGCTGCCAGCATGCTTGGGACCATGTCTCGCGGAAATGCACCTGATGACCTTTTTTATCTTTAAGTTATTTTTTCTTTAATCTTGTTGTTTCCATTTCTTCTGTACTATTATCTTATTTTAAATAAACCCTGTAAGTATAAAAAAAAATGATAAATTAACATTGTAGTAACATAACAACTGAAAAAACAACTCTGTTAGATGCGACACAAAATGGACAGTAGTGGGTACAATAGGTGGGTCCGTAACGGAAGTCCGAAAGTTTTTTTTTCCGACCCACCATTATCCGACTGGACGTAGCATCGAATTAACTTGCAGCGAAAGACGACCGACAGTTTGTTTTTTCTAATGAATAACTCAAATTTAAATGCCAATTGCCATAAAATATTATTGCTCATATCATTTATTTGTTGAATCTAATTAAAACGAAAACAGTAAATATTGTTGTCTACTTACTTAGGAAGCTTTGAAATACATAACATACATTTTCCCCGAGGGGGTAGTCAGAGATATTCTGAAACCTCAGAACATCCACGTTTCACCAGTAGTACCTACCGTTTTTTTTAAATATTATGTAAACAGGTTATGTTTTCAGATGACTAGTCTTTTTGTCACTAAATGGTGCCGGTTACAGTTCAAAAGTCCCATTCATAATTACTTACCACCCCTCCTAACAAAACTCCGTAAATAGACTGGGCTAAACTTTTCTACTTTCTAACGAACATTCCTCATCACTTTACAGTTATTGGAAAACTGTTACCTTCTGCACCAGGAAAAGGAACTGTGCCGTGTTCTTCACCAGGCACTGATGTCAATCATCGCGGCACAGGGAAGAATGAAAATAATCATTGACATACAATATAAGGTCTAACAGGCACGTATCTAGGAGGGGGGGGTTTGAAAATGTCAAAATTACTATGGAGATCTGCATCTTTCTACTGCTAATTTGACTCTCAAAAATCATGCTTCAGGAGTGCGATTTTTGAAAGTCAAATCAGCAGTAGAAAGATGCGTATCTCCATAGTAATTTTGACATTTTCAACTGCTGAGCTCACCGAATGAGATTCAAAAATCGCACTCCAGGTCTACTTTTTCATTGTTTTTCTATGAATAATAAAAAAAAGTTAAATGTCCCCCTCCGAAACAAAACTCTGGATACGTGCTTGAGGTCTAACAAAATTAGCTGAAACATTTTAAGGGGATGATCAGACCGTCAAACTGAACAACTTTTTCTATGGGACCAACATCGAAATCGTAAAAAAAAAATCTGCTGTCCCATACATTTGGGTCGAGTTGGTTTGTATGGAACAGCTGATTTTTTTTGGGCGATTTCAATGTTGGTCCCATAGAGAAAGTTGTTCAGTTTGATGGTCTGATCATCCCCTAAAAATAGTTTCACCTAATTTTGTTAGCCCTGATATAGGTAATGGACGATGGGTCTAGTATAAAATTCTCGAAAAAAGTGTCTGATACTATCCTACATAAATCTAACTACGTGTGTATACTTGTATAGTAATTATAAATATTAAAAATGCAAAAAATTTTTTTCATTTCGCTTGAGTAGTTTTTACCTCATCGCGGTACGGCGTGCGCATGCGCGTAGCCGTGGTCAAATGAAGACTATCGCGTAATTGGTTCTCTTTATACAACTCACACCTTGTATAAAGAGAACCAATATGTGTGAACGGCGAGTACATCTCACACCTGCGTTTTGCCGACGACATTGTCGTCATGGCGGAATCGCTGCATGACCTCAGTGGGATGCTTAGCGACCTTAATGCCGCTTCCCGACGGGTCGGTCTCGGCATGAACTTAGACAAGACGAAAGTCATGCTTAATTCTCATGTCGAGCCAGAGGCGGTATACGTCGGTGAGGCGGCGATAGAAATTGTGCAAGACTATGTCTACCTTGGACAGACTATAAGACTAGGTAGAAACAACTTCGACATGGAGGCCGCTAGGCGTATCCAGCTGGGATGGGCTGCTTTCGGGAAACTACGTCATATATTCTCCTCGGCCCTACCACAATGCCTCAAAACGGAGGTGTTCAATCAGTGCGTTCTGCCAGTGATGACCTATGGTGCGGAAACGTGGAACCTGACGATAGGGCTAGTTCATAAATTCAAGGTCGCTCAGCGAGCTATGGAGAGAGCTATGCTCGGTGTTTCTCTGAGGGATCACATCAGAAATGAAGTGATTCGTCACAGAACTAAAGTGGCTGACATAGCTCAGAAAATTAGCAAGCTGAAGTGGCAGTGGGCTGATGGGGTGTCAGAGTTCTAGAGTGGAGACCGCGAACTGGTAGGCGTAGTGTGGGACGCCCTGCTGCCCGCTGGACAGACGACCTAATAAAAGTAGCGGGGAGCGACTGGATAAAGAATATTTATGTTATGTTATGTTATGAGGAAGGCCAAGGACAGAGTTTTGTGGCGCGCCTTGGGAGAGGCATATGTTCAGCAGTGGACGATGATAGGCTAATGATGATGATGATACAAGGTGATACAAAAATACAAATAAACCTTTAATTTATATATATTTGCCACCTGAACTCACGAAGACTATTGTTGTACTACCACTGATAAAGAATAATACTGGAGATACAGCAGATAAGAGTACTAACTATAGACCAATTTCTCTTGCCACAATAACTGCTAAAGTGTTTGATGGGTTGCTCAATAAACAGCTTAATAGTTGCATTCAATTACAAGATACACAGTTCGGTTTCCTTGGAGGGCTTTCCACTGATAGTGCCATACTGGCACTAAAGCACACTGTATTTATTATGTCGAGAGAAAAACTCCAGTTTACGCAGTTTTCTTAGATTTGTCAAAGGCGTTTGACTTGGTGTCGTGTGGCCAAAGCTGGGTGAGGTGGGTGTCCCTACTGATATTGTAGACATTTTCTCTTATTGGTATGCTAACCAAACAAATGTTGTTAAGTGGGGTAATACTTTCTCTGACGAGTATACGTTAGAGTGCGGTGTTAGGCAAGGGGGGCTGACCTCACCTACTATTTTCAATTTATATACGAATCAGCTGATCGAGGAGCTCAGCAGCATGCATGTGGGTTGCCATGTGGATAATGTATGTGTGAATAACCTTAGCTATGCCGATGACATGGTGCTGCTGAGTCCGTCGATTGGTGGGTTAAGGCAACTGTTAAGTGTATGCTTCGATCAACAATATTCAACTAGATAACGCGTCAGCGCTCAAAACATGTCCCGGCAAATAACGCCTCACTATTGGAGTGAGGTCTTATTTTGAATTAGTTCCGTTCGAACAAAGCCAACGTAAGCACGTCTCGCAATGCCGCAGTGTTCCTTTTTTAAATTACTAGGAATTATGGTTGCTTTGAGGTCGAAATTATAATGTGTTAGGACTGTTTTCTCAGTTTGTTAACAAAAAATGTTGTATATTCACGAGGACAGAATTTCTCTTTGATTTTGTATGCGACCCGTTATCTAGTTGTATATTGTTGATCGAAGAGTGTATGTAAGAGATATGCTGCAGAGCATGGATTAAGGTACAACGTTAAGAAGTCAGAGTTCATGATTTTTTTGGATAAAAATATATGCCCCAGTACTATACCACCAGTAACCTTAAACGGTGTACCCTTGTCTCGTGTGAAGCAATTTAGGTATCTTGGCCACATTGTGACAGAAGATCTGAAAGATGATCTGGATGTAAATAGAGAGAATATAAAGATAACATAATCTATTAGACAATTAATGTAAAATGAGGTACTTACTTAAACAATAACTCAAACAATAATGTTTTATATTACCTAAGCAAGAAAAACATAATAAGTATCACAACATTGTTAAGACAAATTTAAAAAACTAAATAAAATCAATAGGTATTATAATATAATTTCTCATAGAAACCAAAGAATTCTGGAACTATCCATACTAAAATTACTTAGTAAAATTACAATTACTTATTAAAATTACTTATTCCAACCTAGGCCTTATTTGTGGATCTCTAGGTGCCTGGGATAGAAAATAAAAAGAATTGAAAGTATTCATTCATAAAAAGTTTAAAGCCATTAAATTGATAACAAAAATGGTAAATTATATATACCTACCTACTGCGTTACCTACATTACCGAATTCGGTATGTCAAGTTTTTTTTTTGTCTTCATTTTATATTTTTTACGGATAGAAGACATAATTTTAAGACACCTATTTCATTTTTATTGCGATTCATCGAGTTTATCAATATAAATTTAATTTTTAAATTATTTTGATCTGTAATCTCTAAGCGCAAAAATGGTGGAGAGAAAATAATTCGAACTCCATGGAGAAAAACTACTGCTATATTAAAAAAACTTAAAATCATCTGCCTCCTCTTTCTAACTCTATGCTGAAAACAGATACGGCAACATCAAATGTCAAATTCTGACATTGTGAATGTATTTTTTTTTCTTAATGGCCGGTTATTTTAAGTTGATTTTATGTTTACTAAGGAGTTTACAGGTATTCCAGTGACGTCACTGCACGGACCGAAAAACGACGTTATTTTATTAAAAATATCTGTAATCCTTTCATTTTAAAATCTCTGACATAGAAAATATGATTATTGAGACAATTATCTCGAAATGGTTTTCGATTCAGCCCTCCAAAAAAAAACTTGACATACCGAATTAGTTAAAAAAATAACTGTAAACTTGCCGCGAAGTCAAGAGATTTTTAACTCACAGCCACGGACTTGAAAGAAATACCTACGGACCGAATATTGCACTAAAAAGATGTGAAGCATGCAAGGTAATACAATCTCGTTTGTTCTACAAGGGTTACACAGATGCACTAGCTCTAGGCACAGGGTCCTACAACTCCTACAACCCGTCACCTTTGTACCGCGTGACGGCACGCACACTAAAGAAATGGGTGCTTCACTCATGATTAGACGAGATTACGTCCTCACAGACGCGAAATGTCCTCCTCCAGCGATGAATTTGCCCGCACGAGAGCGAGAGCGAGCCGCCTGCGCATCCCTCAGTATGTAGGACTTGTAGGTATGTGTGTGAAATATTCAAGTCGTAACTTGATTTATTCGGGTTTTAGGTGCGTGAGGCTTTATTAGAACATAATATAGGCCTTATTTGTATCATCTACCTTATTTTATTTTTACCCGACTGCGACAGAAGGAGGGTTATGTTTTTCGAGCGTATGTATGTATGTATGTATGTTTGTATGTCTATTTCTTTGGCACGCCCTACAGCCTAAACGGCTTGATGGATTTTAACGTAACTATGAGGTGTCGTTGATTTGTAAAAATCGTGAGAGTGACATAGGGTACAATATTTCAATATGGCGTCTGCGAATTAAAAAAGAGAAGGGGAAGAATCAATTTTTTTTTGTAAAAAAATACAATATGGGTATCATAATGAAAGCTGGTGAAGAGCAGATTCCAAAAATATATATATTATAGTACTTTTATGCTACCATTTTGACACAAGACTAAATACTATGAAAAAAAGTAAATTATTAAGAAAAACAAAAAACCCGACTGCATACAAAACTATTAAGTAACTGAAAAGATAAAAACAAGCTCCTTTAATCAGCTATAATAACTTTGTTTAAGCAAATTAATACAATTTGAATGTTACTTAATTACTTATTGCAGACGGGGACAAACCAATAACTAACAAATAGACCAACCCCGGTGTCCAAGATGATCCTTTGGTAGGGTTTAGAAAAAGTAAAATATAATAATAAAAGATACATAAATTCCATAGACAAATTACTCTAGCGATAGACACGCTCGTTCAAACAAACAACATGTCACACAAAATGACACATTGCGGTCTGTCATTGCCATAGTGACGAAGTGAACTCGGGAACATCAATCAGGTGCGTACACCTCATTCAAGTGGAACATGTTGCTTCTATGCAAGGGCAAGTCTATCGCTAGAGTAATTTGTCTATGATAAATTCAATAATTTGAGTATGACAACAGTAGACAGATAAACTTGCTATCATTAAACGCTTAACCTTTTGTATGCTGGTGGCTCCACTATAGTGCCAGGCGAAAACATCCCGTCGTATGAGGCGGCTCCACTGTGGAGCCGCGGTGACCATAGACAACTTTGACCCGTATTGCTTCGAAAATAGAGCGAATTATCACGTGCAAGTGATAAGAACGGCTAGCTATTAAACCAATCAATTGAATGAGGCGGTAAAACGTGACTTATTCATTGTTCACTCGAGTGTTAAAAGGTTCATGACCGCAATAAAGTCGGCCGGTCGGCGGCCATTTTTAAGTGCTCAGCATACGACGGGAGTTTGCGCAAATCGCGTCCAGCGTACTAAAGGTTAAAGATCAGAATTAAGTCCAGTGTTTTTAAACTACCTACGAGCTTTCTTCCTAAGGTGATTGCAGAGTTGTTAATTTCATACAAAACACTCGTAATTATATGGTATTAATAAAAGTAATGTTTTATATGTGGAAAAATGCATATGCTCACGACTATATTCCCCGACGGGGTAGTCAGAGATATTCTGAAACCTCAGAACATCCACGTTTCACCAGTAGTACCGAAACTCTGTCCAGTGTGACGGAGGGTGAGCCCGTCGCCACTTATTGGACAGTGGGTACAATACACGCCTCGAAATTGAAGCGTGCAGGTTTCCTCACGATGTTTTCCTTCACCGAAAAGCCAGTGGTGTTACAAATCGTACATAAATTCCGAAAAACTCATTGGTACGAGTCGGCTTGGACGGGGATCGAACCATCGCCTCCTGCACGGCAGGCAAGGTTACTCGCCACTGGACCACCACGGCTTTTAGCTTAGAAAATCTAGATTGCGCGTCTCAAATAACATTTACAATTTATAATATAATAACGAAGAGATAAGGCTTTCTTTTGCATAAATAATTTCAAAGCTTGATATCTTCGTAATTGTATTATAAATTGTAAACAGTGCTCGACCTTTTGTAACATATGAAGCAATAAAATATCTATGACTATGACTATTATTTGACATAGACATAGACATAATTAATTGATAACAGAAGGTGTTACATGTTTGATACGCGCAATTTAGATTTCCTAAGCTATATTTCCATACTTATATAAAACATTAGGTACTTTTATTAATTAGGACGGCCCGACAGCACAGTCTGTAGTGAACCTGCCTGCCGTGCCGAGGGTCGCGGGTTCGAATCCCGTAAGGGACAAATGTTTGTATGATGTACTTATATGAATATTTGTACCCGAGTCATGGATGTTTGTATCTATACAAGGTGTTACAAAACTACAAATAACCATTTAAGGGGGTGGTGTAGACCTTCAAACTGAACAACTTTAACTATGGGACCAATATCGAAATCGCGAAAAAAAAAATTATCTACAAATCGACTAGAGCTAAAATATGTATGGGATATACAATTATTTTTTTCGCGATTTCGATGTTGGTCCCATAAAGAAAGTTGCTCAGTTTGACGGTCTAAACAACCCCCTTATGAGTTTCAAAAATGTATTGTTACTTATGAAACACCCTGTATAATTATGTATGCTATATCGTTGTCTAGTTATCATAATACAAGTCCAGGCTAGATTCTGGAACTTTACATGTGACTAGATAATTTGTGAAGATATTTATTATTTATTTATTTATTAATTCCGTCTACGATTGTTCTACGACAAAGATTTGTATGAAATTGACAACTCTGCAACCACTCCTCTCTCCCTCTCCCCTCTCTCAACCAATCATCTCGTTCACCTTTCCCTACACTAGGGTTCAATAGCACATTACAATGTCAAAGTACAATACCTATTATAGTAAATAATGTAAACAAAACGAGATACCATTCGTCATAGCATGCGTGGTGTTCATTGATCAATATAATTATTGACATAGGTGGCAGCATAATTTTATTTTGAAAGACCTATACCAGGGTCTCAGGGTCAGGGTTTCTCAAAGTGAGGTACGCGTACCTCTAAGGGTAGTAAGTTGGTCATAGGAGGTATGCGGAAGGATTTTATAAGTGTTATATGATATTTTACCTAAAATCTTCACAATTTGCGAGAAAATATAGAACAATAAGTACAAGCGTCACACTTGGAGTTATTATACAGGGTGAAATTGATATCATTGGTATCCTTTTGAATTAAGGGTATATTATTCGGAGCGCGCTCCATACAAACGTACTATATAACCAATATAACCAATACTATATAACCAATTTAATTCAATGAAATTTTGCAGAAACAATCTTGAAACAAGTTTCTATGCTTGTATGGAGTAAGATTTTCGTTAAAATGTATAGTTTTTAAGTTACAGTGCCTCAAAGATTTCCATTCAAATCTTAAATTAATCCTAGCATTGAAACTGTATATTTTAACGAAAATCTGACTCTATAGAAGCATAGAAATTTGTTTCTAGATTGTTTATGCAAAATTTCATTGTCTTTAATTGGTTAGTATTGAAAATATCACCATAGTACGTTTGTATGCAGCGCGCATTTTCGCTCTCGGAATAATATTCTCTTAAGAGTCTACCCATCAAACTGAACGACTTTTCTACGGGAGCAAACCGATCCGAGCAAAAAAAATCTGCTGTTCCATACTAAATTGCAATGCCTACTCGACTCAAATGTGTGCAACAGCAGATTTTTTTTGCTCCGATCAGTTTGCTCCCATAGTAAAAGTTGTTGAGTTTGATGGGTAGAATCTTAGTTTAAAAGGATGCTAATGATATCAAAATCACCCTGTATACAGGGGTGGATTTTTGAGACGGGCAGTAAGGGCAGGTATCTTAACCGTTGTAGCTACAACGAAACGTTCTTAAGAATCTATATCCTTAACTTTTTGAAACATTTCGAACTGCATTCACAGATTTTTAAAAAATATACAGTCAGGAAGATAATTGACAATTAACACAAAAACGTTTTATGATGCCAATCAATGCTGTATCTTTTAAGGATCAACAAACTCTATCGGACAAGAAATGTCAGAAATCGCAAAAAGCCTTTCCCATACATTTTGTAGAAATGAGACTCAAATTTACTTTAATACTTAACCAAACTTTTTATTATAAATAGACTGGCCGCTAAAGTTAAGACTGGAATGCTATTTTTTAAAGAGTTAAGTTCAAATCAGTAGTAGAAAATGTCAAAATTACTATGGAGATTATTCATCATTCGATCATGATTTTAACGTGTTACTTTCAATAATCACATTTTAGTCTTCATTTTAGCGGTCAGTCTATCCATATTAAAAAGTTTGGTCAAGTATGAAAGTAAGTTGGTCATTTCCGCATTTTTCATACATTTCGTAAATGTATGAGAATGTTTTTTGTTGCGATTTCTGATATTTCTATTACTCTAACCTCGGTTTGTCCGATAGAGTTCATTGATCCTTATAAGAAACAGCATCGATTGGCATCAAAAAAAGTTGTTGTATTATCTGTCAATTATCTTGCTGACTGTACATTTTTTCAAAATCTGTGAAATGTGAATGCAGTTCGAAATGTTTCAAAAAGTTAAGGATAGTCTCATAAGGTGGTTGCAGAGTTGTCAATTTCATACAAAACTTTGTCGTAGAACACTCTTAGACGGTAAAAAATTTATGTTTTATACAAGGTGTTACAAAAATACAAATAAACCTAAATAAATATAAGGAGGTGGTGTAGACCATCAAACTGAACAACTTTCACTATGGGACCAATATCGAAATCACGAAAAAAAAAAATATGTTCCTATACTCTACAAATCGACTAGAGCTAAAATATGTATAGGATATAACATATTTTTTTTTCGCGATTTTGATGTTGGTACCATAGAGAAAGTTGTTCAGTTAGACGGTCTAAACCCCTTTTATTCCGAGAGCGAAAATGCGCGCTGCATACAAACGTACTATGGTGATATTTTCAATAGGTACTAACTAATTAAAGTCAATGAAATTTTGTAGAAACAATCTAGAAACAAATCTCTATGCTTGTATGGAGTCAGATTTTCGTTCAAATATACTGTTTCAATGCTAGGATTAATTTAAGATTTGTATGGAAATCTTTGAGGCACTGTAACATGAAAACTATACATTTAAACGAAAATCTGACTCCATCCAAGCATAGAAACTTGTTTCTAGATTGTTTCTGCAAAATTTCATTGACTTAAGGGGGTTGCAGAAGACGTTCACAGGCATATAGATGGCGCTCGGGAGCATTATTCATGATTTTGTCACATTTTATTTTATATCTTCGTAATTATGTTATAAATTGCAAATGTTATTTGAGAAGCGCATTCTAGATTTTCTAAACTATTTTTTATATATAAAATATTACTTTTGTTAATACCGTCTACGAATGTTCAACGTCAAAGTTTTGTATGAAATTGGTCAAAATTAAAATGTATATCAAATTCGTATGAACAATAAAATTACTTTAACTTGTAGCTAGATCAGTAAAACATAAACACAAGTGCGCGCTTAATTGAAAATTTTGATTGAAATCATCACAATTACGAGATATAAAATAAAATGTGATAAAATCATGAATAATGCTCCCGAGCGCCATCTTGTTTAGTGTCTTGCCCTCTGCAACCCCCTTAAATTGGGTATTGAAAATATCACCATAGTACGTTTGTATGGAGCGCGCTCCGAGTAATATAAGGTACCTGGCCTTACTGCCCCGTCTCAAAAATTCACCATGTATAAGCTATCTGCGTTGTCGTCGTCTCCAAGTTTTTCTATAAGAAACTACCGTATTTCTTTGAAACAGCAAATTGCAGCGATTTTATCGAGCGATAATATCGCTGCGATTTTGCGATATTTGTTTCCAGTACATTTTGTATGGGGACGCGCGCGATCCTACACACTGCCGCGATATTATCGAGCGATAATATCGCTGCGATTTTGCGATAATTGTTCTCAGTACATTTTGTATGGGGACGCGCTCGATCCCACACACTGCCGCGATATTATCGCAACCTGACGCAATCTCTTTCTACTACATTCAGTGGTGTGCGCATGCGTTACGCGAATCGCGGAATCGCTGCAGTGTGTAAGGTGTTGCGATATCGCTGTCGATAATATCGCTCGATAAAATCGCTTGATAATATCGCTGCAATGTGCGGAGGCCTTAAGACGACAATAGTTGGACTATTTGTTTGCCTTTGCTATACAGTTTCTCTATTCTTCTATTGTATGTAATAAAATAATAAGTATTGTTATTTTTTTATATAAATTGTGTTCAAATATTGATAGTTATTATTCTAGGTTCAGTGAAGGTACCAAGACTTACGTTGAAGCTTCAATCAATACAAGATGAAATTCGCTGTAGCGTTATTGGCTGTAAGTATTTTTTAATTTCTATAATACAATCATCACCATCATCATCAGCCTATAAAAGGTCAAGGGGATGATCAGATCATCAAACTAAACAACTTTCTCTATGAAACCCACTCTAGCCGGTGGGGCGTAGAAAGAGACGGAACTAGAAGAAAGCACGTATCACTCGGTTAGAGATGCACATAGCAAATTCGCTCTAGTTAAAAAAGGAGATCGCTACTTATTGCTGTCCTTATCGACGTAGCCACTTTTTTGTTCTACGACGGCTGTCTGACTCCGGAGTCAGACATCTATTTTCATAAAAATTGTATAGGATTTTATGACTATCGCTGTCTCATACGCGGTTACACTGATGTTACGTCTATCAGCGTAAGCGAAAAATACTTCGCCTATGCGGTGGGGTGTATGGGATCGGACCATGAATCTAAATCATAAAGGATAGCACTCCTCCTTACAAGCATTGATACAAGAAAATTTGACGTTCGTCTCCGTCGTCGATATTTCCAATTTTACGTGCATCCCTTTCTATTCCAATGACGTCACAATTACATGAACGACAATTGAGTGACGTCATGCCTAGACATACATTAGAAAGGGACAAAGTTAACGTCACTAAAAACCACTACGGACAAGAACGATCATTACCGACCATCAAGGAGTATTATTATAACAGCTACTAAGGAGCGTCAATTTTATTAGCCTATTCTTGTAGGGCTGCCTTAAAGGAAATAAATTTAATTTGAGTAAGTATGAAGGTAGGTAAATGTTTTATGACTCAATTGTAAATTGTTTTTGTTTATTTTATTAATTATTATTTGTTATTAATTGAAAATATTAAAACAATTTACTTAACGTTTGTAGATCTTAGACGTATTTAGTTGTAGTTAAAACTATGTATTTCATTAAAATAAAAATAAATAAGAAGGAAAACATTGTTAAAATGATGCCAAGTTTTATTTCAATGTAGTATTTCTTTATAAATGTTTACATTACTCTTCCAAAAATATCGAGCGTAGCGGTGACGGGCGTGCGGGTAAAATCAACGATGTGTCACCCCTCACAGTCACACCTTCGTTTCGCCCGAAGTCACCCTCGGTCTCGTTGGTGAACCTCGTAGGTGAATGCGCGCACACAAGCGCGCTGCGCATGTAGTGATGCGCCGCTTTTGCGAGCTTGTATGAAGCTGTCACTCTTTGCTCTGTACAATATAATCCTCTGTGGTATTATCATGTTTTCCCTCTTGTTAGGCAGTCTGTGCTCCACTATAGAGGATTCCAAACTTCTTGTATCGGACAAATATGTAGGTGGTGTATGCAGTTGGAAAAGTGACCTATTATCCAAATTAGCAGTTCAGCCCGCCTATTAGTCGGGGAAAAATACGGTTTGAGATTGTATTAAAGACACTTTAGTAAATTCAGAGGTGAGGGGTGAGAGGTGTAATTTCGAGGTGTTCTGAGGTTTCAGAATATCTCTGACTACCCCCTCGGGGAATATAGTCGTGAGCATATGCTTAGTAAATTGTGTTTGAACATATTCTGTATCAGTTTATAACACTTTTTTCGAGATTTCGTGGTTATACCTACAGGCTCAGGACCCTGAGAAATACCTAAAAATCGATATAAATGTACAAAGGGCAAGCTTATTTCTAAAGATATTTCTTCCAGCATACCAGCAAAAGAGACAGTTAATTATCACAAGGCAAATTTAATGTGTACAAACGAGGTTAAAATTTTTAAATACTCGCTGTTGTGAGGTGAAAAGTTGTGTGTTTCGCTCGGCTGCAAAGTTATTCTGCGTCTCGTACCTTTGAAACCTTCGCTATAAGCTCAGGATTCTATTATTCATGAAAATTGAGCACGCGGTTAAAAAGCAACATTGCACTATGTGACTATATAACATTGTATAACAACTAACTATTATTTTGATTATTTCAGATTGCAATGGGAGCCGCGCTGGTGGAAGCGACGCCTTCACCTGGTTTATTAGACATCGCTGGTAGGTAATCTTTGATCTATATTTAGTCGTCTGAGAATTAATTAGGTATGCTAACTCAACATTACTGCGATAACTGTAGAGAAGGGACAAATATTTTGTATGATGAATATGAATATTTGTAGCCGAGTCATGAATGTTTGTATTTATACAGGGTGAAAGTGACAGACGGTCCGAGTTCAAACTGAACAACTTTCACTATGGAGCCTACTTCAGGAAAAGCGATAAAAAATAAAAAAACCCCCAACGCCAAAAACGAACATTTAAAAAGTAAACAATAATGCGGTCACCTATTATTTTTGTTGATGTAAGCAAATGTATGTTTTACTTCTTTACTCTCTTTAAGATATTTTAGGTAAATTAATGCGTAGAGGACCGCTATGAAAATGACCATTGATTTTTTACAATCACTTGCGGTCCCCGACACATTAATTTACCTAAAATATCTTAAAGAGAGTTAAGAAGTAAAACATACATTTGCTTACATCAACAAAAATAATAGGTGACCACATTATTTTTTACTTTTTTAAATGTTCGTTTTTGGCGTTGGGGGTTTATTAAATTTGTAATTTAATGTTATTTCATAATTTTTATAGTTACATGAAAGCTGCTGAACCGATTTTCATGAAACAAAGCTAAGAACACTTTCGCATAAATCAGCTTTCTTTTAAAAAACCCGCAACGAAATCGGTTCACCCGTTTGGGAGCTACGATGCCACAGACAGACAGAAACTCATAACACCCCTCTTTTCTTTTGTCGCAATTTTTAAAGGCCTCCGCTCATTGCAGCGATATTATTGAGCGATATTGTCGCTGCGATTTTGCGATCATTGTTCTCAGTACATTTTGTATGGGGACGCGCTCGATCCTACACACTGCCGCGATATTATCGAGCGATAATATCGCTGCGATTTTGCGATAATTGTTCTCAGTACATTTTGTATGGATACGCGCTCGATCCCACACACTGCCGCGATATTATCGCAACCTGACGCAATCTCTTTCTACTACATTCAGTGAAGGGCGCATGCGTGACGCGAATCGCGGAATCGCTGCAGTGTGTAAAGTGTCGCGATATCGCTGTCGATAATATCGTTCGATAATATCGCTCGATAATATCGCTGCAATGTGCGGAAGCCTTAAAGTTACTTGAAAACTGCTGAACCGATTTTCATCAAACAAAGCTAAGAACACTCTCGCAAAATTTAGCTTTCTAACAAAGAAAACCGAATCGAAATCGGTTTACCTGTTTGGGAGCTACGATGCCATAAACGGACAGAAACTTACACCCCTCTTTTTTTTGTCGCAATTTTTAATAAATTGTTAATAAATTGCAGCAGTCGCGACATCATAATTTTTTCAAAAATGTTGATATAATGGGTATAAGCATTATCGGTCTGTAGTCGTTCATAGATGTTTTAACGTCTTTTTTTATACTATGTATTCTATATCGTTGTCTAGTCATCATAATATAATATCTGTGTCATAACATAATACAAGTCCCAGGCTAGATTCTGGTAATTTTAAATGTGACTAGATAATTTGTGTGACAAGACAATTATCCAAGTTATTTATTATCATATTTATTTATTTCAGGTCCTCTTGTAAACTTCGCATTTCTAAGCAAAATACAAGGCAATCAAAATAAACAGACAGGAACAGGTCAGAATGATGGTAACGGAAACAATGGTGACTGCAACAATAGTAACGGAAGTGGATACTGCAATAATGGTGTATGCAGTACATGCAATGGGTACTGCAATAATGGTCAATGCAGTAAATGCAATGGGAACAGCAATCCTGATAATGGCAATGGAAACTGTTTTAATGGTATATGCAGTAATTGCAATGGGAACTGCAACAATGGTCAATGCATTAAATGCAATGGGAACAGCAATCGTGGTAACGGCAATGGAAACTGTTTTAATGGTATATGCAGTAAATGCAATGGGAACTGCAACAATGGTCAATGCAGTAAATGCAATGGGAACAGCAATCGTGGTAACGGCAATGGAAACTGTTTTAATGGTATATGCAGTAAATGCAATGGGAACTGCAACAATGGTCAATGCAGTAAATGCAATGGAAACAGCAATTCTGGAAACGGCAATGGAAACTGTTTTGATGGTATATGCAGTAAATGCAATGGGAACTGCAACAATGGTCAATGTAGTAAATGCAATGGGAACAGCAATCGTGGTAATGGCAATGGAAACTGTTTTAATGGTATATGCAGTAAATGCAAGGGGAAATGCAACAATGGTAGATGCAGTAAATGCAATGGGAACAGCAATCGTGGTAACGGCAATGGAAACTGTTTTAATGGTATATGCAGTAAATGCAATGGGAACTGCAACAATGGTCAATGCAGTAAATGCAATGGGAACAGCAATCGTGGTAACGGCAATGGAAACTGTTTTAATGGTATATGCAGTAAATGCAATGAGAACTGCAACAATGGTCAATGCAGTAAATGCAATGGGAACAGCAATCCTGGAAACGGCAATGGAAACTGTTTTGATGGTATATGCAGTAAATGCAATGGGAACTGCAACAATGGTCAATGTAGTAAATGCAATGGGAACAGCAATCGTGGTAATGGCAATGGAAACTGTTTTAATGGTATATGCAGTAAATGCAAGGGGAAATGCAACAATGGTAGATGCAGTAAATGCAATGGGAATGGCAATCATGGTAACTGCAATAATGGTATATGCAGTAAATGCAATGGAAACTGCAATAATGGTCAATGCAGCAAATGCAATGGGAACTACAATGGTGGTAATGGCAATGGAAACTGCAATAAGGGCAAATGCAGTAAATGCAATGGGACCTGCAAAAATGGTCAATGCAGTAAATGCAATGTGTACTGAAATAAAGTAATAAGAGGGACAATAATTATTAGGTTTACGACTTTAATAATAATTTAACAAAACTTTTCTTTATTTGACAACAATATAAAAAACCAGAAGGGCTATTTTTGAAAGTGTCGAATTTTCTGATATTCTACTAAAACTTGATAAACGTATTTCAAAATACCGCGATAGGATGGCGTTAGCGAAAGTTGGAGGCATGAAGCTGGCATTATGTAGTGTCTATTGTTCGATGCAAAGACGTAGGCATAGACAAATTACTCTAGCGATAGACATGCCCTTGCATAGAAGCAACATGTTCCACTTGAATGAGGCTGATTGATGTTCCCGAGTTCACTTCGTCACTATGGCAATGACAGACCGCAATGTGTCATTTTGTGTTGTTTTGTGTGACATGTTGTTTGTATGAACGAGCGTGTCTATCGCTAGAGTAATTTGTCTATGGACGTAGGTAATTTTTTGTTATAAAATTAACAAAGAAATTCATGTCACTGAGTGAGACGCATCCGTTGTCGAAAGTACTTACCTTTCTGTTTTTATAGTATTGTACCTACTACACTGGACAGCCGTGCAATTCTCTAAGCGCAATTATCGCCATAACCTTAAATTCGTCGTTGAAACATCGGAGAGCTGTCAATTCGGTATTCATAAAATAGCCCAGTCATTTTACGGGTTGAGCCGGGACTAAGTAAGATTTTTTTTTCAGTAATTGTAGTACTGAGCCAATTTGAGCCCAAAAATGTACCTAAGATAAAAAAACACGTCAGCATCAGTCGCAAATTAAAATTTAGCAATTATCTCATTCTAAAAACCTGATAGTAAATTTTGTTATGCACATATTTAAGACTTGCCCATTATACATACTACAAAAATGGTGCTAATATTTTTTTAAATTTCAATGTCTATTTTATTAAATTAAAGATTGAAAAATTCGTCTCGGGCGGGACTTGAACCCACGCTCTTCCGAACCGGGGAAACGTGCTAACCAATTACACCATCTAGCCCACTACCCAGAGAACGAAATTTTCAATCTGTTACGTCTTAAGGGGACGTCTATTTTATTGCTCAAAAATAATGTAGGTACCTATATTGTTAAATCTAATTATAATGAGTGCATTGGTATTAATATTATTAAGTTAAAAGCTTTCTGGGACACACAATTTTGATTTATATGTTGCGAAGTGATTTTTTAAAATATGTTTTCAGGTTGTCTTTTTGTCACTAAATGGCACCGGCTACAGTTTAAAAGTACCATTGATAATTACTCCCTACTCCTAACAAAACTCCGTAAAATGACTGGGCTAAGAAACGTAACTTATGTAAGAACGTTAGAACTTCTACTTCCTTGGCGTAACAGAACAAAAAAGATTTCATCCCGTATGCCACAACTCTTTAGTTGTAAAAAGAACGGTGTGTGGACTTTCCATAGATGTCAACACCCACAAGTTAGCAAAGAAGCTAACAGATGGCGATACCGTCGCTCTCAGAAATATGCTCCATACAAAGACAACGTTCACCGTAAATACGTAACTCGTAAACTACTACAAATAAGGTTCACAATCGAATGCGAGACATAAATCGCGTAAGAGAAATAATCACAGAGATTCGATATACAAGGTCCAACTAAGAACTGTTGGAACACTGCCGGTCCCCAGGCTTCACACTAGGTGGAAGATCTTCCCTAGTAGCACCTCCATAACGGAAACTTCAGAGACAGTTATCACTTATCAGCTAACTTCATCATGAGCCTTTGACTACTTATATGAGGACTGGTAACGCTGGTAACTGGTAACTAACAAACATTTCTGCCACTTTGCGGGGGGCGAGGTAACTTGCAATCCGCAACTTTGGATTTTATTCCCCATAACTTTAGATTCTAATTTTGAATGTTAAAAATCATGAAAAGTAGTCTCGTGTGAACCCGAAACGTTCTAAGTTCGAAATTATTGTTTCGAAATTATAGGCTGTCTTGTTTAGTGATAAGGTATAAAATTTAATGTAAATGCACATGATCAATTGATCTTATACCGTGGCAGAGGGGAAATGCTACCGCAAGGCGAGTCCTTATAATAAATAGTCAAAGTCATGAGCCAATTTTGAGATTTTCTACTGCTGATTTCAACGTGTGAGTTTCTAAAATAGCACTCCGGCTCTCGATTCTAAACAAACTACTTTCTAGTTTTGCACTAACACGTTGTGTACAATAGGCTTGGAAGAACAATCGAATAAACTAAGGATTTTAATTAGCTTAACATTATAGTTATAGTCATACTTACTTACTTACACGGACTTGAAAGACTTAAGTACTTAGACTTAAGGCTTCCGCACATTGCAGCGATATTATCGAGCGATATTATCGACAGCGATATCGCGACACCTTACACAATGCAGCGATTCCGCGATTCGCGTCACGCATGCGCACACCACTGAATGTAGTAGAAAGAGATTGCGTCAGGTTGCGATAATATCGCGGCAGTGTGTGGGATCGAGCGCGTCCCCATACAAAATGTACTGAGAACAATTTATCGCAAAATCGCAGCGATTTATTATCGCGGCAGTGTGTAGGATCGAGCGCGTCCCCATACAAAATGTAGGTACTGAGAACAATTATCGCAAAACCGCAGCGATAATATCGCTGCAATGAGCGGAGGCCTTTAATTATAAATATTTTGTCTAGTTTAGTTGCCTATATTTTTGTTTTAGGATTACGTTCATTTTATTGATAAATAAAACATTTTCATTCTAATTAACTTCTTATTAATAAAAAATCTAAATTAATTTCAGTCTTCATTTAAAATACACCCTAAACCCAATCCATTTTGGCAGAATGCAGTGCTAGCCACAAGCAAAACACCATTACAAATTAAAAAAAACCTGCCAAGTGTGAATCGGGCTACTCGCGCACTAAGGGTTCCGTAATACCACAAAATTATATTAACTTACCAAAAAATCGTAGAAAAAGTATATGTCTAGAATGAGCCTCACTGTTTTACCGTATAAAACAAAAGGGGCTAAGTTTCATAGGTTGGTGTGCGTGAGGCGCCATACAAATTCTGTATGTGTGCGTGTATATGTATAGGGTTTAGGAACCAGTCCTGGTTCCAATTTTTTTCGACGCTTTCGTATCTTCGACTGTCAATCTTGACATATACTTTATCAAAGCAAAAAATGTTGTTTTACCGGACCCGTAGCGCAACACCGACTCACACTTGGCCAGTTTTTATAATTTGTTGATAAACTGCGCTATAATCACACCAAGCAAGACACTTGTATGTATTACTGTTTCTACAATAGAGCGAAAACATTGATAAAAGCGAGTTTCTTGTATAGAGACCCCCCTTAATCGGTTTTCTTTTTTTAATGATTTGTCATCAAATACAATACAAGGATACATATTCTATGAAAATCTCAACCGGCAACCTATTACAGTTAAGAAAATAAAGCCCTCTGAAGCTAGGACGGACGGACGGACAGACTGCGTAGGTTTAGCGCTATCACATACGATTTACAACGGAGACTGACGTCTCCGTCATTTGTGAAGCAAGGAGTTGTAAGGGTTGAACTACACATGGCCGCACGCGATCGCATTTTTTCGTCGCTCCATCCTTTTCTGTCACTCAGGAACGTCATTTGCTAGAGCATATAAGATAGACGCGATCGCCTGCGGCGTGCGATCGCGTTCCGTCAGTTCAACCCTAAGAAACCGCACGTAGAACGCACGGTGATTGACGCACTGTGTGTGCTTCTACGTGCGGTTTCATACAACTCCTTGCTTCACAAATGTCGTACTGACGTCTGCCGCTCCGTCAATGCGTAATCGCATATGATCCCACTTATGAATAGGGTACCGTTTTAAGCTTTTGGGTAAGGAACCCTAAACATACAAACGGCGAACATTAAGGTAAGATAAACCAATCAATTGATTTTGAATGGAAAAAAAACATCAAAGGTGGAGTCTTATAGCTTGTATTTGGTTCATAAAACAAATTACTTCGATATTTTCGTGTTAGAGGTAGGGTGACCACGCATTGTAGTTTTGTGGATAAGTTTAAGGGTGTAAACTTAAAATTAAAACAACTTTTACTGTAGCTATACCTACTGGGCTGGAAAAATTTGAAATGACATGCCATCGACTCAATAGAAGAAAACTGTAGCTATTGACGTTTTCTATGGAACAAAAATTTTTTTCGCGGAGTCACGTTGCAAGAATTGACCCGAGCACACGTCTCGCGTGGTTTTCGCGCGTCGCGTTTTTGCCTGCCACGAGGCTTCGCAATCCTCAATCTCTTCTTGTTCTTGAACAAAAACAATCCCTGAGATTGGGATAGATACTCCCATAAATTACACTTGACACTGGTGGAAATGCGGTGCTACGCACAAGCAAAAAGCCATTAATTAAGTATTAAAAAAAAAAAAAAAAAAATCGCGATTTGAACATTGGAAAGTTGATTAGTTCGATGGTCTGAAACACCCTCTTAATAAGGTTACGCATTTAAGTTAACACCTAGTGTATTAGATATAATACTTTCACAGGCACGTGCTATTTTCGAATTTCACTAAACATCAGTTAATGACATTTGACACTGTATAAAATTGAGATATCTACGCATTATTCGTAAGTATAGCCAGAATGATCGAATTTAGACTATTTTGACTAATAGTAAGGTCATTCAAGAATGCCTAACCAGCAGCTCTATAAAAATGTGCAAATTTGTACTTATTACATCAAAAAGTTCGACGTAGTTTGTAATTAGCGTACAGTTATTTAAGGATGTGTTTACTCTGTAAAATATAATCTTCCTAAGAATAATTTAAAAAAAAAGTACCTACTTAGTTGGAAGCAATTCCAAAATCTCGACGATAACGAATGGGTAAACTTAGCCATTGAATTTATCTCTTTAAATAGCTGTTCTTCCATCCAATGATTGTCTGAAAGAAACTGCTTTTTATAAGAACGCCTTTTCCTATTCTTTGTGTACAATTAAAGAACCTCGATTTTATTTTTAAATTTTTCCCTTTCTTTAAATCTGGACTACCTATCTTCAGTTTCCGGCATCTTAAGTTTCGGGACACCTGTAAAATGTTCTATAAGTACCTACGTAAATAAACTCAAGACCATAATATTCCTTTCGGTGTGGTCAGGTGAATGAGAATTTGCAACAAGTAAAAGTGTGTAAATAAACTAAAATATTTAAGTAAGTTAAAAAAAAAATAGGTATAATTTTTTTCTTATTTTAACTTAAAAGAAATTAAGTAAGTAAATAAAAAATTTTTAACAATTTTTTTTATTAAAAAATTTAATTATGACCTACCTAGTTACTATGTCACTCTCACGATTTTTATGAATCTAAACATCATCATCATCATCTTGCATCATACGTTAAAATCCATCAATCCGTTTAGGCTGTAGGGAAAGAAATAGACACACAAACATACGCTCGAAAAAATAGCTGGCGCAGTCGGGTAAAAATTTAATTGAAATGAACAGTTAAATACATGGTCACCCTACAAGGCACTCGCCAGACTCGCCACATGGCCTGCGTGCGCGCAGGCGGAAACAAGCGATAAACTGTTACTAAATTAGATATACAACCTGTACAGGAGATACTTATAGAAATACTAAACTTTTTTTTCTGGGGAATTTCGGAAACAACAATCATCTGATTTGGTTCAAAATGTGAAAGTTCCGATAAAAAATAAAGGGATATATACTGTTATTAACACGTTATTAATTACTTGTCCATCTAAACATTTAGGTATTATTATGGGCCCAAAGCTGTAGGTCCTGGTAGGCTGTAGGTGGTTTTATATGGGTTCGAAAAATCTGCCTTTATACGAAATTAGATAAGGATTATTCGGAGCGCGCTCCATACAACCGTACTATGGTGATATTTTCAATACTAACCAATTAAAGTCAATGACATTGTGGCGGACTCTTTGCTCACCGATAAAACTCTATGAGAGGTGGAGAGTTGCCTTGACGACAAGCCGTTAGAAAAATAACTTTGATATTTTTTCACACGCAATTTGTTAATTCGAATGTTATTATTTTGATGTTCAATTCTATAGTCATTATAATTGCATCATCCTAACTTAATCATCGTGTCCTTATTTCAAACATCATCTCTCCCGAGCTTCATTCATCTGTGCCCTATCTCCGCCTATCTGCCGGCAACCATCCCCACAGTGGTGACCCGCGACACCCCGAAACATGGACGGGGAGAAAAAATCTGTTGGGGATATACCTACGGCAAAGGAGACATTAGCAGTAGCTGTAAAGTTTTCACCGTCCTGGCCGGAGGAATCGGAGTTTTACGGACCCATAGTTTACACTCTCAGGTATTACTAGGGATGCCAAGCATCATCAGCAAGCATCATCAGCAAGCATCATCAGCAAGCATCATCAGCAAGCATCATCAGCAAGCATCATCAGCAAGCATCATCAGCAAGCATCATCAGCAAGCATCATCAGCAAGCATCAACAGCAAGCATCATTAGCAAGCATCAACAGCAAACATCATTAACAAACAAACAAACAAACAAACAAACAAACAAACAAACAAACAAACAAACAAACAAGCAAACCAAATCAAAACAAAACAAACAAACAAGCAAACCAAATCAAAACAAAACAAAGCAAAGCAAAGCAAAGCAAAACAAAGCAAAGCAAAGCAAGGCAAAGCAAATCAAAGCAAAGCAAAACGCAAAACAAAGAAGACAAATTTTATAAGATCGATTTGAACGGCAAGCCATCGACAGTTTCGGTAGACCGGCTGAAGCCCGCCTTCATGGCTCGCGACGTCGGCGTTCTACCGGCAGCGGACAACACTTCGACCGCCACCCCACCACCGAGAGTCACGCGAGCTGGTCGAGTGGTTAGATTTCCAGATCATTATCATGCTGGAGCATGATACTCCGAGGGGGGTGATGTGGCGGACTCTTTGCTCACCGATAAAACTCTATGAGAGGTGGAGAGTTGCCTTGACGACAAGCCGTCAGAAAAATAACTTTGATATTTTTTTCACACGCAATTTGTTAATTCGAATGTTATTATTTTTATGTTCAATTCTATAGTCATTATAATTGCTTCATCCTAACTTAATCATCGTGTCCTTATTTCAAACATCATCTCTCCCGAGCTTCATTCATCTGCGCCCTATCTCCGCCTATCTGCCGGCAATTATCCCCACAACATTTTGCAGAAACAATCTAGAAACAAATTGTTATGCTTGTATGGAGATTATCGTTAAAATGTATAGTTTTCAAGTTACAGTGCCTCAAAGATTTCCATACTATATATATAGATATGATCTATATATGCTATATATAGATTTCAAATCTTAAATTAATCCTAGCATTGAAACTGTATATTTTAACGAACATCTGACTCTATAGAAGCATAGAGATTTGTTTCTAGATTGTTTCTGCAAAATTTCATTGACTTTAATTGGTTAGTATTGAAAATATCACCATAGTACGTTTGTATGCAGCGCGCATTTTCGCTCTCGGAATAAAATTCTCTTAAGGTGGTTTCAGTCCATATAAAACTTTGTCGCCCACGGATAGATATGCGTCCACCCGACGGACAATTTCTATCAGTATATACCACTATTAGGCTGTTTTTCCACCTGAGATGTGCGAGGTAGCGAGGCGGTGAGCTAGGAAAATATCGGCCAATGGGAGGCTCCAATTTCCCAATGACGTGATCGAGCGAGCGCGCTATTGGCGGATTGTTACCTCGCTCACCGCCTCGCTACCTCGCACATCTCTGTTGGAAACACAGCCTTATACCATAGTACGACCTGCATAGCTAGCATGCCGCAGTGATACAGCGCTATCACACCTTCGCTCTCTTTCTATTTGCGTGCGAACGAACGAGATAAAAGACGTGATACAGCCGTATCACGTGTTGCATGCTACCAGGGCTGGTTGGTGTAATGGTTGCTATACCGGACTGCCAAACCAGGGTCCTGACTCCTGGGTTCGAATCCCAGTTCGGTCATGAATATTTTAGGTATTATTGTGCCGTTATTATAAGAAGGGATAGAAATAGTCCAATCATTTTAGAGTTTCCTTGTATCGACACCCTAACAATAATGTATCTATAGCTGAAGCTTTGCAGTGTGATATAAAGTAAAGTATACAGATTACGGTTGACAAGTAATCTAGGACCGGAAAAAAAACAACCTAGTTAGATTATTTGTAATCCGTAATCTGTATACTTTACTTTACTTATCACACAGCAAAGTTTCAGCGATAGATGAATTATTGTTAGGGTCAAACCCTAAAATGATTGGACTAAAATACAAAGTAGCGCTTTTGTTTCGGAGACGACTATCGCCAGTTGTCATCCCGCTCACTCTGCTACAACAACTCATGCTCTCTCGCTCGCACCACGCCGCGCGCCTTATGGTGTTATGCAAATCATTGCATAACCTGTGGCGACACGTTCCAAGCCTACTTTGCACTTCTAACTCCTCTTATAATGTTCTGTGAGCCTAAGGCTTGGGCTTGGGATCATTACAAATATTACATTGTATGTGTCTGTGAGTGTGATTTATTTATTTTACTGACCCGGATCGTTCTAGATCCAAGTCAATAATAGAAAATTTAATCAAATATATATATATATATTTTTTATATAGCATATTTTGTGTCCCACTGCTGGGCAAAGGCCTCCCCGCTTTTCCAGGCCAACCGTTCAGTTCGTTTCATTTCAAGTCGTCACTCCATCTTCTTGTACTGGTCTAGGTCTACACCAGTAATATACGACTCTCTAACCATCAGGCACATCTTAATATATTGCTTCAAACAAAAGGAATCATAATTATAAAGTAACTATCGCTAAAACCTAGCAAACTTCAAAGTTAGAAGTTGCAAAGCTCAGACAAATTACGTTAACTAGTATTTTGAGGGAGGGAAATTAGTTCATTCAAATTATCATGTAAACAAAGGGAGATTAGCAATATCTCAGTCGAAATTGACTAATATTTCATTAGAAAATTAAAATTCATCAAATATTGTAATAATGCAAAAATGGCGGAAAATTGAGTTAGCAGAAAACAGCTGATACATCAGTGATGCTTTGTGCGGGGAAAATAGTTTAAAATTTATTCGCTAGGAGGCGCGGAGCAAACTCATCAAGCAAAAATAGGTGTTATGATAGAGTATTAGAGTCTTATGAGCGTGATTAGTCCATAAGTAATTGACACTTTTGACACATGCGCTGTAGGTAATTATTTTGGTTAGGCGGGTTTTGAATAGCGTACCCAAGCTGCGCAAAAAAGTTCTAAAAGTTGATATGTGAAGTTGGCGCGAGGTGAATTTCCTCTAGCAAAAATGAATCTTATGTCAGGGGAAGATAGCTTAATTCACTAAGTTTGGGTCTTAGATATTTCGCGCATCAGGCTGTTTGCCTAATTAATTAAGAAGCTAAAATTAAGCATAGAAGTTCATGCAATTTCCATCTTTAATTGGAAGTAAATAAAGATTGATGACGGAAAATGTAAATAACTTTTCAAATTGGTACGGGTTATTAGGAAAACAAGATTACCATATAAGGAGACGTTTTCTTGTATGAATTAGAGGGAGAATTAGTAGGTTGAAAGAGAGTCTTATAATTATGAAGTTAAGGATCAATGTTGATTATTTGCAAATTGACGCAATCAACGCAATTGAGGCATTTGAAGCAATCGACGTAATTAAAGGAGTTGCGGCCAGGTGAAGCTTGCATAAATAGACTTGGATTAGAGGGGAGGGGGCATTCAGCATTATTATTTCTTTGAGCTCACATGCTGCCGGTTTGTGATTTGATATTGTTTTATTTTAAAGTTTTTTTTGGGGAGTTTATTTGATTTAGAGTCATTAGTAATGCGTTTGCATTGGAATTTAAATTTAATATCATTTCCTTTAACTTATTAAGGGGTAAATTTTGGGATTTTCATATTTTTGCTATTTAAATTCAATTGGGGGGTTTTATTTGGTCGTGAGCTTAAGGAATTAATTGGTACACAAGGATGTCTTGTGGACTAAGGGTGATAAAGTTCGCGGTGTTATTCTGAATTGCCCTTAGTTTCCAGCTGTGAGTTTGACATTGTGGCGGGTCAGCAATCGTTCTTTATCAACATACGATAATAGCCACCTAAGTTTCGTAACCTGGATGTACTTGTTTTCCGGTAGCTTTCTGGCGAAGTGGAATGGCGTCCTTTAGGGGGCCGGGAACCTTGCATCCGGAGTGCGAAATTTAGTCCCATAAAATATGACACTTGCTGATAGGGACCGTTCATATTACAACTTATGGCTTTGCTGCCGTAATATGAACATCACACATGGAATAGGGCAGGCACACTTAGAGGGCTCCACCCTCGAATCTCTTAGTTCGCTTAGTTCGAAGATTTCCATTGCACCTCGGAAATCTACACAACACACCTACACGTTTAAATGTAAATGAGAGACCTTTCTCTAGTTTTGCGGAATTTCCTTACACCGGGAAGTTTCAAACATTAGGGCACTTCTTTAGAATAGGAAAATATTTAGACAATGGTTAGATTTACTAGGGTTTTGTTAGAATAATATAGGTTAGGGTAGGTATTTAACTTTGACTAGAGTTTTAGTAGGAATGGAAAGGTTTAGATGTTCAGGTTTACAAATTGGTATAATAGGTAAATTCAGTAGGATTTAATTAATTATTCCATAGACTTGAGTTATATGATTTTTCAGTGGATGTTTGAATGAAATTCGGGGAATTTGAGGCAAGTTGAATTTCATGATAAATCTTGGTTACAAAGTAGAAAATGACATTATAAATGGAAAACGGTGAATGGGAGGCAAGATCAGGGTTATAATTTAGTATAATATTGTCCAAACAAGGTAAGTTCAATCTAAATTTATTGTTCCTTATAATAATGGGAATTAGAGTTTCTTATCATACCTATTGCTTTGTTATGAGTTGGTGGAGCTTTGGGATATGGTGCCTGGTGCCCTCTAGTCAGAAAAGTGAATGATTGTGGTGCATAGTGGGTTTTGCAGATTTGTATCAGAGTCGGATAAGTGGAGGTTTATCCTGCTATTCGCATGAAGGAGGGAACTTGCTTTCAATGGACCGGGGTTCTATTCATTCGGTTAAATGTTGTACTGTATCTATAAGCTGGAGTTTCTGCTTGTATTGTCATGCTAGTTTTGTGTATACATGCTTGCCTACTAGATGATAATGATGTGGATTCTCAGAATAGGAACTTTACTTTGATTAAATTGTAAACAGGGTTGAGCTTTTGAACTGGTTTATAAAAGAAAAGATATTAAAAGGGAAATTTTACTAATTGGGGTTCCTTAAAGTCACAACTAATATAGAAATTAAGTCTAAGAATTACTAATAATAGCTCAACTCGAGACTAACTTAAATAGAAACCAGTCTATTTGAAAATACCTCTTGTCCTTTGTATAAAAAAATACTGACACACTGACAAAGAATTGACTTTAAAATTTACAAGTCTCAACCATCCTTTACTAAACTTGACTTACCTGACTAAGACACAATATCTCGGGAAAAGTTTGGAGGAGGGCTGACCAGTTTGGAGACGAGGCCCACTGAAGCTAGAAATATTCTAGCAGGAGGAAATACCAAATAAAATAACTCCTGAGAGCGGAATGGCGGGGCTCTCTTCTATACCAAACGAAACAATTATTCTTCTATACCAAACGAAACAATTATTCTTCTATACCAAACGAAACAATCATTCTTTTATACTTTGTTGCATTCCCAAGTTAAAAAAAAACAAAACATAGAAATAAATTTATATTTTAATAGGTTAAGAAATCTAACACCCTGTATAAGTAAATTGGTAGAGAAATCTAAGTTAACTATAGGATAAGAAAAGGTCTATAGCTATAGAGGTATTTCATTAGATTGACTTCAGCGCTTACTGACGGAGGGTTGTAGGCTACATTTTCTGATATTAACTTCATTATCATAGTCAAAAATAGTATTGCGGGCTAGGAAGTTAGGTATTACTTTCTGATTTAGGTTAATATTAAGTTTAGGTAATTCTAGGTCTCTGTTTGTTAGAATACTAGATAAATCTCAAGTCTGTCGCACCTAGGTTACTATTATGCGGATCACAACGTAGTCTCCTGATTTACTACTAGACAATCGATACTGGCCAAGTTAACGTCTTCAGCTCAAAAATGGGATCATAAATAAGTTTAGGTATAGTTCATAAGTTAGGCTAAGTTAAGTTAAGTTAATAGGTAGGGATTTTCTATACACTATTCGCAGCGACCAGTTAGTTAATTAGTTTAGGTAGATAGGCATTTTCGGTACGTAGGTGCCGAATGCCAGGATTATTAAATTAGGTTCAGTTCGGTTTCATAGTTAGCATAGGTAGTATAGAATTGTGTAAAGTAGGGGTTTCTTTTACATTGTGGCCGCGAACAAGATAGGTAGGTATCTTTTACATTGAGATGCCGTGACAGGATAATAGACTTTGTAGACTAGATCAAGTTTTATTTTATATTTTATAAACAAAGGACAGGTTTTGAATTACAAACGTTATGATCCATTTTGAGTTTTAAATAATAGCCTTCTTAGGCTTACATTGTTGCCGTGAGAGAGGATAGCAGATTTTGAGATTTAGGTATTCTGAGAGATTTAGAAAAGGTTTGGTTAGAAATGCAGTTAAATAATTAGTTTATTTAGTTAGGAATATGCTTTATTTTTGATCACATAGAATAGATGTTTACATGAGGTTATAAAGGCATATGATTGGGAATTTCACTTCGAAGGTTATAGCTAGCACTGTTCACTAGATATTTATGAGCACTTTGTTTTTACGTTACGCACTGTTATTTTGTTACACCAGGGTTATTTGCTGTTCACTAAGTTGCTTGACTAGGTAGGTAATTGATGAATTGACTTCCGAGGGGATAGTTGCTGGAACGAGGACAGTTTGGAGTATTGTCGATATCTTCTTTTCTTCCTTTTAGTAGCGTAGTTTGAAATGAAGTTCAGGAGTTTGAAGCAGCAGATAGTGCGTTGAAATGCGTTAGGACTTCTTTCAAGGTTCTTTCAAGTAGCAATTACAGGAATGTTCGAGAGTTTTAGGTTGTAATGTTCTTAAATGTCTTATTTACTCCTTCTTTGATACCGTAGCGAAGGAAGTAGAGAAAATCTGAGTTTAGACGCCCGCTCTGACGCTTTCTTCAAGTCAGGTCAGGTATTGAAACCGTGGTATTTCGAGTTTCTTCTTTTCAATTTCGATTTGTTCTTGATGTTTTCTTTTCCTTTTTCGTGATAACGTAACGTAGCAAACATGTAAATGAGTTCTTCGTTAGCGTTTGGAAGCTTTTTCTGCAAATCGGCCATGTTGTGTAAAAAAAAAAAAAAATAACAGACGGAAGTAGTAGGTAAATTTTGACAGGTAAAAATGCCGTGATCTTATTGGTTGATTGCACAGCAGTTAGAAAGAAGCTAATTTCGTTCATTGGCTAATATAGGCTAGCGACATTTTTCTATGATTAGGAAGTTTGTCAATATACATATTTTTAAAGCTAAAACTAGAATTTAGGTAATTAAATTATTATTTAGATTATGCCTAAATTTAAATTAAATCAAATCGTTATTTTTAATAAGAAATCTAACATCCAAATGTCTCAGAATGATTTTTAAATAAAGTAAGTTGATTACCGGAGTAAAAATCAGTGTTGCTGTTTGGTGAAAAAAAAAAGGCGCTAGATTTTAAGGATAGGGTACGTTAAAAATCCGATAGGGGTCGCCAAACGTTCGAATTAGATTTATAAGAAAGTGCGAGGTAAACAAAATATGGCTTTATTACAGAATTAAATGAACGATTAACTTATTAGGGTTCCGAATTAATTATTTTGTAGTTTATCTATAATAATGACTAATTTTAGCTTTATAATAAATTTTGATTTTGATTTTCTTGATTAGGATTGACTTATATTAATACTATTTCGACTATATTTATTTAGGAGCTCCAGCAGTGGATAAACTATAGATGAAAACAAAATTTTACAATACCTACCTACTAGCGAGATTTAGAAGTAAACCTATATCATACAAGTAAAATTTTGGAAAATTAGTACTAATAACAAGGGAACAATATAAAACATGACATATGAATATATTAATGAGAAACTATGTCGTTAAAAGCCGTTAGATATAGCTTATTTTATTTTTAAGGTAAATTGTACGTAATTTATAAAAAAGGGGTAACTAAGCCGCAAATAAATCCCGTACTAAAATGGTAACACTATAGAGAATTGATTTTGGTTCGAAGTTAGAAGGTTTGAGAACTAGATGGAGCTAAGTGTCTCAAATCTAATCCTTACGATTATTTTAAAATCAAATTTACATAGATTACATTTGTTTAAATAAGTTTATATTTATGCCAGATAGATAAAATAGGTAGTTCGCTTATTTTATAATGGGAATAGAGAGTAAAAAGCGGAAATTTAAGTATTTCTTTCGCTAGTACCTATAGATCGTTTCGCAAATAAGGTCGGTAGATGGCGTTAGCAGGTTTAATCAGTAATTAGGTGTGTGTAAAGGATTCGTAAAATCGAGTTTTTAATACCTATTTTGGTTTCCTAGAACAAGTCTATAATTATCTTGCTAGTTAATAGTAGTAATAGTGTTTTTCTTATTAAGGCAATAGATTACTAATAGTGTAAAATTTGCCATTCATCTAGTATGATTTAAATTATTGCCGGGAAACGAATAGGAAAATGATTTTTGATCTTATTTTATTTAAATTATAGTTTAGACGGAGAAGAATTATACATAATTAATCTTTACTATAGTAAAGTATTTTAGAACGATAAAATGGAATGCGATTTTAAGTTTTTATATTATTGGAAAGAAAATGGATAAAAATTCGTGTAAGTTTACCAAAGTTAAGGTGAAATAAAGCCAAGTTAGACAACCTTGTAGGATGAATGCGATCTTAGTTCAGTACAGTGGACCTACGAGACAAAGTGGAACTCGATGTTCTCACTAAAAAGTCGTGTTGAAATATTAGATTAGCATCAAAGTAATGTCAAATCATAGAAAAGGAATACATAATTATTGAAAATTAATTAAGTGAGAATTATTTTAAAATAGTAAGATGACTAAGGGATATAGTCTCAAATGAATTAAACTCGGGGGGAAGGGTGTTTGCTATGGTTTATTTTATAATCTAGGTATTAGGTTGATTTAATATTAAAGAGTATTGTTTAGATAAATTAAAGAGTAGGGAAGATATTTTGCAGAACGTTTAATTATAAATACCTACCTACCTTAGTTATAACATTTAAGTTAGTTTAGGAAATGAGCTAAAGTAAAATTATGTTGATGCTTCTCATGTTTTTGGTAACTTGTTTTAGTATTTCAAAAGTAAATACAGTAGAGAAGTGGGAAATTTCATAATAGGTAAATATCATATAATTTAGAAATTATGGTTCGGTAGGTAGGTACAATCGAAAACTAAAAATGGTAAATAGTGGTAACAACAAAAGCTTTATAAATTTAATCTTTATTTAGTCAGATAACTAAATAGGTATAATGCTAGTGAGATCAGGTTATAAAAGAGAGGCACAAACAATGTAAGTAGGTATATTATATATAGGTATACAAACCATAGAAAAGTATATGTCTAGAATGAACATCACGCTTTTACCGTACGGGACAAAACGGGCCAACTTTCTTGGGTTGGTGTGTTTGAGGCGTCATACAAATTATGTCTGTGTGCGTGTGTAAAAATATTCACTTTGCTAAAATTTCTTTATAAGGTGTTATTACAGGTTTTAGTTATTGTTAGTTTAAATTGATCCTAGTGTAAGAAGGAGATATAGTTACTTAGTCCCTTTCTATCCAACTCGAAGCTAGTAGTAGGTACCTACCCGAGAATAGCGATAGTGTAGAATATCAATCGTATGAAAGCGGAAGAGTGATAAGTAGATATAGAATCTACAACACGATAAATGAAGTACCTATATAGAGATAGAAAATAACTGTATAATAGCAATAAGTAAAACTAAAAACTATAACATTTAATTACCTACTTAAATAAGCGCGAGTAGTTGTCAAGCGAAAGATAGGTAGACAATGCGTCCGCAGGTAGTAACCGTGCGTTCGAGCGGCTGGATGTACGCGGGACGAAGCTCGAGGAGGGGGACGCTTCGACCGGTAGAAACTTCGATGCATTGGTGTATGGTCCAAGTTGCTAGCGTGCGACTACTTTTGAATAAGTTAGGGCTTGGTCCAAGTAATTATACTAGTCAGGTTTTTACACACTATTGTGTTTGATGTACATTTCTAGCAGTAAATGGTTGGAATAAAAATGTATTTAGGTGGACAAATACTATTATTACAAAAAATAATTACTTTTGCACATTTGAGTTAATGTTTGCTTTTTAAAATAATTATACTTTAATTATGTTAATGATTCAGTGGTTAAGTAGGGATGTCCAATGGTCAATCATGCGTAAGGAGTCGAAGATAGAGGGGGAAGCTAGTTTCGGACTTCTCTGTCAGCACGTCATAACATCTAGGCAGAGGAAATTGTGGAGATGTTTTATAGGGTTGTCAATAAGTAATAAGAGTCAAAGTCAGTTCTGAGAGTGATAAAATGCAGGAGGATTGAGGCGACATTTAACTTATAAAAATAAGAGAGATTAAGGGTAGGGGGGAAGTTCGTCTGCCAGTATGTAGGTTGTTTGGTGAAGGGAACGTATTCAATGTCTAATATTCGAATATAATAATTTATAGGTTATCGGTTAATTTTATCATCTGTAATAGTAGATTTTAACTGTAATAGTTGGTAGAAAAAGTTATTTAGCGAGTCAATTATGCAAGGGGTGACGCGCTTGCCTCTGATGTCCTTACCTGGTTTTTACATCTTAAAATATAATTATTAGAAAAAAAAAAAAACTGTTGTTTTCTGATTTAGCTTTGAGTTAAAAGCGTAGATATTCTTTCATTATGCAACTGTCATTTTGTTGAGTCATTGGGTTGTTGCGAGAAATTTTGGGAACTTCCCTATCAATAGATTTATTTTCACTATGGTTAAGTTAGGAAGGGACTAGTCTTCGTGGCGATTCATGGGGGGGCCTGTGTCCGGCAGTGGACGTAAGTCGTCTGAGGTAATGATGATGATGATGGTTTGGTTAAGAATAAGCATTAAAATAGATTAAACAATACTAGGGGGTCGCGATTTCATTATATTTCCAAATAAACATAGTAAAAAAAAAAAAAACTTGAATTTAGAATTAAATAAATTTAAAATAAATATCAAACCACAAGTAAACAGGAAATCACGGAAGATTAGATTGTTTAGGCTTATTTCATTTACCTTTTAGGATAATTAAAGTTCAATCTGTCAAAGTCCGACTAAAAAGATTAGATACAAGTAAAGAATTTTATTAGTAAATAATAATAAATAAAATGTGGCTTAATTTAGAGTTTTTGAACGATAAAATTTAAGTAACATGTGAGTGATGGTGACAAGAGTTATTTAGTTTTGGAATATTCGAGAATGGGGGAAGGAAATGTTCGAATTTCAAAAGGTATTTAATCGTTATTATAACTTGATTTAGAACTTCTTTTACGCGGTTGTGGTAATTTATAATTTTATCTTTTCGTGTCATTGATCTGTTGATTTTATTTTGGATTTGAATTGGTGTGTGAACAAAATGAAAGTATGTGTTGGCAAGCAGAATGTTTAAGCGACATATTTATAAAACCTTATTACAATATTATATATTTTATAATTTATATTATGAAAAAAAAAAGTATGAGGAAAGAGGGCCATTTGGAATTAACAGAAGTCAAGGTCATGGAAATTAGGTTATTGATATTCAAACTTGGACACACTACACTATACAAAAAGATTTCTTGTGTAGATCTAATAGGAGGGTCTTAGTTGTCGCGACAGTTGTTTTCAATGGCTGGGACGATGATTAAGATTAGTAGTTGGTTTCAGTAGAGAATACTGTCCACAAGGAAGCTTTTACTCCACTGGTAGGATATGCAAATACGAGAACACTCTACACTCTCCAAACTATTAATGATTACATTGGTTGATGGAAAGTGTCAGATAGGGTATTTAATATTCAAACGATGGTTTTCAGTCTAACGACGATGATGATCTGGATGGTGGTAGATTGTATTATGGAGTTCTATTAAATTGAAAAATAGAATCTGATGGATTGACATAGTACACAATTCATTCTGAGTGACTAGCCTCACAAACTAGTTTCTACACATGATCCAGATTTTCTAGTGAAAGCTGCTAATTGATCCTGAATGTTATGTTATGATTTGAAACTTTTCTCACTGATGGAATTGTTTCTCGGCTTGGTATTTTAAATACACACCACACTGAGAACATTTCAAGGAAGAATATTAATAAACTATTTTACAGTTAATATATTAAGTTAAAATTGACTCCGGTTGAAATTTGAATTTTAAATACATACCTGCGTAAATTTTGGGGGAAGAATGTACTGGTCTAGGTCTACACCAGTAATATACGACTCTCTAACCATCAGGCACATCTTAATATATTGCTTCAAACAAAAGGAATCATAATTATAAAGTAACTATCGCTAAAACCTAGCAAACTTCAAAGTTAGAAGTTGCAAAGCTCAGACAAATTACGTTAACTAGTATTTTGAGGGAGGGAAATTAGTTCATTCAAATTATCATGTAAACAAAGGGAGATTAGCAATATCTCAGTCGAAATTGACTAATATTTCATTAGAAAATTAAAATTCATCAAATATTGTAATAATGCAAAAATGGCGGAAAATTGAGTTAGCAGAAAACAGCTGATACATCAGTGATGCTTTGTGCGGGGAAAATAGTTTAAAATTTATTCGCTAGGAGGCGCGGAGCAAACTCATCAAGCAAAAATAGGTGTTATGATAGAGTATTAGAGTCTTATGAGCGTGATTAGTCCATAAGTAATTGACACTTTTGACACATGCGCTGTAGGTAATTATTTTGGTTAGGCGGGTTTTGAATAGCGTACCCAAGCTGCGCAAAAAAGTTCTAAAAGTTGATATGTGAAGTTGGCGCGAGGTGAATTTCCTCTAGCAAAAATGAATCTTATGTCAGGGGAAGATAGCTTAATTCACTAAGTTTGGGTCTTAGATATTTCGCGCATCAGGCTGTTTGCCTAATTAATTAAGAAGCTAAAATTAAGCATAGAAGTTCATGCAATTTCCATCTTTAATTGGAAGTAAATAAAGATTGATGACGGAAAATGTAAATAACTTTTCAAATTGGTACGGGTTATTAGGAAAACAAGATTACCATATAAGGAGACGTTTTCTTGTATGAATTAGAGGGAGAATTAGTAGGTTGAAAGAGAGTCTTATAATTATGAAGTTAAGGATCAATGTTGATTATTTGCAAATTGACGCAATCAACGCAATTGAGGCATTTGAAGCAATCGACGTAATTAAAGGAGTTGCGGCCAGGTGAAGCTTGCATAAATAGACTTGGATTAGAGGGGAGGGGGCATTCAGCATTATTATTTCTTTGAGCTCACATGCTGCCGGTTTGTGATTTGATATTGTTTTATTTTAAAGTTTTTTTTGGGGAGTTTATTTGATTTAGAGTCATTAGTAATGCGTTTGCATTGGAATTTAAATTTAATATCATTTCCTTTAACTTATTAAGGGGTAAATTTTGGGATTTTCATATTTTTGCTATTTAAATTCAATTGGGGGGTTTTATTTGGTCGTGAGCTTAAGGAATTAATTGGTACACAAGGATGTCTTGTGGACTAAGGGTGATAAAGTTCGCGGTGTTATTCTGAATTGCCCTTAGTTTCCAGCTGTGAGTTTGACATTGTGGCGGGTCAGCAATCGTTCTTTATCAACATACGATAATAGCCACCTAAGTTTCGTAACCTGGATGTACTTGTTTTCCGGTAGCTTTCTGGCGAAGTGGAATGGCGTCCTTTAGGGGGCCGGGAACCTTGCATCCGGAGTGCGAAATTTAGTCCCATAAAATATGACACTTGCTGATAGGGACCGTTCATATTACAACTTATGGCTTTGCTGCCGTAATATGAACATCACACATGGAATAGGGCAGGCACACTTAGAGGGCTCCACCCTCGAATCTCTTAGTTCGCTTAGTTCGAAGATTTCCATTGCACCTCGGAAATCTACACAACACACCTACACGTTTAAATGTAAATGAGAGACCTTTCTCTAGTTTTGCGGAATTTCCTTACACCGGGAAGTTTCAAACATTAGGGCACTTCTTTAGAATAGGAAAATATTTAGACAATGGTTAGATTTACTAGGGTTTTGTTAGAATAATATAGGTTAGGGTAGGTATTTAACTTTGACTAGAATTTTAGTAGGAATGGAAAGGTTTAGATGTTCAGGTTTACAAATTGGTATAATAGGTAAATTCAGTAGGATTTAATTAATTATTCCATAGACTTGAGTTATATGATTTTTCAGTGGATGTTTGAATGAAATTCGGGGAATTTGAGGCAAGTTGAATTTCATGATAAATCTTGGTTACAAAGTAGAAAATGACATTATAAATGGAAAACGGTGAATGGGAGGCAAGATCAGGGTTATAATTTAGTATAATATTGTCCAAACAAGGTAAGTTCAATCTAAATTTATTGTTCCTTATAATAATGGGAATTAGAGTTTCTTATCATACCTATTGCTTTGTTATGAGTTGGTGGAGCTTTGGGATATGGTGCCTGGTGCCCTCTAGTCAGAAAAGTGAATGATTGTGGTGCATAGTGGGTTTTGCAGATTTGTATCAGAGTCGGATAAGTGGAGGTTTATCCTGCTATTCGCATGAAGGAGGGAACTTGCTTTCAATGGACCGGGGTTCTATTCATTCGGTTAAATGTTGTACTGTATCTATAAGCTGGAGTTTCTGCTTGTATTGTCATGCTAGTTTTGTGTATACATGCTTGCCTACTAGATGATAATGATGTGGATTCTCAGAATAGGAACTTTACTTTGATTAAATTGTAAACAGGGTTGAGCTTTTGAACTGGTTTATAAAAGAAAAGATATTAAAAGGGAAATTTTACTAATTGGGGTTCCTTAAAGTCACAACTAATATAGAAATTAAGTCTAAGAATTACTAATAATAGCTCAACTCGAGACTAACTTAAATAGAAACCAGTCTATTTGAAAATACCTCTTGTCCTTTGTATAAAAAAATACTGACACACTGACAAAGAATTGACTTTAAAATTTACAAGTCTCAACCATCCTTTACTAAACTTGACTTACCTGACTAAGACACAATATCTCGGGAAAAGTTTGGAGGAGGGCTGACCAGTTTGGAGACGAGGCCCACTGAAGCTAGAAATATTCTAGCAGGAGGAAATACCAAATAAAATAACTCCTGAGAGCGGAATGGCGGGGCTCTCTTCTATACCAAACGAAACAATTATTCTTCTATACCAAACGAAACAATTATTCTTCTATACCAAACGAAACAATCATTCTTTTATACTTTGTTGCATTCCCAAGTTAAAAAAAAACAAAACATAGAAATAAATTTATATTTTAATAGGTTAAGAAATCTAACACCCTGTATAAGTAAATTGGTAGAGAAATCTAAGTTAACTATAGGATAAGAAAAGGTCTATAGCTATAGAGGTATTTCATTAGATTGACTTCAGCGCTTACTGACGGAGGGTTGTAGGCTACATTTTCTGATATTAACTTCATTATCATAGTCAAAAATAGTATTGCGGGCTAGGAAGTTAGGTATTACTTTCTGATTTAGGTTAATATTAAGTTTAGGTAATTCTAGGTCTCTGTTTGTTAGAATACTAGATAAATCTCAAGTCTGTCGCACCTAGGTTACTATTATGCGGATCACAACGTAGTCTCCTGATTTACTACTAGACGATCGATACTGGCCAAGTTAACGTCTTCAGCTCAAAAATGGGATCATAAATAAGTTTAGGTATAGTTCATAAGTTAGGCTAAGTTAAGTTAAGTTAATAGGTAGGGATTTTCTATACACTATTCGCAGCGACCAGTTAGTTAATTAGTTTAGGTAGATAGGCATTTTCGGTACGTAGGTGCCGAATGCCAGGATTATTAAATTAGGTTCAGTTCGGTTTCATAGTTAGCATAGGTAGTATAGAATTGTGTAAAGTAGGGGTTTCTTTTACATTGTGGCCGCGAACAAGATAGGTAGGTATCTTTTACATTCTCTCGAGTCTTCCTCGACGTCGGCAACCGTCTTGAGGAACCCATTCTGTGGCCATCTTAATCAAATTAAAGATTGAAAAATTTGTTTCGGGCGGGACTCGAACCCGCACTCTTCCAAACAGGGAAAACGCGCTAACCAATTACACCACCGAACCCACTGCCCAGAGAACGACATTTAAAGAAAATTTTATATTTTGGATTGATGGACCACATGTAACTCATGTAAACCCATTGAGGTACTATGTTAACTAGAGAAGCTACCGAGAAGTAATGTTTTGTAACACGCGTTAGGGTGCACGCGCTCTAACCCACTTAGCCTGTGCCAGGCGCTCGTCGCAGCCTGACGCTCCCAGCACGCGCCCCACACTGCTGATCATGGTGCACAGAATTTGTTCGCGTTGTCTGCTCTATACATAATTACTCAATGTGTAAACCACGAAAATTATTGAGTTAATTATTCCTGCGCCCGCGGCATGGCGGCGCGATAAATAAAACGCTATCACGCCCTAGCCCTCTTTCTTTTTGCGTGCGAACGAAAGAGTTAGCAGACGCGATAAAACGTTTATCGAGGTGCCATGCCGCGCACGCTGATTCTAATTGTGGGTTTTTGTAAGGGTGCGTCCACATCTGACGAATGCGCCGCGAATGCACAAGCGCGTTCGTCAGATGTGGACGCACCCTAAAGGCTGTGGATTTAGGCTGGAGTGCGATTTTTGAATCTCATTCGGTGAGCTCAGCAGTTGAAAATGTCTAAATAACTATGGAGATACCTACGCATCTTTCTACTGCTGAGTTGACTTTCTAAAATCATACTACAGGAGAGCGATTTTGAAAGTCAAATCAGCAGCAAAAAGATGCGTATCATTTTCAACAGCTGAGCTCACCGAATGAGATTCAAAAATCGCACTCCAGATCAAAATATTATTCAGTGGTAGGATTAGAATAAAAATACAGTACCTATTCATATCAACTTTTTAATAATAATCTTTGGTAGGTACAATATCACTTGGAAAGCAACTAGATAATGAATAGGTTAACAAAAGTTTGAAATACCTAAAGGTCAAGGTTTGCACCAAAAATAATTAGATAATTGCTACTTTTAAATTCGTCGATGCCCCGGGGAAATTCCGTCCATGGGGTAATTAAGTCATATGGCTATAACTATGATCTACTTATAAGCTTCTAGTCGGAGCGTAGAGAAAAATCATACATACGTACATATGCTCACGTCTATGTCCCACTACTGGGGTAGGCAGAGACAACTGATCGCACTACGATTATGACACACATCTCTCGCCTCAACATCCATAAGTCTCTTCATACGCTGGTCGGTTTCGGGTACATTTTATTTGGCCCTTCTTCAGTACGCATCCGATTTAAAAATAATATTTCTTCGATAAACACCTACCTGCACGAGTCGTCACCACTGAATTAGAGCTTACAGCACAAAAGTAGCCAGTTGACTTAATTACCCCGCTGACGAAATTGCCCCGCTTGACCATAATATACAGGATGTTTGGCTAAACAGTTGAATTCTTTGTATGTACATTTGCATTATTTATTACAGGTGATTGTACCTGCTACATACTGAGCAACTTTTTCAATAAAATCTATATGAAATTAGAAAAAAAAAACTACTTTTCATATTTACAAACGTGCGATTGATTCGCTGATTGCATTTAGAGGTCAATGGTTTATGGGAAGTCAATAAAATTATATAGGTTTCTTAGGGAAAGTTGTTTAGTATCATGGGTAAAACCACCCCAAACACCCTGTTATATATCATGAGATATTGAAAGTAATATGGACTTGCCCCTTTGACGGATTTACCACAATTCACTTTAATTAAATACAACATACTTTTAAACACGATCTAATTAAACATATAATTATACAATTCTATGAACATACCTAATTAACTAATCATACTAATTATAGTTTATACAAATTGATTAATCATTATTCAGATAATTGCGTCAGAGCGTTGGAATCCATAAAAACAGAAATCTGATCAATACGATGTTACAAAAGTAAAAATAAACATTTAAAACTTTTAAGGGGGTTGTTTATTTTATACCATCAAACTGGACAACTTTCATTATGGGACCAAAATCGAAATCGCAAATAAAAAAATCTGCTATCCATACAATATTTAGCTCGAGTTTAGGATGGAACATCCGATTTTTTTTCGCGATTTACATACCTAGGTATTGGTGAAAGTTGTTCATTTTGATGGTCTAAGGGTTGAACTACACCATGTAGCACAGCATCGCATTTTTCCGTCGCTCCATCCTTTTCTGTCACTCAGGAACGTCATTTGCTAGAGCATATAAGATAGACGGAACGGAACAGCACACCACGTGCGATCGCGTTCCGTCTATCTTATATGCTATATTGTATTTTGTAACAACTTGTATAAAGGCCTCCGCTCATTGCAGCGATTTTATAGAGCGATAATATCGCTGCGATTTTGCGATAATTGTTCTCAGTACATTTTGTATGGGGACGCGCGCGATCCTACACACTGCCGCGATATTATCGAGCGATAATATCGCTGCGATTTTGCGTTAATTGGATTCACATAAGGAATATTATTTAAGTCTTAAGCGATTAGTTAGAAGCAGTATTCAGAGTGAGAAACGTGCTTACTTTGATCATTGCATCAATAGTCAATTCCACAATGATAAAAAGCTATGGAAAAATGTAAAAAGTAATATTGTTCTAAATTCCAATAAGGGAGAATGTTTACCTAACAATTTCGACAACCCCAATGTAATTAACAATCATTTTTTAAATTTCAATAGTCCTGTAGTATCACCCTCAGTTGTTACTTATTTTGAATCACACAGACATGGCGGCGAGGTTTTGTCACTTAAACCTGTTGATATAGGCGAGATCACCAAGGTTATCATGGCCATAAAGTCTAATGCCCAGGGCATTGATGGAATTTCAATGGATATGGTTGTGCTTACTTTACCACACTCGCTGGACGCCATCAAAGCTATAGTAAATAAATCCATTACAACCTCCTCGTTCCCTGGTCAGTGGAAGGTGGCGATGGTGACTCCTATTCCTAAGGTACCTTGCCCCAGAGAGCCTAAAGACTTGAGACCAATTAGTATTTTGCCATTTCTGTCTAAGATTCTTGAGAAGGTAGTGTATTCTCAGTTGAGTAATTTTGTAGAACATAATCGAATTCTGCCTGATGTTCAATCTGGCTTTCGTAAGGGAAGAGGTACTACTACTGCTTTGCTCGACGTAGTTGATAATATACTTGCAGCTCAGGATCGGGGCCAAGGCAGTATTTTGACTTTACTTGATTTTTCGCGTGCGTTTGACTCCCTTGATATTCCCCTTCTACTTTCCAAGCTTGCCTATTATGGCATGGATAAGGCTTCGGTACTTTGGTTTGCCAGCTATCTCACGGATCGATCGCAAATAGTGCAGGTAGTAAGAGAGGATGCTTCTAGGCTAGTCTCTGATCCTGAACCAGTGAGGCGTGGTGTGCCTCAAGGATCCATTCTTGGGCCGCTGCTTTTTATACTGTACACTGCAGACATAACGACACAAATTAAACATTGTCTTTACCATCTTTATGCTGATGACGTCCAGTTGTACATTTCTGCAAAGCCTAGCGATGTTCTTGCTGAGTTACCTAAGTTAAATGAAGACTTGGCTCGTATTGCTCTCTGGGCAGAGAGCAATGCTTTAGTTTTAAACCCTAACAAGTCAAAGTTTATAATACATGGCTCAACGAAGCAGGTTAAGGATATATCTGATCTCCAGCCAAACGTTCATATCTCGGGGCAACAAATTTTAAAGGTTGAAGAGGCACGAAACCTGGGCATCCAGTTTGACAGTAATCTGCGTTTCGAGGGACACATTGTGAACCTGGTACGTAACTGTTTTTACAGGCTAAAAATTCTGTATAAAATTCGAGACTTGCTGAGTGAGAACGTACGAACAAAACTTTGTGAATCTCTCATTCTGTCTATTCTTAATTACGGTGATCTGGTGTATGGACCACGACTCTTGTCTAAGTCCAGTCGATTAATTCAACGGGTACAAAATGCGTGTTGCAGGTTTTGCTTTAAAATACCTCCGCGGACTCATGTGACCCCTTACATAAATAGTGCTTCTATGCTAAACATGACATCACGCAGGCATTTTCATTTGGGAAATTTGGTCTTCACTACTCTAAAGAATCAGAAACCGGAGTATCTATTTTCTAAGCTCAAACGTTCACCCTTCCATGACAGGTACCCCACAAGACCAACAAGGTTTTTACTATCGTGTCAAACACACAAAACAGTAGCGTTTGAGGGCAGTTTTCGCTATCAGGCAACCAAGTGCTGGAACAATATTCCCCCACCACTGCGATCACTTAAGTCAGGCTTCACATTCAAGAGAAAACTGAGGGAATTTATCTTGAAAAAACAAATTATTGGCTTGCCTGATGGCTACACTAACGCACCTTTTGTGTCATAGTTCTTTATTTATCCAATTTTACGCTTAGTATAATATAATAAATAGTATATGTATGTAGGTATAATATAATATTATTTCGTTTTTACTTTTTCTTTTTTTTACTCTTCCATTACTATATTTCATCTAAACTTTACTTATTTTATTTATCTCTCATTGGTTGCTGCGTCTGACTACTACCAGAGGTTTCATCTGAAAATCAACACCCTGCTTTCGGGCAAGGTCTATGTTGAGATGGGACCTATTTGCTGCTGTAGCATACAATAAATTACATGTTTGTTCTGTTGATGTTTCCTTGTTTTGATATTTTGTAAACTTGTGAACTGTATTATTTATGTGTGTGTTACTTGTGCAAATAAATGATTTATCTATCTATCTATCTATCTTAATTGTTCTCAGTACATTTTGTATGGGGACGCGCCCGATCCCACACACTGCCGCGATATTATCGCAACTCTTTCGACTACATTCAGTGGTGGGCGCATGCGTGACGCGAATCGCGGAATCGCTGCAGTGTGTAAGGTGTCGCGATATCGCTGTCGATAATATCGCTCGATAAAATCGCTCGATAATATCGCTGCGATGTGCGGAGGCCTTGAATCGTCCATATTAATTTATTGGAACGATCTCACCGAAGCAGCGCAACTATTTTACCCCACCTTACCATGGACCAAGTGGATCGAATAATAATAAAATGTTATTCTAATTAGGTTATGTCGGTAGATTCTGCTCAGTCTTCAGCTCGAGGGCCCACACGTGTTGGGGCCAGCCGGTGCGCCCTTTACCTCGTTTGTCCACTCCTGAGTTTACCTGCTGATGGAAAAAATACAGGGTCTTACTTAATATGCTGACACTTTTTTAAGGGGATGATCAGACAATCAAGCGGGGAGCGACTTGATGTGGAAGGCCAAGGACAGAGTTTTGTGGCGCGCCTTGGAAGAGGCCATGTTCAGCAGTGGACGATGATAGCTGATGATGATGATGATGATGAGGTACATTTGGTGAGAGACTGGTGTCTGTGATGGGTGATGGGTGTTAACGAATTAACGTTAACCTGCGATACAGATCGCCAGGCCCTTACCTCTGATATCAATGTGCTATTATTAGCATAAAAAAAATTAAACTTGTAAAATACCATAACAAATATAGGGTCCTTCTTAATATTATGCTGACACTTTTTTAACTGGATGATCAGACCATCAAACTGAACAACTTTCTCTATGGGACAAACATCGAAATCATCCCTTTAAAAAAGTGTCAGCATATTAAGAAGGATCCTATATTTGTTATGGTATTTTACAAGTTTAATTTTTTTATGCTAATAATAGCACATTGATCTGAGAGGTGAGAGCCTGGCGATCTGGGGTGCGATTTTTGAATGTCACCGGTGAGCTTGGACGTTTTTTAAATCTCATACAACAGCCTTCTCATACCTAAGAGTTGAATACGGGTAGGGGCACTCGTATTGAACTCATGGGTATGAGAATTTTGTCTCCGGTAAAATTTTACAATGCGAACTTTGGGAAATCAGTGAATATCGACAATTTTACTCAGCCGGTGACTTTCAAAAATCGCACCTCTGTATCGCAGGTTAACGTTAATTCGTTAACACCCATCACCCATCACAGACACCAGCGGTCTCTCACCAAATGTAGGTACCTACATTAAAGTAAACATTTATTTTTTCTCTTAGGTAAGTAGTTAGGTAAGTATCTTGATTTTACTGTATATTTGTTGAAAGAAAATAAAATCTTTTTATTTTAATATTACTTATTATTATGTAAATGTCTAGATCGTGTTTAAATCTTAGACCTTTTAACTAGGGACCAGCCTTAAAATTCCCTTCTGACTAGGTACACAATCAACTGATCAAGTGCATTTACATACAATTTTAAATCTTACCATCTAACGAGACAGCATATACCTAATAGCGGAACGATAGCTTCAATGTAGATTCGGTACGACCCCCTCCCCCTATAACACCTCACGTATCTAACTCCTGACTGCGTAAAAAATTACTCAAAATCTCTAAATAACCAACGATTCATTCGCTTTACATGTGTTTCAACTCATGGCCCAAAGTTATCGCTCCCTCGAGTGCAAAAAATAAACTCTCTGAACGCCACTGTTTACAAGACTTGAACTTTTACCTTTTACGGGGTTTTTTAAGGGGTCGAGATATAACAAACCGAAGGACTGTTGGATTCAACTGTCTTATAAATAATACTGTATGTCTGACATAGGTAAAACTGTGGACTACATTTTTATGATAAGACCTATAAAATGTATACCAGTTTTTGACAATAAATGATTCCTGATTTCTGATCGATTTGACGAAGCTTGCCGGAATTCTGATAGTTGTAGGTAATACTATTGACACTATTAAATAGAAAATAAATTTAAATAACTGGCTATAAGAGCGAGCAGGTGTGGACGTAGAGGGTTCCAAACCTAATGTTACCATAAAAAGAGATAAGAACAGTGTTGTATTATGTTATCTTTGATTTATAATTATTTGTGTACGAAACCGCCGTTGTTCGGTAGGTGCTAGGTAGTTATAGCGACCACAAAACTTGTTCTAACTTTCTCTCATGGGTCCAACTAAATCGCGGAACATAGGTAAAAACTGCTGTTATATTTTTTAAACTAACTACTCGATTTCAATGTTAGGTAAATGTAGCCTATAGAATCCCACTGCAGGGCAAAAGCCTCCTCTCACGTATAAGGGTGAGAGGGAGTGGGCCATACTCCACCACGCGGGCCCAGTGCGTGTTGGTGGAGGCAAGTTAGTGGTCACCTTGCTGTCAGAGAATTTTCAAGCCGCCTCAATAGGCCTCAGACCTGGCTTAACGAATAGTTACAACGCCATCTGACGGAACTATCCGAGACCAACTGCTTAACGTGCCTTCCGAAGCACGGAAACGCTCGAGATGAAATACCACTAAACGGTCACCCATCCAAAGACTGACCGGACCTGACGTTGCTTAACTTCGGTGATCGTTTCCAATACCGAAGCTCCACTACGCCAACGAGCGCTTCGTTAGGTAGTTTCTCTTTTTTCGGTTCATGTGGTATTTGAGGAAAGATGATCAGTTTCAAAAGGTAGGTAGGCATGTGTAGGGCTATTGTGTATGTTTAGGTACGATTATATCTTTTACAAGTTCGGTCACGTATTATGACTGTACTAGGCTATTTCGCTCATTCGCGTTATGGCAGATTCGCGTTACGGCAGATTCGCGTTATGGCAGATTCGCGTTAGGGCAGAAGTAAAAGCATGAAGAAAAGTTGGTTGCAAATCAGAGTAGGATGTTTATCTATTAAACAAACGTACCAAACAAAATACCAAAATTACAAAAAAATACAGTAGCTGTCAAGTGACAGGATCTGTCAAAAGTGACTTTATACCTAACTAGTGTTTTCCCGCGACTTCGTCCGCACAAATTATATACTTACCAGATTTTAAGTCAGGTCATAAGCTATCAAACAAAAAAAGTTTCATCAAAATCGGTTCAGTAGTTTTTGCGTGATGCGCGAACAAACAAACAAACAAACAAACACACAAACAAACAGACAGACAAAATTTCTAAAAAAGGTTGATTTCGAGTCAGGGATACCTAAAAACCATATATCGTAATCTTTTTTTTGTAAATATCTTCAATGTACAGACACACTTCAGTTACAGTTTTATAATAGTTTAGATTAGATTAGATGTGTAGATTTGTGTAGGGCTATTGTGTAAGTTTAGGTACGATTATATCTTTTACAAGTTCGGTAACGTATTATGACTGTACTAGGCTATTTTTATACCTAATAATGTATTTATGTGATCATTTTCCATTGTCTGGAATCGCTAAGAACTGCCAAAAAACACCATGTCAATTTGGGTAACTCAATAAAACAATGAGTTATACCTATAGTATTGATACCGCTACTTTTCGGCTGAGGGATACGCTCAGATATTTACAAGCGCACCAGTCAAAAACGGGACACACTGCTGCACTAACAGATTGCAAACAGGCGAGGAGCGCTTAGCAAGGATCAACCCTTGCTTCACCACGAGCCTCTTGCGTCTTCAGGAGAGCTCAACTACGCCTAGTTACTGGAGCCCTGACTAGTCACAGTCCTTTTAACAAGCATCTCTTTAATATGGTGTCACTAACAGTCCTCTGTGCAGGGTCTGCATGGAGGTTGAGGAAAAGGCTGAGCACGTTCATTTTTGTGCTGTAATTTAAAAAAAAAACTTACATTTTGTGTTTAGGACATTCCGCGTTTAAGACATTTTGCGTTTAGGACATTCCGAGTTTAGGACATTATAAGTATAAGTTAATTCGCGCTGACAAATTAGGTCATTATGCGTCGAGTCCCAACGGGCTAGCACACTATCGGGCACAGCACAACACCTCGGATCACCGGGGTCTCTTCCAGGAGTCTTCGACAGCATTAACAAGCTGGTGGGCTTAATGAAGGAGTATGAATGGCAGGAGTAAAGTCGTTCCCACCCCGCCTCACGCAAAATAGGCACCTAGGGCGTCGAGTTGCAGAAAACAAGCCCGCTGAACAAGTACCAATATAAAAAAAGACCACTGGAAAATCCACATAAGTTTTTAATACCCATGGACTTGAAAGAAATACGGACCGAATATTGCACTAAAAAGATGTGAAGCATGCAAGGTAATACAATCTCGTTTGTTCTACAAGGGTCCTACACAGATGCACTAGCTCTAGGCGCAGGTGCTACAATAATATAATATTACCGCGTGACAGCACGCACACAAAAGAAATGGGTGCTTCACTCATGATTAGACAAGATTACGTCTGGTTCTTCTTTTAAGTCTGTGTTAATACTCTGTATTTTACTTTTACTAACTTTGTCCTACTTTTTTTACCGGATTAAAAAACGGATACAAACCAACACGTGCAAAACAGAGGAAGTATTTAAACTATTAATAGAAATATATATACAAAAACTCTACGGCGCGTGTCTGTTCATTATTACAAACATGTAAACAAGGAACAGGTAAAGTTTTTTGTTTGTTGAGTTCATAAAGTTACTAATAGAGGAACTGACAGCTGAGAGAGCGGGATGTAGGTAGTAGGTACTTAGCGGCACCACTGTATAATAGAAAGAGATACGTGAGGCAATAGAACCGCTTTTGGGGATCTTATCGCAGGGTAAAAATTCTATTTCCGTGAATAATTGCGAATCGAAAGTGAAATCGTAGATACTTTTGTGAAATATACTAACAACATTAACATTAATTTCTTGGCATTCATTTCTTGCTTTTCATGGCATCAGTTTGTACCTACAAAATACGCCCAGCCTACTATTTTAATAAGTTGTGCACCAATATCTTCTGTTCAATGGCTTTTTGTGGATTAATAAATATTATAATAATTAATTTATCCTCGATTTCACGTTAGACTCAGAATTATAGACAGTGCTCGAATTTTTGCCTGCAGATCTTCGATCAAAATAAAATTAATGGATATGCCAGCGAACATTTCAAACCAGAAAAATGAGGCAAAATAAATGAAAGGTTTACTTGTCACTTGTATGCAAGTGCCCTAGATTTGACAGATAATGGCGCTAGTTTGTATGGACCAAGTGCACCAGTAGTGTGCTTCAACTTACCGCACTTCAGGCCTATCCATTAATTTTATTTTGATCTAAGCTGCAGATAGGTCTCCTGAAAACATCCAAATAAGGGTTTCATTTGACAACTCATGTCAGTTCCTCTACTCCTGTGAGGTATAATAACTTTATGGTTTAGTTACTGATATTTCTTGAACCTTGAACGTTTTGGAGAGTTTACAGTTTCTATGCTGCGGGTTTAGTACCTACATAACACCGAAAGTTAAATAGTCGAATCAACGGGTAACCCACCTTGCGCTCACAAAAATACCTAACAAAAATCGGTCAAGTGTGAGTGTGTTACTCGCACACCGATGGTTCCGTACCACACGACCACACAAAATATTGACTTACAAAAAGTTTTGTTTTCTCCGGGATCATTAGCTCGAGACCGACTCACGCTTGGCCAGTTTTTATTATTTGTTGTTATACTGTAGACTTTTCTCTATAATAACTCCAAGTTTGACGCTTTTTTGTATTACCGTTTTTGCAATAGAGCAAGAAGAAAAAACGTTGATTAAAACTAACTAGTTTCTTGTATGACGACTCTTAATTTTTGAAATTTTTATTATTTGTTCACAAATCCGCCGTAATAACGCACATTCTGTGTAAATTTCAACTGTCTAGCTATAACCGTTCAAAAGTTACAGCCCTAAATAGGTAGGACAGACGGACGAACGGACAAGGGTTATGAATAGGGTCCCGTTTTCACACTTTGGGTACGGAACCCTAAAAAGTACCTTAGACGTTGTAATAGATGTGCGTTGTACAACACGGGCTCGGCAATGCCTAACAATACAGGACACCTCTATTCTATTCTATTTTTATTTTATGGCGTTTCCTTGTTAAATTTCGCCAGTGTCAAGTTATTTGAGGGAGTGTCTATCCAATCTCGAGGATTGTTTTTGAGTAAGAACAACTGAGAAGGATTTTGGAGCCTCGTGGCAGGCTGAGACGCGAACCGCGCTAACACCACGCGAGAGACAAGTGTTCGAGGCAAACCCTGCAACGTGACTCTCCCAGGACACCTCACCCACACTCGCCGACGGCTCTCATGGAACTGTGTGGTGTCCCTACTGTCAAACACACGAGACCGCGTATGTATGCAATTAGTTAGTTGCATACACTACAGACGGCACCCAAGGAGAGAAAATATAGGGTGATATATTCTAAGTCGGAAACACAAGGCTAAAAAACATAATGTAATTATGACTTTTATTATCATAATATCCAACAAAAACGTTGGTAATAAAAGTGAAATTCCATCCTTCCCGGAATAAAATGGGCGTCTGGTGTTCTGGTCGCGTGGCTGTCTGTGGTACAAGCGATAAGATGATGCGTTTTCCAGGCTAACGCTCCGTTGCAGAAACAATCATTAATGCGTTCACACACGATGACGCATTGACGCAGCGGCAGACGTCAGTCCGTTTTTGTGAACCAAGGAGCTGTATGAAACCGCACGACCGAATATTGCACTAAAAAGATGTAAAGCATGCAAGGTAATACAATCTCGTTTGTTCTACAAGGGACCTACACTCACACAGATGCACTAGCTCTAGGTGCAGGTCCGACAACCCGTCACCTTATGTACCGCGTGACAGCACGCACACAAAAGAAATGGGTGCTTCACTCATGATTAGACGAGATTACGTCTGGATCTTCTTTTAAGTCTGTGCTTCCCAATAAAAAATTGTGTTCAATTTACCTATGTTGTTATACTATGTATTACTTTACTCCAACCAGCAATTTTGCCGTATAACCAAACCTTATATCTCAAAAAAGCTGGGTAAACGATGGATAAAGGTTTTGGCGGTGACTGGTTGTTGTGTAAAAGCGTTTGATAGTACATTTTGGCTCTATAAGGTTATACAGCAAAAACGACCTATTAAAAGTTGATGTAAAGGTTTACTTCGCGACTTTATATAGCTGTTATAGTCAGGCGTTATAGCAACCTCCAATTTGAGTATTATACAACTATATAACTTTATAATAGTGAGTACTGTCACCCTAATGCGCCTGATTTACGCAATAAAGGTTCTGAACGAACTTTAATGGGTCTTTCGTTATAGTAGAGATGAAAACTCAAGAATAGGGCGATATTGTGATATTGTGGGTTTTTAGATCATCGTTACAGTACATAGTACTATAGTGGGCACAAAAAGTCTACAAAAGAGTGATTTGGTGATATAGCTGAGTTTCAAAATACATTTGTGTAGCTTAAATTGTTCTATAAAGGTTAACGAAAACCTTTTAACGCGCGTTAATCGTAGTGATAAACTTATCACAAAGACACTTTTTTAGAACGGAATTGTTTTTTTATAACTGTTATAGTCCCTCTATTACACAAATAGTACTAAAACGGAGATCCTTTCTCTTTTAAAACACACACTCACACATATGCACAAGGAAGCTCCCTAATTTCATGTAATGGCGGTTGTAATATGCCATAAAGAGTGCTATAGAAAAGTTCAGGAAGCTCGAAGTATGTTTATGACTTAAAATTCGTAATTATTTTAGTAAAAACTCAATAATTCGAGGGGGCATTAAAATATTGACGTAAACCCATACATAGTATATCAGTAAAATTGCAGTCGCACGTGATTTTTCCCCGTAAGAGACGAATAATTTAATTACAAAATAATATCGAACTCATCACGATATCCTCGTATTCTCTTTTTTTATTATCTTTTTCTCTTCAAAAATACTGAGACATTGCAGCTGCGTGAACGAATGTAAAATGAATGAATGATAAATATTAGTGAAGTAATGGAATCATGAACTCTTTAAACGTACAAAAAGGTACTTTAGTAGCGTTACGGGTCACCAAATAGAAATTGTGTTACTGTTACATCAACTGTATGGGCTAAAATTGTCATGCCTGACACCGCTACATTTGTACTTTAAAGCAAAATGGAGATATAATTGCGCCACTTTCTTTGTAGGTGCACCTTCTTTGGCCTTTTATTTGACCACCGATTAGTTTTTACAAAACGTTCTATGGTCTTCTATACAACAAGCTTTTGCTGGTTGATAAATGAAATTACAGTACTTATGGTTGATATATATCAACCATAAGTACTGTAATTTCAAATGAAATTTGAAATGAAATTACAGTACTTATGGTTGATATATATCAACCATAAGTACTGTAATTTCATTTCAAAATTTTCTAAAAAATCGCTCGTAATACTCTCATGACTTGATCCGTTTCAATTTTCGCTAATCTAATATAGAGAAAACCACATGGCTCTCGTAATGTTGCGCTGACTGTACCCCGACCGGTGCACTTTGGCAGTTTTACGTAAATTATTTTTAGTCCGACAGTTTATCTTAGGTTTAGGGCCTGTTTCACCACTTCTGAATATGTTCTTGTTAGCTTATCCGACAGATATTTTGACATAATTTCATACAAAATATGTCAAACTATCTGTCGGATAAGCTAACAAGAACTTACCCAGAAGTGGTGAAACAGGCCCTTAGGCTTGTATTTTCCATTCTAACCTACGAATAAAGAAATAAATATGGAAATATAATTCACGTCAAAAAATGACCCCACGAACTTTGGTGTACACCACGCAAGCGCGCAAGACTCAATCATTATGGCGACTCCAATTACGGCGTTTGCCGCCAAAACTCATGGTGCCAAAAATTAAGGAGATTTTGTTCGGAGTTATCGTTCCATATTTATTTCTTTATTCGTAGATTCTAACAGGATAGACTTTTATTTACCTCAAACCTCTAAAATATTTTTTTCGTAGGTACAGGATGCTACAGAAAGGTGTTTTCATTCAAAGAATCTGGTGTTCCATAGATTTGCGTCGTCTGTGTCGAGAAGCATGTAGTTTTGTATGGAACAACTGTGCGTTACCAATCAGTCAGTCTCGGAACTATTTTATGTTCTTCTTAATATGCTCACACTTTTTATCAGACCGTCAAACTGAACAACTTTCTCTATAGGACCAATGTCGAAATTGCGAAAAAAATATCACATAGACAAAATTGTTCAGTTGCAAGGTCAGATCATCCCCTTATAATTAAAAGTGTCAGCATATTAAGGCCAGGTTATCCAAGTGCAAGCGTCTCTTTCTTGCAAGCATAAGTTTGCAATTAGCCATCCCGCTCCAATTGAAAGCAGGATCGCAAAAAAACGTGTTTTTCATCAATATCTTTGCTCATGTGTGTTTCTAAGCTCAAAATTCTACGGAGTTCACTAGAAATATTTAATTTATTTAGTTAAGTCACGTTAAGTACAAGAATATAAAGTTAAATATCAGCAGTTTCATCATAGTATTGAAAAAACATAACAAAAAGAGATAACTTTGGGATTTTTTTCTATCTATTAAACTTAATCTAATCGTGTTATTGAGAATGGTCGCCTATCAGCCAGATCCTTAAATAAGACATAGTTGGTTTTCAGATTTTAAAACACAGTTTAAAACACTTTCGTTCGTGTTCAAAAAACGGCCTCGACCGGATAACAGCGTCTTAAGAAGGACCCTATATATCCTACTGCACTGTATGTTAGTGTAGTACCTCGCGTGCACAATGCGCTGCCGTAGAGTTCACTTCAAAGGTTATAGGTTCGCATCCGAATTTCTTCTTCAGCGTATGCAGGTTTCCTAGCGATGTTTTTATAATAAGTAGGTAACTATCTAATATTTCAGACTCGGGGGAACATAGTCGTGAGCTTTGCTCATAATGTGATGCAAGACTCAAGTGCCAAGGTGTAGCGATCCAACTATAATAAACTAAATGTAATTATTTTTGTTTCGCTGAGAAGATCAAGAAGGCCTAGTCTTAATTTACTTTCGGAATTCTCATTAATCAGTAGAACAATCTGAAGATAATACCTACCTATGATCGACGTATACAGGTCCTACTGAAATTGTGTACGATATTTTGGATTATAAGGATCAGACCATCAAACTCAACAACTTTCTCTATGGTACATATAGTACTGTGGGGACTTGCCATAGATGTCAACACCCACAAGTTATAGCAAAGAAGCTAACAGGATGGCGATACCGTCGTTCTCAGAAACATGCTCCATACAAAGACAACGTTCACCGTAAATACGTAACTCGTAACCTACTACAAATAAGGTTCACAATCGAATGCGAGACACAAATCGCGCAAGAGAAATAATCACAGAGATTCGATATATAAGATACAAGGTCTAACTAGGAACTGTTGGACCACGGCCGCAGGCTTCACACTAAGCCTGGTGGAAGGAAAAGGAAAAGGTGGTGGAAGTGAAAGGTTTACAGAAAGTTCGTTGTCTGCAATTCTACCTATGCGAAATTAGTTACGAAAGAAATCATACAAAAACAATTTGTCTAATATGCTAAAACTTTTTAAGGGGATGATTAGACCGTCAAACAGAACAACTTTCACTATAGAGCCAACTTCGAAATCGTGAAAAAAAATCTGTTGTTTCATACAAAACTGCAACCGAGATTTTTTTCTCGATTTCTTAATTGGCTGTAGGTATAGTGAAAGTTGTTCAGTTTGATGATCTGAAGCACCCCTTAAGTATTACTATGGTGTTTTGTTACCCTGTATACAGGGTGAAATTGATTCATTAGCATCCTTTTAAACTAAGAGTCTACCCATCAAACTGAACAACTTTTACTATGGGAGCAAATAAATCGGAGCAAAAAATCAGCTGTCCCATACTGAACTGCACCCGCCGCCGCTGCCTACATACACGACTTAAATGTATGGGACAGCAGATTTTTTTTTTTGCTCCAATAGTAGTTGTTCAGTTTGATGGATTTTATGAAGGATGGATGGATTAGTTTAAAAGGATGCTAATGATATCAATTTTACCCTGTATAATGATGGTCCAATGTTGGTCATATAATAGACAGGAATTAGAATCATAAATGAATCATCCGATACAATCTCTCCCTGCCAGTGATTAAGCAATCATATTATAACCACTTGAATCTGATTCACAAGGGAACGCGTCATTATCTGACACTCCAACATTACGAAATTCCCCTAACCAACTCTTATAACAACGACATAAGGCTCAATATGCCTTGATTTGAGGGTTGAGGGTGGAATATTGAGTTCTCCGTGCATTACTGCATGTGTTTTGAACGTGGTTTAAAAGATAAACGGAGTTATTGGTGCACTTGACGGCGCCGAGATGGGTAAAGCCGTAGACAGAGCTCTAGATGGAATTACGTTGTTTATTCTATTAATTCAAATAGAAGATGCACATAGTAAAGTAAGGAGATCGCTACCAGGAAGCTGGCTTTAGGTATATCGCTATACATTATTACTGACGTTACCGCTATTGATGTGACCATACATGGTGTAAGGGACAGCACTCCGCAAACTGAAACGGTGAACTCAGACCATCAAACTGAACAACTTTCACTATGGAGCCTACCTCAGGAAACGCGAAAAAAAATCAGCTGTCCCATACATTTGAGTCGAGTAGATACGGCAGTTTTGTATGGGACAGCTGATTTTTTTTTCGCGTTTCCTGAGGTAGGCACCATACTGAAAGTTGTTCATTTTGATGGTCTGAGTTCACCGTTTCAGTTTGCGGAGGGCTGTCCCTTACACCCTGTATTTAGATTTAACTAGAGTTTAGAGGAGATGTAGATAGATATACTTACTGCCGTGGTACGGTAAAAGGCGGCTAAGTTGTACGAGACTCCATAGAACTTAGCTGCCTTTTACCGTATCACGGCAGTATATCTCAACACACCTGTGAATCAGTCGCTCGTCTCCTCGGTGGTGTATGATGAAGCTCAACTCTGAAGCCGCCAGCATCTGTTTCTAATACCTTGAGTAGATAAGAGATGTAGATAGATATCTCAACACACCTGTGAATCAGCCCCTCGTCTCCTCGGTGGTGTATTTTGAAGCTCAGCTCTGAAGCCACCAGCATCTGTTTCTAATACCTTGAGTAGATAAGAGATGTAGATAGATATCTCAACACACCTGTGAATCAGCCCCTCGTCTCCTCGGTGGTGTATTTTGAAGCTCAGCTCTGAAGCCGCCAGCATCTGTTTCTAATACCTTGAGTAGATAAGAGATGTAGATAGATATCTCAACACACCTGTGAATCAGCCCCTCGTCTCCTCGGTGGTGTATTTTGAAGCTCAGCTCTGAAGCCGCCAGCATCTGTTTCTAATACCTTGAGTAGATAAGAGATGTAGATAGATATCTCAACACACCTGTGAATCAGCCCCTCGTCTCCTCGGTGGTGTATTTTGAAGCTCAGCTCTGAAGCCGCCAGCATCTGTTTCTAATACCTTGAGTAGATAAGAGATGTAGATAGATATCTCAACACACCTATGAATCAGCCCCTCGTCTCCTCGGTGGTGTATTTTGAAGCTCAGCTCTGAAGCCGCCAGCATCTGTTTCTAATACCTTGAGTAGATAAGAGATGTAGATAGATATCTCAACACACCTGTGAATCTGCCCCTCGTCTCCTCGGTGGTGTATTTTGAAGCTCAGCTCTGAAGCCGCCAGCATCTGTTTCTAATACCTTGAGTAGATAAGAGATGTAGATAGATATCTCAACACACCTGTGAATCAGACCCTCGTCTCCTCGGTGGTGTATTTTGAAGCTCAGCTCTGAAGCCGCCAGCATCTGTTTCTAATACCTTGAGTAGATAAGAGATGTAGATAGATATCTCAACACACCTGTGAATCAGCTCCTCGTCTCCTCGGTGGTGTATGATGAAGCTCAGCTCTGAAGCCGTCAGCAGGCTCCTCTGATTCCAGCACCTTGAGTAGATAGGAGATGTAGGAGGTGGCCAGCCGAAGCGTTTTGATCTGCCGGTGGAAATGGAGTTAGTAAGTGACACTGTAGGGGAATTTGAGGTTCAGATCCTGGCAGGTTTGGTCGTAATAGCTTTGTTTATATTTTTAGTCCTCGGCGCAAAACGACTCGTGTCATACGATTTTTTATTAACCTCCAAGGTTTAAAAAGATGGTGTCATAAGTTTGTTATTTATTAACCTCCGAGGCTAAAAGAGGGGTGTCAATCTCTCGATGTTAGAAAAAAGGGGTTTCATAAGTTTGTTATTAACCCCCGACGCAATAGTATTGTAAGTTTGTTAAGTAGCGCTAAAAGAGGGGTGCTTTGACACCATGTCCGCCGTTGTGGCATTATAGGTCCCAAACGGGTGGACCGATTTCAATGCGGCTTTTTGTAATCGAAAGCAAATTTTTGCAAGAACATTCTTAGCTACCTACGTTTCAATCGGTTAAGCTGTTTTTAAAAAAAACCTGGATTTAAATTGTTAGCTTTGAAGGGATCTCAGTAACTTTGCAAGGATTCCTTATCTTCAGAGTCCGATCACCAGCTCCATAACAATAATTTCAAAAGGGTAACACGATGGGTCTCTGCAAGTAATTATACTTACTCCTATACGGGTGTAGGTAAGACAGTTGCATTAGGTACCTAGTATATGTAGTATAAAGAGTGATTATTATACTCATGCATGATACTAAACAAATTTCCCAAGGAACCTATAGGAAATCAGCAAGGAGAAATTTGGACTTGCCATTGAATCGAACGTTTGTATGAAAAGTTTTTTTTTGCTAATTTCTCTTTTTTTTTCAATCATTCAATCAATCAAATAATTTATTTGTTGAAAGTAGGTACAATGCATAAAGATCTTATAATATAACATAATAATTGATAGTTCTTGCTACTCTCAGCCAACAGTGGCGTACAAATATTTAAAAAAATAAAGGAAATTGTATTATTACTTAAATGAATGTCAATAGAATTAATTTGTCAGCTACGAATAATATATTAAATGTCAGAAGAAAGAAGTTTTAAACATAATTCAAATAATTAATTCTTAAGCATAGGCCAAGTATTTCGATTACGCTCTTTCTACGTTCTTAAGTCAAATCATCCAATAAATAATCATCAATTTTATAGTAACATTTGTCCAATAAAAAATTGACAATTTACATTTAAAGTTCATAACATTCATAGATTTTACACTTTCCGGTAACTTATTATAAATACACTCTTTACACTCTTTGGGAAAAGTTGTTCACAGTATCATAAGTACAGTCACCCGTTAAATTTGAAGAAGGTAAGTAATTCAACTGTACCTAATATGATCTGTGGTATTATAAATAAATAAAATTTTGATTCCGTTGTGTGTTCTGTTTAAGTAAAAAATAAAATAAAATAATGATTGCTATTACGACCAAACCTGCGCAGGATTGAACCTTGAACCAACCTTAGAAAGCTTAGTGTCAGGTAGAACATTCGGTATTCGCTCTCTCAGAAGCGAGAACGCGGTATTGATGCTCTGCGATCTCTTTCGCACCATCTGGCGGGGTAGCAAGTGAAAGTGAGATGCACATATAAAGACATTTCAACAATCAGTTATAAATCCTACATCCTACTAATAAAAGTGAAAATTTGTGAAGATTTTTGTGACTTGTGATAAGTCACAAAAATCTTCACTAATTTTCATTCTTCACATAGTTACAGATAGAAGGATTTGGACGAAACGGTAAGGGTTCCTTGATTGACTACGGAACCCTAAAAATGATGTTTCTTACCACTCTGAAGAGCATCTGTGAGGAAAGGCGTAGACTTACAATCATAAGGTTACGGGTTCGAATCCGAAGTACGACATGCTATGTACCAACGAGCTTTTCTCACTTATGTAGGTACCTTTTCCTAATCTACGATATCACAAACAATGAAATAAAACAAGTCCAGAGTCCAGGCTAGATTTTGGTACTTTAAATGTGATTAGATAATTTGTGTGACAAGGTCCAAGAAATTTATTTATTTCTTTAAAACATCGTGAGGAAACCTGCATGCTTCAATTTCAAGGCATGTACCCACTGTCCATAATAAGTGGAGACGGGCTCACCTCCCCGGCCCCCGGCATACTAAATTTAATTTCATCATCCTTGATCCAAGAAGCTTCTATACCACCCTCTGTCCACAAAACAAACCTTAGACAGCTTAGTACCGGGCGGCACGTTGGGTATACACTACCTCAAAACAAACCTTAGACAGCTTAGTACCGGGCGGCACGTTGGGTATACACTCCCTCAAAACAAACCTTAGACAGCTTAGTACCGGGCGGCACGTTGGGTATACACTCCCTCAAAACAAACCTTAGACAGCTTAGTACCGGGCGGCACGTTGGGTATACACTACCTCAAAACAAACCTTAGACAGCTTAGTACCGGGCGGCACGTTGGGTATACACTACCTCAAAACAAACCTTAGACAGCTTAGTACCGGGCGGCACGTTGGGTATACACTACCTCAAAACAAACCTTAGACAGCGTAGTATTGGGCGGCACGTTGGGTATACACTCCCTCAAGTGTAGATGCTCTACGTTCTTCGCACTCTATACCATCCTCTGTCCACAAAACAAACCTTAGACAGCTTAGTATCAGGCGGCACGTTGGGTATACACTCTCTCAAACAAACCTTAGACAGCTTAGTATCCGGCGGCACGTTGGGTATACACTCTCTCAAAACAAACCTTAGACAGCTTAGTATCCGGCGGCACGTTGGGTATACACTCCCTCAAGTGTTGATGATCTACGTTCTTCGCACTCTATACCATCCTCTGTCCACAAAACAAACCTTAGACAGCTTAGTATCCGGCGGCACGTTGGGTATACACTCCCTCAAGTGTTGATGATCTACGTTCTTCGCACTCTATACCATCCTCTGTCCACAAAACAAACCTTAGACAGCTTAGTATCAGGCGGCACGTTGGGTATAAACTCTCTCAAAACAAACCTTAGACAGCTTAGTATCCGGCCGCACGTTGGGTATACACTCCCTCAAGTGTTGATGATCTACGTTCTTCGCACTCTATACCATCCTCTGTCCACAAAACAAACCTTAGACAGCTTAGTATCCGGCGGCACGTTGGGTATACACTCCCTCAAGTGTTGATGATCTACGTTCTTCGCACTCTATACCATCCTCTGTCCACAAAACAAACCTTAGACAGCTTAGTATCAGGCGGCACGTTGGGTATACACTCCCTCAAGTGTAGATGCTCTACGTTCTTGGCACTCTATACCATCCTCTGTCCACAAAACAAACCTTAGACAGCTTAGTATCGGCAGCACGTTGGGTATACACTCCCTCAAAACAAACCTTAGACAGCTTAGTATCAGGTGGCACGTTGGGTATACACTCTCTCAAGTCAGAAAAGGCGGTGTTTATGCTCTGCGTTCTTCTGCGTTCCTTCTTGTTGGCGGTGGTGCGGCGCTTGACGACGCGGACGAACGAGGGGGCGGCAGGGCGGTCGTACCGCAGCGGGAGGGGGGCCATATCGCAGTCCAGACCTGAGGTTATAAGTACGGTCACAGAATTAGTAATAGTTACCTACGGAATAGCCATTGGCTGTCCCTCACTAACTTCAGTTACCGCACCTCAACCCGCACTTGAAGAGAGATTTGAGTGGCGGCGATGGTGATTTGGTGAATTCCAATCATAAAAGCTTTTAAATATAAAAAGTTTCATCAAAATTGGTTCAGTATTTATTGCGTGCAATAAACAGACAGATAATAAAACGAGTGTGCTTTAGTTACACGACTGAAGTACCTAAGTGCGTTCACACACGATGACGCACTGACGGAGCGGCATTTGTCAGTCCATAGAACCACACCCAGTGCGTCAATGCGTCACCGTGTGTGCTTCTACGTGCGGTTTCATACAACTCCTTGCTTCACAAATGACGGACCGACGTTTGCTGCTCCGTCAGTGCGTCATCGAGTGTGAACGTACTAAAGCTTCCATTCGCCTCGCCCGATCACATTTTTCGTAACGCTCTCGTCACGCAGTTTTACTTCAAAAAATCTATGATTTGGAGTCAGGGACAACTAAACACCATATCGAAGCCTTTTTTTGTAAATATTATTCTATACTGCTTATGCTCACGACTATAAGTATTCCCTGAGGGGGTAGTCAGGTATATTCAAAAATTTCAGAACATCCACGTTTCACGAGTAGGTAATACCGAAACTCTGTCCATACTGTCCAGTATCTTAGGTACAATCATGGGTAATCTTTGGGTACAATACATGCCTCGAAATTGAAGCATGAAGGTTTCTTCACGATGTTTTCCTTCACCGAAAAGACATAAAAAACGTACATAAATTCCGAAAAATTCATTGGTACGAGTCTGCTTGAGTGCGATTTTTGAACATCAGATGATCAACTCGGCAGTAGAAAATGTCAAAATTACTACCATGGAGATTATGCATCTTTCTACCACCGAGTTGATCGTATGATGTTCAAAAATCCATGGAGATTATGCATCTTTCTACCACCGAGTTGATCGTATGATGTTCAAAAATCACACTCCTGAATCGAATCATCGCCTCCTGCACGGTAGGCAAGGTTACTTCGCACTGGAACACCACGACTGTATTATAATAATATTATAAATTCTTACCCGTATTATTCTGCGTGTAAACGTGATGCATGCCATGGTGGTAAGTGTCATAGGGTTCATTACTCGCCATCTGCATGTCCTCGTATCCTGCAATACCACACCATCTGTAGTGGAAGCTTTCATACTAACGACACGGACATAGTTTCTAGCATTGAGTAATTATGTATAGAGCAGACAACGCAAACAAAATCAGTGCACCATGATCAGCAGTGCGGGGCGCGTGCTGGGAGCGTCAGGCTGCGACGAGCGCCTGGCACAGGCTAAGTGGGTTAGAGCGCGTGCACCCTAACAAGTGTTACAAAATATTACTTCTCGGTAGGTAGCTTCTCTAGTTAACATAGTAAGTACCTCAATGGTTTCTAGATCATTTTTACAAAAATTAATTTATTTGTTAATTATTATTTAAAATAGGATCAACCTTGTTTTGTATGCAGCACTAGGCGAGGTCGAGGGAATCCTTAGACCATGTAACTAGGGACTAGGAGTGCGATTTTTGAATCTCATTCGGTGAGCTCAGCAGTTGAAAATGGCAAAATTACTATGGAGATACCTACGCATCTTTTTACTGCTGTTTTGACTTTCAAAAATCGCTCTCCTTGAGTCACAGACTTAAAAGAAGAACCAGACGGAATGTCATCTAATCATGAGTGAAGCACCCATTTCTTTTGTGTGCGTGCTGTCACGCGGTATATAAGGTGACGGGTTGTCGGACCTGCGCCTAGAGCTAGTGCATCCGTGTGCGTGTAGGTCCCTTGTAGAACAAACGAGATTGTATTACCTTGCATGCTTCACATCTTTTTAGTGCAATACTCGGTCCGTATTTCTTTCAGGTCCGTGCCTTGAGTATGATTTTTGAAAGGCAAACCAGCAGTAGAAAGATGCGTATCTCCATAGGTAGTAATTTTGACATTTTCAACTGCTGAGCTCACCGAATGTGATTAAAAATCGCACTCTAGCCTCGCGTTAATATTCCCCTCTGCCAAGTTACAAGATCATATTGATAATGTGATATAATACAATAATTTTATACATTCGAAACGAGACAGCCTATAATTGCGGAAGAACAACTTCAAACTAGTCTCATTTTGGGTTCACACGAGACTATTTTTTAACAATCAAAATAAGAATCTAAATTAATGGAATAAAATCCAAAGTCGCAGATTTCATGCTACCTCGCGAAAAAAGTGTCTGAAAAGTTTGTTAGTAGAATTACACGTGTAAATCATCTACTTACACAGAAATCGATATCATTAGCATTCTTTTAAACTAAGAGTCTACCCATCAAACTGAACAACTTTTACTATCGGAGCAAGCCAATCGGAGCAAAATAAAAATCAAATGTTGCATACATTTGAATCGCGTTGGCGATGCAGTTTAGTATGGGACAGCCTACGAATAAAGAAATAAATATGGAAATATAATTCACGTCAAAAAATGACCCCACGAACTTTGGTGTACACCACGCAAGCGCGCAAGACTCAATCATTATGGCGACTCCAATTACGGCGTTTGCCGCCAAAACTCATGGTGCCAAAAATTAAGGAGATTTTGTTCGGAGTTATTGTTCCATATTTATTTCTTTATTCGTAGGGGACAGCAGATTTTTTTTTGTACGATCTGTTTGCTCCCATAAAGTAAAAGTTGTTCAGTTTGATGGGTAGACTCTTAGTTTAAGAGGAAGCTAATGATATAAATTTCAACCTGTAGTCTAACCTCAGTTGCAGAAACGCTCATTACCTAGAGTTAATCCTCCAATTAATCTATTGCTGTCACTTTTTGCCTTGTTGACGTAGGTTGTAAAAGCTAGCAAGAGATTTAAGGAGTCACGTTGCAGGCTGTGCCCCGAACACTTGTCTCTCGCGTGGTTCGCGTTTCAGTCTGCCACGAGGCTTCACAATCCTTCTCAGTTGTGTTCTTACTCAAAAACAATCCTCGAGATTGGATAGACACTCCCTCAAACCACTTGACATCATTGGCGGAAATGCGGTGCTAACGCAAAAGCAAGAAGTACATTAATTATAATAAAAAAATAAAAATTTATTTGAGCATTAACTCTAATGAGCGTTTCTTAAACTGAGCGTACCTTGGCTTCATTACCCGAACTTACCATAACTCCTTCCGATGTAATGTGTGTTGTCGTGATACATCTCCTGGGCATCGAACTCTGTAGCTTCGCCGTTTGAAGCCGGCCAGTACACTCCCCCGTCCATCGGGCTACCTGTTATATTCATTGGTATAAGTATAGATAGTAAAACGTGCTATCAAGTTATTGGCGCTGCGTTGCTTTAATAGAAATTAAGTAATTTACTGTTTGATTACCATTAAAGCCCTCGTAGGACGTATTCTGATCAAATCAGTTGCGTCCTACAAAAAGGGGAGTACTCGAAACCGACGGGCATGTATGAAGAGATGTATGGATGTGAATGAGGCAAAAGATGTATGTAAGGATCGTAGTAGATGGCGCGCTCTGGTCTCTGCCTACCCCATTGGGAAAGAGGCGTGACGTTATAGATAGATAGATAAAGATAAATTAATTTAAACTAAGCCGTTTTATTATCTGTGCCGCGGGCTTGCAGCCCTAGATCTAGGCTGATTCTAGATTCCGCAGTGACAAAAAGTTTTTATTCGGGTTAGGTAGTAGCTTTAGAGGGGTATTAACACTTTGCATATCGACGATGAAGTGTAATGACCTCCTATCTGACTTTCGTCTTTTTTGTTATTCTTGTGTGCCTAAGTAAATGGATTTAAAATACGATTTCGCATTGTACTAGCAAGACCACCAACCTGTTTCATAAATTAAGGATCCTATGACAGTAAGTATATCCTATCCTATTATAAAACTGTAACTGAAGTGTGTCTGTACATTGAAGATATGTACAAAAAAAAGATTAAGTACGATATGGTTTTTAGGTAGGTATCCCTGACTCGTAATTAACCTTTTTTAGAAATTATGTCTGTCTGTGTTTGTATGTTTGTTCGCGCATCACGCAAAAACTACTGAACCGATTTTGATGAAACTTTTTTTGTTTGATAGCTTATGATCTGACTTAAAATCTGGTAGGTATATAATTTGTGCGAACGAAGTCGCGGGTAACACTAGTTACACAATAAATAAAAACACGTGTTTTTCGTGTCCTCTCAAATCGACCTTTTTATGTAGATACTCGTAGGAGGTCATCACACTTATCGTCGATATGGCGTTCCAGTATATTTGTCTGAAAAAAGGCCTGACGTTTTAATTTAAGTCGCCACCCCTTCGATCAACCGTAATTATATTGTTGATCGAAGCGCCACCCCAATCAATCACTAATCGGCTCAATCAGTTACAGTAGGTACGACCAGGAAAATATGGCCGTTCGTTAATCTTCATTTGCGCAGAGCAGGCCCGAGTCCCCGACAAAACCCGAAGTCATTTAGTAATCAAAGAGTGCAAAGTCAGATAGCCGCGAAAATAGACTAGCGGCCAGGACAAAAGAAAAAAAATCTCGTATGTAAGTTCTGTATATACCTACAACAGGTATGGGTGTGTTCAGGGTACTCTTTGGATCACGTAACTGCTTGTTGTATAATTCTAAAGTGGTGGAGGGGGTAGCAGTGACGTCATAAAGATGGCCGCCGACGGTTTTAGTTTTTCTTCAATTATAGCGCACCTATGAGGTCAATCTGGTTGTGCAAGGTGTCATTTGAAAGCTTATTCAATTTACTTTAACCATTTCATAGACACCTAACGTGAAAAATTTGTATTTACTGAAATATTTTCAATTTATTGCATTTTTTGTTACCTACCAGCAATCATTCCTCCAGTTTTCTCGAAAACGGGTAACTTTATTGTGATTATAGCCATTACATAAAACATAGATAATTTTATTAGCTATCTTACAACATCAATTGCATAAAAATACAACTTCAAACGACTGAGCTGTGTCAAATTTTCTGGTGCACTGTAACTATGAGTCCAATCGTGCGTCGGTGTGCGGGCGGGGTGGACGGACTGCAAATAACATTATGATTTATAGATTATATAAAATTAAGGTTTCCATTGTAATATTGATTCGAAAAACATACATTTTTATATTATTTGCACATGCGTTTACATAAATTGTAGATGTACAGGGTGAAATATTAAATGCGTTACATACTTAAGGGGGTGCTTTAGACCATAAAACTGAACTACTTTTACAATGGAACCAACTTTGAAATCACGAGAAAAATTAGCTGCTGTTTCATACATTTTGGTCCAGAAGAGATTGACATGTTCTACGGGACATCTGATTTTATTTCGCTATATTTATGTTGGCTCCAAGGTGAAAGTGGTTCAGCTTGATGGTCTGAAGTACCTCATTCGATATAATATGTACCTACCATGTACCTACTTAACGCATTACGTTTTACACTATATTATATACAAGAATGAGGCTGCCTTGGAAAAGTAAATAAAAGAATGAGAAATCCAAAACAATTTAGTTAATTGTTATAAAAAACAATTGTTAGTTGCAAGCATGCAATGTCTAGAGTGCTTCATCATCATCACCAAAATTGTACTGATTTAAGCATACCTCCTCACTGATATTTTATGGCAAACACCCTGCATGCATTTTTGAATTTTACTAACAAATCTGCATCTCACACTACGGCAGCCTGTTTTGCATTGGCAAGACATTAATTCCAAATCTTTTACGAAATACATGGTTTTAACGTTGTTACGAGAATCGGTGAAAATTTTTCGTTTTCCAATGTTCAACCAGTTCAACCATGGTTTGTAGGTGGTGGTAAATTATGAAATGCCACATCTACAGTGGCCCAAACGTACATTTGATAATTTGCTCTTTTTATATGTTGTTTCAGAGCTTCTTGTGACGGTAGAAGTTTATCCACGTTACCAATATTATAACAGTAAATAGCCATATTAAACTTCTCACCTTTTTGCTTTAGATCTTCTGTTAGGTCAACGACCGTTCCAAATTCTTCCAGAAGATCGTAATTTTCTGTGAAGACTTTCCTTGTGCTTTTCTTCGAAAAACCTGACAATGAGCTCGTGCTAGCGCATACTGTAAGAGCGTGGAACGTCAATAAACAGTGTATTTCTGGTCCGAGAGCTTGAACAATTGTATTGATTTGGTTTATTTCAAGAGCAAGCAACAAAACTTGCGGGAGACATAGAATTATTAACTGCTGGTGGATTAGAAAATCCACTTACTGTAGCAACCAATAAAAACAGACCTGTCCATCACTTAAAAAGCAATCACGAACAAGCTGACACCCGTTTTGTTTGTTACATGTAATTGATGCTGCCCAAAGAAACATCTTAGGCCCAAAGTTAGTTTGAGACCCTATTAATGGTAAACAGACGCTGAAGTTTTACTGTTGCTCATACATTTCTTCGACAGGTTACCAGCGAAGGTCTGAATTCAATGAGGAATGAGCGCGAGTAAATCAAAATACGTTTTAGTCAATAAAATTGTTCAAGCACTCGGACCAGAAATAAACTGTTTATTGACGTTCCACGCTCTTACAGTATGCACTAGCACAAGCTCAATGTCAGGTTTTTCGAAGAAAAGCACAAGGAAAGTCTTCACAGAAAATTACGATCTTCTGGAAGGATTTGGAACGGTCGTTGACCTAAGCACATATGTTTTTTATAACAATAAACTAAATTGTTTTGGATTTCTCATTCTTTTATTTAATTATCCAAGGCAGCCTCATTCTTGTATATATAGTGTAAAACGTAATGCTTTAAGTAGGTACATATTATATCGAATGGGGTACTTCAGACGATCAAGCTGAACCACTTTCACCTTGGAGCCAACATAAATATAGCGAAATAAAATCAGATGTCCCGTAGAACATGTCAATCTCTTCTGGACCAAAATGTATGAAACAGCAGCTAATTTTTCTCGTGATTTCAAAGTTGGTTCCATTGTAAAAGTTGTTCAGTTTTATGGTCTAAAGCACCCCCTTAAGTATGTAACGCATTTAATATTACACTCTGTACATCTACAATTTATGTGAACGCATGTGCAAATAATATAAAAATGTATGTTTTTCGAATCAATATTACAATGGAAACCTTAATTTTATATAATCTATCAATCATAATGTTATTTGCAGTCCGTCCACCCCGCCCGCACACCGACGCACGCTTGGACTCATAGTTACAGTGCACCAGAAAATTTGACACAGCTCAGTCGTTTGAAGTTGTATTTTTATGCAATTGATGTTGTAAGATAGCTAATAAAATTATCTATATTTTATGTAATGGCTATAATCACAATAAAGTTACCCGTTTCCGAGAAAACTGGAGGAATGATTGCTGGTAGGTAACAAAAAATGCAATAAATTGAAAATATTTCAGTAAATACAAATTTTTCACGTTAGGTGTCTATGAAATGGTTAAAGTAAATTGAATAAGCTTTCAAATGACACCTTGCACAACCAGATTGACCTCATAGGTGCGCTATAATTGAAGAAAAACTAAAACCGTCGGCGGCCATCTTTATGACGTCACTGCTACCCCCTCCACCACTTTAGAATTATACAACAAGCAGTTACGTGATCCAAAGAGTACCCTGAACACACCCATACCTGTTGTAGGTATATACAGAACTTACATACGAGATTTGGTTTAGAGACGACTTTTCCCGGCGTGGCCGCTACACTAAAAGGGCGCGAAAACAAATTAGTCAATATCGTAAACGGATTGAAGGTGGCACATCCTGATTAGTCAATATAATTTCGCGCGCTATTAAAATGTGTCAACTGCGCAGGTACATCGGTAAGCCTTATAAACCTGCACTGGTAGCATGCAACACGTGATACGGCTGTATCACGTCTTTTACCTCGTTGGTTCGCACGCAAATAGACAGAGAGCGAAGGTGTGATAGCGCTGTATCACTGCGGCATACTAGCTATGCTGGTACTACTGTACGCGGTTTGGGCGGGCCGTATCGCCTGACACTCTGGTGGACCTCAAGTCCGGGGTCACCTGCCCGCCACGCAGCGGCGGCGCTTACTCTGATGGGGTAGGACAGGTAACTAGTATGATTCTCACCTTGGTGTGACAGTTGGCAGTAGAACGGCGGCTCGTATCGGTCGAAGCCCTCGTCCGACGGTGACATGCTGCCGTAGCTTGACATTTAGATGCGTCTGCACAGAAAACAAAGTCTTTATTAAATATGGGTTGGTAGGTACCCTAGGGGAGCCTGTAATTTCTCTATGGTTGGTACCTAGGCTAGGTAATTACAAAGTGGAATTAGACGATAGTGTTTGCGGGGTCAGTCTATAGATGGTTTAATTAGCAGCAATTAGCAAGCATAAGCATATTCTCACGACTATATTCCCCAAGGCGGTACCCAGACTCTGACTACCTCTAGATTGTTTCTGAAAAATTTCATTGACCTTAATTGGATAGGGTATTGAAAATATCAACAGACTCGTCGCGAGCGCCAACGCAACTGTGTACAACTGTCTTAGATACCCGACACGCTCTTGGCTGATATTATTTAAATCCTTTCTTTATAAAAAAAAAGTGAAGACTCCACAGACTGCATTTGGCGCCGGCAAGGAGATACAAATTAGTTACAAGAGTAGACCACTTGAGATTATTATGATAATGAATGCACTACTGTTGCGTTCTTTAAGATTAAAAGTAAAAAGTTCACTCAAGTGCATGTCTAGTCAGATTTGAGTTCGAGTTTAAAAAAAGATGGAGCTAAAAAGGGGTTCTCACGTTACCAATAGGGGCCTACTAATTTGCCTACATGAAAATCTAAATTATTAAGACGCTCTTATCCCGTCGAGGCCGTTTTATGAACACGAACGAAAGTGTTTTAAACTGTGTTTTAAAGTCTGAAATTAAATTATGTCTTATTTAAGGATCGGGCGGATGGGCGACTGTTCTCAATTACACGATTAGATTAAGTTTACTCGATAGAAAAAAATCCCAAAGTTACCCCTTTTTGTTATGTTTTTTTCAATACTATGATTAAACTGCTGATGTTTAACTTTTTATTCTTGTACTTAACTAAATACATTAAATATTTCTAGTGAACTCAGGAGAAGTTTTAGCTTAGAAACTCCAATGAGCAAAGATATTGACGAAAAACACGTTTTTTTGCGATCCTGCTTTCAATTGGAGCGGGATGGCTAATTGTAAACTTATGCTTGCAAGAAAGAGACGCTTGCAGTGGGATAACCTAGCCTTAAGTTTAAAACTGAAACAGCGCCCGTGGCATGGCGCCTCGATATAGTAGATTACACACCGAGGGCAGGAAAGTAAGAAAGGTCTCGCCTCGGTCAACAAGCATGTGATCTGAGGCTTTCTTATTTACTGCCCGAGGTTAGTAGGATACTGTTTTTCTCCTCGACGGAGGTGGAAAGCGGCAATATCACACCTTTTCGGCTACTACACTACACTTTCCTAATGTCGCACTGCCATGCTATCATGACATATCTGATAAACTTCCGTCTAGAAGACCATTGGGGCCTTAGATATGTATACCTAGTGTGAGTCACGTTGCAGGAATTGACCCGAGCACACGTCTCGCGTGGTTTTCGCGCGTCGCGTTTTTGCCTGCCACGAGGCTCCGCAATCCTCAATCTCTTCTTGTTCTTGAACAAAAACAATCCCTGTGATTGGGATAGATACTCCCATAAATTACACTTGACACTGGCGGAAATGCGGTGCTACGCACAAGCAAAAAGCCAATAATTATTAAAAAAAAAAAAAAAAAAGTATAATGTCTTGATTGAGGCTCACATATAATCCTCTGTGCTACTACCGCATAAAACCAAATGGGCAAACTTTCTTAGATTGGTGTGCGTGAGGCGTCATACTACTTATCTGTGTGTGTGTGTATACAAAGTGTTAATCAATTAACGCAAAACCTGAAAACCGTTTGTCCAGACCATCAAACTGAACAACTTTTACTATGGAAGCAAACAAGCACTCGTAGTATGCTACACGTGATACGGCTGTATCACGTCTTTTATCTCGTTCGTTCGCACGCAAATAGAAAGAGAGCTAAGATGTGATAGCGCTGTATCACTGCGGCATGCTAGCTATACTGAATTCGTAAAAAAAAATCGGCTATCTCATACATTTGAGTCTAGCAGACATCGCAGTTTAGTATGAAACAGCAGATTTTTTTTTTGCGATTTCATAGTTGGTCCCATAAAAAGTTGTTCAGTTTGATGGTCTGGACAAACGGTTTTCAGGTTTTGCGTTAATTCATTAACACGTTGTATATGAATAGGGTTTAGGGTTAGGGTTAGGGTTGGGGTAGGTTTAGGAGAGAGCTATGCTCGGTGTTTCTCTGAGGGACCACATCAGAAATGAAGTGATTCGTCACAGAACTAAAGTGGCCGACATAGCTCAGAAAATTAGCAAGCTGAAGTGGCAATGGGCTGGTCATATATCTGCCGAAGAACTGACAACCGATGGGGTGTCAGAGTTCTAGAGTGGAGACCGCGAACTGGTAGGCGTAGTGTGGGACGCCCTGCTGCCCGCTGGACAGACGACCTAAAAAAAGTAGCGGGGAGCGACTGGATGAGGAAGGCCGAGGACAGAGTTTTGTGGCGCGCCTTGGGAGAGGCCTATGTCCAGCAGTGGACGATGATAGGCTGATGATGATGATGATATGAATAGGGTTTAACGGCCTTACCTACTTGACATTTTTTCCGACGCACTTTATCTTCGACTATCTTGACATAGGTACAAAATTGTCAAAATATTGGGGCTATGGTCTAGTAGACGGAAGTTTTTCAGAGAATAATAATAACAAAATTAAACATTTGAACACATTGTCTCGTTTATAAAATAAACAAGCCTCGTTTAATGGTCACAACGTGCTATACACGTGTAGGGAACAAAGATTTTTATGTTTTGACACAGCTACCACCTATAACTAACTGCTATGATAAAAATATTCATAAAAATCATAAAGACGAATTTCAAAATTTGTCTGTACCTACGTCTGATCAAATAAGTAGATACTTAGGTACCTATATTACATAACTTCAAGGGGTGGTGTAATTAGGTAACCTCCATGTCACCCGCTTAGGAAAAGTATATGTCTAGAACTTCGATCAACAATATACAACTAGATAACGGGTCGCATACAAAATCAAAGAGTAATTCTGTCCTCGTGAATATACAACATTTTTTGTTAACGAACCGAGAAAACAGTCCGAATACTTACATTATAATTTCGACCTCAAAGCAACCATAATTCCTAGTAATTTAAAAAAGGAACACTGCGGCATTGCGAGACGTGCTTACGTTGGCTTTGTTCGAACGCAACTAATTCAAAATAAGACCTCACTCCAATAGTGAGGCGTTATTTGCCGGGACATGTTTTGAGCGCTAACGCGTTATCTAGTTGGATATTGTTGATCGAAGGTCTAGAACGAGCCTAGATCTGAAGCCTAACCCTTCCACCATATAAAACAAAAGGGGTTAGGTTGGTGTACGTGAGGCGTCATACCAATATGTCTGTGTGCGTGTATATGGATTGGGTTTTGGGGCCAGGTGCTGGTTCCAATTTTTTTCGATGCTTTCGTATCTTCGACTGTCAATCTTGACATATAACTAGTTACTACCTAACTTTATTAAAGGTCCCCCCCATGGGTAGCCCCCTATATACTGAACAACTTTCCATTTAAAGAAACCTTACTAAGAACCAATTAGACATTAGAAAAAAAATAGGTACTTATTTGTTATGCTAGGCTGCAAAGTTGCTTTTTGGCGCGAGTACTTGGCGAGTGGTTCAAATAATATAATCCTGAGCTCAGCGAAGGTTTCAAAGGTACGAGACGCAGAATAACTTTGCAGCCGAGCGAAACACACCTCACAACAGCGAGGAAAAAAAGTGAATTGCGAAAAACAACATTTTAAAAAGTTTTTTTTTCGTGCCGGCCAGTGACAAGAAATAGTTATTAAGCATTTTCAGTGGATTGGCGATATGGAAATTTTTGAATAAACAGATTCGAATTTCAAAAACTCTTTCCACGCTAGCGGATAAAATGCACTTTTGCACTCAGATTTCGAATGATAAACAGAATCTTTCCGAGCTTGTGAGGTGAAATAGTTATTTGTTATGCTAGGCTGCAAAGTTGCTTTTTGGCGCGAGTACTTTTATTGAAACCTGAGCAAGCGAAGGAATCTAGGATTGAACCACGAGCGAAGCGAGTGGTTCAAATAATAGAATCCTGAGCGTTTAGCGAAGGTTTCAAAGGTACGAGACGCAGAATAACTTTGCAGCCGAGCGAAACACACAATTTTTCACCTCACAACAGCGAGGAAAAAAAGTGAATTGCTAAAAAGAACATTTCAAAAAGTTTTTATTTTCATGCTGGCCAGTGTCATGAAATAGTTATTAAGCATTTTCAGTGCATTGGCGGTATACAAAAATATTGAATAGACAGATTCGAATTTCAAAAACTCTTTCCACGCTAGCGGATAAAATACACTTTTGCACTCAGATTTCGAACGATAAACAGAATCTTTCCGAGCTTGTGAGGTGAAAAGGACTTTCCATAGGTACCTACTAAATGCAATCAGCTGATCGAACATTTTTAAGAAAGCTGAAATTCTTTATCGCGAATTTCCTATAAATTTCTTAGAGAAAGTTTTTCAGTATCATGGGTACAATCACCCCTTAAAATAATGAAACTGTTAACCGTAACACCCTGTAAATAGCCTATAGTAACGTACCCATCTATTCTGTGATAAAAATAATGGATAAAATCATAATTAAGTAGGAAAATTTTGGCGTTTCGACGTTTTTAAAGCAATAAAAATTCCTGTTAGAAAGTAAAAGGTGTAATAAAATAAAATTTTTAATAAACATACCTTGTAAATTCGACGTTGAATCAAAATCGATCGATTATCACAAACTTGTAAACTTGTCACATCACTATTCTTTTTTTTTTTAAAAACCACCAAGTCAATTTAAAAACTGAACTTGATCACCACCAAAATATAACTTTTAATTAGAAAAACATAAAAAAACACAATGTTATGAATTTACTTAAAATTTTATTAATATTGCACTTTTTTTATTTTCCTAAATCGGTAAATCTGATTCATTTTCGACAATAAATGTCACTCAACGACTAGGAGGTTACGTATTTTGACAGCAGTCAAAAAGCGCGCGACCTCTGCCCTGTCCCTTCCAAACTGAATTCTTGTAACAAATCCCAGATTTGAAAAGGAGTGGCTTAGATAATGTGATTGGGATTAAAAACGGGACGTTAACTCCTCCCATGCGATAAGGTTTTATTTCTCTTTCTCTCTCACTGAATTGTAATAGTGTTTGCTTTGTCTAACTCGTGGAAATAAATACAGTCGGAGAGAAAAGTTTTCAAGACAGATTTCAAAATACCAAGCAAATTGTGTGACCCTAAATGTTGTACTGGAAAATATCTCTTCTCTCTGATTTAATCTGAACGTTTTTCCTCTTAAGTAGTTAGGCAATTATTAAGTAAAACAAAAGTTTTTTTATCACCGATGTTAAGCAACGTCAGGTCCGGTCAGTCTTTGGATGGGTGACCGTTTAGTGGTATTTCATCTCGAGCGTTTCCGTGCTTCAGAAGGCACGTTAAGCAGTTGGTCTCAGATAGTTTCGTCAGATGGCGTTGTAACTATTCGTTAAGCCAGGTCAGAGGCCTATTTGAGGCGGCTTGAAAATTATCTGACAGCAAGTTGACAACTACCTTGCCTCCACCAACACGCACTGGGCCCGCGTGGTGGAGTATGGTCCACTCCCTCTCACCCTTATTCGTGAGAGGAGGCCTTTGCCCTGCAGTGGGATTCTCTAGGCTATAACTTACTAACTTACTTACTTACTAAATATAAGTACAAACATGTACACCTACTAAGTATTTAAAAAATAATAATCTTTTAGTCATAGGTAGCCAGCCTATCGACCAAAACACTATAAGAAACCATACTTAGCTACATTTTAGTCGCCTCGTACGACGCCCATCCCACGGGAAGAAATGGGGAGGCTACAAAAAACGTGAATAAAAGTAGTTAATATTATAAATAAAAACTTGTCTAAACGACTGTACCCAAATTATCGCCTAAACTCCTCCCCTAATAGTGACGTCGCTTCCCTATTGGCTGATTCGTTCCGCCAATGACAACATTGGCAATTCACTTTGTATTATGAACTTGATATTAACATAGAAGTAGGATGTTTAGATAGGTAGGTAATGGTTTAGATATCATTCAGTAGACATCTACCTACGTATTGTAAACTGGGCGTGTGGATGAAAGGTAGGTAACTAATTGAGTCACGTTGCAGGGTTTGCCCCGAACACTTGTGGTGTTCGCGCGGTTCGCGTTTCAGCCTGCCACGAGGCTCCACAATCCTTGTCAGTTGTGTTCTTACTCAAAAACAATCCTCGAGATTGGATAGATACTACTCCCTCAAACCACTTGACATTGGCGGAAATTCGGTGCTAACGCACAAGCAAGAAATCCATTAATAGTAAATTTAAAAAAAAGTAACTAATTGGGGGCGTTTTTGGATGCATAATGGAATACTTACAATCATTGAGACATTTTTAGATTTTTTTGTCTGTTTGCTTGTGTACGCATCACTTAAGAGGATAGACGAGTACCTACAGTTTTCTACCTACAAACGTATTCCCCTGTTTTCTCCCTGGATAATAACACTAGAGCAAATATTTTTTTACCATACAATCTATGTCACCTCTGCCATGTCCCTATGTTTTGATTTTTTGCATTAATTAATTACTGTAAGAACTAGGGACCTTCGAAAATGACCCATTTTACCGCCCGTTTTCAGACATCCAGTAAACAAATTTGACGAATAAAAACAAAAAAAGGAAAACGTACGGACATAGCCAAAGTCATTCTCATAATATTATTGAAAGAATTATACGAAATACTGATTTCGTCGATTTTTTGTAAGTAGGTATATAAAATCGGTCCGAGCTGCAGTTGTCTCTTTCGCACTCTAGTCGGCTGGGTGGAAGGGTGGGGCGGATCTGATAAATACGTAAACAGTCGGAAAAGTGACCTATTCTCCAAATTAGCATTAAATGCTAATTGAAAATTGAAAATTGGGATGAAATTTTCATCCCGCCTATACTCTTAAAAACTAGCTATTGAACCGATCATAATATGCCAAGATCCGACCGCAATTTTATGCACGTACCTATTTGTTTGGTGTTCGAAATGTGATAAAAGTGAAATATTCGAATTTAATGACCTAACATCGAATAATATCAAGCACTTTGCTAGATACGAGGGTGGCCGCGCTGGGACGGATGCGTCCTGGCGCGGCCACCTAAGATACCTATGCTATAAGTCGTGATGTAATTGTAGTACAGTTTTTTTCCTTTTACGTACAATTAGTAGGTACTATTGTGGTACAATTTAATGACCTAACTCTGACCTCCTGAAGTTAAAGTGGCCGCGCCACAACGCAACACACCCGTTATCATACCATTTTTAGGAGACCGATGTAAAAAACTGGAAAAACTAGGGTTGCCACCTCTGTCTTGCGTCGAGCTTACTAACTTTACTGTAAGCTCGCCTTTGTAGGTACCTACAGTCAGCATCAAAAGTATCTAATTATGTTAAGGGAGTTGCAGAGGGATTTGCACTACACTAGATGGCGCTCGGGAGCATTATTCCTGATTTTATCACTTTATATCTCGTAATTGTGATGATTTCAATCAAAATTTTCAATTATGCGGGCACTTGTGTTTATGTTTTACCAAGTTTTGTATGAAATTGATTAAAATTAAAATGTATATCAAATTCGTATGAACAATAAAATTACTATAACTTGTAGCTAGATCAGTAGCCTACTGAGCCATTTGACGTATAACATTCGTAGACGGTATTAACAAAAGTAATATTTTATATATGGAAAAATAGTTAAGAAAATCAAGATTACGCATCTCAAATAACATTTGCAATTTATAACATAATTACGAAGATATAAAATAAAATGTGATAAAATCACAGGAATGATGCTCCCGAGCGCCATCTAGTTGCCTGTGAACGTCTCTGCAACCCCCTTAAGTGTTCATAAATATCTGAACAACTTCACTATAGCAAACCTTAGGTACTACAACCTAGACTACAACTCACAAAGACTCTCAGACAAAAGACTCTCTCTCTCTCTCTCTCTCTCTCTTATTTTTACCTGTGTGTCACAATAAACAATTTTGTATTTGTATTTTTTTGTATCAAATTAATTTATCTGTCATGTTATTGTTAGCTATTTGTTCAGTTGAAAACAAATGTTATCTAAGTAGTAGGGATAAAATCTCTTTTTTTTTAAATAATAATAATAAAATCTTTATTTCATTTCAATTTAGAGGTATACAAAATGATTGAGTCCCTGACTCCCAAAGCAAACCTTTTCAACCTTTATTTTTATTTTTCTCATAACTCGAAAAACAATGGGTAGGAAGAAAAATCAGAAAATTTTTACAGAAGCTTTAAATCTTAATCTAAACTATTATAAAACTGTAACTGAAGTGTGTCTGTACATTGAAGATATTTACAAAAAAAAGATTACGATATGGTTTTTAGGTATTCCCGACTCGAAATCAACATTTTTTAGAAATTTTGTCTGTCTGTTCGTTTGTGTGTTTGTTGTTTGTTCGCGCATCACGCAAAAACTACTGAACCGATTTTGATGAAACTTTTTTTGTTTGATAGCTTATGATCTGACTTAAAATCTGGTATAGAATTTGTGCGGACGAAGTCGCGGGTAAACACTAGTCTATTATAATTTTGGTACTTTTCAACAATACCTATGCTACCTTTCTGTGTGGCTCATTAGATGTTTAAATGAAAGAAAATGTCTAGATCAATACATTTAATTACATAATTTTCTCATACAAACACAATACAATACAGCCTTACATATTATTCATTAAATAGAGTATATTTAATTTCAAAAAGTTTATTCAACACATACAAAAAGCTGTTTTGTTACATTGAGCTAGCATGTTCTACGTACCTACTACATTTCCTTACGCTGTCTAAAGGTAAGCTATAGCTAGCTTGGCAAAAAAGTCATGTTCGTGGTGACAGGTGGAACTAAAATTTTAGTAGGTGTTGCCAGGTTATGCGTGATTTTGACGTTCTTGCGTGGAGGCAGCGCCCTCATTTTTTATCACGACTTTTTTGCCAAGCTGTAGGTATATTAGGGCGGACCGCATCGCAGCGGCACGGGCCGTGTCGCAACGCATTAACGGATTTTAGTTACGTAATACTGCAGACGTAAATAGTTCCGCTTGGAATAGCACACGACGGGCCGCATCTCGGCGGAGAGGTAAAAACGGTAAAGCCTGACCAGGAATATAAAAAACCTGGTTTGGGGGCGCTGCAATCGACTGTCACCTTTAATGTTAGTGTTCCCAGTACAAAAATTAGTTCCAATGATTTTCCGCAACATGGCGAGGTTTCTTATTTTCCTGGTCAAGCTATAATACTTACAAGCGTCAAACTTGGTGTGAGTATAGAGCAAACTCTACAGTATAACAACAAATAATAAAAACTGGCCAAGCGTGAGTCGGTTTTGCGCTAGTGGTCCCGGAGAAAAAGTGTTTTTGTAAGTTAAGGGTATATTACCGTTGGCGCGCTCCATACAAACGTACTATGTTGATATTTTCAATACTAACCAATTTAAGTCAATGAAATTTTGCAGAAACAATCTAGAATCAAATCTCTATGCTTGTATAGAGTCAGATTTTCGTTAAAATGTATAGTTTTCAAGTTTCAGTGCCTCAAAGATTTCCATACAAATCTTAAATTAATCCTAGTATTGAAACTGTATATTTTATTGAAAATCTGACTCTATAGAAGCATAGAGATTTGTTTCTAGATTGTTTCTGCAAAATTTCATTGACTTTAATTGTTTAGTATTGAAAATATCACCATAGTACGTTTGTATGCAGCGCGCATTTTCGCTCTCGGAATAATATTCTCTTAATATGTTGTGTTGTGTGGTGGTGTGGTACGGAACCCTCGGTGGGCGAGTAGCCCGACTCGCACTTGACCGTTTTTTTTTTTTTTTTTTAAATTGATACTCAGTCGTCATCCTTCCCGCATATGGCGTATGAGGTTTGTTCATCATGTCGCCTCCATTACGTACCTACCTAGTACATAGTAGCTCAATGTTTTATAATATACATCTATGAGGTATACAATATTTTCTTATTAACTAAGTACATACACTTAAACGCACGACCTTTCCTTTTCGTAGCGATCAGAAACTAAGTTACAACTAGGTATCCCTTGGAATATGTATTTAAACTAACTTAACAGTAAACAGGCGAAAAAATACAATTTTCATTAAAAATAATTTGGTCGCCGATTTTTCCCTAGTTCTACATCGCGCTATTAAGATTCGCCCGCGATTCTATATATAAGTAGGCTAGGGTTTTGGCAAAGTTGGCGCGTTGGATCGACCTGCTAGACTTCAAGGTAGTTGCAGAGGAAACAGAACTGGCCACAGGCAACTAGATGGCGCTCGGGAGCATTATTCATGATTTTGTCACATTTTATTTTATATCTTCGTAATTAACCTCTGCAACCACCTTAATAGTATTAATAGTGGATGCATTACATCCTAAATATTAAGAGTTCTGCGGCCGTAGCATTGGCAGCGTGATATATAGCTCTGTCGCGCCCTAACTCTCTTTCAAATGCGCGCGAACGAACGAGATCAAAAGAGTGAATAGCCACGCGCATCATGCTACGGCCTCTAAGTTCTAGCTCGTAACGGATCGTTTGACATGTTTTATATTATGGAAGATTATATCAAACAATCTGTCAGATAAGCTATCAAGAAAAGGTGTTCACGTAGATGTCTGTAATACATCCTAAAACGAGAATTTTGGTTTCTTGGGAGCTTAGATCAAAATAAAATTAATGGATAGGCCTTACGCGAACATTTCAAACCAGAAAAATGAGGCAAAACAAATGAAAGGTTTACTTCAAATTTGTATGCAAGTGCCCTAGATTTGACAGATAATGGCGCTAGTTTGTATGGACCAAGTGCACCAGTAGTGTGCTTCAACTTACCGCGCTTTAGGCCTATCCATTAACTTTATTTTGATCTAAGCTTGGGAGTACCGAATTCAAAAAAGTGTGATACTCGATTTATCCCATAGGCGTGCTTATTTTTTATTTCATTTTTCTAGAAGTTACAGCTAAATAACAGTCGGATTTAAAAAGACAAATTGATAGTAAGATGCTGACAACAAGTTCCCACATTTAAAGTGTTTTCATACAATTGTCAACTTTGCATACAAAAGACAGCTCATATGATAATTATTCCAATATTTAGGGCCTCTTTCACCACTTCTGGGTAAGTTCTTGTTAGCTTATCCGACAGATAGTTTGACATATTTTGTATGAAATTATGTCAAAATAACTGTCGGATAAGCTAACAAGAACTTATTCAGAAGTGAAACAGGCCCTTAGACTTGTGAGCCTAATTTGATTGTAAAATTATAGCCATAGTCCATTATAAGTGGCGACGGGCTCACCCCCTGTCACACTGGACAGAATTTCGGTACTACTGGTGAAACGTGGATGTTCTGAGGTTTCAGGATATCTCTGACTACCCCCTCGGGGAATGTAGTCGTGAGCATTTATGCTTATTATGCTTATAATTTTGGCTTTTTAGGGTGGCACCAAAACGTATTTTGTAATTCTGTCTCCGACAGTGACAGCATTATGTTTGAACATGTTTAAACTTGGACAGATTATCTGATCCGATTCTCCCTTCCTTCAGGAAGGAGAGGGACTGAAACTTTAGACTTTACTTCATTTAAGATTATACATATTGTCTTATGCTTCCATCCCTCTCCTTCGTGATGGGAGGGAGAGGGACTTATATACTATCGGATGGTAAATCGGATGTATATTGGTAAATCGGGTGAGTTTTGGTACATATCTACGAATAAGAATAAATATGGAAGAGTAACTCTAAACAAAATCGAAATCATTTTTGGCACCCAATGAAAAATGACATTTGTATGAGTTTTGGCGGCGAGTTACAATTTTTAAAGAACAAATTTAGAACGCGTTACAATTTTTTTGGTGCCACTTTTTGAGCTTCATTTATACTTCTATACATTCTCTTATTCGTAAGTACATATCAATCAAAGTATCTAAGAATAATGTGTCTTATTTTTTCATTTTAAATCGTCTATTAGGTTTTCGCACAGCTCGTCTCACCGCCTGTGCACACGCAGATGTCTGAGCGCGCACCTAGCGGCTGTGCCTTTAGCGATGCGGTAGTTACGACCGACGCCCTTGAAGGCTCCTCTACCGAACACTTCCACGCAAACACGCACTCTACGACCGTCGGCTAGACGCTCCGGTTTCCTGTTGGGGAAAACAGTTGTTTTCATTGTGACACTTAAGAGAATATTATTCCGAGAGCGAAAATGCGCGCTGCATACAAACGTACTATGGTGATATTTTCAAAACTAACCAATTCAATTCAATGAAATTTTGCGGAACAATCTAGAAACAAATCTCTATGCTTCTATAGAGTCAGATTTTCGTTAAAATATACAGTTTCAATGCTAGGATTAATTTAAGATTTGTATGGAAATCTTTGAGGCACTGTAACTTGAAAACTATACCTACATTTTAACGAAAATCTGACTCCATACGAGCATAAAAATTTGTTTTTGATTGTTTCTGCAAAATTTCATTGACTTTAATTGGTTAGTATTGAAAATATCACCATAGTACGTTTATATGGAGCGCGCTCCGAATAATATACCCTTAAATAATAGTCAGTGTAGGGACACACCTGCGGAACGTTCGGCACCGAACGTTCGGTTGAACGCGTCTAGGAAAAATGGCGCGTACTGGTGTGTCGCCGGTATAGGGAAAAGCGTTGCGCGCGTATTCAACCCTACACTCACGGAAACTAGAAAGGCTTTTACCAAAGTATCAAAAAGTCACAGATTACTAGTTACTACGGAACAGATAAATAACATACTTAGAAAAAGAAATCTAGGCGCCTTTTTGCCCAAATATTTGACTAAACCGATTTGTGAAATATTGTAAAATTTTTCCTCGCATGTGTTATGCAAAAGGACGAATGAATGAAACGCGTCAGCATTGGTCATTACAGTCTCGACTCGTTTACAGCCCTCGCCTGCAGCTCGAGCTCGACTGTAATGATCAACTTCGCTCACATGTATCATAATGTACTATTGTATGAATGTAGTCGCTCACCCAAACTTGGCGGTATCGGGTTCCGCCTCGAGCAGCTCTCGGACGGGCGACTTGGGGGCGGCGGCGCTGAAAGCTTCCAGTTCCGCTCCCATCAGGTTCAGGTACGACTTCCACACCGCTCCGAGAGACATGCCTGGTTGATTTATACATATTATTACTTCATCATCATCTCAGCCGATGGACATCCACTGCTGGACATAGGCCTCTCCCAAGGATCGCCATAACGATCGGTCTTGCGCTGCATCCAACGGTTTCCCGCCGCCTACACCAGGTCGTTATTACATAACATAATATAAATATGAAAGACTTCCTCCATCCACTGGTTGTCTAGAAGAAATACCCTTCTTGTTTGTGTATATTGTTGTTTTTATTGTGTATTTTGGTGTGCAAATAAAGAATATTGATCTTATCTTATCTTAAATAAGTGGTGGTCCAGTGGTGACTAACATTTGACGGGTCGACCCCCGTCCAGGGTTTTCGAACGCCATGGGCACTTCTACGTCCTTATTCATTTCACAATAACATACCAGAGTCTAAGAATATAGCGCCGGCGACTGACTCGAACAGGTCTCCGAGTGCCTTGGGCATTTCTACGTCCTCCTTCATTTCACAATAACATACCAGAGTCTAAGAATATAGCGCCGGCGACTGACTCGAACAGGTCTCCGAGTGCCTTGGGCATTTCTACGTCCTCATTCATTTCACATTAACATACCAGAGTCTAAGAATATAGCGCCGGCGACTGACTCGAACAGGTCTCCGAGCGCCTTGGGCACTTCTACGTCCTCAATAATTTCACAATAACATACCAGAGTCTAAGAATATAGCGCCGGCGACTGACTCGAACAGGTCTCCGAGCGCCTTGGGCACTTCTACGTCCTCAGCCTGTTCCATCTCGTCTTCCTGGATCAGGTAGTGCTGCAAAAACGAGTTCATATTTAACTGACGAAACAGGGCAGCTTGTTACAGTCTTCAAAATAAACAAAACTCAAAACAATTTATAGAAATATAATATTGAAACCGATGGAGCAACCAAAAAAAATCAGCTGTTGCATACATTTGAGTCGAACAGGCACTGCAGTTCAGTGTAGAACAGTAGATTTTTTTTGCTCCGATCTGATTGCTCCCATAGTGAAAGTTGTTCAGTTTGATGGGTAGACTCTTAGTTTAAAAGGATGCTACTTACGAGTATATCAATTTCACCCTAGGAGCTTGATAGCCTACTTATTAAACTTTAAATTTTTTTTAGGGTTCTGTAGTCAAACAAGGCACCCTTATATTTTCGTCCATTCTGTCTGTCTGTCTGTATGCCCCGCCTCAATAACTCGCTCATTTTTGCACCTATTGAATCGAAATTTGGCATGAAGACAGATACAGTAACCCAAAAACAGAAATGTAGAAGTTATGAAGACAACAATTTTTTTAAAAGCTACCACCGCGTCAGAAAGTGTTGTCGTTGTAGAGAAGATGCGGCCAGAAACTCCTGTTGCATACCAATACTGAAACTATCGGTAGTCTATCACAGGGTTTCTCGTACGTATAGCCCCACATCATTAAATTAGACGACAGTGAACTCCTTTGAGAAAAATCTACTAAATGTAGAAGAAAATCAAGGTAATTTATGAAAATAAAAGATAATACATTTACAATGAGTTTTTCGGAATTTATGTACGATTTGTAACACAACATTTATACAGAAATCGAGTTACTCTGAAATTGAAATTGACCAAAATTTCTTCTAAAATCGACTCAAATTGCAACACCAAAAAAGCCCAGCCATCACATTATATTATTGGTTTTTGTAAGCATAAGCATATGCTCACGACTATATTCCCCGAGGGGGTAGTCAGAGATATTCTGAAACCTCAGAACATCCACGTTTCACCAGTAGTACCGAAACTCTGTCCAGTGTGACGGGGGGTGAGCCCGTCGACACTTATAATGGACAGTCAGTACAATACATGCCTCGAAATTGAAGCATGCTGGTTTCCTCAAGATGTTTTCCATCACCGTTTGAGAGCAGTCGGCAGGGGATTCACGAATTAATTTTATTCTGCGTAGTATTAAGGCCGTGCTCAAGAAATTAGCCGGTCAATCGGGTCATTGTACTACTCGATACTTTTCTCCGTGCGTAGTATAATTTTCTTCATAACGCAATTTTCCTACGTCAATCCGTCCGTATAGAAAACATTTGTAGAATCATAGTTGTGAATAAATAAATAAATGTAAATATAAACAGGTGTTTTCAAGGTAGTAAACACGTATCACACTACAAACTGACGTGGGTGCATGTAAATGCTATGTGTTCATTCAATTCAATCTACGTAGAACAAATACAACTGAACAAATACCTATAATTTACGATAATGATATTTATTATTTGTTTTTACTTTTGTGTTAATTGAAATTATGGTTATTGGCTCTTAACTATTATAAAGCCGTAAAATCGTGAAGAATAAAAAAGTTGCGGTTCACTTCATATAAACTCAAATAACACTCGATAGCACATCGTGAGGAAACCTGCATGCTTCAAATTCGAGGCATGTATTCTACCCACTGTCCATTATAAGTGGCGACGGTCTCACTCCCCATCACACTGGACAGAGTTTCGGTACTACTGGTGAAACGTGGATGTTCTGATGTTTCAGAATATCTCTGACTACCCCCTCGGGGAATATAGTCGTGAGCATATGCTATGCTATGGTATGCTAACACTCGATAGTACGATTTGAATGACATGTAGCGCCATCTATTGACAAGTTTGTTTGTTCGCGCATCACGCAAAAACTACTGAACCGATTTTGATGAAACTTTTTTTGTTTGATAGCTTACGATCTGACTTAAAATCTGGTACAGTCAGCATCAAAAGTATCTAGGCATGTTAAGTGTTCATAAATATCTGGACAACTTTACGATAGCAAACCTTATTTCAACTCACAAAGAAATCAAATTAATTTATCTGTCATGTTATTATTTGTTAAGTTGAAAACAAATGGTATCTAGTCTTCTTCTTATCGAGTGGGCTGCAAAGCCCTGGTGTCAGAGTTTATTCAAACCGCCTTACGGCCTCTGACGTGGTTTTTATGTAACGACTACTACCACCAGTGATAGTAGCCGGGACCAACAGCTTAACGTGCCATCCGAAGCACGGAAAATCTGATAGGAAATAGGGTTTATTTTCGTGTAATTGTTCAGATGTTTTTGAACACCGGAGATGCTTAGATACTTTTGATGCTGACTGTACCTATATAATTTGTGCGGACGGCAAAACCTTTCGATAAAGATGTAACTATGCTTACCTCTTCGCTAATAGAATGTCCGTTCTCCTCCTGTATCTTGACGTATCTCGTCAAAACTTCGTTTAGACCGGGCGACATGTGTCGGAAATATCTGAAACAAAACACATTGATTGGTTCATTCATACCTTTAACCCAAATCATACATAATAATGATCATCAACATCTCAGCCGATGGACGTCCACTGCTGGACATAGGCCTCTCCCAAGGCACAGGTCCGGCACTACTAACAACATTTTGTATTTGACATGATGACGTTCGCACATGCGCACTTGGTGCAAATTCGGTATGTCAGGTTTTTTTTGGTCTTTATTTTTATATTTTTTACGGATAGAAGACATAATTTTAAGACACCTATTTCATTCTTATTGCGATTCATTGCGTTTATCGATATCAATTTAATTTTTAAATTATTTTGATCTGTAATCTCCAAGTGCAAAAATGGTGGAGAGAAAATAATTCGATCTCCATGGAGAAAAACTACGTACTGCTATATTAAAAAAAATTAAAACCTTCCTCCTCTTTCTAACTCTATGCTGGAAACAGATACGGCAACATCAAATGTCAAATTCTGACATTGTGAATGTATTTTTTTTTCTTAATGGTCAGTTATTTTAAGTTAATTTTATGTTTACCAAGGAGTTCACAGGTATGCCAGTGACGTCACTGGACGGACCGAAAAACGACGTTATTTCATTGAAAATATCTGTAATCCTTTCTTTTTAAAATCTCTGACATAGAAAATATTATTATTGAGACAATTATCTCGAAATGGTTTTCGATTCAGCCCTCAAAAAAAAAACTTGACATACCGAATTGTCTTTGACATATGAGTAGGGTTGACTTAGCACGCATCATCTACATTTCATTACTTTTTATTGTTCGTTCAGTTATTAAAAATAGTATTTGAGCTAAAGAATTAATGAAAATGTGAATTTAGCGTTATTTTTCAACGTTTTTATGCACTGAAAAGACTCAATTTTATGTAGTCAAATCTAACGGGTGCGCGCGCCTGACTGCATTCCCTTGCTCGGCTTCCCTCAAGTTTCCCAGAGAGTGTGAGGTGAGGTGGGGTATCTGAAGTCAGAGGGGGGCGGGGAGTGGCCGTTCTATATTAGAACTATATACCAAACCTATTCTGTGCCCAAGGATCGCCACAACGACCGGTCCTGCGCTACCTTCATCCAACGTGTTCCCGCCGCCTTCACTAGAAGTGCGGTTTTTAAATCTCATTCGGTGAGCTCAGCAGTTGCAAATGTCAAAATTACTACGTAGACATGCAACTTTCTACTGCTGATTTGACTTTAAAAATCGCACTCCTGATGTATGATTTTTGAAAGTGAAATCAGTAGTAGAAAGATGCACATCGCCATAGTAATTTTGACATTTTCAACTGCTGAGCTCACCGAATGAGATTTAAAAATCGCACTCCTGGTCGTCGGTCCACCTTCCCACGCTGCGCTTTCCGGTACGCGGTTGCCAATCGACAACTCTTCGGCCCCATCGGCCATCGATTCTGCGAGCAACATGTTCCGCCAAGTGCCACTTTAGTTTATCAATTCATATGTAGGTTACTCTGGTTGTATTGCGAAGCTCTTAATTACTGATTCGATCTTTTGAAACTTTTAGCATAATCGTCTCCATTGCCCTTTGTGACTTTAACAACCCCAGTTGCAGAAAAGTTCATTAATGTTAATCCTCCATTAAATCTCTTACTGACACTTTTTTGAATCGGCTGCTCCATACTACCTAATCGACTCAAATGAATTTTTGGAGGAAAAGGGAAGATCTTCCACGGGCTAGTTGGAATGCCCGGGACCGCGGTCCAACAGTTCTTAGTTGGATGTTGTATATATGCAAAGTCTCTTGATAACTTCGATAGTGCGATACAGGACTCGCCACATGATTGGTTGTTATTCGTAATGAGCTGTGATGCGTTGGACAGATCCATATTGTGATTGGCCGTCTTCTGTGTGACGTGCTAGGTCGCATGCGCTGACCTAGATAGATCTCTGTTTGTTTACATCGACTCGATCGATGTGTTCGGCATTGTTGCTTAGTCAGCTCTCTCGTAGCTCCGCTACAAATTAAAACGCTGATTTTTTGTCACGGGTGGCTCCATGGTTAATGTTGTTCATTTTGATGGTCTGAATTCATGTTTCTGTATTTGCCAGGCTGTCATTTACACCCTGTATATCTCACTAATGTCACAGGTCCGGCACTTCTAACAACGTTTTGGATTTGACATGATGACGTTCGCACATGCGCACTTGGTGCAAATTGTCTTTGACATGTGTAGGGTTGACCTTAGATCAAAATACGAGGTGCATTCAATAAGTACCTAGCCTCATCGCCAGAGGGCGCTGTAGTTTGTTGGCAGATCGCAGATTGAAGGTTCGGGAGCTAGATGAGACTGTAGCCATTTAAGTGTATCGAACTAAAAGGAGACTATGTTGAAAAATAAATTGCCACTATTCCAAAATTTTCGTTTACTTTTTGTAGGCTAAGTATTTATTGAATGACCCTCGGGTCAATAAAGTCAGTAAATAAAGTCACAAGGGGCCAAATCTGGAGAATACGGTGGATGGGGCAGCAATTCGTAGCGTAATTCGACTAATTTGGCCATGGCAACGGCAGACGTGTGAACCGGTGCGTTGTCGTGGTGAAACAGCACTTTTTTCTTCGCCAGATGGGGTCGTTTTTTCTTTAATTCGGCGTCGAATCGGCCCAATAAATCGGCATAGTAAAGCCCTGTAATTGTTTTACCCTTCTCGAGGTAATCGATGTACGTCACACCTTGTGAATCCCAGAAAACGGTGGCCATAACTTTTCCGGCCGATTTTACAGTTTTCGCCTTCTTTGGAGCACGTTCCCCGGTCTGGATCCATTGTTTTGATTGCTCCTTGGTCTCTGGGTTGTACCAGTGGATCCAGGTTTCATCGACGGTCACAAAACGACGCAAAAACTCAGCTGGATTCCGCTTAAACAGCGCCAAACACGTCTCCGATGTGGTCTCACGGTTGCGCTTGTTTTCCGGTGTGAGTAAACGCGGCACCCATCGCGCCGACAGCTTTCTCATGCCGAGTTCCTCTTGAAGAATATGATGCACTGTTCCTTCTGAAATGGCTACAGTCTCAGCTAGCTCCCGAACCTTCAATCTGCGATCTGCCAACAAACTACAGCGCCCTCTGGCGATGAGGCTAGGTACTTATTGAATGCACCTCGTACCAAACCTATTCTGTGCTAATATAGTCCTTATAGCTGAGTATGTCACTAACTTGTGGAACGAGTGCCTGGCAGCTAACGTGGCGAAGATGGTGTTGTTCACTAGAGCGGAGCGCAGGTCTGTGTTATATATAGCTGAGTACATGTCACTAACTTGTGGAAGGAGTGCCTGGCAACTAGAGTAGCGAAGATGGTGTTGTTCACTAGAGCGGAGCGCAGGTCTGTGTTATATATAGCTGAGTACATGTCACTAACTTGTGGAAGGAGTGCCTGGCAGCTAGAGTAGCGAAGATGGTGTTGTTCACTAGAGCGGAGCGCAGGTCTGTGTTATATATAGCTGAGTACATGTCACTAACTTGTGGAAGGAGTGCCTGGCAGCTAGAGTAGCGAAGATGGTGTTGTTCACTAGAGCGGAGCGCAGGTCTGTGTTATATATAGCAGAGTACATGTCACTAACTTGTGGAACGAGTGCCTGGCAGCTAACGTGGCGAAGATGGTGTTGTTCACTAGAGCGGAGCGCAGGTCTGTGTTATATATAGCTGAGTACATGTCACTAACTTGTGGAAGGAGTGCCTGGCCGCTAACGTGGCGAAGATGGTGTTGTTCACTAGAGCGGAGCGCAGGTCTGTGTTATATATAGCTGAGTACATGTCACTAACTTGTGGAAGGAGTGCCTGGCAGCTAGAGTAGCGAAGATGGTGTTGTTCACTAGAGCGGAGCGCAGGTCTGTGTTATATATAGCTGAGTACATGTCACTAACTTGTGGAACGAGTGCCTGGCAGCTAGAGTAGCGAAGATGGTGTTGTTCACTAGAGCGGAGCGCAGGTCTGTGTTATATATAGCTGAGTACATGTCACTAACTTGTGGAAGGAGTGCCTGGCAGCTAGAGTAGCGAAGATGGTGTTGTTCACTAGAGCGGAGCGCAGGTCTGTGTTATATATAGCTGAGTACATGTCACTAACTTGTGGAAGGAGTGCCTGGCAGCTAGAGTAGCGAAGATGGTGTTGTTCACTAGAGCGGAGCGCAGGTCTGTGTTATATATAGCTGAGTACATGTCACTAACTTGTGGAAGGAGTGCCTGGCAGCTAGAGTAGCGAAGATGGTGTTGTTCACTAGAGCGGAGCGCAGGTCTGTGTTATATATAGCAGAGTACATGTCACTAACTTGTGGAACGAGTGCCTGGCAGCTAACGTGGCGAAGATGGTGTTGTTCACTAGAGCGGAGCGCAGGTCTGTGTTATATATAGCTGAGTACATGTCACTAACTTGTGGAAGGAGTGCCTGGCCGCTAACGTGGCGAAGATGGTGTTGTTCACTAGAGCGGAGCGCAGGTCTGTGTTATATATAGCTGAGTACATGTCACTAACTTGTGGAAGGAGTGCCTGGCAGCTAGAGTAGCGAAGATGGTGTTGTTCACTAGAGCGGAGCGCAGGTCTGTGTTATATATAGCTGAGTACATGTCACTAACTTGTGGAACGAGTGCCTGGCAGCTAGAGTAGCGAAGATGGTGTTGTTCACTAGAGCGGAGCGCAGGTCTGTGTTATATATAGCTGAGTACATGTCACTAACTTGTGGAACGAGTGCCGGGCCGCTAACGTGGCGAAGATGGTGTTGTTCACTAGAGCGGAGCGCAGGTCTGTGTTATATATAGCTGAGTACATGTCACTAACTTGTGGAACGAGTGCCTGGCAGCTAGAGTAGCGAAGATGGTGTTGTTCACTAGAGCGGAGCGCAGGTCTGTGTTATATATAGCTGAGTACATGTCACTAACTTGTGGAAGGAGTGCCTGGCAGCTAACGTGGCGAAGATGGTGTTGTTCACTAGAGCGGAGCGCAGGTCTGTCAGGGCTCCGGGGGAGTGTCGCCGCGGGTCCTCGTACAGATGCCTCGTGATCAGGTAGTCTGCAACAAGCGCAGGATCACGGAATTAATAATAGTACCAACCATAAAGTTATTATACCTTACAGGAATAGAGGCAGTGACATGAGTTGTCAAATGAAACCGTTTTTGGATGTTTTCAGGAGACTATTCGCAGGCAAAAATTCGAATACTGTCTATAATTCTGAGTCTAACGTGAAATCGTGAAGTTGTGTCAGTATATTTCACAAAATTATCTACGATTTCACTTTAGATTCCCAATTATTCACGGAAACCGAATTGTAAAAATTGATTAGTGACTAGAAAACGGTTCTGTTGCCTCGCGTCACGTTTCTCTTTCTATTATACAGTGGTGCCGTTAGGTACATCTCGCTCTCTCAGCTGTATGTTCCTTTATTCCTGGTATAATACCTCTATGGTACTAACGTACAAAGCGATGATAGTCCATACGGAAGAGAGCTAGCTCAATCATGAGGCGGCGGTTCAATTCCTGGCCTGTACCACTAAGTTCTACGGAATTTACGTACGGTTGTATTTATAATTATTACTAGCTGGGCGGTGAAGTAAAACATCGTGAAGAAACCTGCATTGCCGATAATGAAAAGAAAATACCATAAGTTCGGAGGTATGCGTAAATATGGGTGAGCTTGGGGCGAACACAATAGACCAGCGATGGTCGCACTGTTACATAACGACCCTTGCTTGCAAAAGCTCAACCAACAACCAATCAACGTACAGAAGTTTCAGATACATAGAACGCGTACAAAAATTTATAAAAACATTTTGAGAAATATACGATATGTTTCCTATGTTCCCCATAGCTGCTGTACAGCATCTATGTTACCTATACTCCATTCCAAATAGCAACGAAAATTTAAGGCCATTTTGATTTTTTGTTTAAGAATGATTCGTAAATTGGATAATAATGATAATTAGTTTACCAGTAACTTTGTTAGATTATGTTCTTTTTCAGTTGATCACGTTACGCCTATTCGTGATTCGACAGACGATAATGTTACCTAATATGGCATATTTTACCTAGTATGGCATATGTTACCTGTATGGCATATGTTACCTAGTATAGCATCTATGTTACCTAGTACAGCATATGTGTTACCTAGTATAGCATCACCGATGAACTCGAGACGTTGATATGATAGCAGTCAGTTAGTTTGTTCTGCAGATGTGAGGCGTGGATCAACGCTTGGAGGAGAAGCGAGCGGTCCTTGAACCGGTATTGTAGTGTTCTTTCTAGTATAGCATCTATGTTTCCTGGTACAGCATCTATGTTACTTAGTATAGCATCTATGTTACCTAGTATAGCATCTATGTTACCTAGTATAGCATCACCGAGGAACTCGAGACGTTGATAGCAGTCAGTTAGTTTGTTCTGCAGATGTGAGGCGTGGGTCAACGCTTGGAGGAGAAGGGAGCGATCCTTGAAGCGGTATTGTAGTGTTCTTTCTAGGGCGTCGTAGCCTGCAATAAAAAACATAGTTAAAGATGATATAAATAACGCTTACAAACAAGCACATCCTCTGAAATGATCCCAAACGTAAGCATTTCATTATGCAAACGAAGTTTGACCCTATTTTTAATAGTAACCAATTAAAGTCAATTAAATGTAGTTGATCCAGAAACTAATATCCGTGTCTATGGTTTGTCAGATTTCCGTAAAAATGTGTAATTTCAAAGTTACGATTAATTCGTTTGAATGGAAATATATGAGCCAAAGAAACTTAAGACGTTTTAAAGGAAATTTAAAAAAAACCATAGACAATGTCTAGATCGTGCTTTCAAAATTAAAATAACTTAAAATTGAATAAGAATGCCTATTAATTGCTTAGATCAAAATAAAATGAATGGATAGGCCTTACGCGAACATTTCAAACCAGAAAAATGAGGCAAAACAAATGAAAGGTTTACTTCAAATTTGTATGCAAGTGCCCTAGATTTGACAGATAATGGCGCTAGTTTGTATGTACCAAGTGCACCAGTAGTTTGCTTCAACTTACCGCGCTTTAGGCATATCCATTAATTTTATTTTGATCTAAGATTAATTGACTTTAAATCAATTAATGAATAACTAATAATTGGCTTTAAATTGATATAAAGAAAAAGATCACTTTGATTGATTTGTAGATGTGATTTTCGTTTGACGAAGCCTAGGTTTCGAGTTCATACATACACATACATATGCTCACGCCTATGTCCCACTACTGGGGTAGGTAGAGACAACAGATAACTACATGATACGATTCTGACACATGTTTCGACATGTTTCGAGTTCAAATTGTCTTAAATGAAATAAAAAGTTTAAGTATTACATTTAATTGATGAAAATAGCACGGACCTGAAAGAAATACGGACTGAGTATTGCACTAAAAAGATGTGAAGCATGCAAGGTAATACAATCTCGTTTGTTCTACAAGGGACCTACACTCACGAAGATGCACTAGCTCTAGGCGCAGGTGCTACAACCCGTCACCTTATGTACCGCGACAGCACGCACACTAAAGAAATGGGTGCTTCACTCATGATTAGATGACGTTACGTCTGGTTCTTCTTTTTAGTCAAAATAGAATCAAATTTCGTTTGTACGGAGCGCGCTAGCGGGTAGATCGGAAATGCGAAAGAGATAAGGCATAGCATTCACGTATGTTAGAGCGAGATAGATAGACGAGACCATTCACGAACACTCTATGAGCCTGTATGGACCTAGTGTCAGTTGCCAGCGGAACGAATCCCGCTTTTTTTCCAAACTCTCAGATTTTTTGGTCTCTCTCTTATCTCTAACGTAGTATAATGCTAAATATATGGTCTCAATCCTTTCCACGCGGAAACGTGGACCCTGACGATAGGGCTAGTTCATAAATTCAAGGTCGCTCAGCGAGCTATGGAGAGAGCTATGCTCGGTGTTTCTCTGAGGGACCACATCAGAAATGAAGTGATTCGTCACAGAACTAAAGTGGCTGACATAGCTCAGAAAATTAGCAAGCTGAAGTGGCAATGGGCTGGTCATATCTGCCGAAGAACTGACAACCGATGGGGTGAGAGTTCTAGAGTGGAGACCGCGAACTGTTAGGCGTAGTGTGGGACGCCCTGCTGCCCGCTGGACAGACGACCTAAAAAAAGTAGCGGGGAGCGACTGGATGAGGAAGGCCAAGGACAGAGTTTAGTGGCGCGCCTTGGGAGAGCCCTATGTTCAGCAGTGGACGATGATAGGCTGATGATGAATCCTTTCCACGCGGGTTCAAAACGAAAAAGAAAAAGATTGAAAGCTTACCGGATAGCATCCTGTCCAGTTCTCCCTCGGGATCTTCAATGTATCGCAGAAGAGGCGACGGTGGCGCCTTCAGCTCACCGAATATTGGCTGCGGACAATACATACAGCTTTAAACACTGTAAGTTGCTTAAGAGGATATAATTCGGAGCGCGATCCATACAAACGTACTATGGTGATATTTTCAATACTAACCAATTAAACTCAATGAAAGGAGATGCGGCCCCGGCCATAGAAAAAATGCCAACGGTTGTATACAGCTGTATATTATTTTATAATGTAGGTAATATTACATTTATCATGTATGGACCCTTAAATAATTTTTATGATGCTTATTTTGGTAAAAAAACACATTAAAATATCTGAATTGTGGAAACACCGGTCACCGGTAATTTCAAGTGAAATTGTCAGATCTTTTTTTTTATTGCCTTGTTATTGCCGCTTTATCATTTTTCTTTTTGAAGTATACAATATTTGGCATTTATCGCCGCATGTCCTTTGCAGAAACAATCTAGAAACAAATTTCTATGCTTCTATGGAGTCAGATTTTCATTAAAATGTATAGTTTTAAAGTTAAAGTGCCTCAAATATTTCCATACAAATCTTAAATTAATCCTAGCATTGAAACTGTATATTTTAACGAAAATCTGACTCTATAGAGATTTGTTTCTAGATAGTTTCTGCATAATTTCATTGACTTTAATTGGTTAGCATTGAAAATATCACCATAGTACGTATATATGGAGCGCGCTCCGAATTATATACCCTTAATCTGGTGCTACAGAAATAAAGAGATCCAAAGAAGAACCGGAGTAGCTGACATAGTCCAAAGAATTCGGTATGTCAATTACAGATATTTTTAATAAAATAACGTCGTTTTTCGGTCCGTGCAGTGACGTCACTGGCATACCTGTGAACTCCTTGGTTAACATAAAATCAACTTAAAATAACCGGTCATTAAGAAAAAAAATACTTTCACAATGTCAGAATTTGACATTTGATGTTGCCATATCTTTTTCCAGCATAGAGTTAGAAAGAGGAGGCAGGTTTTAACTTTTTTAAATACAGCTGTATGTAGTTTTTCTCCATGGAGTTCGAATTATTTTCTCTCCACCATTTTTGCACTTAGAGATTACAGATCAAAATAATTTAAAAATTAAATTTATATTGATAAACTCGATGAATCGCAATAAGAATGAAATAGGTATCTTAAAATTATGTCTTCTGTCCGTAAAAAATATAAAAATGAAGACAAAAAAAAACTTGACATGCCGAATTGCTAAACTAAAGTGGCAACGGGCACATCGCTCACAGAACCGACGGCCGATGGTGCCGAAGAGTTCTCGAGTGGCGACCGCGTATCGGAAAGCGACCACAGCTTGCTCGACATTCAGAGTTTATGGGGTGTAGAGCATCTCTGTGATGGGGATGGACCAGGTCTGCCTGCATAACTTCAGTCGGTTTAGGAGTTACAGACGTTTAAAGGTCAGTAAAAATTAACGATCAGCTGCAAGGCTGATCATATGATATTATTGTAGTATGCACTGTAGCTATGTGAGCAGTACAAAAACTGACATGAACTGCCAGTCGGTTTAGGAGTTACAGCCGTTCAAAGGTCGGACCTTTGAACGGCTGTTACTCCTAAACCGACTGATGAACCGTGTCAGTTTTTGTACTACTGTTCACATAGCTACAGTGCATGCTACAATAATATTATACGATCAGCCTTGCAGCTGATCGTTAATTTTTTACTGACCTTTAAACGTCTGTAACTCCAAAACCGACTGGAGTTATGCAGGCAGACCTGGTCCATCCCCATCACAGAGATGCTCTACACCCCATAAACACTGAATCAGCCTTGCAGCTGATGGTTGCAAAAAGTACACTTATCTCTTATAATATTAGTCTCACCTGCAGCCACTGCCCGCTAGAGTCCCTGTATGGTCTGAGAGACCCCACCGGTCTGCCTGCATCATCAGTCGCCACGCTATCCCTTAGTCTCACCTGCAGCCACTGCCCGCTACTGTCTCTGTATGGTCTGAGAGACCCCACCGGTCTGCCTGCATCATCAGTCGCCACGCTATCCCTTAGTCTCACCTGCAGCCACTGCCCAGTAGAGTCCCTGTAAGGTCTGAGAGACCCCACCGGTCTGCCCGGATAGGACCAGTCTGCCTCGGGGGCGGAATGCTGTCTCCAAGGTGTGTCTCCATCATCATCAGATTCTGAGGTGGATTCGCTGTCGCAGCGCTGCCGTTTTGGCGCTGGTGAAGGCGGCGGTTGAGGTTTCTGTAGGTATTTAAACAAATTAAACCAATTTAATTAAAGATTGACAAATTTAGTTTCAGGCGGGACTTTTTTATTATTTGTTATCAAATCCGCCGTAATAACGCATATTCTGTGAAAATTTCAACTATCTAGCTATTACGGTTCAAAAGTTACAGCCCTAAATAAGTAGGACGGACGGACGAACAACGTAGTTTAGTAATAGGGTCCCGTTTTTACCCTTTGGGTACGGAACCCTAAAAAGGTTGACTTGTAGTCAAGGATACCTAAAATTGTAAATATCTTCAATGTCTCACTTCTGTTACAGGGTACCCTAGACAAAAATATATGGACTTGATGTATGGTGACGAAAGCAAACGTCAAAAAGTTTCGATCGCCAATGTCAAATCCATACATTCTGTTATTTCTACTAGCTTCTACGCCAATAGAAATGTTACTTTGTCTATAGCTTCGATCAACAATATACAACTAGATAACGGGTCGCATACAAAATCAAAGAGAAATTCTGTCCTCGTGAATATACAACATTTTTTGTTAACGAACCGAGAAAACAGTCCGAATACATTATAATTTCGACCTCAAAGCAACCATAATTCCTAGTAATTTAAAAAAGGAACACTGCGGCATTGCGAGACGTGCTTACGTTGGCTTTGTTCGAACGCAACTAATTCAAAATAAGACCTCACTCCAATAGTGAGGCGTTATTTGCCGGGACATGTTTTGAGCGCTGACGCGTTATCTAGTTGGATATTGTTGATCGAAGGTCTATAGGCCCAGTTTTATAATAGATTAGACCTGTTTTTTTTTTAACATCATCACACTCACGTGCTCGGATTTCACGTAGACATGTCCGTCGGGTAGCGGCAGGTCGTGACGGGGCAGCACTCGGATGCCGAGCCACGACATGAACAGCAAAGCGCCCCTCGGTCCGCACTCGAGCAGATATGCGCCTATAAGCGCCTCCACGCAGTCCGCTATCGATTTATCTGAGGGCAACATGTTTTAATAATGCATTGTCTGAGATTGGTATGAAAAAATCTATACTTAGATGGTACTAGTGTTTTCCCGCGACTTCGTCCGTGCAAATTATATACCAGATTTTAATTCAGATCATAAGCTATCAAACAAAAAAATTTCATCAAAATCGGTTCAGTAGTTTTTGCGCACAGATTACCCCCAATAGATACCGCATGATGAAAATTTCGTACAGGCCCGAAGCGAAGTCACCATTTTTGGCGGTAGGTGCGGGTAGCGGCGGTATTGCGGTATTGGCCATTTCAAGGTCGCACTATTCCGATCTCGCTCTATCCCGTTGCTTATATCAGTGCAAAATCATAGATGTGTGGTGCGCGTCGGCGGCCCTGTATGCGGTATCTATTGGGGGTGATCTGTGTTTTTGCGTGATGCGCGAACAAACAAACAAACAAACTTGTCTATAGATGGCGCTAAACGTCATTTAAATCGCGCTATCGAGTGTTATTTGAGTTTATATGAAGTGAACCGCCACTTTTTTATTCTTCACGATTTTTACGGTTTTATATTAATTGATTAGTGTCTCAGGAAGGATCTATACTTAGAAAGGAAGGAAGGATCACTTTATTTAAGAGCATAGGTTCCGCATCAGTTTACGATTGTAGATCGTCTGTTTTGTTTTGTCTTAGGACGTACCTTTAATAGTAGAAGGAGATGGAACTATAGATTTTTGTTTATGCGGCTGTCCACTTTTTTAGACACTTTTTGTCGTGTTAATGTGTGTAAAGGTATCACTTTTTGTGCCTTTATGTCTTACCACTTGACACAACTCATACAAACATAAACGTCAAAAATAACGCCCATACACCATCCCTGAGGGTAGGTCTGTGCCCTGCAGTGGGACGCATATAGGCTGTGATGATGATGATGGGACCAACATCGAAATCGCGACAACAGTAGGATTGCAGTTTTATATCAGCAGATTTTGTTTCACAGTTTCGGTCCCATTCACTTTGTTGTTTTATGGTCTGATCATCCCCTTAAAAATCCGTCAGCATTTCAAGAAGAACCCTATAACTTAATAACTTAACTGAACAATTTTCACTATGGAGCCTTGCCGTACCTACCCGACTCAAATGTATGGGACAGCTGATTTTTTTTCGCGTTTCCTGTGGTAGGCTCCATAGTGAAAGTTGTTCAGTTTGATGGTCTGAGTTCACCGTTTCAGTATTTGCTAGGCTGTCACTTACACCCGTAGAAATAGAAGGCACTAGAAGGAAGCACGTGTCTTGTCATATCACTCAGTAAGAGATGCACATTGCAAATTCGCTCTAGTTAAAAAAGGAGACCGCTACTTATTGCTGTCCTTATCGACGTATCCACTTTTTCGTACTTCGGCCATCTGACTCCAAAATGTCACTTCATGTAAATTGTATGGGACAACCACCTGACTCCGAGATGTCACTTCATATAATTCGCTATCTCATACCCGGTTACACTTCTTCTTCTTATCGTGTCGACTTCAAATTTTGAACAAAGTCGCTAAATAGTACCTTGCCAGAAGTGGGCAAACGATACTGCACCGTCGCTAGCGGTCATGAGCTCCTCCTGCGTACAGGTGTTAGGGCACGCAGGGCACGATGTGAGATGGGCCATCGTTTGTGGAGCTCCACACAAGCAACTCACATTTTGCGCATCCGAGAATCCCCACCTGAACATGTTGTCCTTACTGCGACCGACCTGGGTTCGAAGTCGGTTTAACGACTTCCAGGTCGCCCAAGGCAAGTCATGTCCAGGCGGGAGGCTCTCAGACGGCGGCACAAATGGAGTTGGGAGGGACACTTTTTGTCGCCAAAGAGTACACCTCGCTTGCGCTGGGCCAGTATTCAGTGGGTCGACACACTTCATAAAGCTGCGTCGGCTTGGCAGCCTTTGCGGCGCAGGAATGAAGCCGTGCATGGGATGTCGTGTGTCGTCCATCATTTTGGCACCCGGTTACACTGATATTCGGTCTACTAGCGTAAGCGAAAAAAATTTCGTCTATGCCTACACCCAGTATAATGTTGTATGAACTCACCAGGTATACTATGTTGTGTGATCAGGTTGTATGGGATGAAGCACCCCGTGGTGTCGGGCGGAGGTTCTTGCATTAACGCCTGCTCTGCTGTCTCCGACTGTGGAAGAAAAACAATTAATTGAACACACAGATCTATCTAGGACCTTAGACGATTTATAAAGGCCTCCGCACATTGCAGCGATATTATCGAGCGATTTAATCGAGCGATATTATCGACAGCGATATCGTGACACCTTACACACTGCAGCGATTCCGCGATTCGCGTCACGCATGCGCCCCACCACTGAATGTAGTCGAAAGAGTTGCGATAATATCGCGGAAGTGTGTGGGATCGAGCGCGTCCCCATACAAAATGTACTGAGAACAATTATCGCAAATCGCAGCGATATTATCGCTCGATAATATCGTGTGGACTAAGAGCTGGCTACGAGTTTTCAAAATGATAAGGTGTAGTGAAAATTTTTATGGAAAAGCCTTCCTTACTAGCTGACAAGTACATTGCACTGACTGGCAGAAGTCTACCTCGGGGAGGGAAGCGGGGGTGGGGGGTCAAACACGTCAATTTTTAATCAAAATAAAATCATCGGTGTAGTTCTGAAATTTTGTGTAGTTATAGTTTTTAGCAGTAGAAATAACGTAAAATTATTGGCAGAAGTCTATGTCGGGGATAACCCGTTGGCAGAAGTCGATAAAGTTGGTAAAAATTAGTCAAATTAAAATGATAAGGTGTATTTCTGCCAATTTCGTTTTTATATAGTTTATGGCCTCAAACAGCAGTACATAAATTGGCAGAAGTCAAAATGGTGGCTAAGTGTATGAAAAAATGAATTTAAATTATGGAATTTTTTTACATTTTCTTATAATTTGTTCGACCAAGTATTAAAAATGTTATAGTATGTTATATATTTGTAATCTACTCACAAAGCCCTTTCATTTGATACCCCACATGCTATATTCGAAAGATAATTATTTTCTTCTTTTTACTGCAATCTTCATGACGTCACAATTTCGACCCCCACAGTCTGAGCGCATGTCATCTCATATTATTTGTGTTCAGAATTTCCCAAAATCATTGTGGTGGTATAAGTGAACGTTGCCAGAAGCCGATAAAATTGTTGAAAAATTTTCAAATTTTGGTTACTAGGTGACTTTTGGCAATTTATTCAGCTATACAGGGTCCAACTTAATATGCTGACACTTTTTTAAGGGGATGATCAGACCATCAAACTGAACAACTTTCTCTATGGAACCAACATCGAAATCGCAAAAAAAAATCAGCTGTCCCATACATTTGGTTCGAGTAGGTTTGCAGTTTTGTATGGAGAAGAAGATTTTTTTCGTGATTTCGATGTTGGTGCCACAGAGAAAGTTGTTCAGTTTGATGGTCTGATCATCCCCTTAAAAAAGTGTCAGAATTTTAAGAAGGACCCTATACTGGGTGTAAGTGACAGCCTAGCAAATACTGAAACGGTGAACTCAGACCATCAAACTGAACCACTTTCACTATGAAGCCTATACCTCAGGAAACGCGAAAAAAAATCAACTGTCCCATATAAAACTGCTGTACCTACCAGGCTCAAATGTATGGGACAGCAGATTTTTTTTCGAATTTGTCACCTGAGAAATGCGTTTTAAATTATGTCCTTATCTCCCCCTTGCTTTTTTTTCTCGTTTCCTGAGGAAGGTCTATAGTGATAGTTGTTCAGTTTGATTGTCTGAGTTCACCGATTCAGTATTTGCTAGGCTGACACTTACACCCTGTATATGCAAGGGGGACAAAAGGACATAATTTAAAACGTGCATTTCTCAGGTGACAAATCCCACTGAGAAAAATATTTAGCCACTCTAACCAGAAATTTGCAAATTCAACTAGAATTTTCAGTAAGTAGTACTTAATATCTTTGTTAGTTGCAAACTATGACGACCCGGTTGGTGTAATGGTTGCCACGCCGGACTGCCAAACCAGGGTCCTGGGTTCGAATCCCGGTACGGTCATGGATGTTACATGTTTGTGCTGTTGTTGTATGGTTCCCATAACAAAAAGTCTATAAGGCTTACTTGGGATCATTACAATGTATGTGCCTGTGAGTGTTAACTATACTCTATAAATAGCAACGAAAGTTTAAGGCCATTTTTAATTACAGAAAAAGAGATTTGAAACACTTGGACGTTACTTATTCTTAGAACAGCTTTAGTAACGACCAAGATATATCTACCTACCTACATCCTAGATGTACCTACATCTTTCTGTTAAATAAATTATATTTGCTTATCAGAATTGGCCAGAAAGTTAAATAGGTGTTACAAACATTTAAGGGGGTGGTTTCGACCATCAAACTGAACAACTTTCACTATGGGACCAACATAGAAATCACGAAAAAAAAAACTGATGTTCTGAGCTAAATGTATAACCTCCTTAAAAGTTTTAAATTTTAATGTTTATTTTTACTGTTGTCACTGGCTATGTGCGAAGTGGTGATGGGAACTGTCAGCGTCCGCGGTGGCAGAAATATGTACTTTGGTCGGATAAGCTGTGTAAAATATGCTTGAATCTATGCAAATCCATACAGTAACTCAACACGAAATCTCCAAAACTGTAAAGACTACAAACTTAAAATTTAGCATGGAATCTTAGGTGCTCACTCTGCTCACTAAAAAGGCATAAGCATATGCTTACGACTATATTCCCCGAGGGGGTAGTCAGAGATATTCTGAAACCTCACAACATCCACGTTTTACCTGTAGTACCGAAACACTGTCCAGTGTGACGGGGGGGTGAGCCCGTCGCCACTTATAATGGACAGTTGGTACAATGCATGCCTCAAAATTGAAGCATATAGGTTTCCTCACGATGTTTTCCTTCACCGAAAAGCCAATGGTGTTACAAATCGTACATAAATTCCGAAAAACTCATTGGTACGAGTCGGCCTGGAGTGCGATTTTTAAATGTCATACGTTGAACTCAGCAGTTGAACATGTCAAAATTACTCTGCAGATATGGAGATTTCTACTGCTGATTTGACTTTCAAAAATCGCACTCCTGGAGTATGATTTTTGTAACTCGAATCAGCACTAAAAAGATGCATATCTCCAGAGTAATTTTGACATTTTCAACTGCTGAGTTCGACGTATGACATTCAAAAATCGCACTCCTGGGCGGGGATCGAACCATCGCCTCCTGCAAGGCAGGCAAGGTTACTCGCCACTGGAACACCATGGCCGGCAAGTACTTAAACGGTGAATTCAGACCACCAAACTGAACAACTTTCAAAAAAGGGTTTTTTTAAATTTTATCTCCAAAGGTGTGAAAACTGGGATAAAAGTTGGTACGGAAATTGGCATTGCAAATATCTTGGATTCTAGCAAAAACTTATTTTTAATATCGATAATTTCTTTAGTTTTTATTACATTACTTTATTATGAAATAACAAACTTTAACTAACAAATGTTACTTGAAGTAATTAACGGCGGTACGACACCAGCCAGGGGTGCTAGTGTCGTGCACATAGCCATATTCCAGAACTAGAACTAAGGTATTTCAAATTATTTAATGGTTTAGTTACTAATATCTATAAACAACAACTAAGGGTTGAACTACACATGGCCGATCGCCCGCGATCGCCCGCGGCGTGCTGTTCCGTGCTATTCCGTTCCGTCTATCTTATATGCTCTAGCAAATGACGTTCCTGAGTGACAGAAAAGGATGGAGTGACGGAAAAATGGGATCGCGTGCGGCCATGTGTAGTTCCCTCCTAAATCGATACATTCAGTAAATAATTTGAAATACCTATTGGTAAGTACCTACAGGGTACATTTTTAGTCAATACGGATGCCTACCTTACTCATCATCATCATCATTCTACTCATCAAACTGAACAATTTCTGAGATCTAAGGGACCAACATCGAAATCATGAAAAAAAAAATCTTCTGTTCCATTCCATACATTTGAGTCGTACCTACGGCAGCAGATTTTGTTTTTGTTTTTAGTTGTCAATGATGATCTGAATTACCCCTTTAAGAGACATCCTGGCAAGTACTTAAACGGTGAATTCAGACCACCAAACTGAACAACTTTCACTATAGAGCCAACCTTAGGAAGAGCGAAAAAAATCGGCTGCTCCATATAAAACAGCTTAACTACACTCGACTCAAATACATATATGAAACAGCTGATTTTTTTCACGTTTCCTGAGGGTGGCCAGAGAGGAGTAAAAGCCAGACTTTCACTTACACCCTGTATATGGTGTTTTGTTACACCATGTATATTAGTAAATACCCGTAACCCGTACCGGAAGGGATACCTACTGACTGAGTGACCGTTATCTTTTATATATTTTTCGGAATGAACCCTTCGATAGGTAGATATTATTGCAGATATGAAAAAAATTTGTTGAACTAGAATTTGGTAAGTACCTATTACGATCTTGTTGTCTAGTAAAATTTTTCGGCGGGTAGTTGTCAATAAGTTTTTTATAATATGTCACCAGCTCATCGGAGTCCTTCCGCGCCACTCCGTCTGTAGATGTTTTCCAATCAAAAAACAAAGAATTCTGTATAATGTTTGGATAAATCGAAAACCAATAATGACTTCAATCAATGTAACATTCTTGCTTTTTGATAATGTTGGTTAATTATGCAGAAAGATAAAATATTCGATTGAGGGCAGCACTGGAACCTCGGTGATCTATGGACCAAATACTATACTTTACCTGTACCACCACAATGATTTTGCGAAATTCTGAAGACAAATATATGAGATGACATGCAGTCAGACTGTAGGGGTCGAATCTGTGACGTCGTGAAGATAGCAGTCAAAAGAAGAAAACAATTATCTTTCCAACATACCATGTGGGGTATCAAATGAAAGGGCTTTCTGAGTAGATTACAAATATATAACATACTATAACATTTTCAATACTTGGTCGAACAAATTATAAGAAAATGTAAAAAAATTCCATAATTTAAATTCATTTTTTCATATACTTAGCCACCATTTAGACTTCTGCCAATTTATGTACAGCTATTTGAAGCCATAAACTATATAAAAACGAAATTGGCAGAAATACACCTTATCATTTTAATTTGACCAATTTTTACCAACTTTATCGACTTCTGCCAACGGGTTATCCCCGACATAGACTTCTGCCAATAATTTTACGTTATTTCTACTGCTAAAAACTATAACTACACAAAATTTCAGAACTACACCGATGATTTTATTTTGATTAAAAATTGACGTGTTTGACCCCCCACCCCCGCTTCCCTCCCCGAGGTAGGCTTCTGCCAGTCAGTGCAATGTACTTGTCAGCTAGTAAGGAAGGCTTTTCCATAAAAATTTTCACTACACCTTATCATTTTGAAAACTCGTAGCCAGCTCTCCGTCTAGTGGCAGTGTGTAGGATCGCGCGCGTCCCCATACAAAATGTACTGGAAACAATTATCGCAAAATCGCAGCGATATTATCGCTCGATAAAATCGCTGCAATGAGCGGAGGCCTTAAAGGGAACGGCCTCGCCTTAGCATTTCCCATCTGTCAACGTGCAAGATCAAAAAATCTTACGCATTTACAGACAAATGTATACCTTATCACTAAACGCGACAGCCTATAATTGCGGAACAATAACTTCGAACTTATCACGTTTGGGGATCATACGAAACTGTTTTTCATGATTTGTAACATTCAAAATTAGCATATCATATGCTCACGCTATATTCCCCGAGGGGTTAGTCAGAGATCTTCTGAAACCTCAAAACATCCACGTTTCGTCAGTAGTACCGAAACTCTGTCCAGTGTGACGGGGGGTGAGCCCGTCGCCACTTATAATGGACAGTGGGTACAATACACGCCTCGAAATTGTAGCATGCAGGTTTCCTCACGATGTTTTCCTTCACCGAAAAGCCAATGGTGTTACAAATCGTACATAAATTCCGAAAAACTCATTGGTACGAGTCGGCATGGACCGGGATCGAACCATCGCCTCCTGCACGGCAGGCAAGGTTACTCGCCACTGGACCACCACGGCTTTTTCAAAATTATAATCTTAAATAATGGAATAAAGTTCAAAGTTGCGGATTTCATGCTACCTCGCCCTCCGCAAAAAGTGGCAGAAAGGTGGACATAGGCCACCCCCAGGGATCGCCACAACGACCGGTCCTGCACTACCCTCATCCAACGGTTTCCCGCCGCCTTCACCAGGTCGTCGGTCCACCTTGTGGGGGGGCCTGCCCACGCTGCGCTTTCCGGTACGCGGTCGCCACTCGAGACCTATTCGGCCCAATCCGCCATCGGTTCTACGAGCAAAGTGCCCCGCCTACTGCCACTTTCTGATTTCTGATTCGATCTCGCAGGGAAACTCCGATCATAGCCCTCTCCAATCTCTCCATTGCCCTTATTATCTTATCTTAACAATTATAAAATCCGTAAAATCCAGGGCTGCCAGTAGATTTTTTATAATTATTCAGCCAGGTTCCCAAAATTATACAAAATTGACTCGCAGGATACATACAGGTGTAAAAACCTCCGAAACGAATAAAATAATGTTTTTTCTGATTATTCATCACGTACCTAGTTTGAACTCAGATCGATATTTTCATTCCCAACAGGTATTTTTTATCAACTTTACAGCATTTTTTGGGCCTCGGTTGAATCGAGAGAGACAATATTTTACAAAACTTGAACGAAACATGATGTTTTCGCTCGATTGAATTGTAACGTGACTGATTATAGTGACTTTTATCTTTCTCTTCTGCTATTTACCGACTTAAACAGAGCTTTTCAGTTGAAAATATTTATTATGTATCCAATTATACATGAGGGTCCAGGATACATAGAGGATACAAACAGCTGCCCAATTATACAGTTTTTGTATCCAATTATACAATCTGGCAGCCCTGGTAAAATCATGAGGAATAAAAAAGTTGCGGTTCTCTTCATATAAATTCAAATAACATTCGATAGCGCGATTTAAAAAAGTGCAGCGCCATCTATTGACAAAATTGTTAGTTTGTTTGTTTGTTCACGCATCACGCAAAAACTACTGAACCGATTTTGATGAAACTTTTTTTGTTTGATAGCTTATGATCTGACTTAAGATCTGGTATATAATTTGTGCGGACGAAGTCGCGGGTAAACACTAGTCTAAACTATTATAAAACTGTAACTGAAGTGTCAGTACATTGAAGATATTTACAAAAAAAAAATTACGATATGGTTTTTAGGTATCCCTGACTCGAAATTAACCTTTTTTAGAAATTTTGTCTGTCTGTTTGTTTGTGTGTTTGTTTGTTTGTTCGCACATCACGCAAAAACTTCTGAACCGATTTTGATGAAACTTTTTTGGTTTGATAGCTTATGATCTGACTTAAAATCTGGTATATAATTTGTGCGGACGAAGTCGCGAGTAAGCACTAGTAGGCAATAAAAGCGTAGGATAGGAAGGAATTAATCGTTTTGTAAGGAAGTGATGTATCTATTCCGAAGTAACTAAGAATCTGTGCATTTGTAGCACGTCGATCCAACGCGCCAATTCGGTATGTCAAGTTTTTTTTTGTATTCATTTTTATATTGTTTACGGATAGAAGACATAATTTTAATATTTCATTCTTATTGCGATTCATTGAGTTTATCAATATACATTTAATTTTTGAATTATTTTTATCTGTAATCTCTAAGTGCAAAAATGGTGGAGAGAAAATAATTCGAACTCCATGGAGAAAAACTACCTACTGCTATATTTAAAAAAATTAAAACCTGCCTCCTCTTTCTAACTCTATGCTGGAGACAGATACGGCAACATCAAATGTCAAATTCTGACATTGTGAATGTATTTTTTTTTCTTAATGGCCGGTTATTTAAGTTGATTTTATGGTTACCAAGGAGTTTACAGGTATTCCAGTGATGTCACTGGACGGACCGAAAAACGACGTTATTTTATTAAAAATATCTGTAATCCTTTAATTTTAAAATCTCTGACATAGAAAATATGATTATTGAGACAATTATCTCGAAATGGTTTTCGTTTCAGCCCTCCAAAAAAAAACTTGACATACCGAATTCCGAAACTAAATCCCTCTCTTATATATCACAGCGGGCGAATCTTAATAGCGCGATTCAGGATTCACTAAGAACGCTGTTACTTACCATCCTGGGATGTAAAGTGGAAGGCGGCTTGTGGCACGGAGGCAGCCAGTTGTCGTGGGGTTCGAACTTGGACGCTATCATCCGCGCACCGAGCCGCTTGTTGCGTCCCAGCCGGTATAGGTTCAGATTCGATACCTGCATAGGTACACAAGAATAAATTTAAGTACTGTGGGAATGGAACGTAGAAGTCTGAGTGTAACGGAACGTAGGTGGTGTGTGAGAGATGACAGATGGAATGCAGTGTGTTGTGTGAAAGGGATGAAAGATGTAGGACGAATGACAGGTCAGGTAAGAGAGGGATGGAAGACGAGGTGCATAGGTGCGAGTGAGATGAAGGATGAGTATGACGTAGGAGGGAATGGAGAGGGAGGATCTCCGTGCTACAGCAAGATGGACGGACGATGCATGCGCTTGGCATTTTTCCATGTAATAAATAAAACTAACTAATATTATAAAACGTGTATTGTTGGAACTTGGAAGACAAATAAAGTAAAAAGAAGATTAAGTCTGGTTTTAATCATACTACATCCCACAGTACGTAATTACGGCTGCTTTTGGGAAACTACGTCATATATTCTCCTCGGCCGTACCACAATGCCTCAAAACGAAGGTGTTCAATCAGTGCGTTCTGCCAGTGATGACATATGGTGCGGAAACGTGGACCCTGACGGTAGGGCTAGTTCATAAATTCAAGGTCGCTCACGCTCAGCGAGCTATGGAGAGAGCTATGCTTGGTGTTTCTCTGAGGGATCACATTAGAAATGAAGTGATTCGTCACAGAACTAAAGTGGCTGACATAGCTCAGAAAATTAGCAAGCTGAAGTGGCAATGGGCTGGTTATATCTGCCGAAGAACTGACAACCGATGGGGTGTCAGAGTTCTAGAGTGGAGACCGCGAACTGGTAGGCGTAGTGTGGGACGCCCTGCTGCCCGCTGGACATACGACCTAAAACAAGTAGCGGGGAGCGACTGGATGAGGAAGGCCAAGGACAGAGTTTTGTGGCTCGCCTTTGGAGAGGCTTATGTTCAGCAGTGGACGATGATAGGCTGATGATGATGATGATGATGACGTAATTAAAAACAGAATTCTAACGCAGTGTGATTTTCTGTGCGTTTAGTTTCTTCTTTCATATGGGTCCTCCTATATGGGGTCCTAAGTAGAGTAGCGTGGGTTTCTGCCGCCTGGGGCACATACCGATTTTGCACCCCTTAATCTTTATAAGAAGACTTACACAAAAAATAACGGAGCGAGCTCGAAATTTTTTTGCACATCTATTCGGGATGAGGTCAGAAATCTTTTGGTTTATCCATGTAAAAATAGAAACTTACAGCGAGCGAAGCGAGCATCTTATGTATAAAACATGTGCAAAGTAACCTAAGTAAAAGCTATGGATTGAGCGAAGCAAGCTCGAAACTTTTAGAACCACATCTTAGCTATGGTCTGAACTCTTTAGGATTATGTGAGGACAACTGGACACAGTAATTAAAACAGAAACAGCGGAGCAAGCTAGACTTTTCTCTACTATATGAATTGGTTATAGATACAGCTCAATCGATCGAAGCGAGAAAAGCGAACTTTAGTAAACTGTCTCCTATAGTTTTTTTTTTATTATATATAATTAATGGACTTCTTGCTTGTGCGTTAGCACCGCATTTCCGCCAATGTCAAGTGGTTTGAGGGAGTATCTACTATCTATCCAATCTCGAGGATTGTTTTTGAGTAAGAACAACTGAGAAGGATTGTGGAGCCTCGTGGCAGACTGAAACGCGAACCGCGCGAACACCACGCGAGAGACAAGTGTTCGGGGCAAACCCTGCAACGTGACTCCTCTCCTATAGTTACTAGTGTATAAAGTCCTATGTCAAAGCACGTCGATCCAACGCGCCAACAGTCCCAAACCTCAGCACTCTTATATAGAATCGCGGGCGAATCTCGATAGCGCGATGTAGGACTGACCTGCTTGCTGCGCATGTGGCTCAGCTTGCCCTCGTGCACTGTCGGGTGTGCGCAGTATAAGTACGCGGTTATAGCGAACTTTAGGAAACTGTCTCCTATGGTTTCTAATCGTTCGAGGTTTATTCCGTCGTTTGCGTTTGACATTGTTAATGCCTGGAAAAATAAAAAAAACAATCTTTAAATTTATGTGGGATATCTTTCTTTAGGTTCTGAAACTTTATGGTTCATTTGAGGATCCTATACTCAATCTACGGGTACCAATGGGAACATACTCGTATTACGTCCGTCCATTTGTTCTTCTTTAAAGTGGTGTATCTTTTGCACCGTACTAGGTACCCGGTTAAAATTTTCACAGTGTTAAGGCCTCCGCTCATTGCAGCGATTTTATTGAGCGATAATATAGCTGCGATTTTGCGATAATTGTTCTCAGTACATTTTGTATGGGGACGCGCTCGATCCCACACACTGCCGCGATATTATCGCAACTCTTTCGACTATATTCAGTGGTGGGGCGCATGCGTGACGCGAATCGCGGAATCGCTGCAGTGTGTAAGGTGTCGCGATATCGCTGTCGATAATATCGCTCGATAATATCGCTGCAATGTGCGGAAGCCTTTATAGTTAATTTTCATGAATGTTATTATGGCTGATTTCCTAACAAATAACATAAAGTAAAAATTCTGGGGGATGCCCCCCCCCATACAGGTTGGTTAACTAAACCTGGCGCCTTCAGACACACAAAAATGCGTTTTCCTGTCACTGCGTCCGTGCTTGATAGAGATAGAGAAACTTTTCATTCTGCGTGCAGTGAGACAAAGACATTGCGTAAATGTGTGGCACGCGCCAGCTTTAGTTAACCGACCTGTACAAGAAACGTGATTTTTCGACGTGCTTTGTTTTTCTCTATCGTAATAGTATATTACACACCGAGGACAGGAAAGTAAGAAAGGTCTCAGTAATTGTGTCATCTCTCAATCTCTCTGTAATTGTAAACATGTGATCTGAGGCTTTCTTATTTACTGTCCGAGGTTAGTATACTATTTTTCTTCTCGACGGAGGTGAAAGCGACAACTTCGTTTAGCGCAGCGGGACGATAATTGACGCTTTACGTCCGGAGGGATGAAAAAACTATATTTTTTGACGCTTGAAATCAAACAAAAGAAACAGGCCAAGTGTGAGTCAGTCTCACGCTAAAGAGACTGGGCAACTTTGTATGGAGAGTGGCCTATGAACCAATAGAGATGGGAGTGTGGTATATTTGTTAAGAGACCTTTCCTCATGACTCACTGAAAGGCGCATCAAAATCGGCACCGAGGATTTTGAGAAAATCATGATTCAAGTTACTATGAGATTTTAGTTATCCTCAGTGTATTTTTTGAAAAGAGACTGCATTTACTCGACCACGGAGATGCTTCATCTCCATGGTCTCCTCGCAAGCCGTCAAAAACGTCACACTATACGTTTGTCATGACATGACAGTTGTCATAACAACTGTGTGGTGTGACGTGTGCGACGGCTTGCGAGGAGACCATGGAGATGAAGCATCTCCGTGGTCGAGTAAATGCAGTCTCTTTTCAAAAAATACACTGAGGATAACTAAAATCTCATAGTAACTTGAATCATGATTTTCTCAAAATCCTCGGTGCCGATTTTGATGCGCCTTTCAGTGAGTCATGAGGAAAGGTCTCCCAACAAATCTACCTTACTCTCATCTCTATTGACTCATAGGCCACTTGCGCCCCGTCTCTTTTACCCCAAGGAAACTCATTTGTTTTTGGTAAATAAATAATATTGCGTAACGGAAGTACGGAACACTCGATGCGTAAGACTGACGCGCACTTGGCCGATTTTTAGCATTTTCAAGGTTTCAAGATACCTTCCACCCACAAAAACACTTATACTAACCTGCAAAATTACACTAGGACTCGGCCCTGGGTGTCCCTCCAACGTCGGCTGGTAATCAAAATCAAACTCTTCGACATCACCCTTACTCTCCTCGTAATAAGGCTTAAATTCCTTCGCACACCCTCCAATCTTCTCCTTATAACTCTCTTTGGTGTCAAAACCTACATTAACAACTTTTTCGTTAACATAATTCGGCGAATCGATATCAACGTCGACCATAGAGAAGCAGTTTAACTTTTTAACTTCTTCCATAGACAAAGACTTTTTTAATTCATTCAAAAGTACACGTTTATTTTTTTCTATACTTTCTAATGTTATTTGATCGTTTTCGTATTTGATTTCTTCGGTTCCGTATGGGAATATTTCGTTTATTAAATTTTGTTTTCGGTCTAGTTTGGGTAACTTGGTATCGTCGAGTTCTTTGTCATTTCGAGCGAGTTTAACGTGAGTTTCAGGCAAGATGTCTACTATTGGTTTGTCTTCTTTTATTAGGTGACCTTTTTTGACGATTTCTTCTTTGTGTACTGCTACTGATTCGTGGAATTTTTCAATGTACTGTAAAAAGAAAAAAATTTATGTGAATTAACATACCTACACATACATACAGGGTTCTTAACCCGTGGTGGGCGGAAGATTTTTTGGTCTAACGCGCCATAGGGACACCCGGGTGGCCGGGAGACGACCGCTCCTATTGGCTCGCGATTTATGACGTGGCGTTTCGTTTCACCATACTTTTTATATTTCCATTAGATTTATTGGTTTTCATTATGTGAAAAATGGGACACCCTTCCGTCTAAAAAAAATAAATCCGGAGCGAGTAGAAGCAACCGTTATTAGCCGCGAACATGGCGCCGAAACTATTACAATGTTTTTTAACGTGAATCAATTGTTTTGAAACAATGTGTTGTTTCTAATGGGACCAACATCGAAATCGAGAAAAAACATCAGCTGTTCCATACAAAACTGCAAACCAACTCGAACCAAATGTATGAGACAGTTGATTTTTTTTCGCGATTTCGATATTGGTCCTATAGAGAAAGTTGTTCAGTTTGATGGTCTGATCATCCCATTGAAAAAACGTCAACATATTAAGGACTCTGTATACATACACAGGACTTCAACTTCCTTTGGAATGGTCAGACACATTGCTACAACAACCACCTTATGAAGCGTGAAGTTGTAGCAAGTCATAGTTCTCACCATGGACAAATTACACCGCTCCCCTCCCCTACGGTCATTAGACCGTCAAATTGAACAACTTTCACTCTACGCTTCTACGGCTTGCAACGCATGCTGTAATCTTAATCTTAACTATTATAAAACCGTAAAATCGTGAGGAATAAAAAAGTAGCGGTTCACTTCATATAAACTCAAATAACACTCGATAGCGCGATTTAAATGACGTGCAGCGCCATCTATTGACAAAATTGTTTGTTTGTTCGCGTATCACGCAAAAACTACTGAACCGATTTTGATGAAACTTTTTTTGTTTGGTAGCTTATGAACTGACTTAAAATCTGGTATATAATTTGTGCGGACGAAGTCGCGGGAACACACTAGTCTACTATATTTCCTAGTGTAGCACGTCGATCCAACGCACCAACATTTTTACCACTCTCCACTCTTATATAATCAGGGGCGAATCTTAATAGCGCGATTTAGAACTAACCTCCGACGGCGCGGTACCGGAGCGTATGAACTCTTGAGCCACTAAAACAGCTGTTCCGTACATTTGAGTCGAGTAGGATTGTAAGCTCATCTTCGAATCTACTGTAGCGCGTCGATCCAACGCACCAACATTTTTACCACTCTTGACTCTTATAAGGCCTCCGCTCATTGCAGCGATATTATCGAGCGATATTATCGCTGCGATTTTGCGATAATTGTTCTCAGTACATTTTGTATGGGGACGCGCTCGATCCTACACACTGCCGCGATATTATCGAGCGATAATATCGCTGCGATTTTGCGATAATTGTTCTCAGTACATTTTGTATGGGGACGCGCTCGATCCTACACACTGCCGTGATATTATCGAGCGATAATATCGCTGCGATTTTGCGATAATTGTTCTCAGTACATTTTGTATGGGGACGCGCTCGATCCTACACACTGCCGCGATATTATCGCAACCTGACGCAATCTCTTTGTACTACATTCAGTGAAGGGCGCATGCGTGACGCGAATCGCGCAATCGCTGCAGTGTGTAAGGTGTCGCGATATCGCTGTCGATAATATCGCTCGATAATCATACTGTACTCGTAGCTAACCCTGATATAGGCTTCGGTCTTTTTGGGTTGTTACTGCAACACCTGCATTATATTGGAGACGCTTACTTGAGTCTATTTTAAGGTGTATTATTGTGTCTTGTATTTTGTTGTCTTACAAATAAATAAATAAAATAAATATCGCTCGATAATATCGCTGCACTGTGCGGAAGCCTATATGCGATCGCGGGCGAATCTTAATAGCGCGATGCAGGACTTACCTCCGACGGCGCGGTACCGGAGCGTATGAACTCTTGAGCCACTAAAACAGCTGTTCCATACATTTGAGTCGAGTAGGATTGTAGGCTCAACTTCGAATCTACTGTAGTGCGTCGATCCAACGCACCAACATTTTTACCACTCTCCACTCTTATACAGGGTGTTTGGAAGCGGGGTGCAAATATTTAAGGGGATGATAGTAGACACCATTTAGAACATTTTGAGCCATACATGTCTTAGACGAAGTCTGATTGTTGATTTTTAAATCCATTTTTTATTTTATTTTTGAAAAAACCCTATTTCTGACAGTTAATTGCCAACAGTGCCCCTATTTATGTTGGTATGTTAATTGTTTTATTTTTTTGGGATTGTCAGATGTGTATTAATCTAATGAACCAAGTTTCAGGCGTCTGTGTTATTGGAAAAAAATTCTAGACGTAGATACTATACGTACTATACGTAAATTCTAGAAGTAAAAAAAGTGTGTAGGAAATCGAGGTACACATTTTGAAAATGAATAATCAATTATTTAACCAAAAATGTTGTTTCATTTGTCTATTTAAAAAATCGAAATTAATCTCCCTCAATTTGGTTTTTAACCTCTAATTCAGAGAATTGCTAAGATATCAGCTTAAATGATACCTTGAAAGAAAGGCCAATAACTGAGCATGTTTTTAAAAAGGTTTGAACGATCAAGGCTATTTTATTTATTTTTTTAATTGCCATAAACTTCGCAGTATTGTTAAAATTTTTAAAGTTTTTACGACTTCGAAAGCGTCTAGAATTTTTTTCCAATAACACAGGCGCCTGAAACTTGGTTCATTAGATTAATACACATCTGACAACCCCAAAAAAATAAAACAATTAACATACCAACATAAATAGGGGCACTGTTGGCAATTAACTGTCAGAAATCGGGTTTTTCAAAAATAAAATAAAAATTGCATTTAAAAATCAACAATCAGACTTCGTCTAAGACATGTATGGCTCAAAATGTTCTAAATGGTGTCAACTATCATCCCCTTAAATATTTGCACCCCGCTTCCAAACACCCTGTATACAATCAGGGGCGAATTTTAATAGCGCGATTCAGAACTTACCTCCGACGGCGCGGTACCGGAGCGTATGAACTCGTCGTGTATTCTTCTGTCTAGCGCGTCATCTTCTTCGTCTGGCTGGGGGGCTGGTTTCGTCTTCTTTTTCCTCTCAAGGTCCACCGCTTCGGCTTCGTGGGCCGTCTTGTATTCTATCCGTACACCCATTGCGACTGGAAAGATGATTTGTAGAAAATTATTGTATTAAGACTAGATACATTATAGTAGATTACACACCGAGGGCAGGAAAGTAAGAAAGGTCTCAGATCTAATGTAATTGTTGACCGAGGCGAAGCCGAGATCAACAAACATGTGATCTGAGGCTTTCTTATTTACTGTACGAGGTTAGTACACTATTTTTCTCCTCGACCGAGGTGGAAAGCGTCAACTTCGTTTAGCGCAGCGGGACGACAATTGACGCTTTCCGTCCGGAGTAGAGAAATTATTATTATTAGTGTTGGGCTATTGCAAGCAATGGTCGTTATGTAACACATAGACCATCGCTGGTCCTTTCTGTTCGCCCCAAGCTCACCCATGTTTTACGCATACCTCCGAACTTATGGTATTTTCTTTTCATTCTCGGGAATGCAGGTTTCCTTACGATGTTTTCCTTCACCGCCGAGCTAGTAAATGATAAATACAACCGTAAATAAATTCCGAAGAACTTAGTGGTAGGTAGGTATAAACTATAACGTATGAAATATATAAAGCAAGTGTGAATGGAAAAGTCGAAAGGGGTCGCCCTAGACGTACGTATGCAGACCAAATCGGCAGCATACTTAAGAAGGGCCAGATCAAATGTACCCGAAACCGACGAGCGTGTATGAAACGACTTATGACTGTGGAAGAGGCAAAAGAGGTATGTCAGGATCGTAGCCGATGGCGATCAATTGTCTCTGCCTACCCTAATGGGACACAGGCGTGAGTATATGTATATATGTATGTATGTAAACTTAGAGGGTAACTTTAGGGGAGCCGAGTGAGAAGCACATACATACAGCAGCGCGTGTGCGTATGAGATCGCCATCTCGTTTTTGTAGCAGTACTAGTCTAGCATCGTGAAACTGTTTTATAGAGTGCCTGGGGCATGGTATTACCACAGATTATATAATACTATACAGTACGGATGCCCAACGTCAAACAATGGAACGCGACTGCCGTAACGCGGGCAGTCTTCGGGCAAAGTAAATTGCTTGATTTTCCGAAGCTCATGAGATTTTTTTGTATTCAGACCATGTATTTTTAGTAACAATTTACACTTTTACGTAAACATTAATTACAAATCGATACCATAACGCCATATATTGCCATTTTTTTAACAAAAGTTTCATTTGTATGGGATAGGTTTCATTTCCATGGTATTACTAATCAAATTAAAGATTGAAAAATTTGTCTCGGGCGGGACTTGAACCCACGCTCTTCCAAACCGGGGAAACGTGCTAATCAATTACACCACCGAGCCTATGGTATTACTAGTTCCGCACCGACATTATTTCAACCAAAGTATTAATTTAAAGATAATAAATGAAAAGCTAACCATTAGAATAGCCGCTGCAGAACCCGCTGGTGTCCGTATCATCATCGCTACCCTCCGTGTTGAAATCAGAGTCATCTGTGTCGAAATCACTGCAAAATAAATACAATTAATGTTCAGTATTATGTATGTAGTAATTATTGTCGATGTGCACGACACTAGCGCCCCTAGCGGTGTCGGACCGACGTGAACTATTACAAGTAACATGTTAGTTAAAAGTTTGCTATCTTAACTATTATAAAACCGTATCTTAACTATTATAAAACCGTAAAATCATGAGGAACAAAAAAGTAGCGGTTTACTTCATATAAAATCAAATAACACTCGATAGCGCGATTTAAATGACGTGCAGCGCTATTGACAAAATTGTTAGTTTGTTTGTTCGCACATCACGCAAAAACTACTGAACCGATTTTGATGAAACTTTTTTTGTTTGATAGCTTATGATCTGACTTAAAATCTGGTATATAATTTGTGCGGACGAAGTCGCGGGAAAACACTAGTTTGTATAATAAAATAATGTAAAAACTAAAGAAATTAGCAACATTATCGAAATAAAAAATTTTAAAATACCTATTTGATCCACAATATTTGCAGTGCCAATTTCCGTACAAACTTTTATCCATAAAGGTATTATACCTTACAGGAATAGAGGAACTGACATGAGTTGTCAAATGAAACCGTTTTTGGATGTTTTCAGGAGACTATTTGCAGGCAAAAATTCGAATACTGTCTATAATTCGGAGTCTAACGTGAAATCGTGGATAAATTAGTCAAGTAGTGCCGCGGGCTTGCAGCCCTAGATTTAGGCTGATTCTAGATTCCAGGAAAACATAGTGAGGAAACCTGCATACGCAGAAGAAGAAATTCTGATGTGTATGTGAAACGCTCGTTGGCGTAGTGGAGCTTCGGTATTGGAAACGATCACCGAAGTTAAGCAACGTCAGGTCCGGTCAGTCTTTGGATGGGTGACCGTTTAGTGGTATTTCATCTCGAGCGTTTCCGTGCTTCGGGAGGCACGTTAAGCAGTTGGTCTCGGATAGTTTCGTCAGATGGCATTGTAACTATTCGTTAAGCCAGGTCAGAGACCTATTGAGGCTGCTTGAAAATGATCTGACAGCAAGTTGACCACTAACTTGCCTCCACCAACACGCACTGGGCCCGCGTGGTGGAGTATGGCCCGCTCCCTCTCACCCTTATTCGTGAGAGGAGGCCTTTGCCCTGCAGTGGGATTCTATAGGATATAACTTACTTACTTTATGTGAAGTCTACCAATCCGCATTGTGCGCGCGTGGATGCACAACAGAGGGAAGGCATGTGCTCTGGAGTGAAACGTACCTATCTATACTATATGTCAAATAAAGACGAAAATAAGAAGATGACAGCAGCAGGGCTACGAAACCTTTTCAGACCGTGATCGTTTTCTAAACAATCAAAATACCGATTGGCAGTGTTCGATGGAAGAATGTTATATAAATACAAAATACAGGAAAACTATCTTAGATTTAAAAGAATATCGTCAAAATTAAACATAAATACATGTTAGTTTTATCTTTTCACTCGTTCGGTGTTAATGAAAACGAAAGAAAACATCAATTATGTGCTCACCTAGGTCCGTAATTCAGTATAATTAAACCGCACTTCATCGCCGGAATAGTCTTCAAGTAGGTACTACCGGAACCGGTCCGTGTGGTGTCGGCTAAGAGTAGCACCATCCCATCTCCACCCGTGGGTGTCGTAAAAGGCGACTAAGGGATCTACCGGAGGATGGGCAGCAGCATCTCTGAGCAGCTCTGAGTACACACATTCAATCCAACTGCGACCGCCAACCCGCCTGCCAAGCGTGGTGATTATGGCAAATCCCCCCATTTTTGGGGAGGCCTATGGCCAGCAGTGGACGTTTATCGGCTGATATGATGAGGTAGCTGTTCCCTGGGACTACGTCTGCGTAGACCTTGAAAAGTATCATATTTTTATCTTCTATATGTGAGTGAAACATCCAAATCCGTTCTGCAGTTTATGCGTGATTGAGTCACAAACATCTAAACATCGCATCGTCACAAACTTTCGCATTTATAATATTACGAAAATAGTCAGATGAGGTGAGATTATACTACTTGCCAGCCACTCCATACTATAACCCAGGAAAAATGCCATTCAGGAGAAGTAATTTCAGGAGTATTGGAACTTGGTAAGGATATAAAAAATCCAAAATTGCGATATTCAAGATGGAAATTTCAAATGCCAAATTCAACTTTCATGACGGTCGCCATACAAATTTCATAATTTTTGAAATGCTGTAACTTGTTGGCCCTTTAGCCCTCAAAGGTTAAGTCCTACGAAAAAAGTGCATACTACTTATTTTGTAGGAAATTTTGTCAGAATTAATTTTTCTCCCCCCCCCCCCTCCTTCCTTGAGCTCACCCCCCACCCCTATTTCAGAACAGTTTTTTTCTTCAATCTTACGTAAAAAAGGAACGTTTAAAAAGTTCCGAAACTCCGGGAATTTTTTGGAAACCATGACAGATCTCTGGGTTTCTCTTACGGTACAAGGATGATATTTGGGGATCATCATATGGATGCTTTGGTGATACAGGGAAAGCTTTGACTTCCTCGGAAGGTCGACTCCTGACGGATGAGGTCAACGGCCCGTGGAAACTATGACAGATAGGGGTATGGACCTCAAACAAATATCTTAGTGGACCCTGGTCAATTTTGGTTAGCGGTGAAAAAAATCCAAAATTGCGAAATCCAAAATTTCAAACGCAAAAATAATCAGCTTTTAAAGGTTCACTGAACCAACTAAACATTTTTATCCGGGAGTTTTAGGGGTCGCTGATTAAGAATGAGAAATCATTTTGTTTTGATCTTCAACATTCATCAGGATTGCCATACAAATTTCGTAATTTTTGATATGCTGTTACTCTTTCGGCCCTGTAGCCCTCAAAGTTTAAGTCTTATGAAAAAAGTGCACTGAACTTGATTTATAAAAATTTAATTTGTCTCTTCATAAATTTTCAATAAAACTTATAAATTCCGAGAAATACGCGAAAAACTTTAAAAAGTCACGTTTAGAGCCCCTTCCTCGAGCTCGCAAATTCGGGAGTGCCGACATCGAAATTCTCCATAGTAATTTTGTCATTTTCAACTGCTGAGCTCACCGAATGACATTCAAAAATCGCACTCCTGGTCCGAATTAGTAAAAATAACACATTTGGCCAAATGTTACCCAAAATGCCGCTAGACTGATTAAAATAGCCCTTTTTGAGACAAGTGAACCAGACTAAAAGGTAATGGTGTAGTATATTTTAAGACCGACTCACGAAGCCCTTTTTATTTAATACCTCACACGATAGGTTTCAGAACAAAAATGTATGACGTCATAACTCCCCCCTAACTCTAAGGGAAATATTTTTAAGAACTGCCGTTCAAAATGATTGTTCTGACCTGAAGTAGGTACATGTATGCCGAACGGCGATCTTGTACATCGATTTGCGGCTTTTTATCGATTTTGGCTTTGTGCTAACACTATCACTGGCTATCTTGCTCTCGACGAAATCGAGGCTCCATCTTTCAGAGTAAGTGAAAAGTTTTAAATCTATGAACCTTTCATAATTATATTTTGATATACCAGTCAGAGATAGCACTTTTGATGTTATATTTCAAAAAGCGCTCGTTGGCATAGTGGAGCTTCGGTATTGGAAACGATGACCGAGTAAAGCAATGTCCGGTCCGGTCAGTCTTTGGATGGGTGACCGTCTAGTGGTATTTCATATCGAGCGTTTTCGTGCCTCGGAAGGCACGTTTAGCAGTCGGTCTCGGATAGTTCCGTCAGATGACGTTGTAACTATCCGTTGAGCCAGGTCAGAGGCTTGAAAATTCTCTGACAGCCAGCTGACCATTAACTTGCCTCCACCAACACGAACTGGGCCCGCGTGGTAGAGTATGGCCCACTCCCTCTCACACCTATTCGTGAGAGGAGGCCTTTGCCCTGCAGTGGGATTCTACAGGCTATAACTTACTTTTTTTTCATTTCATCAATAATGATACCGGACTCCAAGTACGGATTATTTTTTATTCTTTTTCGTACCTATTAACACCAATAATGTCACATCTGCGTAGAAAATGTCAAGTTACTCTGTGAATTTTACCAAATCGAGTGACAGTTGATAATTTACATACACAGTCATACACATACATAAACTCACGACCGTAATCCCTTTGGGGGTGGTCAGAAATATTGCTACTACTAGTACTGCTACGTACTTTATGTTTAAGAGTTTAGTTATAGTAATGCTCACATTAAGCAATTTAAGTTTCAGGATGGAATGACGTGCCAAGTGGTGAGAGGTGGCTAGCCCTTCACCCATAAACACTGTTTAATCCCTTAGTCGTCTCGTACAACACCCACGGGAAGAATTCGGGTGGTACATTATAGGCTGGAACCACACGAAAATGTAACTCTTTGTTCGTTTTTAAGGGTTCCGTAGTCCAACAAGGAACCCTTATACTTTCGTCTATTCTGTCTGTCTGTCTGTCTGTCTGTCTGTCTGTATGCAACACCTCAAAAACACGCTAATTTTTGATCCAATGTCGAACCTATTGAAAAGAATGGTATGGTATGAAGACAGATAACAGTAACCCAAACAGAAATGAGGTAGTTAGTAATAATCATTAAGTATTTTTTTTGACAAATGCTTTTTTTCCAACCACCTTTTCGTTGTATGGGAAACGGTGGTTGGAAAAAAATATTTTTTTAATATATCGAGTGAGGTGTCGTTGGATAGGTTTTGTCCAATTGAAGAAAACTCCCATAGAAACTAAATCATTACAATGCTTGTGTCTCGAGATGTTTGCGCTCAAAGTCAAAAATGAGGCGTACATTTTGTAACTTAACTTTATTTTTTACTCCCGTATTTTAGAAGGGGGTCTAACTTCTAAAATACAGGAGTAAAAAATCTGAAAAAGCTACACAATATAGCTTTCTGTAAAGTACTTTCAATGAAAATTGTAACGGAAGCTGTAGCCAAACTAGTTTCAGAGAAATGAAATTAAATATCGACTGTCGACCGCCGTCAGCGTCTATCAATAGATGGCGCTGAACGAAATTAAATCGCACTTTTGTTTGATTCTTGAAGATTTCTTAAGTTATTTAAGCTATGTTAAGGAAAGCTTTTCATAGAATACTACGTAACCCTACCTTGGGCGATTCCGACACGCTCTTGGCCGGTTTTTTATTTTTCTAGTTGCCTCAGTACCTCAGGCAGGACACAAGAAGGCACATTTTTACTCTAGGAAACTTGTCATTATTCATTTTAGAAATTAGTCGCCTAAATCCTGGCCTGTACGTGTGTTCTGTGTTACAAACTATTAAGTCTCTGCGCCTACTCTAGTACCTACCTCAATAACTTGCAAACACGTTTTACTCGATTTTCCAGATTTAGATTAGAAACAAATCTATTCATAAATAAATACAACGATGATCAATAACGATTTGAAAGAAGTGCTACTAATCTTAGTACATTTTTTAGAATTTTAAAAAATATTTTTTCCAGTTTCAATATGGCTACTACTAGCTCCACCTGGCGGATATTTTTCACAACTATCTTGAAAAAAGCTTCATTGAAAGGAAGACGAACCACATGTGTGCACTACTGCTTCTTTAGGTCTTTTAACATCGCCATTTTGTTGTTTGATACAATTTTTCATATTTCTTTAAAGTGTGTACTATAAAGAACCTTTTTTTCCTTCTTTTCGCCCCTATCTGGAATGGAGTGATGGTGATAAATAAACAGTTACCTGGACATGTAGGAACAATCGCTGTCGGCCATTGAGTACGCTCTGTTAGGGTTGAACTGACTCTTCGGCTTCTCTACGGGGTCGCACCAATTCGCGCCTCCTGTTAAGAAATAATTTAATTACTAATCTATAACGTCACGCAGATTTTGCAGAAAGGACCTTCTATGTGGTTGTGGCCCCCTAATGTACAAACGTACCTATGCTCTATTCCAAAAAAAACAACCTAAATTTAGGGCCATTTTGAATTACAGAAACAGAGATTTGAAACGCTTACTCTCACTTGTTCTTAGAACAGCTTTAGTAACGTCCAAGATATTGTCGGATAGTACATCTTTCTAATAAATAATAGTAGATTACACACAGAGGACAGGAAAGTAAGAAAGGTCTCAGATCTCATGTAACAACAAACATCACGAGGGTATGTTGGCACCAACTTTAATGTATGGCAGTGAGAGTTGGGTATGGCAGAAGAAGCATGAATCTAGAATAAATGTTGTTGAAATGCGCTCCCTGCGTGTGGTGTGACTTTGAAGGACCGGTTACGGAATAGTGTGATTAGAGAAAGATGTGGTTTGAAAGAAGATGTAGTGACAAGGATTGAAAAAGGAATTTTGAGGTGCTTGGCCATGTGGAAAGAATGCGCGAAAGTAAGTTGACGTATGAAATTAACAAGGCAAGTGTGAATGGATTTGTTGAAAGGGGCCGCCCTAGACGCACGTACGCTGACCAAATCGAATACGTAAATAAAATGTACCCGGAACCGACGAGCGTATGAAGAGACTTATGAATGTTGAGGAGGCGAAAGATGTGTGTCAGAATCGTAGCATGTGGCGATCTGTTGTCTCTGCCTACCCCAGTATTGGGACATAGGCGTAAGCATATGTATGTATGTATGTATATGGTGCGGTATGCTTACCGGATGCGGAAGTGCAGAAGGTGAGGTTGGAGGGCAGGGGCTCCATGTACTCGTCGTAGTCGGTCTGGGGGATCGAGGAGGCCATCTCGTTGCTCCACGTTCCTATCTCGAACGCCTGCAAACATATGAGCATACGAGCTTTTACCTGCGACTTGGTTCGCACAAATTATGTACCAGATTTTAAGTCAAATCATAAGCTATCAAACAAAAAAAGTTTCATCGTAATCGGTTCAGTAGTTGTTGCGTGATGCTCGAACAAACAAACAGACAAAAATTCGCATTTTTCTAGAAAAAATCCACGTAGTTTCCTCTTCAGAAAGTCGACACAGTTGCCCCCCTCAGAAAAATTCAAGTATTGAAAAAATGATTAAAATATAATTACAGGTATTTTTTTGTGATTTTATTCTTTTTATCTTGAGAAAAAGCTATACTATTCATTCCACGTAACCTTATTTGAAAAGTTTCGTCTGCCAAAATCAGAAAAAACAATTTTCCGCGCCAATTCAACGCGGCACGCTAGCGCATGCTAGCTAGCCAGCGAGTTACCATGGAATAGAAGTAAAATAAGTACCTCGCTCCTCGTATTTGGTTGTATTGTTCTTTCCTTCTGCAACGACCTAGTCCGATTGCAGTAAAATATCGAGCTCGCTTCGCTAGCTCCAGCTTTTGGATCTTATTATCACGTGCCGACCCATTGATATTTTAGTAGAATCTCGAGCTCGCTTCGCTCACTCCAGGTTTTGCACCCATTGATATTTTAGTAAAATCTCGAGCTCGCTTCGCTCACTCCAGGTTTTGCACCCATTGATATTTTAGTTAAATCTAGAGCTAGTTTCGTTCGCATCCGGTTTTATATCGTATGGCAACGACTTTATCTTATTTGCAGTCCGACCTTGAAACGTCACATCTGAGCCTTGCCACTGACGGTGGCTGATGAGCTGGCTGGCCGGTTGGCCCCCTTAAGGCTCATTTTCATTGGTCGATAACTCGACCGACCGACCGTCACCCCGCAGGCGTGCTAACGACCAATGAAAATCAACAAGTCGAGACATGAACGTAATAAATCGACCCTTCTGGCCTCAAAGGTCGTAAACGCCACTTTTGGCCAAAATGAGTTAAAAGTGCAGTTTTATTTGTTTTTTTTCGCTCTATCGATCGGTGTAAAAAGTTATTTTTGGCGTTAACGACAATTGAGGCCAGAGGGGTCGAAATGATATAGTAAACTAAATATAATGATACAGTGGTCGTTACGCCACCTACGGGTATTCCCCGCATGCTGTATATCGACCAATGAAATTAGTCGGTCTTTTTAAAGAGTCTTTTTAATTCGCCAGATTCCAATCACAGCACCATTGACCTCTTATAACAGGACTAGATGCACAATCAGCGATCGTTCCCTACAGACCAGTGAAAACGGTTCCCCACATGCGTGCCTTACGGCATGCGTTACAGAAATCTCTTGCATCCCGAATGCGAGCTATATCGACCAGTGAAAATAGTTCCCCTAATGCGGGGTCTATGGCTTGCGTTAAGGCTGCACCGAGCCTATTGTGCTGCCCCCAATCGTATTTTTTTTTCTTAACAATTAAACAATATTTCCAAAAAACAAGAATGTCACATTGTAGTCATTGCTGATTTTCAATTTATCGGGTCAATGCGGATTTGTTTTTATAATGTTTGTAGTTATTATCTTTAAAACCTCGGTTTTAAAGATAATAGCTAAGCATAAAACATAATAATCCGTAATGTTTCGATAAATTGAAAGCCAATCAGGACTACAATGTGACATTTTATATTTTGGAAATTTTGTTTAATTGTATAGAAATAAAAAAAATACGATTGAGGGCAGCACAATAGGCTCGGTAGGCTGTTAAAGAAATATCTCGCATCCCGAATGCGGGCTATATCGACCAGTGAAAATGAGCCCTTACTAAAATTCCCTATAGACGAAGATATAGATAGACAGAATGGAGAACACCACATTGGTATCTATCTTATTTAAGTCGTTTTTGGGCGTGTAGTGTCACTTTGACAGCACTAAAGTCAGTTCTTGGTTTTCTGTCTCTTTTCTTAGTCGAATGTTAGAAAATGACAGGAATAAATTTAGTTAAGTTAAGTCGTGGCAATACCGAATCGATACCATTGTTAGACAGCGTACTTACGTTGTCCGCAACTTCCTTCTGCAATATTTCATTCAAAGTCTTTGGTTCTTCCTCGCTCTCCTCTTTCTTTTTCTCTTTCTCTGTCTCTGTGACACTGAAAATAAGAAAATAAACCTTAGAAAAATGTGATTGAAATGAAACAATTTATAAGCAACTGAAGTGAGATGAGTTAAAATTGCTCTCCTTTTGAAACAATCGGGTAGCATAGCATAGCATATGCTCACGACTATATTCCCCGTCGTAGTCAGAGATATTCTGAAACCTCAGAACATCCACGTTTCACCAGTAGTACCGAAACTGTGTCCAGTGTGACGGGGGGTGAGCCCGTCGCCACTTATAATGGACAGTGGGTACAATACATGCGTCGAAATTGAAGCATGCAGGTTTCCTCACGATGTCTTCCTTCACCGAAAAGCCAGTGGTGTTACAAATCGTACATAAATTCACGGGTAAAATATAAATAATAGAAGACACTCACGCTTCTTCTTCGGCTTTCTTGATCGTTTCTTCTTCTTCCTTCTTCTTTTCGTTCTTCTCCGAATCAGCACTAAGCACCTGCAAATATTTGCGAATGTAAATTTCGTTTATTTTATTTATTTCATGAGCTCGGTGGCGCGTTGCGGAGAGGTATGGTCTCTCAGTCATGAGGTCCGGGTTCGAATCCGCACGGACAACATGCCATGTACAGTCAGCAACAAAAAGATGTGTGCACTTTTACTACGTCGTAGTATAAAGATGTAAAGCCTGACCAGGAATATTAAAAACCTGGTTTGGGGTCGCTGCAATCGATTGTCACCTTTAATATCAGTGTTCCAAGTACAAAAATTAGTTCCAATGATTTTCCGCAACATTGCGAGGTTTTTTATATTTCTGGTCGGGCTTTATACACTTTAGTACTACGCGTAGTACTGTATACATCTTATTAGATCTGAGATTATCCTATCTTTATACTACGACGTAGTAAAAGTGTATTCATCTTATTGCTTCTGACTGTAGCAATTAGTTTTTCTAACTTATGTACGTATTACCGACTGCTCTGAAACGGTGAAGGAAAACATCGTGAGGAAACCTGCATACGCTGAAGAAGAAATTCTGATGCGTATGTGAAGTCTACCAATCCGCATTGGGCCGCACCGCTTGGTGGACTAACGCCCTCCTAGAGGGTAGGCCTGTGCCCTGCAGTGGGACGTATATAGGCTGATGATGATGATGACTGCACGTATTTTATCAATTGACGACACTTTTAAAACAGTAGGACCAGGAAAATATGGCCGTTCGTTAATCTTCGTTTGCGCAGAGCAGGCCCGAGTCCCCGACAAAACCCGAAGTCGTTTAGTAATCAAAGAGTGCAAAGTCGGATAGCAGCGAAAAGGACGCGAAAACAAATTAGCCAATAGCGTAAACGGATTGAAGGTGGCACATCCTGATTGGTCAATATAATTGCGCGCGCTATTAAAATTTGTCAACTGCGCAGGTACATCGGTAAGTCATATAATCCTGGTACTACAGAATGATTTTATAACATAATTACTGAACACTTTCTTTAAGTAGTTACTTTTAAGTACTTATTTTTAAGTATGTTTCGCTCCACCATACGTAACGCTATGGATACGTTATCTGGGCTGTGTATGGCAGACGAAAAAACAGCGTGAATAGGAATAATGAAAAATACGTGCGCATGCGTGAATGGCGTGTTATAATAATAAATCAAAAAATAGCGTTGACTTTGAGCAATAAACCACTATGAATTTGAGCAAGAAACAACTTTCACTTTGAGTAATAAATTACGTTGACTTTGAGCAATAAACAACTTTAACTTTGAGCAATAAACGACGTTGACTTAAGCACTTTGACTTTGAGTATTAAACCACGTTGACTTTGAGCAATAAACAACTTTCACTTTGAGCAATAAACGACGTTGACTTAAGCACTTTGACTTTGAGTATTAAACCACGTTGACTTTGAGCAATAAACAACTTTAACTTTGAGCAATAAACGACGTTGACTTAAGCACTTTGAGTTTGAGTATTAAACCACGTTGACTTTGAGCAATAAACAACTTTAACTTTGAGCAATAAACGACGTTGACTTAAGCACTTTGACTTGAGTATTAAACCACGTTGACTTTGAGCAATAAACAACTTTAACTTTGAGCAATAAACGACGTTGACTTAAGCACTTTGAGTTTGAGTATTAAACCACGTTGACTTTGAGCAATAAACAACTTTAACTTTGAGCAATAAACGACGTTGACTTAAGCACTTTGAGTTTGAGTATTAAACCACGTTGACTTTGAGCAATAAACAACTTTAACTTTGAGCAATAAACGACGTTGACTTAAGCACTTTGACTTGAGTATTAAACCACGTTGACTTTGAGCAATAAACAACTTTAACTTTGAGCAATAAACGACGTTGACTTAAGCACTTTGAGTTTGAGTATTAAACCACGTTGACTTTGAGCAATAAACAACGTTGACTTTGAGCAATAAACGACTGGACTTAGAGTAATAAACAACGTTGACTTTGAGCAATAAACGACTGGACTTAGAGTAATAAAGCAGAAACTGCACTTTGACTTGGTGTTAGATAAGCTCACCTCAGCTAAGCTCCATCCGAAGTGTAGCGGAGGCCACTGGAAGCCTGGCATGGTCTTCTCGTCAATCTTCGGTATGCCAAGACCAACGTCTATCGCGACAGACCTTCGGATCTCATCGGCTATTAGTAGAGCGTTTATCCTTTAGAACAAACGTAAAAGTTTAGTTTTTATCACGTGAATATTAATTTGGGTACCCTCTTAGACCATTTAACCAGGGACCAGCCTTGCGTTAGCATACCGCTTTGCCAAGGTGCAAGATCAACTGATCAAGTGCATTTACACACAATTTTATACCTTAACACTAAACGGCTTAACGTGCCTTCTGAAGCACGGAAACGCTCGAGATGAAATACCACTAAACGGTCACCCATCCAAAGACTGACCGGACCTGACGGCACGTTAAGCCGTTGGTCTTGGATAGTTCCGTCAGATGGCGTTGTAACTATTCGTTAAGCCAGGTCAGAGGCCTATTGAGGCGACTTGAAAATTCTCTGACAGCAAGTTGACCACTAACTTGCCTCCACCAACACGCACTGGGCCCGCGTGGTGGAGTATAGCCCACTCCCTCTCACCCTTATTCGTGAGCGGAGGCCTTTGCCCTGCAGTGGGATTCTATAGGCTATAACTTACTTTTTTATTTATCAATAAACGAGACAGTCTATAAATTGTGGATTGAAGCTATTGCTTCACACTAGTTTCGTGTGGTATCGTTCTACGTCATCAGATCACTGAAGACTAACAATTAAAATTATAATCTTAAGTAATGGAATAAAATCCAAAGTTGGCTAGTCATTGAAAACTAGTCTCGTGGTGGAGGGAGTGCGTACTTCATGCTACCTCGCCCCCCGCAAAAAGTGGCAGAAAAGTTGTAGAATTACAGAAATTACGCGCGAATTCGATCATAGTTAAATGGTCTAACTGGTATTAATATTTGTTTCTGGTCCAGTCTGTCTCTCATAGTTATAACTTATCTAATATCTGTTTCTGATCCAGTCGTCTTCTTACTTACCTATAAAGCACGCAAGCTAGCGCCACTGTGGCGAACCAGAGCGGAGCTGCGAAGGGATGCACTCTGCACAGCTCTGGTACTAAAATCTGTTTCTGGTCCAGTCTATTTCTGATCCAGTCTATTTCTGATCCAGTATGTTTCTTATCCAGTCTGTTTCTGATCCAGTCATGTTCTAACTTACCTATAAAGCACGCAAGGTAGCGCCACTGTCGCGAACCACAGCGGAGCTGCGAAGGGATGCACTCTGCACAGCTCTGGTACTAATATTTGTTTCTGGTCGAGTCTATCTCTCTTCGCACGGCGAGTGCGTTCCGAAGAGACGGGGAGAGCTACACCTTTACGGTTTACGTATCTGGGGGAAGGCAGGTTAAAAAAGTAGGTAAGTTATAGCAAGTTGTAGAGAGAGGAGACTAGAACTAGTATTAAAATAATAGTCGCGAAAACGAGACACGCTTATACGCTAATTACAAAGAGTGAGCGAGTCAAAATAAATCGTATAATGCTATTTTCAATTATAAACTTGATTTAAATGGCACAACACAGCATGGTTTAACACGCGGCAAACATCATAAGAAATGGGGAGGATATGTTGTACAGTCAGCATCAAAAGTATCTAAGCATTTTAAGTGTTCATAAATATCTGAACAACTTTACAATATTAAACCTTATTTCAACTCACAAAGAGATGACATTAATTTATCTGTCATGTTATTATTAATTGTTAAGTTGAAAACAAATGGCATCTAGTAGGAAATAGGGTTTATTTTCGTGTAAATTGTTCAGATGTTTTTGAACGCCGGAGATGCTTAGATACTTTTGATGCTGACTGTACACCATACTCTTTCAAAACCATATTAATAATCATTTCCAGTCTAGCACGTCGATCCAACGCGCCAACTATACCAAAACACCCACCGTCTTATATACAACCGCGGGCGAATCTCAATAGCGCGATGTAGAACTTACCTCGGTGTCAACAGATTGAGTCTCGCGCTAGTATGGTCGACGTCAAGCAGAGGCTGGTTCGACTGAGTGAGTGTCACTCCATACTTGTTCGTGTAATAGTCGCGGAACGACGAATGGGTGGCCGAGGGGAAGGCGGAGTCTGGTGTTAAGTTGCTGCATATTTCTGCTACTAGGAAGAACTGGGGACAAAGCAACGTTTTTATTTCAACACGAGCTTTTACCCGCCATCTGTCCGCACAGATTATACAAGGTGTTACAAAAATACAAATAAACATTTAAGGGTGTGGTTTAGACCATCAAACTGAACAACTTTCACTATGGGACCAATATCGAAATCGCAAAAAAAATATGAAGTTCCATACTCATACAAATCGACTAGAGCTAAAATATGTATGGGATATCAGATTATTTTTTTCGCGATTTCGATGTTGGTCCTATAGAGAAAGTTGTTCAGTTTGACGGTCTAAACAACCCCCTTAAGAGTTTTAAAAATTTATTCTTACTTATGTAACACCCTGTATACCAGATTTAAAGTCAAATTAAAGGATTATAAGTATAAGTATTATTTGAAAGTAATATTAATTCAGATATCTACGTAAGCGTCTTGAGGTACCTTTTCATACACACCTTGTAAGGGTTGAACTACACCACGTAGCACAGCATCGCATTTTTCCGTCGCTCCATCCTTTTCTGTTACTCAGGAACGTCATTTGCTAGAGCATATAAGAAAGACGGAACGGAACAGCACGCCGCGAGCGATCGCGTTCCGTCTATCTTATATGCTCTAACAAATGACGTTCCTAAGTGACAGAAAAGGATGGAGTGACGGAAAAATGCGATGCTGTGCTGCCTGGTGTAGTTCAATCCTAAAACGCCTTATTGCGCCCAATTGCAAGGATCATATCATCATATATCAGCCGATAAACGTCCACTGCTGGACATAGGCCTCCACAAAAATGGGGGGATTTGCCATAATCGCCACGCTTGGCAGGCGGGTTGGCGATCGCAGTTGGATTGAATGTGTGTACTCAGAGGATGCTGGTGCCCATCCTCCGGTAGATCCCTTAGTCGCCTTTTACGACCCCCATGGGAGGAAATGGGATGGTGCTACTCTTAGCCGACACCACACGGACATTGCAATGATTGCAAGGATGAAGTGTTCTAAATACTTCTGGTACTTAAACGCCATAAGGTACCTTTTCTTACAAACATTCAAATCAACCTTAGAAAACCCCTTATTGCGCCCAATTGCATAATGTTTTATGAATGCAGGTACCCACGTCAACACCATAAGGTACCTTCTCACACAAGTGATTCTCAACTGCGGCTGATCCTGGTCCCGGTACCACCAAGTGACAACGCCACATTGCACACAATAGCAAGGCGCTTTGTATTCTTAGGATGAAGTATTATCAATTCAGGTAGCTACGTCAACGCCATAAGGTACCTTTTCAAACAAGTATATCTCACCTGCGGCTGATCCTGGTCCCGGTACCACAAAGTGACAATGCCTCATATTGCACCCAATAGCAAGGAGCTCGTAGGTACCTATTCTTAAGATGAAGTATTAATTCAGGTACCTATATCAACGCCATAAGGTACCTTCTCACACAAGTATATCTCACCTGCGGCTGATCCTGGTCCCGGTACCACCAAGTCACAATGCCTCATATTGCACCCAATAGCAAGGAGCTCGTAGGTATTCTTAAGATGAAGTATTAATTCAGGTACCTACAGGGTCCTTCTTAATATGCTGACACTTTTTTAATGGGATGATCAGACAATCAAATTGAACAACTTTCTCTATGGGACCAACATCGAAATCGCGAAAAAAAATCAGTTGTCCCATACTTTTGGCTCGAGTCGGTTTGCAGTTTTTGTATGGGTACAGCTGTTTTTTTTTTTCGAGAATTCGATGTTGGTCCCATAGAGAACGTTGTTCAGTTTGGTGGTCTGATCATTCCCTTAAAATAGTTTCAGCTTAATTTTGTTAGACCTTATATTATATCCGCTAAGTCCTAATCCTAGACCACGCAACGGATTTTGATGCGTTTTTCACTGTTATTTAGAAAATTTTTTCCAGAAGGTTTACGTGTAGGTACTTATATTGTAGATCACACCCGAGCGAAGCTGGGGCATCAATTCCTCACCTGCGGCTGATCCTGGTTCCGGTACCACGGAGTGACAACGGCCTCCCTGTACTTCTCAGGGTCGAACACAAACACCTCTCCCTCCCTCAGCAGCGGGTTGACCATCTTCTTCACTGTTTCCTTCTCTGTCTGCTCCGCGGCGTTCTCCATAGCGCCGTCCTGTTCGTGGTTCCAGATGACTGGTTTCTCTATGTCAGATAGTTTCTTCTCTTCGGTGTGCTGGTAGATCAGTTCTAGGAATTGCCAGTCGATGTCTATTTTTGTTGTGCCGTCTTCTTTTGTTGCTGTTGAGGAAAAAAAAATTGTTTCAATACTTTTTCATTGAAGCGCTCGTTGGCGTAGTGGAGCTTCGGTATTGGAAACGATCACCGAAGTTAAGCAACGTCAGGTCCGGTCAGTCTTTGGATGGGTGACCGTTTAGTGGTATTTCATCTCGAGCGTTTCCGTGCTTCAGAAGACACGTGAAGCAGTTGGTCTCGGATAGTTCCGTCAGATGGCGTCGTAACTATTCGTTAAGCCAGGTCAGAGGCCTATTGAGGCGGCTTGAAAATTCTCTGACAGCATGTTGACCACTAACTTGCCTCCACCAACACGCACTGGGCCCGCGTGGTGGAGTATGGCCCACTCCCTCTCACCCTTATTCGTGTGAGGAGGCCTTTGCCCTGCAGTGGGATTCTATAGGCTATAACTTACATACTTACTTACTTTTTCATTACTAGAGTTTACACACGACTAACTGACTTACGCAGCGATATCGCATTTTTTTATTATTATTTCACTAAATAAACTAATGGTGAATATGTGCGTATAAATACCAAAAATTTGAAACTATTTGAAGTTCTTGTAAAACGAGTGATTTTTTTAAACACATGATAATACGTCATCAAGTGAAGTAATTCAAATCGTGTATTAAATTTATGATTTCACTAGCTAAACTATCCAAGAATACTGAGGTATGACTTTGGTTTCGGTTAATTGTATAAATCTAGTCGAAAAATGAAAAATAAAAGATGCCTCCAAGGTATTTCGTTATAGAATTGCGCCTTAAGTAAGGTACTTACTTTTGATGGTAGGTACGATGTAATAGTTGTTGTGCGTAGACCCGTCGCTCTGCAGTCTCATGCCGCGCCTGCGTACGCGCAGGACTTCAGCGAACACGAACCGCATGAATCTGCGGATAAGGTGTTTATAGTAGATTACACACCGAGGACAGGAAAGTAAGAAAGGTCTCAGATCCCATGTCATTCCCCATCGGCTTCGCCTCGGTCAACAAACATGTGATCTGAGGCTTTCTTATTTACTGTCCGAGGTTAGTATACTATTTTTATCCTCGACCGAGAAAATTGACGCTTTTCGTCCGGAGGGGAGAAAAGAAACTATCAATAGTTTAGGTAGAGCGAGATGTACCTAGCGGCACAACTGTATAATAGAAAGAGATACGTGACGCCAGGCAATAGAACCGTTTTCTAGTCTCTTATCAATGTTTACAATTCGGTTTCCGTTAATAATTGCGAATTTAAAGTGAAATCGTAGATAATTTTGAGAAATATACTGACACTACTTCATTAATTCATCCTCGATTTTACGTTAGACTCAGAATTATAGACAGTATTAGAATTTTTGCCTGCGAATAGTCTCCAAAAAACAACCCAAACGGTTTCATTTGACAACTCATGTTTGTTGCTCTATTCCTGTAAGGTTTAATACTTTATGAGAAGGAAGCACATGTCTTGTCATATTCACTCAAAAAGAGATGCACATAGCAAATTCGCTCTAGTTAAAAAAGGAGATCGCTACTTATTGCTGTCCTAATCGACGTAACCACTTTTTTTACACATTTTACACATTAGAATTTTTGTCTGCGAATAGTCTGCTGAAAACATCCAAAAACTGTTTCATTTGTCACGGCCTCTATTCCTGTAAGGTATAATACCTTTATGGGGTCGCTAGTAACATAATAAGTACCTGCGCACGAGTCGACCGCGGCGCGGCGACATCCGCACGTCCGCGTCGGGGACATGCTCCACCGACACGCGCACCTCACCGGACCTGGTGTACACTGGGAACGCCGGGATCTGCAGGCTGTAGGGGAGGAAATTAGTACATTATGATACAAGTGAGCGAAGTCATTACAGCCGAGGCGGGATTGCAGCACGAGCCGCAGGCGAGTGTTGTAACTAGCCGAGGCTGTAATGACCAACCATCGCGCCTTTTATAGACGTTTAAACACATTTTCGAGGAAAAATTAATAAAATTTCGTAAAACACAACTATTTTTGACGCAAACAACGCGGTTTATTTCACTCACGAGAAATAGTGCGAGCGAACGAACGCGGTTTGTAAGTAAACGAAAGAGATAGACACGTTTTGTTTGTTACGTCTTATTCAATTGACAACGAAGACTCGATCATTTTGTAAGCAAGCAATTAGTTACGGTAACAATATAAAAATAAAGTGCAATTTGGTTTGCTTTGTAATTGGGTTAAATGATCGAATCTTTTAAAGACCCGTGATTCGATGAATCGTTTACAGGTTGCGATCGAATCAAAACGATTCGATCAATCGTTATCGACACAGGTCTAATTAGCATCCTTTTAAACTAAGAGTCTACCCATCAAACTGAACAACTTTTACTATGGGAGCAAACCGATCGGAGCAAAATACAAATCTGTCCCATACATTTGAGTCGTGTAGGCAACGGCGGCGGGTGCAGTTTAGTATGGGACAGCAGATTTTTTTTTTGCTCCGATTGGTATGCTCCCATAGTAAAAACTTTTGATGAGTAGACTCTTAGAAAAAGTATATGTCTAGAATGATCCTCAATGTTTGACCGTATAAAACAAAAGGGGCCAAGTTTCATAGGTTGGTGTGCGTGCGGCGCCATACAAATTATGTATGTGTGCGTGTATATGTATAGGGTTTAGGAGCCAGTACTGGTTCCAATTTTTTTCGACGCTTTCGTATCTTCGACTGTCAATCTTGACATATAACTTTATCAAAGGGTAGACTCTTAGTTTAAAAGGATGCTAATGATATCAATTTCACCCTGTATAGGCGGCATTGCCGTCGGTAGATTGGTGCGTTGGATCGACGCGCTACACTAGCAATAGTTAATTATAGTGTTTACCTGCGACTTCGTCCGCACAAATTATATACCAGATTTTAAGGCAGATCATAAGCTATCAAACAAAAAAATATTCATCAAAATCGGTTCAGTAGTTTTTGCGTGTTGCGTGAACAAACAAACAAACAAACAAACAGACAAACAGACAGACAAAATTTCTAAAAAAAGGTTGATTTCGAGTCAGGGATACCTAAAAACCATATCGTAATATTCTTTTTGTAAATATCTTCAATGTACAGACACACTTCAGTTACAGTTTTATAATAGTTTAGATTAGATTAGATATCTGCCGCTGCCTTTATACAGTCTCGCGGGCGAATCTTAACAGCGCGATGCAGCTGGCTGCTAGAAGCGGCACCTAGCGTCTATAACTAGCACTAACTTGTCAGGCTCGTCCCTCGCCATCAGCACGGCGATGGCCTGGCTGGCGTGCTGCGGCGCGTGTTGTAGCGCTCGGGCAGCTGGCTGCTAGAAGCGCCACCTAGCGTCTATAACTAGCACTAACTTGTCAGGCTCGTCCCTCGCCATCAGCACGGCGATGGCCTGGCTGGCGTGCTGCGGCGCGTGTTGTAGCGCTCGGGCAGCTGGCTGCTAGAAGCGCCACCTAGCGTCTATAACTAGCACTAACTTGTCAGGCTCGTCCCTCGCCATCAGCACGGCGATGGCCTGGCTGGCGTGCTGCGGCGCGTGTTGTAGCGCTCGGGCAGCTGGCTGCTAGAAGCGCCACCTAGCGTCTATAACTAGCACTAACTTGTCAGGCTCGTCCCTCGCCATCAGCACGGCGATGGCCTGGCTGGCGTGCTGCGGCGCGTGTTGTAGCGCTCGGGCAGCTGGCTGCTAGAAGCGCCACCTAGCGTCTATAACTAGCACTAACTTGTCAGGCTCGTCCCTCGCCATCAGCACGGCGATGGCCTGGCTGGCGTGCTGCGGCGCGTGTTGTAGCGCTCGGGCAGCTGGCTGCTAGAAGCGCCACCTAGCGTCTATAACTAGCACTAACTTGTCAGGCTCGTCCCTCGCCATCAGCACGGCGATGGCCTGGCTGGCGTGCTGCGGCGCGTGTTGTAGCGCTCGGGCAGCTGGCTGCTAGAAGCGCCACCTAGCGTCTATAACTAGCACTAACTTGTCAGGCTCGTCCCTCGCCATCAGCACGGCGATGGCCTGGCTGGCGTGCTGCGGCGCGTGTTGTAGCGCTCGGGCAGCTGGCTGCTAGAAGCGCCACCTAGCGTCTATAACTAGCACTAACTTGTCAGGCTCGTCCCTCGCCATCAGCACGGCGATGGCCTGGCTGGCGTGCTGCGGCGCGTGTTGTAGCGCTCGGGCAGCTGGCTGCTAGAAGCGCCACCTAGCGTCTATAACTAGCACTAACTTGTCAGGCTCGTCCCTCGCCATCAGCACGGCGATGGCCTGGCTGGCGTGCTGCGGCGCGTGTTGTAGCGCTCGGGCAGCTGGCTGCTAGAAGCGCCACCTAGCGTCTATAACTAGCACTAACTTGTCAGGCTCGTCCCTCGCCATCAGCACGGCGATGGCCTGGCTGGCGTGCTGCGGCGCGTGTTGTAGCGCTCGGGCAGCTGGCTGCTAGAAGCGCCACCTAGCGTCTATAACTAGCACTAACTTGTCAGGCTCGTCCCTCGCCATCAGCACGGCGATGGCCTGGCTGGCGTGCTGCGGCGCGTGTTGTAGCGCTCGGGCAGCTGGCTGCTAGAAGCGCCACCTAGCGTCTATAACTAGCACTAACTTGTCAGGCTCGTCCCTCGCCATCAGCACGGCGATGGCCTGGCTGGCGTGCTGCGGCGCGTGTTGTAGCGCTCGGGCAGCTGGCTGCTAGAAGCGCCACCTAGCGTCTATAACTAGCACTAACTTGTCAGGCTCGTCCCTCGCCATCAGCACGGCGATGGCCTGGCTGGCGTGCTGCGGCGCGTGTTGTAGCGCTCGGGCAGCTGGCTGCTAGAAGCGCCACCTAGCGTCTATAACTAGCACTAACTTGTCAGGCTCGTCCCTCGCCATCAGCACGGCGATGGCCTGGCTGGCGTGCTGCGGCGCGTGTTGTAGCGCTCGGGCAGCTGGCTGCTAGAAGCGCCACCTAGCGTCTATAACTAGCACTAACTTGTCAGGCTCGTCCCTCGCCATCAGCACGGCGATGGCCTGGCTGGCGTGCTGCGGCGCGTGTTGTAGCGCTCGGGCAGCTGGCTGCTAGAAGCGCCACCTAGCGTCTATAACTAGCACTAACTTGTCAGGCTCGTCCCTCGCCATCAGCACGGCGATGGCCTGGCTGGCGTGCTGCGGCGCGTGTTGTAGCGCTCGGGCAGCTGGCTGCTAGAAGCGCCACCTAGCGTCTATAACTAGCACTAACTTGTCAGGCTCGTCCCTCGCCATCAGCACGGCGATGGCCTGGCTGGCGTGCTGCGGCGCGTGTTGTAGCGCTCGGGCAGCTGGCTGCTAGAAGCGCCACCTAGCGTCTATAACTAGCACTAACTTGTCAGGCTCGTCCCTCGCCATCAGCACGGCGATGGCCTGGCTGGCGTGCTGCGGCGCGTGGAGCCGTCGGCCGCGCGTGTTGTAGCGCTCTGGAAGCGCGCACCACAGCTTCGACACTATCGCGTATAGCATGTTGCGCTTTGTGCCTGGCGGAGAGGGATCACTGATTACTGATATGAATTTTATTCATTTCATCCTTATGCCGCGTTCACATGCGCGCTTTCAAAACGACATCAAAGGGCGCAAGCACGAGCTCGAGCGTGTGAACAGGGCGCTCGCTGCTTGCGCTCGTGTAGGCAGGTTTAGACGATGACCATTTTGCGGCGCCAATTTTTAGCACGGCACGCGGTCATTTACACGGTTCTAATGAGCGTTTTTCTTTTCCTTTTTAAATGTAGTTCCTAAAAAACTCGACTGATGACATGTTTATCGCCCCATAGATTTTTTTTTTTTAATATATTTACTAGCCTGGTTACTAGACCTTTTGGCTAAATCTTAATTTATTTTAAATTTTCTTCTGTTTTCACATTAAAACGTTGGTATTCGACGTTTTGATGGTTCTTTGGAGTTTTTGGAAACAATCGAAAGACGCAGGAAAAGCAGAGAAGTCCACAGGAAAGAGGTGAACCGACCGCTTTGCCGCGCTAAAATCACGGATCACTTTTCCTGTTTACGACCCATGCACCATCATATTTCACTGAACTATATATTGTTCACTTGCACGACACTTTGTTACGCAAAACAACACCAATTTTACGAACCAAAACTCACTATAAACAATAAAAATTCGATGAAATATGAGGACTCCAAACGTCAGCTACCAAAGCCCGCCAAAAACTCCCGCCCCGTAGAGCCGTAAGCGAGATCCTGTCAAAATCTGGACAAGTCTGTGCCTGCCTTTTTTTAATGCCATGGGATCGAGCCCATTCAGCCATGTCAGGCGTAAAAGTTTAGAATTTTCGATTAAAATGATTAGTAAATAATGAAATATGTCATTAAAAGATGCGTTGGCATCTTCTTGATCATCTTTTCACTCTTTACTATTTTAAAGAAACACTTTTTGAAATGTTGACGTTTCTTCGCACAGACCGTAGCGCCATCTATCGATCCCCTAGAAAGCAAAAAGAAAAACGCTCATTTTCTGCGCCAATCTTTCTCGCATGCGTATGGACTTGCTTGAGAAAACCGTGCCAACGATTAGCACGAAACGTGTTTACACGAGTCAAAAAATTGGCGCGGCGTTTGCGCGGGACGCGGGTGAAGGTCACTAGCACCGAAAAATAGACGCGTGCTCAGGCAGGACTTCAAGTCAAGTCAAGTCAACATTTTTATTCAAAATAATATCACATAGATAACTTTCTGACGTCATTTTTGATTCTACCACCGCTTCGGAAGGTGTTCCGTTGTAGAGAAGATGCGGCCAGAAACTCTACAACACACTAACTTCTTTTAAACAAAACAAAATATACAAAGTACAAATATTGAATTACATAGTGTAACATTGTCAAGACCAGACATTTTGGTCATTCAAATAATCATCGAGTTTATAGTAACCTTTTTTACAGAGGACTTGTTTAACATGGGATTTAAACTTTTTGTCTGGCAAGTTTAGAATATCCTCTGGTATCTTATTATAATAGCGTATACGGTGCCCCATGAAAGACTGCCTCCGTGGTCTAATGGTTAGAGCATTGGGCTCTTGACACGGAGGTCGTGGGTTCGATTCCCACGGGGGGCACCTACTGAAATGTCACTTTGTGCGTTTTTCCCCAGTTGGTTAGGACATTGCAGGCCGAGTCACCTGATTGTCTGAAAAGAAAGATGATTCCGTGCTTCGGATGGCACGTTAAGCTGTTGGTCCCGGCTACTATCACTGGTGGTAGTAGTCGTTACATAAAAACCACGTCAGAGGCCGTAAGGCGGTTTGAATAAACTCTGACACCAGGGCTTTGCAGCCCACTCGATAAGAAGAAGGAAGGTGGCATGGGTATTGCCTATTTCAGACTGCCTTACAAGCGGTGAAACATGAAAACACTGTGCCAAATAAATAAACATACCTTTGTTCTCGACTTTAGCTGCATCACCATTCTCAGAACTATGTCCGTCAGTAGACGGTTTAGTGTCAGGGCTCTCAGCTCCAGGGCTGTCGATCTCAGTGTCGCTTGTGTCCACCACGGGCTGGCAGTCGGTGAAAGCCCAGGCTGTCTGGTAGACATACAATACATTAATACAGGTCGGTATGAAGAAATACTACAGGGTCAAATTGATATCATTAGCATATATGCTCACGACTATATTCCCCGAGGGGGTAGTCAGAGATATTCTGAAACCTCAGAACATCCACGTTTCACCAGTAGTACCGAAACTCTGTCCAGTGTGACGGGGGGTGAGCCCGTCGCCACTTATAATGGACAGTGGGTACAATACACGCCTCGAAATTGAAGCATGCAGGTTTCCTCACGATGTTTTCCTTCACCGAAAAGCCAGTGGTGTAACAAATCGTACATAAATTCCGAAAAACTCATTGGTACGAGTCGGCTTGGACGGGGATCGAACCATAGCCTTCTGCACAGCAGGCAAGGTTACTCGCCACTGGACCACCACGGCAGACACGCCAGTGGACCACCAAGACAGAAGTTCGTGGCTGTATAAGCCAATTCGGGAGAGAGATTCGCCACAACGACCGGTCCGCCGCCTTCACCAGGTCGTCGGTCCACCTTGTAGGTGGCCCACTACCTACCCACGCTGCGCCTTCCGGTACGCGGTTGCCACTCGAGAACTTGTTGAAGCATCTATTGAGATGAAATAATGATGATAACACCAACCCGTTTGTAGTAGTACTGCCTCCGTTTAGTGGTGCCAGGTCTGGCGGAGTCGTTGTGGTCGGTCAGGTCGCCGTTGTTGAGGCTGGGGTGCGTGCTCTCCAGCTCTGCAGCCTTGAAGTTCTCCTTACCTGGGCAAAAAATACAATTACTAATGAAAACTATTTCGCAAAGTACGCAAGGGACTGTACCGGGGCGTTTGAGGTCCTCTTTAAGGCCTCCGCTCATTGCAGCGATATTATCGCAGAGATTTTGCGATAATTGTTCTCAGTACATTTTGTATGGGCACGCGCGCGATCCTACACACTGACGCGATATTATCGAGCGATAATATCGCTGCGATTTTGCGATAATTGTTCTCAGTACATTTTGTATGGGGACGCGCTCGATCCCACACACTGCCGCGATATTATCGCAACCTGACGCAATCTCTTTCTACTACATTCAGTGAAGGGCGCATGCGTGACGCGAATCGCGGAATCGCTGCAGTGTGTAAGGTGTCGCGATATCGCTGTCGATAATATCGCTGTCGATAATATCGCTCGATAAAATCGCTCGATAATATCGCTGCATTGTGCGGAAGCCTTTATCCACCGTGGAAACAGAGTTGAAGCCTTCCGGAGGAGGTTGGCTGAGCCATCGATTCGCACGAGAAAATATTATTTTTTCCACACCGGGCGGAAACAAAGTTGCCGCTTTCCGCCTCCGTCGAGGAGAAAAATAGTAGCCACACCTTGGGCAGTAAATAAGAAAGCCTCAGATCCTACGAATAAAGAAATAACTCTGATCACAAATGTTCGTTGACCTCGGCTTCACCTCTGCCAAATTGACAGCATTTCATTTTTTTAACCACCAGTTTTTAATGAAAAATATAAAAATAGGTAAAAAAATAAGAGATACGCATTTTTTCGATTTAATTTTTGACTGATATTTCTATTTTTAATTAACTTTTGAATTTTCTGAAAAACGTAGGCTTTATGGCCAAGATACCTTGGCCTCAATGACATTAAAAATAAAAACTGTCAAATACAATAGAAAAGCCAAGCAGGCAAAGGAATAAAATCTCATTCAACCTCTATTATATTTTTCAGTATTTTTCAAATAACTCGAGAAATAATGGATTGAAAAATCTTATAATTTTGATATAAGCTTTGAATCACATAATCTCCAAATGGTTTTCTTATTTTGGTACCTTTCTTAAAATGAAATGTTGTCAATTACATCTGATCTGAGATTTGTCTTACTTTCTCTCGGTGTGTAATCTACTATTTGTTTGAGGAAATATAACTTGAATGCTATTTCGTATCTCTTTCAGTGATTTAGTGGCGTAGCGTGGGTTTTTGTCGCCAGGATCACAGATCTATTTTGCCGCCCCTTATCTCTTTAAGAAAACCTACAGAAAAAACAACGGAGCGAGCGAAGCGAGCTCTAAATTTTTTGCATTACTGCTGAGGCGAGTTATGGTCAGACATCTTTTGTTATATCCATGCAAAAATTTAAACTAAGAGCGAGAGAAGCGAACTCGACTTTTTCTTGAATACGAATCAGTTGGAGCCAAAACTCTTTCCGTACAAAACATGAGCAAAACATAAGTAAAAATTATGGGTCGAGCGAAGCGAGCATGAAATTTTTAGCACTACGTCTTAACCGTGGTCAGACTCTTAAGGATTATGAGAAACATAAAGCGAGCGCTTCTTCGCTCTACGATCGGTTATTATGGGATAGAACTCAATCAATCTATATTACAACACTACAAGTTAAGTTACAACTACATTTACATTTAGTTTGCAGTGCCCTTACAGGGTTCATGTGCGCTCTATTTTTATATTTGAACACCTTATGTAACCACATGAAGCAATAAACTATTAATGACTATGACTATATTTTTGCCGAATTTGCCGCCCCTAGTAAAGTGCGGCCCGGGGCATTAAACCCCCAACGCCACGTTACTGCATCGATTCTTACCTATAGGCATCAGCTGGTCATCTAGTTCCCCAGACTTGTGCAGTATCCGGCAAGCCTGTAGTGCGACCATGCGTCGTGCCAGCACCCTGCTCGGCATCGGGTGACCCTGCACATAGTCAAAACCATCATCAATCTATCAAAAAACAAAAATTGTGCTAACAATATCGCAGCTTGTGTATATGAACACGATATGCCGCTTCGAGACGTATGCAAACGATATGTTCCATAGTCTCCTCCTCGACGCACACTCGGCAGCTGGGAGCTTCGTCTTGTGCATCATCTTGCCTGTGAGGCTGGTAATCTGTAATACATATTGCTTGGTACGGATACCGGATCTCACAAAGATAAAATTAAAATGTTAATGTACATCTTACCTTATCACTGTATTTATTATCTGTGTGAGAGAAATATAAAGAACTTTTGTATTGTATTGTATTGTATTGTGACATAGTGCCCGGTGAGGGCTCCGACGATGGCACGAGCCTTGCTCCTGCTGTTTATTATAAGAGATAAGTGTACTTTTTGCAACCATCAGCAGCAAGGCTGATTCAGTGTTTATGTGGTGTAGAGCATCTCTGTGATGGGGATGGACCAGGTCTGCCTGCATAACTTCAGTCGGTTTAGGAGTTACAGACGTTTAAAGGTCTGGAAAAAAATTACGAACAGCTGCAGGGCTGATCATATGATATTATTGTAGTATGCACTGTAGCCATGTAAACACTACAAAAACTGACATGGTTCATCAGTCGGTTTCGGAGTTACTGACGTTCAAAGGTCTGACCTTTGAACGGCTGTATCTCCTAAACCGACTGGCAGTTCATGTCAGTTTTTGTACTTTTCGCATAGCTACAGTGCATACTACAATAATATCATACGATCAGCCTTGCTGTGGATCGTAATTTTTTTCCAGACCTTTAAACGTCTGTAACTCCTAAACCGACTGAAGTTATGCAGGCAGACCTGGTCCATCCCCATCACACAGATGCTCTACACCACATAAACACTGAATCAGCCTTGCTGCTGATGGTTGCAAAAAGTACACTTATCTCTTAGTCTAGTTGTTCAGTGTGAACTTTGAAACACTTTGTCAGATTGCTGATCCTGCAGTATCGTAGACCTGCACGTCCAGACCACTCCAGTCTGTCTTTTATGAGCTAGACGCGTGAATGTGTCCGAGGGGAGTCTACCACAAATCAAATCAAAATAATTTATACAATATAGGAGCCTGAAGCCTAGGAAGAAGTATCAGAACTGGAATACTTTTTTTTAAGACGAAACATTTGCATCGGTTTTCTCTTTTTTACGTTAAAAAAATTCCATATGAATAAAGGGTTGGATAGACTTTTGTCTATGTCACCTTTCATGCCAATGAGACCGATTATCTATAGAAACTTGATATAATTATGTATATACGAACTAGAGTAGTTCATGTCACTTCAATTACTCCTATCGATAACATTATCGATAAAAATCTAAATCAAAGTTTAAAGGCCTCAGCTCATTTATCGCTGCGATTTTGCGTACATTTTATATGGGGACGCGCGCGATCCTACACACTGCCGCGATATTATCGAGCGATAATATCGCTGCGATTTTGCGATAATTGTTCTCAGTCCATTTTGTATGGGGACGCGCTCGATCCCACACACTGCCGCGATATTATCGCAACCTGACGCAATCTCTTTCTACTACATTCAGTGACGTGACGCGAATCGCGGAATCGCTGCAGTGTGTAAGGTATCGCGAAATCGCTGTCGATAATATCGCTCGATAATATCGCTGCAATGTGCGGAAGCCTTAAACGTAAAAGTGAAGAAAAGAGAAACTAATAGTTACCATAATAAATTATGAAAAATCTAAAGTATTACAAAACTGTAACTGAAATGTGTCAGTCTGTACATTGAAGATATTTACAAAAAAAAGATTACGATATGGTTTTTAGGTATCCCTGACTCGAAATCAACCTTTTTTAGAAATATTGTCCGTCTGTTTGTTTGTTTGTTTGTGTGTTTGTTTGTTTGTTTGTTTGTTCGCGCATCACGCAAAAACTACTGAACCAATTTTGATGAAACTTTTTTTGTTTGATAGCTTAAAATCTGGTATATAATTGTGCGGACTAATTCGCGGGTAAACACTAGTGTTTATATAAAATTTGTTGCCATACTCAAGCAGTTTATGTCAAAAATGTGACAGTTACGAAGAAAATAGCACATAAAGACGTACTTTATTTATAAATGAAAAAGGCACCATTTAACTTTTTATTTTATTTACTGATGAAACCAGCAGCTATGTAGGAATGGCATAAGGCATAAAGGAAAGGAAAAGTATCATTAACCTTTAAACTAAAACCATAAACCATAATCAGGCTGTTCCATACTAAACTGCAATACCTACCCGACTCAAATTTATGAGACAGCTTATTTTTTTTTGTTCTAACAGATTTGCTCCCATACAAAAATTGTTCAGTTTGATGGGTAGAGTATGTAGTTTAAAGGTTAATGATGCTTTCCTTACACCCTATATAGACTTAGTATTTATTTGGTATTAATCTCAACTTGATGTCTTCCTGAACACTCTCCTTGGATGTTGACGGCTCAACCAATTCCGGTCTGGAAGGTCTGGAATGCCTTGGAACCGTCTGCAAAATAATAGTAATAAATTAATGTAATGACAAAGATGTAACATTTTTGTATAACTAGGTCTACCAGAATCTCATGGCATAAAAAAGTAAAAAAAGATATTTATTCCACATGGTAATGCCAAACTGTCGTCTGTCTAGTCAAAGTAGGCCCTTCACAAACTGCGACTTATTGCAGCGATAATTATAAATGCGCGGTTATTAATCGTGTCTGTAGCGATGCGATGGCGTAGTTTGTACCGAATCAAACGCGCGTGTGCATTGCGACAAATAGTGGCAACGAATGACTGATCAAATATTATGAATGTTTTCAGTCGAGGCTGTATTGTGGCTGTATCGCGTTTGCATCGATGCTGTATCGCGACTGAATCGATGCAGAAGCGCTGCAAAAAGTCGCAGTGTGAAAAGGGCCGTAATCCAATTACCCCAGCGTTGCTTACTCTAAAATTTTATTTCCTTATTTGCCATCAGATTTGGTACACCGTGTGCAATTGTCGATAATTAAGTCGTAGTCGTGGGTCAACACTAATGGCATAAAATAGAGTACATAAACTGTCAGTGCAAACGAATTTATGATTTTAGTTTATAATTTCGGTAAACAAAACAGGTTGAAATGATACTCCACATTAGGTAACACATTCACAATGAAAAAAGCTTTACTCTGAATGAATTATTTCATTCATTACCTAGGTCAACACCTTAAAAACAGTAGTCGATTACTTACCGATGGAAAGATATCCTCTGATTTTCTTCTTTTAAAACTCCCATTCTGCTAGTGCATCCAGTGACCACACATGCCATTGTGCGTATATAACACGCACTCAATATTTATTTTCGAAATTGATGCCAAACTCGTATATAATTTCACACAAAATAACACAACCACGTTGGTATCACGCTGGATATCACGATGACTCAGAAACTTACACTTTGACGTTGAGGATGGTGACATTTATCTATGTTTGTCTTTTTTTTTCAAAGGAAACTATACCATAACCAAGAATGAGAAAAATGAGGCCATAGTTATTTCGTTTTAAAAAAAAGTCGTCCATTCTTGATACAACGTCCCTGCCTGAAGCTCACTTATTAAACGTAAATTCTTCTTTAAGCTACCACCGCGTCGGAACGTGTTGTCGCTGTAGAGAAGATGCGGCCAGAAACTCTACAGCATAACACGACTTAATAACTATTACAATATAAATTCTTAAGCTAAGGTTATGTATACAGTAATACATAGTCTATTTAATTAAAATAATTGATACTATACAGTAAACTATAAGTTAGTGACACTCAGACCCAAGCATTTTGATCAGTTAAATAATCATCGAGTTTATAGTATTCCACACTCACAACAATGTTGTACTTCAGGGGGCAGTAATTAAGGGGCAGATGTAGGCGGGCCGAGTGGAAGTGGAGCCCCGTTACATCCACCACTGTGGAGCTAGATAGTGTCCGAGGGGAGTCTGCCACACTCACCACAATGTTGTACTTCAGGGGACAGTTTAGGGGCAGCCTGAGGGTGCAGATGTAGGCGGGGCGAGTGGAGGTGGAGCCCCGTGCGGGGAGTTCCACCCGCTCCATCCACCACTGCGGAGCTAGGCGTGTGAACGTGTCCGAGGGGAGTTTACCACAGTACCTGAACACAAATATACATACATGTAAATCAAGCACGTAAAACCTTTCCAGATATATGGAGATCTCGTGTGTGAAGGAATCATTAGAATCGATGCAGTAGTTTTCAAGAAAATTGCGAACGTAAATGCTTACATACAGATACAAAGAACCAATAATTGTCGCTTGAGTAAAGGCCTCCGCTCATTGCAGCGATATTATCGCTGCGATTTTGCGATAATTGTTCTCAGTACATTTTGTATGGGGACGCGCTCGATCCCACACACTGCCGCGATATTATCGCAACCTGACGCAATCTCTTTCTACTACATTCAGTGAAGGGCGCATGCGTGACGCGAATCGCGGAATCGCTGCAGTGTGTAAGGTGTCGCGATATCGCTGTCGATAATATCGCTCGATAATAAATAAATAAATAAATAAATAAATATCTTGGACAGTGTCACACAAATTATCTAGTCACATTTAAAGTTCCAGAATCTAGCCTTGACTTGTATTATGATAACTAGACAACGATATAGAATACATATCTATATATGTATTCTATATCGTTGTCTAGTTATCATCCATGACTCGGGTACAAATATTCATATTCGTCATACAAATATTTGTCCCTTACGGGATTCGAACCCGCGACCCCAGGCACAGCAGGCAGGTTCACTACAGACTGTGCTGTCGGGCCGTCAAATATCGCTGCAATGTGCGGAGGCCTTTAATGTAAGGTTATTATAGGTATGACTGCAAAACTCACCTATTAATAAGAGCTATAGCCGTATTCAAGTCGACACTAGCTATATCACTGTCGCATTTCTTGTCACTCTTGCTGTCTCTTTCACTATTATTATTTATATTTTTAGCACTAACGCACGGACACTCCACATTAACACCGTTCCTTTGTTTATTACATTTGTTACATAACAGATTTGTTGTATCACAGCTTTTATTATTTTTATTTTCTAAAGATTCGTTAAGTTTTGTATCATTGTTAACGTCCACATTCACATTATTAACACTATTTTCTATTATTATTTCTGTTTCTTCTATTGTATTTTTTATGTCAGTTTGTGTATTATTTTTAGTAACTTTAGAATTGTCTATATGATCACAATTTTCAAAGTTTTCGTCTTTTTCTATTTCTATTTCCTCAATTTTATTTTCTATATCAGTTGATGGAATAATGGTAGAATTGTCTATATGATCACTATTTCCGATGACTTCATCTTTTACTATTTCTATTTCTTCATCTTTATTAACTTCATTTTCTGCATCACCATGTTTTATTAATTCCGTTTCTTTACATTTCTCTACTTTGTTAGAGTTATTTTTAGTTATGTCTATAGGTGAATATGACTTTACGATTGGAGTAAAAGAGTCGGCATGATCCTCTTCTGATTGTGGTGGTTCATTTTGGATTCCGCAGCCGCATTTTCTGCTTATGATCTGTAGAGGAATAATATGATGATTTATACCAAAGAATTTGTTTTAAATAACGGATTTCAACTAATTCATTCGTCAAAAAACTGCTGCACGTTAGTGGCTTTCAAACTTAACCCTAAAAAGGTCGCTTAAACACATAATACTTATTAGTAACTAAATAGCAGATTACGTATTATAGATACATCACTTCCTTAGAAAATGATCTTTTGCCAGACAGTACGAAAATATTGAAGGCCTCCGCTCATTGCAGCGATATTATCGAGCGATATTATCGCTGCGATTTTGCGATAATTGTTCTCAGTACATTTTGTATGGGGACGCGCGCGATCCTACACACTGCCGCGATATTATCGAGCGATAATATCGCTACGATTTTGCGATAATTGTTCTCAGTACATTTTGTATGGGGACGCGCTCGATCCCACACACTGCCGCGATATTATCGCAATCTGACGCAATCTCTTTCTACTACATTCAGTGGTGGGGCGCATGCGTGACGCGAATCACGGAATCGCTGCAGTGTGTAAGGTGTCGCGATATCGCTGTCGATAATATCGCTCGATAAAATCGCTCGATAATATCGCCTTAACTCTACTGTCTAATTAAAGTGACTCCATTAGTATTACTATTATTAATTAGGTAACAAGCATTCCGGGAGATAAAAAAAATTGATTTCTGCAGGGTGATACATAAGTAAAATAAATATTTAAAACTCTTAGGTTGTTTAGACCATCAAACTGAACAACTTTCACTATGGGACCAACATCGAAAATGCGAAAAAAAAAATCAGATATCCCAATTATCCCAAGTCAATTTGTAGAGTATGGAACATAAATTTTTTTATTTTTTTATTTTATTTTTTTTTTTGTTTCTTTTTCAATGCTGTACTTATCTGTGTTTTTGGTGTAAATAAAGTATATTTCATTCATTTCATTCATTCATTCAATTTTTTTTTCGCGATTTCGATTTCGATATTGGTCCCTTAGTGAAAGTTGTTCAGTTTGATGGTCTAAACAACCCCCTTGAATGTTTATTTGTATTTTTGTAACACCTTGTATATTGCGTAGAGAAATGTTTAAAAATTCATTTTCAGGTAGTCTTTTCGTATCGGCAAGACCTGGATGCGACTGGCACAGGACCGAGAAGAATGGCAAAATATGGAGGAGGCTTATGCCCTGCAGTGGGTAGATACAGGCTGAAAATTATGATGATGATGAGGTAGTCTTTTTGTCACTAAAAGGTGACGGGTAGAGTTTAAAAGATCACACACACACATTTGATCTGATCTGAGTACAAACATTCAATCCTACTGCGATCGCCAACCCGCCTGCCAAGCGTGGCGATCATGGTAAATCCCCCCCATTTTTGGGGAGGCCTATGTCCAGCAGTTGACGTTTTTATCGGCTGATATGATGATGATGAGAGTTTAAAAGTAGTCCCTGTATGAGCTTGAATCACACAGTCTCTAGTGATAGAGATGATAGTAGAAATGATATTGATACTGCTTACGATGTATTGATTTATTGATAACTGATTAACTTAACTAATTGATATTGATAGATTGTATGATAATTGATAGTTGAATGCACTGTACGGAGGTGCACGGTACACTGACTGATTCTATACGAATATAATGCAATAGGTAAAAATGCTGACCTGCGCGGAAACACTGTGCGGTTGTAGACCGAACAGTCCCATTCATAATGACTTTCCACCCCTCCTAACAAAACGTCGTAAAATGACAGGTACTACAGTACCTGGTCCAGTTCGGTGTAGACGGCCACGTTGTGCAGCAGCGTGTCGGTACAGCCCTCCCCGCGGGACAGCACGGCGCAGGACGCGCGGGGGGCGCGCGCGCGACTCCGGCAGAGCCCGTACGAACGGTACCTTCGATTGGGATGATGAAATAGTAGATTATTAACCAAGGGGATAAAGCAGTGTCTTCTGTCGCGGGTGAAGATTTAAATCGCGAGCGTGATGAAGGACTCGAGGTTTACTCCCGAGCGTAGCGAGGGTGTCAAAAACTTAAATAACGAGCGAAGCGAGGGATTTAAGACGAGTCCTGAGTGTAGCGAGGGATTTAAGTTCACCCAAGACTAAGACAGCTTTATCACCGAGGAAAATACTCTACTTTTCGTACCATTTGCGAACAAATTTACACAATAATAATATGAGATAAGCATTTATTAAAAATAATGACAGTTAAAAGTAAAAGTTAACATTCGAAACATTGGTCTAATTATTGATAGAGAGAGTTACATTTTTGTTTGCAAAGGCATCAAGCCCATACGGCCTCGTCGGTTTTCGTAATTTTATTTAATAATCATAACTGCATAATAAAATATCTTGACACATAAATTATTGTATTTCATAATAAAATAATCGATCAGCTGTGGTTTTTTTTAATCAATAGCCTCGAGTATTGCGTCCCGTCCAAAAATTGCCTACATAAATGCGTACCTAACCTATTCCTTTTTCAAAAAGATGTATAATGCTTTATATACAAACTCAATGTTGTAAACACAGATGTAGTTCAGTTCCAAATTTAAATCACATTCTCTCCCTAGAGGTGAATGAAATTCAGTACAATTTTCTTTCCCTGTTTTTAACAGATTAAAAATTACTATTGTTATGTTCGCTTTTTGTGGCATAGAATGTCACTTTTTTGAGCAAGTGGTACGAAATAGTAGATTACACACAGAGGGAAGGATCACATGAGGCTTTCTTATTTACTGTCCGAGGTTAGTATACTATTTTTCTCCTCGACGGAGATGAAAAGCGACAACTTCGTTTAGCGCAGCGCAACAATTGACGCTTTCCGTCCGGAGGGGAGAAAACGATATTAAAACAGTACTCACGAAGCGGGCACGTCCCATCGCAGCACAAGATTGCATCTCGGTAGATCTATGCCTTCTTCTAACGCCGACGTAGCCAGCAGGAGGTTGCATTCGTGCATGCGGAATCTATGAAAAAACAACATTATTGTGTTAAGAACATTAACTCTTATACTACCCTCAGGCGAGCGACCGCGTTGGTCGGTGGCGCATTGCGGAGAGGTATGGACACCCAATTCGGTATGTCAAGTTTTTTTTGGTCTTCATTTTTATATTTTTACGGATAGAAGACATAATTTTAAGACACCTATTTCATCCTTACTGCGATTCATCGAGTTTATCAATATACATTTAATTTTTAAATTATTTGGATCTGTAATCTCTAAGTGCAAAAATGGTGGAGAGAAAATAACTCGAACTCCATGGAGAAAAACTACCTACTGCTATATTAAAAAAAATTAAAAGCTGCCTCCTCTTTCTAATTCTATGCTGGAAACAGATACAGCAACATCAAATGTCAAATTCTGACATTGTGAATGATTTTTTTTTTCTTAATGGCCGGTTATTTAAGTTGATTTTATGGTTACCAAGGAGTTTACAGGTATGCCAGTGACGTCACTAGACGGACCGAAAAACGACGTTATTTTATTAAAAATATCTGTAATCCTTTCATTTTAAAATCTCTGACATAAAAAATATGATTATTGAGACAATTATCTCGAAATGGTTTTCGATTCAGCCCTCAAAAAAAAACTTGACATACCGAATTATGTGGGGCCGGGTTCGAATCCGCACGGACAACATGTCATGTACCAATGAGTTCTTCTAACGTTATGTACGTAATACCGACTAGACTGCTCTCAAACGGTGAAGGAAAACATCGTGAAGAAACCTGCATACGCTGGAGAAGAAATTCTGAGTCTTACTTCTTGAGCACGTCCTCCTGCTTCTTGCCCTGTCGCTGGCACTCCCTTTGTTCAGTCCCCGGGTCGGCCGGGTTCTCCACCGCGCAGTACTGCGCGCACAGGTACGACAGCTTCGGGTTGCCTCGGGACATGTCCTGGTCAACAGTTTATTTAACGTTTACATATCTATATAGAATCATATGATCGAGCGGGGGTCATTGCCACACAATTGTACTCAGTAACAGATACCAAATGCGTTTCTTAAGTTTCGCAAACTAATAAAATTTGACCTTATACAGGGTGTAAGGGACAGCCCTACGCAAACAGAAACGGTGAACTCAGACCATCAAACTGAACAACTTCCACTATGGAGCCTACTTCAGAAAACGCGAAAAAAAATCATCTGTCCCATACAAAACTGCCGTACCTACCAGACTCAAATGTATGGGGCAGCTGATTTTTTTTCGCATTTCCTGAGGTAGGCTCCATAGTGAAAGTTGTTCAGTTTGATGGTCTGAGTTCACCGTTTCAGTTTGTGGAGGGCTGTCCCTTACACCCTGTATAGTAAAAACGTCACAAAAGGTTCAAACAAGGACAGGACCCCCAAAAGTCATAACTCATCATAAGTTACACAATGAATCTACCTAAAATGGAAGCCGAATAAAATTTAAATGCTTTGTTCACGGCAGAACAGTGAGCTGACTCTTTTCGAAGGTACGTTGTATGCGTTGTTCGCGTTCCACTCCTGTCGTTGTATCTTGCTTGCGTTGTTAGCGTTAATACTCACCAGGATGAGAGGCTCCATCATGAACGCGATGCCGCTCAACGCGTCAGCGCTCTGCTGTCGTTGTATCCTGCTTGCGTTGTTAGCGTTATAACTCACCACCATCAAAATGAACATGATCTTGGCCATGAGAGGCTCCTTCATGATCGCGATCCCACACAACGCGTCAGCGCTCTGCTGTCATTGTATCCTGCTTGCGTTGTTAGCGTTATAACTCACAACGATCAACATGAACATGATCTTCGCCATGAGAGGCTCCTTCATGAACGCGATGCCGCACAACGCGTCAGCGCTCTGCTGTCGTTGTATCCTGCTTGCGTTGTTAGCGTTATAACTCACCACGATCAACTTGAACATGATCTTGGCCATGAGAGGTTCCTTCATGAACGCGATGCCGCTCAACGCGTCAGCGCTCTGCTGTCGTTGTATCCTGCTTGCGTTGTTAGCGTTATAACTCACCACGATCAACATGAACATGATCTTCGCCATGAGAGGCTCCTTAATGAAAACGATGCCGCACAACGCATCAGCGCTCTGCTGTCGTTGTATCCTGCTTGCGTTGTTAGGGCTATAACTCACCACGATCAACATGAACATGATCTTCGCCATGAGAGGTTCTTTCATGAACGCGATGCCGCACAACGCGTCAGCGCTCGGCTGTCGTTGTATCCTGCTTGCGTTGTTAGCATTATAACTCACCACGATCAACATGAACATGATCTTAGCCTTGAGAGGCTCCTTCATGAACGCGATCCCGCACAACGCGTCAGCGCTCTGTCGTTGTATCCTGCTTGCGTTGTTAGCGTTAGGTATAACTCACCACGATCAACATGAACATGATCTTGGCCATGAGAAGTTCCTTGAACTAGATACCGCACAACGCATCACCGCTCTGCCTCTGTCGTTGTATTTTACTTGCGTTGTTAGTGTTATAACTCACCACGATCAATATGAACATGATCTTCGCCATGAGAGGTTCCTTCATGAATGCGATCCCGCACAACGCGTCAGCGCTCTGCTGTCGTTGTATCCTGCTTGCGTTGTTAGCGTTATAACTCACCACGATCAACATGAACATGATCTTGGCCATGAGAGGCTCCTTCATGAACGCGATCCCACACAACGCGTCTGCGCTCTGCTGTCGTTGTATCCTGCTTGCGTTGTTAGCGTTATAACTCACCACGATCAACATGAACATGATCTTGGCCATGAGAGGCTCCTTCATGAACGCGATCTCGCACAACGCGTCAGCGCTCAGCTGTCGTTGTATCTTACTTGCGTTGTTAGCGTTATAGCTCACCACGATCAACATGAACATGATCTTGGCCATGAGAGGCTCCTTCATGAACGCGATCCCGCACAACGCGTCAGCGCTCTGCTTTCGTTGTATCCTGCTTGCGTTGTTAGCGTTATAACTCACCACGATCAACATGAACATGATCTTGGCCATGAGAGGCTCCTTCATGAACGCGATGCCGCACAACGCGTCAGCGCTCTGTCGTTGTATCCTGCTTGCGTTGTTAGCGTTAGGTATAACTCACCACGATCAACATGAACATGATCTTGGCCATGAGAAGTTCCTTGAACTAGATACCGCACAACGCATCACCGCTCTGCCTCTGTCGTTGTATTTTACTTGCGTTGTTAGCGTTATAACTCACCACGATCAACATGAACATGATCTTCGCCATGAGAGGCTCCTTCATGAACGCGATGCCGCACAACGCGTCAGCGCTCTGTCGTTGTATCCTGCTTGCGTTGTTAGCGTTAGGTATAACTCACCACGATCAACATGAACATGATCTTGGCCATGAGAAGTTCCTTGAACTAGATACCGCACAACGCATCACCGCTCTGCCTCTGTCGTTGTATTTTACTTGCGTTGTTAGCGTTATAACTCACCACGATCAACATGAACATGATCTTCGCCATGAGAGGCTCCTTCATGAACGCGATGCCGCACAACGCGTCAGCACTCTGCTGGTTTTGTTGTATCCTGCTTGCGTTGTTCCTCATCATCCGACCTCTGCCTCGGGCCCTGGAATTAAATCTATAGTACATACAGGGTGGAAAGTTAAATGCTGGACAACTTTCTCTATGGGACAACATTGTTCTGCGATGTCAACATTCGTCCAATAGTTAAAGTTGTTCAGTTTGATGGTCTAAAGCACTTCCTAAAGTATGTAACGCATTTAAGTTTACACCCTATACAGTAAGGAAAAGTATCATTAACCTTTAAACCACAAGCCTACCCATCAAAAAGAACAACTTTTACTATGGGAGCAAACCGATCAGAGCAAAAAAAAATCTGCTGTCCTATACATAAAACTCCAATACCTACTCGACTCAAATGTATGCAACAGCAGATTTTTTTTGCTCCCATCGGTTTGATCCCATCGTAAAAGTTGTTCAGTTTGATGGGTAGAAACACCCTGTATAAGGGCTCCTTGTTTGACTACAGAACCTTAAAAAAGGAAGTTATATTACCTTTGACCAGTACGACGAGGAAACCCGAATCCTCTATGATTCACCACATCCATAGGTTTAATTTCAGCACTCTTTTCTGTATTATTATCTGCATTTGCACTATTATTATCCGCATTTGCACTATTATTATCCACATTTTCAAACCTATTATTAACTTCATTTCCACAATTTATTTTGTTTTCAACTTTATTATGTTCATTTGTGTCACTTATATTTGTGTCCAAGTCTTTTAAGTTAGCCTCATAAGCGTTTACTTTGTCTTCTATTTTGTTACTCAAGGACAAGAAATCGCATTTATCAATTTCTTTTAACATTTCACTTATTTTTGTGTCTTTCGTATTTGTGTCTTTCGTGTTCGTGTCCGTGTTATTTTTGTTTTGCTCTGGTGGTTGGAATTTTTCTAATATTTCTGCGAATCTTAACACTTTCGGTGTGCAGAATAGTTTAATTTTTTCCCAGTCAGACTCGTGTTTAGAGAATATGATGTCAGCGTAACATCTTATTTTTATAAAGACGGACGTGCATAGGCAGAGAAGCAAGAAATGTCTCTCGTATGGAACTTTGATTTTTAGTTTTTCTAATTTTGTCAGCAGGGAGAATGCTGCTTTGTCGGCTGCGTATGGACCTGAAATTAAATAAACATACAAATACAGATAAAGATTGAGATTTGATTCGATATAGCACAACATGGCTGTAACATGTTTATAATCAATAATATTGGAACAGGGTGTGCCATCTATATTGTATGAATTCAAGTTGTAATGCTTGACTTGCAAGTTGGTTGGTTGTAATACTTCCAGTAGATGGCGCGCACGTCCCCTTAAGACGTAACAGATTGAAAATTTCATTCTCTGGGTAGTGGGCTCGGTGGTGTAATTGGTTAGCACGTTTCCCCGCTTTGGAAGAGCGTGGGTTCAAGTCCCGCCCGAGACAAATTTTTCAATCTTTAATTTAAATACAGATAAGTTCTAACAAAATCTTTAAAATTAGCTGATTCTATTTTAAGGGGAGTATCAGACCATCAAACTGAACAACTTTCTCTAGGAAACCAATATCGAAATCGCGAAAAAAAACCGGCGCCGGGTGCCATGTATGACCTGCAGTAAAGGCATATTAATAGTGCAGGAAAAGTAGCTTATTTTGGAGGCAAAATTTGTACATCAATGAAACTTTGTATTTTAATTTTATCTTGGCACTAATGAGGATCTGCAAATTCCACCCAAAATTTAGGGGTCCTACCCTCTTCCAGGGGTATGGGTAGGGGGGGGGCATTTTGGAAAATGTACATTTCACAAACTAGCCGAGTGATACTTTCTATGTAATTTTTTGCGCTGAATCGAATGAGACCATCATCATGCTTATATGACTCATAAATAAATAAATATACTTACCCAACTGATCCAAAACGTAAATGAATTGGTTGAAGATATAGGTGGGTTCCATGGTGGGATCGGGAATGTTTTTGAACTCCTCATACATGTCTTCTCCGTAGATTTCAGTCGGGTCATACCTGGAGGCGCATAAAACAAAATAATTTAAACTATTGTAACTGAAGTGTGTCTGTACATTGAAGATATTTGCATGAAAAAGATTACGTTATGGTTTTTAGGGATCCCTGACTCGAAATCAACCTTTTTTCGAAATGTTGTCTCTTTGTTTGTGTGTTTGTTTGTGTGTTTGTTTGTTTATTTGTTCGCGCATCACGCAAAAACTTCTGAACCGATTTTGATGAAATTTTGTTTGTTTGATAGCTTATGATCTGGTATATAATTTGTGCGGACGATGTCGCGGGTAAACACTAGTGTTTAATAAATTAGTATTCCCACATTTTCGACTCGGTAACGTACAGTACGACAAGAAAAAAAAGGCCGATCGTCAATCTTCGTTTGCGCAGAGCAGGCCCGAGTCCCCGACAACACCCGAAGTCATTTAGTAATCAAAGAGTGCAAAGTCCGTCGGCAGCTCCTCGATTTTGATAATATTTTTCTCTCCTTCTGCAACGACCTAGTAAAATGCAGTAAAATGTCGATCTCGCTTCGCTCGCTCTAAGTTTTAAATAAAATCTCGAGCTTGAAGAAAAAAAACGAACGCTTCAACATTCATTTCGATATTCTTAAAAGTGAAAAGAACCTTTAAAATCATTCTAAAAATTTTCATTTCAATTTTTGTAGTCGGTTCGTAGCGCTCTTTCATTTTGGATGAAAACCCAAAATATAGACAAATCTTTAACATTGTGATGATGGCGCGAAACTGAACGGTTCGGTCGGAAGTCTGACGGCTTACGGTCGAGTTTAAAGTACCTACCCATCCTTGCTTTACTTAAGGATTTCAGTGGTTGTTTGACAACCACAGTGGTGGTTTGTACGTTACCGTTCAACATCCCTAAGATGTCATTTTTAGTTAATATAAATTTTTTTTTATCCTTTGTGGATGGTTTGAAGTACCAGCAAGCTTGAAGCTTTTTGTAATGTAGGTTTTGATAATTTTTAATGATTCAAAATTTAAAATTTGTATTTTCACACAATTATGTAAAACGAATGATATTTATCTGTGGAAACTTTTAGTTGGCAATTTTGTTTTGGTTATGTTGATACCCTATCCTGTAATTAGTCCGTAAGTTTTCCTAAAATGAATAAAATAAAATAAAATAAATAAATAAAAGGACACTTAAAATAAATTCCGAAATTTTCACCTCCTTAGCTCTCTTACAGACGAGCGACACTTTGCGGTCGCAGAAGGTCGCGCGACACACGGCGACCGTAATAGTAGATTACATACCGAGGACAGGAAAGTAAGAAAGGTCTCAGATCTCATGTAATTGTTGACCGAGGCGAAGCCTCTGTTATTTACTGTCCGAGGTTAGTATACTATTTTTCTTCTCGACGGAGGTGAAAGCGACAACTTCGTTTAGCGCAGCGGGACGATAATTGACGCTTTACGTCCGGAGGGATGAAAACTCTATTAGCGCGACCTAACCAATATAATGTTTGCTGAGGCGCGTACAGACGGCTTTGATGCCATCTGGCGTAAGAAAACGGCGTCACTGGCCAGCAGAGTGCGTGGAAGCAGCAACGGCATCCTGAACGTCATTGCCAATAAATTTAATAGTCCTCTGATGTGGTCCCTCACACAGAGGACTAAATCTGTGTTGAAATTTGTATACTAACGTAGTCTAAGACTTACTAACCGAGTTGTAACTAACTTAGACTAAGGCACAATTGTTACTAACCCCAATGGATCTGTGTTGTCTGAAATAATTTTTTTTTTTTTTTTTTTAATTTAATATACATAATATTAGTGTCTAAACACATTATGCCGAAAGTACGCGACCGAAGTTCGGCACGATTACGCCAGCAATGCTATTTGAATGAACGACGACACATTATGCCGAAATTACGTTGCGTTATAGCGTACAGCCGAACTTCGGTCGGGCGTAAGTTCAGCGGCAACTTAGTCTGTAGTGCACACATTATACGCGAGTTTACGCGACCGAAGTTCGGTTCGATTGCCGACGAAAATCCGGGGGCGGGGACTGAACAAAGTTACGCAAGTTTACGCAACTGAATTTCTGCCGCGTAAGTTCGGCGCTTATGGTGTGTCATATTACCCGAATACGTCGGAACATGGTCGGAACGTAAACTCAGCCGCGGATCTTCGGTCGCGTACTTTCGGTATAGTGTGTTTAGACACTTAATCTATGGCGTGACCCACTGCGACCCACGGCTACCGCAAAGTGTCGCTCGTCTGTAAGGCGAATGCTACACGCTCGATATTTATCACTCGATATCGGTCGATATTTATCGAGTCATATTCTGGAACGGCAAAACTATACTACACGATCCATGATACGCTATGCTACACTCGATAAATATCGCTACGATCCAAATATCGCGATAAATATCGAGCGTGTAGCATTCGCCTAAGAGCGCTTAGACATATCACACAAGCGTTTTTGAGAAGGTGATGTCGCAACTGCACTTCCGCGACATCTCAACTGAATCGCGACTTTTAATCATAGGTGTTGCAAGCGTTTAGCAAGACTGATTGATCTCAGGAATATCGCGACTATATCGTTCGGCCAACGCCTACGCTTACAAATCGCTCGTGTGATATGGCCCTAAAATTGTGCATTGCTTTAACTGATATAATAACTGACTGAATGCCGACTTTCTGCAAAATGCCTACTATTATAACTTTTTCAACACACTTGCTAGGTAAGTCGCTCTTATCGCACTGCTTTTAGGTTCATAATGCAGTTTATAAAACACGAGTGCGTTTTACTTTACATTACCGCACTAAATACTTGCGCGCGCATAACTAATTCGAACACAGGCGCACGATGCGAAAACATGACAACAATTCATTTTTCAGAAATAATTTTGTCTAAACATGTTTATGATGGAGTGACAGACGTCGCCACCACCGCTGCCAATCTGAAGTGGGACTGGGCTGGACATGTCTGCCGCATGCCTGATGACTTATGGGCCAAAATCACTACCAACTGGCTCCCAGTACAAAATCTGCGTCGAGGCAGACCTAGGAGAAGGTGGCGGGACGAAATCGATAGCTTCTTTAAGAACTGGCCCAACGAAGCGCAAGACAGGGATGCATGGAGAGAACGGAGGGAGGCCTTTGCCCAACAATGGGACACCGACGGCTGATATAATATAATAATAATAATGTTTATGAATGTTTATTTATTTTTTCCTCGCAAGTTTGTTGAAAAACGTCGTATGAAACGGTCATTAAAGTCTCGGCTTGTTTAACAGCACTCGCCTGCGACACTAGCTGAACTGATTTTGATGTTTGGTATAGAGATAACCTTTAAAAATTATATGCAGAAGAAGTCGCGAGAAACAACTAGTTAAATACAAAAGATAAAACACAATAAGAAAATTAAGGAATTTAATTACTTTTTTAAATTATTTCTAATAGAATGTACATTTATTACAATACAAAAATAATCAAGTATCTCTTATAGCTCTTATGACAAAATAACTTAACTAATATCAATAATACAGGTTGCTGATAATCTAGCAATGGTAGCCACGACATTCGTCAAATTCTTGTTTCGTCAAATTCTTATTTCGTCATATACTACATTCGTCAAGTCCTTGTTTCGTCAAATTGTAAAAACGACCAAGCGTGAGAACTCGCGCACGGAGGGCTCCGTACCACTATACAATATCAATTACCCCCCGACGCTGCGTCGGGGGTTAACAAGAATTTGTTTTCTCCAGGACCTTTAGAGACCGAGACCGACTCACACTTGGCCAGTTTTTATTATTTGTTGTTATACTGTAGATAATTTATATTATTTGTTGTTATAGTGATAGCAGATGTACGAAAGAGATATACGGAGCTAAAATGAGTGGATGTGTCGGCAGAGGGCGCCCTCGTAGGACGTATTCTGATCAAATCAGTTGCGTCCTACAAAAAGGGGAGGTGCGGAGTACTCGAAACCGACGGGCATGTATGAAGAGATGTATGGATGTGAATGAGGCAAAAGATGTATGTAAGGATCGTAGTAGATGGCGCACTCTGGTCTCTGCCTACCCCAATGGGAAAGAGGCGTGACGTTATAGATAGATATATATACTGTAGAGTCTGCCCCAATGTCCTCTGATGCGGAGCTAGCTGGCGGAGCGGAGAAACTGAGTTTTATCAACCAATAAGATTGCATGAAATCTTGGAGCTGAGATTTTATGCAATCTTATAGGTTAAAAAAAAACTCCGTTTCTCCGCTCCACCAGCTAGTTTCGCATCAGTGGACAGGCAGCCTGAAAAAACATGTTTCTTGTGTCCACACACAAGTATCCCATGCAAGAAAATTTAATTAATAATTATTTTTTATCTTGTACCCCTTCATTACAAGGTTTTTTAAATAACACGTTCTGTAAAAATTTCATCAACTTGCTATCTATTACGATTCAGAAGATATCTGCTGTTCCTTAGAAAATGGCAATAGCCGCATGAACAAAATGAAACATCTTTTTTTTCGCGATTTGGTCTCGTAATAAAAATTGTTCAGTTTGATGGTATGAAGCTCCCCCTAAATCCCACATCTCATTCCCCCGCTGACGCGACGCTCGAATTTCCTTCAATCCTTAAAACTTTCACCTTTCATCTTTCTCCCTATTTTCTACATTGCCTTCATCTTTCTTCCTATTTTCTACATTTCCTTCATCTTTCTTCCTATTTTCTACATTGCCTTCATCCTTCTTCCTATTTTCTACATTTCCTTCATCCTTCTTCCTATTTTTTACATTTCCTTCATCATTCTTCCTATTTTCTACATTGCCTTCATCTGTCTTCCTACTTTCTACATTGCCTTCATCTTTCTCCCTATTTTCTACATTTCCTTCATCTTTCTTCCTATTTTCTACATTGCCTTCATCTGTCTTCCTACTTTCTACATTGCCTTCATGTCATCCTACTTTCTACATTGCCTTCATCTGTCTTCCTACTTTCTACATTGCCTTCATGTCTTCCTACTTTCTACATTGCCTTCATGTCATCCTACTTTCTACATTGCCTTCATCTATCTTCCTACTTTCTACATTGCCTTCATGTCATCCTACTTTCTACATTGCCTTCATCTATCTTCCTACTTTCTACATTGCCTTCATGTCTTCCTACTTTCTACATTGCCTTCATCTATCTTCCTATTTTCCCTGCGAGAAGCCGCCTTAACAGGTATCACAATAAGACCACTACACATTATAAATAAACCAGAAACACAAAAAGCTACATCATAACCGAATTTATTCTTCAACGTGCTCGCAAGAGGCGTACTTACCAAGTTCCCCAACCCCAAAAACATCATAATCATGCCTGTAGCATTTGTCAACTTTTCTAAACCATACAACGATACCAAAATCACACCCCTCAAACACGAAATCGATAAAGAAAACCCGTAAACGCAACAGTACAGATACTGATAATAAACACTATAACTTAATACCGACATTATAGTGCTTACTCCCGCCATTGTGCCGAAACAAATAAATAATTTCAAGGGATCTATTTTACTAGATAAAGACGCTATAGTCAGTCGACCAAATAAATTTGCCAATCCTATAGTACTGACAAACCACGCGCAATGTTTAGGATCTATGCCTGCCTTCAAATTTCTATCCGACAAAAAAACGTATGGCACCAAATATCCTAGATAAGTCAATAAACCAGAACTACACAGTAACAAGCATGAAGGTTTTCTCAAAAGGGACGGGTCCATCATTGTATATAATACCCTCTTTGCAGAAGTATTGCATATCCCATGTTTCTCTTTCAGATCGTTCACAGTTGCGGCCCTCGTCACAGCCATATGGTATTCAAACCCAGTTCTATCTTCAGGTGAAACATCTAACACACTTTTTTTGTAAGCGGGTAAATTTTGTATATTCCCATCGTAGAACGCATCGTCTCTGTACATAGGTCGCGAATACGGCACGTGGGGTTCCCAGAAACATAAGCGAGAAAGCCAGGATTTCGTTTTTGATTCATTTTGTTTCCCAACTTTTATGTTCAAAGTTTTGTTAGTGCGTTTCTCGTGAGACGATATCAATGAGAGCACGTGTTTTAAATGTCTTTGGGATATACCTTCGGTTGGATGGTTAGGTGTTAATGTTAGTTTTGAAGCTTTGTTTAAAGAAGGACCAGGTTCTAGTTGATTTACCTTTTCCTGGTTATCGAGCACATTCTCTGCGGTTGGGTAGTCAAAATTAGATGGACCACCAAATATTCTGTTTTGATCTTTCAGTTGGGACATGACCGTTTTTGATTCTACCGCTGTCTCCTTCGTTAAAGTGAAAGAAAGTAAAGGACGAAAGAACATTGCTGTAAAGAATATAATACCTAACATACCAGAGTGTAACAAAATTGTAGATCTCCAACCAGCTAACTTAACAAAGTAAGTATTCAGTGGAAAAAACGTCATAATGCCAAAACTTGAGCCACAGGTCGTAATAGCCATGGCAAGAGCGCGAAATTTATCAAAATAGAACCCCACTACCAGCCCAGAAGACATATTAATCATGGCATAACCAAACCCGGCTAAGACACCGTAAAACAAGCACAAATAACCGTATGTACTTAAGAAATATGTCACAAATAAAGATGACGCACAAATAATAGATCCAGTCATACAGCATTCTCGGAAACCGAATTTGTTAATAACGGCTGAAGCTAGAGGGCTAGCGATGAAGTATAAGGCAGCTGATATAGAGTTAACGAAGGCGACTGGCGTATCAGAAAGATTCAAATCCTTCGCCATGTCATGTAATATACTGCCAAATGTGGATGATACTCCATCTAGGATCATTAGGTTTATGAATGAAGCGCACACAACAAGCCAAGCCCAAGGAGATTCGGCTTGAACTGTTATTTGAGCAGTTATTTCAGTTTCATCTTCGCTTAATTTGTCGGACACATTTACTACTCTACTTTGATTCACATTTTCATTTTTGTGTACTCCTTTTTCCTTAGTAGATTTTCCTGATTTAGTAGGACTTTCTGTTTCATTAGTAGATTTTTTTACTTCTTTAGTAGACCTTACTGATTCATTAGAAGAATTTTTAAATCTTATCGTTTTGTTAGAAGTTTTACTTGATGGATTTTCTTCTCCAATATATTTGTTTTGGTAATTTTTTGGTTCCATTTTATTTAGAGAAAAGATTTTCTTGAAGAATGTTCATTGATATCTGTTATCAATTATTTGTATGCTGTCTTTATGTTAATTTAATACGGACTTTGAGGAAATATATGACGCATAAACTGTCCGTAGATGTTCCTAAGTTATATATAACAGCACAGAATATTATAATACTGCCGTGATACGGTAAAAAGCGGCTAAATTTCTAAGATGCATCGCTCACAGCATGAGGGGAGAGGCGGTCGAAGAGCGGGGTGAGCATTATCGGAAGTGACGAGCAAGGAGTGAACATTCTGTACGTAGAACTATCATAATTCTGTGTCGTAAGTAAGCCGTTTAATCCGAGATGTTTATAATAATTATGTACCACGCTAATTTCCATACGGCTTTACCAATATGCGTCATGTATTTCCTCCGAGTTTGAATTTCATTTCATGTTTCTTCTTAAACATTGATTTCTACGATTTATTTATATAACTCGGTAGTAAACTGGAAGTGTCAAATTGTCGACTTGACAATGGTTTGACATTTGATTCTCGAAGTTTAGACCACGAAGATGGCAATAAGATGAACACAGATGAACACCGTATAGATTGTATGGCGTGCGTGCGTGATTGAGGCTAGGAAGAAGTATCAGAACTGGAATACTTTTTTTTAAGACGAAACATTTGCATCGGTTTTCTCTTTTATACGTTAAAAAAATTCCATATGAATAAAGGGTTGGATAGACTTTTGTCTATGTCACCTTTCGTGCCAATGAGACCGATTATCTATAGAAACTTGATATAATTATGTATATACGAACTAGAGTTGTTCATGTCACTTCAATTACTCCTATCGATAACATTATCGATAAAAATCTAAATCAAAGTTTAAACGTAAAAGTGAAGAAAAGAGAAGCTAATACCATAATAAATTATGAAAAATCTAAACTATTACAAACTGTAACTGAAATGTGTCAGTCTGTACATTGAAGATATTTACAAAAAAAAGATTACGATATGGTTTTTAGGTATCCCTCGACTCGAAATCAACCTTTTTTAGAAATTTTGTCTGTCTGTTTGTTTGTTTGTTTGTTTGTTTGTTTGTTCGCGCATCACGCAAAAACTACTGAACCAATTTTGATGAAACTTTTTTTGTTTGATTGCTTATGATCTGACTTAAAATCTGGTATATAATTTGTGCGGACTAATTCGCGGGTAAACACTAGTGTTTATATAAAATTTGTTGCCATAATCAAGCAGTTTATGTCAAAAATGTGACAGTTACGAAGAAAATAGCACATAAAGATTGGAGATTAAACGATAGTTTAATACTCTTTATGGGCTGACTTTTTTTATAAATAAAAAAGGTACCATTTAACTTTTTATTTTATTTACTGATGAAACCAGCAGCTATGCAGGAATGGCATAAGGCATAAAGGAAAGGAAAAGTATCATTAACCTTTAAACTACAACCATAAACCATAATCAGGCTGTTCCATACTAAACTGCAATACCTACCCGACTCAAATTTATGAGACAGCTTATTTTTTTTTGTTCTAACTGATTTGCTCCCATACAAAAATTGTTCAGTTTGACGGGTAGAGTATGTAGTTTAAAGGTTAATGATGCTTTCCTTACACCCTATATAAACTTAGTATTTATTTGGTATTAATCTCAACTTGATGTCTTCCTGAACACTCTCCTTGGATGTTGACGGCTCAACCAATTCCGGTCTGGAAGGTCTGGAATGCCTTGGAACCGTCTGCAAAATAATAGTAATAAATTAATGTAATGACAAAGATGTAACAATTTTGTATAACTAGGTCTACCAGAATCTCATGGCATAAAAAAGTAAAAAAAGATATTTATTCCACATGGTAATGCCAAACTGTAGTCTGTCTAGTCAAAGTAGGCCCTTCACAAACTGCGACTTTTTGCAGCGATAATTATAAATGCGCGGTTATTAATCGTGTCTGTAGCGATGCGATGGCGTTTGTACCGAATCAAACGCGCGTGTGCATTGCGACAAAGATTGGCAACGAATGACTGATCAAATATTATGAATGTTTTCAGTCGAGGCTGTATTGTGGCTGTATCGCGTTTGCATCGATGCTGTATCGCGACTGAATCGATGCAGAAGCGCTGCAAAAAGTCGCAGTGTAAAAAGGGCCGCAATCCAATTACCCCAGCGTTGCTTACTCTAAAATTTTATTTCCTTATTTGCCATCAGATTTTGGTACACCGTGTGCAATTGTCGATAATTAAGTCGTAGTCGTGGGTCAACACTAATGGCATAAAATAGAGTACATAAACTGTCAGTGCAAACGAATTTATGATTTTAGTTTATAATTTCGGTAAACAAAACAGGTTGAAATGATACTCCACATTAGGTAACACATTCACAATGAAAAAAGCTTTACTCTGAATGAATTATTTCATTCATTACCTAGGTCAACACCTTAGAAACAGTAGTCGATTACTTACCGATGGAAAGGTATCTTTTGATTATTTTGTGTTGAAATTCCTCTTCTACTAATACAGCCAGTGGCCACACAAGCCATGTTGCTTAAAAATACGCTAACAATATTAATTTTTCAAATTAATGCTAAACTCGTATTTTACTAGCGCACAATAAAATTGAGACGTTGGTCCCAATTGGGAACCAATATGACTCGGAAGCTTACTCTTTGACGTTGAAGACGGTGACATTTATCTATGTTTGTCTTTTTTTTCACACGAAGCTATACCATAACCAAGAATGAGAAAAATGAGGCCATAGTTATTTCGTTTTAAATAAAATCGGTCCATTCTTGATCCAACGTCCCTGGATTGAGGGGTGTTCTGTCGCCCGGGGCACAGACCGATTTTGCCGCCCCCTTATCTTTATAAGAAGACTTACACAAAAAAAACGGAGCGCGAGCGCAGCGAGCTCGAAATTTTTTAGCACAACTATTAGGGGTGTGATCGGATATCTTTGGGTTTATCCATGCGAAAATAGAAACTTAGAGCGAGCGAAGCGAGCTCACGTCTTTTCTCAATACGAATATTTTTGGGTCCAGGAGCTTTTTACGTATAAAACCTGTGCAAAGTAACCTAATTAAAAGAAGAGATCGAGCGAAGCAAGCTCGAAATTTTTAGCACCGCGTTACGGTCGAATCTCTAGAAATATGTGTAGGTACAGTAATTAATCCCAATTTTGCCGCCCCTAGTAAAGTGCCGCACGGGGAATTTGCCACCCCCCCCCCCCCCCCCCCACACTATTATTAGGTTGTATTAACACTTACCTATGTTCATTAATAAACTGCACGGCGTCACAGACGGTGGTTCTCATGTAGCTCTCCAACTCGATGTACTCTTCGCTGAGCTGATCAACGGGCTGAATTGTACTCTATTATCAGCTCTTGTTTTATTAACACTTACCTATGTTCATTAATGAACTGTAAGGCGTCTCCGACGGTGGTTCTCATGTAACTCTCCAGCTCGATGTAGTCTTCGCTGAGCTGATCAACGGGCTGAGATGATTTGTATTCAATTATCAGCTCTTTGGGTTTTATTACCGTTGACGAGAACCTGCAATATCAACATTATCATGAAGAAAATATCAACTGTAGAGGCGATGGCATGTTTTGATATTTGTTTGTTTGATATTGAGGTGAAGCAATTTTTTAATTAAATTAAATAACAGTGTCGTGTGAACCCCAAACGTGAAAGTTCAAAGTTATTGTTCTGCAATTATAGGCTGTCAGCGTTTAGTGATAAGGTATAAAATTGTATGTAAATTTTATTTATTTATTTAAATATTTGCAGTCACAAGTTATAGAGATGTTATATAATAAAAAATAAGTACAGGTGACGCCCTGTGAGGGCACAGCAAACATAGAAAGCCACTAGTTGTCGTATCTATTAATAATTACTTAATTAGTCAAATATGATTTCTTAATCTTGTACGTTGGCAGAGGGGAAATGCTAACGCGAGGCGGATCCCTTTATAAATCGTCTAAGGTATGATAGTATTGAACAAACGCTGAAAATTTCGAAACGGTAAAAAAAGTATTTGTCCCTTGCAATATTCGAACGCAAACTTCAGCTTAGAAAGCAGGTCAACTGCCAACTGAGCTATCGGTCAATCAAATTTATTCTCACCTCTTCCCCCCATCAATATCTTCAGCTAAATCCATCTGGCAACACAAGTCTTTCTCCAATTCTTCTATTTTCCACTCCAATTTCTCATACATTTCGAAATCATCCAAATTTTCATACGCGCCTATTTCTTCTCCAGCCAATTCTCTTTTTCTTTCTTTTTGATCTGTGGTCTCTATTCCTTCGTCTGATTCTGTTTTGTTATCTGTGGTTTCGATTTTAGGTTCTTCAGTTTCAGTTTTTGTATCTGTAGTTTCGTTATTTTTTAATTCAGAATCTTTATTAGTAGTTTCTACTGTTTCTACCATTTCTGGTAGTTTTTCAGTATCGCTATTGTCAGTTTTGTTGCTATTGGTAGTTTCTGAATCTTTCTTTGTTGATGCGAATAGAGGGTAGGTTAGTGCTAAGATTCTTGGTCTTTTGTCTCCCTCGCACTCTTTGTAATGTTTCATTATCTGAAAGAGAAGAATATCGTTAGAATACCATGTCTAATTTTAAGTTAATTAACGTTAATTATTATTTTAAACTAGCGGCGCCCGTGACTTCAAACGAGCAGACCACTGAATTGAAATAGGTACTCATAACTTTTGATTGACTGATTTTAGACGGCCCGACAGCACAGTCTGTAGTGAACCTGCCTGCTGTGTCGAGGGTCGCGGGTTGGAATCCCGTAAAGGACAAATATTTGTATGACGAATATGAATATTTGTACCCGAGTCATGGATGTTTGTATCTATATATGTATTCTATATCGTTGTCTAGTTATCATAATACAAGTCCAGGCTAGATTCTGGAACTTTATATGTAACTAGATATTTTTTTTTTGTTTTTCAAATTTCAAATACTTTATTTCATAAAAATATTCAATATAGGAAAGTCCCACAAAACCGTTTCCACGGTTTGTCTGTGAGATCAAGAGTCTCAGTACAATAATATTTTAACATAAAACATAATACAATTCTTAATACTGAGTATCTATTTATTGAATGGAGTTGAGCAGATGGATTTTAAATAATCTACCAAACCTTCGTTTGTTTTCTTCGGTTCTTAATGAGGGTGGCATTTCATTATACAATGATGGCAATTTACGTTTAAGTAACCTGCCTCCAAAATAGTTGTTGACTCTTTCGGTTTGAAATTGTGACATTTGTGTGACACTGTCCAAGATATTTACTGATTGCGACGAAATAAAGCCTAAAAAACGGTTCAGTAGTGTTTAAGTGATGCGTGCACAAACAAACAGACAGACAGCCGGTGCCAAGTGCGAGTCGGACTTGCGCACAGAGGGTTCCGTACCATCTAAACTATTATAAAACTGTAACAGAAGTGTGTCTGTACATTGAAGATATTTACAAAAAAAAGATTACGATATGGTTTTTAGGTATCCCTGACTCGAAATCAACCTTTTTTAGAAATTTTGTCTGTCTGTTTGACTGTTTGTGTGTTTGTTTGTTTGTTTGTTTGTTCGCGCATAACGCAAAAACTACTGAACCGATTTTGATGAAACTTTTTTTGTTTGATAGCTTATGATCTGACTTAAAATCTGGTATATAATTTGTGCGGACGAAGTCGCGGGTTAACACTAGTTATCTATAAAAACGAGAAAAAAAATCACGTTTGTTGCATGGGAGCCCCCTTAAATATTTATTTTATTCTGTTTTTTAGTATTTGTTGTTATAGCGGCAACAAAAATAGATTATCTGTGAAAATTAAATATCATGGTTCATGAGATACATCCTCGTGACAGACGGACAGACGGACAGACAGACAGACAGATGGATAGAGGAGTCTTAGTAATAGGGTTCCGTTTTACCTGTGCACTCCCCTAGTAAAAGTAATTGTTGACCGAGGCGAAGCCGAGGCCTACAAACATTTCTTATTTTACAGTACGAGGTTAGTATACTATATTTCTTCTCGACGGAGGTGGAAAGCGACAACTTCATTTAGCGCAGCGGGACGAGAATTGAAGCTTTCCGTCCGGAGGGAAGAAATAACTATTAACAATAAAAATTTAACTCACAAACTGTAAGCTTTCGTCCCTGGACACTAGATGACAGCTGTCCAATATCAGAACATTGATGGTCGGCATGAGCAGCAGTTTGTCTTCTAAGATCTTCTTCAGTACTGGTGACGTGCACACTATGACCTGCAACGAAATAAGAAACCACTTTATAGCAGTAAGACCAGGAAAATAAGTCCGGTCTTCAATGGTATCGATTCGGTATTGCCACGACTTAACTTAACTAAATTTATTCCTGTCATTTTCTAACATTCGACTAAGAAAAGAGACGGAAAACCAAGAACTGACTTTAGTGCTGTCAAAGTGACGCTACACGCCCAAAATAAGATGGCATCATAATGCACGCCATCTTATTTAAGGCGTTTTTGGGCGTGTAGCATCACTTTGACAGCACTAAAGTCAGTTGTTGGTTTTCTGTCTCTTTTCTTAGTCGAATGTTAGAAAATGACAGGAATAAATTTAGTTAAGTTAAGTCGTGGCAATACCGAATCGATACCAATCTTTGTCTCAGACCAGGAGTGAGATTTTTGAATGTCATACGTCGAACTCAGCAGTAGCAAATGTCCAAATTACTCTGGAGATATGCATCTTTCTACTGGTGAATTGACTTTCAAAAATAATACTTCAGGAGTGCGATTTTTGAAAGTCAAATCAGCAGCAGAAAGATGCATATCTCCATAGTTATTTTGACATTTTCAACTGCTGAATTCAGCGAATGAGATTCAAAAATCGCACGCCAGACCAGCGACCCGGTGAATTATCGCAATCACGTCTCCATTATTTGAAGCTCTAAGGGTAACATAGATGGAATGATGGCCCGTCTAAATATACGCTTACCTCGATGGCATTCTATACACATGGTCTCACCACTTTATACGGGGTCCTTCTTAATATTCTGACACTTTTTAAGGGGATGATCAGACCGTCAAACTGAACTACTTTCTTTATGGCACAAACATCGAAATCGCGAAATAAATCAGCTCTTCCATACAAAGCTGCAAACCTACTCGAGCTAAATGTATGGGGCAGTTGATTTTTTTTTCGGTATTTCGATGTTTGTCCCATAGAGAAAGTTATTCAGTATGATGGTCTGATCGTCTCCTAAAAAAGTGTCAGCATTTTAAGGACCCTGTATAATCAATCTTACAGAGCTACTCCGTTAAAGAGGAAAATAGATTGCCGTACAGTCCATTAACCGAATGTAGATCGCGTCGGTCATGCGTTAGGCACGAAATCAATTGACCAATAGAAGCAGATCATTTTTGGTGCGCAACTGTAGAGAATCGTCATTGGTTAGCACGTTTTGAAAAATCTGCGCATGTATATCAGTAAGCATTAAAAACTTTGTACTACTGTACCTCTTTCTCATTGATCTCAGCCTCCCAATCGTCGACGTCCTCGTAAGTCAGGGCTTGCGTCACGGCCAGGTCCGTCAGTATGTTCAGCTCGTACGCGACCACCTTGACGCGAGACGCCCGGGTCACGTACACTGAACGCTGACGCCCTTCGAAGAGCGACCTGAAAGTATAGAGGTTGTAATTGACAACATTTAATTTTTTTAACAACCAGTTTTTAATGAAAAATATAAAAATAGGTTAAAAAATAAGAGATATGTATTTTTTCGATTTAATTTTTAACTGATATTTATATTTTTAATTTACTTTTGAATTTTCTGAAAAACGTAGGCTTTATGGCCAAGATACCTTGGCCTCAATAACATTAAAAATAAAAACTGTCGAATACAATAGAAAAGCCAAGCAGGCAAAGGAATAAAGTCTCATTCAACCAATATTATATTTTTCAGTATTTTTCAAATAACTCGAGAAATAATGGATAGAAAAATCTTATAATTTTGATATAAGCTTTGAATCACATAATCTCCAAATGCTTTTCTTTTTTTGGAACCTTTCTTAAAATGAAATGTTCTCAATTAAAAATATCAAATACCAGGAGATTACAGGTTTCTTACTCTGAACGTTATTGCCGAACACATTATTGAAAGGTGACGAAAACAAATGTCTTGTCAACACAAAAGATCCCATTCAGTCAAAGTGGCTGGCATGCTATAGCATTATCATTATTATATGTTTATATATGTTATTCCCAAACTCGATTTATATGTTAGTCACAAAGAGAATACTGTTTTGCTCCAAAACCAATCTTTGTCATTTTGATAGATACCTAATCCCACAAACTCTTGACATTGGAAATGAAGTGCTAGTCACAAGGGAGTTCATTAATTTATGAATAAAAAAGTCCATATAAGTACACTTATGTATGGCAGTGAGTGTTGGGTATGGCAGAAGAAGCATGAAAGTAAAATTAATGCTGTTGAAATGCGTTCCTTGCGAAGCATCTGTGGAGTTACGCTGAGAGATAGAGTGAGAAATTGTGTGATTAGAGATCGATGTAAATTGAAAGAAGATGTTGTGACAAGAATAGAGAAGGGTATGCTTCGTTGGTTTGGTCATGTGGAGAGGATGAGTGATAGCAGATGTACGAAAGAGATATACGGAGCTAAAATGAGTGGATGTGTCGGCAGAGGGCGCCCTCGTAGGACGTATTCTGATCAAATCAGTTGCGTCCTACAAAAAGGGGAGGTGCGGAGTACTCGAAACCGACGGGCATGTATGAAGAGATGTATGGATGTGAATGAGGCAAAAGATGTATGTAAGGATCGTAGTAGATGGCGCGCTCTGGTCTCTGCCTACCCCAATGGGAAAGAGGCGTGACGTTAAAGATAGATAGATAGATAGATATAAGTAACACTTACCCCCTGATCTTATAAGCGTCCTCGTGAACGAGCCGTGTGGCCACGAAGGAGGCGTACTCTACGGCGAGCGTGTTGCGGGCGCTCGCCGCCGCCGCCAGCCGCGCCCCGCCCTCCGCCGCCGTGAAACGAGAGCAACACGACTCCATCTGCCATACACAGTACAATCACATGTAGGGTTGACACTTTTTTGGGTCCCCCAAGTCCACCGAGGGGGGGGGGGACAGGGTTCGAAATTATCAAGATAATTATTTTCGTTGATAATTATCGGATAATTATGGATATATAAATATTATCTTGCTAAAGATCGACCGGGGTGGAGGCACACTGTCCAGAATAAGGTTTTCAACTTTGAGGCTAAGCGTAGGGCTGATCTCGATGCCAAGCGCGATGAACTTAAAGCCAGACCACCCGCGGCCATCCAATACAACTATCGTAATGGAAAATTGACTTGTAGCCTATGCGGACGCACTTTTAAAGCCAAGATAGGCTACATCAGCCACCTGAGAGCACATCAACGAAGCTCTCAAAGTCAACAGCCATAATCAGTTGCTGTGGTCGAACACGGCCATGAAGCATCATCATCAATTATCGGATAATTATCCAAGCTGATTCATAGTTTTGAGAGAAATTTCTGACTAAAAGTTCTAAAGTAGCTTTTTTTGCTTTAATACACTCTTATCCAGACCAAACAGCACCTAGTCTTTGGCATAATAACACGATAATAGTTTCTCATCTCAATGAAAATTGAGAAAAACTACAGAAAACTGTGAAAAAAAATATTTCATTGTTGGGAGCTACTTTTTTCGCGAATCGTGGTCGAAAATACATGGCGTGACATTGCCAACGCAAGCTTTTTGTGTTTCCGATAAATTTTATAATTATCAAGATAATTATCAACGTATAATTATCAAGATAATTATCATGATAATTATCAAGATTATTATCAATGATAATTATCACTTCGAACCCTGGGGGGGGGATGAAGAAACCCACCCTTTTTTTTAAATAAAATAAGTTTTGAGGTTATAATAACCCAAAATGAATGTTTTTTTGTAACCCACTGCTCGGGAGGAAGGGGTGAAGGGCAATACCCCCTCCCCCCACACGCTGGTGTTTCCTCAACCCCCCCCCCCCCCTTTAGGGGGTGGACTTGGGGTACCGCCCCCCTGCCCCCCTCCACACCCCTAAATTAGTGCCGCACCATTCTAAACCCAACCCATAACGCACATTCTGTGAAAATTTCAACAGTCTAGCTATAATGGTTCAAAAGTTAAAGCCCTAAATAGGTAGGACAGACGGACGTACAATGTAGGCTTATGCATACCGTCCCGTTTTTCACCCTATAGGTACAGAACACTAAAAACAGATTTATTCCAATTAGAACTACTAATTAATTGCCACGGACCTGAAAAAAAGATGGACGTAATGTGACACTAAAAAGATGTGAAGCATGCAAGGTCCAACATTTTCGTTTGTTCTACAAGGGACCTACACTCACACAGATGCACTAGCTCTAGGCGCAGGTCCGACACCCGTCAGCATTATGTACCGCGTGACAGCACGCACTCAAAAGAAATGGGTGCTTCACTCGTGATTAGACGAGATTACGTCCGTCTTTTTTTCAGGTCCGTGTGTCTAGATATAACAGTTCAAAAGTTAAAGCCCTAAATAGGTAGGAAGGACGGACGGACAATGTAGGCTTATGCTAGGGTCCCGTTTTCGGGTACGGAACTTTAAAAACAGATTTATTCCAATTAGAACTACTAATTAATTGCACAGAATCAAATTCCCATTTCAATTGAGAAATTGTTGGTAAAGTGCGCGAGCCAAGTTATTAGAGTGTCTGAGACAAGTATAGGACATTCATCGGCGATAAAAAGGTTGAATAATCACCAAAAAACACTAAAATTAAACGTAAACCGATAATGCATTTTGTGAACCAAAAACGTTTAGAGGTTATAAACTTTAAACAAATATCATATTACACTCACTTTTAGCGTATTCCTTCACTATTACGAAGTAAACTGACACAAGAACTCTTTGTTATTGTCCCGTAAATGCAAACAATCCATTGTTTTCACTTCAAAACAGGCATGAAATAAGATAACATTAAAATTCTGAAAGTCGGTGTTTTTTCTCAGTAAGTTGAAGTACTGTTCGGTAGCAAGCTAGTGGGAAAGTAGCTTCGGTTGATTTATCACGTGAAAATCGCTGAAATCACTGTAATTACTGTTAATTATTGTGTAAAACAACGAAAAACAGAAATTCGCAATCGCGTAGCAACTGAAGCGAGATCAGTGACGTTTAGCGTTTTGTTATTGGTAAACTCTTTTTCAGCATGAAAAACTGAGCAATAAATGGTTGGTCTGGACATCACCCAGTACCCTTCTTCAGCTACGTTTGGAGAAATTTTCCTCAATTCAGTTGCTTTTACTGTGCCTTTATTCAACTTATTGAAAAAAAATGTGATAATAAAAATAAACATTGAATAAACTAGCACTAACTAAACGCGTCGCAAATTTTAGAAACGTAATCGATCGATTATAAAATTAAACAAAGTACAACACTACAAATGTCAAAGAAAAATAGCTAAGCTGGAATCGGAATTTAAAAAATTTGGTTCCGTACAATCTTTTTTTTATAAAATCACGTTTACATCATAAGTTTGGTTAAAATAAGTCGGTACTTTGCTGTACCTAATACTTTCCTACTACAGTGAATTTTAAACTATTAACCTTCAAAAATGTTGGATGAGACTTTAGTCAATTTACTGAACTATTTTTCTCTCTTTAGGCCTTGAAGGTCCTTGAAGATCACGTCTTTTTTCACTTTTACTTTACGGACCCCTAATTTCTTAAAAACACCTGTCGATGTTTAGTTATAATTTAAATTGAATTTTCTGTACCAATTACTCAATTTTTACCTAAAATTGACACAAAAATGGAAAGAATAAACAATTTAGAGAAAGAAATAGCTGAAATACGTAAGAATTTACACGAGAAAGAGAGAGAATTATACGAATTGAAGAAGGAATGGGTCCCGGTAAGTTTGCGAATTGTTTTTACTTGATTTTTTAAAGATAATTGATAATTTTGATACGTGAGAATCCGATGTAAATATATATTATCTTTATCTAAACTATTATAAAACTGTAACTGAAGTGTGTCTGTACATTTAAGATATTTACAAAAAAAAGATTACGATATGGTTTTTAGGTATCCCTGACTCGAAATGAACCTTTTTTAGAAATTTTGTTCGTCTGTTTGTTTGTTTGTTTGTTCGCGCATCACGCAAAAACTACTGAACCGATTTTGATGTTACTTTTTTCGTTTGATATCTTATGATCTGACTTAAAATCTGGTATATAATTTGTGTAGACGAAGTAGCGGGTAAACCATAAAGGTGTTATACCAGGAATAGAGGAACATACAGCTGAGAGAGTGAGATGTACCTAGCGGCACCACTGTATAATAGAAAGAGATACATGACGCGAGGCAATAGAACCGTTTTCTAGCCACTAATAAATTTTTACAATTCTGTTTCCGTGAATAATTGTGAATCTAGATTCCAAGTTAAATCGTAGATAATTTTATGAAATATGCTGACTGACACTACTTCATTAATTTATCTACAATTTCATGTTAGACTCCGAATTATAGACAATATTCGAATTTTTAAAAACATCCAAAAAAGGTTTCATTTGACAACTCACTACTACGACATTTGTTTGTTGCTCTATTCCTGTAAGGTATAATACCTTTATGGGGTAAACACTAGTAATATAATAATCTTTAGAGTCGGGTTGTAGGTCTGCTATAGGGTAGTCGCATCGCGAGTCGATTGTTGGTTGCCCCCTCCCCGGCCTACAACAAAGCTCCAGTGGTGGCTCAAGATAGTGTTCTTTTCGAAAAACAATCCTTGAAGTCACCAAAATACAAGTTACCGTACAACGTCAAGCACTCTTGCTACAAAAACTAGACATTGGCAAAATCATCACATACCCAAGATGGCAGCCATTTTTTTAAATATAGAATAGAATAGAATAGAATAATCTTTATAAGCTGATGATGATGTATTGTTTCAGTTTCAACAGACTAACGGACAAACCCAACAGGCTTCAGAACAACAAGATTTACATACAGGTGGAACTGCAAAATTTGGTGATAGATTACCTAGATGGGCAATTGAGAGGTAAAATACATACTTTCTTAACACTTTCGCTGCTGATGTGACCTACGGCGTAGTTCGGCGAAAAATGGGCCGCAGTGCTGAAGAACCCACATAACGAGTCAGTTATATATTGCACTAGTGTTTTCCCGCGACTTCGTCCGCACAAATTATATAAGTACCAGATTTTAAGTCAGATCATAAGCTATCAAACAAAAAAAGTTTCATCTAAATCGGTTCAGTAGTTTTTGCGTGATGCGCGAACAAACAAACAAACACACTATTTTGTCAATAGATGGCGCTGCACGTCATTTAAATTGCGCTATAGAGTGTCATTTGAATTTATATGAAGTGAACCTCAACTTTTTTGCTCCTTATGGTTTTACGGTTTTATAATAGTTAAGATTTCGGCTGTGCTTATGACTTACCGCGCGAGTCACCGACAACCTTACGACTGCGCGGGTAACCCACGAGACGAGCCAGTTTATCGTTCGACTGTGCGCACGACCTACAAGGGGGGTCAAGCTTCGCTTGTGCTCATGACCTACTGCGTGAGTCACTCACACCATACGCCTGTGCGGGCCGACCCACGAGGTGAGCCGCTTTGGTCATTTTACATTACGACTGTGCGCACGACCTACGAGGGGTGTCAGTTTTAGCACTGCGCGAGGATCATAATTTTGAGCTTAGCAGCGAAAGTGTTAATATGCTGGCTTTTTATGGGGATTTTGATGTTTGTTCCATAATGAAAGTTGGTCAGTTTGATGGACTGACCAGTAGTATATTTTATAGTACTCTGTGGTCTGACAGAGACATTAAAAAACTGCCTGAATATTCTTCTTATTGTGTGGGCAGCAAGCCCTGGTGTCAGAGTTTTTTCAGACAGCCTTATGGCCTCTGACATGGTTTTTATGTATCGACTACTACCACCACAGATAGTAGCTGGGACCAACAGCTTAATGTGCCATCCAAAGCACGTAATTCAGCCTGCAATGTCCTTACAAACTGGGGGAAAACGCACAAAGTGACATGTCACAGGTGTGAATCGAACCCACGACCTCCGTGTCAAGAGCCCAATGCTCTTAACCATTAGGCTACGGAGGCAGTTCAGCATATTAAGAGGATAGGCGGGCTGAATTGCTAATTTGGAGAATAGGTCACTTTTCCGACTGTGTACATATTTATCAGATCCGCCCCACCCATACACCCCACTGACTAGAGTGCGAAAGAGACAACTGCAGCTCGGACCGATTTTATGTACAAAAAATCGACGAAATCTGCATTTCGTATTCCCCTGTTTTCTCCTCCGAAAATAAACCGATTTTAATCATTCTTTCAAACATAATATGAGAAAGACTTTGGCTATGTCCATACGTTTCCTTTTTTTTGTTTGTAGTCGTCAAATTTGTTTACTGGATGTCTGAAAACGGGCGGTAAAATGGGTCATTTTCGAAGGTCCCTAGTTTTTACAGTAATTAATTAATGCAAAAAAGCAAAACATAGGGACATGGCAGAGGTGACATAGATTGTATGGTAAGAAAATATTTGCTCTAGTGTTATTTATTATCCAGGGAGAAAACAGGGGAATACGTTTGTATGGAGAAAACTGTACTCATCTATCCTCTTAAGTTGGACCTTGTACATTCTGATTTCGGGAAGTGATAAATCAGACCTTTTGCTCACAGATACAGCCGTCAAATCCTGCTGCCTAACATCGGAGTGGCTGGTCAGGAGAAGCTATGTGCAGCCAAGGTGCTGATTGTAGGAGCTGGTGGGTTGGGGTGTCCTGCGGCCCTCTACCTGGCCGGTGCTGGCATTGGTGAGAACAACAATAGTAGATTACATATCGAGGACAGGAAAGTAAGAAAGGTCTCAGATCTCATGTAATCGGCTTCGCCTCGGTCAACAAACATGTGATCTGAGGCTTTCTTATTTACTCTCCGAGGTTAGTACACTATTTTTCTCCTCGACGGAGGTGGAAAGTGACAACTTCGTTTAGCGCAGCGGGACGACAATTGACGTTTTCCGTCCGGAGGAGAGAAATATACACATATCCTGGGAGTGTCAGAAGCTATGTGCAGCCAAGCTGCTGATTGTAGGAGCTGGTGGCTGGGGTGTCCTACCTCTACCTGGCCATGCTATGACTTACTAAGTTCCTTACATGTTAATTTAACAGGTGTGATAGGCATAGTGGACTATGACACTGTGGACGTAACAAACATCCATAGACAAGTTCTGCACGGAGAGAGCGACCAGGATAGAAGCAAGGTTGAGTCCGCAGCGCATGCTTTGAGAAAGTAAGTGTTTTTTTATTTATAATTAATGGACTTCTTGCTTGTGCGTTAGCGCCGCATTTCCACCAGTGTCAAGCGGTTTAAGGGAGTATATATCCAATCTCGAGGATTGTTTTTGAGTAAGAACAACTGTGAAGGATTCTGGTGCCTCATGGCAGGCTGAAACGCGAACCGCGCAAACACCACGCGAGAGACAAGTGTTCGGGGCAAACCCTGCAACGTGACTCCGTTTTTATTTATAACTGTTGTGGAGGAACTAAGGTGGAATGTTCCTCCATTGAAAAGGGAATATCTACCGCTAGGTGTGAAGCCTGGGGACCGGCCGTGGTCCAACAGTTCTTAGTTGGACCTTGTATAAACAGGGTGAAATTTAAATCATTAGCATCCTTTTAATGTAAAGGTCTACCCATCAAACTTAACTACTTTTACTAATCAAAACGATAAAACCAAAAAAAAAAAAAAATAGCTGTTGCATACATTTGAGTAGAGTAGGTTTGCAGTTTTGTATGGAACAGCTGTTTGTTTTTCGCGATTTCGATATTGGTCCCATAAAGAAAGTTGTTCAGTTTGATGGTCTGATCATCCCCTTAAGGGGCTAACTCCTGGTTTTTGGGTAACTTTGTAACCATTTTATTCATTAATTATGACATTTTTTGAGCTGAAAAATAAACTGAACCATCTACACGATATGAGAAGTGATGTGGTTTTTCTAGAAATCGATTTTAATGAATAAAAACCGAAGAAAATGGAATCTAAAGTCACCCCTTTTTCCCAGTTGTAACCATTTTACTCTTACATTTTAAATCGGAAGAAAATGAAACTTTACAATATTGTTCACAACACAATTTAGAATGATGTGGTTTTCTTACTTTTTTAGAAATTAATAAAAAATCATCTCATTTTTCAAAGAAAACAGCTAAATTCTGACCGGAGCCACACGCTCGTTCCCATCGATTTGTATGGGGAATTTTGGCCCGGGAATGATACGCCTTAAAATGGTTTCAGTTATTTTTTTTAGTCAAAGTCAAAGTCAAAGTCAATATAATTTATTCAATATAGGAGCTTGAAGCACACTTATTAAACGTCAAATCTTTTTTAAGCTACCACCGCGTCGGAACGTGTTATCGTTGTAGAGAAGATGCGGCCAGAAACTCTACAACATAACACGACTTAAAACCTTCGATCAAAATAAAATGAATGGATAGGCCTAAAGCGCGGTAAGTTGAAGCAAACTACTGGTGCACTGGTACATACAAACTAGCGCCATTATCTGTCAAATCTAGGGCACTTTCATACAAGTGACAAGTAAAAATTTCATTTGTTTTGCCTCATTTTTCTGGTTTGAAATGTTCGCTTAAGGCCTATCCATTCATTTTATTTTGATCGAAGCTTAAAACTATTACAATATAAATTCTTAAGCTACTGTTATGTATACAATAATACATAGTCTATCTAATAAAATAGTTGATACTTTACAGTAATGTAAATAAACTATAAGTTAGTGACCTCAGACCCAAGCATTTTGATCATTTAAATAATCATCCAGTTTATAATACGCTTTCTTACAGATAACATTTTTGATCTTAGTTTTAAACATGTTTTCGGAAAGATTCAAAATGGTCTCGGGGATTTTATTATAACAACGTATACAGTGACCCATGAAAGACGTGTTGACCCTACTAAGCCGAAAGTGCGGAGATATCAGTTTATTTTTGTTTCGAGTGTTGTAATTATGGACATCACAATTTTTTGGAAACAAAGACAAATTTTTTCTTACATATAAAATGTTTTCATAAATAAACTGTCCATAAACTGTTAAAATATTAATTTCCTTAAAAAGGTCGCGAAGCGAATCACGACAGCGCAAACCATATATTGCTCGAATTGCCCGTTTCTTTTAGACCTTGTTATATCCAGGTTATATCTGACTACCTCCGCGGAGAATATTGCAGTGAGCATATGCTTCATGGGCGTATCTGACATGCTTTTGTACCCAGTTTTTCATTGCTAATGTGACATTTTCCTTCCGCAGCATAAACTCTCACGTCCACATAAACCAGTACAACCTCCAGCTGGATTCGAGCAATGCTCTAGAGATAATATCTAAGTATGACGTGGTACTGGACTGTACCGACAATGTACCCACACGGTACCTTTTGAACGACGCCTGCGTTCTCACTAAGGTAAGGACACCTAGAAGTAATATCTGATAATGATAATGATAATGATAATTTATTTGCAAAAATATGGTACATAAGGTTTTATAAAAATACAATTTTCCAGCATATTCTACCATGAAGGCATGCAAATGTTAATTACAAGTATGATCATAACAAATCGAATAACAACAATATTTGGTAATTAGTCAAATTTAAGATGTCAGATAGATATTAGATTATTCAGATAAAATTTCATAGATTTCAAATAATCAAACATAGAGTCAATAACCACATTCAAATAAGTCACTTAAGAAACTGTTGTATTGAATAGTAACACTTATCCAAAAGATATTTGTATGTTTGCTTCTTAAACTTATAAGTGTTAAGTTTTTTAAAATCATTAGGTAATGAATTATACACTTTTACAGCCATACAGTATGCATTTTTGCTGAACAGTTGTAGTTTTTGTCTATTCGGTACACACAATTCATGTTCGTAAATTTTCCTCTGTCTGCGTATGCTCAAATCACAATATTTCGGAAATAAATGAGAATGCTTGTGGACAAAAACACACATTTCATATATGTACAGGCAGGGCATCGGGAGGATATTTTCCCTTTTAAATAGAGGTTGGCAGGAATCTAGAAAGCCTGCACCACATAATGCCCTAATGCATTTTTTCTGAGATTTGAAGACTCTATCAGATTCGACCGAATTTCCCCACAAAATGATACCATATCTAATATTCGACGATACGAGACCGTGGTAAGCCATGAGAGCAGCTTGTTTAGAAGTAGTTAGTCTCAAACGATTCAAGACGTAGACATATCGGTCTAGTTTTAGGCACAGCTTCTGAATATGAGGTTTCCAGTTGCAATATTTATCCAATGTGAATCCCAAAAATACAGTATCGTTTACTGACTCAATTTTTTCATTATTGAATGTAATTTTAGGTACAATAGAGGTACTATTATAGGTTTGGAATTCCATTATTTTAGTTTTACTAACGTTTAAACTTAAGTTATTACATTTGAGCCATTCAGTAATAGACGTCAGAGTATCATTAATCTCTCTTTGGAAAGTATTTTCATCATTTGCTTTTATGATTAAAGTTGTATCGTCTGCAAATAAGATGCAGTCGTGCTTTACGGATTGTGGCAAGTCGTTAATGTAGAGCAAAAACAGGAGGGGCGCGAGAACGCTACCTTGGGGCACACCGAATTTATTGTGACTGTAAGATGATCTATGCAAAGACTTATATTGAGTATTTCTATTCCTTTTTACAATTGCGCAGATCTCTACACATTGTTGCCTATCATTTAAGTAGCTTTGTAACCATTCGTTAGCCTTACCACGAATACCTAGATTTTGTAGCTTATTTATTAAAACACCATGAGACACAGAGTCAAAAGCTTTCTTTAAGTCAAGAAATATAGATGCAATTCGCGTCCCATCATTCAGGCTTTCGGTAACTATTTTTACAAGGGAGAAGCAGGCTAATGTTGTAGAGCTGCCTTTTCTAAAACCAAATTGTTTATTATTCAGCAGATTATGCGATTCTATAAAGGACGTTAGTCTGGAGCACATGATTTTCTCGACTATTTTACTCAGCACGGGGTTCAGAGAAATAGGCCTAAAATTATTCATGTCTTTGTTGTCACCCTTTTTAAAGAGAGGTTTTATGATCGAGTATTTAAGTCTAGCTGGATAGATCCCTTGACACAGTGATAGATTTATTATGTGACTCAGTGGTTGGCATAAGTGTTTTGAGCCTAATTTTAATATTCTTATATTTAGGTCATCATATCCTGTGCATTCTGAGTTTTTCAGTAATTTAAATATTTTTAAGATTTCGTTAGGATCCGTAGGAGAGAGATATATCGTATTGAGATTAGATTGACCTGTATAAATCGAGGATGTGGGGTGTATATTTTGTGGCTCAGTTGGTTTATTCATATTTATGTCTATAAAAAATTTATTGAAAGACTCAGCAATCTCGTTGGGACAGGAGCTTAAAGTACCCGTATCCTTCAATATTATTGATTCTATTACTGGTTCCCCATGTTTTTTATTTGTATTTAAGTTGATCAAGTTCCAAGATGCTTTGGTTATATTTTTAGAGCGTGTAAGGTACCTTGAATTAGATAACATCTGAGCCTTATGTAAACAACTTTTCAGCAGTTTTGAGTAAAGCTTGTACCTAGTTTTATTAATATTTTTGCAGGATCGTGACATCCGGTAGGTCAGGTGAAGACGTCTTTTATTAACGAAACACCTCTTTAATCCTTTAGTTAACCATTGGTTACTCTTAGGTCTGTTTACTCGTTTTACTAGAATTACCGGGAAACAGAGATTATAAAATAAGGTCAAATAGTCGTGGAAGATATTGAATGCCATATCCGTATCCGATTGACAATACACATCCCTAAAAGAGAGTGCGGACATACATTCAATGAATTTGTTTATGTTATTTAATCATTATAATCTCTCTTTTCTTCAAACCAGAAAGGTATAACAACCGCATTGCTGTTAAGATCAGCATCGAAAGAAATAGACTGGGCTGTCTCGTGGTCCGATAGGGCCATTAAGTGAACATCAGAATGAACGGTTTGGGAGAAATTACTTGCAATCAGATCCAAACAAGACGCCAGCCTTGTGGGTCGTGTGATATGGTTATTAAAATTGTAATTACATAGTACAGTCATTAGGTCTTTGGTATGATTATTATTGATAAGTATGTTAATGTTCCAATCCCCACATAATATAATTTTCTTTTTCGGGAATCTCCTACATAAATTTCGGAGAAGATTATCCAAGTTTGCCAAAAATATTTTTATACTTTTGGATTTTGTTTCTGATTTCGGTTTAGTCCTATAGATACATACGACTATAAAATCGTAATTGACAACCTCCGAAATGCAGTATTCAAAAAAATACGGAATAGATTTAACAGGAGACTCAATATTTTTGAAGTTCAAACTGTTACGAATCAATATGCAGGTGCCTCCCCTACGTTCTGTTCGACAAAAAGTATTAGCTAATGTATAGTTGTTTAAAATAAGGTTGGATTCATTTCCTTGTTTAATAAAAGTTTCGGTAAGGCATAAAACATCTATCTTTCCGATTCTGTTTTCCCATTCATCCAGAGTGGTTTCTAATAGTTCTCTTTTACTGAGCACGCCCTGTATGTTCTGATGTAGTAGAGTAACCCTAAGTGTCCTTTGGGGAACGAAAAAATGTTTTTGTTTGCTCCACAAGAGGTGTTTTTCGTGAAGTTTTAAAATAGTACGGAATTGTCCCCTTTTTAGCAGTGTTGATTTTATCCACGTTTGCATTCTCATCTACTTTGCATTCAAAAGCACGTTTGAAGTAGTACGGAATAGTCCCCTTTTTGGCAGTGTGGGTTTTATGCTCATTCTCATTTTTATTTACCTTGCATTTAAAAGCGTTTTTAATGTAAAGTCGTTCATAGTTCAAATAATCAATTTCAATATTTAACTTGAAGCATATAGCATCCAAAGCTGAGTAATTTGGGTAAGTGTTACCATTTGTCAATACATTCACATTAATAAATGTACAGTTACAATAATTTTTTGATAGCAGTTCTAGGTGGTCATTAAGGGTGTTTACGTTTAAACACGTATTATTTTGAACACTCAGTAAAAATACTTTAAAGTCTCTCAAAATATAAAGAGCGTTACTTAATTCCGAAAAACATAGGTATGGGTTCTTGTCATGCGAACCTATTGAGAGAACAACTATATCTTCCTTGGTCAGGTTTTGTGTGAATGATTCAAATTCACTTAGAATCTCTGAACACGATGAGAATGATTTTACCGTGCTTTCTATGTCGTATATATCGTTCCATTGACCAGTTCTTGAATTCTTTAGTAGAGCGGACAGACCACGTACTTGTTCGTCTCCTAGTATGTGGATTTTTTGTTTTTTTGTTGAGTGATTTAGCCGAGTTGAATTGGAGAGCGATGGTGGAGAATGGTGTTGCTTGAGACCAGTATTATTGTCGTTTATCTTCTTGTCCTTCGGCAGTTTAGGTATTTTATTCTCATTTGGTAATTTGTCATTTTTTTCTATATTCACCTCTATAATATCTTTTACTGGTAATTTAATTTCATAATAATTCACTTCATCATTTTGTATATGACTTAAGTTATTCTGACTTGATACGTCAACATTTTGGAGAGATACATTAAAATCTAACTTTGTTCCTTTCTTCGACGCTCCTGTTTTAACGTTGGTCTTTTTCTTTGATGAGCTAAGAGCGTCCTTATATAAGTTCTTATAACGTCCTTGTTCCTTCTCCATGTTTTTAATTTTTTCCTTTAGTTGGCAATTTTCCATTAACAAATTCTGAATTTCGTTGTCGGCACTAAGTAATTTTGATTTAAATTCAGCTAGCTCATCTTCTAATTCCTGGATTTGTATGTTATTAGCCCTGATAAATTGATCCGGCAGACTTTGAGATGAGTCGTCGGTGTTTGACAGATCTGAAATCTCTAATTCCATATCAGCCGAGAGAGATCTCTGTTTCTTCTTACGCCGTGTTACATTGGGATATTTATCTACGATATTAGGACTTGCACTTGTTCCTTGCAACATTATGTCACTCTCCTCGTGTAGTGACGCATTCTCCTTTTTATTTTTTGAGTCAATATGTAAAGTCGATTCAGGAGATAGAGTAGATTTAGGAGTGTCGATAGTTGGTGTACTGGTCATATTAATTGTTACTTTCTTCCTTAAACATGTATTACATTTCCAGTTTGTTTTACCTTCCTTTGACATTATATTGAACAACCAACATCATACAGGTTTTTGCAAATATTACATTGCAAAAATTCCTTATTTAAAATTTTCTTCTGACACTTAGAACATGTTTTACTTGCTTTAGATGCCATGACAAAGATAAAGGAGCTCAACTCTGTCTTCGTCCGGAAAAAAACAAAAATAAAAAATAATAAAAAGTCAACTTGCTCAGGCTCGAACTTGCGCACTTTGCGTGGAAGGCGAGGTCTTATACCGCTAGACCACAATGGCCTATAGTAGTGGTGGCGAAATTAACCATTTGTTTCTGGCTCCTCTGCGATGCGTTTCAAGGTTGCTGCACAGGTGCAATGCCTCGGTCAGTGACCTACCAATGCGACGCACACTTTCACTTTGCACCGTAACGGATTATTTTAGATCAATTTTGCGATTGTATAGTATTTATGCTTGATTTAGTTACGATTTGATACGATGACTGAATAGTTTAATCATACACGAGTATTATAGTATAACTTTAAAACCAAAACACAGACCTTTTACCACTTATTGGAATATTTTAAACAGAGCTACGATATAAGTGTGTTTACTGCGCACTGGTCTCGCGCGATCTCTCAAGTATGACGTGGTAATATCTTAGTTTGACGTGGTACTGGATTGTACCGACAATGTACCCACACGGTACCTTTTGAACGACGCCTGCGTTCTCACTAAGGTAAGGACACCTTAGAAGTAATATCTGAGTATGACGTGGTAATATCTTAGTTTGACGTGGTACTGGACTGTACCGACAATGTACCCACACGGTACCTTTTGAACGACGCCTGCGTTCTCACTAAAGTAAGGACACCTAGAAGTAATATCAAAGTATGACGAGGTAATATCTAAGTACCGTGTGGTATCTAAGGGGAGTATTACAAAACGACACTCAAGTGGAGATCTCTTCTGAGGTAAAGATAAACAAGGATGCATGTATACGTTGTATGTATTTGCATCCTTTTCTATCCATACTATACTCAAGAAGAGATCTCCACTTGAGTGTCGTTCTGTAATACCATCCTAAGTATGACGTGGTACTGGACTGTACTGAACTACCGACAATGTATCCACCAGGTACCGTTTTAACGACGCCTGCTTTCTTATTAAGGTAAAAAAGCCTAGAATTAATATCTAAGTATAAATAAATAAATAACGCTCACAGGCACATACATTGTAATGATCCCAAGTAAGCCCTAGGCTTTTTATAACGGGAACCATACAACAACGGCACAAACATATAACATCCATGACCGAAACGGGATTCGAACCCAGGACCCTGGTTTGGAAGTCCGGCGTGGTAACCATTACACCAACCGGGTCGTCAATATCTTGTACCGGGTCGTCAGTATGACTTGATAATATCTGTGGGGACTTGTCATAGATGTCAACACCCACAAGTTATAGCAAAGAAGCTAACAGATGGCGATACCGTCGCTCTCAGAAATATGCTTCATACAAAGACAACGTTCACCGTAAATACGTAACTCGTAACCTACTACAAATAAGGTTCACAATCTAATGCGAGACATAAATCGCGCAAGAGAAATAATCACAGAGATTCGATATATATACAAGGTCCAACTTAGAACTGTTGGACCACGGCCGGTCCCCAGGCTTCACACTAAGCCTGGTGGAAGATCTTCCCTTTTCAATGGAGGAACATTCCCAAGTAGCACCTCCATATTGGTGACCCTCGACAAAGAACATCGCAACCTGAACACCGCAGAGCAGCAACGAGCTTCAACCAACCCCTTCACACCCCTCGACCAGGTCAAACAAGCAGCAGTCATGCCAGCAACCCGAAGCCCACACCAGGTCCATCGCAGCTGTCTTCACACCGCTTCCTGGGCCTGCAACTTCCTCAACGACAGTCAGCGTCTGCATAGAAGGATCTCCCGCAGCCCACGTGTCTGAGCTCACCTCCACGTGACAGTTCTGCTCGCCTTCTCCACGCCTGTCACTCACCCGCATCACATCAGGACTGGACTCCCTGACAGATGCACACACTCGCAGCACATCGCTCGTCAGAATTACTTGACTGGAGCCCTGCACCTACATGGATACAGACTGCACACTTCGAACAACTCAACGACCTCCGGTCTGAGGGGGGGAGTACTGTGGGGACTTGCCATAGATGTCAACACCCACAAGTTATAGCAAAGAAGGTAACAGATGGCGATACCGTCGCGCTCAGAAATATGCTCCATACAAAGACAACGTTCACCGTAAATAAGTAACTCGTAACCTACTACAAATAAGGTTTACAATCGAATGCGAGACATAAATCGCGCAAGAGAAATAATCACAGAGATTCGATATATATACAAGGTCCAACTAAGAACTGTTGGACCACGGCCGGTCCCCAGGCTTCACACTAAGCCTGGTGGAAGATCTTCCCTTTTCAATGGAGGAACATTCCCAAGTACCACCTCCATATTAGCCTTTATCCACCTCCATGGAGTAAGGAGATGTCATATCAGCTTGTTTCAATAGAAAATTATGTCGCCGAGAAAGGGGGTGAGGGACGGGTGAGGGGAGACAAAAAGCATTAGGGGAGCGTGTAATTTCTCTATGGTATACAACAACCGCAGTACAAACTAGTTCCCAGTTGGTGGTTTCAGTGCTAACTTTGATACACCATCTCTACCAAGAGGAGCGTGTAATTTCTCTATGGTAATATCTATGTACGACGTGCTAATATCTAAGTATGAGGTGGTACTGGCCTGTACCTACTAATAATATACCTACCTTTTGAACGATGCCTGCGCTTTCACTTAGGTAAGGAAACCTAGAAGTAAGATCTAGTGTATGACATTGTAATATCTAAGTATGAAGTGGTAATATCTAAGTACGACGTGGTCATTTCTAAGTGTGACGTGGTACTGGACTGTACTGACAATATACCCACCAGGTACCTTTTGAACGACGCCTGCGTTCTCACTGAGGTAAGGAAACGTTAATATCATCATCATCTCAGCCGATGGACGTCCACTGCTGGACATAGGCCTCCCCCAAGGATCGCCACAACGACCGGTCCTGCGCTGCCCTCATCCAACGTGTTCCCGCCGCGTTCACCATTGGGCCCATTGGCCTACGGTTCTGCGAGCGATATATTATAGTCTTACCGAACTAACGACGAGTGCCGCTAAAATAATGTTTATTTTACAGTTGCCCCTAATATCTGGAAGTGCATTGAAAATGGAGGGACAGATCACAATCTACGGGTACAGAGCGGAGAGGAATAGCAATGAAACTGTAAGTATGGTAGACATCTTTACCAGGGCACCTGTTAGTGATAACAGATTGCATTATCAATGTTTGTAATTGGTATTGATGATTAACAAAAGTATTATTTTCGTACGTATCGTACGCAGTGCGCGGCCGGCGGGCGAACATTGACCTCAGAATCATATGATCGAGCGGGGGGTCATTACCCCGCAATTGTACTTAGTAACGGATACCAAATGCGTTTCTTACGACGACGTCACTCAATTTTCGTTGTGACGTCATTGGAATAGAAAGGGACACACGTAAAATTGGAAATATCGACGACGGAGACGAACGCCAAATTTTCTTGTATCAATGCTTGTAAGGAGGAGTGCTATCCTTTATGATTTAAATCCATGGTTCTTACAGACGAACTGCAAGTTGTGAACGGCAGAGGCTACTTCAGCCGTCGCCACCTGTCGACGGCAGCCGTCAACGCGTCGGCGGCAACAGTAGAGACGTCGCTGCCTCAGGCGGCAGCCTTCGACGTATTGACTGCTGCCGCCGATGCGTTGACGGCTGCCGTCGACACGTGACGACGGCTGAACTAGCCTCTGCCGTTCACAACTTGCAGTTCACCTGTAAGAACCCTTACATTGGCTCCAGGACGCGTCGTACAAGGGGCCGTGCTACCGCTGCGTGTTCCCCTCCCCCCCGCCGGCTGACGCGGTCGGCAGTTGTTCCAGCAACGGGGTCGCAGGTCCTGTGCCCGGCGCTATCGGTAATGTCACGGAATATACACGGTGTTAACATAAATTCGTTAAATACTAAAGGCTTCAGAACAACAAATTGAACAGCTTTCTCTATGGGACCAATGTCGAACGCACGAATAAAATCCGCTGTCTTATACTTAGATCAAAATAAAATGAATGGATAGGCCTGAAGCGCGGTAAGTTGAAGCACACTACTGGTGCACTTGGTCCATACAAACTAGCGCCATTATCTGTCAAATCTAGGGCACTTGCATACAAGTGACAAGTAAACCTTTCATTTGTTTTGCCTCATTTTTCTGGTTTGAAATGTTCGCGTAAGGCCTATCCATTGATTTTATTTTGATCGAAGGTCTTATACAGTAATACTTCAGAGTGCTTAACCACTCAAGCGTTGTTGGTCCCAACCATGGAGTAAGAGGAGATGGCATATCGGCTTGTTTCTATAGAAAATTATGTCGCCGACAAAGGGGGTGAGGGACGGGTGAGGGGAGACAAAAAGCTTAGGGGAGCGTGTAATTTCTCTATGGTCGCAGTACAAACTAGTGCCCAGTTGGTGGTTACTGTGCACACTTTGTTACACCATCTCTACCAAGGGGAGCGTGTAATTTCTCTATGGTCCCAACTGTCCCAGGAAAAAAGTATCTCTCAACTCTCAACTTCACACTTTCAACCATAGACGAAATTTTTTTCGCTTACTCTAGTAGACCGAATATCAGTGTAACCGGGTATGAGATAGCGAAATATATGAAGTGACATCTCGGAGTCAGGTGGTTGACCCATACAATTTATATGAAGTGACATTTTGGAGTCAGACGTTCGAAGTACAAAAAAGTGGATACGTCGATAAGGACAGCAATAAGTAGCGGTCTCCTTTTTTAACTAGAGCGAATTTTCTATGTGCATCTCTTACTGACAAGTCATATGACAAGACACGTGCTTCCTTCTAGTGCCTTCTCTTTCTACACTTTCAACATAATTGTTTGCTGATGTTGGTACTAATAGTTCTATTGAATGAATGTAGATGGCTCTTGAAATGAAATTCCGCGACTAACGGTACCAAAAACCTTGTAGTTGAGGCCTCAATTTTTTTTTTTAAACAATTAAAAATTAATTCATTCGGATTTTTTCGAGAACCATATCGCGCAAGAGGCGCCACGTCGCGCGGTGCGTGACGCTTGAGTGGATAAGACCGTCAAACTGAACAACTTTCGAAATCGCGAAAAAAAACCTGCTGTTTCATACAAAACTGCACTACCGAATCGACTCAAATGTATGGGACAGCTTTTTTTCTGGCGATTTCGATGTAAAGTCATTGTAAATGTAAATTTTCACTAAGAACTGACCGCACGCGATCGCACTTTTCCGTCGCTCCATCCTTTTCTGTCACTCAGGAACGTCATTTGCTAGAGCATATAAGATAGACGGAACGCGATCGCGTGCGATCGCACGCCGCAGGCAGAAAAGCGCGAGCGACGGAAAAGTGCGATCGCGTGCGGCCATGTGTAGTTCAACCCTAACACCTCCAACGAACAGTCATTTTTATACTAACAACTATGGATCTATGATCTGGACCATCGTACTCCAGGCATTCCCTTGTACGGGTCCGCAAGTAAACCGTATGTGTAAACTAATTTTAGTGAATAAATGATTTTGTATTTTGTATTTGTATATTTGACTAGTGTTTACCCGCGACTTCGTCCGCACAAATTATATACCAGATTTTAAGTCAGATCGTAAGCTATCAAACAAAAAAAGTTTCATCGAATTCGGTTCAGTAGTTTTTACGTGATGCGCGAACAAACAAACAAACAAACACAGAAACAAACAGACAGACAAAATTTCTAAAAAAGGTGGATTTCGAGTCAGGGATACTTAAAAACCATATCGTAATCTTTTTATTGTAAATATCTTCAATGTACAGACACACTTCAGTTACAGTTTTATAATAGTTTAGATACAAAATAAATGAATTATGATCGTTGTTCAGTTTGATGTTCCGAAGCACCCCCATACAAAATTGCAAACCTACTCGAGCCAAATGTATGGGACAGCAGATATTTTTTTCGCGATTTCCATGTTGGTTCCATAGCGAAAGTTGTTCAGTTTGATGGTCTCACCATCTCCAACCGTGAGCTTATTAAGAAGGACCCTACATTGTTTACAGGAGCGCTGCAAGCACTAGAAGCTATAAAATACATAGTCGGACAAACACACCGACAGTTGTGTGTGGAGAGGATGTTGCTGTTTGATGGGGAAGACATGGTGTTTAGAATGGGTAAGTTGATATACTACTAGCTGTTGCCCTATACAGGGTGGATTTTTGAGACGGGGCAGTAAGGGCAGGTACCTTAACCGTTGTAGCTACAGCGAAACGTTCTTAGGAGACTATCCTTAACTTTTTGAAAAATTTCGAACTGCATTCACAGATTTCGAAAAAAATGTACAGTCAGCAAGAAAATTTACAATTTACACAAAAACTTTTTTTGATGCCAATCGATCCTGTTTCTTATAAGGATCAATAGACTCTATGGGACCAACCGAGGTTTGAGTACTAGAAATGTCAGAAATCGCAAAAAACGTTTCCCATACATTTGGTAGGAAATGAGACTCCAAATTTACTTTTATACATAACAAAACTTTTTATTAAGGACAGATTTGCCGCTAAGAAGACTTTGATAATAAAAACATACTGAAACCGTATTAGAAAGAAATGTATTTTTAAAATCATACAATTTACAACACGTTTTGAAGATTTTCTAATATTATTAATATTTTGATCCTTTTTGTTTATTTTCGAACAAACTTCTTTGTAGCGGCCAGTCTATCCATAATAAAAAAGTTTTGTTATGTATAAAAGTAAATTTGGAGTCTCATTTCCTACCAAATGTATGGGAAACGTTTTTTGCGATTTCTGACATTTCTAGTACTCAAACCTCGGTTGGTCCCATAGAGTCTATTGATCCTTATAAGAAACAGGATCGATTGACATCAAAAAAAGTTTTTGTGTAAATTGTCAATTTTCTTGCTGACTGTACATTTTTTTCAAAATCTGTGAATGCAGTTCGAAATTTTTCAAAAAGTTAAGGATAGTCTCCTAAGAACGTTTCGCTGTAGCTACAACGGTTAAGGTACTTGCCCTTACTGCCCCGTCTCAAAAATCCACCCTGTATAATTATCACGATAAATATCTTAAGAGGATAGACGAGTACAGTTTTCTCCATACAAACGTATTCCCCTGTTTTCTCCCTGGATAATAACACTAGAGCAAATATTGTTTTAACATACAATCTATGTCACTTCTGCCATGTCCCTATGTTTCGGTTTTTTGCATGAATTAATTACTGTAAGAACTAGGGACCTTCGAAAATGACCCATTTTACCGACCGTTTTCAGACATCCAGTAAACAAATTTGACGAATATAAACAAAAAAGCAAAACGAACGGACATAGCCAAAGTCTTTCTCATATTATTTTTGAAAGAATTATTAAAATCGGTTTAGTTTTTGAGGAGAAAACAGGGGAATATGAAATGCAGATTTTGTAGATTTTTTGTAATATAAAATCGGTCCGAGCTGCAGTTGTCTCTTTCGCACTCTAGTTGGCGGGGTGTTTTGGTAGGGCGGATCTGATAAATACGTATACAGTTGGAAAAGTGACCTATTCTCCAAATTAGCATTTCAGCCCGCCTATCCTCTTCATGGTAGGACGAAATACCTTGGAGGCAACTTTTATTATTCATTTTACGACTAGATTTATACCATTTACCGAAACTAAAGTCATACTTCAGTATTTTTGGATAGTTTATCTAGTGAAATCATAAACTGAATACACGATTGGAATTACTTCACTCGATAGAAAATCGTCACAAAGATGACGTATTTTCATGCCTTTTTAAACATTTTTCTCGTTTTAGAAGAGCTTAAAATAGTTTCCGATTGTTGGTATTATAGTATTTATACTCACATATTCACCATTAGTTTATCTAGTGAAGTCATAAAAATCTATAAAAAGTGCTTTTGTTCATTCTTTTTAATCGAAAATACGGCACACGCACGCACTTTTCGGAGGGCCGGGCAATCACGTTTCTCATAGAAAATCTTCGTCGGAACCCTTGGCCCCTTAATCATTATAAAATTGATTGGAAACACAAAAAGCTTGCGCTAGAAATGTCACGCCATGTATTTCCTATCATGGTTCGCGATAAAAGAAGCTCACAACCATGAAATCATTTCACTCACTGTTTTCTGTTGTTTTTCTCAATTATTTGTTACATTGTGATGAGAAACTATTATGTTCAAGACTAGGTTGTTTAGATAGATTGGATGTTTTATAAATGACTAGTGTTTACCCGCGACTTCGTCCGCTCAAATTATATACCAGATTTTAAGTCAGATCATAAGCTATCAAACAAGAAAAGTTTCATCAAAATCGGTCCAGTAGTAGTGAACAAACAAACAGACAGACAAAATTTATAAAAAAAGGTTGATTTCGAGTCAGGGATACCTAAAAACCATATCGTAATCTTTTAATTTTTATGTAAATATTTTCAATGTACAGTGTAGTACACACCATGAAAACACCATGCAGACTTAAAATTTCACAGTTCTGTCACGTGATTGCGTCTAGAATAAAAGGGATTATAAATAAAAAAGGACCCTGTATACTTTGATAAAGTTATATGTCAAGATTGACAGTCGAAGATACAAAAGCGTCGAAAAAAATTGGAACCAGTACTGGCTCCTAAACCCTATACATATACACGCACACATACATAATTTGTATGGCGCCTCACGCACACCAACCTATGAAACTTGGCCCCTTTTGTTTTATACGGTAAACAGTGAGGCTCATTCTAGACATATACTTTTTCTAAGGTACAGACACACTTCAGTTACAGTTTTATGATAGTTTAGATGTTTATTTGGGCCAAAATTAAGAGGCATATAGCCAGCAGTGGGGTTTACTGGGCTGATGATGACGGTGATGAATATTTAATTGTTTTACAGTCAAACTTCGTCCTCACCACAAGGAGTGTGCTGCTTGCTCCCTGAACCCCTCCATCACCCAGCTCTTGGACTACGAGGCCTTCTGCAAGTCACAGGCCAAAGAGAAGGTAAGACTCTTGACCATAGACAAACTGCGTCCTCACCACAAAGAGTATGCTGCTTGCACTCTGAACAAGTCACAGGCTAAAGAGAAGGTAAGACTCTTGACCATAGACAAACTGCGTCCTCACCACAAAGAGTATGCTGCTTGCACTCTGAACAAGTCACAGGCTAAAGAGAAGGTAAGACTCTTGACCATAGACAAACTGCGTCCTCACCACAAAGAGTAAGCTGCTTGCTCCCTGAACAAGTCACAGGCCAAAGAGAACAATGAAACATTAGCGTGATTGACCATAAATTAATTTCTCGAGTGAGTTTCTTTCTTTTGAACAAACTATTGGTCGGTAGTCCATGCTCAGACGTCCGTTACATTTAACGATTTTTATTTTCTGGCAGCTACCTAGGAGTCTGTAAACAAAATTTCGCTTACCTAAAATATTTCGCTTACTTAAAATTCATTACGTGACCTCGTATTACCTTCAAAATATAATAATTTTTTTGGACATGACGTTGTGATGGGAACGTAAAATATCATTAAGACAGTTGAAGTGTTAAAAATATTATAATGCCTACCTACCTAACTGGCTTGAATTCCCATTCTTTGTTACGAAATTCTCAAACGAACTTTCACCCCCGTTTTCACTCCTTTGGGGGTTGAATAGGGACAAAAAAATCGATTTTTTTGTGATGGTAATAAAAACATCCTAGCAAAATGTTGAGTTAGTCGCTTTTGTAGTTTTGGATATTTGAGTGTTGAGTAAGTGTAAAACATTTTGTCAAATCGTTACAAATTAGTCATAATTTTGTGGGATAAAATTATCTTTATAATTTCGAACCCAGATGTTATGTTGTGCCTGTATTTAGTTCAAAACTGCGAATGTTTGTTAAGGTAAGTGCATGCCATATTATTTATTAAATTATTGTCATTTGTAAAACAAATATTTGACATTCGCGGTATTGAATTTAATGCAATCTAATAGTCAATACGTATAATATTGCTGTAGTGGCAAAAAGACTATCAATAATTTATTTCAGATCACTTGAATCCATACAAAGTGTGTCGAAAAAGTTTACTTTTATGTTAATAAATGTAGACGAACAGAGCTATGAATGACTACGGAACCCTTGGCACTTTTTAACCCCCGACGCAAAGAGAGGGGTGTTATAAGTTTGACGCCTATGTCGGTCTGTCTGTCTGTCTGTCTGTCGGTCTGTCTGTCTGTGGCATCGTAGCTCCCGAACGGGTGGACCGATTTCGATGCGGTTTTTTTTAATAGAAAGCTAAATTTTGCGAGAGTGTTCGTTTTTGGTGTTGGGGGTTTTTTTGTTATTTATGACCGTGCAAATATTGACATGTTATCTTAAAACGGATTTTTCGTGAAAGTGGGTCGTATTGTTCCATCCAGTATTATCCAAAACCAACAAACCTCTTATAAACTTATAACATTTTACTTCACAGAAAAGGCAAGAAGCTATCCACAAATCCCAGCGTCGGAAAGCAGAGAAAGACCGCCGTATGACCGGCCAAAGCTACTACGGTTTCCGCCAATCGGCCAACAGCAAACGAAAATGGGTCCAAGACGTCCCCAAATCAGAACGAACGATCGGTCCACGTTGCAAATCGGACTACTGTACAAAACTACGATATTACTGCTCAGAATTCACTGAAGAAATCCGTCAAGAGATATTTAAATATTTCTGGCAATTAGATTGGAAAAGTAAGAAGAGATATGTCCGTGGCTTAGTCGATACTAGGCCACCAAAACGAAGAACTACTAAGGGAAAAATATCTAGACGCGGCGACAATAAGTTATACCATCTGTTTAACAAAGAAAAACGATTATTAATTTGTCGTATTATGTTTCTTCATACCTTAGGCGTAAAAGAGACTATGGTAAGATGGTGGTTAACGAAAGAAGATGTCCCAAAAACACCAAAAAAACCTATAAAATCTATCAACGCAGATTCCTATATAGATAGTTTACCGAAATTAGACAGTAAGTGTCCGTATTGTGTCCATGAAATTAAATATATCAATTTTGATAATGTTAAAAATTTGTTTCAATTGTATAAAAGGTATTTTAATGATATGAAATGTATGAATGTCAGTCCAGCGTCTAGGAAGACGTTTACGAAGGTGTTTAATAGTAAAAATGTTAGGTTTTTTAAACCTAAAAACGAGACTGATATTTGTGATTTGGTTAGCGAACATAATATTGTTAATTTTGAACAGCAAGTTGATAATATGTATTTTATTGCTAGGGAAGTGGCCGGTGTTTTTGAATAATTCATTTATTTGTTATTTCTCACTAGGTATATGTATTGTATTGCAATCGTATCAAAGACCGAATTAAAAATGTAAATAAAATTAAAAAGACAATCAATGATCCTGGGTCCTGGGTTCGAATCCCGGTTCGGTCATGGATGTTATATATGTGTGCCGTTGTTGTATATGGTTCCCATAACAAAAAGCCGGCTTACTTGGGATCATTACAATGCTACGATAGTACCTATATTATGTTTGTTACAATGTATGTGCCTGTGAGCGTTATTTATTTATTTATTTGATCCTATCCAAAAGCTATGTTATTTGTATACTATGTCTTATTGATACTAATGAAGAAATAAATGATAATTAAATGTTTTAAATCAAAGCTATTTTTATTTCAAACTCACGCGAAAATAAATCGGGGTGAAGCATAAAAATATGTGATAGAAAGCTTATGGCCTTCAATATTTTTAGATAGGTAAAGATTTTTCTTATCAAACCCGAAAGCTTAAAAGCTATTTTATAATACTTTATAGGTACGAAGCCTCGGACCTGAAAAAAAGACGGACGTAATCTCGTCTAATCACGAGTGAAGCACCCATTTCTTTTGTGTGCGTGCTGTCACGCGGTACATAATGGTGACGGGTGTCGGACCTGCGCCTAGAGCTAGTGCATCTGTGTGAGTGTAGGTCCCTTGTAGAACAAATGAAAATGTAGGACCTTGCATGCTTCACATCTTTTAGTGTCACATTACGTCCGTCTTTTTTCAGGTCCGTGTACGAAACAACATTTTTTTAAGAAAATCTAAATAAATAGGTACTTACCTAATAGTGGTGGTATTTTTTGTTTTAACTTCTATAAAGCTATTGCATTTAAATTATTGTATTAAATATGTTTTTGGATTGTTAGTGGCACCATCATAACAAAATCTTATAAAAAAAGATTTATAAAGAAAAACTAAAAAAAAATGTTCGTAACTAAGGGTCAGCGCACACCTAGCGGAGAACTATACGAGCAGTTTTATTGCGGAGAGACTCGGGACCACCGCTTCCACTAAGTTCAACTCAAAGTTCAACCAGTTGAAATAATTGGATTTTTTTTTCCGATTATTTCAACTTTGAATCCTTTTTATAATAGTTGAAAAAAAGGAATAATTTTTCCAGTAAGTTCAACTCAAAGTTCAACTAGTTGAAATAATTGGATTTTTTTTTTCGATTATCGCCTGCCATAACAAATGTCTCTAAGTTTGTCATAAATGGCAGACGGTGACATGCTAACGGGCCAAATGGGCCCTCCAAAATGGAGGCAACATCTAGTGAGCAGCTAAGATTGTAGATACTCGTAGGAGAGTCTGCGGGCGCCAGTTCCCGGTGCTAAGCGCACCAGTCAGCAGGCCCCCGGCGTTATGAAAGTTTACACTTTCAACCTGGAGCATAGGTTCCGCTCTTGCGAATCCGCTCATGGCCGGCCGGTTAAGAGAATTTTATTCCGAGAGCGAAAATGCGCGCTGCATACAAACGTACTATGGTGATATTTTCAATACTAACCAATTAAAGTCAATGAAATTTTGCAGAAACAATCTAGAAACAAATCTCTATGCTTCTATGGAGTCAGATTTTCGTTAAAATATACAGTTTCAATGCTAGGATTAATTTAAGATTTGTATGGAAATCTTTGAGGCACTGTAACTTGAAAACTATACATTTTAACGAAAATCTGACTCCATACAAGAATAGAAATTTGTTTCTAGATTGTTTCTGCAAAATTTCATTGGCTTTAATTGGTTAGTATTGAAAATATCACCATAGTACGTTTGTAAGGAGCGCGCTCCGAATAATATATCCTTAAGTAAGACAAGACAGGAGGTGAGGGCCAAATCAATCCGGGCCCTCTGGAGAATCGTGTCCGAGTTATCTTATAATAACTATTATAAACATAGATTAATATGTATATTGGGTATAGATAGGTAAGTCGCCTGGGATTTTAGAACGGCTTAATTATTGTCGTTGCCCCGTATTAGCGGATGGGGGAGCCACATTGATAAATAAATAGAAAAAGACGGCCGGCCGACACGAGGCTCGAACCATAAGCACCCGAATCATGGGCCGGTTGTCTAGACCACTAGACCAACAAGACAGTGTTTGATACGGGCGAAATCTCTCACTACTACAGCGCAGCGGTGAGGTGTAGCGCGCTGCCGCTCATAGTGCTTCGAAATATCACCGAGAGATGGCGGAAGCTGTCTATCAGCGTTCCACTTCGTTTGCACTAAGATATCACAGCATCACAGCATGATTATAAAACCGTAAAATCATGAGGAATAAAAAAGTAGCGGTTCACTTCATATAAAGTCAAATAACATATCGATAGCGCGATTTAAAAACGTGCAGCGCCATCTATTGACAAAATTGTTAGTTAGTTTGTTTGTTCGCGCATCACGCAAAAACTACTGATCCGATTTTGATGAAACTTTTTTTGTTTGATAGCTTATGATTTGACTTAAAATCTGGTATATAATTTGTGCGGACGAAGTCGCGGGAAAACACTAGTTATCTATATTTTTATCTTTACAGGACCTAGATCTTCAAATACTTCCACCAGAGCACCGGATCTCACCTAAAACCCTAGCAACGAATCTCAAATCAAACCAGCGCCATCTGTTGGTGGATGTTAGAAGCGAAGCTGAGTTCTCGATGTGTCATATAGATGGCGCTGTTAACTGGCCTATTGAGAAGCTGAGGGGGGAGGTGGTGGAAGAATTGTTGAGGGAAGTGGAGGAGAGCGAGCGAGGTAGGTATATTTTTCTATTTTCTTACTAGATGACCGCAGCGAACTCTTCCCGACACAGACATGGCAGTTTTTTTTAGACTATATTCATCACGGATAATGTAGCATTCAAATGGTGTCCCATTTTAGCTCTAGTCGATTTGTAGCGTATAGAACATCATTTTTTTTTTGCTATTTCGATATTGGTCCCATAGTGAAAGTTGTTCAGTTTGATGGTCTACACCACCGCCTTAAAGGTTTATTTGTATTTTTGTAACACCTTGTATATGTTGCAAACGCTTGTGGCCAAACTGACAACGTGGCTTGCTCAATTCAATTCAAAATCATTTATTCAATATAGGAGCCTGAAGCACACTTATTAAACGTCAATTCTTTTTTAAGCTACCACCGCGTCGGAACGTGTTGTCGCTGTAGAGAAGATGCGGCCAGAAACTACTACCTACTACTAACTACTATTTCTTCAAAATAAATGAACGCCCCATCTACCGACTAATGTTGCACTTTTTACTTTTCAAATTGGCTGCCAGTAGGCCGCGCAGAAAACGATAAAAATCGAGATGTACTTCCATCCTTATTATTTTACGTATGCCAGAAAAAGCGCGCATGACGTTTTTCTCGTTTAAACGCTTTATCGTGGGTGGCATGCTAGCCGTGCTAGAAAACCCTAGATTCTTTTTTTTTAGATAGACTAAGAAATCAAGACCATACAGCCAACTCTTCAGATTCCACCTGATTCCACATAAAATTATTTTTTCAGTAACCTTCGTCTGTAGGCGAGGCAACGACTCTCAAATAGCAGCCCAGCGTGTGCTAGACGGGATAGAGGACAAGCATAGACACAAGGTTATGGACCTGAGCGGCGGATTGCACGCCTGGTCCAAACATGTCGATAGCGACTTCCCTATCTATTAAGTTTTACAGTGTTGCCAGATGGGGGGGATTCCCCCCAAATTTGGGGGTATTTTCAGACCAAGGGGGGATTTTTGGGGGGACAAATCCTTTGGGGGGTTCTGAGGGGGGGGGGGGGGGATTGGAGGATTTTTTGAAAAACCGTGAAACCGGTTTTTAACGCCAATACCGTCTTTGCCAAAGTGTAAAACGTTGATAAAACACAGTGATTAAATCCAATGAGGTATATCATGGCACAGATGACGTGGTGAAGATAATGAATGGCACGGTAAAAAAAAATTTTACTCAGAGAAAATGTATGGAGCTGCTGACGACGTATGTGGAGATGCTGATCCAGTGATGGAAGCAAATTTTATTTGATTTTATTTGATTAAATAAATGTTTTTCCAATTAGTGGGGTTTTTTTTCTCAAAACACTACCATTTTGGGGGGATTTCAGGGAGATTTGGGGAGAATGCCAGATTATCATCTGGCAACACTGAGTTTTACTCGCGCCAGTACGAACGCAAAGTTTGGGTCATAAACTTAGCCCGGCTTACACCAACAAGCATTTAGGCTTAAACGTATTTAGTGTTAGTTCTGTCTTTTACACTGCTCATACAAATGACAATGACATGTTTACTTTTTGATGCAATCCAGCCTTAGTAACTTAAGAAAAAGTCCATTTGAAATACATTATTATGTCAAAAAGTGTTGTTTTATTTTAGACTAGTGTTTTCCCGCGACTTGTCCGCACAAATTATATACCAGATTTTAAGTCAGATCATAAGCTATCAAACCAAAAAAAAATTCATCAAAATCGGTTCAGTAGTTTTTGCGTGATGCGCGAACAAACAAACAAACTAACAATTTTGTCAATAGATGGCGCTGCACGTCATTTAAATCGCGCTATCGAGTGTTATTTGATTTTATATGAAGTAAACCGCTACCTACGTTTTTTTTTTTTAATTTATTTAATAAGAAGTTTAGAAATAAATTTTTTACAAAAAGTCCTACAAAACCATGTTTTATGGTTTGGCTGTAGGAAACAGAAAATTACAGTACCTACGACGTACGACGTACCTCCGTCCTTTACGTTTTTGTTCCTCATGATTTTACGGTTTTATAATAGTTAAGATTGTGATTTTTAAAACTTATTGCAATTCTGGCATAAGGGGTGGTCGCTTGAACATTATCGCTACCTATCGCTATTGGAATCGCTTTCATCGCAAGAGGACATGAGGATAAAGAAGCTGAGGCTATTGAAACTATTCTCCTTCTTATCGTGTGGGCAAGCCCTGGTGTCAGTTTTTTCAGACTGCCACACTAACTGAAACTATTAAAAACTATTTATTTATTTATTATTATTTTATTCTACGTTTATTACAATATCATCATTAGGTACACTATCTCCATTACAATATCATCATTACAATATCATCATGACACTAACTATCATCATTACAATATCATCATTAAACTATCTCCAATCCATATCAACGTTCATAATATGAGGGTCGTCAATGTTGTACACCAGGGATTCGTGGTGATGTTTGTGATGGTTCCTCATTACTGGTATCTCTACTAAACTACTGCTGTCCTCTTCCTTCGCATGTACGGGTCCGGCCTGTTCATCAAATAAAATATAGGTACTTAGTTACAGTACTTATTACGCTCGTTGGCATAGTGGAGCTTCGGTATTGGAAACGATCACCGAAGTTAAGCAACGTCAGGTCCGGTCAGTCTTTGGATGGGTGACCGTTTAGTGGTATTTCATCTCGAGCGTTTCCGTGCTTCGGAAGGCACGTTAAGCAGTTGGTCTCGGTTTTTTTTTTCTTTATTTCAGATTCTTACCTACATCTAAGTTTACAAATTTTAATATCACCAAACTGCTAAGCAGTTTGTAGGCGTTGCACTCTTTAATCACATTTAGTTCCGTCAGATGGCGTTGTAACTATTCGTTAAGCCAGGTCAGAGGCCTATTGGCGGCTTGTAAATTCTCTGACAGCAAGTTGACCACTAACTTGCCTCCACCAACACGCACTGGGCCCGCGTGGTGGAGTATGGCCCGCTCCCTCTCACCCTTATTCGTGAGAGGAGGCCTTTGCCCTGCAGTGGGATTCTACAGGCTATAACTTTAACAGTACTTATACAGGGTGAGATTGATATCATTAGCATCCTTTTAAACTAAGAGTCTATCCATCAAACTGAACAACTTTTACTATGGGAGCAAACCAATCGGAGCAAAAATAAAATCTGCTGTCCCATACTAAACTGCAATGCCTATTCGACCAATATAATCCGTGATTCGACTCAAATGTATGCAGCAGCTGAATTTTTTTCTGCTCGGATCGGTTTGCTCCCATAGTAAAAGTTGTTCAGTTTGATGGGTAGAGTCTTAGTTTAAAAGGATGCTAATGATATCAATTTCACCCTGTAGGTATATAAATTGCGATGTTCTCGACGATTTTCTACTACTTAAGTAGGTACCTAAGAATATGTACATATACGTAAGTATACTTACATGTTTCTTCTCAACCTTTACTGGTTTAGCCGCTTGTAATATTTTAGTCAAAGGTTCACCGACGTTCACGGGGTCGACAGATATCGTGTTCACTCTCCTCCAGTGAGGCAAATGTATGAGTATCTGTTTGAAATCATCTAAAAATCCTGCTTGGGTCGTGTAGACGTTTGTTAGAGCTGTATGAAATATGTAGGCTGTTTCATAATATGCTGACACTTTTTAAAGGGATGATCAGACCATCAAACTGAACAACTTTGTCTATGGCACCAACATCGAATACGCGAAATAAACAGTTGTTCCATACAAAACTGCAAACATATTCGAGCCAAATAGCAGATTTTTTTTCGCGTTTTCGATGTTTGTCCCATAGAAAAAGTTGTTCAGTTTAATGGTCTGGTCATCCCCTTAAAAACTGTCACTGTCAGCATATTAAAAAGGACCCTGTAAATCTGCAATCAGCATCTCAGCCCTTAGACGTCCACTGCTGGACATAGGCCTCCACCAAGGATCGCCACAACGACCGGTCCTGCGCTGCCATCATCCAAAGTGTTCCCGCCGCTACACCAGGAGTGCGATTTTTGAATCTCATTCGGTGAGCTCAGCAGTTGAAAATGTCAAAATTACTACGGAGATACGCATCTTTCTACTGCTGATTTGACTTTCAAAAATCATACTTCAGGAGTGCGATTTTTGAAAGTCAAATCAGCAGTATAAAGATGCGTATCTCCATAGTAATTTCGACATTTTCAACTGCTGAGCTCACCGAATAAGATTCGAGTTGCGTTGTGGGTCTGCTATTGGACGGTCGCTTGTCGGTTGTCCCATCCCCGGCCTACAGCGGAATTCCAGTGGTGGCTCAAGATATTGTTCTTTTATAAGAACAACCCATGAAGTCACCAAAATATCTATATAACCGTACAACGTCAAGCACTTTTGCTACAAAAACTCGACATTGGCAAAATCATCTACACCAAGATGGATGTCATAACCTTAAAAATAGAAATAGAATAGAATAGAATGAGATTCAAAAATCGCACTCCTGGTCGTCGGGTCACCCTGTGGGGGCGTACCCACGCGCGAGAACTCTTGGCCCCATCGGCCATCGGCTCTGCGACCAATGTATGTATGCGGCCCATTGCCACTTTAGTTTAGCAATTCTTCGGGCTATGACAGTTACATATCTGCTGTCCGAAAAGTCATCTTTAAGTCGAGAACAGGAGAAAATACCTGAATATATATAACTGTTCATGGATACCCAAAATTTTGACCGTTTTCGAGATTTTGTTTTTTTTAACATTGTGTTAATTCAACCGTACGCCGAAACTTTAGGTATCTTTCGGGCTGATAATGCTGATGATGAACAAACACACTTACAGATGATTAATAATGTTGATAAATAATACATAGTTTTTCTGCACACAGGTGACTAGAAGAAACCCTATAAGAGATTAAAATAAAAGAAAATGGCATTTTACATTCTTGTGATGCATGAATTCCAATTTTGGTTTTATGGCATTGAAACGTCAAAATTAATTAATTAGAGACTTAGGTAGGTATACATGGTGTAAAATTAAATGCGTTACATATCGAACAGGGTGCTTCAGACCATCAAACTGAACAACTTTCACTATGGAGTCAACATCGCAAATCGCAAAAAAAGCAAATTTCCAAAAAAAAATGCATATTTTAGCTGCTCGACCAAATTATATGAAACAGATGTTTGTCTTGCGCGATTTCGAAATTGGTCCCATAGCAAAAGTTGTTCAGTTTGATAGTCAGAAGTATGTGTATGAGTCATAAGTATGTTGTAGGTACTTAAGTAATGGATTTATGTTTAAACCCTGTATCTAGAACACTCTCTAAACTATTGCATGCACTTTGGTAATAAAAAGAAAATGAAAAGTGAGTAACGCCGCGCGACCAAGTTGTGGAACATAGCTAATATTTGCAAAAAGGGTTAACGTAACGCCATTCTTTATTACCTAAAGAAGTTACTCATAACAACAAGTTTTTACTACTGAAAACTAATCTTTCAGCCTACTTTGAACCCTATGATGTAGTAAATAAAGACTAAAAGCTTTAGAATTCACAGTAAAAGATAGCTTTGTGAAGATTCCCAAGCCCTTTTCTTGGGAAAACTATCTCTGATTGGCCAATTTGGGAAATGCGCGCGCAGTAGAAGAAAAACTGCGAATTTTCTTTATAGGACGCTTCACATTGCTCGGTTTTATGCTTCTTAAGTTTTTTTGAATGGAAGAAAAGTGGAAATGGATAGGAAAATGCATATTTGATTAAATGTTTACGTAAATATGTAACTGTTCCCCAATCGTTCGTTCTATTCCAGAAAACTTCAGTCAGTTTCTGGGAGTTCAAGATCAGTGACTCATTTTTAGTTTTAATTTAGTTTTTTAGTGAGAGTTTGTGATTTCGATTTTCGTGGGTCAGAAAGGAACCCTAACGTTTTACAAAATTCAAATCAAAGTTTTTTAGCGCCTTTAATATTGCCTTTTGAATAAAAATAAAATGTGCCTTCGATTAATTAACTTAAAAAACAAATTAACTAAAAATATTAAAATAAACCATGTTTTATAAAACACCTCGTTAATTAAAAAAAATTTTTTTTTATCTTTTTAATTCAATAAAAGCGTAGGTTGAGTATTCTATAGATTTCCTGACAGCGTATACTCGAAAGGGACAGAGATATGACAAAAATGTATGAGAAATCGTGCCTTTGTTTGCCATAGTTGCAAGATTTTGTATGCAATTTCAACTATGGCAAACAAAAATATCGCATACGCAGAAAGGGACAAACGACATGGATTTTGTCGCATTCACTCTGTGTAATTAGCGTATAAGGCTGTCTCGTTTTCGTGACTATTATTATTTTAATGCCTTTTCTAGTTGATTCTCTTTCTACGAATAAAAGACAATAGTGCAGTGATTTTTTTCAACCTAAAAACGCAATGATTTAAATTACATTCAACCCAAATATTTTTTTTTTAGATTAAAAATGGCGAACGTAGGCAAAGTTTTAGCGACAATCAAAGCAGTGATAACACGCTTAGTTTTCGCATGCCACGGCATTATAGCTATATGGCAAGTGACTGTATTTAAAAATGACATAGAATATTGGTATTTAGCATCACCCATTTTACTGTTGCTGGTTGAGGGTGTATTCACCTTAACTATTAAGGAGAATCAAGAATGGAAATGGTATGTAAAAGTAGTAACTAGTCATTACTTATAGTACTTTGTGGTATGAGCACGGTCTCTGTTACGGTAGTAATTTTAGTACCACCGTGTTTTTAGGGTTCCGTCCGTCCGTACCCAAAGGGTGAAAACGGGACCCTTTAGGTACCTGCTAAGTCTAAGTTGTCCGTTACCTACTAGTTTCAAAGAGCTGTATCGAAACCTGAGTGCAAACGAGCATTTTATCCGCTAGCGTGGAAAGAGTTTTTGAAATTAGAATCTGTCGATTCAATGTTTTTCTATACCGCCAATCCACTGAAAATGCTTAAAGCAGAGTGTAAACGCTCAAACATATTTGTCAAACTTTACGTTTTGTTTGTACGTTTTCATCAAACATCAGCGCACACATACCACCAAGTTTGTCAAACAAGACTTCACTTTCTAAGCAGTTTTCGCCGTGAAGTGACGCTCCGATGGACAGATGAGTAACGTTGACAAAGATTTTTATAGTATGAAAATACAATATTATGTACAAAGTAATTTAATAATAATGTAATAAATAATTTAATTTTTATTTTATTTTTACCTGGTCTCTTTTATATTTAACCATATATTCTTTGGATTTTAATTTCCACAGCTGTGTTAAAATATATAAATTGCAGTAAATACTCCTTGTCACTACAGTCAGCCATTTTTTTTGTATTCAGTAACAACCTGTCTCAGCGGCGGTCGCGCGAAAATGGCGAGTTTGTTTGACAAACATGACTGTACACCTTCAAACATGTATGACAAGCACGCCGTCAATCAAATCTTTCAAATCAACAGCCAAACACGTAGTTTGCTTGACAAACACGTCCAACATGACCGCATACCGTCAAATAATTTGTCAAACACGTAAAATTTGACAAATTATTTGAGCGTTTACAGCCTGCTTAATAACTGTTTCATGTCACTGGCCAGCACGAAAAAAACAACTTTTTAAAATGTTCTTTTTAGCAATTCACTTTTTTTCCTCGCTGTTGTGAGGTGAAAAGTTGTGTGTTTCGCTCGGCTGCAAAGTTATTCTGCGTCTCGTACCTTTGAAACCTTCGCTTAGCTCAGGATTCTATTATTTGAACCACTTGCTTCGCTCGTGGTTCAATCTTAGAATCCTTCGCTTGCTCAGGTTTCAATAAAAGTACTCGCGCCAAAAAGGTTAGCATAGCCTAGCATAACGAGTTTGTTACAAATAACTACTTATTTCTTGCCCTATTCTTAAAAACGTTACCTAGGTACGTACGCGTCAGACTTAGTTTGATTACAGTGCAAACTGCAAACTCTACAGTATACCTACCAAAAAACTAAAAAAACTGGCTAAGTGTGAGTCGGTTTCGGTGAGGATTAATCCCACCTATCCACACCCTGGATATAGTAGGTGATTCGAAGCCGCGACTCTCCGCTTTTTTTAAGTCGGCTTAAAACCCACAGGAATAACCAACCTAGTCATAGGTACATAATATGGTTATTTCTAACGGTACAGTACATTGAACGGCTTGGTATTGACCTTCAAGGGGTAAGGTGTTCGGCTGATGACATTTTCACCTTTTGTGAACGACCAGCCTGGCGGAACGTTCAAGGGGACACTTTGCTTTATTAAATTACTTTTGTCACTTCTCGTGTTAAGACTTTAGAAACAATGATATACAGAATTAGGCACTTTCACACACGATGACGCATTGACGGAGCGGCAGACGTCAGTCCGTCATTTGTTAAGAGAATATTATTCCGAGAGCGAAAATGCGCGCTGCATACAAACGTACTATGGTGATATTTTCAATACTAACCAATTAAAGTCAATGAAATTTTGCAGAAACAATCTAGAAACAAATCTCTATGCTTCTATGGAGTCAGATTTTCGTTAAAATATACAGTTTCAATGCTAGGATTAATTTAATTTTTGTATGGAAATCTTTGAGGCACTGTAACATGAAAACTATACATTATAACGAAAATCTGACTCCATACAAGCATAGAAATTTGTTTTTAGATTGTTTCTGCAACATTTCATTGACTTTAATTGGTTAGTATTGAAAATATCACCATAGTACGTTTGTATGGAGCGCGCTCCGAATAATATACTTACAAGCAAGGAGTTTTAAGAAACCGCACGTAGAAGCACACACAGTTACGGATTGACGCACCGTGTGTGCTTCTACGTGCGGTTTCATACAACTCCTTGCTTCACAAATGACGGACTGACGTCTGCCGCTCCGTCTCAATGCGGCATCGTGTGTGATCTCATTTAATGGTTCTTCTTAACATGATTATACCTACTTTTTAAGGGGATGATCAGACCATCAAACTTAACGACTTTCTCTATGGGACCAACATCGAAATCGCGTAAAAACCAGTGGTAAAAAATAATTTGGCTCAAGTAAGTTTGCAATTTTGTATGGAACATCTGATTTTTTTCCCGCCGGACCAGAAGTACCATCGGGAAGTACCATCAATGGTACAGTTGGAACTAGGTGGTGCCAGTAGTACCATCAATGGTACAGTTGGAACTAGGTGGTGCCAGTAGTACCATCAATGGTACAATTGGCACTTAATACTCGTAGGACTTAAAGCCGGGTATTCATTTGGCAACATTTGTTTATAAACAATGTATTCATATTCATATATTTATTGCATTTCTATGTGTTAGTTTACATGGTCTTAGGTTTTAGGTTAGAAGGTACAAGACATAGAAACCCTGTAAGGGCACTGCAACACAGTGTAAGCTTAAAATACATTATATTAAGATGTGGGTACATTTTTTCAGTAGCTAGTAGGTATCTATAAAGAATTAGTTAATTATTGATATGTCAACGAAAAATTATAACAGAAACAAAACAAAAGATACAATACAATTAAAATAAGAATAAATTAGGTATTCATTATATCATTAGAAATATTATGTTGGTCCCATAGAGAAAGTTGTTCAGTTTGACGGTCTGATCATCCCCTTAAAAAGCATCAGCAAATTCAGTCCTTTATAGGGTATATAGATTAGGATGCTTCAGATTCAGACCGTCAAACTGAACAACTTTCATTATCGGACAAGCATTGAAAACGCAAAAAAAAAATCTGCTGCTCCATAGAAAACGTCATGGTGTGGTGCCTCGAATCAACTGTGTGGAACAGAAGATGTTTTTTTTTTCACGATTTCGATAACTATTGGTCCCATAGTGAAAACTTGTTCAGTTTAATTACATACTTATAAGATCATTGATACATCCAAAAGGTGCGAATTACACTCACTACCCAATAATTTGTCAGGCCCATTCAATCTTTTCGCTTGATCAGGCTCGATTCGAGTTGCTGAATCTATTGTCGAATTTATTGAATAAATATAGTTATTTGTATTTGTATTTTAGACCTGTTTATTACGGTTCGTGAATCCTGTGACGAGTATGGAGTCGCGTGGCTGAGGGGGTAACAAGTAGACGTTTCGTCGGCTTGCGATTTTGACAGCCACGTGGCTCCGCCGTTTTATGGCGGTTTCGAGTGTGTTTTTGTTTAAAAACGGGGCTTTGAGATCGCCATATCCTATTACCTTACAATATCTAATAAATATATCCTCAACACTTGACACTGGCGAAATCTAACAAGGAAACGCCATTAAATAAAAATAGAATAGAATAGAGTCCTGTGACAGACGATTAGACACCGAGGTGTTTCCAATAAGTGTTCCATTTTACCAATTTTAGTAAGGAATAAAAATAATTGCCCGTAATACTTAGTTTAAACTGATGACGTCACTTACCGCCGGAAATAAAGCCTACGTTTTAGGCGCGCACCAACCGGAACCGGATGCTCCATTAGCTATCGGTATCCGGTGAAAGCTTCACCAATTTCAGCTAATGTAAACACTATCTTTGCTTTACGTTAAAACTTTGTTTTCACAGTTTTTAGTTAAACGAAATTTTAAGGTTGCATTCAGACGATGAAACTTATGGACTTGTGTTGTGACTTGTTTTTTTTTTGGTTTGGACCTTAAAGCCTGACCAGAAATATAAAAAACCTGGTTTGGGGGCGCTGCAATCGACTATAACTTTTAATGTCAGTGTTTGGAGTAGGTACAAAAATTAGTTCCAATGATTTTCCGCAACATGGCGAGATTTTTTATTTTTCTGGTCGGGCTTTACAAAAGTGCAGATCAGCCAGTGTTGGGCGAGATGCCCGACCAGAAATATAAAAAACCTGGCCATGTTCAGGCCTGTGTCACTCCGCGTGTAGGTACCTACAGGCGGCGGCCATTGCGCAAGGGCCAATCTAGTAGGCTGCCGCCATAGACAAATGTCTATGGCTGCCGCAATAAACTCTTTCAATACGTATAACCACGTATAACTTATTATGAACCGTAGTCCAGTGAATTAAGGCCCATATTCCCTCAAAAAAATTTGGTAGGTATGTAAATGAACACGTGCTCGGCTGGAACGCGAGCTAAATTAAATCATATTGTTAATCAGATTGAGTACATATTTCTTTGAAAACCATTGCGAAGTAAAGCTTCTGTAACGCTAGTTACTAGTTATTATTCTGTGCCATGTTGCGGAAAATCATTGGAACTAATATTTGTACTTGGAACACTGACTTTAAAGGTTATAGTCGATTGCAGCGCCCCCAAACCAGGTTTTTTATATTCCTGCATAGGTAGAATGACACCGTGATATAGCGCTATCACACCTTTGCTCTCTTTCTATTCGCGTGCTAACGAACGAGACAAAAGACGTGATAGGTACAGCCGTATCACGTGTAGCATGCTACGAGTGCCGGTCAGGCTTTACCTACTTAATTAAATACAAATTGTAATTATTAATTACAATTAACTACTCAATTAACTTAGCAATTTTTATTATATCTTAAAAATTGCTAAACTAAAGTGGCAGTGGGCGGGGCACATTGCTCGCAGAACCGATGGCCAATGTGGCCGGAAGGTTCTCGAGTGGCGGCCGTGTACCGGAAAGCGCAGCGTGGGTAGGCCCCCCAAGGTGGACCGACGACCTGGTGAAGGCGGCGGGAAACCGTTGGATGAGGGCAGCGCAGGACCGGTCGTTATGGCGATCCTTGGGGGTGTCCAGCAGTGGACGTCCATCGGCAAAGATGATGATGATGACTCAATTAACTACTTTTTGACTGAAAAGCCGATCTTCGCCTGCAATTTCTATGGGTGGTTCCAACTTTTTCTTTATTTTTCAGACCCATGTTCCTTAGGGAAAGTTGTAGTTTCATTGTCTTAGCACACCCTTAAAATGTAAGAACTATAGTGGTGTACATTTGTCCATAGGTTCTGTCCATCCGTGTTCATATACCTGGGGCTCGTCGTGCCAGCGATATGGCTGCTCGAGTTGCACAAAGTGGACTTCAGGATGGAGAAGAAGATGAACCTGACGTCATCGGAGAACAACGACACAGATGTAAGTTGTTGTTTAAACAAGACGTACAAGTACGTACACGGTGCGTCAATCCGTCACCGTGTGTGCTTCTACGTGCGGTTTTTACAACACCTTGCTTCACAAATGACGGACAGTCGTCTGCCGCTCCGTCAGTGCGTCATCGTGTGATTCGTATATGATCCCACTTATACTATCTCACCAGCCGGTGGTGGTCCAGTGGCGAGCAAACTTGCCTGCCGTGCAGGAGGCTATGGTTCACTCCCCGTCCAGGCAGACTCGTTTGTACCAATGATTTTTTCTGAACTTATGTAAGATTTGGAACACCTCTGGCTTTGGCTTTCGGTGAAGGAAAACATCGTGAGGAAACCTGCGTGCTTCAGTTTCGAGGCATAGCTATATTTTACCCACTATAGCCAGTGTCCATTACATTACAAGTGGCAACGGGCTTCCTGTCGCACTGGATAGAGTGAAACGTGGATGTTCCAAGGTTTCAGAATATCTCTGACTACCCCCTCAGGGAATATAGTCTTGAGCATATACTATACTATTTACCCTGTTCAGACACATTGGCGTAGCGTAGGTATATAGGGTCCTTCTTAATATGCTGACACTTTTTAAGAGGATGATCAGACCATCAAATTGAACAACTTTCTCTATGGGACCAACATCGAAATCGCGAAAAAAAATCAGCTGTCCCATACATTTGGCTCGAGTAGGTTTGCAGTTTTGTATGGAGCATCTGATTTTTTTTTCGCGATTTCGATGTTGGTGCCATAGAGAAAGTTGTTCAGTTTGATGGTCTGATCGTCCCCTTAAAAAAGTGTCAGCATATTAAGAAGGACCCTATATACTACAATAAAAAAATGTCTTTCTTAAAATAAAATGTGTCTAATTCCAAGCCGTCTCATGTTATGTGATGGCAATTGGCATATGATAGATGTGTCTCAACCCTAATTTGAGATCTTTTCTTTTTAGAAATTTGTCAACATCCGTGAATAGTATTACCATTATAAAATCTGCGAACAAAAAAAATTATACAGGGTCCTTCTTATTATGCTGACACTTTAAGGGGATGATCAGACCATCAAACTGAACAACTTTCTCTATGGGACCAACATCGAAATCGAAAAAAAAAATCTACTGTCCCATACAAAACTGCAAACAGACTCGAGCCAAATGTATGGGACAGCTGATTTTTTTTCGCGATTTCGATGTTGGTCCCATAGAGAAAGTTGTTCAGTTTGATGGTCTGATCATTCCCTTAAAAAAGTGTCAGCGTATTAAGTTGGACCCTGTATACTAAGATCCCACTGTAAGATCTCCATGTTTCGGCACCGTGTATATTTCTAAGTATGTATCTGACCACAGACAGCAATCCCGTTCGCCGGAGCTACTCGCATCCCCACAGACATGTGGGTGACCCTCATCGAGCAGTTCCTGATGCTGACGCTGATCGTAGGTCGCTGGCTGCTGCCTAAGGGAGACCTGACGAGGGACCAGCTCAGCCAGCTGCTCCTCGTCTACATTGGTAAGTGATGAGCAGTTCCGACTTTTCAAATTTCAGAATAAAATAAATAAATATCTTGGACAGTGTCACACAAATTATCTAGTCACATTTAAAGTTCCAGAATCTAGCTTGGACTTGTATTATGATAACTTGACAACGATACAGAATACATATATCCTAGATACAAACATCCATGACTCGGGTACAAATATTCATATTCGTCATACAAATATTTGTCTCTTACGGGATTCGAACCCGCGACCCCCGGCACAGCAGGCAGGTTCACTACAGACTGTGGTTACCCTAACCAGAAACCAAGAAATACCTTATAGTTAGACATCGGACTTACTCCGAGTATCTTAAAGTGTCATTATCCGTTTCACATCCCTTCTGCCAGCGTAGCATGGCAGCGTGATAAAGGCTACATCATGCCTTTTATCACATTCTTCGCACGCAAACAGGAAGAGAGCTTAGGCGCGATAACACACTTAGCTCTCTTCCTATTTTCCCGCGAACGAATGAGATGAAAGGCGTGAAAAAAAGGATACCTTATCACACGGTCGCTGCCAGCCTAGCATGGCAGTGTGATATAGTAGCGATATCGCGCTTTAGCTCTCTTCCTGTTTGCGCGCGAACGAACGTGGTAAAAGGCATGATATAGCCATACTATGCAATGCTGGCAAATGTGAATATATGATTCGAATAAAGGCACTTTAAGATAAAGTCCAATGTGCTGACTCTACATTATTCCCCACCAGGCACCGCGGCAGACATAATAGAATTCTTCGACTCATTCAAAGATGAGAAGGTGGCGTCAGAGAAAGCCCTGGTCCTTCTGACCCTGGCCATCTGGTCATGGTCCCTGGTCCAGTTCACTGTGGTCCTGACTGCGACCAAGTCGAGGAAGTCGAGAGGAACTGCAAATAGGTGTGACACGTACGTACGTATTAGTCGCACGCATGCTTTTTAATACACTGTTACGGTTGGGTTCTTTCTGTTTTTTTTCCTACATCATTGTTTGAAAACATCTTTTATAAATCTATACATCTACCTATATCTATACATACATCATCATCATCATCCAACGGGTTCCCGCCGCCTTCACCAGTTCGTCGGTCCACCTTGGGTTATACACACATACATACATAATATAATAACAAAAATTACTTAATTTGAGGTTTAACGCTGGTGTTGAATTAATGTAATCTATGAAATTTTTGTGTAATTATACAGGGTGTGTGTGTGTGTGTATCTAGCTAGAGTAGGTAAGTGACAGTTTTTTTTTGCGTTTCCTGAGGTAGGCTCCATAGTGAAAGTTGTTCAGTTTAATGGTCTGAGTTCACCGTTTCACTATTTGCTAGGCTGTCACTTACACCCTGTATATTGAGATTGAATATTTACATGACATTAACAGATAATAATTTACAGGTTTATTTGGAATTATGCCCTACACTTTCACAGTATTTTTAATGTTCTATCTATCAACGTTGTTTCATGCAGTCACTGCTTCTGTGTTTCAAGATAATATTTGTACATAAACATACAGGATGCTTCTAAATATGCACATTAGAAGCATCCTGTAGGTATTAATCATGTTTTTATTTTACTCCAATAATAAATTTTGTATAGTTTCAATCCACAAAGGCACGCTTACGTTGTTACGTAGAAAGAGAAGGTAATAGAAGGAGACACGTGTCTTGTCATATCAAGAGATGCACATAGCAAATTCGTTCTAGTCAAAAAAGGAGATCACGACTTATTGCTGTCCTTATCGACGTAACGACTTTTTGTACTTGCGACGGCCGCCGCGGCCTTCTGACTCCGGAGTCAGTCATCTAGCTTCATATAAATTGTATAGGATTCTATGACTATCGCTATCTCATACGCGGTTACACTGATATTACGTCTAGTAGACTAATCTGTGCTAAGGCTTCTGTGGCGTACGCTAACGTCAAAAAAAAAAATAGTCTATGCGTTTGTTACCTACGTTACGCAAGTTACGTTACTAACTAAGTAGTGCGTAACATTAGAACTAACAACACTAGCATAGCAGTAGGTACCTTTGTCATCGCATTCTTGCATCTCCGAATTATATACAGGGTGTCTCGTAAACGGACGTCAATGTTGGATGCTGAGATAAGGACAGTTTTATGAAATTCGTGAAACTCTTTACCTTAGTCACTTTTTTGAGTGCCACGGCTACAAATGTTCTATGCAGTTGTGTTAAACTGTTAATATCTCGAAAACTAAGACACTTTTACTGAAGTTAAATTTTGATATTCTGCTTGGTCATGAACTCATGACCTAACCTATCAGCATCCGCCGGGTTGACGTCGGTTTATGGGACACCCTGTATATCCAACCAGAAAAAAAAATCATGCAAGTTCACGGCGGCCAGTACACCCCGATGCGCAGCGATATTTCTACCAAACTGATGCCGCTCATTCTGGTACGTACACGTATTGCAGCACGATGCGCATGTATGTGTAACGGCTACTGCGAGTTTATATGGAGCTATTTTTCTGGTTGAATATCTATTCGTTGCGTACACTATAAATAAGACAAAGAAGGGGCGGGTCTTCGTGGATTGAATCTATCTTTATTACAAGATCAAATTTCAAGTTTTCAGCACCATATGTTTAGGCAATGATACATATTGGTAGTGTCGAAAGGTTAAAGCATTGGGGTCATTAAGAGGTCAATGATTGGGGTCCAAAAATACGCTCGAAAAACAAAACTCTCCTTCTGGCGCAGTCGGGTAAAAATGTGGTTGCCACCCTAAAGCCCGTCGTAACCCCCTGGCAGTCGGATGCAAAAATTTTTCTTATTTATTTCCTTACATAACTTCATTTTGTTTAGACCAATCAATTCTTAAACATATCATTTCAATGGGTCGAAAAAAAATTTTTTGGACCTTCTATACAAAAGTGCGGATCTGCCAAAGATTTTCAATGGGAGGTCCCAGAAATTATTAGTTTTTTGACCCATAGGTATTCTTTAGGGAAAGTTGTTTAGTGTCACTACCTGAATACACAATTATAGTTTGTAAATAAAAAATAGTGGTGTACCTACACATAAGCATGGTGTCCTATCCCATACAAATGAAATTTTAGTTTAAAAATGGCAATATATGGCGTTATGGTATCAATTTGTAATTAATGTTTACGTAAAAGTGTAAATTGTTACTAAAAATACATGATCTGACTACAAAAAAATTCATGAGCCTCGGAAAATCAAGCAATTTACTTTGCCCGAAGACTGCCCGCGTTTCGGCAGTAGCGTTCCATTGTTTGACGTTGGGCATCTGTACTGTATAGTATTATATAATCTGTGACATAAGTAAATTAGCACAACTGAAACAACATTTTTACAATCAGCTATCCAAGGGTTGCGACAAGCTTAAGAGTGGAAACTCTATATTCAAGGATCTTTAAGATTGACGCATATTTATCCGCAGCGAACAAGCCCAAGGTGGCGAAAGAATCAATTTTAGAATTATTTGTATCTTCTTCTTATCGAGTGGGCTGCAAGCCCTGGTGTCAGAGTTTATTCAAACCGCCTTACGGCCACTGACGTGGTTTTTATGTAACGACTACTACCACCAGAGATAGTAGCCGGAACCAACGGCTTAACGTGCCATCCGAAGCACGGAATCATCTTTCTTCTCAGACAATCAGGTGACTCAGCCTGCAATGTCCTAACCAACTGGGAAAAAACGCACAAAGTGACATTTCACTAGGTGCCCCCCGTGGGAATCGAACCCACGACCTCCGTGTCAAGAGTCCAATGCTCTTAACCATTAGACCACGGAGGCAGTTATATTATTTGTATGAAATTCTATGACACCTCGCACATTTATCCGCGGCGAATCGGACGAATCCTCAGAAGAATTAAAAGTAAATTCGTTTCGTTCGCCGCCTTGGGCTCCTTCGCGGCGGATAGATATGCGTGTACATTACCACTGATTCACGTATCATTGCCTAAACATATGGGTGTAGAAAACTTGCAACGGGATCTTAGTCTATCTGTATTTCTATATTTAACCCAACAGGAGCACGAGCCGAGCGTGCTGCTGTTCCATAGAAGTGTGTGCTATAATGATGAACATAGCACTCCAAGATGCTCCGTTCCTCGCCTTCCGACTGCTGATCATTGCGCACTACCGGATCATAAACTATATGAACATATTCTTCACTTGCAAGAATACTTTGGTAAGTTAATAGAAGTAGGTACACCTAGCGTGTCCGTATAGTTAGCAGCATCACCAACGAATTCGAAGATTTTGACTAGGCCACGATTTAGTACCCAATTAGTACTATTTAGTGCCCAAAGCACAGATTTGGTACTCCTGTATTTCAAAAGATATTTGGGTTACTTACTGAGGCTGCTAGATAGACGTCAAGGTAGCAGTCGCACCAAGAAATACTGTTTATATCAATGTGATTTATATGTCACGATTTAGTACTCATTTAGTACTCCCTATATCAAAAATTTCATTAATATTGATTCAATACAAGCCGAGATATGACAGTGCATTGTTGAGGCTGCTAACTTGACGTTTATTCCAACGATGATTCCAATGAAACTGGTGCACATTTCAAACAGATAAATACATACAGATTTAGTGCTCGATTTGGTGCCTCTTATAATATTTATGAAATGTAGAATTTTCTTTCCTACTTCCCAAAAAAACCATGTAAAGTTCTACATACTAATCGTAATTTAGGTCCGTCGATATCGTTAATCAAATTTAGACTTTATTCAACTGTAATAGGGTTTACAATTTATTTTAATTCTGTGGTTGGTACTGTCAAGCAAAAAGTGAAATGATATTAAATTGTATAGGTAACTCTGATACTTTTCAATCTCGTATGTACCTATGTAATGTGAGTCCAGAAGACTATTATTCTTCTTTAAATCGACTCTACTATTATTGTACTGAAAATTTTTTTTACCGTTCCGAAATAAAGCGAAGCAATAAATATAGATTTCATTGTGGTTTGAAACTTTCATGAGTGGTTCAGATCATCAAACTGAACAACTTTTATTATGGGACCAATCCTGAAATCGCAAACAAAAATCAGCAGTTCCATACTAAACTGCAACGCCTACTAGACTCAAATGTATGAGATTATACTCCGTTCAGGAATTAGAGCGACAAAATGTAAACAAAGAAACGTCACTGTCAAAGTGACATTACGTGGTCAGAAACCTTTGGTACATTTTTTAAGAATAACATTATGTCGGCACGGCATTTAATAAATGGTGTTGACATTAAACATTTACTGTCCATCCATAAATAATAAAAACAGTCATGACAATTTGAATGCAATTTTTAATTTATGCCACTACCCTGTCTGTGTGGGCTTTTTTATAGCGTACGGACTCAGACGACGGTACTTGACAATCAACAGACGCGTTTACGTTATTGTATGCAATAAAACATCTTTTTCTTTAAGCACTTTGTTAAAACGAACCAAAGGTCTAAAATATCTGATTGTTGCCAGACCAAGAAATAAAATATTTACAGTCACGCTTTCTTTTAATCTAAAATAAATTATATCTGGCGTATTTTTTAATTATTTTCCATACGAAGTTAACATATCATTGTCGTAATCCTTTGCAAGTAAAATAAATAATTTACTGTTATTCATTCCGGAGATAAGTTTTCTACAGTCTCGAAATGGTATTTTCTACACTGGTATCGTTGTTAACATTTTGTCGCTCTAATTCCTGAACGGAGTATAGTACTTTTCAAACACTACTGTGCGATTTTTGAAAGTCACTCTTTCAAATCAGCAGTAGAAAATATAAAAATTACTATGTAGATTATTCATCATTCGATCGACGTGTTACTTTCAAAAATTGCATTCCTGTTCACAACATAAACAAAAACATAAAAGACAATTTGAAAACATCTATGATAGAACAAGGTTCATCATAAACTCGTTGTAGTCCCTCGGCTGCACTCATTTGAATCAAGCAATTCTTCGACGAGTTTTCGCATCACCCACCGTAATTAACGTAAATAAAATCCCGCCATCTCTCGGTATTGCTATGAACTACTTGTTATGATTGCGTGCGCCAGCTCATGGCAGTAGAGTTCCGATAAATGATAATTTTTGTTCATGATTGTACCGAAAATCGAATGTATGTAGAACTTTACATAGTTTTTTTGGGAAGTAGGAAAGAAAATTCTACATTTCATAAATATCATAAGAGGCACCAAATCGAGCACTAAATCTGTATGTATTTATCTGTTCGAAATGTGCACCCGTTTCATTGGAATCATCGTTGGAATAAACGTCAAGTTAGCAGCCTCAACAATGCACTGTCATATCTCGGCTTGTATTGAATCAATATTAATGAAATTTTGGATATAGGGAGTACTAAATGAGTACTAAATCGTGACCTATAAATCACATTGATATAAACAGTATTTCTCAGTGCGACTGCTACCTTGACGTCTATCTAGCAGCCTCAGTAAGTAACCCAAATATCTTTTAAAATACAGGAGTACCAAATCTGTGCTTTGAGCACTAAATAGTACTAATTGGGTACTAAATCGTGGCCTAGTCAAAATCTTCGAATTCGTTGGTGAGGCTGCTAACTATACGGACACCACCTAGCAATATACTACTTGATTGTGTTAATATTACCGTTGGTGCGCTCCATACAAACGAAGTTTGATTATACAGGGTGAAATTGATAAACTAAGAGTCTCCCCATCAAACTAAACACCTTTTACTATGGGAGCAAACAGATCTGGAGTGCGATTTTTGAATCTCATTCGGTGAGCTCAGCAGTTGAAAATGTCAAAATTGGTATGGAGATACGCATCTTTCTACTGCTGATTTCACTTTCAAAAATCATACTTCAGGAGTGCGATTTTTGAAAGTCAAATCAGCAGTAAAAAGATGCGTATCTCCGTAGTAGGTAATTTTGACATTTTTAACAGCTGAGCTCACCGAATGAGATTCAAAAATCGCACTCCAGAGCAAAAAAAAACCGGCCAAGTGCGTGTCGGGCCACGTAGAGTGTAGGGTTCCGTAGTTTCCTGACACAATATACGAACTTAGAAGGGGGCTTTTTGTTTTATAGTACGGTTTAACGGCTAATAAAGTCTAAAAAGTTCATTTTATAAGTTGGTAGACTATTATTGTTAACTTATAAAGCTTACTTAGCGGTGATAGTTTTCCTTTTAATTTCATCATAATTATACTACTGCCGTGAATTTTTTCACATACCTATCCAGAAACAACCGTTTAGCTGGCAGGGGGGGGGACACTTGACTCTAACAAAAATTTCGCTAACGGATCCCTAAATCATTAAATAGTTTTCCCACACCCACAATATTTTTAAAAGACCTATCCAACGATACCCCACACCATTGGATATAAGAGAAAAAAAAAAGCATCCCTACTTCACGTGTAGGGGAGGTAGACCTAAAAAAATATTTTTAAACATCTTATTTCACCACTTTGTCGTCGTGATTAATATATTATACTAGTGTTTTCCCGCGACTTCGTCCGCACAATGTATATACCAGATTTTAAGTCAGATCATAAGCTATCAAACAAAAAAAGTTTCATCAAAATTTTTGCGTGATGCGCGAACAAACAAACAAACTAACAATTTTGTCAATAGATGGCGCTGCACGTCATTTAAATCGCGCTATCGAAGTGTTATTTGAGTTTATTGAAGTGAACCGCTACTTTTTTATTCCTCATGATTTTACGGTTATACAAGGTGTTACAAAAATACAAATAAACCTTTAAGGGGGTGGTGTAGACCATCAAACTGAACAACTTTCACTATGGGACCAATATCGAAATCGCAAAAAAAAATATATTATGTTCTATACTTTACAAATCGTCTAGAGTCTAGAGCTAAAATATGTATGGGATATAAAATTATTTTTTTCGCGATTTCGATGTCGGTCCCATAGAGAAAGTTGTTCAGTTTGACGGTCTAAACAACCCCCTTCAGAGTTTTAAAAAATTATTGTTACTTATGAAACACCTTGTATAATAAGTAGTTAAGATAAGATATATAACTACCCATGCCAAATTACAGCTTTCTTGTAGGTACTAAGCGTATCTGAGCTAAGCCGCGGACAGACGGACGGACGGACATGGTGAAACTATAAGGGTTCCTTGTTGACTTCGGAACCCTAAAAATCTGCTGTTGCATATATTTGAGTCGAGTTGGCATTGCAGTTTAGTATGGAACAGCTGATTTTTTCGCCTCGATCGGATTGCTTCCATAGAAAAAGTTGTTCAGTTTGATGCGTAGACTCTTAGTTTAAAAGGATGCTTATGAATGATATCGAGTATACCCTTTATTTTGGATATTAATCAATGACTTTTTTGGACACGATCAAGAAATCAATGTCTGGAGTGCGATTTTTGAAACTCATTCGGTGAGTTCAGCAGTTGAAAATGTCAAAATTACTAACTATGGAGATATGCATCTCTTTACTGCTGATTTGACTTTCAAAAATCGCTCTCCTGTATCATGATTTTTGGTCTTTTTTTCAGGTCCGTGATGAAGATATGCATCTTTCTTTTGCTGGTTTGACTTTCAAAAATCGCACTCCTGAAGTAGTTATGAGTTTTGAAAGTCAAATCAGCAGTAGAAAGATGCATATGTCTCTATTGTAATTTTGACATTGTCAAAAACTGAATTCAGCGAATGAGATTCAAAAATCGCACTCCTGGACGAAACTTCGTTTGTATGCAGCGCGCATTAGTGCTTTCGGAATAAACTTATCTTTAGTTATTTCACTGGTTCGGCTGACATATCAGGGCTGCAATCGCGATAAATATTCGCTGATTGAACCGTGATTGGATTATGTACCTACGAGCCATCGCGGTACTGTTCCTAACAGCCGTTAGTCTAACTTCACACTTGCGGATCGTTCCGCGGCGGAACGTTCGGTCGACACGCGCGCAACGTTTTTCAAGTACCCTATGACACACTAGCCGACTGAACGTTACGCGACGTAACCTTCCGCCGCGTAACGCGACGCCAAGTCGCTATCATACCAACCGAATACTACGACCGATAATTCAGCTGCGGAGGTTCCGCCGCGGAACGCTCCGCAAGTGTGACGTTAGACTTAGAGCCGTTTTGACAGATCGCTCAGACGTTAAAGGCTGTCAGTTACATAGAGTTTAGCGCGATGCGGAATTCAGCGCAGTTAAATTGTAATTGGATTGTAATGTGATTAGAACTGAAATGGGATTAGGATAGAACTTCGCAATCGGGCTCCAGGGCGCTTTGCCGTCACTGGTGTGGTCCCCCCATAGTCCACAGTAATAAGCAGTAGGTAATCTCTCCCTGAGCTTGTACTGTATTTGTATGCGTCAAAAAATACCGGTCATGTGCGAGTCGGGGTTCTTGCGTACCGAGGTTTCCGTACCTCATTAACACACAAAAATTGTCTCCGGGATCTTTAGCGCGAGGCCGACTCACACTTGGCCGGTTTTTATTATTTGTTGTTATACTGTAGAGTTTGCTCTATAATAACTTAGATCAAAATAAAATTAATGGATAGGCCTTACGCGAACATTTCAAACCAGAAAAATGAGGCAAAACAAATGACAGGTTTACTCCTAATTTGTATGTAAAGTGCCCTAGATTTGACAGATACTGGCGCTAGTTTGTATGTACCAAGTGCACCAGTAGTGTGCTTCAACTTACCGCGCTTTAGGCCTATCCATTAATTTTATTTTGATCTAAGTATAATCACACCAAGTTTGACGTTTGTATGTATTACTGTTTTTATGATAGAGCGTGAAGAAAAAACGTTGATAAAAATTAGTTTCTTGTGATTTTGTAATAATTTAATACTTACCTTAATAAACCTTATAATTTATCGGCAGGTAATATTACTACAAATATACAGACTCTACGTGTTGCATCTGGAAACTGTGGACGAAGGTACCAACGGCGACTCCGTTTATAGAAAGAGACACAAACATAGGACCACTGAGAGGAAAGATAAGGACAAGAAACATAAGTGAGTATCAATAAAATTATCCGAAGCGAATTATTGAAGCTAGGGAAGTTTAAATATATAAAGCCTGACCAGGAATATAAAAAACCTGGTTTTGGGGCGCTGCAATCGACTGTCACCTTTAATGTCAGTGTTCCAAGTACAAAAATTAGTTCCAAAGATTTTCCGCAACATGGCGAGGTTTTTATATTTCTGGTCGGGCTTTAACATGGTATTCTATATTACATTTTACAGACATCACAAATCAAGGAAGCATAAGAAGAAGAACGAATCGGGTGAAATATCGATATCTGTCATCAGCGACCCCAGGAAGCACGATAGAGTGGACGGCGGCCGCATCAGGTAAGACTAGATACCTAGATATAATTCATAATAATTTATTGCATTATATGGTTACATGAGATCTTATGAATACAGTTAAAGCACACACATAAATCCCATAATAACTCCATATCTCGATAACTAGTTTTTAAATCGCCCTATCTAAGGCCTCTGATATCAATATCTGTGATCAGTGACCCCAGGAAGCACGATAGAGTGGACGGCGGCCGCATCAGGTAAGACTGTAGATAGGTACCTACCTAGATATCTCAATAACTATTTTATAAATCGCCCTATCTAAGGCCTCTGATATCATATCAGCGACCCCAGGAAGCACGATAGAGTGGACGGCGGCCGCATCAGGAGAGATTTATGTAGATACCTAGATATCTCATTAGGTAACTAATTTTCTAGTCGCCTTAAGGCCTCTGACCTAGCTTAACGAAGCGAAATATCAATAAGTGATCAGTAAACCCAGGAAGCACGATAGTCTGGACGTTTCACAATGGTCGTTAGTCCACCACGCGTGCTCAATATTTATTGGTAGACTTCACATACGCATCGGAATAATATAACGTATTTTTTGGAAATTTAAGAGCTACTTATGCTCTTCTCGATAAAGTATTCTCCAATCCTATCTCTTTTCTACAAGTGCCTTCCGAAGCACGCAACGCTCAAGATGAAATACCGCTAAACGGTCACCCATCCAAAGAATGACCGGACCTGACGTTGCTTAACTTCGGTGCTCGATTCCAATACCGCACTAAAGCTCAAATATCTCGCTAATTCGTGGAAAAGCCAAGCAAACTGTAGTTTATTTACCATAGATACATAGGGTAGGTAGATAACAACGTCGGATGGGGTCGATACTCACCTTGACACGGGAACGGGGTCCGAATCACCTGCCTAGTGCTGTACGGGTAGTTATCGATAAACTTTTAGTACCAATATTTATAGTAAATTACTGCAGCGGCTAGCAAAAGAGACATTGATGGACGAACGTGTAAATGTGGGCTGAGGCGAAGCGGGATACAAACCATCCCGATCAAAAACTTATTACGATTTCTGGCGGCGTAGGGATTAGTAGGGAACTGTAAAAAGGGCGGTCATAAATGACCAGCGATGGTCGAAGTGGCATACCTAGTTGCAAGCCTGTCAAGGCCCAAAGGGGCTTTTTGTTTCGATTATGAAGATTGAAGGTAGGTACGCTTAAAATAGCTCAGTAGCTCAACTAATTTCTTCATTTGTGATGATTTGTCGATTCTGAAAAAAAGGTTGTTAGAAGATCAAGAATGATACGCGCGAAGACTTTTTTATCTCGCTCGGACATGATCATTTTTGTCGGTGCAAACAGAGCTGAGGTGCCATAGTAGGTGGGTATAATGCTATGTCGCGCAGCCATGCTAAACTATTCTCACATTCAAAATTGCTGACGAGATATAAGGCCTCGTTCAGGGAGACGCGCTGCGCGACGCACTGCGTCTCTGAACGAGGCCTTAGAGTTGGTACAAATCAATTAAATATGAATTTTATTAATAATCTGATACCTTCTGAGATTGATAAAATAACCAGTGATTTCTATCTTGTACCTACATCCATTCCACTTTTGGGCAAAGACCACCCCTAAGTTTTAATGCAGTTTTAGGGGATAAGTAGATGTCTTTGAGATAATTTATTTAAAACAAAGATGGAATAAAAACTTCTTAAGTGGCATAATATCTAGCTACTGCATTCATAACTTAAATAAAAAATTAAATTGGTTTCTGTAAAGTCAGTTTACGGACGATAGTTTTACGTGACAACGTAACATTGATGAGAACTGCTAGCTCTGACGTCACGCGGAACATGTCACTTTTTCGTGCGTGCAGCCGTTGTTCATCAACACGTCAAAAATATGTCAATTTTGTTTATTTTGTATCTATTAAATTAAATACTTATAAACCTAGATAAACCTATATATAAACCTAGGTATATAAACCTACCTGTATCTCGAACACACCGTTCCAAACATCGACAAAAATATCGATACTTCACTTTAGCGTTCCCAACCCTAAAGTAAAGGGTGGGTCCCCCAAACGACTTTCGGTCCCACAATAGCCGAAATGACCTGTGTCTATCTACGTTTATCTATGACGTGTAGGTATTATTAGGTACTGTTTGACTCAGCCAATCTTTGGACGAATCACAAATTAACCTATTCGTGAATCCTAGTTTGTTTCGATGAATGGTTTTGTTGAAAAAAGTTAGGTGGGTATACCTATATGGCACACAGAGAACGCGCCCGAGCGCGCTGCAAAACTACTACAAACAAACGAAGTTTCATATTTTCAATAGGCATGCCATGCCATTGACGACCCGGTTGGTGTAATGGCGGTGGTGGCAACTGGCATGGTGGCATGGTTACCACGCCGGACTGCCAAACCAGGGTCCTGGGTTCGAATCCCGATTCGGTCATGGATGTTATATGTTCGTGCCGTTGTTGTGTGGTTTCCATAATAAAAGCCTTTAGTGCTTAGTTTGGGATCATTACAATGTATGTGCCTGTGAGCGTTATTTTTTTTTTTTTTATGTACCAATGAGTTTTTCTAACTAATGTACGTAATACTGACTGCTCTAAAACGGTGAAGGAAAACATCGTGAGGAAACCTGCATACGCTGAAGAAGAAATTCCGATGCGTATGTGAAGTCTACCGCACCGCATTGTGCACGCGTGGTACTACACTAACGTACATAGGTACACCCTCCCTGAGGGTAGGCCTGTGATCTGCTGTGGGACGTAGGTATAGGTACCTTCTTCCTTTATGCTGATACTTTTTAAGGGAATGATCAGACCGTCCAACGGAACAACTTTCATAATGGGACCAACATCGAAATCGCGAAAAAAATATCACATTTGGCTCGAGTAAATTTGCATTTTTTTCGCGATTTCGATGTTAGTGCCTCAGAAAAAGTTGTTCAGTTTGACGGTCTGATCATCCCCTTTAAAAAGTGTCAGCATATTAAGAAGGACCCTGTATATAGGCTGATGATGATGATGATAAAGAGTAGTACCTGCGCTCAGTACGGACACACTCCGCCCCCCGCCAATGTTGATCTCACCCCCTCTAGGTAGTGCGACGACAGTAAACAGTGATCTATTCCTCTCTCTCTCATTATAACATGTTATCCTTGTTCCACAGAGCGATTATCCTGACGAACTCTGATGAGATAAAGGAGGTGGAGTTGACCAAGTTGTTCAGAGACCAAATATCACTTGAGAATGAAAAGAAGAAAAGGTGAGTGAATTTAATAACACCTAACTACAAGCCTAACCGGATAGTCAAAAAAAAATGTTGCGCAAAATAAGTACCTATAGGTAATATAGTTAAATAGTTTAGTGAGATAGATTAGGTAACCTGCCACGCAAAAAATAATTTTACTTTCCTCTTTTTTTTTAAGTGAGTAGTGAGAGTAGGTTGCTAACTAGAAAAAAAAGGTAATTTTAAAGTTAACTAGTGTTTTCCCGCGACTTCGTCCGCACAAATTATATACCAGATTTTCAGTCAGATCATATCAAACAGAGCTATCAAACAAAAAAAGTTTCATCAAAATCGGTTCAGTAGTTTTTGCGTGATGCGCGAACAAACAAACAAACAAACACACAAACAAACAGACAAACAGACAGACAAAATTTCTAAAAAAGGTTGATTTCGAGTCAGGGATACCTAAAAACCATATCGTAATCTTTTTTTTGTAATTATCTTCAATGTACAGACACACTTCAGTTACAGTTTTATAATAGTTTAGATTAGATAATTTGTATGAATGAATGAAATATACTATGTACGGGGTAAGTTCGTATAACTTACCCTTTTATATGGAACAGCAGATTTTTTTGAATTTTCTATAGCGATGGTTGTTCTGTTTGGTGCGTGGTCTGAAGCACCACTTAAAATATGACCGCATTATACACACTGTAATGAGAAGTTTTACCAAATCAATTAAAAAGAAAAAAATTCTAAATAGCTCGTTAGATGGCGTTAATGCGAGATGTCACAAACATGTCAAAATATTGTTCAAGGTTTGTAGCCTGGTTGCATTTTGCTCTTTCAATTTTACAGCAAGAAGAAACACCAAAAATCTGAGTCCTCAGAAGAATCCTTAAACAACATTCATCATACGACCGATGATTCGGGCATTTGACATCATCGAGTGCGCCGGGAGAGCCCAAAGCGGAGCCCGAAGCACAGAGAGAAAGAGAAACATAAAGAAAAGAAAAGCAAGAAGAAGCACGACACTAGCGAGAGCGAGACAGATAGCTCCAGTTGAACGAAAACTATTTGGCTTTCGTACTTGGATTTTAAAAGTTGTCTGTGGTTGGCTGAAAGGTTTTTGTACCTTTGCCTGTTTTATCACAGATTATTAAATCGGGTGTTTTAATATGCGAGGTTTTTATGGATTTGAAAGTATTTTTAAACGATGAGCGATTTTTATAAATATCTAGTTCTAATTTAGTCAACAGGTGGCGTTTACTGACTTTGTCAATGAATGGGAAAATATCCCACTCACACAATAGTTGAACATAACACCATCTGTTGCCAAAAACGCTGTTTAATTATAGAAAATTACATGTTCAGGAGGTATACAGATACATACTTCTAAAGGGGTAAAGAAGGGGTTAAACTATATTTTATCCCTTTCCTGTATACGTCCAAAAATGTAAAATGTTTATAGTAATGTAGATTTAGTAGAAACAAATGCCTTATAAAAGTGCCTCATGAGAAGATATTATAATAATAATAAGAAAATAATATGATATTAATATTTATAATTATATTTTGTTTAAGAGTTTCATTGTATTCTACAGTTCGAACGACAGTCGTAAGAAAAGTTATGTTTTTCGCTTTCTTTGAAACTAATATAATTATTACCTACTTAAATTATTATCGTCATCTTTGCATTGATAATAGGTTTGAAAAATGCTGTTCAGTATTTGGATATGTATAAGCTGATGATGATGAAGGTCAGATTAGTCCAGTTTTGTGAAAACGAGTTTCCCCTTGAGTTACCAAAATAAAAAGCGCGCACAAAATTAAATATTAACCAAAACATTGTAAAGTTGTTATTTAGCTAATTATTATTGTACTTTAATAATTCTTGTAGTTTTAAATAAAAACCTTGTTCTTTAAGAAGTTTTCTTTTAATACAATTATAATAATAATTACACTTCTATTTAACATTTGTTGATAATATTGTAACGTGAACATACATATTATATATTTGCTCACCAAGAACAGACGAATCCAATTTATAACAAGAACGAGAAGACAAAGGCGGTCTTATTACTAAAAGCTATTTCTTCCAGACAACCACGAGTACCTTTGTAAGAGATTTTTCACATGAACGCTTTCGACGCTGCGATGCCGATGGGGTAAAATCTACCTTTCAATATCTAAGAATTAAGCTACTGACAAAAATATAATTTGAGTATCAAGAATAATATTTAACTAGAATAGTTTCAAAACCAAATTGAGATTCAAAAATTGTTTTCGATTTTGTAAGGTAGACGAAATTACCCCGTTGATGCACTTGCCCCATCTTCCTAATATTTTACGCATGATTCTGAAGACTGTACCAAAAATGTAGGTACCTAAGTACCAAGTTATTACAATTTTTGTAGCAATTAAATATTATGCCTAAGGGTTATAGGTAGTTTCGTTAAACAATGTGAATTTTGTAATATTTATGGACTTTCTTCCTAAAATGTTGTGATTAAATAGGATCAAAATTAAGTTTTTAATTAAAGATCACAATCTTTGATTCGGTAGGTATGATAAAAGCTTGGTTTCTCCGTTGAAATAACTCTCAGTTGAAGTCGAGTTGTTAACATCGTGATGCAATTAGCTTTTGTGATAAATTGGAAATAAACCTACTAAAACAAAAAATATAAAAAATAAAATAACACTTACTTACATACATTTTTAATAATTTATTTCTCCAAAATTATGTACCTACAGTAAGTAGGTACATAATTTTGGAGAAATAAATTATTATAATAATATTATAATGTGTATGACATAAAACCAATAACATAATAGGTACGTAGACTTACAAATTACATACATAAATATTGAGTACGTAAACATTAATTAAGTATTTAAACAAAGTTAAGTTAAATAAATAAATAAAATAAATACAAATGCATAAAACTAAATAGATATAAATGCGCAAAAATAGACATCTTAAAACTGAAAATCAATACCTATATTAAGTTAGAATATTGTCTTTTCTAAACTAGAAATCAAAAAGAGAAAATAAATTAAATTCAAGACTAAAACACACAACGGTCTTAATATCACAATAAAGGGTGCTATTGTATAAATATCTTCCTATGATCAATAGGAAATCGAAGAGTGTCTGATGATTCTGGATTTTATTGTTTAATAAGAATAGATAAGAAATTGCATAACATACGGCGAGGAGAATTTTACCGATAGATTTCAAAACGATAGCGATTTCAAATGATTTTCGGGACAATACAATATCACCGCTCCTAGGTGTACCTTTTTATACGAGCATTTGAACGCCTAATTTATCTGGACGAACATTTTCATCTTGTTTATAAGAAAAAGCATACAAGTACAACTTTAAACAGCTGTTATAAAGCACCTGGACTTCTATAACAGCGCTACAAAATTATATATTATACCTTTTTTAGAAACCAGATAAAAAAGTTTCAGACTGATTAATTGCGCGTTCAAACGCTCTTAAATATACAATACAACCCTGCTGTTGTATAAGGGACTTGATATAGAAAGCGGCAGGGCGCGCGACCACAACAAAACTGCGAAAACTACTGCTGTTTTTTGCTGTGACACCAAATGTAAATGGAACGCTGGGCGCTTCGTGTATTTCAATCCATTGAGCGCCACACACTTTTGTCTGAACGGCATCCCAGAAGCACGCCAATCCACTTTCTATAAAGTGTCTTAGGCCGAGATTCAGAGACGATTTTTTTAATCTTAGCTCGAGCTAAGTAGGGTAGAAATGTATGGATTTTGACATACGGGAGTTCGAACTATGACTTACAAATCGTCTCTGAATCTCAGCCTTACAGTTTACGCACAAACCGATTTAATATCGACCAATAATCGGCTACACAATAGCATTGGCTTTAAAATCTTTAAATTAATCTTCTTCTTTATCAACTTCTCCATTCTCAACCTCTTCTATCTCCATTTTCTCGTTCCCAGTTTCCTTAGGGATGTCAGCTCCATATTTCAGGTACAATGTTCGCCAGAAGTAGGCCCTTTCTGGCGTTAGTGGGGCTACGTATTGGGGCTCCAGGTTGATGGCCAGGTGGTGAGGGAATGGCAGCCATTCTCCGTTACCTGTCTCAGGTGTCGGGGTGCTGAGAGAAAAAAACAAATCATTAATTTTTTTTTGTGACGAGTTATAGTTGTGCTTGCGAGTATTTTGATGTAGAGTGTGTCTAACGCACACATAGCCATAAACCCAGCTAACCCAATGAATATTTAAATCCTAAATTATGGCTATGTAACTATATGTGGAGGACTAGACGCACACACTATCTTACATTACTTACTTATAGGGAAGAAATGTAAAAAGTTAAATAAAATTATTCAAATTCAGAAAGTAAGTACTGATGTAGGATTTACGTCGAATAAGGTCAGTTAGGTGGGGCAGGTGTAAAATCGTATCTATAGACAGGTGCTCCACCGGGGTAAGTTCGTATACCTACGGTTCAATATCTGGGAGCCTATTGAATATTAAAAGTAGCAAGTTGCTGTTAGAACTACATAACATTGGAACAATATTACATTTTCTTTATTATTTTCTGCGATGTTGAATGATATACGAACTTTCCCTACCCTACCTACATTGAAAAATTAAACGAATTGAAAAATGGAATCTTTCATTATCCTCGTCAGCCTATTATCGTCCACTGCCGAAAATAGGCCTCTCCTAAGATTCGCCACAAAACTGTATCCATGCCTTTCTCATCCAGATTTTTTTTTAGGGTTACAGCAAAAAATGTTTGCCTTGTTAGGCATTTTCAAAATCTATATTTCCAGATAAAAGCAAAAAAGTAAATTATTTAAGAATCTTACCCATATTTCGCGAAATTTGTCCACATCATTGTCATGAAAGTGACTATTCTTGCATCATTTTCATCCATAGGTAGAGGTACTCGTTCCAATTCGAAAATGTAGAACAGCTCATCCTGATTGGCCGTCGCTTGCAAACTACTATTAGTCAATAACCTACCTAAATTCCTATTACCAATATAGTTAAAAATATATTCGTAAACTGGCAACCCTGAGTTATTTGAGTACAGTTCGGAAAAAAGAGAAATGGGCCCTACGTAGCTGAAGTCAGAGTTTAAATTTATTATTCCACCGACGACAGCTTCGTCTGTCGTTGTATTGGTAAAGTACGTCTCTTTCAAAATATTTCTGAATTCTTCTTTTTCGTCTTCTGGTACTTCAAAGCTCCGTTGGTCCAAAACTGAATAGTCCTCATTTTTAATTCTGTCCATTTGGCTAGTAATTGTAAAATAGTCTAACGTACTTGTTAATCCTTCTACTGTATTTAAACCTATTATAACCGGGACTGGATTAAAACATTTATGCTTTTTATCAGTCAAAATATTATAAGGTGTATCAATCAAAAATGGTTCATCATCAATATCATCAAATATTTCTTCTACAGACGGTAAAAATACAGATTTTGCATTCATTTGCTTCGCTAAAGCTTCCTCTACTTTTTCTATAGGTGTTTCTGTGAAACATTTTAGTAATTCTTCTGGATCTTTCGAGATAACTTCCAAAGATTTAGCTATTTGACTCGCTGTGGCTAAAGGATCATTGTCGAATGACTGGGGAGTGAACACGCTGCCGCTTTCACAAATAATCCTATGGAACAGTCCTTTGCAAGACTCTGATAGAGTTAAATAAATGGCTGCAGTACCACCAGAACCCTGTCCAAAAACAGTAACATTATCGACATCGCCACTGAAGTTGGCTATATTTTCTTGAATCCATTTCAAAGCGGCTCTAATGTCTTTTAAGCCAGCGTTTCCAGGGGCCTCTTTGAGACCTAAATTCAAGAAACCATAAGCGTTTAATCTGTAATTGATTGTGACAACTATAACTCCGTGGCTAACGAGATATTGGGGGCCGTATAAAGTAGGGGAGCCAGAGCCAAGACCGAAATCTCCACCATGGAGGAACACCATGACAGGAAGGGTAGCGTTTACGATGTTTGGCGCGTAAATGTTTAAGACGAGACAATCTTCGTTTTCGCTGGGGACAGCTAAGGGATTGTTTGATGGAAATTGGGGGCACATGACGTCACGGTTTTTGGCTTGGTACGTGTCAGAGTGCGTTGGAGCGTCAGCTGGGGCCTGGAAGAGAAAAAAACTTAATTCAGTTATGAACAGTATACTGGATTATCATTAGAGGCAAAATGAGATAAAACACACTAGGCAGGTAAGTATTTCACTCGAGTAGTTAGTTATACTGCATTCCAAAAAAGGACGATGAAATTTTCCAGTTCCTATTTAGCTTTCTGGTCAATCTGATAAGCAAATATAATTTATTTATCAGTATGATGTAGTATCGGACATATCTTGGACGATACTAAAGCTGTTCTAAGAATAAGCGAGAGTATGTGTTTCAAATCTCTGTTTCTGTAATTAAGAATGGCCTTAAATTTTTGATTCTATTTGGAATGGAGTATAGGAGTAGTTTACCATTTTATGAAAATTCTACCAAAAGTCGAAAATATATTTTAACTAAGGTTCACGCAAAATTTGCGCCTAAGTCGTAGAGTTGTGGATAATGAGCCCGCTCAACCAATACCAATACCACTAACCAAGATCAGCTGTGTTGGGGAAAGTTCGTGAAAGGGTTACCCCATTCGTCACCCTCGTAATAAAATCGTTGGAAAATAATTAAATACCTACCTAGTTAATTTATTTATAACACACATCATCGAGGCATCAAGAAAGTGTAAATAATTTGCTACTTTCTATACTTAGGTACCTATTCAGTAGTTTCTGATACTATGAAAGGTATACGATCTTACCCCTTTGTTGACGCACTTACCCCCAACTTACCTAAGGCTAACATGACATAGGTTGACATATCGCTGCTTGAATAAAATATCATTGCGTTTGGTAGAATTTTCAGAGCAACCTTCCGACAATTCTTTAATACCTACCTAACTATTTTACTCCTCTCACGAATAAGGGTGAGAGGGAGTGGGCCATACTCCACCACGCGGGCCCAGTGCGTGTTGGTGGAGGCAAGTTAATGGTCAACTTGCTGACAGAGAATTTTCAAGCCGCCTTAATAGGCCTCTGACCTGGCTTAACGAATAGTTACAACGCCATCTGACGGAACTATCCGAGACCAACTGCTTAACGTGCCTTCCGAAGTACGGAAACGCTCGAGATGAAATACCACTAAACGGTCACCCATCCAAAGACTGACCGGACCTGACGTTTGCTTAACTTCGGTGATCGTTTCCAATACCGAAGCTCCACTACGCCAACGAGCGCATACATTGCGTGCATTTTGATGTCCGATTAACAGTTGCTGATTTGACTAGTTTTCAAATAGCTTATTGCAAGATTTAAACATGAACTCACCCTGAATTTGACTGGAATTCCATATCTGATACCCAAAAACTCGTAATATAATCCATTTGATGCTAAATATCCTTCCACTTTCCCTTGTTTCGTTTCCACAATTTGAGTTTTTTCTTCACTCGAAACGGCAAAAGACGCCGTTAAAATGGCGGCAAACACTGCAAGGTTGATCAGACCCATCGCTTTGGCGGCAAAACTTAAAACTATAAGTTTATTTTTAATTTCTTCTCTTTTTATAGCGACAATTTATTATGTAATCAACCATTGCATTTGTTTATTTCAAAATGAACCTTATTGTATTCTAATTGATGTAAAATTAAATAAATGAAGACGCATAATTATTGTGGTTGATGATTTTATACGTGACGATTGTTTGGTTTGATATCTTTAACGATAACCGATTGTATAAGATCCCTACGTGATGTTTCTGATCTTATGTGTTATCAATACAATCAGAAGAGGATTTTAATGTAATCGTTTTGAAATATAGGTATTTTCGAAAGACTGGTTAAGTACGCTCTTAATAATCCTTAGGTATAGGAATTTTTCCGTAAATATAACTACCACTTACCCCTCGTAGTATGGTACACGTGATACGGCTGTATCACGTCTTTTATCTCGTTCGTTCGCACGCAAATAGAAAGAGAGCGAAGGTGTGATAGCGCTGTATCACTGCGGCATGCTAGCTATGACTAGAAACTAGACTAGACTAGACTAGCTAGACTACAAATAGTTATCTATTGCACGATCTATTGGTTGCTGATAGCATACAGTACCTAATCATTTTTGAGGCGAAAAAATTCACTAAAATGAGTAATTTCTTTGCATTTTAATATCCTATTCGTCACTGCCCGGCTCCTTTTCAACAAGTGAAAGCGCAATGATTTGCGTTTAGTTAATGCATAGGAGTGGCCGTTATAGTTGTCGAGGAAATATCTATTATTACATCAAAAATAGGTGTTTTAACTCATAAAATATACGTATAGATATATTAGATGCTCCGCTACTTATAATTTATTAGTTAAATACAAACTTACAATAAGTTTTCCAAAAAATAGGATCTTAATTTGATGAAGACCACAATCTTTGCAATAATTAAACGAAAAATGGGTTCGTTCAAAAACAGGAACATTCGATACATCTGAATCGAATTTATAAAATCTTCTTTCCAGTTTTTACGACAAAATATATCAAGAGGCCTTTAAACGTACAGTAAATTCAAAGAAAACTAAAAAATTTACAGAATATGTTTGTTATAATTGCACAAATTACTTCTAATAGTAAAAGCATTATTTCACCGAACAATAAAAGTGAAAGTTCTACGGAGAATCACAACACGACTTCTGAACGCGCGCTTTCCGTTTTTTTGACGTTTCAGAAAGTTGTTTCTTTGGTACCAATAACGAAAGAAATCTTTGGTTTTTTATCCAAAATATCGTTTATAACCTGCCCCAAATACGTAAGAATTAACCCCGACACTTCAAAGTATACGTGAGTGAACTCCAAATCGGAAACCACAGCGGTTCTAACTGAAAACCAATAAGGAATTCCATAGCCTAGCATCACCTGCCTACGTGTTGCATCAAAAATTCAACAAATTATCAAAATAATCACTGCAAAGCTACTAAAAGCTATGCTAGCTTGACAAACTAAGCCCCAAAGTAACCAATTGGCTCAGTTATGAATAAAAAACCAGCCAGAACTGGTCCAAAAATCAGAATCACTCGACCAGCGATACGAACGAAAAAATTCGAAGATATACCGTCCATTTCACCGAAAACAATCGAAGAGCACAAGTACATCTACCACTGTCAGTACTGCCGTCTAAAATTCACACAGAACAGTCATTTCTTCCGCCACATGACGTCAAACCACGAAATACAGCAAAAGCAAGCTATATTCAAGTGCAATGAGTGCGATATTGTTTTTTCTAAGAAAAATAACCTCGATTTACACTGCCAGACTCACCATCAGCTTAAAAGTAAGTCCAAATGTGATAGTTGTGCTATAACGTTCAAATCGAGGTACTGCCTGCGAAGACATTTGCGTCTTAAAGAAATAATGCAAGAAAATGCTTGTATTAAATGCCAGAAGAAGTTTACAAGCAAGGACGGGCTGGCCAAGCATGTGCGTAATAAGCACTCGTATAAAAATGTTATGTATCAATGCGATTCGTGCGCGTTGAAGTTTAAAGTTAAAGAATCGCTGCAGATACATTTGAATCGTATTCATAAGAGATTATGATTTAGATGTAAGCCGTTTATTTATTAACGTTGTAATTAGTTGCTGGTTAACTTCAATGGGATATAAAACGAGAGAAAACGGTGAATAGTGATGGAGAAGTGTCAGGACTGCCTAACTTACATTTTGGAGTTTTTCAGTATTTAATGTGAAATACTCGATTTTCTTTACTACACACCCCATTAAGAGACAATGTGAGATTGTTTGATATTCACACTCATTTGCAGAAATGCTCATTAAAGTTAATCCTCTATTCTATTCAATTTTTACGTAATGGCGTTTCCTTTACTTTAAGATTTCGACAGTGTCAAGTGTTGAAGATATATTTAATTATTAGATATTGTACGGTAATTGGATATGGCGACCTCAAAGCACTGTTTTTATACAAAACACACTCAAAACCGCCATAAAATGGCGGAGCCGCGTGGCCACTTAAACCGCAAGCCGAACGAAAGACGTCAACTTGAGAGCCCCCTAGCCTCACGACTCAAGTTAATCCTCCATTAAATCTCTTGCTAGCTTTTACTATATCAACAAGGCAAAATGATGGCAAGAGATTTAATGGAGAATTAATTTTGACGAGCATTTCTGCAACATACAATAATATGCTTAAAAGATTTTCAAGTCAGTAATTTTAGAAAATACTAATACATATTTTCACCCCCTGCAAAATCATGTTTTTGAAAATAGAAGGTCCCTACACTTCGCCGTCGATAAATAGATTGTATTTAGAACAAGATTGTATCAAGACCTAAACTTTTAAATACCTAGCAGACTATGTTGCATAACATTATGAGCAGGGGTCGAAATTATCATGATCATTATTTTCTTTGATAATTATCCAAGCTAAGGGCCTGTTTCACCACTTCTGAGTAAGTTCTTGTTAGCTTATCCGACAGATAGTTTGACATATTTTGTATAAATAAATAAATAACGCTCACAGGCACATACATTGTAATGATCCCAAGTAAGCCTCAGGGTTTTTGTTATGGGAACCATACAACAACGGCACACTCATATAACATCCATGATCGAACCGGGATTCGAACCCAGGACCCTGGTTTGGCAGTCCGGCGTGGTAACAATTACACCAACCGGGTCGTCAAAATATCTGTTGGATAAGCTAACAAGAACTTATTCAGAAGTGGTGAAACAGGCCCTAAGTCTTAGTTTTGAGAGAAATATCTACCTAAAAGTTCTAAAATTGCTGTTTTTGCTTTAATGCACTCTTCTTCTTTTCACCTTCCCGCTTTATGCAGCATTGGCTTCTAATCATGCGGTGCCAGGACAATCTGTCTGGGTTTTGTCAGGATGGGCTGGTTCTCTGCTAGTGTTAGCTTGGTTGTGCTGGTCCACCAGGTGGCAGGAGGGTGTCCTCTACCTCTTTTATGTTCAGGCAAACATAGAGCCTTTTGGATGACACGCATTCACATCTTTAATGCACTCCAAAGACCATAAAAAACAAAGACATAAAATTTTTATGATTTCAGTCAGTCCAAAAACAGCTTCACATTCCCCTTTCTCTTACGTTTTATATTCCATGTTATTTTAAGTTGTTTCTTGAGTGGATAGCTCGAGTATTTAAAAAATTGTAAGAGGTAAAAATACCTTATGGCTAATTCACACTAACCAAAACCCTAAAGTGACATTCTATTGGCGTAGACGCTAGTAGAAATGGACAGAACGTATGGATTTGACATTGGCGATCGAAACATTTTGACATTTTTCTTTCGTCACCATACGTCAAGTCTATACATTTTGATGTTTTCTACAGTCGTTAACGCTGATCGATAGATACTTTGTCTATAGGCCCTGGTCTTATCAGCTTTATTCCAATAAAGTACTAACAGAATGATCACGAAATATCGAAAATAGAAAGACCGAGTTCAGGACTTAATGGTGTGACACACCAAAGTCACTAACACGCCGACATTGTCGCCGACATCGGGTTCAATGTGGATAAGCTACACCGACCCCGCCGACAATGTCGGCAGCTTTGGTGGGTGACATCTACAGCGTTCAAAATCAAATCAAATATCTTTATTGCAAGTTTTTAAATTCACGTTGACTCCAGGCGGGTTATCGTTAAGAAATATCAGAGGATATAAGTTTATTTATTTGTTTGTTTATTTACTGAACAAATCTTAATGTACAGTTACCCGGTTAGGTTTTAAGATGAAGTTAAATAATTACTAAGTTATTAACCCATGGTAAAGAAAAGAACCAATATTTCAACCTTAGTTGTTAACTGAGTTCACATTTTGGGTCAGAACTTTTATTGTCAACTATAGTTGACATTTTAGGTACAATAAGAACCGATTTAATTGTTAACTATAGTGGACATTTGGGGTAAGATAAGAACATGTTAAATTGTCAACTTTAGTTGACATTTTAGGTAAGTAACCTGTTTTATTGTCAACCTTAGTTGACATTTTGGGTAAGAACCTGTTAAATTATCAACTTTAGTTGTCATTTTTGGTAAAAAATTAAATTTAGTTTACATTATGACTAAAAACCTGTAAAATGATCTACTTCGCTTTACAATATAAAATTGTTTCTTGTTTAATTTGCAGAAAAAATGAAATGTTAATCAAATAAGAATCAAATGTTTTTCGCTCATTTATTTATAGTAAATTAAAATTTACTTATTGTTAGGCTAGTAAGCTTTAAAACTTTATTTTTATGTATTTTCTACACTTACATTGGTTATTTTTATTTATTTTTCGATAAAGAGTACATTCTCGCTATCCGCTCTCCATTCATAAGGTCCCAACAAAATTAGCTCATACTATTTTAAGGGGATGATCAGGAGTGCGATTTTTGAATCTCATTCGGTGAGCTCAGCAGTTGAAAATGTCAAAATTACTCTGGAGATACGCATCTTTTTACTGCTGATTTGACTTTAAAAAATCGCTCTCCTGTAGTATGATTTTTGAAAGTTAACTCAGCAGTAGAAAGATGCCTATCTCCATATTTATTTTGACATTTACAACTGCTGAGCTCACCGAATGAGATTCAAAAATCGCACTCCAGACCATCAAACTGAACAACTTTCTCTATGATACCAATACCGAAATCGCAAAAAAAATCTAGTTGTTCAGTTTGATGGATTGATCGTCTCCGTAATATAGGTTCAGTTAATTTTGTAAGACTTTCAAAGCGATGTTTGATTCTATTTTGAAAATTAATCATTTAAATTCAATATTTTTTTTAAAGAGGATTAGAAAACATCCATGTCTGGTTTTTCAGATTTCTGTTAAAACGTGCAGTTTAGAAGTTAAGATTACTTACCTACTTAATAAAGTTTTGTAAGTATAGAAATCGTTGAGCCAGTGTTAACTTTGAAACTATTTCTAGATCGTATTTAACTTTTTTTATTGAATTTAATTCGTTAATATCTAAAATACAATTAAACTTCGATTGTATGGAACGCGCTGGCGGGAATATTCTCTTAATAAAATCGCTCATGAGTGAGTGGCGTTTATTTTTACAAGTATTGCTCAGTTTAGTCACAGAGTAGATATCCTACAGAGAAACAGCTTCTTAAAGGTGTTATTTATTACACTCGGCTAAACTTAGATTCTAACAAGAGGGACAGAGCTATAGGTTAGAACAGGAAATTGTAAGTACCTCCTTTTTTAACCTATAGCTCTGTCCCTCTTGTTAGAATCTAAATTTATCCAAGTGTAATAACACCTTAAGGCCTGTCACATACATACGAAAAATAATTGCAAAACAGGTTTTTCGTATAGGTTTGAGAGCGTTTTTCTTTTCTTTTTTAAATTTAGTTCTTAAAAAACTCGACAGATGACATGCTTATCGCTCCATAGAGACGTTCGCGAGATTCTGTCAAAATCATGTCAAGACTGCGCCTGCCTTTTTTGTAAAGGCCAAGGCAGGCCTGTGTCACTCCGCGTGTAGGTATTAAAAACATACCTACAGGGGCGGCGGCCATTGCGCAAGGGCCAATCTAGTAGGCTGCCGCAATAAACTCTTTCAATACGTATAACCACGTATAACTTATTATGAACCGTAGTCCACCCAAGTAACACCAGCAAGTTGCTTTAAACCTATATACACTATAAATTGCCTATTAGTGGTTAATATATAGACAACAGTGTTCTAAAGGTGATTTATAATAAGATGAAACATTCTAATAGAGTATAGTGTCTCAGATCCACGTTTTAGAACCTCCTTTAAACTAAAAGATTAATCTAGTGTAAATAAACTAGTTGCTATCTACACTTAGTTTGGAAAAAGTGTTTGTTTAGAGTAATAATTCTGAACGGGACATATTTTATGACTTTCTGTAGGGTGATTTGACTATCATAAGCTAATTTGTTTTAGACGTGATCAATGTGGTTTAATACTGGTCTATAAATAAATGTTTATTAGAATGTTCTAGACGGACACAGTTTATATCTATTCTACAGAGTAAAATCTGAAGGCTTCCCGCTTAAATGTGTTTATAGAGGATAGTTTTGAAAAGATACGTTAATAAGTGTTTTTATTCTACTGCTGGACGGTGTTCAACTATCCAGCAAAGGAAAAAGTAAAAAAAACAAATATTCCGGGGGATTTCAGCGAAATGTTCGTAAATACATGGAAAATAAGGAGAGATATTAGAACAAGATACAATAGTGGATTTGTCTCAGGAAAAAAATAGCTAGCTGTCCCCCACTGGAGCCGACCGGGAAAATATGTTATCGTTGTCCCCCACTATAATAGTATCAATGGATTTTAATGGAAACACTGTTAATGTAAATGGTACCGCAAAATCTACTTTTCGTTTTTGCAGTAAAATAGTGTGCATTTATACATTAATAATAAAATAATAATGTCATAAATTCGAATACAACACTTGTTAATTATTTATATGGTTATAGCCGAAGAGCGGACAGTTGGCAACCCTACCTGATCGAGTAGCAAGATGTGACCTACCTAAAGTACAGGGTTGACTGGAGGGTTTTGTACAATGAGCAAAAAAGTGGTCATTTTTTTTGGTGTAAATTATCTAATCGAGTAACAAGTTGGCATATAGTACAGTCGACAGAGCTCATCGAGAAGTGCCAATTTATATAGGGTTGCCTCGCCTAGTCCTGGGACTTTCCTGAGTCGGCCTGATTTTATAGTAGCTAAAAATTCAAAAAATTACCTCATCGAGTAACAAAATGAGACTTTGCCAATTGATAGCTCTAGTCGTCCTATTAATTATTAACATAGGTTGCGGGCCTAAACCTGGAACTTTTCTGAGTCGGCCGAGTTTTATGTTCGAATGTAAAAACTGATTGATGCAACTACGTCGTGGAAATGGGTCCATGGATGGTTGAGAGATTGGTGGCATGTAGTAATCAATTATAGGTATTTATTTGGAGGGACCCAACCCATCTTATTAGTTTGTGACCCAACCTTAAAAATTGTGTACCGTTAGAAAAAAATATACAAAAAGTTGTGACACAGTCAGTATGTAACCAAACCTATGAAAGGCGTGTAAATACTGTATATTTTATTATAATTGTTACGGTCAGTGCAATAAATCTGGTCAGTCAGTATTAAGAGGAAAAGTACATGAAATTTGAAGAATTGGTATTTCAGAGATCCATTACTGTCGGGGTAAGGGGTAAACGCAGTACACTATTTTGACAACCTAACTGCCAACCTCATCTGCTCGTGGTGCACCCTGCCGACTAACCAACGAGGCTCTGGCGACCGACTGTGATTCCGGTATATCCATCCAAAGCAGGCTATACCAAAATCCCTCGACCTATGATGGGCAGCAGCATCACCGGTACAACTGGTATATCCCTGCGATCACCAACCCGCTCTGCCAAGCGTGGTGATTATGGCATTTTTACCTCCCAAATATGGAATTTAGTCCCACATGGCCCCGGCCCCTAGTTCCCGGCAGCTCTACTATTCCAGGCTACGGCAGTGGTCTAGCTAACGGTAGGGCGGGGAATGCTAAGAATACCCGGGTTACCAGAGGCTGCCAACATCAACGACTGTTATTGGCCACGTTAACGTATAACGGACGAACACTGATGGAGGACGAAAAGATCACGAAACTCGAGATAGAACTAAAAAAGATTGAGAGGCATATTCTTGGGTTGTCAGAGGTCCGAAGACAGGGGGAGGATACGGTGACCCTAGAATCTGGCCACTTGTTCTACTTCCGAGAAGGCGAAAGCCTGTCCCAGAGTGGCGTAGGATTTCTCGTCAACAAAACCCTCATCAACAATGTAATGGAGATCAGCAGTGTGTCGAATCGGGTAGAATACCGCGTGCTAAAATTCTCTAAAAGGTGCAGCTTGAAGGTTGTACTGGTATACGCCTACTACGACGGGCTCTGACGAAGAAGTCGAATCGGTATACGAGGATATCTCTAGAGCTATCAACGATACTGCAAAGACTCATTTCACGGTTGTGATGGGGGATTTCAATACCAAAGTGGGTACAGGAGAACGATGAGTCGAAGGTGCGTCTGCTACTGCCGATACTGCTTTATCAAATTTCGTTGGTTCGTACCTAAATTAACGTATGTGTTACGCTTTTCAACCCTCTGGAAACACACTTCGCTTTTGCTTCTTTTCAAGAACGCTATCAAAATAACCCTATCAGAAATCTTAAATTGCCCCCTATCCGACAATGAGCGTAGTTGGTGCCAAGCACCAAGCCACCCTGCCTATTAGGTTTGGTGGTCTTGGCATCCGAAAAGTGTCTGATGTAGGACTTCCGGTGTTTCTGTCTTCAGTTCACAGCACGCTTGACCTCTTCGGTAGAAATATAAACCCATCACTCGGCGGTGCAGAGGTCACGTGCTTTACTGAAGCCAGAAACTCCTGGACAAGTGCTGCCGGTCCGAACTGCAATTTCCCTATAAACCTGGCTTCTCAGAGGTCATGGGACCAGCCACTCTGCATCCAGCGTCAACAAATCCTCAGAGACAACGCTATCAATCTTGTAGAGAAAGCCCGCCTCCTGGCCTCAAGCGAGCCAGAGTCTGGCTACTGGTTAAACGCGTTGCTGTCATCGCACGTGGGAACACGCCTTGACAGGACCTCTTTTTCGTTAACCTCTTTTTAGACAAATGAGCCCCACCGGTGCCTGTGGCGCAAGCGTTGATCCACTTGGCCACCACGGCCTCTCCTGTCGGCGCAGTGCTGGCCGCCACGCCCACCACGCCAGCTTAAACGACGTCATCCGTCGGGCCTTTGTCAGCGTCAACGTGCCGGCCATACGCGAACCAAACGGCGTTGCGCGAGATGACGGCAGGAGGCCCGACGGAATGACCCTCATCCCTTGGAGGAATGGCAGAACCCTGGTGTGGGTCGCTACTTGCCTCGACACCGTAGCGCCCTCACACCTCTCTGCCACTTCTCGATGAGCTGGCTCGGCAGCGGCTGCTGCAGAGATTGCCATCCAGAGAGGTAATGCCGCCAGCGTCGTCGGCACTCTCCCGCAATACGGCAGCCTCGAGCACATCTTCTATTTAGCATGAGCCGAGTAGAAGATGTGCTCGACGGAGACTCATTTTCGCTCTCTGTTTGTTTTTATTCCTTTTTTTTATGTTTTTAGTATAATTTTTAAGTTAGGTTTTATTTTAGATTTATTTTAGAGTGTGTTTGTTAATATTATTTCCTAAAACTTTTATTAAGTAATACGTCTTAACTTCATCAAAATAAGTTTGACATGGACATTCGTGAAACTAATAACTCCTAACTAACACTAACGAAAACCACTTGTCAGTACGTAAAATCAATGTTAGCATCAATTTCGCAGCCCCATTTAATAATAACTTGCTTTAGAACACATTTTCATAAAAAATTTACAAAAAGAAATAAAACGTTTTTTTTAGCCTCCTGTAAAATTTTCTTTTGCTAGTTGGAGGTCTTCGAACATCGTCGTCGATTTCCGCATGCAGCAAAAGATTCCAAGCTCTCAAGCGAGACTCTGGAGTTTATAAGGCATAGACGTAAAATCCTGTCTGAGCAAGAGTTTTCGGCAGAACATCGGGCTCTCAATAAACAAATAAAAAAGCTGATACGGCGAAACCTCTGAACACACACGCTCCATAGAGGAGGCGATTGAGCAGAACCAGGGGTCGAAAGTGTTCGCTCAGCAGCTCGGGAGATGCCACCTGTCTAAACTCAAAACAGCGGATGGGAAGATCGTTGCCTCTAAGCCGGAGCTCCTCGCTGAAATTAAGAAGTTCTATGGAAGTTTGTATGCAACACACGCTCCAAAGCCTGTAGCTCGCAACACCCGCTCCAAAGCCTGTAGCTCGCAACACCGACCCCAGATCAGGGACTGAATTACCGAAATATTAAGGTATATTTATTTAACGGTATGACGTCATACCAATAAATTCTGGTTAAAGAAAAATTTCAATACCGAAATAAATTACGGTACCGGAAAATAAACGGTATTCTTAAATACCAGCACCTAACTAATCTTTATGAATAAAAGTTTTCTTTGATAAATTGCCATGCCGCGCTTCTACCATGCTTCAATTCGTTTCATTCGCTACGTGGAAGCGACAATGGCCAGCCGCGTTTTTCATTACGTACGTATTCCTTTATAAGATAATGGTACGGTACCTTTATAGCATTACGGTACCGTTACGTATTTACGGTACGGTCAAAGTGTAAGATAACGGTACCGTTATGCCTAACCTTTATAGCATTACGGTACCGTTACATTTTTACAGTACTGGTACCGAGTGCCGTAACCGCTTTCAGTCCCTGCCCCAGCTCCCCAATAATAAGCCACTACACGGACGATGTCCCGCAAGTTGACTCGAGTGAGATTAGGAAAACCCTCATACAACAAAAAAATTACAAAGCTCTGGGTGAAGACGGAATAACTACAATGCTTCTGAAGGCTGGAGGTACTCAGGAAAGGCTCTTTAATTCCGTTATTCACAATGGCATAACACCGGAGTCGTGGAGCGGAAGTATTGTAGTCTTGTTGTAAAAGACTACGTCTACCTTTGACTGACTATAAGACTAGGAAGAAACAACTTCGACAAGGAGGCCGTTAGGCGCATCCATCTAGGATGGGCTGCTTTCGGGAAACTCCATCATATATTTGCCTCGGCTCTACAACAACGCCTTAAAACGAAGGTATTCAATCAGTGCGTCCTGCCAGTACCTAATGACCTATGGTGCGAAAACATGGTCCCTGACGATAGGACTACCTAGTTCATAAATTCCAGGTCCCTCAGCGAGCTATTTTTTTGGGCCGGCCATGTCTGTCGGATGCATCAGGAAAGGTGGGCAAGAATTGTCACGCCCTGGATCCCAGAAAACGGTCATCGGTGTCCAGGTCGTCCTAGGAAGAGGCGGCGGTACGATCTGGATGCTTTCGATGACGCGTGGCCAGAGCATGCGCAGGACAGAGATGGTTGGATGATTAAAGGGAAGGCATTTGCCCAACAGTGGGATGAAATAGGCTAGAATTTTTTTTTTATTTATCAGTACAATATTGTAACAGACCCATAGAATACATATCTTAATCTAAAATAAGCGTAGCATAAGCATAAGCATAATGCTCACGACTGTATTCCCTGACGGGTAGTCAGAGATTAAATTTAATATTCTGAAACCTCAGAACATCCACGTTTCACGAGTAGTACCGGAACTCTGTCCAGTGTAACGGGGTGTGAGCCCGTCGCCACTTATAATGGACAATGGGTACAATACATGCCTCGAAATTGAAGCATGCCGGTTTGCTTACGATGTTTTTCGTCACCGAAAAGCCAGTGGTCTTACAAATCGTACATACATTCCGAAAAACTCATTGGTACGAGTCAGCCTGGACGGGCATCGAACCATCGCCTCCTGCACGGCATGCAAGGTTACTTGTTACTCGCCACTAGACCACCACGGCTTATACTCTTCAGTTTTTTGTATAATCTGCCTTACAGTGCAGATGTGGTCTATACTACTGTAGCCTTTTCGAAACCCGGCCTGCTCTGGGGACTGAAACTCGTCGAATTTTGCGCGTGCGTGACATTTCGTAATGAACACTCGAAAACTTATAGACATGGCTCAGAACAGAAGTGAGATCGGTCTGTAGTTCTTGAGGAGTGTTTTATCTCCTTTCTTGAAGAACAAGACCACAACACTTCCGCTCCATACCTCCGGTGTTATACCATTGTGAATACCGGAATTAAAGAGCCTTCCTAGGACTTTCAGGACACCTCAGGTACCAGAGTAACTCCAGCCTTCAGAAGCATTGTTGTATTCCGTCTTCACCCGGAGCTCTGTTATTTTTCAGTTGTTTGAGGGCTTTCCTAATCTCACTCGAGTCAACGTCCGGGATATCGTCTGTGTAGTGGCTTATTATTGGGGACCTGGGGTCAGTGTTGCGAGCTACAGGCTTTGGAGCGTGTGATGCATACAGACTTCCATAGAACTTCTCAACTTTAGCGAGGAGCTCCGGCTTAGAGGAAACAATCTTGGCATCTCCCAAGCTGCTGAGCGAACACTTTCGCCCCTGGTTATCAGCTTTTTTATTTGTTTATTGAGAGCCCGATGTTATGCCGAAAACTCTTGCTCAGACAGGATTTCACGTCTATGCCTCATAAGCTCCAGAGTCTCGCTTGAAAGCTTGGAAGCTTTTGCCACACGCTGCATGCGGAAATGCCTGTAGCCCACTTCACGGAGAGCTTTTACTAGTTGGTTTGTAGCCTCGCCAACGTCCGCGTCCTCGGTGGTTTCCAACCAATCAATTATGTTATGAAGGTCAAGTTGGAAGCTAGATAGATAGATAACTCATTTATTTCATCAGAACAATACAGGACAAACTGTGACAGACAAAGGCAGTGGGTAACATTATACAATAGAATCCGCATAAGGAGGTCCGTGCAAAGCCGCAGCAGCAACAGGGAGCTCCCATGACGGATCAATCAATAAAACAATATATTTTAGGTATAGTTGTTGGAATATGACACCGTGCGACCCGTATTGCGCCAATGAAAAATGTTCTGACTCAGCATTTATGCTGAAGCAAATGCTACAGCGCTGTTAATTCTGCCAGAACACTATGGTTCGAGCGTGCGTTCGCGCAGCGCGAAACAAACTGTTAAATAAAATTAGTTAGGTAAGGTATACAAGTGCAAAAATACAGCTACAAATAATATATATTTACCCATAAATTAATTGTATGTGTGTAATAAATATCTTTATAAGTAATTTTTGTGAAAAGTAGATTATAAATAACTAATAATAAATGCGTTTACTGTCTACTTCTCTTCCATCCTAAAGAGCAGCCAGTAAGATCCCTTTAACTAGTCAAATGAGTTACTCTTTATCGGTCACCACAACGAAACGCGCAGCGCAGCTACCCAAAAAAAGAACACTGCATGAAACAATTCAACTGACAGACATTATGATCATTTTCAAACTCAAAAATGTTGACAATATGAGTCAGGTATACAATGTTATACGTGTCCCTTTAAACTGAGTAGGTGAATTTTTTATTTAATATTATTGTTAAACATCCATTTGTTGACTAAGTCAGCTTGTGTCTTTCTTGAGTTTGAGCAAATATGCTCGGAACTCTCTTCTAAATCGAAGTTTCGTTTGTACGCTACGTAACGGTGGCGGGAGATCATTCCAACATTTGGTAGCTGCAAATCTGAAACTGCCGCGAAAGGCAGTTGTCTTGTGCCTCGTACCGATAAGCTGTACTGAGCAGGATCTGGTTGCATAATGGTGACGAGAATGACGCCAGGTAAGTTTTTTATACAAATACTCTGGTTCCTTTGTCTTAATTATATCAAACAACAGACAGGCAAGATGGAGCTTTAAGCGACCTTCCATTTTCAAGATATTTGAGCCATTTATATATGGAGTGACGTGGGTTCTTGGGGGAATACGGAAGCAATAACGAGCACAAGCATTTTGGGCACGTTGAATAAGCTGCATGGATTTCTTCAAAAGGCAGGGGCCGTAGACTGTTATGCAGTAGTTTAATTTTGAAAGAACCAATGAATCACACAGTTTCACCCGCAAGTCAATGCTTATGAACTCGCGAATTCTATACTATATTTTAAGGCGGTAAAAGCAATTGCGCACAAGGTCAAGAACATGAGTTTGGAAGCGGAGATTATTATCTATTAGCAGACCCAGGTTACGCGCTTCATTGACTTGTTCAATGGGTTGTCCCGCGATGGTAACTAGGGGATTATGAAGTTTAATATCCTGAACTTGAAATTTGGAACCTGTAACCATGAATTTTGACTTAAGCTGATTAAGAACAAGAGAATTCTCAGCAGACCAAGTAGATACTCGGTTTAGGTCCTCAATGAAGGAATCTACAGCCGTGTCAGCTTCATCTGGTTTAAATGACAGATATAACTGAAGGTCATCAGCGTACAAGTGGTATTTACAGTTCCTGATGCAATTAGCAATGTCAGCGCTATAAATAACAAACAGTAGTGGCCCCAGGATTGACCCCTGGGGCACACCCCTGTCTACTAATTTCAAAGATGAGCAAATTCTGGAGCCATCAAGTCCCGATATCACCACCTGCTGACTACGATGACTGAGATAGCTATTAAACCAGCAGACCGCAGAGGTATCGGATCCGTAAAACGATAACTTAGAGAGTAGCAAGGAAATATTTATGGTATCAAAGGCACGTGAAAAATCGAGTAGAGTAAGTATTGATCCTTGGCCTGCGTCCTGGGCGGTAAGAAGATTGTCGACCACGTCGTGCAGAGTAGAGCACGTGCTGCGGCCCTTACGGAATCCGGACTGCAGCTGAGGCAGTACATTATTTGCCTCACAGTATTTGGATACTTGGGTGCAGACTACCTTTTCACGTATTTTAGATAAGAATGGCAATATACTAATAGGCCGCAGATCCTTTATATCAGTCAGGTTATTTTTTTTAGGTATAGGCCGGACTAATGCCGTTTTCCAGGGCGCAGGAAAGGTGTTCGTTACGATTGACTTATTCATAATAGCCGTGATTAGCTGTCACTTCCAACTACAGTTTGGTGCTGTGTGTGGAAGTGTGGGACGGAGAGTCGATTTCATCAGACGTCTTCTTTCGAGCTTGTAATTATATTCAGAGTGCCTCGGACAAGTCGGTGATCACTTCCGTTGTTAAACCTATTGATCACTGATACGTCTCTGAATATGTGCCGTTTATAAGTCATGATTAAGTCGATCTCATTTTTCGTCCGGCTGTCAGGGCTTCACCAGGTCCAGCTCCTTTGGGGCTGCTTCTTGGCGAATGAGTTCATCAAGTATAGCCCTTGCCTCTAGGAAGCCAAGCAGCATTTGCCCTCTCTGGTTTCTGTTACCAATACCGTGCTGACCCACCTTCGACTCTTCGTTCTCCTGTACCCACTTTGGTATTGAAATCCCCCATCACAACCGTGAAATGAGTCTTTGCAGTATCGTTGATAGCTCTAGAGATATCCTCGTATACCGATTCGACTTCTTCGTCAGAGCCCGTCGTAGTAGGCGTATACCAGTACAACCTTCAAGCTGCACCTTTTGGAGAATTTTAGCACGCGGTATTCTACCCGATTCGACATACTGCTGATCTGTTCTAAGCTTGGCCATGAATTTATAATTAGTTTATAAGATATTGTAATGAGTTAATTTAATACACGAATTAGCATCTCTGACATTATCAAAATAATAATTTGTAAGCCGTAAGGTAAGACATGGAGGACCTAATAATTATTGTAACACCTGCTTGTAAAACTACGCATGTCATACAAATAAATGCATCTTTATCTTTATCTCCATTACATCGTGGATGAGGGTTTTGTTGACGAGAAATCCTACGCCACCCTGGGACAGCCTTTCGCCTTCTCGGAAGTAGAACAAGTGGCCAGATTCTAGGGTCATCGTATCCTCCCCCTGTCTTCGGACCTCTGACAACCCAAGAATATGCCTCTCAATCTTTTTTGTTTCTATCTCGAGTTTCGTGAACTTTTCGTCCTCCATCAGTGTTCGTCCGTTATACGTTAACGTTGCCAATAACAGTCGTTGATGTTGGCAGCCTCTAGTAACCCGGGTATTCTTAGCACCCCCCGCCCTACCGTTAGCTAGACCACTGCCGTAGCCTGGAATAGTAGAGCTGCTGGGAACTAGGGGCTGGGGCCATGTGGGACTAAATTCCATGTATGGGAGGTAAAAATGCCATAATCACCACGCTTGGCATAGCGGGTTGGTGATCGCAGGGATATACTAGTTGCACCGGTGATGCTGCCATCATAGGTCGAGGATTTTTGGTATAGCCTGCTTTGGATGGATATACCGGAATCACAGTCGGTCGCCAGAGCCTCGTTGGTTAGTCGGCAGGGTGCACTACGAGCAGATGAGGTTGGCAGGTAGGTTGTCGCCATAGTGTACTGCGTTTACCCCTTACACCCCGACAGTAATAGATCTCTGAAATACCAATTCTTCAAATTTCACCTCTTAATACTGACTGACCAGATTTATTACACTGACCTCAATGATGATGAATATGATTTTCAATTATAATAAAATATACAGTATTTACACGCCTTTCATAGGTTTGCTTGCATACTGACTGTGTCGCCACTTTTTGGATATTTTTTGCTAACGGTGCACAATTTTTAAGTTTGTGTCCCTCCAAATTAATACCTATAATTGATTACTACACGCCACCAATCTCTCAACCAACCATGGACACATTTCCACGACGTTGTTGCATCAATCAGTTTTTACATTCGAATATAAAACTCGGCCGACTAAGAAAAATTTCCAGGTTTAGGGCCGGCAACCTATGTTAATAATTAATAGGACGACCAGAGCTATCAAATGGCAAAGTCTCATTTTGTTACTCGATGAGGTAATTTTTTGAATTTTTAGCCACTATAAAATCAGGCCGACTCAGGAAAGTCCCAGGACTAGGCGAGGCAACCCTATATAATTTGGCACTTCTCGATGAGCTCTATCGACTGTACTATATGCCAACTTGTTACTCAATGAGGTAAATTACACCAAAAAAAAATTACCACTTTTTTGCTCACTGTACAAAACCCTCCAGGGTACGCCCAGGCAACCCTGTACTTTAAGACGTACCTTTCTGTTGTGCTACACCCTAAGGTAGGTCGCATCTTGTTACTCGATCAGGTAGGGTTGCCAACTGTCCGCTCTTCGGCTATTAGGGTGCCGCAAAGAGGGTCGCACACTTAGAAAAATTTTATGATAATTTTATATGGAGCTGGGACTTTAAAAATTTAGATCGAAATTGTATGAACCATCGACTTTTGGGTGAAATTAAAATTAAAAAAAATGCTTTTTTTTTATTTTTGCATGCGCAAGGGTGGGTTTCCGTGTACCCCAGGGATTCAAAAATTTAGCTATTTTTTCGCTAGGATTCACCGTTATCTAGATATTTTATAAATTATGTTTTTATAAAGGGAAGGGGGCGCGATCTAACTCAGTCGGTTAGGTTAGCGAGGAGCGAAGCGACGAGCATGTTAGGTTTCTTGCGACCACCAGAACCGAATTGCTACTGTTTAGCTAGTCTACTCAAAAAAAAAATGGACTAAAAAAAAGGGTGAGGGGGGGTGGGGTCATCCCCCGGATCCCGAATGTTATATTTGGCGATTGTGTTTTCTTGCAAATTTTCCGAGTCCTAATTTTGTATGGGACCCTCTTTGCGACATCCCGACTATACCGACCGATAGCGTTGGGGGACAATGGGAATAACCCGGGACATTGACCTGCGGGACATGCGGGGACAGTGAGAATTTTTTTCCTGTCAGCCACACTAGGGGCGTAAAGTTTACTTAATAATTGCCTAATATGTGGCGGGTTGTGAGCCAGTGTAATATGCCTAGGGGTCATAATAGACACCCACGTTATCGATCTTGTGAACGATTTAATCGGACACTTACATCAGTAATAACCCTCCAAGCACTCCCATTTAAATCAAACAATAAAGTCTAACATACACTGGCTCACTACCCGTCACACTGGGCAGAGTTTAGGTACTATAGAAACGGGGATGTTATGAGTTTTCAGAATATTATATCTGACATACCCATGGGGAATATTGTCATGAGGATATGCTAAGTCTGACATTGCAAAGTCAATGAACATCGCTAACAAGGGCTGACCATGCCTCAAAAAGGTGATAGTGGATTTACTGGATTTAGTGATTTTATTTTCCTTTAACTTTAACAAGATGACTGATGTTCTTATATGATTGAAAAATCATTATTATTTTGGACTACTATCAAGATTTTTTGCTCATGTTCACATAATACTTAAGTAATAAATAAAAAGGCTTTAACTTTCCTACCTACCTGTTTTCTTGTTTAATTTTAAATATTGTATGAATCCTTCACACTTTCACTTCACATATCAGAGCCTTGTAAACGTTTGGTACGACTATGACAAGAAATTACAGTATTTAAACATTGCATTTTATAGACCACCATACAAGCTTCATAGGAGTAATTTACTATTTAACGGAATGAAATGTCAGTGACTAGTATTTTAATCTAGTGAAAGTCATATTGTGTTCTATAGCTTTCTCTATAGGATAAAAACTCTTGTCACGGTTCAAGGCGAAAAACGTCGCCATTTTAAAAATTGAAATGGAACCTAAAAAGAGTTATACATATTTGATGTAGCTTTAAACACTTGTTTTGACCACTAAAAACTATAAATTACTTGAAATGGATACTTTTTATGAGGAAGCATCATAAAGATATAATTTTTGTTGAAATTAAATGAAAAACTAAAATGCATTATGATTTATGAAAATGTTAAATATAATTTCTTTTAGCTTAAATGTTATAATACAGCGAGCGCTTTAGTTTTATACAATCATCTCCATATTTCCCACGATACAATTAAATCCGCACTCTCATTCGCGCTGTCTATACGAAATACCAACGCGTGATAAATATGATGTTAATGTTAATAAAATGTAAACGCCATGTTGAAATAAATATCATAAGTGTCAAACGTACGCCATTAGGAAATAAAATAATTTTAAGCGGTTTATTCTTGTACGATTCTTGTGATTATAAATTTTTAGCCGATCGGTTATAAAATGGTTTAAAGAACGTCTGTTTTACTATCCTAATATTATCATAAGACTATCTACTACACTAAACATGTGCTCTAGAAACTGTTTAAACGTATTCCGGTAAAGGTTACTCTTAAGAGTTGGCTCCGAAACTCGTTGTCTTATGACTATCCTGGTTTCGCACTATAAACGTTGCCCATTTTTCGGTAACTGTGTCTATATGAGCTCTAGGAGATGTCTAACGGACGATTTGCTCTTATGGTAGACAACGGAAGTAAATTCTAGTAGTTATCCTATATCCTCTTATTAGATATTGTTGTGCAGCTTGGGCAGTGAATTAAGGCCCATATTCCCTCAAAAAAATTTGGTAGGTATGTAAATGAACACGTGCTCGGCTGGAACGCGAGCTAAATTAAATCATATTGTTTATCAGATTGAGTATATATTTCTTTGAAAACCATTGCGAAGTAAAGCTTCTGTAACGCTAGTTACTAGTTATTATTCTGTGGCCAAGGGATCGAGCCCATACAACCATGTCAGACGTAAACAAATTCAAAGTTTCCATTAAAATTATTCATAAATAATTAGAATATTCCATCAAAATATGCGTTGGTATGTTTTTGATCATCTTTTCCCTCTTTACTAATTTAACGAAACACTTTTTGCAATTTTGACCCTTATTCGCACAGACCGTAGCGCCATCTATCGATCCCCTAAAAAACCAAAAGAAAAACGCTCATTCTGTTCGCAAATCTAGAGGGGGAACCTCCCGAAAACCTGTTTTCATTCGCAATTCCGTGTGTGTGTGGCAGGTCTAAAAGCTCGAGGCGGCGGCCTTGTGCCACATGAATAAATATACCTACAGAAAACAAGCTTCATACAAGCGGCCGCTGTCAATGTCGGCGCGCGGACATACTATCAGTTTAAAATAAAATGCATGGGCTCGACCGCAAATATGACGTCACACAATCAAACGAACTTCACTCGAGTCATTGAAGTGATCGTTCAAGTGATTGTTTCCTTTACATATAATCTACGTTCCTTTTCAAACCATACTCAACCAAGTGAAGTTATCCAACAGCCCTTCAAGGCCATGCACATTGTTATTTTAAACTGATAGTACCACCAGGAGTGCGATTTTTGAATCTCATTCGGTGAGCTCAGCAGTTGAAAATGTCAAAATAACTATGGAGATATGCATCTTTCTACTGCTGATTTGACTTTCAAAAATCATACAAGAGGAGTGCGATTTTTGAAAGACAAATCCGCAGTAGAAAGATGCATATTCCATAGTAATTTTGACATTTGCTACTGCTGAGTTCGACGTATGACATTCAAAAATCGCACTCCAGGTGCACACATAAGTCGGCTGAGTGTGCACCTGTTCGTAAGTCGTCCTCCAGAGCGCGCTATAAAAAAACGTTTATTAAGGATATCAAAGATTCAGTAGTAGCAGGTACTAAACAATTACAAAATTGGTACTTGTGATTTGGGACATGTGCCGTAGCAGTGGACATTGGTTACTTTCAGCAATGGCCTTCAGGATGCTATTGCCACTAGCCCGGAGCCGGCGTTACAGAGATGCTGTTATGGCCTGCGAGTAGTCCACCTGTGCCTTAGCAATGAAGCTTGTTTTCTGTAGGGATATTTATTAATGTGGTTTGTACGAAACTGCTGCTCATTATCGTGCGTGAACGTAAACGCACGTAGAGAGGTATTGCCGGCCGCGATCTTGTATGAAGCTATTTCTCTGTTGAATATTTACTTGGTGGGTCAGCTTTGTATGAAATTTTTTCTTCTCAATAAATTAACATGTAAACAATGGTTGTAGTTTATTGATTGTCTAAACAAAGATTGTATTTTGTGTATTAAAATAGATTCTTATTACAATTATATTTTTTATTTTATCTATCCTTTTTAGGGTTCCGTACCCAAAGGGTGAAAACGGGACCCTATTACTAAGCCTACGTTGTCCGTCCGTCCGTCCTACCTATTTAGGGCTGTTACATTTAAACCGTTATAGCTAGACAATTGAAAATTTCACAGAATATGCGTTATTACGGCGGATTTTTTAACAAATAATAAAAATGTCAAAAAGTTGAAAATTAAGGGGGGGTTCTCAACAAGAAACTAATTTTTATCGACGTTTTTTCTTCTCGCTCTGATGTAAAAACAATAATTCATAGAAGCGTCAAACTTGGTCTAAACCGGCCAAGAGTGAGTCGGTCTCACGCTTAAGGTCCCGGAGAAAAAAAACTTTTTCCCAAGTTAATATGTTGTCTTCGGTGGTGGTGTGGTACGGAACCCTCGATGCGCGAGTAGCCCGACTCGCACTTGACCGATTTTATTTATATTTTAATTGCTTAGAAGTTTCCAAGATCGATAGGTAACGTATTATGACTGTAATTTTGTTTGGACGGTATAGTTACCTAATCCTAACTAGGTAGTTACAAAGATTTTGCTTCTAATAAATAAAAATCAGGCTACAACTTAGAACATTGTGCTGCAACTCTTACAGGCTGCAACTACGTCGCTACTAGACTATTAGGCCGAGATTCAGAGACGATTCTTAAGTCATAGTTCGAACTCCCGTATGTCAAAATCCATACATTTCGACCCTACTTAGCTCGAGCTAAGACGGAAAAAATCGTCTCTGAATCTCAGCCTAATAGTCTAGTAGCGACGTAGTTGCAGCCTGTAAGAGTTGCAGCACAATGTTCTAAGGTGTAGCCTGATTTTTATTTATTAGAAGCAAAATCTTTGTAACTACCTAGTTAGGATTAGGTAACTATACCGTCCAAACAAAATTACAGTCATAATACGTTAGTATACTGTAGTCTTTGACTTAGACTTATATAGGTAATAGATAGTGGATACAAAAACAACGTGGTAAGGTAACTAATATAAAAATAAAAAAAAGCGAGCCAATGACAGGAGATCCAGGTAATGTTTATTTAAATAACTACCAACAACCACAAGTAAGATAATAAGTAGGTACCTAATGGCAAAACAAGGAAATGATAATGACAGAGAAAACAACCGAGGACTCAGAGGAGTAACTGCTCTATGCGGCGGAGGCGGCGTGGTCCTCCTTGATGTGGTCGGCGACCTTCTCTGCGATGGCGGTGACGGCCTCCTTTATGTTGCCGCTGACGGTGGTCGGCATCACGCTCGCGTCGGCCACACGCAGCCCGGTGACCCCGAAGACACGCAGGCGCGCGTCCACCACGCTGCCCATCGCGCAGCTGCTGCTGTACTGGAACATGGTGTTGCCGGCGTGCTGCGTGAAGCAGACCCAGTAGTCTGAGCTGCCCAGCTCGTAGTCCACGCACTGCGGCAGCTTCAGGTCAACCAGCTCCGCGCCCACGCTCTTGAAGTAGGTCGAGTTGATGACGGCGTGGAAGTGTTCTGCGTACCGAGCCTCGTTTAGCAAGTCCTCGCGCTCAGAGAACATGTTCATGTGGATGAGCGGCGTCTGTAGGGGATCCGTGTTGCCCAGCAGCATGTAGCCGCGTGACTTGGGCTTCATTATGTTGTGCACCACGTACAAAATGTTCCTGCCGTTGCTGGCGTCGTACATCGTCTGGCAGATGGCGTTATCGTAGGCGAACACGTTCGAGCAGATGCCGACGATGTCGAGCGAGTCGTGGGGGAAGAGAAGCCCTATGACCTGGTAGTCCGGGTAGGTCTGCGCCTCGTCCAGTGCCGCGTAGCCAGCGAAGCAGGGCAACGGAAATCCGAACGGGTTGCTGGTCCCCGCGGGCCCCGTCGACTTCGCCATCTTGTAGAGCATCGGCACGGATATGCGGTCCTGTATGTTCCGGCCCACGGGCAGGTCGGCAACAACCTGGATACCGAGCTCCTCGAGATGTTCCCTGGGACCCACACCTGATAGCATCAGCAGCTGGGCCGAGTTGAAGGTGCCCGCCGACAGGATCACCTCCTTGCGGGCGGTGAGTTTGATGGTCTCGCCGGCCGAGGTGATCGCCTCGACACCGACTGCGGTCCCGTCAGAGAACAGGACCCGCGTCGCGCGACTGTTTGGCACCAGGTACAGGTTGGTGCGGTCCTTGGCCGGTCTCAGATACGCCCTCGCCGAGCTCTGCCGTTGGCCAGACGCTATGGTGTAAAGGGGCTGGAGGTAACCGAGCTGATCCCTACCGTTGCTGTCAAGGATCAGCTTATGTCCGAGTTCTTCGAACGCCTCCAGGTATGGCAGAGTCTCGTTATGGAGCTCGCGGGTGACCAGAACGTTGCCGCTGGTCCCGTGGTACTGGCCGGTCTCCGACGCGAGGATCTCCTCATCTAGAACAGTCTCCGCCTTCTTGAAATAGGGCAGGAGTCCCTCCCAGTTCCAGGAGGAGTCGCCGGCGGCCTCGGCCCAACTGTCGTAGTCCACCTTATTGCCTCGTACATGCAGTAAGTGGTCCAGAGAGCTGCTGCCGCCCAGCATGAAGCCGGACGTTAATGCTATCACCTTGTTCTTGAGATTCTGTCCGAAGGTGTCGTTCGTCTGTGAGGTGATGTTCCAGTCCTGGTAGGAGTTCGGCTGGTAGGGGAACAGTCCCGGGAGCTGAAACACAGATCGGTCAGAGAGTACTGAAATAGAGCGAACTTTGAGACGCGAGTGTGGTAGATACAGACCATGGACTCCAGCGAAGGGTTCCCGCCAGCCTCGAGGACCGCCACCGAGTAGTTCTCCTCGGTGAGCCTGTTCGCGAGCACGTTGCCCGCGGTGCCTGCGCCTACTATTATGAAGTCAAAGCTGTCTCCGTCTGGAGATACACAGGACATTGTTAGTGCGAAGTTCACTCAGGTATACAGACAGAGTTCAGTGAAGTCGTCTCACTCACCCTTGACGGTGGCCGGTGCGGGCAGCCACGAGCCGGCTAGATTGAGTGCGGTCAGCATCTGCATCGCCGCCTGTGTCGTCGCGAAGCTCTGCTGCACTGCAGCCACTATCGGCGTCTCCATCTTTGTCACACCACTGGTACCCCCGTAAAGTGAAGTAGAGGAAAGAATAATTTGAATGCAAAATATTGACTGTACAGCTCTTTAATACTTACGAATTTAAAGGAAAAATGGAGATAAACCCGCGGATCGGCTTTAGCCGTTTTATACAGGGTGTCACAATTCACGATACACCTCATTACCTACGTAGTTATGTAGTTTGACGTTGTCTCCATAGTAAACGTTTTTCAGTTTGATGTCTAAATGGTCTATGGTGCCATCAATGTATTTTGATACCTTATATATTTAAGATGCTAACTACGTTTATATTTTCTACACCTAGGTAAATTGTAGAACGAATATACAGTGCGATATAAAAGAGTAGAAAATAAATGAGGGCGCTGCCTCCACGCAAGAACGTCAAAATCACGCATAAGCTGGCAAGACCGATCTACAATTTGTAGGTACTAAAATATTATGTTCCTGCTGTCACCGTTTTCTACTCTTTTGTGTCGCACTGTATATCTTACTAACTATTACCTACCTATTCTGTCTGTGCCTAGATATTACAGACGTTCAACTAGAAGCTACCTACCCACCTCATGGTTTCGTTATATACTTATATTACTCTTTGGTTTCGTTCTTAAAAGGTAGGGGCATAGTTACTTCCAAAGAGTAATATGTTACTTCGTAACAGATACCTAGTTTAGTTACATAACTTCCATAGAAAACAACTAAGGAAAACGATAAAGTCCGCCAGACTCCTACGCGCAAAAATGTGCCTAGCGCGCGACGTATGAACGTTGCCGTCTGAAGCGAGTGGCAGAAATCAAGCAAGCGCATGGCCACAGATTAATAATAAGTTATGACAATTTATTTATGGCCACATAATTATGGATACCAGTTCATATCGTTTATCGTCAGAGAAATTGAACCTAAAGTTTCATCGTCCCTTCATAGGATAGGGTAGAATAGACAAGGCAAGGGGGAAAACTGAACAAGCGAAGCGAGCTAGAATCTTCACACACCAAATCTCAAAACGATGGTGTGCTGAAAACACCATGCAGACTTAAAATTTCACAGTTCTGTGACGTGATTGCGTCTAGAATAAAAGGGATTATAAAAAAAAAGGACCCTGTATATTATTGTCATCATATCTACCGAAACTTGTGATTGAAAAACGATAAAACTTGATAATCATAATTTGGTAAACAGGTTTTGATGATAATAAGAAGGTAGGTACCTATAGACCGGCGGCCAGCTACAGTCAACTATACCTTATAAAATTAGCGAACTAACTCATTATGCACCTAAAGTAGACTAAAAATAAGTCATAAAAAACTTGGTCTGCCAGGGCGCAGCTTGGCACGTTTTCCGGTGTGATGAAAAATGTGGACCCCAAAATCACCCCATTTTACCTCATCGAATTAAAGGATGGAACTGGTCTGTAGGTCTAGAGGCCGATTAGTAAAGCCTAAAAAACCTGGTCTGCCGCCGCCTATCCTGGCAGGTTCATGGGTCCGACTGAATTTAGGGTGCTCCTCGGAGGGTGGATTTTACCTCATCGAATTAATGAATGAAATCAATGCCTATTTATAGTCCTATTAACTATGTTTACATATGCCTTGGTTTGCCTAGGCTCAGCCTGGCAGGTTTCCGGGTACGACCGATTTTACTTTAAAAAAATTGTTTAGCCAAACTTTAAAAACCGGTATAAATCTATAGAATCTGCGGAAAAATTAACTGAAATTAGCTTGTATAAATTAACTAAGATATATGTACTCGTACAAATATCCCTGAAGGTGGAATTTTAATAGAAAAGGTTAACGGCCCGCGGAAACTAAAAAAGAAAGGCATGTGGTCCCAAAGAAAAAATGTCAAAGACCCTGGGCAATTTGACGTCCCGATGTAAAAAATCCAAAATGGAAAATCCAAGATGGTCGACTTACATTTTCCAAGTCCTCATAACTTTGTAACCATTGACGGTCGGCGCGCTGTGTGTGTACAAATCAAATAAGTAGCAAAGGCCGACTTACAATGTTTACCTTTCGGTTCTATCAGAAGGCATATTTTTAGTGTCGAAAGAATGGTAGCCCAGAATTGTTAATCTATGTAACAAATAAATTGATAGTAAGATAACTCATTTATTTCACCTGAACCATATAGGAAAAACAGCGACTGACAAAGGTAGACAATTACCTACCTACACGATAAATTTAAATGCCTAATTAGGATATTCGGACATCGTAGGTATTTTTTTATTAAGGGCTCATTCCTGATGTTTTACACTGCAATTCTGCCAATATCATGATGTGTGGAAGTATCGAAATCTCAATCTCCAGGATTGTTTTATTAACAAAAACATATTTGAGGACACCAAATAGCGAAACTGCGTGGCAAGTCCAGATATACAAACTGAGACGACCGCACGTCAATATACCCACCAAGCGACTAAGCTACTTTAAATAGTAAAAAACAAGTAAAACACTTAGTTCAACATGTCTCGATATAATATGGCGTTGACATGGACATGGCTTCGAAACCGGTGATTAGGCCAAAATAGTAAAAATACGTGTCCATCAAGCCAGCGTACACATGACGTTGATTTAGTGCCATTAAATAAGTAGTTCCTAAATAGTGCCTCTGTAGTTTGCGAAATATATAATATATATATTTTTCCCTGTTAGTGCTTTTGTGTTTATTACTCTGTGACATCCAAAATCTCATAATGACATGCCTTCAAGAAAATGACATAAAAATAAATAAGTCCTTTTTCGTCTTTCATGTATTAGAATATCGAGCTAGAGTGTAGTCGTACTCACGAATTCACACGATAGTTCAAAACTCTAGTATAAAAATAAATTGTTCCTGAAATAGAGACTCTGGAAACTTTTTTCCTACCTACAAACCTACTCGAGCCAAATGTATGGGACAACTGATTTTTATTTCGCGATTTCAGAAAGTTGTTCAGTTTGATGGTCATCTGATCATCCCCTTAAAAAAGTGTCAGCATATTAAGTTGGACCCTGTATATATTTCGCAAACTACGGAGGAACTATTTAGGAACTACTTATTTAATGGCACTAAATCAACGTCATGTGTACGCTGGCTTGATGGACACGTATTTTTACTATTTTGGCCTAATCACCGGTTTCGAAGCCATGTCCATGTCAACGCCATATTATATCGAGACATGTTGAACTAAGTGTTTTACTTGTTTTTTACTATTTAAAGTAGCTTAGTCGCTTGGTGAGTATATTGACGTGCGGTCGTCTCAGTTTGTATATCTGGACTTGCCAGGCAGTTTCGCTATTTGGTGTCCTCAAATATGTTTTTGTTAATAAAACAATCCTGGAGATTGAGATTTCGATACTTCCACACATCATGATATTGGCAGAATTGCAGTGTAAAACATCAGGAATGAGCCCTTAAGACGTAATAGTAGGTGGAAATATCTTGGAGGCATCTTTTATTTTTCATTTTACGACTAGATTTATACCATTTACCGAAACTAAAGTCATACCTCAGTATTTTTTGGTAGTTTATCTAGTGCAATCATAAACTGAATACAAGATTGGAATTACTTCACTCGATAGAAAATCGTCACAAAAATGACGTATTTTCATGCATTTTTAAACATTTTTTTCGTTTTAAAATAACTTTAAATAGTTTCTGATTTTTTGCATGTATACTCACATATTCACCATTAGTTTAACTAGTGAAATCATAAAAAAAATCTAGAAAAAGTACTTTGGTTAGTTCTTTTTAATCTAAAATACGGCTCACGCACACACTTTTCGGAGCGCTGGGCAATCGCGTTTCTCATAGAAAATATTCGTCAGGACCTATGGCCCCTCAATAAAAAAATACCTACGATGTCCAAATATCTTAATTAGGCATTTTAATTTATCGCGTAGGTAGGTAATTGTCTACCTTTGTCAGTCGCTGTTTTTCCTATATGGTTCAGATGAAATAAATGAGTTATCTTTCTATCAATTTATTTGTTACATAGATTAACAATTCTGGGCCACCATTCTTTCGACACTAAAAATATGCCTTCTGATAGAACCGAAAGGTAAACATTGTAAGCCGGCCTTTGCTACTTATTTGATTTGTACACACACAGCGCGCCGACCGTCAATGGTTACAAAGTTATGAGGACTTGGAAAATGTAAGTCGACCATCTTGGATTTTCCATTTTGGATTTTTTACATCGGGACTTCAAATTGCCCAGGGTCTTTGACATTTTTTCCTTCGGGACCACATGCCTTTCTCTTTTAGTTTCCGCGGGCCGTTAACCTTTTCTATTAAAATTCCACCTTCAGGGCTATTTGTATAAGTACATATATCTTAGTTAATTTATACAAGCTAATTTCAGTTAATTTTTCCGCAGATTCTATAGATTTATACCGGTTTTTAAAGTTTGGCTAAACAATTTTTTTAAAGTAAAATCGGTCGTACCCGGAAACCTGCCAGGCTGAGCCTAGGCAAACCGAGGCATATGTAAACATAGTTAATAGGACTATAAACAGGCATTGATTTCATTCATTAATTCGATGAGGTAAAATCCACCCTCCGAGGAGCACCCTAAATTCAGTCGGACCCATGAACCTGCCAGGATAGGCGGCGGCAGACCAGGTTTTTTAGGCTTTACTAATCGGCCTCTAGACCAACAGACCAGTTCCATCCTTTAATTCGATGAGGTAAAATGGGGTGATTTTGGGGTCCACATTTTTCATCACACCGGAAAACGTGCCAAGCTGCGCCCTGGCAGACCAAGTTTTTTATGACTTATTTTTAGTCTACTTTAGGTGCATAATGAGTTAGTTCGCTAATTTTATAAGGTATAGTTGACTGTAGCTGGCCGCCGGTCTACTACGCGCGGCTCTTTTGATTATAATTTGTACAGATAAGAGCAGTTGCGGCGTAGAAAGAGAAGGCACTAGAAGGAAGCACGTGTCTTGTCATATCACTCAGTAAGAGATGCACAAAGCAAATTCGCTCTAGTTAAAAAAGGAGACCGCTACTTATTGCTGTCCTTATCGACGTATCCACTTTTTTGTACTTCGGCCATCTGACTCCAAAATGTCACTTCATATAAGTTGTATGGGACAACCACCTGACTCCGAGATGTCACTTCATATAATTCGCTATCTCATACCCGGTTACACTGATATTCGGTCTACTAGCGTACGCGAAAAATTTTTCGTCTATGAGTTGCGGACTGCGGTAAAACCGTAAAACAAACCCCCACCCAGCGTTGCCGATGCGGAACTTTTGTTCCGATTTCGGAACTTTGGAGTCTATGGCGGAACTTTGGCGGAACCTCGGCCTAGTCGGAACTTTTCGGAACTTTTTGATTATCTATTAAAGTCAGCGCACTGTGATCAGCGCACCAAACGAGGCAGTATGGTCTGAAACCATTAGCTTGCAAAATAAAAAACAACACGTTTGGACAGCTGTCAAATCCACAGAAAAAAAAAAGTAGTAAGGAAAAATTAACTTTAAAGGTGCGTTCATACGCGTGCCACGCAGCCCGGCAAGCTTAGGCAATTCGCTGTACATTGAGGCTTCTATAAAATTAAGTAGTAATAATCACTTTACAGACGAGTCGATGTACAGCGAATTGCCTAAGCTTGCCGGGCTGCACGGCGTGCATGTAAACCCAGCATAAGATATTGCAGTAACGTTGAAAATGTTGATGTTGAGAGCTGTCCAAATGGACTTCTTATATTGGAATGTATTTGAACAGAACACTTACAACGAGCGAAAAAGACAGATCATTTCGTTTCAACCAGTTTAAACAGAGCGTCAATATCTTGCATTTCATTTCAACGATTTAAATGGTCCTTTTACTTTGCTAGACAACATTTGTTAAAACATAAAAACAGAAAACTTTTTTCTGAACTTGACTGAGAAAGTTGTTGTGTTGATTAAAAATTAATTTTTGCAATTTTCGTGAGTGAAGACAAACTTGTTCAAAGGAAATCGTGAAACCAATGTAAGTATTTACTTCTTTTTTAATAGATTGTTTCACACGTTTGTCGTTTTGAGCATGATTCAAAAAACAAAGCCTATATGTTAATCCAAAGTAAGCCCTATGCTTTTGTGAAAGCCCCATCCAAATCGGTTCAGCCGTTTTTAAGTGATTCGCGCACAAACAAACAGACAGACAGACAAACAGACATTTTAAAATGTCGGACCGAACGCGTGACTTGCATTTGCGCCACTTGCTCACAAGTGTGCAAAACGTGCACACGTCGCGCGTCCGGTGTGCTCTGAGCTTTATATGATCTGTGTTGCCCTTTAATTGGATTTAAATTTTTCAGATTATTTTGTAAATACATAAAAAATGCGATTATGATTTGAAATGATGCATTATAACACCGTGATAACGTTAAAAGGTAAATAATTTAGTGCTCACACATTAATATTTTTTATGTAATATGTATTTGCTCAATCGGAACTTTTCGGAACTTTTCAGGGACGATAGTGGAACAAAACCGAACGGCCTGGCGGCAACACTGCCCCCACCTAAAAAAAAAACAAAGAACCATAGAGAAATTACACGCTCGAAAGAACCATCGGGAAAGACGAAGCATGTATCCAGGATGTGGGTTCGGGGGGACATTCAATTTCGGCCGAGGCAACGATTCACATCACAGCGACTGCAAAGAATATAAGCGTTGCGTCTGCCATACCTACTCGCGGTTGGTAATAGGCCGAATACACGGTTGCCAACCGCCGACAGAGGTGACCTTTGTGGTTTACACCCGTGTAGACAGCGGTTTGCAACCAAATTGGATTTGACCGTCCAATGTCCTTGGCAGTGGGAGCTGATCAAGGGCGAATAGAGGGCGTTGAGTTGGTTGCCGACCGTGTAGACTGCGGTTGCCGACCGCTAGTACCTATGTCAGTCGCTGTGAATCGTCGCGTCGGTCACACGCGTTTCTACCATTGTTTTATACAATTGTAAGGAGGTCATAGAGTAGATCTCTGACAGGGTAGGCGTGTCTGTGGGGTTTCAGTTGTAAAGAATAATAAAGATGTAACTACTTAAACTTTTGTTGAAGTCAGTGATCCAAGTACAAAAATTAGTTCCAATGATTTTCCGCAACATGGCGAGGTTTTTTATATTTCTGGTCGGGCTTTATATTATAGTTTTTAGGTATCCCTGACTCGAAATCAAACTTTTTTAGAAATTTTGTCTATCTGTTTATTTGTTCGTGCATCACGCAAAAACTACTGATCCGATTTTGATTACCTAAACTTTTTTGTTTGATAGCTTATGATCTGACTTAAAATCTGGTACCTACCTATACAAGGTGTTACAAAACTACAAATAAACATTTAAGGGGGTGGTGTACACATCAAACTGAACAACTTTCACTATGGGACAATACCGAAATCGCAAAAAAAAAAATTATGTTCTATACTCTACAAATCGACTAGAGCTAAAATATGTATGGGATATAAAAAAATTTTTTTCGCGATTTCGATGTTGGTCCCATAGAGAAAGTTGTTCAGTTTGATGGTCTAAAGGGGGTTGCCCCTTATGAGTTTTAAAAATTTATTGTTACTTATGAAACACCCTGTATAATTTATGCGGATGAAGTCGCGGGTAAACACTAGTTTTGTATAAATTTACTTTTGAGTTTGAGTTTGAAGAGCCTAGCTTTGGAGATTTTGTGTGACAAAATTGAAAGCCATTGAGCCAGACGTAAATGTGGCATCAGTTAAAAGAAAATTTAAAATCTTCGTACACGGCGACAGATCAACCTACGCATAATTGAACTCTATTTCCATGAACATAGAGTTCAACTATGCACAGGTTTATCTGTCGCCGTGTATACATACGAGAGGCTGGTTGGCGACCGTGTAGTTGAAACAGTTCCGACCGAACGCCGTCCAAGGTGACCTTGGTTGGACGATGGTTGGCAGCCGTGAAGCACCCGTTTAGGGTTGAACTAACGACGCGATCGCACGCGGCCGTGCTGCGTCTATCTTATATGCTCTAGCAAATGACGTTTCTGAGTGACAGAAAAGGATGGAGCGACGGAAAAATGCGATGGGGTGCTACGTGATGTAGTTCAACCCTTAACCGCATTTTACACGGTTAGCCACCGACCCAACGCCCTCTATTCGCCTTTGGTCGCTAGCGCAGCTCCCGCTATCAAGGATGATGGAAGGTCAAATCCAATTTGGTTGCAAACCGCTGTCTACACAGTTCCAAACCACCAAGGTCACCTCTGTCGGACGTTGGTTGGCCACCCTTCCTACCAGACGAGGTGAGATTAAAATTGGTGGGGGTGGGGACTTTCTGTACCTAGGTATGTAGTAACTACTAGAATTTATTGGATTTGATAAAAAAAAAGCTGTTTTTTAGTTTCCATTTCAATATAATGCAGTACTTTCATCCCATTTTTTAATTTAAGTAACACTTTATCATTATCGATAGTTGTCAAAATAATAGTTTAAAATATATGTACAAGAATAACAATTAAGTTGGTATAATACATAATTTAAAAATGTATTTCAAAAGCTTCCCAGATATTTTTTTACAGAAATAACTAGGTAACACTAAGTAGAAACGAACACAACTGCCGAAATTACGCGGCAGAAATTATGTGTGCAATTCTTCTTCGTAAATTACTTCTGATTTGTGTGACTTATAAAATCACACTCCTGTAGGCGTCCCTTTTTTGATGTGCATCCATCTTTTAATGCCAAAAAGAGGGTGCATAGTGTTTTTCTAGATGTCGTTAAGTTTGTAGTCGCGTTGTAGGTCTGCTATAGGGTAGTCGCATCGCGAGTCGATTGTTGGTTGCCCCCTCCCCGGCCTACAACGAAGCTCCAGTGGTGGCTCAAGATAGTGTTGAAATCACCAAAATACATAAGTTACCGTACAACGTCAAGCGCTCTTGCTACAAAAACTAGACATTGGCAAAATCATCACATACCCAAGATGGCAGCCATTTTTTTAAAATATAGAATAGAATAGTAGTTGCATGCCAGCCGTGTTGCAATAGGTACACAAGTCGCGTCAATTTTTTTTAACGGCCGAAATTACGCGGCGTCATTTCGGCATTTGTGTTTCAATTCAATTTCAATCAATAAGTTTTTAGAAGCATAATCCAATTAATAAATTAAATTATTCTTGAGACTTGTCCAGTAGTAATTTTATCTAGGGCAAGGGACAGCCACAAACCAGTAATGAAATGATAAATATGTAACATTCTGCCGACCAATATTTAATCGGTCATCCTGAATCCGGTTTCAGCGGATCATCAGCGTAAAATCCAAAGCATTAAAGCCCTTCGTTGCAAATCTACACCATATCGGACGCCGTTACTAATTTACCGTTCAAAAACCCCATTTTATGTTTCTCTCTAACATGCCTTACGACATGGTCCTTACGTTTGTAGCTCTGGTTACAAATCGGACAGACTACCGACTGGTTTAAATGCTGAGATTTCACATGCCTTAACATGTGATCTCGTCGTTTGAAAGTCGATTGGCAATGCGGACAGACATGTCGCTCTGTCGCTATGTGCGTGAATTCGTGTTTCTCTAGCTCCGTGTGCGAGCTACACGTGAACTGGCACTCTCTACAGTGAAATATCTCCGTGGTAGCGGTGTGTTTTCTTTTTATATGCTTCAGTAATATATCTTGTCGCTTACAGTCTTTCCCGCAAACTGGACACATACAGAATTTCTGGTTAAGATGAAGGCTTTGCATGTGTCTTTTGAGGTGGTCCTGTCGTCTGAAGGTTGCTGTACATATATCACATGTTAAAATCTTCTTATGACCGTGCATTTCTATGTTATGGTGCTCGTATTCTACCGTATCTACGAACGACAGGGAACAGTGTTCGCAGTAATAATTGCACATTTCGGCGGGACTTTTTAGTGTTTCTAGAGTTTTGTTGGAGTTTTCTGGCTGGTGGGAGTACGGGTTGTAGGCATAAGCGTATTTGTTGCCGTCCCGTTGGAAAATTATTGGCGCCGTGACTTTCGCGTTGTCCGCCATGGCCGCTGATGGTTGTTGTTTACTGTTTATTTAACTGTACAGATGAGGTATTTTGTAGGCTCTTTTTATTGTAAATGCGAAGAATTTCCACTGATTTAACAAAGAAAATATTGTAAATAATCGCGTCGCTTGAAGATCAATCAATCGATACCATAAAAATTTCTGAACTGAAAAAAAAAATCCTGTCATTTTCTTCGGTTAGTTTTGATATTTCTGAACGAAAATTTACGAAATGCGCTTTACACCATGCGTCTTCACAGCTTTTATAAGCATCTCTCTGACATGTCCCTTTATTTAGAATCCAGCTGTAAACTAAATTAGTTGCTGGCGTAGGAGTCAAAAAAAGTCAATATACGGCTTTTGATGAACCAAAGATTTCCTTCGGCAGGATTGATCATTGTGATCCTAAGATCCGATTAAGAAGTGGAGCCATCTAAATTTTTGATGCAGGGGGGGAGGGGGGGGCATTTTAGCCTCAGCGAAGTCCTAGGTTAATATCTGCGTAAGTTTAGGTATTAAGTCATGTTTGGTATCGTTTTCGCATAAATCAAAGATGTGGAATTCGATTCTGGAATAATATTTGCATCAATCTATAGTAAAAACACGTGAATTTAAAAATATATATTAAAATTTCCAATATTTGGACTCAATTATCTGTAACATAAAATAATGCCAATTTTATTGCAAAATAAATGTTTTTAGAGAGTTACTCTCCTATTTCATGTATTTAATAAACTTTGACAACATTCCTTTATAAATAGTGTGTTAAAAATATCAACAAAAAGTCGTGCAATGCGAGCAACGCGAAATATGAAATAAGTCATGCAATATTATTGTTTTAACAATTATTGTTTCATGCTACACAGTGACTGAAGTTGCGGTGCGTGGTGTAGTAGGTACCTACCGTCCGTTCTACTTTTCTTTATTTATATCAAAACAAATTCAAACAAAAGTAAGCAAAAGTTAATTTTCATTTCATAGCCGGTTGAAATTTCCACAGAACACATATATACATGTTTTTATATAAATTTTCTTAACAAATAACAAAAAAAACAAAAAATTAAGGGGTGTCCCCGTACCAGAAACATGTTTTTTTCAACTTTTATTTATTTATTTATTTATAACTTTTTTGTTTTTGCTCTGTCGTAAAAACGGTAGTATTTACAAGCGTCAAACTTGGAACGATTATAGTGAAAACTTCTAAGTTAAAGATCAATACTAAAAAATGTGCCAAGTGCGAGTTGGGCTCCCCCTATGAATCTCGAACTGAATGAAAGAAAATCCTTTTTTTTTTGGTAAATTTATATTGTGTGGTGGTACGGAACCCTCGGTGCACCAGTCCAACTCACACTTCGATGGTTTTTTATTGAGTTTGCGAACCATTCCAAGATCGAAAACAACATAGTATTAGAATTTTTTTGAATTCAGGATTTGGTACCGCCAACTAGTTTTTATGTTTTTTTTAATACTTAGGTACAGACATACAAAAGTTAAATGTTTTCTGCTGTAAAAGATAAACAGGGCTTTATAGAGCTACTTTTTTTTCTAAATATTCCAAACATTGTATGAGTTATGGACATTTTTCCTTTTTTTTAAAGTAAGTCAAAAACGAAAAAATGATTATCTAACACGTTTTTACTATACAATGGTGCAAATTTGATACCATAAATGAATTCGGCATCCCCGATTTATACGAAAATGATACCAAACTTGGCCTAGTAGCTTAACTGATGTATTTATCAAGATTAGGCTGAGGGCTCCCCCCCCCTCCAAAACTTGCATCAAAAATCTTGGTGGCTCCACTTCTTAAATCCATCTTTAGGTCCTAAGGACCAATCCTGCCAAAGGAAATCTTTGGTTCACGAAACGCCGTATTTTTCCACCTACGCCAGCAGCTAAATAGTCAGCAAGGCAGTAAAAAGTATATTATTGTGAATATAGAGTCAAGGGAGAGTAGAATCTGATCCATTTTCATAAATAAATATATGACTGAGTCGTGGGGTATAAACAGCACTTAAAACTTTGCGAGTTCGATGTGAGTTCTCGGCTTGTCTATGGTTCTATTTATTGACAACTAGTACCACTTCCGGCAAAATCAAAATGTCAAATCAAAATAATTTCGTGAAATCCCCGATTATTTCACAACCGTTACTAAATTATAACAATTCTTATCTCAAGTGAAATAATAAACGCTGCCCTTGTTAGGCACATTAAATTACTCATAACCGCGTAACCGATAATCTTGGTTGTGTGTTATTTGTACAATAAAATTTTGACTCCTATTTGAACAGTTGCAATTTTAGTGATTTTTACGTCATATGTAAATAATTTGGCAGTGTTTCTTGTTTGTGTACGAACTGTGTTGACTCACAAACGCTCGGGACGCCGTGTTGGCAACAGTGTTAGTTTTATTTTGACCTTGAACTCGTCAACAGCTGTTTGGTGAGTGTTCCTTTTCTATTTATAGAATTAAAAAGAAAGCAATAACTTTTTCTGATTAGGTTCTTGTTAGTACCCTTTATAATATCAAACTATGTAACAAAGTAAATGGCGCGAAATTCGCGAAAAATTCACATCCCTTTTATTCTAATTTCACAATGCAATTAGTTTCACTATTTTCCTATGTATTGCCTAATAGAGATAGTATATCTTTGTTCTGGTCACCTAGTTCAGAGTTTCTCTAACTTATAGTTCCACCATACCTATAAATTTTGCAAAAGACTGCGTAACTTTTAATTAAGAATGAGAAGAATATGGCTTTTTATGATAATGATAATGAGTTGACCCGACAGATGTTGTATAAGCATAGCATAAGCATAGCATAAGCATAGCATAAGCATAGCATAAGCATAGCATAAGCATAGCATAAGCATAGCATAAGCATAGCATAAGCATAGCATAAGCATAGCATAAGCATAGCTTAAGCATAGCATAAGCATAGCATATAAGCATAAGCATATGCTCACGACTATAACAGATGTTGTCCTGTCTAAAAATATTATTTAAACTATTACAAATATTTTTACTTATAAATAATTAATATGCCAAATCGGTCTAGTGGTTAAGTGATGCGCTTACCAATAATGGACTCTTGCTTGTGTGTAGACCTGTGTCGATCGCGATTGATCGAATCGTTTTGATTCATCGAATCACGGGTCTTTAAAAGATTCGATCATTTAACCCGATTACAAAGCAAACCAAATTGCACTTTATTCCTATATTGTTACCGTAACTAATTGCTTGCCTTAGATTATCAAGATAGACAGTCAAAGCTACGAAAGCGTCGAAAAAAAAAGGAACCAGTACTGGTTCCAAAACCTTATACATATACACACACACATACATAATTAGTACCTATGGCGCCTCACGCACACCAACCTAAGAAAGTTAGCCCCTTTTGTTTTATACGGAACAAGTGTGAGGCTCATTCTAGACATATACTTTTTCTAAGTTGCTTGCTTACAAAATGATTGAGTCTTCGTTGTCAATTGAATAAGACGTAACAAACAAAACGTTTCTATCTCTTTCGTTTACTTACAAACCGCGTTCGTTCGCTTGCACTCTTTCTTGTGAGTGAAATAAACCGGGTTGTTTGTCTCGTGACCCGCGCCCGCGGCTCACAACCTGTCGATCGGGTGATTTTTGAATTTTTCGAATTAGTTGATCCCGTGACGCGCGTTTAAGATCGTCGTGCTTTTATTCAGGTTCAATTAGTATAGCAATAACCTGCTCAGCATAGCATTTGTCATTCTGTCAGTCGTACAAATGAACTGTGACCCAAATGATTGAGAAGATCGAGTCATTTTAACCCGATCACTATACAAGTGGGTCATGATCGACCCGGGTTACGAAAAATGATCAATTGACACAGGTCTACTTGTGTGTGGAAACTAGTTTTTTTTTTTTTTTAAAAAGTTAAAAGGGGCATTTCCCGTAAATTGTGCAACTATCCGTATACAGGCACACATACATAATTTGTATGGCACCTCACCTCACGCTCACCAACCTATGAAAGTTGGCCCTTTTGTTTTATATGGTATAACCGTGAGGCTAATATACCTTTTCTAAGTTTATCCTGTTATTATTTGTTTTTGAAATTATGCTTGGGAATTCTGTGTTATCTATTTTATGAAGCAAATACAAATAAAATCATGGTTGTATCCATGGAGTAAGAGGAGATGGCATATCGGCTTGTTTCTATAGAAAATTATGTCGCCGACAAAGGGGGTGAGGGACGGGCGAGGGGAGACAAAAAGCTTAGGGGAGCGTGTCATTTCTCTATGGTCGCAGTACAAACTAGTGCACAATTGGTGGTTACTGTGCACACTTTGTTACACCATCTCTACCAAGGGGAGCGTGTAATTTCTCTATGGTTGTATCTGATATTAATACAATAATGTTGTTTTTCCTCAATATATAATCCAATCTAAAAGGAAAACTAATTTTCCGGGACCTTTGTATTTCTGTAGATTTCGACATGCTCTTTTTTCGAATTTTCACTTTGCCACCTCACATCTTTTTCGCTTGCGGTACCTTAAAGTGGAAAATGGCGCCTTAAAACAGTTTTTTGACAATATCTCCTTTTCGACTCCTTTACGATGAAAATAGCTATGTAACAAATTGAACTATAGGCCATTCCAAATAACAACGAAATTTTTAGGCTATTTTTTGAATTACAGAAACAGAGATTTGAAACGTTTCCGGCACCCTCGTTAGAGAGGGTTGGGTTCAGAAACATGCTATTTTAATCGAGGTGGGGAGGGGGTTATGAGGGTAGAGGGGGGTCAAGGTTAACCTCCCCCTTTGAAAGGGGTGGAAACCCAAATTTTTCTCGCACAATGAAAGCATTCGAAATACGAGTGCGCCATGCATCTTTATAATAAGGTCATGCCACGGACCTGAAAAAAAGACGGACGTAATCTCGTCTAATCACGAGTGAAGCACCCATTTCTTTTGTGTGCGTCCTGCCACGCGGTACATAATGGTGACGGGTGGGGTGTCGGACCTGCGCCTAGAGCTGCATATGTGTGAGTGTAAGTCCCTTGTAGACAAACGAAAATGTAGGACCTTGCATGCTTCACATCTTTTTAGTGTCACATTACGTCCGTCTTTTTTTCAGGTCCGTGGGTCATGCGTCATACTTTTTCAATAAAAAATAAAATTACTTCATCATGCATTTTGTACTAAAAAAAAAACGAATGACGTAAATAGTGCCAGACTGGGATATAATGCCAAATATTCTTACACCAATGTGTCGGCAAGCCAAGTTTATTTTTTATAGTGTTGTTGTGGCACTATAATTAGATTTCAGTTGACACCTCGTGTAAGATAGCATTCTATTTATTTACCTAAACATTTTTAGGTACCGATTATTCAATAGTTAATGTAGTAGTACCAGCGTGTGCGTATGGATTGAGTTGAGGAGCCACATTTGATATTGAAAAAAGGATTCTATGGCCATTTTGTAGGAAATTTGTAGATTTTGTAGGCCCAATCCTGGAATTTGTAGCAAAAGTATAGAGAAGTTAGATGAACATAAAGGTACCATAAAGTAAGGTAACATGAAGCTCCTCAATCCATAACGTCAGGATTGAGGAGCCACCCTGTATCTCTGAAAGTACGTGATGAATCGTTTTGAAAATTTTGTAGGATTTTGTAGGAGTTGGAAAAAGATCCTACAAAAAAAAATCTGCTCTCTACGACTAAAACTGAAAAAGTTACAATAGATAATTTGATTGTGGCTCCTCACACCAGATAAATGCCTATAACTACATATGTACGTAACGGAATTCACAACCGATGATGCCAATATTTAGTAGAAAGGCCATTGAACCTCTTTGTATGGGAGGCTGGCATAGTGATGACCATAAATTTTCAGGAATTTCAAAAACGTGGCGCACCCTGAAACCTATGTATATCGATAGAGGATCTATAGACGAACATAAAATGTCAAATAACATATAGTCCTAAAGTGCAACGTTTTCGAGATAATCCATGTTAAGGATCTTGTATAGATAAAAATCCTAACACATTTTCCTCCAATACCAATCTCCGTGGTCCAATGGTTATAAGACTTGGGATCTTGACACGGAGGTCGTAGGTTCGATTCCCATGGGGGACACCTAGTGATATGTCACTTTATGCGTTTTTCCCCAGTTGGTTAGGGTAATGCAGGCTGAATCACCTGATTGTCTGAAAAGAAAGATGATTCCGTGCTTCAGATGGCACGATAAGCCGTTGGTCCCAGTTACTATCTCTGGTGGTTATTATTCGTTATATAAAAACTACGTCAGAGGCCGTAAGGCGGTCTGAAAAAACTCTGACACCAGGGCTTGCCCACACAATAAGAAGAAGAAGATGTATGGAATAGAAAATGTTTTTGGCATAAACAAGTTCTATGACACCTTTCTGTAATACCCAGTATGAGAAATATACCGAGGTAGGTAGGTACTTATTGATGATAATTTATTTCGAAAAAAGTTCCTGTATTAATGGCAAACATTTATTTCATCTGTGCAGGTATACACGTACACACGGTGACACATCAACCTATACAAAACCAAAATAATAAGCTGGCCGCGCGACGACTCATACGTCATGCAACCTAAACTACTCCTACTCGCGGCCAGCTTATTTTGGTTATGAACAGCTTGATGTGTCGCCGTGTGTAAGTACAAATACGCCTCACGACGCGCCGCATACTTCGCGGTCAACTTATACTGGCAGTGTAAGAAGCAAAAAAAAAAAAAAAAAAAAAAAAAATACTGGCAGTGTGTAGTGCGTCGTCTCGTCGTGCAGGTTGTATTTGCTATTGTACCTCAACAGATGAAATAAATGTTTGTCTGGGCTATGTCCACATGGAATATATTTTTTTCATGTGCTATGTCTATGTTTTTCTCAATTGCAATTACAATTTAATTGAAATAACAAAAAATCTAATGAGAACTTTTTTCGAAATAAAGTACCTACCGCTGTATTTTTTCACCAAAAAGAGAAAGGTGTAATAGAAAACGTTTATACCTAAGCACGGACTTGAAAAAAAGGCGGACGTAATGTGACACTAAAAAGATGTGAAGCATGAGCATGCAAGGTCCTACATATTCGTTTGTTCTACAAGGGACCTACACTCACACAGATGCACCAGTTCTAGGCTTAGGACCTACAACCCGCCACTATTTTGTACCGCGTCAGCACACACAAAAATAAATGGGTGCTTCACTCGTGATTAGACAAGATTACGTCAGGTTTTTTTTCAGGTCCGTTTACCTAGGTAGGTATCATAAACATCAACCAAGAAGGGGTGGTATCCCGCGGTGCGTCTGGAAGTTCGATGATAGTAGAAAGGGGAAGGCGGGATGAGCTCATGCAGCTCTGGTGCACACTCACCGAAGTACAATCTGTAGAAGACCGACAAGCAGGCTACTCTGCGGCGGTGGGCTAGGCTATGAAGCTTGGTTTCCACCAACCAGATTACTGTCGCCAATGAGCCTCTAGTTGATAATTAGCTGAGCCATCTCACATGTGGCAGCAATACTTCATACACGATCGGACCTGAGCTTTATGCAACATTAAGAGCTGTCCAGGAGTGAAGTACCTTGTTTAAGATGCCCAGCTTTTTGGCTGCACTTTGAGCCTTAGACTCGATGTCAGCGCCGAAGTTGAGTTTCGTAGTCAACCCATGCTCAGAAGCTCAAGACTGTCGGAAACAGGGACAGATTTATCTTCCCCGGAAAGTAGGAACCAGAATAAACGAACTCCTTTTGGCGTTGAACAGACAAGCCTGTGAAAACACAGGCCAAAAGGTGGCGTTGAAGTTGACTAGATTATTGTCACCCCATTGGGAGACAAGACTTAAAGTCAAGTTTGTCCGCTCCACCATGGCTTCCCTCTGCGAACGTATTTCATCCCCGCCCCAAGCGCCGGATAGATATCTATCTGTGACAGTACTGTCATCTGCATACCCAATAATACCTGACACAAAGAGGTCAGTCTACACATCGTAGCAGGAAAAGTCTCGCAGAGAGAACAGACCCCTGAAGAACCCCAGCATCAATTGCCATGAGGTCTTCCGACCTCTGAGCAGCTGTCAATGACAACTCTAATCGACCGTTCACTCAAGAAATCAGATATCCAGCTGCAGAGATCAGCAGGGATGCCATAAGCAGGAAGCTTGCTCAGCAATCTAGCGTGCCATACCCTGACAAAGGCTTTCGAGATGTCAAATTACACAACTAGTGCTTCGCTGTGTTTCTCGATGGCCTCGCCCCACCAGTGCGTGACATACATCAATTATTAATTTAATTAAATAGACTATGTATTACTGTTTAAATAACCTTAGCGTAAGAATTTATATTGCAATAGTATTAAGTCGTGTTATGCTGTAGAGTTTCTGGCCGCATCTTCTCTACAGCGACAACACGTTCCGAAGCGGTGGTAACTTAAAAAAGAATTAACGTTTAATAAGTGTGCTTCAGGCTCCTATATTGAATAAATTATTTTGAGTTTGAGTTTGACATAAGAAGATCCCCAGTCGATCGCCCCCGGCGAAAGCCATATTGACGATCACTGTGTAGATCATTATCTTGTAGGTATGTCCGCAACTTACTGTTAAGTACTCTTTCCATGACTTTACAGAGAATGGAAGTGATGGCTATAGGTCGGTAGTTGCAGGGGTCGGAACGAATGCCCTTCTTGGGAATCGTTCTTGTTCTGAGAGAGAGGCGACACAGGCGTGTTAAAACAGGAGACAACTCAGGCGCATAATATCTCAGCACTCTTGCAGGTATTCAATCAGGACCTGGCCTCACATGCAGACTACGCAATGCTCTGCGGACCTCTTTCGTGTGTATTGTCATCTCCGGCATGTGTGGCTGTTTGGCACGAGCGTCCAGACGTGAATTGCTCCTAAACAGAGAAGCATATAAATTCGCTTTCTCAGTCAGTGACCCACCAGGTTTCTGCATGGGAGGCAAAGGGGGACGGTAGAAATTGGATTCGACCGATTTTGAAAGGGACCAGAACTGTTTACTACCAGAAGGGTAGGATGCCAGTCTGTGCAAAGACCGATACTGAGTGCTTGTCTGGATCTGATGTCAGCAGAAAGTCTAAACGATTGGGCGTATGGCCATCGACATCCGTTACCCGCGTTGCTTGATTCACCAGCTGGGTGATATCTAGCGATAACGCAAACTTACGCGTCTCTCTGCCAGCATGGTTAGTTTTCTGGAACAGGAGCAGCCACTCGCTGTGGTGGGCATTTAAGTCCCCCAGAAAAACAAGCTCCGCTCCGTCGAGATACGCTCCTCAGTTACCCTGATGGACCTCTTGGGCTCGACTGACTGATGGGAAACTCACTTGTAGACTGCGGGGACGCCCGATCCCCCCTGCAATGGCCACCGGGACCTCCCTTCCAGTCGCCAAGGCTGCAGTGGGGCAGCCTTTCACTCGTGGCGAGCGCACTACTTGGGCCCCCTACTAACTGCGGTACCGACCCACGACTGTCACCGTGCTTCGGATCCCGCTACCCTCCAGAATGAGTTTCCCGGTACAGTGTTGCTCAGAGGCCAAGACCGGTTCCGAACAGCACAGCTGATTTTCTCCCATTCCCCAATAGCACTGGCACTCCTGCACACCGACGGAATGCAGCAAGCTGCTTGGCGCAAGACTCCAGCAGGAGGGTGGGCGCAAGCCAGGCGGCTCCTTGCGGAGCCTAGAACCGCTGTGGGGGGATCGTTCGGCCGTCACCACAAACTTGGTAGTCTGTGGTGGCGGCGTTGTCCGGGGTGGAGGAGGTAGATCCTTAACCACCCCAAACGTCCACCACCTACGTCCCACTGCAGGGCACAGGCCTACCCTCATGGAGAGTGTATGTACGTTAGTCCACCACGCGTGCACAATGCGGTGCGGTAGACCTCATATACGCATCGGAATTTCTTTTTCATCGTATGCAGGTTTCCTCAAAATGTTTTCCTATGCCGTTTGAGAGCAGTTGGTGCTACGTAGGTACATAAGTCAGAAAAAACTCATTAGTACATGACATATGTCATCCGTGCGGATTCAGACCTGGACCTCAAGATTGAATTCCATAGCTCTCTGCAACTCGCTACCGACGGAGCGTTGCGATTCTATTGATATATGATCAACCTAGCAAATACTGAAACGGTAAACTCAGACCATCAAACTGAACAACTTTCACTATGGAGCCTACCTCAGGAAACGCAAGAAAAAAATCTGGTGTCCCATACATATTAGTCAGGTAGGTATAACAGTTTTGTATGGGACCGCAGATTTTTTTTCGCGTTTCCTGAGGTAGCCTCCATAGTGAAAATTGTTCTATTTGATGGTTTGCGTTCACCGTTTCAGTATTTGCTAGGCTGTCACTTACACCCTTACAAGTAGGTAGGTACAAGGTGTTACAAAAATACAAATAAACATTCAAGGGGGTGGTTTAGACCATCGTACTGAACAACTTTCACTATGGGACCAATATCGAAATCGGGAAAAAAAATTAATATATTGTATGAGATATCAGATTTTTTTTTTCGCGATTTCGATGTTGGTCCCATAGTGAAAGTTGTTCAGTTTCATGGTCTAAACAACCCCCTTAAGAGTTTTAAGTATTTATTTTTACCCTGTATACACAACATCTTTAACATGCATTATCTCGAAAACGTTGCACTTTAGGACTATAGTTTATAGGACATTTTTTGTTCGTCTATACATACTCTAACGATATACATAGGTTTCAGGATGCGCCGCATTTTTGAAAAATTTCCGAAATTCCTGCAAAATTATGGTTACCACTATGCCAAAAAGTTCAAAGCCCTTTCTACTAAATATTGGCGTAGTCAAATGTCGCATATCATCAATACCTACAGAGCTACGCAGATATCCAGCGCCCACGGCATGGCGCATGTCGCGCCCTAGCTCTCTTTCTTTTTGCGCGCGAACGAACGAGATAAAAGACGTGATACAGCTGTATCACGTGTAGCATGCTATGTGTGCTGGTCGTACTATTCCATAAGGCATCCGTACAATAAGTCATCCAAATATTTCCCGACACCAAAAATTGAGCGTCTCTGACGTCCATGGTTGTTGGCTCGCTCGCGTCGTCAATTCGCACGATGATAGGTCACCCAGTTTTTGCCATCGCGGGAACACGCGAGGGTCGCATCGCTTACTCGCGCGATTATCGCACATTCGCGTACTATTAGGACGATGCCTAACAGATATCGCACGCTCTAATTACTATATTTCGCGCGCTTTTTTAGAACTTTTCGTTTCAGGAACGACGAATCGAAATGTGCCTTATGTCAATGAACGCGAGGGACAGAGCTCTGCTTTACGTATGAATTTGTCACGTCTATCTTACTTTATTAAGAGGATAGACCAGTACAGTTTTTTCCATACAAACGTATTCCCCTGTTTTCTACCTGGATAATAACACTAGAGCAAATATTTTTTTACCATACAATCTATGTCACCTCTGCCCTGTCCCTATGTTTTGCTTTTTTACATTAATTAATTACTGTAGGAACTAGGGACCTTCGAAAATGACCAATTTTACCGTCCGTTTTCAGACATCCAGTAAACAATTTAGACGAATATAAACAAAAAAAAGCAAAACGTACAGACATAGCCAAAGTCTTTCTCATGTTATTTTTGAAAGAATTATTAAAATCGGTTTAGTTTCGGAGGAGAAAACAGGGGAATACGAAATGCTGTTTTCGTCGATTTTATGTAAATAAAATCGGTCCTAGCTGCATTTGTCTCTTCACACTCTAGTCGGTGGGGTGTATGGGTGGGGCGGATCGGAAAAATATGTATACGGTTGGAAAAGTGACCTATTCTCCAAATTAGCATTTCAGCCCGCCTATCCTCTTAAGCTGGCAAGCCAGCAACTTCTTCTTCTTGTAGTGCAATCTCCTATCGGAGGTTGGCTATCATTAGGGCTATTCTGATTTCTGGCCCTGGACTGAACAGTGGTGGTGTTCATATCGAACCATTCACATAGGTTTTAAAGCCAGGACGTCCTTCTTCTACCAGGCATTCGTCTTCCAAAAAGACCCAATAGGATCTTTTGTGTTGTCCGCTAGACATTTATTATCTTTATTCTTTAAAAACATCGTAAATGATTTTAAAAAAAGGCCGTTCAGGGGAAGAAACCTGTAATCTCCTAGTTTTGGATTTTCCATCTCCCAGGAGAAAAATGCATTTAGCTTTTGTTGCTTTCAGGAGTTAGTGGTGGGATTATGTTGTGAGGGTGTGCGGCCAGGCCTATACATTTGCAGCATTCATACTGTATTTTTAATACAACATTATTTTTTAGCAAGAGCACATAAAAGCAGTGGTGGTCACTGTGGTGGTCCAGTGGCGAGTAACCTTGCCTGCCGTGCAGGAGGCGATGGTTCGATCCCCGTCCAGGCCGACTCGTACCAATGTCGTACTAGATATCATATTAAGGTGACATAGTAGAAGGAAATACGTTGGAGGCATCTTTTATTTTTCATGTTTCGACTAGATTTATACAAATTACCGAATTATAAGTCATACCTCAGTATTCTTGGATAGTTTATCTAGTGAAATCATCAATTAAATACACGATTGGAATTACTTCACTCGATAGAAAATCGTCACAAAGATGTCGTATTTTTTAACATTTTAAACGATTTTTTTCGCTTTATAAGAACTTAAAGTAGGTTTCATTCTTTTTAATTTATACTCACATATTCACCATTGATTCTTCTAGTGAATTCATCAACAAAAGTTATAAAAAGTAATTCCATTATTTATTTATCCTCAAAAATACGAATGGCGTACCAAATATTCTCGGAGCGGGTCTTAGCGGGGCGCGCTCAGACGGCTTTTAGCCACGGTCGGAGCCGGACGCTCGCCAATTTTTTATTTTTTGACTTTGGAGTACATCGACTCGTCTAGTAAGTGGTTGTTACTAGTTCTGCCCACAAAAACGTCGATGTACAGCGGCTCCCGTCTAGGGTTGCACGAGCTAGACATATTGTGTCACGTTCGCTAAATGCTGACGTTTAGAGTTGCCACCTTAGCTTATTTTGAGCTAGATTTTGGATTTTTTAAACTCAACAGGGGAATACGTTTGTATGGCCAAAATGGTATCCGCCAATCCTCTTACCCAAAATGAAAAATCACGTGTCAAAAATCAATCTAAACAATTACTTACGTGATTAAATTGATACTTAATCTCACATTAATATTTACAATAAAAAAAGATGAACACTTTTCACACTAAATATTGATTTTTGACGATGGTTTGAAATACAATAAAGTGGTAAACAATTTTTAATTTTTTTTGTTAAGAATTTATCCTTTCGGAAAGGCAATGGAACTAGCCCTTAAAGCCTGGTCTTTAGTTATATTTTTCTTTGTTCTTAACCTAACCTAGCTAACTCTTGAAATGCAAGGGTGGTTCAAACATTCCAATTAGATGAGTTTTACACGAGGATTAATCCAAATCAAACGGAAGCGCCTATCTTTATTTCTCACTTTAACTGTAATATTGTTCTCCATTAATGGCACATTATTAAACTATAAAACTATATGTCAAATAAAGACGAAAATAAGAAGATGACAGCAGCAGGGCTACGAAACCTTTTCAGACCGTGATCGTTTTATAAAAAATCAAAATACCGATTGGCAGTGTTCGATAGAAGAATGTTATATAAATACAAAATAATTATAGGAACATTATCTTAAATTAAAAAGAATGTCGTCTAAATTAAACGTTCGGTGTTGATGGAAACGAAAGAAAAAATCAGTTTTGTGCTCACTAGGTCCGTAATTCCGTATGATTAAACCGGACTGAAAATCGATTTTGAGGGCGAATTAAACAAGTTTTCTTAAGCCTTGAACGACATCTGTAATCAATCAATCAATCAAATACACTTTATTCAAAGATGAATAACATCAATCCAAGTATTAATACGTCCTTCACATTGTTTGTAACTACCTAAATCTTACTAATGCATTAAAAAAAATCTCCCTAAAGTTACGGAATCGATAAAAACACGAAACACTATAATTAATCTAACAAAAGATTGCCACACCACCTTAAATTCAAATTCAACAATGTTTTTCCTTGCCACATTGTATGTACATAAGGGTTAGTCCATCTAGTTATACAATTGGTTATACAGTATAACAGAATGGACAAAAAAAGTCTTATTTGTTATACAGCTTAGTATAACTAATTGGATTCGAAAAAAATATAGTAATGTAGACGTACGTAAGATCTTTATTAAGTATTTTTATCCTTCCAATGACAAGGATTTTTTTAAAGGGGATGAGCTTATTGTGCTGCCTCCAATCGTATTTTTCTATTTCTAAACAGTTAAACAACATTTCCAAAAAACAAGAAAGCATTCATGCATGGCTAGCATAGATTTTTAAACGTCATGCGCGCTCTTTCTGGCATACGTAAATATAATAAGGATGTAGGCACATCTCGATTTTTATCATTTTCTCGGGGGTGGCATGCGAGGCCTACTGAATGGCCTTCAATTTATCGAAATTCACCAAAGACCGTCGCTTACCAACCGTGGTCAGCCTTCATCGCCGGAATAGTCTTCAAGTAGGTACTACCGGACCGGAAGGTGTTTGCGTCTAAACCTGCCCTTCGAAACGAGTAGCCCCCTTGAATGTTAATGGAATAACTACACTGAAGTCATGGTTGCAGGGTATTTATCCAAGACAAGATACCATAGGTTCGTAACTCCATAAAAAAATACTAAAAAAGTTGGAAGACTTCAATCCTGCATTCCTCAATACTTATACTTACCACCGTGAAAAACAAAATCAACTTTTTATTGTAACACTAATTCAGAGTAGGTAATTCTCGTGTATCTCATCATAATATAACAATTTCTAATCAAAATAAGTGCTGACAATAATGCGTTCTCCAAGAGCAGTAAAAATAAATTATTTTATTTATTTATTTGTAATACAGTAAAAACACAAGACACAATATACAACTTAAAATAGACTTAAGTAAGCGTCTCCAATATTGTGCAGGTGTCAGTAGATGGAATACCATCAAGGATAGGCTTTTTGTCCCCAACAAGTGACAAGGATGAAGAGCAAGCGATGAAGCAAACATCGTGAGGAAACCTACTTACGCTGAAGAAAAAATTCGGATGCGTTATATGAAGTCTACCGCATTCATCAATAAATATTTTTGAATTTGAATTATTGACGTTAGATATGACGAATGACGATATTACGACACATTTGGCGTATGCTTTCCAAAAATTTACTCAGCCGTTTCCTACCTGGAAGAGCCCACGCTTGGTATGTTTTGAAAATATTTTTTGGATTTTTTAAAACATTATGGCTGAAAGGTAATGACATATAGTATATTTTTAAGACCGACTCATGAAGCCCTTTTATTTAATACCCCACACGATAGGTTTCAGAACAAAAATTTATGACGTCATAATTCGTCATAATTTCATCTCGAGCGTTTCCGTGCTTCGGAAGGCACGTTTAGTCTCGGATAGTTCCGTCAGATGTCGTTGTAACTATTTGTTGAGCCAGGTCGAGGCCTATTTAGGTGGCTTGAAAATTCTCTGACAGCCAGCTGATCACTAACTTGCCTCCACTAACACGCACTTTTTTTTTAATTTCATATTCTTACATCTAAATTAACAAATTTTAATATCGCCAAACTGCTGAGCAGTTTGTAGTATCCCGTGTGGTAGAGTATGGCCCACTCCCTCTCACACCTATTCGTGAGAGACGGCCTTTGCCCTGCAGTGGGATTCTACAGGCTATCTCTTGTTTTTTTTTTATTTCAAAAATAATGATACCATAGACTCCAAGTACAGATTTTTTTTTTAAATTTCAGTACCTATTAACACCAATAATGTCACATCGGCGTAGAAAATGTCAAGTTACTCTGTGAATTTTACCTATTCTATTCTATTTTTATTTAATGGCGTTTCCTTGTTAGATTTCGCCAGTGTCAAGTATTGAAGATATATTTATTAGATATTGTACGGTAATAGGATATGGCGATCTCAAAGCCCCGTTTTTAGACAAAAACACACACTCGAAACCGCCATAAAATGGCGGAGCCACGTGGCCAATCAAATCGCAAGCCGACGAAACGTCTACTTGTTACCCCCTTAGCCACGCGACTGCATTTTTACCTATCTTGGCCGCCAGCAGCGTGATGACGTCTAAGTCACGAGTGACAGTTGATAAATTACATACAGAATCATAAACATACATAAACTCACGACCGTAATCCCTTTATGGGTGGTCAGAAATATTGCTACTCCTACGTACTTTCTGTTCAAGAGTGTAGTTATACTCGTAGTAATGCTCACATTTTAGCAATTTAAGTTCCAGGATGGAATGACGTGTCAAGTGGTGAGAGGTGGCTAACCCTTCACCTGTAAACACTGTATGAGAAACCTTTAATCCCTTAGTCGCCTCGTACTACACTCACGGGAAGAATTCGGGTGGTCCATTATAGGCTGGAACCACACAAAAATGTAACTCCTTGTTCGTTTTTAGGGTTCCGTAGTCCAACAAGGAACCCTTATACTTTCGTCCATTCTGTCTGTCTCTCTGTCTGTTGCCCTACCTCAATAACACGCTCATTTTGCACCTATTGAATCGAAATTTGGTATGAATACAGATAATAGTACCTAACCCAAACAGAAATGAGGTAGTCATAATCATGAAGCAAGTAATTTTTTTTGAAAAATATTTTTTTCCTACCACCTTTTCGTTGTATGGGATACAACGAAAAGGTCGTTAAAAAAATATATTTTTAATAATTTGAGTGTGGTGTCGTTGGATAGGTTTTGTCCAATGGAAGAAAACTCCTATAGAAACTAAATCATTACAATGCTTGAGTCTGAGATATTTGCGCTCAAAGTCAAAAATAGGGCGTACCCCCCTCTAACTTCTAAAATACAGGAGTAAAAAATCTGAAAATGTGACACAATGTAAGTCTGTAAGTACTTTCAAAGAAAATTATAACGGAAGCTTATGCCCAACTAGTTTCGGAGAAATCAAATAAAATATCGACCGTCGACCGCCGTGTCGGCGTCTATCAATAGATGGCGCTGAACGAAATTAAATCGCACTATTGTTTGCTTCTTGAGGATTTTTTAAGTTATTTAAGCTATGTTAAGAAAAGATTTTCATATTTACTACGGAACCCTACCTTGGGCGATTCTGACATGCTCTTGGCCGGTTTTTTATTTTGTTTTAGTAGTTGCCACAGTACCTCAGGCAGGACACAAGAATGCATATTTTTCGAGGCTACGAACTTAGCACTAGGAAACTTGTCATCAGAGGTGTAGCTACCGCCGTATCTGCCGTATCAATTATACGGGGCCCCCGACGTGCGTAAGCAAAAATTAATAAATACTTCCCAAATTTCTTCATCAGCTATAAATGATTTAATAAATCAGTTTGCCGAAAAAAGGCAAGGAGAGTGTAATATTCCATTTGAATTGTTTGATTTTTTTTTGGAGAAAGTGACAGATACTTAGATATGATGAATAAATATTTCTTTAAATTTTAATGAAAAAATTTTTTTTTCTTTTGTGAGAAATCTTTAGCCTTCATAAGGTACCCAAACAAATTTTTATACGGGGCCCCGCCAAGGCACCCTACGCCACTGCTTGTCATTATTCATTTTAGAAATTAGTCGCCTAAATCCTGGCCTGTACGTGTGTTCTGTGTTACAAACTATTAAGTCTCTGCGCCTACTCTAGTACCTACCTCAATAACTTGCAAACACATTTTTTCTAGATTTTTCAAATTTAGATTAGAGACAAATCTATTCATAAATAAATACAACGATGCTCAATAACGATTTGAAAGAAGTTCTACTAATCTTAGTACATTTTTTAGAATTTTTAAAAATATTTTTTCATGTTTCCATATGATATATAGCTCCACCTGGCGGATATTTTTCATAACTATCTTTAAAAAAGCTTAATTGAAAGGAAGACGAACCACATGTGTGCACCACTGCTTCTTTAGGTCTTTCAACATCGCCAATCGCTTTGCAACATTGTTGTTTGATACAATTTTTCCTATTTCTTTAAAGTGTGTACTATAAAGAACCTTTTTTTCCTTCTTTTCACCCCTATTTGTAATGGAGTATAGTATGATATTAAATTTCACATAGTTAGTAAAAAAAATGATTTATTTAAATTTCCGGAAAAATCCCGGAATCGGTGGTCGATACGGTTGGCAACAGAATATGAACCCAGAGCCGTAAAACTCTTTCCAAAAAAAAAGTTGACGCGGGGTGCCACCCGCCGATGGGCGGGACTACTCTCCCGTCACTTCCTCTGCTTCACCCCCTCAAATACCTAAAGAGCGGCGCCGCATCACGTCTTAAGTTCTCAACATTATTTTTGTTTGTCTTTTTTATTTCTGTAATTTTTTGTTGTTCGATGCATGGAAAAATTGTCCTCTTGTTTTCTTTTTCTTTTTAGTATGTATAGAGTCACGCACACGATGCTAATTGTTTATCTTTTGCTTATTTCATGATGTGCACATATGCTTAGGATTATGGCTTGCTTTACATTATAACCTGTCTATATTTGGTGTTTTTATAACTGTAATCTGTTTTATGTGCCTAATAAATAAATAATAAATAAATAAATAATAAAATAATGAGTTGTTCGGAATTTATGTACGATTTGTAACACCACTGGCTTTTCGGTGAAGGAAAACATCGTGAGAAAACCTGTGTGCTACAATTTCGAGGCATGTATTGTACCCACTGTCCATTATAAGTGGCGACGGGCTCTCCCCCCGTCACACTGGTCAGCGTTTCGGTACTACCAGTGAAACGTGGATGTTCTGAGGTTTCAGAATATCTCTGACTACCCCCTCGGGGAATATAGTTAGTCGTGAGCATATGCTATGCTATGCTACATATAAGCCGAGTGAAAAATTTATGACAAATTTCAAGTTTATGGTTTCAGAGATTTTGTGATAAGTGGATGAGTGGATTTGGATTTTATCATCGATAGATAAATGTTTACTTATTTACGTACAAACAAAACTAGATTTTGATACTTTCGTTTACAGATGTGAATGACCTTAGATGACAACAGTAATATCGTAGGGGACATTCATGTATAACGTTACTTTTTTAAATGTAAACTAGAATCCACGATGCGACTTCTGAGTCTCTTCAATACTTCAAATTCGCATAATCTTCTGATTAGGATCAGCAGTTTAAGTAGTTTAACGTGATTGATGCATGCTCTTTTCCTCTCTCTATTTTTATTAAAGTGTAGCGCTCAAAGCAAGCAATAGATGCCGAATCAAAATAATAATGCTGCTGCTTAAATGTAACCGGAGGACAAAGTTCCTAAGGACAGCTTTAAACCCCTTATGTCATAAAAGGGGTGATTCGCCATCGCTAGTTGCAACTAGCGATCAGCAGGTATCGTTTCAGGCTGTGGTCGCAAGAAACCTAACACGCTCGTCGCTTCGCTCCTTGCTAACCTAACCAACTGCGTTAGACCTGGGGTCTAAAAAATCAGCCAAAAGTAGTTTGGTTATGAGTTTTGACTGTAACATATACATAGTGAAAGGAAAAACACTCCATTTATATAATATAGATTTATTTTAACACTTTATAGTATTACACAAATTCACGCTTTGAGAATATTTAGTTACACATAGTCAGAGTTATTATTTGGTACATATTACCTTATCAAGTTTCGCCGACACAGAGTTTTGTTTAGACCAACGTTAGCTGCGACTCGCCAGAATAAATGATCGAGCCGCAGTAATTTTTAACTCCTCAGATTCGTTCCCACCATTTCCGAAAGCTTTAGGCGCGCTTGCTCATGATTGGTGTGCGATTCACCAATCATGTACATTGACCAATCATGTGGATGCACGGTGATACCACCAACAGTGAAATAAATATATCCTGAGAATGGTAAATGTTGCCAATAAATTACAAAATATTATCCCAAATAGTAAAACGCTAACAATAGTGATGATCACACTGGCTGACCTTGCATTGCTCCTGACCGATTTCGGCCACGGCGACTGCTCCAACTCCGTTGTTTGCGTTGATCATGTGGCCACCATAGCCAATCTTCTGAGAGAAGATCCTCGCACATGGCGGGCACGTCAGCACGGCGTTCTCAATACAGACTTAAGGGGCCATAGGTCCCGACGAATATTTTCTATGAGAAACGCGATTGCCGAGCGCTCCGAAAAGTGTGTGCGTGAGCCGTATTTTCGATTAAAAACAACTAACCAAAGTACTTTTTCTAGATTTTATTAATGATTGCACTAGTTAAACTAATGGTGAATATGTGAGTATAAATACCAACAATCGGAAACTATTTTAAGTTCTTCTAAACCGAGAAAAATGTTTAAAAATGCATGAAAATACGTCATCTTTGTGGCGATTTTCTATCGAGTGAAGTAATTCCAATCGTGTATTCAGTTGATGATTGCACTAGATGAACTATCCAAAAATACTGAGGTATGACTTTAGTTTCGGTAAATGGTATAAATCTAGTCGTAAAATGAAAAATAAAAGATGCCTCCGAGGTATTTCCACCTACTATTACGTCTTAAAGAAGAACTAGACGTAATCTCGTCTAATCATGAGTGAATCACTCATTTCTTTTGTGTGCGTGCTGTCACGTGGTACATAATGGTGACTGGTTGTAGCACCTGCGCCTAGAGCTAGTGCATCTGTGTGTGTGTAGGTCCCTTGTAGAACAAACGAGATTGTATTACCTTGCATGCTTCACATCTTTTTAGTGCAATATTCGGTCCGTATTTCTTTCAAGTCCGTGGTTCTTATAGAGATATTGTGTAGCGGCTGTTGGTCGTTTGGCATCTAACCAGGCCTCCGTCACTCGACCATAGGTACCGAGATAAGCACCTACACTTTGGCGCATTGTGCAGCGATGGGGTCGCTTGATTTCTGTCACGCACGCCAGAAAGCAAAATGCATAATTTGCGCGCTGTACGAACTACGAAGTAATTAGTCAAGCTTCATTAGATGCATGGCTGTTAACGTATTTTATGGACAACCTAAAAAATTGATCTACCAATCGTGGCACCTAAAATAATTCCGAGAAATTATTTGATCAAAACATTTCAATTTATTTTCGTCACATAAAAGACAAATGGTGGAATTTATATACCGGAGATGAAGGTTGAATATTTTTATCATTCTATTCAGAACGTCACATGTCACCACTTGATACGTCATTTTTCATCCTAGTCCCTAAATAGTCTAAGAGCCGGCGTATACATGGTGAAGCGCAGCGAAGAGCAAATTTCACTGCCAATTATCGACTTTGTTCGCGTTGAAATAACATCCAAAATCTTTTAAGCAACTTTCTCCTCAAGACACTTCGATGCTCTCGGGTTCTAGTACTGGCATTAGGGCAAAAGCGAATAGGTAAATAAAAATAATTAATGTGTCTTTGTCCACAGATAACAAATAACGATGGATTCATTCTTCAGCCTCTTCGACCCCTCCGACGGGGCCCAGAAACAAAACAATAAGAAGAAAGTGAAGCCAGAACAAGATAATGTTAAGAAAAAGACTGATCCGCCTAAAGGTAAGTTAATATCATAATATTCTTTAAAGCCTGACCAAAAACAAAAACTGGTTTGGGCATAAGAATAGATAATAATTATTACACTATAGAAGCGAAACTCGCGTGACAGACGCGTCAATGTCATGTTGGTTTAACCAACTAGTCGGGTCAGGGCTTGCGTCTGCGATATAGATACCGTACCTGTAAAATAAATGACAGCAAGAATAAATAAGAGATAACAGCCCGCCAACAGGAGTCGTCGTTCCTGTGTGTGACCTCAGCACAGAGCTGCTTCTATTCTATTCTTAATTAATGGCGTTTCCTTGTTAGATTTCGCCAGTGTCAAGTTATTTGAGGGAGTGTCTATCCAATCTCGAGGATTGTTTTTGAGTAAGAACAACTGAGAAGGATTTTGGAGCCTCGTGGCAGGCTGAGACGCGAACCGCGCGAACACCACGCGAGAGACAAGTGTTCGAGGCAAACCCTGCAACGTGACTCCACAGAGCTGCTTGTTAAGGAGCTTTTGTATTTATTTAAAGTTTCTTGACAGGCAGGAGAAGAGGTCGTAAGTCGACTAAGAACGAGACGTTGCCCGAGGAGTCGTCGTTCCTGTGTGAACCTGACCTCAGCACAGAGACAACTACATCGAGAGCTCTTGTATTTATTTAATGTTTCTCACGGCAGGCAGGAGAAGAGGTCGCAAGTCGACTACGAAAGTCGTCGTTCCTCTGTGAACCTGAGCTCACCACAGAGACAACTATATTTAGACCTTTTGTATTTATTTAAAGTTTCTTGACAGGCAGGAGAAGAGGTCGCAAGTCGACTAAGAACGAGACGCTGCCCGAGGAGTCGTCGTTCCTGTGTGAACCTGACCTCAGCACAGAGCTGCTGGTGAAGGACGGCAGCTACATCGAGAGCTTCTTCGAGATTAATAAGAGGAATGATGGTGAGGATATTATTTTAATAGTAATAATGTTTTGTGAGTTAGGCTGCGTTTCCACCAGAGATGTGCGAGGAAACAATCCGCCAATAGCGCGCTCGCTCGATCACGTCATTGGGAAATTGAAGCACTACCATTGGCCGATTTTTTCCTCGCTCACCGCCTCGCTACCTCGCACATCTCTAGTGGAAAAGCAGCCTTAGAGCTTAGATCAAAATAAAATTAATCGATAGGCCTTAAGCGAACATTTCAAACCAGATAAATGAGACAAAACAAATGAAAGGTTTACTTCAAATTTGTATGCAAGTGCCCTAGATTTGACAGATAATGGCGCAAGTTTGTATGGACCAAGTGCACCAGTAGTTTGCTTCAACTTACCGCGCTTTAGGCCTATCCATTAATTTTATTTTAATCTAAGGCCCTAGCCCTATAGCACATATGTCAAAAAAGAAATTACAAAATGAAGTGATTTATCTTATTTTTTCAGATACCGACAAAAGGCCCAAAAGAAGAAATTCGGCGCGAAAGAACCGTAGAAAAAAGAACAAAGTGTCGCCAGCGAAAGATTTAGTATCTGGTTCGGCTTGGCTCCAAGACAGCGAACTAGAAACGAAAGGTCTAAACAACCAGTCATCAATACCAAAGATATGTGACGAAAATATAGGCAAAAACGTCAACATACTGAACGATTTCAAAAGCTATAGGAGGAAAAATTCAACGGAGGACGACACGAAGTCTTTTCAACAGAGGGCGGCGTACAATGTTATAGATAAATTGGAGAAAGTCGGGTTGAAGAATGACATGTATTTAGCTGGAGATTTCAATACTGAAGACTTGGAGAATGATACGTTTTACAGCTCGGACGATTTGGACGAATCTTATGATGAGTAAGTAGTCTTTTATTTTTGAAATTATCATGGCCCTCTTGCAAAATCTCATGTCTCCTTTGGTCCAAAATCTCATGGCAGTGCTCCGTCGCCCACGGCGCCTTGTATATCATGACTCCAACCAAGCCGCACAGCGCGGGAAGAATTAAGATCTAAGCTCCATTTTACATAATAATTTGTCTAAAACTGAAATTTGCCTTTCCTAGCATTTGTATTGAAAAACGTCGTATAAATCGCAAAATCGTTGGTTATAGTTGGGTATAGTCTCGGCTCGTTTACAGCCCTCGCCTGCAGCTCGTGCTGCAATCAAGGTTCGACTGTAATGACCACCTTAGCTCATTCGTATCATAATGTACTATTTTTGTGTTAACAGTACATCGGACGCGGACGATTCTACGGACGAAGCTTACGGCAGTCTCCCGCCCGAGCCGCGCTTCGGCAACGTGGAGTATAAGCTGCAACTAGTGGCGCCATGCGAGAGGAGGTTCCAACATCTTGTGACACAGGTCCGTTTTACTATTAGATTCTACGGACGAAGCTTACAGCAGTCCCCCCCTAGCCAACGTGGAGTATAAGCTGCAACTAGTGGCTCTACAGCAGTCCCCCACTAGCCAACGTGGAGTATAAGCTGCAACTAGTGGCTATACAGCAGTCCCCCCCTAGCCAACGACGAGTATAAGCTGCAACTAGTGGCTCTACAGCAGTCCCCCCCTAGCCAACGTAGAGTATAAGCTGCAACTAGTGGCGCCATACGAGAGGAGGCTCCAACATCTAGTCACACAGGTCCGTTTTCAGTTTTTCAAAACGGATTGCGATGAAATAAAACCTAAATGTTAATCCGAACTAAGCTCTATGCTTTTGGGAAAACCCCATCTAAATTGATTCAGTAGTTTTTAAGTGATGCGCGCACAAACAGACAAACACACAGATTCTAAAAATGGACTCAATGCATTCCTTTATGTATCCTTAACGACCCCAACAAATTTTTTTGCACATATTATGTTCAATGTACACATGGCGACACATAAAGCTATATAAAAGCAACATAAGCTGGCCGCTTGACATTATACGTTATAATTATATGTACAACCTACGCGCGGCCAGCTTATGTTGGTTTGGTATAGCTTGATGTGTCGCCGTGTGTACATCCACGCCAAATGTAAATTTTTTATTATACATATAAGAACGTACGTAGTTATTACACTAAAATGTTTAAATGTCTTCAATCTTAACTATTATAAAACTGTAAAATCATCTTAACTATTATAAAACTGTAAAATCATGAGGAATAAAAAAGTAGCGGTTCACTTCATATAAAGTCAAATAACATATCGATAGCGCGATTTAAAAACGTGCAGCGCCATCTATTGACAAAATTGTTAGTTTGTTTGTTTACGCAAAAACTACTGAACCGATTTTGATGAAACTTTTTTTGTTTGAAAGCTTATGATCTGACTTAAAATCTGGTATATAATTTGTACGGACGAAGTCGCGGGAAAACACTAGTAGTTCATAAAACAATAACTCTCGTCTCCACAGTTAAAATGGCGCCTCAGATCAGGCGGAGGGAGCGCAGTATACGTGATAGGTGTCCAGGACAGCGGGGCGCTGCGTGGTCTCCGCGCGAGAGCGTTGAGGATGTCCCTGTGCACCGTGCGACGCATGGCCACCGCTCTACGCGCCACTGTGGCGCATGTCACTGCTCGGAGGGTGGCTGACCATAGGGCTGTCGCTGAGGTGTACATTAGGAAGGTGAGTGTGATATACTGGGTGTAAAATATACCCTAGAAATACAAAGGTCATCCGGCGATAAATACCAAAAATTTCGTCAAAAAGAAAAATGATAAAACGACAACACCAAGAAAGTAAAAGAATCGAACAAAATATCAATGTCATTTGTTACTGCTTGGGTGTATCAGAACATGACCGGTGTTTCAACAGTTATGATATTTTAAATGTGTTTTTTTTTTAAATAAGCATGAAAAAATTATTCAAGGGTCCATTCATTATAAATGTAATAATATTACCTACATTTTAAAATAATATACATCCGTATAAAACCCTTGGCATTTTTTCTATGGCCGCATGTTTTTTAAAGTTCTTATTTTTTTTAAGTGAACGCTCGTCTAGCAAGTCATGGCCGCAGCGTTCACATTTCTGTCATTTCGTACAAATTCTAGGGGGCTAGGTGTGCGTTCACCTTTAAAAAGTTAGAAAACATGCATCGTTAACGGATACGTCATTATTACGGAGACTGACGCATTATTGTTCTTTTTTATTTATTTTTTACTTAACACTTTCTAGTATTATGGCACACACATAAATACAGATGTAGGTAACAAAACACTAGCATAAGCATATGCTCACGACTATATTCTCCGAGGGGGTAGTCAGAGACATTCTGAAACCTCAGAACATCCACGTTTCACCAGTAGTACCGAAACTCTGTCCAGTGTGACAGGTGAGCCCGTCGCTACTTAATTAATGGACAGTGGGAACAATACATAACTCGAAATAGAAGCATGCAGGTTTCCTCACGATGTTTTACTTCACCTAAAAGCCAGTGTTACGACAACGCAGGCCATTATATAGCTCGAATGGCCCGTTTCTGTAGCATAAAGATTGTCTCAATGTCTACAGCACGACCCCACAATAAAATACCATAGGACATGATACTATGAAAGTAACTGAAATATACGAGTCTCTCAGTTTCAATATCTGTTAGTTGTTTAATTTTTCTGACTGCATATGCTGCTCAGCTTAGCCTACCAGCCAGAGTTTCAAGCCCAGAGCCCCATTGCAGCCTAGAGTCAATAGTTATTCCCAAAAACACGGTATTATCAACAAGATCTAGAATATATCTGTTTGAAGTAACTTGATTATCTACAAAAGGTACATTCGGCAATACAAATTTTATACATTTAGTTTTTTGGCATTAAGTCAGAGATTATTTGCGTTAAACCCATAGATAAATGACTCGCTCCCCTTGGTAGAGATGGTGTAACAAAGTATGCACAGTAACCACCAACTGGGCACTAGTTTGTACTGCGACCATAGAGAAACACGCTCCCCTAAGCTTTTTGTCTCCCCTCACCCGTCCCTCACCCCCTTTGTCGGCGACATAATTTTCTATAGAAACAAGCCGATATGCCATCTCCTCTTACTCCATGGTTAAACCAGTAAAAAACTTGTTGAAGGGCATCATTTACGTCGTCAAGTTCTTGGTCCTTCCTGTTTACAATTTGAGCACAATATGAGCATATATTTCGTCAACGGATGCGACTCAGTGACATGCATTTTTGTTTACTCTTTAGCCGACAATTTTCGTCTTCGGTGGCGTAGTTAGTTGGGGTAGGGGATCTGGTCAACGCCATCTATCGCCAGTATGTTGAACTACGTTTAACTAGCTGTCAGTAAACTCCTCATTGGTTTTTCGTTATTTTCTAGTTGGCAGACACGCAGCAGAGTGTAGAACTGAGGGTGGCTGTAATGGGAGCCAACGAAGCTGGCAAGTCTACTCTAATAGGAGTTTTAACTCAAGGTATTTATATATTTACTTTTATTAATTACTAGTGTTTTCCCGCGACTTCGTCCGCACAAATTATATACCAGATTTTAAGTCAGATCATAAGCTATCAAACAAAAAAAGTTTCATCAAAATCGGTTCAGTAGTTTTTGCGTGATGCGCGAACAAACTAACAATTTTGTTAATAGATGGCGCTGCACGTTTTTAAATCGCGCTATCGAATGTTATTTGAATTTATATGAAGAGAACCGCATCTTTTTTATTCCTCATGATTTTACGGTTTTATAATAGTTTCGGCGTCCAGTCAAACTTTCTGCTTTCGACATTTCCGTCTACACCCCCCTTTTCTGCACTAATTTACTGGACTATTCTTAGGACGCCCTGGAGTACGATTTTTGAATCTCATTCGGTGAGCTCAGCAGTTGAAAATGTCAAATTTACTATGGAGATATGCATCTTTCTACTGCTGATTTGACTTTAAAAAATTGCACTCCTGAAGTATGATTTTTGAAAGTCAAATCAGCACTCGCACTCCAGGGCGTCCTAAGAATAGTCCAGTAAATGAGTGCAGAAAAGGGGGGTGTAGACGGAAAGGTCGAAAGCAGAAAGTTTGACTTCGGAACTTTGTTTGGACTAGATAAGAGACAAACCGCCCGCCATTCCGAAGAACAGTCCTGGGGTTTGTTTCTGTCGTAGCACGTCTCTGTAGACTGTACAATAATTGCGATAAGTCGGCAGACATTTACTCTGACTCTCTCAATAGGTTCAGAAGGAACATAGTTTGAAGGAAAAAAGGGGAAAGCACGGGGAAGGATGGCAGAAGAAAGTTTGCTCATTGTATTGTCTCCCCACACTATGTTATCACTGCAACTGTTATTTTGTCACTTTCACGTTATTATCTTTTTATTTTGATTTTTAATTTTCTAGAATATAATAATAGATAAGTACCTAAGTAATTTGTCATCTGAAGTCAACATTTTTCTTTCATTGGCTGAAACGTTCTTTGAAACGTTCTTTTTTCTATTTCTTTTGTGACTGTTAAAATTACGCATGTGGTGTTCACTTTTAAGTGGTTATGCATTTAGCTTAAGACATAGTTAAGTATCATAATGATTGTATTAGTGTAATAACTGTAAGTAAATCAAATAAATAAAAATAAACATACCAAAAGTCCTCAACCCTTTAGGGATCATAATAAGGATGTCCTGGTGATAAAAGGAATATTGCGACTTCCTCAGAAGGTCGACTCAAATTTATAGATTGACAGATTAGTTTATAGATTTCGAGGACCCGGTTGGTGTAATGGTTACCACGCCGGACTGCCAAACCAGGGTCCTGGGTTCGAATCCCGGTTCGGTCATGGATGTTATATGTTCGTGCCGTTATTGTATGATTTCCATAATAAAAGCCTTTAGTGCTAGTTTGGGATCATTACAATGCAATGTATGTGCCTGTGAGCGTTATTTATTTATTTATTTATAGATTGTTTCTGAAAATTTTAATTGACTTTAATTGCATAGTATTAAATATCACCAGACTACGTTTGTATGGAGCGCGCCAACGGTAATGTACCCTTCAAAACCGTAGATTGATAAAGATTTGTTTACAGGCGAGCTCGACAACGGCCGGGGCAGCGCTCGTCTGAACATGTTCCGGCATTTACACGAAGTTAAAAGCGGCAGGACTTCGTCACTGAGCCACGAGATACTGGGGTTCGATGCTCAGGTAATCCATCTTAAGACGCTGTTATCCCGTCGAGGCCGTTTTTTGAACACGAACGAAAGAATTAAATTATTTCTTATTTAAGGATCGGGCGGATGGGCGAATGTTCTCGATTACACGATTAGATTAAGTTTACTCGATAGAAAAACATCCCAAAGTTACCCCTTTTTGTTATGTTTTTTCAATACTATGATTAAACTACTGATATTTAACTTTTTATTCTTGTACTTAACTAAATACATTAAACATTTCTAGTGAACTCAGAAGAATTTTTAGCTTACAAACTCCCATGAGCAAAGATATTGACGAAAAACACGTTTTTTTGCGGTCGTGCTTTCAATTGGAGCGGGATCGCTAATTGTATTATTATTATGTGTCTTACGATCCGTAATCACGGGCAATTAAGTCCCGGACCTTTGGAAGGCGTGCATGGAGCCGAAGCCAACATGTAGAGGCCCGTTCAAAAGACAAGTTAATCTAAATGTAAGGGATACACATGGCGGATACCATCTCCGAGCGCACAACATGATACACACGGGGATGGTCCCCGCCAGATGCAAAGACTATTGGAGTGCGGCTCTATGGCCGCGATGGAAAAATAAGGTCTTGGGCTATAGAGGTGAAAGTTGGATGGATGGATACTGGGCTATGGGAGGAGACTAACGGACGCCTGCCATGACAACTAGTCTCAAAATTGTAAATAGGGCAGGCGGTGACTCGCCGACTCGTCGAGTGGGCCCCATAAAACGGCCGCACGCACAAAGTGCGACAATGGGGCAACATCCCACTGAGCGGCTAAAGGTTGTCGAGAGGTGCGGCACCGGTTTCACCATCGCGGGGTTTACCCCCGTGAGCGGGTTTCCCCGTTATTACGCCATTACGTGCAATACACTTCCAACCTGGAGCATAGGTTCTGCTCTTGCGATTCCACTCTGGACGGCCAATGAAGGCAAGCCAGAGGTAGGGGGGTGTGTTACTGTCTGTATGTGTGTGTGTAAGCGCATGTCTGTATGGTCCCCCTGGATAGGGGTCCGCGGTGTCGCCAATCACATTATTATTATTATAACACTTTATTGCACACAAAAACATAAAAATATACAAAGTTGAGAAAACATGTACAAAGGGCGAGCTTATCTCTGAAGAGATTTCTTCCAGCAGACCCGCAAAAGAGACAGTTAATAATTACAAGGCAAACTTATTGTGTACAAACAAACAATAAATAAATATATTATACAATATACAACCTACAAAATACAAAATATATCAGAATAAATATTATATATATATATATCACTATACTTCACTATCACTTAAGGTAGAGAAAGATAGTGCTCTTTCGTTCTCTTTTTAAATATAGCAATAGACTTTGAGTCGCGAATGTCGGCGGGGAGTGACGGTTGTAAGCTTATGCTTGCAAGAAAGAGACGCTTGCACTGGGATAACCTAGCCTTAACTTACGAGCTTTTACCCGCGACTTCGTTCACAGCGGTTCCCGTCATCGGAGCGAGATAAAATACATCACTAGTTTTTAATGAATCTAACCAACCTTCCCTAAGAAACATGGGTCGAAAAACGAGATTTTTTTTTTGTATTTACCATAGAAAATTGATCGGCCGATCCGCACTTTTGTATGGAAAATCCACAAAATTAAAAAAAAAATTAAAATTAAAACTATAATTTTTTTTTGTTATTTTTTTTTTTTTTTTTTTTTATAATTTTCTCATTTTTCGGCCCACATTCCTTAAAGAAAGTTGTTTAGATTCATGGTCTGAATACACCCTTAAAGTTCATTTCAAGATAATTGTCTCAATAACAGAACGTGTGACGTCGACTTGATTATATGGTAAATCAGAAATCAGACGATTTATTGGTTTAGAGTTATTGTATGTCTTTAGATAGTTTCGAAGCACAGTTCGTACCTACACACAGTGTTTTAAGAACTGGGTTTTGGTGACGTCCACGTTTTATTCAAGAAATTGATAGTTTTTCTAATTCTGAGTGCAAGAGTAAAACTCCGGCTTCGATACGACTTATAGTTTTTTTTATAATAAATGACAAAAAATCCGCAATCCGGATTCCGGAAAACGTATAACGTATTATTAAAAAAGAACTGAAATACTTTTTTTTGTTTTGATTAAATCTTATAATTGTGTATAAGACAATACACCTTTCCACAAATTTTTGACATTTTACTGCGAATAGGTAACGAAATATGACCATTTTTCGTATTTCAGTTTTCATGTTTTTACTCGACCATAACACCGTATTAGGATGAGATTTCTACACCGAAAAATTGTTTATACCCTCCTTTATAGGTTCTAATAAAATCACAGCCCAGTTCCGTTTTATGTAGAAGTTATTAATAATTTTCTATTTTCTTCAGGGTTGTCACTTACTCATATCCGGTAATACGTTATATTTTTGAATACCTAAGTCGTTCATATTTTTATCCGGATAAATAATTGCGAGTTACAAAAATCAATTTTGTGTTATATCATCGCCATTGACACGTAGTCTAGGAAAAATACGGTTTGAGATTGCATTATAGACACTTTATTACATTGTGTTTGAACTAGTATTGCTGTTAATTTATAATACTTTTGTCTACTCTTTACTATCTTCTTCTTATCGTGTGGGCAAGCCCTGGTGTCAGAGTTTTTTCATACCACCTTACGGCCTCTTAATTTACGATATTAACCGGGGATTATTATTTTTATACGTAAAACGAATTGAACAAAGCAGTCCTGTACAAAATCCCCAGTTACAATATTTTTGTTCATACCAAAATTTAATGTTTTGTAAATGTCTTAATTATCTAATAATACACAATACAAAATCAGGGATATATTCCTATTCCTAGCTATATTCCAAATAAAGTAAATAAAGTATACATATATCTAAAGTGCCATTAATGCAACTTACTCCATACAAAAATCCGTAGATTTCCCCGACTAACGCTTATGTAAAGATTTAGCAGATATTTGTTGCTAACTCAAAATCAATCATTTTTACGCCCAAAAATTTAGTGTAGATTTAAATCATCACATTTAAATCATCATAATCATAATAATTTATTGCCATTAATCGTGTCTATCGTACTCTCGAAAATTTAATATCTATGAACTAGAATATTATTAACTATTAATGTCGATAGGTACCGAGACTTGTAGTAACCGCATAAGCAGAACGACGACCCTTGAACATAACTATTATTAAGACTTCGTTATTAAAAATTAGTTTAATAACTTGTTGTCAGCATCTGACCATCAATTTGTCTTTGTTGAAATCTAACTGTTATTTAGCTGTTAGTTCTCCAAAGAGGAAATAAACAAATAATAAATAACTAAAACCCGACTACTGAAAAATCACGCTCTAAAAAGTATGAAACAAGAAAATATAATCATCTGAAATTTTGTTGTGTAGTTTGTATACCTACCTACATATTATTATTATAACAATTTCAGATCAGAATGTTTTCATGTTTCATACTTTTTAGAGCGATATTTTTCAGTATTCGAGTTTTAGTTTTTGATCTTACTTTTTATTTAAATTATTTTGGTATTTTGGTTTATTACAATATTTACTATATACATTTTTGAAAGTCACATAATAATATCCTATAACCAGTGGACGTTCAAGACGCTTCCAACAATACCTCATTTGTCAAATTATGATAAGGAGTTTAGAAGTTATGAGGAAACCGATGGACATACATACATACATAAACATTGTCTGTTTTTACGGCACTAACATAGTATAATTTGCTTTATGTAGAATACAGCTATTAATAAAAATGTTTAAAAAAAAGAAGTAGAAATTACAACATAAACTTATAGAAAAGATGTTTAAAATATTATATAATCAGACACTTCTAAGAAGCAAGCAAGAATGTTTAATTAGTGTTTCATACAAAACCTAAAAATTTTTATATTTAATTTGAAGTCACATGACAACCCTAAGCCCGGAAATTCCGGACAAACCTAAAATTATTAATAACTTCTACATAAAACGGAACTGGGCTGTGATTTTATTAGAACCTTTAAAGGAGGGTATAAACAATTTTTCGGTGTAGAAATCTCATCCTAATACGGTGTTATGGTCGAGTAAAAACATGAAAACTGAAATACGAAAAATGGTCAAATTTCGTTACCTATTCGCAGTAAAATGTCAAAAATTTGTGGAAAGGTGTATTGTCTTGTACACAATTATAAGATTTAATCAAAACAAAAAAAAGTATTTCAGTTCTTTTTTTATGAATTTTTTCCTCTATTTATGACCCAGATTTTGGGAAACTTTGACATTTATTGTAAAAAAAACTATAAGTCGTATCGAAGCCGGAGTTTTACTCTTGCACTCAGAATTAGAAAAACTATCGATTTCTTGAATAAAACGTGGACGTCACCAAACCCCAGTTCTTAAAACACTGTGCTACATCAGGCATGCAATTTCTTATGTATGCAATGTTAATTCTCAGGGTAACGTCGTAAACTACGGCTGTTCCGAACTGATGACTGCCGAGAGGATCGGAGAGAGAAGTGCCAAGCTGGTGTCGTTCTTAGACCTCGCGGGCCACAGCAAGTACCAGAGGACCACTCTACACGGCCTCACGGGATACTCCCCGGACTACGCCATGCTCGTGGTGAGTGAATACTGTTTCTAAGTGAGCGGGGTCAAGCTGGTCTTAGACCCCGGGCACAGCAAGTACCAGAGGACCACTGTACACGGCCTCACGGGATACTCTCCGGACTACGCCATGCTCGTGGTGAGTGGATACTGTATCTAAGTGAGCGGGATCAAGCTGGTCTTAGACCCCGGGCACAGCAAGTACCAGAGGACCACTGTACACGGCCTCACGGGATACTCTCCGGACTACGCCATGCTCGTGGTGAGTGAATACTGTTTCTAAGTGAGCGGGGTCAAGCTGGTCTTAGACCCCGGGCACAGCAAGTACCAGAGGACCACTGTACACGGCCTCACGGGATACTCCCCGGACTACGCCATGCTCGTGGTGAGTGAATACTGTTTCTAAGTGAGCGGGGTCAAGCTGGTCTTAGACCCCGGGCACAGCAAGTACCAGAGGACCACTCTACACGGCCTCACGGGATACTCTCCGGACTACGCCATGCTCGTGGTGAGTGGATACTGTATCTAAGTGATCGGGGTCAAGCTGGTCTTAGACCCCAGGCACAGCAAGTACAGTCAAGAGCACATCAAGCTTTACACTTTGCACTTTGGACCGGCCGCGTACTGTATGACGCGTATATACAAATCAGAGCTCAGCTTATTCTGATGATGTCAAGCTCCACTTGCTCTTGACTGTACCAGAGGACCACTCTACACTCTTCTCTCAAAAAAATCAGCTGTTGCATACATTTGAGTCGATTACGTATTGGAGTTTAGTATGGGACAGCAGATTTTTTTTTGCTCCGTTCGGTTTACTCCCATAGTAAAAGTTGTTCAGTTTGATGGGAGTATGTGGTTTAAAGGTTAATTATACTTTTCCTTGCACCCTGTATAAGTCCCTCTCCCTTGCTTCAGGAAGGGGAGGGTCGGATACTTTAGACATTATACTATTGTCTGATGAGTATTCATCTTGGTAGACAGGTACTGACTCCAGATGAGATACAAAACATCCCTGTGAAAAACCTACTGCGATTTCTAACTGCTGTAGGGATTAAGAGAATATTATTCCGAGAGCGAAAATGCGCGCTGCATACAAACGTACTATGGTGATATTTGCAATACTGACCAATTAAAGTGAATAACATTTTTCAGAAACAATCTAGAAGCAAATCTCTATGCTTCTATAGAGTCAGATTTTCGTTAAAATATACAGTTTCAATCATAGACGTAGACTCTAGCGATAGACTTGCTCGTTCATACAAACAACATGTTCAAAAACTCTTCGGGAACATTAGTGCCATCTAGTTTATATAAACAGAAACTACTATAATTTGGTCAAAGAGCATCACTGACCAAGACAGATGCGACAGTTCATATGTATGTTAGGTATTATACCTACTATCTGTGAAACAATAATGTGTTTATGAATTTGTACAAAGTTGTTTAAATACTAGTGGTGCCCTCGACTATACCTACGCGCAGACTACTGAAATACGTAAACACGGCGACACATCAAGCTACGCAAAACCAATATTAAGCTGGCCGCGCGACGTTATACATTACTCTACCTACGCGCGGCCAGCTTATTTTGGTTTTGCGTAACTTGATGTGTCGCCGTGTGTACCTGAAACTTTAGAATTAAATACTGACTCATAACTTTTGATTGTGTGAACTGTGAACAGATTGCTGTGAAACAAACATAAAAATGTTTCCCAAGCAAAGCCTTATAATAGGGTGTAAAATTTAATGCGACACATACCTACTTAAACTGGTGTATACATTTGAGTCAAGTTATGTTTGCAGTTTTGTATGGGAAAGCAGATTTTTTTTTCGCGTTTCGATATTGTGGTCCTTTAGTAGAGTAGTAGTAGTAGTTGTTCAGTTTGATGGTCTGACTGAAGCACCCCTTTAACTAAGTGTCGCATTAAATTTTACACCCTGTATACCTTCTTAATATGCTGACACTTTTTTAAGCGGATGATCAGACCGTCAAACTGAACTACTTTCTCTATGGCAACAACATCGAAATCGCGAAAAAAAAATCGGCTGTCCCATACATTTGGCTCGAGTAGGCTTGCTTGTATGGAACAGCTGATTTCTTCATCTTGTTCATCTCAAGGTAAAAAATATATGTTTTCTCATAATTCGGTATGTCAAGTTTTATTTTGTCATCATTTTTATATTTTTTACGGATAGAAGACATCATTTTAAGACACCTATTTTATTCTTATTGCGATTCATCGAGTTTATCAATATAAATTTAATTTTTAAATTATTTTGATCTGTAATCTCCAAGTGCAAAAATGGTGGAGAGAAAATAATTCGAACTCCATGGAGAAAAACTACCTACTGCTATATTTAAAAAAATTAAAACCTGCCTCCTCTTTCTAACTCTATGCTGGCTGGAAACAGATACGGCAACATCAAATGTCAAATTCTGACATTACGAATGTATTTTTTTGTCTTAATGGTCAGTTATTATAAGTTAATTTTATGTTTACCAAGGAGTTCACAGGTATGCCAGTGACGTCACTGGACGGACCGAAAAACGACGTTATTTTATTAAAAATATCTGTAATCCTTTCATTTTAAAATCTCTGACATAGAAAATATGATTATTAGAGACAATTATCTCGAAATGGTTTTCGATTCAGCCCTCCAAAAAAAAACTTGACATACCGAATTTCTATCCCGCAAACAAGTGGTAAGTACATAAAAATATAATCTCAAGTATCAACGATCTTAGCGTGATTTTCAATGTTCGTCCGGCAACCGCGATAAGTTCAATAAATTGTGCCTATTTTGTGCCCTCTGATTTAAGTCTCTTGATTCATCTATGATCATTATACCTTGTCTCTTTTTCTTATATATCACTTTTTGGGTGCCGAAATGAGACAAAATGTAATGGACTTACCCAATCTTAAGGAAATTAATAGACTTTCCTATTTTCGCAAATTTAAATTAATAATTACATTTCCTTATAATTTTACATACTGACCTTATATTAGAATAGTAGTTTACCTTACAAAAGATTACAGGTGGTTTTTATTTATTAAAAATATTTAAATAAATTGTTATAAATTATTGTAAAAAATGACAGATTGTCAAACAGATGGTCTGCCATTCTCATTAGTGCAAAGGAGACTAACATGAATCAGGTGCATACACCCCATTTAAGAGTAACATGCAGTTCCTACTGATCACCGTATCTAGTACTTTAGTACATTGATATCGTTGGTTTCAATGCTAGGATTAATTTAAGATTTGTATGGAAATCTTTGAGGCACTGTAACTTGAAAACTATACATTTTAACGAAAATCTGACTCCATACAAGCATAGAAATTTGTTTCTAGATTGTTTATGCAAAATTTCATTGACTTTAATTGGTTAGTATTGAAAATATCACCATAGTACATTTGTATGCAGCGCGCTTCGAATAATATACCCCTAATAGGGAATTGTAGAAAGGGCGTTCACAAAAGATCAGCGATGGTCGAAGTGGCACAGCGTCCTAAAAAAAAGGGGAGGTGCGGAGTACTCGAAACCGACGGGCATGTATGAAGAGATGTATGGATGTGAATGAGGCAAAAGATGTATGTAAGGATCGTAGTAGATGGCGCGCTCTGGTCTCTGCCTACCCCAATGGGAGAGAGGCGTGACGTTATAGATAGATAGATAGATAGTATCTTTCTACTGCTGATTTGACTTTAAAAAATCATACTACAGGAGAGAGATTTTTGAGAGTCAAATCAGCAGTAGAAAGATGCGTATCCCCATAGAAATTTTTACATTTTCAACTGCTGAGCTCAGCGAATGAGATTCAAAAATCGCACTCCAGGCTAGATTCTGGAACTTTAAATGTGACTAGATAATTTGTGTGACAATGTCCAAGATATTCATTTATTTATTTATATTATAACTAGTGTTTTCCCGCGACTTCGTCCGCACAAATTATATACCAGATTTTAAGTCAGATCATAAGCTATCAAACAAAAAAAGTTTCATCAAAATCGGTTCAGTAGTTTTTGCGTGATGCGCGAACAAACTAACAATTTTGTCAATAGATGGCGCTGCACGTCATTTAAACCGCGCTATCGTTTGTTATTTGAGTTTAGATGAAGTGAACCGCTACTTTTTTATTCCTCATCATTTTACGGTTTATAATAGTTAAGACTACAAGTAAAGACGTAGTACACGGCGCCACATCAAGCTACGCAAAACCAATATCAGCTGGCCGCGCGACGTTATACGTTATTCGCCCGGCCAAGCACATATCCAGACTTTTGTTTCGGGGGGGATATTCATAGAAAAACAACCGTGAACCGCTACTTTTTAATCCTCATGATTTTACGGTTTTATAATAGTTAAGATGTTGTTATTACTTTCAGATCTCGGCCACGGCGGGTATAACGCCCATCACAGTGGAACACATGGACCTCCTCCTCGCGTTAGACCTTCCGTTCTTCGTCGCGATCAGCAAGTGCGATATCGCGCCCACTGTCCACCCCCTAGTGCAACAGCTCGCCGTGATGCTGCACAACGCTAACAAGGTAATTGCCCGAACCGGAAGCACCGAAAGTGTATCTAGTATGGACACTTATCTTCTTATCTTATCTTGTTACTTGTGGGGGCTGGCAAGCCAGCAACACTTCGACCCAGTGGGATCTTTTGTGTTAGCCCCAATACTTTCACCCTTCAAATACATGGTCAATGAAGGAGGCAATACCATTGAGGGGAAGAAACGTAAGATCTCCGAGGAGGCACATGCGTTTTGCCGCCAAGACATCACAGGACATAGTATGGGCAGAAGTTGAATTTTGCGTGAGGAAATGGGAAATTCCTATTTCGAATAAAACTAAAAGAAAAAAAACATAATTTAGTGAATAATTACGTACTTATCAAATGATCTCTGCATGTGGTGTAGCATAAATAAAAATAAAATTTTCCCAGTAAAAGTAAAAGTTCCCAGTAGTTACTAAGATTTTGCATGAGACTTGCATCTAGTTATTAGAATTATTGCAATAACTTCATAATTTACATTTTACTTACAGAAACCACTTCTGATAACGGACGAGAATCTGGCTAGGAACTGCGTGGCGCCGCAGAAACTGATTCTAGACTCTATCGACAAGACGGAAGACTCGAAACAGGATGACGAGTAAGTTCTGCACACTATAACCTGAACAACTTCACTAATATGTGACCAATATGGAAATAACGAAGAACACATTTTATTTCTAGTGTTGATAGATAGATAGATAGATAGATAACTCATTTATTTCATCAGAACAATACAGGAGAGACAGTGACAGACATAGGCAGTAGGTATCATTATGAAGTCCGCATAAAGAGGTCCGTTCAAAGCTGCAGCAGCAACAGGGAGCTCCCATGACAGGCCGGTTAATAACAATATCGTAGGTATAGGTGTTAGAATCCGTTGTCCGTGTGGTGTCGGCCAAGAGTAGCACCATACCATTTCCTCCCGTGGGTGTCGTAAAAGGCGACTAAGGGATCTACCGGAGGATGGGCAGCAGCATCCTCTGAGTACACATTCAATCCAACTGCGATCGCCAGGCCGCCTGCCAAGCGTGGCGATTATGGCAAATCCCCCCATTTTTGGGGAGGCCTATGTCCAGCAGTGGACGTTTATCGGCTGATATGATGATGATGATGAGGTGTTAGAATATGACACCGACCTGTATTGCGCCGACCGACCTGTATTGCGCCGATGAGAATGGTTCTGACTCAGCATTTATGCTGAAGCAAAAGCTACAGCTCTGTTAATTCTGCCAGAACACTATTCGAGCGCGCGTTCGTGCAGCGCAAAACAAACTGTTAAATTAGTTAGATATCCAAGTGCAAAAATTCAATCACAATAATATTTACTTACCCATAAACTATGTTTGTGTGTAATAAATATGTTTATACGATTTTTTGTTACAAAAGTAGATAATAAATACCGAATAATATCTTTATCGGTCGTTAAAAACGAACCGCGCGGCGCCGGTAGGTAGGTAGGTACCCACTCAAAAAGAAAAAGATCACTGCATGAATCATTCAACTGTCGGACGTTAGTCTTGTAGTTAATTTATATAATACTAGTGTTTACCCGCGACTTTGTCCGCACAAATTATAATTATACCAGATTTTAAGTCAGATCATAAGCTATCAAACAAAAAAAGTTTTATCAAAATCGGTACAGTAGTTTTTGCGTGATGCGCGAACAAACAAACAAACAAATAAACAAACAAACAAACAAACACACAAACAAACAGACAAACAGACAGACAAAATTTCTAAAAAAAGTTGATTTCGAGTCAGGGATACCTAAAAAACCATATCGTAATCTTTTTTTTGTAAATATCTGCAATGTACAGACACATTTCAGTTACAGTTTTATAATAGTTTAGATAATTATGATCATTGTGATAAGAAAATGATCCCATCCTTTAGTTGTAAGACATTGACCGGAAAAGTGTAGAAAAAAATGAGGGCGCTACTTTCTTTGCGAAAACGTCAAAATGCGCAAGCCTGCTGTACTAAAATAGTTGGTTCCACCTGTCACCACGCTTTACTCGTATCAATGCATTTTTTATACAGGTTCACCCTGTATAAGTATCATTAAACTTTAAACCACATACTCTAATCATCAAACTGAACAACTTTTACAATTGGCAAAAAAAAATCTGTTTTCTCATACATTTTTGTCGAGTAGGTATTGCAGTTCAGTATGTTACAGCTGTTTTTTTTGCGCTGACAGGTTTGCACCCATATTAAAAATTGTTCATTTTGATGGGTAGAGTATTTGGTTTAAAGGTTAATGATACTTTTCCTTACACCCTGTATAGTGATGAGAACATCGAGTTATAATTATTAGAGAAGTAAATTCGACTTTAATGTGAAATAGCTGATTTTTTTCCGCGATTATAACATCTTGGAGTATACTAATCGTTCGCTCCCCCCTACAGGCAGGAGATGTCCAGTGTGCCGGTGTTCCCCGTAAGCTCAGTTCGTGGCGCCGGCATCAATTCCCTGCACGCGTACCTGCTCGCGCTTCAACCCCCGCCGCAGGACCGCGCGAGGAAACCCGAGGACGTGAGCACATTCATATAGATACTAGTGTTTTCCCGCGACTTTGTCCGCACAAATTATATACCAGATTTTAAGTCAGATCATAAGCTGTCAAACAAAAAAAGTTTCATCAAAATCGGTTCAGTAGTTTTTGCGTGATGCGCGAACAAACAAACAAACAAATAAACAAACAAACAAACACACAAACAAACAGACAAACAGACAGACAAAATTTCTAAAAAAGGTTGATTTCGAGTCAGGGATACCTAAAAACCATATCGTAATCTTTTTTTTGTAAATATCCTCAATGTACAGACACACTTCAGTTACAGTTTTATAATAGTTTAGATATAACTGTGACTGACTGACTGACTGAGCCAGCATCAATTCCCTGCTCGCGCTTCAATCCCCGCCGCAGCACCGCGCGAGGAAACCCGAGGACGTGAGCACATTCATATAGAACATACCATAATCGTATCTATTCACTACACAAATGACTATGAGAAAATCCTTTCCTACTCTATCGAAATTAATTAAGGGGATATAATTCGGAGCGCGCTCCATACAAACGTACTATGGTGATATTTTCTATACTAACCAATTAAAATCAATGAAATTTTGCAGAAACTATCTAGAAACAAATTTCTATGCTTGTATGGAGTCAGATTTTCGTCAAAATGTATACTTTTAAAGTTACAATGCCTCAAAGATTTCCATACAAATCTTAAATTAATCCTAGCATTGAAACTGACGATACTGACTCGATATTTTAACGAAAATCTGACTCCATACAAGCATAGACATTTGTTTCTAGATTGTTTCTGCAAAATTTCATTGACTTTAATTGGTTAGTATTGAAAATATCACCATAGTACGTTTGTATACAGCGCGCATTTTCGCTCTCGGAATAAACTTCTCTTAACACATTTTTTTCCTGTCAAATGTTCGCAGGAGACGTGTGAATTCCAAATAGACGAGATCTTCCACGTGGGTGACTCGGTCGGTCCCGTGGTCGGTGGTCTATTGGCGAGAGGGCAGCTGTTTGAAGGCGACGAACTTATTATAGGTCAGTTTTATTTAGTATTATCTAGGACGAGATCTTCCACGTGGGTGACTCGGTCGGTCCCGTGGTCGGTGGTCTATTGGCGAGAGGGCAGCTGTTTGAAGGCGACGAGCTTATTATAGGTCAGTTTTATTTAGTATTATCTAGGACGAGTTCTTCCACGTGGGTGACTCGGTCGGTCCCGTGGTCGGTGGTCTATTGGCGAGAGGGCAGCTGTTTGAAGGCGACGAGCTCATTATAGGTCAGTTTTATTTAGTACTAGTGTTTACCCGCAACTTGGTCCGCACAAATTATATACCAGTTTTTAAGTCAGATCATAAGCTAAGAAACAAAAAAGTTTCATCAAAATCGGTTCAGTAGTTTTTGCGTGATGCGCGAACAAACAAACAAACTAACAATTTTGTCAATAGATGGCGCTGCACGTCATTTAAATCGCGCTATCGAGTGTTGTTTGAGTTTATATGAAGTGAACCGCTATTTTTTCATTCTTTACGATTTTACGGTTTTATAATAGTTAAGATAAACTAAACAGTAAAAATTCATCAATGTTGGTTCATGTGTTTTCGCGTGACATAGAACTATAAATGAGGCGGGCGCTGGTACTTGTCCTACAGGCTGGATCCTTACCGCAGGTACCAACACACCGACCGATACCTTAAAATCCCTATAAAATATTGTATAATTAGATGGCTACCTATAGATGGTAGCCTCTCACCATGTAATAATTATACTAATGTTTTTGGTACGCAAATAAAATTTTTTGTATTTTTGTATTAATGTGAAATGACCAAAGTGGCTAACCTCGTAGGTCACCCGCACGCCTGTGCGGCAAGGTTAAGGGTATATTACCGTTGGCGCGCTGCATACAAACGTACTATGGTGATATTTTCAATACTAACCAATTAAAGGCAATGAAATTTTGTAGAAACAGTCTAGAAACAAATCTCTATACTTGTATATAGTCCGATTTTCGGTAAAATGTATAGTTTTAAAGTTATAGTGCTTCAAAGATTTCCATACAAATCTTAAATTAATCCTAGAATTAAAACTGTATATTTTAACGAAAATCTGACTTCATACAAGCATAGAGATTCGTTTCTAGATTGTTTCTGAAAAATTTCATTGACTTTAATTAGTTAATATTGAAAATATCACCATAGTACGTTTGTATGCAGCGCGCATTTGCGATTTCGGAATAAACTTCTCTTAAGGTGACTCACGCTTATGATACGCACACTCAAGGTTATGAGCACAGGCGAAATGTAATAGAACTTGACGTAGGTACTTACGGACTTACTAGAATAGTAGGTCAGTCGTAACGTGGAAACGATAAACGTGGCTCGCCTCGTGACTCACCCGCGCAGGCGGCCCATTTGTCGCTGACCTACGACGTAGGTCGACAGTAGCGAAAGTGCTAAATACAAACATGCTTAGCTTTAAATATTATTGATTATATAGGGTCCAACTTAATATGCTGACACTTTTTTAAGGAGATGATCAGACCATCAAACTGAACAACTTTCTCTATGGGACCAACATCGAAATCGTGAAAAAAAAATCGGCTGTCCCATACATTTGACTCGAGTAGGTTTGCAGTTTTGTATGGGACAGCTGATTTTTTTTCGGGATTTCGATGTTGGTGCCATAGAGAAAGTTGTTCAGTTTGACGGCCTGATAATTATCTTAAAAAAGTGTCAGCATATTAGGAAGGATCCTGTATACATGTTACAGCCATGTTGCATGCTATTTCGAATCAAAATCCAATTTCAATTTGTGTGGGCTCGGTGGCGAAATTGGATAACGCACTTCCCCGGTTTGGAAGAGTGCGGGTTCAAGTCCCGCCCGAGACAAATTCAATCTTTAAGACGTAATAGTAGGTGGAAATACCTCGGAGGCATCTTTTATTTTTCATTTTACGACTAGATTTATACCATTTACCGAAACTAAAGTCATACATCAGTATTTTTGGATAGTTCATCTAGTGAAATCATCAACTGAATACACGATTGGAATTACTTCACTCAGGAAATATTCGTCGGGACCTATGGCCCCTTAATTTGATGTTTAGTTTTCTTAAAATACGTCACTATTATCGACTACGTTATCTCTCCCCAGGTCCCCTAGACACGGGTGAATTCGTGCCTATATCAGTGAAGACAATCTACCGCAACAGAGTGCCGCACGGGTCCGTGCGAGCCGGCCAGCCCGCCAGCCTGGGGCTCGCGTACCGGCCGAGAGGGCTCCGGCCTGGCATGGTGCTGCTCGCTATACCAGAGGGGTACGGCGAGGGGCGGCCCAGGAGGACGTTCGGATGTCATAGGAATGAGGTTGGTGATTTTTGACATTTTGCGACTTTTGGACATTTTGCGACATTTGGACATTCTGCGACAATTGTCAATTTTTCTAAATTTTAGACATTTTGCGACTGGGACCTTTTGATACTTTTTGGACATTTTGCAAAAATCTACTTGCAACTTTTGGACATTTGTAGTTTTTTCGTTTTGAGATTTTAGGACATGGTTAGTTCCTGGACATTTCGCTAATTTTTTGGACATTTTGCGATCCGGCAAGTTTCTGTTCGGATGTTAGAGGAATGTTGGGGATTTTGTATTTTTTTGACATTTTGTGTTTTTAGTCATTTTGTAACTTTTAGAACACTAAGATTTCTTAGGCATTTTGTGACTTGTTGGCATTTTTATGATTTCAGACATTTTGCGCCTCATTGACAGTTTGGTGCTTTTCGATCATTTTGTGATGTTGGATCACATAAAAAAACAAAAACAAAATTGCAATATTTCCGACGTTTTGAAACGTTTCGAATATTTTGAAACGTTTTGTAATAATGTTATTAAAGTTATTTCAACATTTAATAAATTATTATTATTGCGTATTATAGGTTCATTTGTCGAACTTTTTAAATTATTTCTGACATAAGCTCTTTGCATAAGCATAATTCTAACACATATTCCCTTGGCATAGAGATGTTCTTAATCCAGATTCTTAATACCTTATTCATTTATTCAAACCTAACCATAAAATCTTTGTTCCAGATCGCATCACTGATCCAAAACAAGCAAAACTCACAGAAAAACAGAAAGAACGTTCGAAGAAAAAACAAGAACATACTACAAGATCTAGCTAAAGTAGAGAATAGTTTAGTAAAAGACGATAATATAGAAGAAACTAACCTTTACAAGTCGGACAGCGAGGGGGAGAAGGGGGTTGAGAAAGGGGTTGAGATCGGGGATGAGAACGGGAACGATTGCACTTGCTGCGGGGAGGTTTTGCTTGAGGACCCCAATGACCCAAGGGGATGTATTTATTTCCAGGTTAATTGTTTTATATTTTTAGTACCTAATTATTTAATCAATCAATCAATCAAATTATTTATTTGATTATAAAAATATATTATTATTATTTTATTTTTTTATATATTTATTTTTTTTTTTTTTTTTTAAATATTTGATTTGATTTGATTTATTTCAGAACATAAATTCCATTATTGTAGGTATGTCACAAGTTAGAATTAATTGTTAGTATTGCTTACTCACTAAGTTAGTATATCAAAATTCAATTCATTTAAAGCCCGACCAGAAATATAAAAAACCTCGCCATGTTGCGGAAAATCATTGGAACTAATTTTTGTACTTGGAACACTAACATTAAAGGTGGGGGAGTCACGTTGTGGATCTGCTATTGGGCGGTCGCGTCGCCCGTCGATCGTTGGTTGCCCCCTCCCAGGTCTACCACGGGGCTCCATTGGTGGCTCAAGATAGTGTTCTTTTCGAAAAACAATCCTTGAAGTCACCAAATACATAAATTACCGTACAACGTCAAGCACTTTTGCTACATAAAATAGACATTGGCAAAATCATCAAATACCTAAGATGGCAGCCATTTTTTTTAAAATAGAATAGAACATTAAAGGTGACAGTCGATTGCAGCGCCCCCAAATCAGGTTTTTTATATTCCTGGTCAGGCTATAATATTGTAATAATGTAAAATGTCAAAAACTAGTGGTCAAAACTGTAAACAATGCAAGGCAATTGGGATGATATAATTTTTTTTATTACTTTTTTAAAAATAGTTTGATATTTTAAAGAGAAATAAATCATCGGAAGAAGGCGAAGCCTCGGTCAACAATTACATGAGACCTTTCTTACTTTCCTGCCCTCGGTGTGTAATCTACTATTGTATCTCTCTCAGGCGTCCGTCGAGGTACTCCGGCACGGGACAGCGATGTGGCCTGGCTTCCAGTGCACCGTGCACGTCGGCAACGTGCGGCAGACCGCCACCATAGAGGTACGAGTCTGTGTGATGTATCGCTCGAGTCCGTGTGATGTATCGCTCGAGTCGGTGTGATGTATCGCTCGAGTCCGTGTGATGTATCGCTCGAGTCGGTGTGATGTATCGCTCGAGTCCGTGTGATGTATCGCTCGAGTCTGTGCGATGTATCGCTCGAGTCTGCGCGATTTATCGCTTGCAGGCGTCTGTGGAAGAGTCTTCTAGTCGTATCTATTCAAATGTGGAGGTATCAGTATTGAATGTCATTGCATTAACATAATTTTGTTCATATTGCAGGGTATAATGTCATACAACAGCGAGCTGCGCGCGGGCGAGTCCGCCTCGGTGGTGTTCAGGTTCCTGCGCTGCCCCGAGTACCTGCTGCGAGGGAGACGACTCCTCCTGACCGCCGGCCTGGGCACCAGGTCTGTATCATCATCATCACACTATACAGGGTGTCACAACAGCGAGCTGCGCGCGGGCGAGTCAGCCTAGGTGGTGTTCAGGTTCCTGCGCTGCCCCGAGTACCTGCTGCGCGGGAGACGACTCCTCCTGACCGCCGGCCTGGGCACCAGGTCTGTATCCAGCCCTTCATCCTCCTGAACATAGGCCTCTCGCAAGGCGCGCCACAAAATTATCCTCGGCTTTCCTCATCCAGTCGCTCCCCGTTACCACACCCCAGACACTGCCTACAAAAAACAGAAATTGACAAGATGACGTCAGCACATGCGAAGTCTAGGGCTTAAACCAGTTTAGCTTCGTGCGGTACAATTTGTGACGTAATGTTATTTTTACTAAATACCTAGCAAAGAAAATAATACTCCCTCGGCGGGAGATATCAATTTTATTTTTCCTATAATTTGAAAATAAAAGATGTTTATTCAAATCCAAAACAAGGCCAAAATTTGTTCAGTAAGTAAGGTTTTGGGACTACAGTTTGGAGTCGGAGGTCCCGTACGTAGTCAAAGACAGTCAAAACATATTACGAATTTTCGAGATCGCTTCGCTCGCTCCTGGTTTTAAAAACTGTTGCGATGATCGCGTCATAGTGCAGTAAATTCTCAAGCTCGCTTCGCTCGCTCATCTTTTTTTTATGAGTATACATTTGACGCCAATCTCACCAAGTAGCATGCTTACCTAGAAAAGTTCGTTTTTAAGTTTAATTTAAGTCGAATAATAAGCTTTTAAACAAAAAAAGTTGCATCAAAATCGGCTCAGTATTCTTTGCGTGATGCTCTAAAACAAACAGACGAGAAATCCAATTGTGATTTGGAGTCAGGGACACCTATAAACCATATCGTTATCTTTTTCTTGTTTTTCTGACTGACTTCTTTTACAGTTTTATAATAGTTTCGAAATACTGTATGTGAAGGTGTGGTAATACTGTGTGTGTAACGGTGAAGGAAACATCGTGAGGAAACCTGCATATGCAGAAGAAGAAATTCGAATGCATTTGTGAAGTCTACCAATCCGCATTGGGCACGCGTGGTGGACTAACGCCCATACACCCTCCTAGAGGGTAGGCCTGTGCCCTGCAGTGGGACCTATATAGGCTGGTGATGAATACTGTATGTGCTACGAAATGATAATTTTACCAGGAAATTAATCTAAACTATTATAAAACTATAACTGAAGTGTGTCTGTACATTGAAGATATTTACAAAAAAAGATTACGATGTGGTTTTTAGGTATCCTTGACTCGAAATCAACCTTTTTTAGAAATTTTGTCTGTCTGTTTGTTTGTGTGTTTGTTTGTTTGTTACTGAACTGATTTTGATGAAACTTTTTTTGTTTGATAGCTCATGATCTGACTTAAAATCTGGTATATAATTTGTGCGGACGAAGTCGCGGGAAAACACTAGTTTATTATATTTTTGTTTCAGAGCCATCGGACGCATCACGCAGACGTTCCCATATGTACCCTGAAACCACTCCTTAAATACATTGCGGTACATAACTGAAGATTAACTTTGAACTACTAGTTTTGACATGTTTATTTTCCAAAAAATATGATAAAATTTAATAAAAAGAAAGAAAGCTAAACCTAGGTACTAAAATAATAAAAAGCAAAAACAATTTAAAATAAAAGAAAAAACAACTTAGGCTTAGTAATAGGGTTCCGTTTTCACCCTTTGGGTACGGAACCCTAAAAACAAATATGTCACCATTTGAAATCGAGGCATCGAACACTTCTTTTGCTTGTTTAAAGCACACATTTGTTTTTGTATAGTGTTAAACACACTCAGTTGCAGAAACGCTCATTAAAGTTAATCCTCCATTAAATCGTGAGTGAGTGAGTAAGCAATACTAACAATGAAATTAACTGTAACTTGTGACATACCTACAATATGGAATTTATGTTCTGAAATAAATAATTTGATTGATTGATTGATTGAAATCTCTTGCTGTCACTTTTTGTCTTGTTTACGAAAAAGCATAGTAAAAATTAATGAGTTTTTCTGAAACTAAGTGTTAGGCAACCATTACACTATCAATCCAGATCACGATCTGCGGATATAATGAGCGTTATTCTTTTCTTTTTTAAATTTAGTTCCTAAAAAACTCAACAGATGGTATGTTTGTCGCTCCATGGAGCCGTTCGCGAGATCCTGTCAAAATCTTGTCAAGACTGTGCCTGCCTTTTTTTTGGAACGCCAAGGAATCGAGCCCATACAGCCATGTCAGGCGTAAAAGTTTCGAATTTTCGATTAAAATGATTAGTAAATAATGAAATATGCCATCAAAAGATGCGTTGGCAGATGATCAAGAAGATTCTTGATCATCTTTTCCCTGTTTATTATTATAAAGAAACACTTTTTGAAATTTTGACGTTCATTCGCACAGACCGTAGCGCCATCTATCGATCCCCTAGAAAACCAAAAGAAAAACGCTCATTCAGTAAATTTAGACTTCCATGGTCAAGGCCGATCGCGGTAATTTAAAACATTTATGTTCAGTATACAAGGTGTTACAAAAATACAAATAAACATTTAGTGGGGCGGTTTAGTTAGACCATCGCACTGATACGAAGTCCTTGTGTATAGAATGTCATTGGTAGGCAGCGTTCTTTATACGGATTCTAACTAAATAACTTTCATGCGATCCAGTTAGACTCTGCTTTTCTCAAATTTCCAAAAGTTGTAAATTAAAAAGATGTTTTCTGTCCACACGAGCTTTACTTACACTTATTAAAATTTTTAGTCTTATAGTAGCACTAAAAAAAATCTAACTTTTATTTAAAAAATATAAGAAGAAAGAAAAAGAAAGGTTTTAATTTAAGTTAAAGAAAAAAAAAAGATCTTCATCGAATTTTAGTTTTTATTAAAAGAAAGCTTAGGATAAGAATTGGTTTTTTGAGTTCTTTTTTTCGTTTTATTAATCTTACAAGAATGTAGGTTTGCTTAATTACTTAGTAAGTTAAAAAAAACTGTGATTTTGTTTATTTTTCTTATTGTAATCTTAATTAACATTAAGGAGATTGAATTTTAGTTGCAAAATGAAAGGAAATTATTATACTGCGATGGGAATTATTCTTTTACCAAGCTCTACATCATCCCCTCGTATGCCATGGATCCGTACGATGAAACAATTGATTTCTATTGTGTAATTTCCGGCATACGAGGGGTTAATGGTATCTCAGAAAGTGGCGGTAAAAAAACATCACCCTCCTTCTGGCGCGGTCGGGTTAAAACTAAAGCGCTATTGCCAGTATATGAGAAGATTATGGCATTGCAAATTTTTATATTGCAGATATTGCTTATGTAAACTAGAAATAAAGTTGGTCCCAACACGCTTCCTTGCGGAACGCCGAATGTTACGCCGGTTCATCCACTGATACTATGTTAACTTTGAACATTTGCTTCCTGCCTGAAAGGTAGCCTTAAACAGAGATTATATTGTGCCTCTTATTACGATTCTTTCCAGTTTTTGCTAAGGAATACGGCCAGAGATGATGTCGAAGGCTTTTTTAAGATCTAAATATTCCGAGTTAATAGTAAAAAGGTTGTCTATAGGGTCTTTATGTTTCTTTGGTCTTGTATGCAGATGATTTTTTAAGAGGGTGATCAGACCATCAAACTGAACAACTTTCAAGATAGAAATTGCAAAAAAATTAGTTTTCCCATACATTTGCGTCGAGTATGGAAAAGATGTTGTCACCTCACAAGCTCGGAAAGATTCTGTTTATCATTCTCATCTTAGAATCCTTCGCTTGCTCAGGTTTCAATACAAGTACTCGCACCAAAAAGCAACTTTGCAGCCTAGCATAACAAATAACTATTTTTTTGTCGCGACTTCGATGTTAATCCCGTAGAGAACTTTGTTCAGGTTGATGGTCTGTTCACTCTCTTAAGAACCGCCAACAATTGTCATTAAGAAAACCACTGTATATTTAATAAAAGAAATTATCGATTTCTTTTATAATTAAAAACAATCTCCTTATTCTAAACAAAAAATGTTGGCCAAAATAATATTTTGTATTTAATAAGGGCTAATACGCATTGATCGACGGCGATCGAAGGTTTGTCCATACAAAAAGCACGATTAGTATGGAACGCCGTACGCATCCTTTCGCATTGACGACGTGGCGAACGGCGTCCCATACTAATTGTGCAATTCAATTCATTTATTGCTTTCATGTACAGCATTAAAGGTCTTATAATATGATTAAGTATGAGTACATGAACCAAAGACATGAACCCTGTTGATTAGGGCATTGCAAATTATAGTCCGATCATTTTAGGGTTTGACCCTAACAATAATTCATCTATCGCTGAAACTTTGCAGTGTGATAAAGTAAAGTATACAGATTATTGTTGACAAATAATCAAGGTTTAATTTTTTCTGGTCCTAGATTACTTGTCTACCGTAATCTGTATACTTTACTTTATCACACCGCAAAGTTTCAGCGATAGATGAATTATTGTTAGGGTGTCCATACAAGGAAACTCTAAAATAACTGGACTATTAAAGGTATGCAAGACAATTAACAACAATTTTAACAATGAACATAAAATAAATAGGTTTATACAGAAAACATTGAAATCATAAAATTTTGTATTCATTTATAATAGAAAATAATAAATAGTAAAAAATGTTATGTTATACAACGACATCGCATTAAATTTAGACTAGCACGCTAAAGTTTATCACAAATAAAGTCATCAATCGTGCAATAGCATTTTGTTGACTATCATAAGTTGGATGTAAAAAGGTTTGTCTCCGGTTTCTGTTTTATATATTTTGGAATTTTATTATTAATTTTTACCGCCATATAATGAGGGCCTTTTATAAACAACTGCATGTTTCCTTTTGTCATAGATTTAGGGCATATAAGATAGACGTCTATCTTATATGCTCTAGCAAATGACGTTCCTGAGTGACAGAAAAGGTTGGAGCGACGGAAAAATGCGATCGCGTGCGGCCATGTGTAGTTCAACCCTTACACTCTTGACTTTTGCTTACTAAAAGACGGTTTGTTTAGCAAACATTCTATAGGATTTGACAGCTTGCCAAACACGGTGACCGAAACAAAAAATAATGTTTTGTCTTTTTTGTTTACATTCGTTTTCACAACAGGCTATTTCGCTCTCGATTTCTTGGCTCCATCTTGTAGCGTAAGCGAGAAAATTAAAATCTATGCTTTGTGTAGTTCCAAATTGTGGTTTTTGTATGGACAAACAGTCTATCAATGTGTCGTAGCCCAAAATTTTTCTCGCTGCTATAGTATTTGTTCATTTAAAAGCAGCAATGGTTTTTGTCAAATAAATGTGAGCTTATAAAGAATTTTGTTTTCAGCTAAATAAATAATTAATCATCAATTTTGTTTTATTTATTCAACGCATACTAGCGAGTTCGTAAACATTCCTCTTAAATAAGTCTATCTATTAGTGAAAACTATCAAAATCCCTATTTTCTGAGATATCCGGGATATTTCTAAAATTTATGAGATTCGCAGCAGGCATGCAAACTTAAATGCGTAACATACTTAAGGGGTTTAGGGGGTATTTCAGACCATCAAACTGAACAACTTTTACTATCGAACCAACATTGAATCACGAAAAAAGAACACCCTGTATAGATATATTAGGATCTGCTATCGACTTTATATTCTTTAAAGAGATATTCTAGAGTCTAGAGTTATGCCATATTCAGAATATCTACATTTTTCAGTGCCCAAAATTAAGATAGGTAAGTAAATAAAACAATAACTACATATTATGTACAAAAATACTTTTATTAAAAATATAATCTTTATTAAATTCTACTTACATCAATTAATTTAGATTCTGTCTTCATATAACATGAATTTAGATACAACCAAAGAAAGGAAGATGCGACACCAACGCGAGTCGAGTCCGCGTGGATTTCTCACCCATTTTAATAACATGAACCGTATTTGTGACTGGTTTAGGGTTGAACTTAGGTTGAACTACACACGTAGCACCGCATCGCATTTTTCCGTCGCTCCATCCTTTTCTGTCACTTAGGAACGTCATTTGCTAGAGCATATAAGATAGACGGAACGCGATCGCACGCGGCGTGCTGTCGCGCGAGTAAATGACGTTCCTGAGTGACAGAAAAGGATGGGGCGACGGAAAAATGCGATGCGGTGACGTGTGTAGTTCAACCCTTACTGGTATATAATTTATTCAGTCACCGTATTTCAGAGGACCATTAGAGTTAGCGCACACCTAGCGGAGAACTGTTCGAGCAATTTTCATTAATAAAAGCTCAATAGTAATTGAAATAATGCGAACACGTCAGGGATAGGGATTTCTTGCACACTATTTTGGGCGGGTCGTAAAAAAGGTAGCGGGGAGCGACTGGATGAGGAAGGCCGAGGACAGAGTTTGGTAGCGCGCCTTGGGAGAGGCCTATGTTCAGCAGCGGACGAAAGGCTGATGGTGAAGTAGATCAATAACGCAACGCATCTTCCTTTTTTTGTTGTCATCTAAGCATTATAGCCTGACCAGGAATATAAAAAACCTGGATTGGGGGCGCTGCAATCGACTGTCACCTTTAATGCTAGTGTTCCCAGTACAAAAATTAGTTCCAATGATTTTCCGCAACATGGCGAGGTTTTTTATTTCCTGGTCAGGCTTTACAGTAGTAATTCAGCTAATGTGGTCGCTAGTGAGAGTGTTGTGTGCGGGTTGTGTTGGGGGGTTGATAGAGAGCTGCCACAGCGGCGCCGGCGCAGGGGGAGCGGGCGGGGCGCGCGTACGACCCGTCTGTGGAAAAATACGTTAATTTTACTATTTACCCGCGCTTCGTCAGCAAAAATTATGTACCAGATTTTAAGTGAAATCATAAGCTTTCAAACCGTGGACCACGGCCGGCCAGGCATCACGGAAGATCCTCCTTTTTGATGGAGGAACCTTCCGCATCAGCTCCTCCTTAACTTAATATAATTATGTCATATTATTTTGTGTACTTTTATTATATTATGCATGAATGAATGAAATTATTTTATTCGTAAGATTTTTGGTGATGTTAAGGTGTTAGTATTACAAAGATCCACAAAAATCTGCTGTTTATGGCGTACAAATATTAAGTCGACTAGGAATATATCAATGATTAAATCAATTGATATTATTATTAATACTATTACATTATACATGTTTTGATGTCACTTCTCTTTATGAATCATATGTCAGTTTAATTAATATATTGTATAAATAGTACAAAACAAATCAAAAACAATAATTTTTAATCCGTTGCATAAGAGTCACAGTAATGTCTAATTAAGAATTCCCGTTTGAATTTAGTAAAAGGCAAGTTTTTTATGTTCTCTGGCAGTTTCATTTTGACTATTTTGTACCATGATAAAATATGCGTTAAGATTAATGTATTGTATTACCTTAGGTTTGAGATGTACTAGTTTGTTATGGTTGTACAGCGCAGCCTCGTAGCCAAATGTCGAGGGGCAGTGTTTGCAGAGGAACGGTCGCTCGCCGGTGTGGGACCTTATGTGACCTTCCAGAGTCTTCTTAGTCTGCAACATTCAGAAATAAAATGTGTTTTATTTATAAATTAATGGACTATGGACTTGCTTTTACGTTAGCACTGCATTTCCGCTTAGATCAAAATAAAATTAATGGATTACGCGAATATTTAAAACCAGAAAAATGAGGCAAAACAAATGAAAGGTTTTACTTCAAATGGGTTATTCCCGGTATCCCCCACGGTCTCGGCCCCAGTGGATTCTGAATAGGTATTTGGGTACGTTGATTACAAAACTATTTACAGTGATTTCATTAAAAATCCATTGATTTAATTTTAGTGGGGGACAACGATAACATATTTTCCCGATGGCCCCCAGTGGCGGACGCGGGGGGACAGCGAGCTTTTTTTTTCCCGTTGTCCCCCACTGGGGCCGAGACCGTGGGGGATACCGTGAATAACCCCTTCAAATTTGTATGCAAGGAGCGTTTTTCTTTTTGTTTTCTTGGGGATCGATAGATGGCGCTACGGTCTGTGCGAAGAAACGTCAACATTTCAAAAAGTGTTTCTTTAAAATAATGAAGAGTGAAAAGATGATCAAGAAGATGCCAACGCATCTTTTAACGACATATTTCCCAAGCAGCAAAACAGATCGTGACTAAATCAATTTTGCCTTAAATATACCTAAACTTCGCATTAACCAAGGCAAGCTTTGCTGAAGTCTGTATTAATAAATTCAAGTTGTCTTAGTTTTCAGAAATACCGACTTAAGGATTAGTTAAGTTAAGTAGTATTAACTTTGCCTTAAGTATGTCCACGCGAAATGCAAACTTAAGCATAAAGTTACTGAAAACAGAATTAACGGAGATATAGTTAAATTTAATAGTGTTTAGAAGTATTACTTAAGTTCTACTTAAGGCAAAATTACCTAAAGTTTGCCTTTAGTCTTCCTAAGGTTATCCAGGTCAAACGGTTGCTTTAAGTCGTTCCTTTGAAATTTCAATTTAAGTGGTTGTTTACTTAGCTAATGCTTGTGTCATTACTATCAGCCTTAAAGGGACGTTTTTAATAAAAAGTAACAAGATAGTGCTACAATTTGTGTTTATAGAAGTAGCATGAGCATAATTAAAGTTAAGAAAATTAAGAGAGCAGGAAATTTTCTACGTCTCGTGTAAGAAAATATGTGACCGCAAATTCTATTCATGCCAAAGATTGTGCAGTGAATGTTAATCCGAGTAGTCCGAGTACAACCGGAGCCAGTGACTCCTTGTTAGATCCTTGTTAACAACGTTCAAAGTTTACAGTCTGTCTATAAAGTCGTGACCTAATAATTGTAGTAGCTTGATTTTGACGTTCTTGCGTGGAGACAGCGCCCAAATTTTTGTCAAGACTTTTTAGACAGACTGTATCATGTTTGCCAGCACATCCACCAGGCCCGCATCGGTTGATGAAATCATAGAAGACACGAACAGCGAACTTGAATACGTAACTTCAACAAAAGAAGAGCGTGATTCTAATTATAGATTTTTTTTTAAAGTGTGGTCTATCTCCCATAATATACCACAACGTACTCATCAGGAATATGAAACAAAAATAATCACAAAAAAAACCAACAGAATAATACGCAAAACAGTAGATTCATATTCTGTATAAAAGATAAGATAAATATTCTTTATTTGCACACCAAAAATACAAAAAAACAACAACAATATACACGAACAAGAAGGGTAAAAAAGGCGGCCTTATCACTAAAAGTGATTTCTTCCAGACAACCAGTCAACTGTTCAACTGTCTAAAAATGTCAACTGTTTCCTGTTACGGTTCAAAAGACACATTTCTTCAAAAGTAGGAAAGCCGTAACCGGAACGGAACCTTTGCGTACGGAACCCTAAAAAATACAACTCTTTACATGTTTATGTTGTGACTGAGATACATAAAGTAGATACAAATACGACGCGTTACGTCAAAAGATTCAAGATTTAGAGTGTAGACCTGAGGTTACCTCAGTTTACAATTATTTATGTACATAAATGTCAAATTATAATTATCATTGTCCATAAGTAATACATAAGTAGTACTTACTTACTTTGAATCATTTGTTTTTCTTTAAACACAAAAACGAATTGTTCAATCTTGCATTGGCCTTTTGTTTGCAGAAATCACAACAACAATGACAGATGAGAAGAAAATAAAATATCCGTCGAATCAGTATTTATCAAGTACGAGTTAAGGATGACTTAAATCGACACGGTATTTACTTGTATTATTTTAAGTCACACTTCGGTATAAGTTAAGTATAACATTACTTGAGTAAGTAAGCAATAATTATAAACACATTTAACTGATCCTTTACTATGATTTACCAATACTGTATTGCTTTTACTCGTACTTAGCACATGCAATATAGATTTAACGCCATTTTCTGATCTGCAAATTTGAACATGTTTTTTATTAAGTTCTGTCTTTGTTATTTTAGGCACTCTCTTAATTTTACACAATTTTACATAGTTTTGCGTAACGAAATCAACATTAATTTTTAATATTTAATAAAATTTCGAAGAAAAAAGAAAAAAAAAAACAGTTTTTGTGGTTGAATTTTTTGAATTTTAATTACAATTACTTTGTAATTTTTGAAGCCCGCCTGTTTTCTAAGAATATTTGCCCATTTCACACGATAAACGAATGTGCGTTTGAATTTTTACTTTACTTGTCGACGAAATAATGCATTATAAAATAATAATAACTATCAGAGCCATTTTGTTTATCATTCATCAATCATCATAGAATATTAAGTTGGAAAATGTTACCACCATAATTTATCTTTACTGTATCTACGTAAAGTATAATAATATATTATGAAGGTAGGATGAAATTTCAAACCAAAAATTTTTACTTAAGTTTATCTACGAGAAGTCAACTTTCCTTAAGTCGTACCTAAGTTTATCTTAGTTTATCTGTAAAGTAGTATGAAGTCTATCTTAACTCATTCAGTACTCCATATGCCCACTTTTGCCTAACTCTGCCTTCTAGTGTATCTACAAGATATCTTGAGGGACGGATGGTATTACCTAAGTCAATAACCGAGAATTTGGTTATTGAATGAGAGATATCTACAATTCAGACTTAAGGAAAGATTTTGCCGCTTGGGTTCATTACTTACTAATCATTTTAATCGAAGATACTTTTACGCCTGACATGGCTGAATGGGCTCGATCCCTTGGCATTCCAAAAAAAGACAGGCACAGTCTTGACAAGATTTTGACAGGATCTCGCGAACGGCTCTATGGGGCGATAAACATGCCATCTGTCTAGTTTTGTAGGAACTAAATTTAAAAAAGAATAGAAAAACGCTCAGTGCCCTAGATTTGACAGATAATGGCGCTAGTTTGTATGTACCAAGTGCACCAGTAGTGTGCTTCAACTTACCGCGCTTTAGGCCTATCCATTAATTTTTTTTTTATCTAAGCATTTCCGTCAGTGTCAAAACCATCATAAGACCTGTCGTCATGTATGGTTCGGAGTGTTGGGCCGCTAAAGTGACGGATGTCACAGACGTTAGTCATCAGTTAGTCTCAGCTCGTTTACAGCCCTCGTCTACGGCTCGTGCTGCGATCCATTCTCAAGTGTAAACGAATGACCAACTTAGCTCACTTTGTATCATATAGTAGTATTACTACAGGGTGAAATTGATATCATTAGCATCCTTTTAAACTAAGAGTCTACCCATCAAACTGAACAACGTTTACTATGAGAGCAAACCAATCGGAGAAAAAAAAATCTGCTGCAGCGGCAGCGGCGGCGGGTGCAGTTTAGTATGGGACAGCAGATTTTTTTTGCTCCGATCGGTTTGCTCCCATAGTAAAAGTTGTTCAGTTTGATGGGTAGATTCTTAGTTTAAAAGGATGCTAATGATACCAATTTCACCCTGTATATTAATATCGTACCGTGTACGCCTTCCCGCATGTGTGGCAGACGTGGTTCCTGTTCGCGCGCGCGTTCCTGTGCACGGAGCGGTTGTGAGCGCGCAGCACCGGCCGCGACGAACACGCCTGCAGACAAACATACTCACCTTTATCATCATCATTAATTCGGTATGTCAAGTTTTTTTTTGGAGGGTTGAATCGAAAACCATTTCGAGATAATTGTCTCAATAATCATATTTTCTATGTCAGAGATTTTAAAATGAAAGGATTACAGATATTTTTAATAAAATAACGTCGTTTTTCGGTACGCCCAGTGACGTCACTGGCATACCTGTGAACTCCTTGGTAAACATAAAATTAACTTATAATAACCGGCCATTAAGAAAAAAAAATACATTCGCAATGTCAGAATTTGAAATTTGATGTTGCCGTATCTGTTTCCAGCATAGAGTTAGAAAGAGGAGGCAGGTTTTTTTTTTTAAATATAGCATGTAGACAGTTTTTCTCCATGGAGTTCGAATTATTTATTCTTCACCATTTTTGCACTTAGAGATTACAGATCAAAATAATTTAAAAATTAAATTTATATTGATAAACTCGATGAATTGCAATAAAAATGAAATAGGTGTCTTAAAATTATGTCTTCTATCCGTAAAAAATATAAAAATGAAGACCAAAAAAAACTTGACATACCGAATTATGCTGGCACTTCACATGGCGTAATTGACAAATATCACACACGATAAAGGCCTCCGCTCATTGCAGCGATAATATCGAGCGATATTATCGCTGCGATTTTGCGATAATTGTTCTCAGTACATTTTGTATGGGGACGCGCGCGATCCTACACACTGCCGCGATATTATCGAGCGATAATATCGCTGCTATTTTGTTCCGACGCAATCGATTTAGTGGTGCTGCGCATGCGTGACATATCGCTCGATAATATCGCGGCAATGTGCGGAAGCCTTAAATGTATGTTTCCCGACGTCCGTCGGTTTTCGACGCACATAAAAGGAGTGAAATAAGCAAAAATGCAACCAAAACATCTACTCGGATCTCATCATCATCATCAGCCTATATACGTCCCAATTCAGGGCACAGGCCTACCCTCTAGGAGGGCGTTTGGGCGTGAGTCTGCGTTTGTCACACAGGGGACGCGCGTATCTGCGGGTTATTGTCACACGGGGGACGCGCGTATCTGCGGGTTATTGTCACACGAGGGACGCGTTTATCTGCGGGTTATTGTCACACGGGGGACGCGCGTATCTGCGGGTTATTGTCACACATAGGACACACGTACCTGCGGGTTATTGTCACACAGGGGAAACGCGTATCTGCGGGTTATTGTCACACAGGGGAAACGCGTATCTGCGGGTTATTGTCACACAGGGGAAACGCGTATCTGCGGGTTATTGTCACACAGGGGAAACGCGTATCTGCGGGTTATTGTCACACATAGGACATGCGTACCTGCGTGTTATTGTCACACAGGAGACATGCGTATCTGCGGGTTATTGTCACACAGGGGACATACGTACCTGCGTGTTATTGTCACACAGGGGACACGCGTACCTGCTTGTTATAACTAATACTTACGAAGCTGCACCCCGGCACGGTGCACTGTATGGGCGTAGACTTGAGATGAACAGCTAGGTTGTGCTCCTCCAGTCTAGTCGCCTTGGCGAACCGTTTGTCACACAGGGGACACGCGTATCTGCGGGTTATTTAGAGTATTAAGTTTGAAACAAAAATAAAAAACTTGAAAAAAAATCTGCTTTTTTTGCAACAAAACTACAATCATACTCGATCCAAATGTATGGGACAATAGATTTTATTGTTATAATTTAAACTTACTTCAACTTGGCGGGATCTATGTGCTTCAGATTGTATTTCATGTGTTGGTAGTAAGACATCCTGTTCTTGAAGTTCATGTCGCACTGAAACAAAACACAGGAAATTATAATCAACTTCAATTTATACCTACTTTCTAATCTAGTAGACCGATCAGGAAAGTGGACCGTTTGGACAAGTAGACCGATCGGGAAAGTGGACCGTTTGGACAAGTAGAATGATCGGGAAGTAGACGGATCGGGAAAGTTGACCGTTTTGACAAGTAGACCGATCGGGAAAGTGGACCGTTTGGACGAGTAGACCGTTCGGGAAAGAAGACCGATTGTACCGGAGGGGAGCGGACGTACAGGAAATCTTAATAGCTTCTATCCATTTTGAGGTAGCGTCAATTATGATTAGGTACGAAGAACCAGCAATCGGACCTAAAAAATCAAGATGCAGACGCGTCCATGGACGTGCCGGCCGGGGCCAGAGTTGGGGCGTGTGCTGCGCAGGGTTGCCTCCACAGCTTCATCGACGCGCGGACACCACACGGAACTGCGCGCCAGCTACTTCGTTTTTACGATGCCCATGTGTGGCTCGTGCAACTCGCGCACTCTAGGGTGTTAGTTTAAACAGTTGTGTGATTGTAACCATGATTTTATTTTATGCCATGCCATGCCATGCCACCTGTGTGAGTACATATGCGGCGTCTCACATTGGGGGTACTATGCGGGAGGCAGGGTCGGCGGCTGAAAAGGCAGCTTCGCAGAAGCATACGAGGTACGCGTTATTAGAGTCCCAGTACATTTTCGTGCCCGTGGCGGTGGAGACGTCTGGAACTTGGGGAGTGGAGGCAAGGACGTTTATTAGAGATCTGGGCAGGAGGATGGTTGAGAGTGGCAACGATGCCCGCTCGGGGTCGTACCTGGTTCAGAGGATTTCATTGGCTATTCAGCGTGGTAACGCCGCTAGTGTGTTGGGATCCTTTGTGCCGGGTACGACTCATGACGGAGTTGATTAGAGTGTAATTTTTATTGTTTATTTTATTAATAAGATACTTAAAAATTATAGGTAGATTCTTCTTGGGCAGATTCTTATTTATTTTGTATAGTCTTATAGTTTTATTTTAGTTTTAGTATATTATGTTCATTCATTTGCTTAACATTTATATTGTTTCTGTTAAATAAATTTAATTAATTTTATACTAGTGTTTACCCGCAACTTCGTCCGCACAAATTATATACCAGATTTTAAGTCAGATCATACGCTATCAAACAAAAAAAGTTTCATCAAAATCGGTTCAGTAGTTTTTGCGTGATGCGCGCAAACAAACAAACTAACAATTTTGTCAATAGATGGCGCTGCACGTCATTTAAATCGCGCTATCGAGTGTTATTTGAGTTTATATGAAGTGAACCGCTACTTTTTTATTCCTCACGATTTTTACGGTTTTATAATAGTTGAAAAAAAAAAATGAAAATGAAAATGAAAATTATTTATTTCTCTTCAGAGTAGGTGGGTACATTTCGAACTAAAACTAAACTAAGAATAAACAACGAACTTAATTTGAAATACCTGATAGCAGTAGAGCTGTGCGGAGGCGTCGTGTGTCACCATGTGGACCTCCATGGCCTTCTTGAATAGGAACTTTTTGTCGCAAGACGGACAAGCGTACTCCTTCTCTCCCTTGTGGATACTGCAACGTTCGTTATACGGTGTTAGAAAAAGCTGTGAAGGACCATACGAAAGAGAGGTTGAGGCTCATGAGGCGGCGGTTCGATTCCTAGCCTGTACCATTGTTGTACAGAATTTGTGTACGGTTGTATTTGTCATTATCACTAGTGAAGTGAAGGAAAAAACATCGTTAGGAATTTCTGGTCAATGGTTAGGAATTATTGTTTTCAAATCGGGTAAAATAAATTACTACTTTTTTAAAAGAAGTGCCGAGTGTGATACCATTTTGAAAATTTTATGAAATTGGCCTACTTTTGAAATTACTTGCCAGGTTATTATTACCGTCTTACCAATACCAATTACTTACCGTCACACATTTTTAATACTAGTGTGTAGTCTCGAAGTTGACACAAAAAAGTCTAGCAGAAAAAAGTGTTTTCTGTAAATACTATGGCATTAATCCTTTATTTTTGAATTGGGTCAGCTGAAAAGATTATTCTGATTGCGTAACAAGTATTTTCATGACAACATTTACGGATTTGTAGTAAATACATTTTAAAATTAAGCGAAGGGTGGCGTTTCCAATGTTAAAAAAAATTACAAAATCGAACTTGGAATTATTTTTGTGTTTTTCCCTGAACTCTCCTGTTTTCGGCTTGACGTTGAATATTGGAACAACCTGTATATTATACTAAGACAAATTGGCGACGTGCTTAAAAAGGGCCAGCAGAGCGATTTTTGAATCTCATTCGGTGAGCTCAGCAGTTGAAAATTTCAAAATTACTACGGAGATACGCATCTTTTTACTGCTGATTTGACTTTCATAAATCGCACTCCTGAAGTATGATTTTTGAAAGTCAAATCAGCTGTAGAAAGATGCATATCTCCATAGTAATTGAGATATGCATCTTTCAACAGCTGAGCTCACCGAATGAGATTCAAAAATCGCACTCCAGGTCATATCTACCCGAAACCGACGAGCATGCATGAAAGAACTAATACTCTAGGAAAACTACGGATTTTTGTATGGGGTAGGTTGCATTAATTGCACTTTAAGGGATTCTTTTGGAATATAATAGTAGATACATACCTGAAAAACATAAATTATCAATAATCCCCGATTTTTTTTTGTGTATTATTGAATAATTAAGACATTTACAAAACATTAAATTTAGGTACTAACGAAAAATGGAAAACTGGTGATTTTGTACAGGACGGCTTCGCTCAATACGTTTTACTTATAACAATAATAATCCCCGGTTAAAATCGTAAATTTGAGTAGATATTTAATATTTTGTAAGTATTTAAAACTTATAACCTCAAAACTTAATTATTTAACTGTTTGTTTGTACACATTAAATTTGCCTTGTGATAATTAACTGTCTCTATAGCTGGTATGCTGGAAGAAATATCTTTAGAAATAAGCTTGCCCTTTATACATTTATATAGATTTTTAGGTATTTCTCAGGGTCCTGAGCCTGTACAAACACGAAATCTCGAAAAAAGTGTTATAAACTAATACAGATATACATTCAAACACAATTTACTAAAGTGTCTTTAATGCAATCTCAAACCGTATTTTTCCCCGACTATAATGAATGTGGAGGAAGCTAGGGAGGTTTGTCGGGATCGTAGCAGGTGGCGTTCCGTTGTCTCTGCCTACCCCAGTGGGAGACAGGCGAGAGAATATGTATGTACAACTTACAATAGATGTGTCCTTAGCGACGTCCTATCTCTAAAGGTCTTCCCACACAACTCACACTTCTGTCTTTCCGCGTGGTTCTTCAGATGGTTGCGCAGTTTACCCAAAGTCCTGACAGTAAAGAGGGTTTCGTTATTGTTTTCTATCGGAACTAGAATCGTGCATCGCTATGAAAGGGCTATTTTTCCATGTTTCATTGTATGTGTCCTACTTATTTATTATTTAGATTATAGTTACTTCAATTTACATCATAATAGTAGGCTAAAATTGTTATAAAAGTTGTACATGACATTATAAAATGCTTGACGTCTATAGTGCCAATAATGAATGTTAGTTTATAGTTATTAAGAATTTATTGTATTATTATTTATCTATTTATGTTTAAGGGAGGGACAGAATAGCAGTGGCAGACAGCAACCCCGACTGTTAAACTGAGTCCTTTACCTTTTTGTCTCCATGATATTTTTAAACCATTGCTATTTTCATTATTTTTGTAACAGTTCTAAGAGACAAATAAATACTTTTTAATTTAATTTAATTAATCTATGGGTAATAATAATAAACTAGCGCTCGTTGGCGTAGTGGAGCTTCGGTATTGGAAACGATCACCGAAGTTAAGCAACGTCAGGTCCGGTCAGTCTTTGGATGGGTGACCGTTTAGTGGTATTTCATCTCGAGCGTTTCCGTGCTTCGGAAGGCACGTTAAGCAGTTGGTCTCGGATAGTTCCGTCAGATGACGTTGTAACTATTCGTTAAGCCAGGTCAGAGGCCTATTGAGGCGGCTTGAAAATTCTCTGACAGCAAGTTGACCACTAACTTGCCTCCACCAACACGCACTGGGCCCGCGTGGTGGAGTATGGCCCACTCCCTCTCACCCTTATTCGTGAGTGGAGGCCTTTGCCCTGCAGTGGGAATCTATAGGCTATACATTTTTTTTTTTTTTTTTATGGGTAATAATGGCGTCTTTTTTTAAAGCGGCCAGTTATCAAATGTTGTGGGTATTTTAGGGCTAATATTACCTTACATTATTATACAAAAATCATCGTAATACGGTGTAATGTAGTGTATACTCACGCGGCGGTATGTCCGCACGTGGCACAAACGTGGTGCGGCGGCGCGGCGCCGTGTGCGCGCGACACGTGGTCCGCCGCTACAGCAGCTCGTGACCACGTTCCCCCGCACAACCTACACCTCCATCTGTAGGGGAGGGGACATAACTACAGTGACTACTAGGACTAGTAAGTGCCTTCGATCAAAGTAAAATTAATGGATAGGCCCAAAGCGCGTTAAGTTGAAGCACACTACTGGTGCAATTGGTCGATACCTACGAATAAGAATGTATAGAAGTGTAAATGAAGCTCAAAAAGCGGGTTTTTTGATTTCTTAAATTAAATTTTTTATTTTACATTTTTTAGTTTTTTCAACTTTAAACCATTATAGATCCTAAATGGTCCTTCGGAATGAAAAACGATAAGATAAACCTAAAGATGATTTTCAAATACCTATTCAATGATACCCCCCACTCGACATAGTTCGTCAACTTTTATTTTTTTATTTTTCACAATATGGCGTCTGGTAGTCGCCATATTGAATTTTGATTACTGTCATGTCTTTAGTGACACTCGCAGGATTAAGACAAATCGATTGACGTAAGAATCATCAAAATCGGCCCACGCTTTTGGTCTCTAGTGTGCCACAAAGGTACAAACTTACATACATACATACATAGGCTGTTAAACACATTACCCTTCCTTTGCGTCGCGCAGTCGGGTAATAAAGTGTACCGTGTTCTAAATTTGTTCTTTAAAAACTGTACCTAGCCGCCAAAACTCATAAAAAATGTAATTTTTCATTTGGTTGCCAAAAATTATTTCGATTTTGTTTAGAGTTACTCTTCTATAGTTATTCTTATTCGTAGATTATCATTAAAAAGGCAGGAGACTCAAAGTAAGCTACATACCTGACGCGATGTCTCCGTCGATGGGCACACAGCGCATGCTTGTCCCTGCACCGCACTCTACACACGCTGCAACACGACGCGCCCATAGACTGTACCACAAATTACGATAATTTATTATACAATACAGTCAAATTACATGCATACAGGGTGTCCTAAAACTGAACTTAAAGCCGGAAATGGGCCAGTTTATAAAAGGTATGAAAAAATTTAAAAATAAATTACAAGTTTAATTGTTTTAAATATTTTGGAAGATTTTCATAGTGAAAATAATTGTCCGTATAGCTCAATTCAATTCAATTCAAATTCAAATAATTTATTCAATATAGGAGCCTGAAGCACACTTATTAAACGTCAAGCTAGCTAGTATAACTAGGATAAGTGCCAATAAATAGTGCCTAATTAGTACCTAGGTCAAATAAATAGTGCATCTGTACAGTACGAACAGGGAAATATGGCTGTTCGTTAATCTTCGTTTGCGCAGAGCAGGCCCGAGTCCCCGACAAAACCCGAAGTCGTTTAGTAATCAAAGAAGTAGCAGCGAAAAGGGCGCGAAAACAAATTAGCCAATAGCGTAAACGGATTGAAGGTGGCACATCCTGATTGGTCTGTATAATTTCGCGCGCTATTAAAGTTTGTCAAATGCGCAGGTACATCGGTAAGCCATACAAACCTGGTGCTACTGTACTTTACGAGATATAGATTTTTCTTACCTGGTACGCCAGCGGTGGTAAATATGGAGGAGGCCTATGTCCGAAGACGGACTGATCAAGGGCCGTGATGGATGGATGGATGGATGGTACGCCAGCTTGACGTCAAGGTAGCGTACACATTTTTGTGGCTTAAACGGCTTGCATTACAGCAACGATTTTACACTCGACAAATAGTGCTCAAATAGTGCCCTACCTTGACGTCAAGCTAGCGTACCAGGTAAAAAAATCGATATCTCGTAAAGTACAGAAGCACTATTTGACCTAGGCACTATTTATTGGCACTCCTTATCCCTTTTATGTGTACGCTAACTTTACGGACACGAAAACCGCCATCCTGCTTCTAACTACACGTACACATTATAACGACAGTTTCTATGGCTGTTTATGATTTCTTAGAAAATGTTTAATCTTAACTACCACATTTCTGTTTTTGTGTTACTGTTATCTGTCTTCATGTCAAATTGCGTTTCAATAGATGTTAAAATGAGCAAGTTATTGAGGCATACAGACAGACAGAATGGACGAAAGTTTAAGGGTTCCTTGTTGGGTTAAACTCTAAATAATGTCAATAGCTGACCGGGTCATGTTTCTTCATGTGATTGGTCAGCTTGAACTTGTGGTTGAACCCAGTCGTGACATCTGTACTGATGTCGGGTGAAGGCCTCCGCTCATTGCAGCGATATTATCGAGCGATATTATCGCAGCGATTTTGCGATAATTGTTCTCATTACATTTTGTATGGGGACGCGCGCGAACCTACACACTGCCGCGATATTATCGAGCGATAATATCGCTGCAATTTTGCAATAATTGTTCTCAGTACATTTTGTATGGGGACGCGCTCGATCCCACACACTGCCGCGATATTATCGCAACCTGACGCAATCTCTTTCTACTACATTCAGTGAAGGGCGCATGCGTGACGCGAATCGCGGAATCGCTGCAGTGTGTAAGGTGTCGCGATATCGCTGTCGATAATATCGCTCGATAATATCGCTCGATAATATCGCTGCAATGTGCGGAAGCCTTGAACGCCTGACTGAACACTACAACTCTAAACAAAGTCAATAACTGACCGGGTCATGTTTCTTCATGCGATTGGTCAGCTTGAACTTGTGGTTAAACCCAGTCGTGACATCTGTACTAGTGTCGGGTGAACGCCTGACTGAACACTACAACTCTAAACAAAGTCAATAACTGACCGGGTCATGTTTCTTCATGTGATTGGTCAGCTTGAACTTGTGTTTGAACCCAGTCGTGACATCTCTACTGGTGTCGGGTGAACGCCTCGCTGAACACTACAACTCTAAACAAAGTCAATAACTGACCGGGTCATGTTTCTTCATGTGATTGGTCAGCTTGAACTTGTGTTTGAACCCAGTCGTGACATCTCTACTGGTGTCGGGTGAACGCCTCGCTGAACACTACAACTCTAAACAAAGTCAATAACTGACCGGGTCATGTTTCTTCATGTGATTGGTCAGCTTGAACTTGTGGTTGAACCCGAGCGCGCAGTCGTGGCATCTGTACTAGTGGCGGGTGAACGCCTGACTGAACACTACAACTCTAAACAAAGTCAATAACTGACCGGGTCATGTTTCTTCATGTGATTGGTCAGCTTGAACTTGTGTTTGAACCCAGTCGTGACATCTCTACTGGTGTCGGGTGAACGCCTCGCTGAACACTACAACTCTAAACAAAGTCAATAACTGACCGGGTCATGTTTCTTCATGTGATTGGTCAGCTTGAACTTGTGGTTGAACCCGAGCGCACAGTCGTGACATCTGTACTGGTGTCGGGTGAACGCCTCGCTGGTCAGCGCCCTCTGCCGCTCCAACTCTACCTGGTGGGAATAATTTGTTATACAGGGTGTTTTAAATACGTTGTACAAGGTGTTACAAAAATACAAATAAACATTTAGACCATCAAACTGAACAACTTTCACTATGAGACCAATATCGAAATCGAGAAAATCTGACGTTCCATACTAAATTACAAATCTCGAGCTAAATGTGTGGGATAGGTAGCATTGATATTTTTTGAAATATTACCTCGTCCCAGCTCAACACGACCATCTCTAGCTGCCCTGCGTCCATGTTCCGTTGTTCCAACTTCCTGCGTACCATCTAGTTGTTCACCACCCCTGACGACTTCTGGCGCTTCGTTGCTTATGCTTACGATCTAAAACGTTGACTAAATATTACCTCGTCCCAGCTCAGCACGACCATATCCAGTTGTCCGGCGTCCATGTTCAGTTGCTCCAACTTCCTGCGAACCAGCGGGTTGTTCACTACACCCGCCGGCTTCTCGCGCTTAGGGGCGGGGTGCCTACGATCTAAAACGTTGACTAAATATTACCTCGTCCCAGCTCAGCACGACCATCTCCAGTTGTCTGGCGTCCATGTTCAGTTGCTCCAACTTCCTGCGAACCTGCGGGTTGTTCACTACACCCGACGGCTTCTCGCGCTTAGGGGCGGGGTGCCTTCGATCTAAAACGTTGACTAAATATTACCTCGTCCCAGCTCAGCACGACCATCTCCAGTTGTGCAGCGTCCATGTTCAGTTGCTCCAACTTCCTGCGAACCTGCGGGTTGTTCACTACACCCGACGGCTTCTCGCGCTTAGGGGCGGGGTGCCTTCGATCTAAAACGTTGACTAAATATTACCTCGTCCCAGCTCAGCACGACCATCTCCAGTTGTGCAGCGTCCATGTTCAGTTGTTCCAACTTCCTGCGTACCCGCGGGTTGTTCACTACACCCGACGGCTTCTCGCGCTTAGGGGCGGGGTGTCTACGTTTGTCTATCTTGGGACCTAGAGTGGAAGATTACATTACAATTTTATGTATCGATAGAGTTTCCAATTTTTCTGAATTATAATATAACTAAGGGACGGCTTTGGGAAAGGCTTAGACTGTGAATTTACGGTGCTGTCTTCAACATGTCGGTAAAAAAAACCCTCTTATTCGCGTTTACACAATATCAAAAATGATTTCCGATATGGAATTCATTGTTTATGCGGCTGTTTACATTTTTAGACACTTTTTGTCGTGTTAGTGTGTGTAAAGTTGTTCACTTTTTGTGCCTTTTGTCTTACCACTTGATACAACACATACAAACACAAACGTCAAAAAAAGTGGACAGCCTTGCAATAGCCATACGGCTCCCTCTATGCCTTTAGGTATTAATCTCTTTTGGGTCAACACAAGATCCCATTGGGTCGAAGTGTTACTGGCATTGACTTACCAGCTAGTGCACGCAGGGATCGCGCTCAATAGTGTCCGAACCAAAAGAGCACCAAAACGTAAAAAGAGAACCAATTACGCGACAATCGTTCGATCGGCCGACTACACAAACGCGCGGGCGCGCGGCTCGCTTGTGCCGTGATGGGGAAGTGGGATGGAAAAGAATTTCAGCATTTTCAATGTTTTAGTTGGTTTGTGTAGTTTAGTCTCGGACATGTTTTTCGAGAATTTTGTACTAGATTCTACGTCCATAGCATTCTACGTCAATGGTTGCTGGCTTGCACGCCCCCTCAATAGGCTAAGACAAGAGAGGACTAATGTGGCAGATTCGGTACCAGTAAGAAATTCCCTTACCATTATCTTCATCCTTTTTCCTCCTCCCTCTCCGCTTGTACGTCTTATCCTCTGTCTCCTTCTGTTTCTTCAACGTCAAAGGTTCGTCGTCGGAGTCGTCGAACTCCACTTTAGTTCTACTCCTATTTCTCTTACTTTTCGGCTTAGTTCCGTTAGCTAGAGGCACTTCGTATTGGAACGGATCTGTTTTCACATCTGTCTGTAAATTTTAAATGTTTTTTTAAAAGTTTACTTTATTATCATAATTATATTAAGAATAGCTGTGCCCGCGACTTCGTACACGCAGAGAAGTTCTTAATAATATTAAGAGAAAGAAAAAAATAATAAGAAATGCAAAGAAAGAGAAATACTTAAATAGAAATTTTGAATAAAAGTATAGAAAGAAATAAAGAAAAAAAATATCCCATTATATTGCCATCATTGCCATCAAATTAAAACATAAATTAGAATCTCCATACATTTCTCAAAACTACATCTAAATTGTTTGATAAGTACTTACAAACACTAATTTTAAATCAGAACATGCAGGCAGTACACCTGCAGCATCAGGACTGAGTAAGAGGAACCCAAAAAAGCAATGTTTCTCCTTAACCCAACAAATTAACAACTATTAGAAATCTGTAGATTATTAAAGCACACACACCCCTACACAGTTACTCATTCTTCGTTTATGTTGACAATACCCTACAGAGTAAGTAGCCGTGAAGAGAACTCTGCTTGATCCTAATAATCTAATTCAAAATCGGCAAATCCTCAAGTCTCATGGCTTATACAGTCAGGACCCCTGCAGCATCAACACTGAAGAGTTGGAACGCAATGTTATTTTTTTTAATGTTAATTAGTGTTAACAAAAATTGCTTTGTTTCTGACCCCCCCTGAGAAGGGAAATATGGTCGTTTTAATGTTAATTAGTGTTAACAAAAATTGCTTTGTTTCTGACCCCCCCTGAGAAGGGAAATATGGTCGTGAGTTTATGTATCTATCTATATGTAATTAGGTAGTGTAGGTACATAAAAAAGGATACTGTAACTGCATGTTTTACAAAAACAGGTCAAGTATCATCAACCTGTCATTGTCCACTGTTGAGCATAGGACTCACCCAAGGCGCGTCACGATACTATCCTCGGCCTTCCTCGTCCAGTCGCTCCGAGCTACCACGGTACATGGTACTCCACACTACCATGGTATATAGTACTCCACGCCTTACGGACTGGCCAATGGCCATGGGACAGGGCGAACTGCGGCGCGAAAACCGATTTTTCAATACACTGAGTGTTGTGTCCGTCGCGTAGGCGAATTGAAAAATCGCTTTTTGCGCTGCAGTTCGCCCTGTCCCGTCGCCAGGCCGTCGATACAGCGCAGGATGCTAGGCCGGATGGCATCCCACACCTAACCAGTTAGTGGTCTAAATTTTTGGGCGTCAGTTCTTCGGAAGACATTATGACCAGCCCGAAATAGGGCTGCCATCCGTCCGGGTTTCCCCGGATCTGTCCTAGTTTGACGGGCGTCCGGGGGCGTCCAGGCGGGGTCGTCACAAAAGTTTGATTCATCAACAAAAATAAACTCGATTTCGGCATAAGCATAACAATCGAGTTGTTATGTAGCAAAATCGTGAGTTCGTTTCACTCGCTTCAGCTCTTATTTCATACATAGAAAGCCTCGATTTTGGCATGACCTGGAAATGCGCTATAATATTTGGCAAAATCTCAAGCTCGCTTCGCTCACTCCTAGTTGTATTCGTACATATTGAATCGATTGAGTCGTATTGCAAAATCTCGATATGTTATGAAAATCTCGAGCTCGCTCCGGGTTTTTGAATCAAGTTAGTCGTATATTGCAAAATCTCGAGCTCGCTTCGCTTGCTCAATTTTTTTAGACCATGTTACACTCGCTCCAGTCAGGTTTCAGCTCGTATTTCAACAACCTATTCGTATCGATGTAAATTTAAAAGAAGATTTTAGATTGTGCAATAACGACAAAGCTGAATTTTACTGTCAAAATACAATTTATCGTGGTTGTCCGGGGAAAATTTCAGATTTGACTGAAATGTCAGGGGTTTTTGATGTATTTGTCCGGCAACAACGATTTGGCAGTGGCAACCCTAGCCCGGAACGACCCAAAGAGGGTCACATTTCCTCTCCCAAAGTCGACGCGCAATTTCAGCAATGAAGCTTTTAGCTTCGGCTCCCCATGCCCCTGTGGTCTTGACGGTGACAGGAACTAAGAGATATTGACGCTTCAAAGCTGAGTACCGAACTCTCTTTTTTGTGGCAGTAAGTTCTGCAGCTGCTCCAGGTGTACGCGACGTGTGACTGAGGTCTGGCGGGAAAGGTGCTTACGCATGTAGTGTGCCACAGGAGGCACTTGCTTTTCTGCCAGGACACCAAAGCTGGGCCGTAGGCCGTCGGTCTTTTGAAATACACATACACAGAATAGGCACATAAAGTATGATAAGTACAATTAGATTTGTGTAATTTGTACACTTGGAGCAGTTTGAGTACTAACTTTCATTTACTCAAAATTTTTAAATATTTATAACTTTTTTTTATAACTTTTGATTGTGTAAACCGATTCCAATGAAATAAAGCCAAATGTTAATCCAAACTTCATCCATAAATCAGATTCTCCTATGTATGCACTTGCTGATGAAAATGTGATATTTATCATTAAAAAAATAAAAACAAAAAGTTCTGCACCAAGATTCGAAACCATCAACTCGTGTTTGAAAGTCTGACCATATACCAATTACGCTACTGAGCTTTCTGAAGGAAGCGTTGAAAAAAGCAATTAGTATTTACCATACTGAATCTTCGCAAATGCATAAACGCGCAGACCACTGACTTTAAATACTCATAACTTCTGATTGAATTAACCGATTACAATTAAATAAAGCCTACACGTTAATCCAAACTAAGCCCTATATTTTTGTTAAAACGCCATCTAAATCGGCTCAGTAGTTTTTAAGTTATGCGTGAATTAAATTCAGTGGGGCTCGCGACTTTTTGATTGAATAAACCGATTGCGATGAAACATAGCCTATATTTTAATCTAAGCCATGCCCTACACTTCAGTGAAAACCCCATCCAAATCGGTTCAGTAGTTTTTAAGTGATGCGCGAACAAACAAACAGACAAACAGACAAACAGACAAACAGACAAACAGACAAACAGACAAAAATTCTAAAAATGGTCTAAATGTATTCCATTACGTATCCTAAACACCCCCAATTATTTTTTTTGTAAATATCTTCAATGTACATCATCGCCAAGTTTAGAATTTTATTATATGTATAGATAGATATAGATATATAAAACTAGCTGTTGCCTGCGACTCCGTCTGCGTGGACCGTATGGGTGCGTGGAGCGGTGGCGTATATATATAGAAGAGAGATAGAGAGATATAATACGAAAAGAAGAATATATTCCACTTTTAAGAATATCGAAATCAGTGTAAAGAGGCAGTTTTTCTTTTTTCTAATTTGTATGTTTCTTAACTATTATAAAACGGTAAAATTCGTGAGGAACAAAAAAGTAGCGGTTCACTTCATATAAACTCAAATAACACTCGAGAGCGCGATTTCAATGACGTGCAGCGCCATCTATTGACAAGTTTGTTTGTTTGTTCGCGAATCACGCAAAAACTACTGAACCGATTGATGAAAACTTTTTTTGTTTGATAGCTTATGATCTGACTTAAAATCTGGTATATAATTTTTGCGGACGAAGTCGTGGGAAAACACTAGTAGAGTTATAAAAGTATTGTTTAAAATTGCTTTAAAGCTTTTGTAGTATATTGGAGAAGCATTTTTAAAATGTTGGCATTTCGTTATTGAGACTCGTATGGTAAAATCTACGAATAAGAGAATGTATAGAAGTATAAATGAAGCTCAAAAAGTGGCACCAAAAAAATTGTAACGCGTTCTAAATTTGTTCTTTAAAAATTGTAACTCGCCGCCAAAACTCATACAAAATGTCATTTTTCATGGGGTGTCAAAAATGATTTCGATTTTGTTTGGAGTTATTCTTCCATATTTATTCTCTTATTCGTAGGGTAAAATATATAAATAATGTGAATTTTCAATTCAGTGACAGCAATAGATTTAACGGAGGATTAACTTAAATGCGCGTTTCTGCAACTGAGAGTAAGTGTTTCAAATTATATTTCTGAAATTCAAAATAGCCTTAAAATTTCGTTTTTAGGCTAGATTCGACCAAACGCAAGTAAATTTTATTCTTAGATTAAGTCACCGGTTACTCTAGAGTAAACTGATTTTGCGTTTTACCAACCCTAATCTATGAATATAAAATATAAATCTATAATCTATAATATAAAATATATGAGGAGAGCTCGGTGGCGCATTGCGGAGAGGTATGGACTCTCAATCATGAGGTCCGAGTTCGAATCCGCACGGACAACATGCCACGTACCAATGAGTTTTTCAAAATTATCTACATATTACCGACTGCTCTCAAACGGTGAAGGAAAACATCGTGAGGAAACCTGCATATGCAGAAGAAGAAATTCTGATGCATATTGTGAAGTCTACCAATCCGCATTGGGCACGCGTGGTGGACTGACGCCCAAACACCCGCCTAGAGGGTAGGCCTGTGCCCTGCAGTGGGACGTATATAGGCTGATGATGAATCTATGAATACTATTCTATTCTATATTTTAAAAAATGGCTGCCATCTTGGGTATGTGATGATTTAGCCAATGTCTAGTTTTTGTAGCAAGAGTGCTTGACGTTGTACGGTAACTTATGTATTTTGGTGACTTCAAGGATTGTTTTTCGAAAAGAACACTATCTTGAGCCACCACTGGAGCTTCGTTGTAGGCCGGGGAGGGGGCAACCAACAATCGACTCGCGATGCGACTACCCTATAGCAGACCTACAACGCGACTCTCTATGAATACTAACTAATCTATGAGACTAAGGAAATGTCAATGTCACGTAACTAAAAAAAAACTGTATAGATACATTGCAAAAAGTACGGATACAACGACCTCTTTCTTTAGGTGGATTATACATTCGTTCTTTTAGTATGAATGAAGTAATTTCGGAACAGACGCTAAGAGTAAAATTGTTCCTTGTATCAATGACGTTTTACAAATAGACGCGTCATTCGCTAACATCACTGCACTTTAAAATGGCGCGATATAGTGACGTCTAGCCCGTACACTAGACGGCGCGAGACTATATGAAAGCCGGGCAATTACCTTGCTTTTTTGTTGCCATTTTGGAGCCCGGGCAACGCATCTACATATAAAAACATCTTAGCCTTGTATAGTTACTCTTCTATAAATCAAAGTTTGGTCGAATCCGGCCTTAATGGAGTATAGTAATCTGTGGCATTTGTGTCATGAAAAGCTACTTACCTCAAAATCTTTATTGTCTTCTTCGTTTTCTCCTAAATCGTCGACATAAAATCCTACTAGATCACCAAAATCATCATCATCCTCCATTTTAACGAACAACGTTTGAGATTCATCAGAGTTCACAAGTTGAATAGAGTTTTGCGATGAGTTGTTCAGTTTGTTCGGATAACATTCATGTTTCGATTTGGTTTGTATTAAATGCGATAGAGTGTTGAGATGAGTTATTTGGTGAAGCTGAAATATAAGACAACTTGTTAATAATAAAACCGTTGAGAAGCGCTCGTTTGCGTAGTGGAGCTTCGGTATTGGAAACGATCAGCGAAGTTAAGCAACGTCAGGTCCGGTCAGTCTTTGGATGGGTGACCGTTTAGTGGTATTTCATCTCGAGCGTTTCCGTGCTTCGGAAGGCACGTCAAGCAGTTGGTCTCGGATAGTTCCGTCAGATGGCGTTGTAACTATTCGTTAAGCCAAGTCAGAGGCCTATTGGCGGCTTGAAAATTCTCTGACAGCAAGTTGACCACTAACTTGCCTCCACCAACACGCACTGGGCCCGCGTGGTGGAGTATGGCCCACTCCCTCTCACCCTTATTCGTGAGAGGAGGCCTTTGCCCTGCAGTGGGATGCTACAGGGTATAACTAACTTCAAAATCGTGTGGGTGGAATAAAAAAGTTGCGGTTCACTTCATATAAACTCAAATAACACTCGATAGCACGATCTAAATGACGTGCAGCGCCATCTATTGACAAAATTGTGTGTTTGTTCGCGCATCACGCAAAAACTACTGAACCGATTTTGATGAAACTTTTTTTGTTTGTAAAGAAGATTATTTGTTGTTATACTGTAGAGTTTGCTCATAAGATCTAACAAAATCAGGTAAAACTACAGACCATCAAACTGAACAACTTTCTCTATGAGACCAATACCGAAATCGCGAAAAAAAAATCTGCTGTTCCATACAACCGACCGACAAACCAACCAAATGTATTCCCATACATTTCGGTAGGTTGTATGGAACAGCAGATTTTTTTTTCGCGATTTTGATATTGGTCCGATAGAGAAAGTTGTTCAGTTTGATGGTCTGATCATGCCCTTAAAATAGTTTCAGCTAATTTTGTTAGACCCTATATAATCACACTATCTTAACTATTATAAAACCGTAAAACCATGAGCAATAAAAAAGTAGCGGTTCACTTCATATAAAGTCAAATAACATTCGATAGCGCGATTTAAAAACGTGCAGCGCCATCTATTGACAAAATTGTTAGTTTGTTTGTTTGTTCGCACATCACGCAAAAACTACTGAACCGATTTTGATGAAAATTTTTTTGTTTGATAGCTTATGATCTGACTTAAAATCTGGTATATAATTTGTGCGGACGAAGTCGCGGGAAAACACTAGTATTATATATACACGCTATAATCATACTACAGAGCGAGAAGAAAAAACATGGATAAAAACAAGTGGTTCACAAGTTACAGCCCGGAGTCACATTGCAAGGTTTGCCCCGAACACTTGTCTCTCGCGTGGTGTTCGCGCGGTTCGCGTTTCAGCCTGCCACGAGGCTCCACAATCCTTCTCAGTTGTTCTTACTCAAAAACAATCCTTGAGATTGGATAGATACTCCCTCAAACCACTTGACACTGGCGGAAATGTGGTGCTAACCTTCGATCAAAATAAAATGAATGGATAGGCCTAAAGCGCGGTAAGTTGAAGCAAACTACTGGTGCACTTGGTCCATACAAACTAGCGCCATTATCTGTCTAATCTAGGGCACTTGTATACAAATTTGAAGTAAACCTTTCATTTGTTTTGCCTCATTTTTCTGGTTTGATAAGTTCCCGTAAGGGCCTATCCATTAATTTTATTTTGATCTAAGATGCTAACGCACAAGCAAGAAGTCCATTAATTATAAATAAAGTTACAGCCCTAAATAGTTATGACAGACGGACAGACGGACGGACGAACAGATGGATGGTTTTCACCCTTTGGGTACGGAACCCTAAAAAAGTAACATATCTGATGGATAATAATATTCAACTCACCATATATTTGACGAGCAAATCATGTGCTTCTCTGACTTGCATCTTGAACTTAGACACTCGTTTCAGCATCGTTGCGCACTCCCAGCATAACGATAACGGATGATTGACATTGTCCTGAAACAGATGAGCACACGGTATGGTTTAAAACATCAAACATAAATTAATTTAAAATAGCTTAGATCGAAGTGCTTATGCTGGGTATAGTAGGTAGATTAACACTTTCGCTGCTAAGCTCAAAATCAATATCCTCGCACAGTTCTAAGACTGACGACCCACGTAGGTTGTGCGCACAGTAGTAACGTAAAACGACCAAAGAGGCTCACCTTGTGAGTCGACCCGTACAGGCGTAAGGTTTGGGTGACTCACGCTGTAGGTCATGAGCACAGGCAAAACTTGACCCCCCTCGTAGGTCGTGCGCACAGTCGTAAAGGTGAAACGATAAACTGGCTCATCTCGTGGGTCACCCGCGCAGGTGTAAGGTTGTCGGTGACTCGCGCGGTAAGTCATAAGCACAGCCGAAATGCAATATACCTGACTCGTTACGTGGGTTCTTTAGCACTGCGGCCCATTTGTCGCAGACCTACGCCGTAGGTCGTCAGCAGTGAGTGTTAAATAGTTTGACATAGATTTCTTTGAATCTACCACAGCGTCGGAAGGTGTTCAGAAGATGCAGCCAGAAGAATAACACACATCATTTATGAAAACAAATTAATACATGAAATAGTCGAGACCATATTTTGGTCAGTCTTATAATCATCATCAGCCTATCATACCACATAAATTTGACAAAAAGTGGGGTATGGGGGGTACCGCCTCTCCCTCCTCCGCCCCTCCCCCCAAAATCGTGCCGCAGGATACTAAAGCAACCCCTTACAATATGCTAAAATTGAGCATCGCTACAACTGAATACAAGACTGTCGGTAGTTGCAGCATTGTTACCGTAGAAAGAGAAGGAACTAGAAGGAAGCATGTGTCGGCTCAACTGTACATTGAGTACCGTCGAATTTCGGGGTGGGGGTGGGTGGGGGGGATAGGGGGGCGTCCCCACATGCCCCCCTAATACAATAATAATGCATAAAGGGAAAAAGTTGGGAAACCCCCCCTTTTTTTGCCCCCCTGCAGTCCAAATATAGCTGGTAGAAGGCGTGGGAGGGACCCCAGATCTTGTTGGTTAGGTTAGCGAGGAGCGAAGCGACGAGCGGTAAGGGGATATCCCCCCCTCCAACCCCCTCAAATTCGTGCAGCAGGATACTAAAAATTTCACTTTTAATGAAAAAAGGGGGGGTTCCGTACTTTTTCCCTCTAGGGGGGGCATGTGGGGAGGGACCCTCCCCTATCTCCCCCCCCAAATTCGACGGTACTGTTGTACAGTCCTTCCCATGTGTCTTGTCATATTCACTCAATAAGAGATTCACATAGCGAATTCGCTCTAGTTAAAAAAGCAGATCGCTACTTATTGCTGTCCTTATCGACGTAACCACTTTTTTGTTCTACGACGGCTGTCTGACTCCGGAGTCAGACATCTATTTTCATACAAATTGTATAGGATTTTATGACTATCGCTATCTCATACGCGGTTACACTGATGTTCCGTCTACCAGAGTAAGCGAAAAATACTTCGCCTATGACTGTTTCTGCTCACCCCTTAAGCGATTATGTTCGTGAGTTTACGTACGTTTATAGTGCATTTTATTACATAATTGTTATACCAGTTAACTGGTACAGTGAAGGAGTAATTAACAAAGATTTGTTCAACTAACCAATGGGTCCAATATTTCGCTGAAGAATTTTCGGCCTTCGTCTTCTAATACTGTGGTAAGCTTTCGATCTACACTTAAACAACCTTCACAGATGGACCCAGGAGGTATATGATTCAATTCTAAATCCATTTTGGGGTTCAATTAATAACGAAAAGTATTAATTTCAGTTCAATTTACATTATTTGTTGACGATTGTGCGACCATCGTGGCAACAACTTTTTTTTTAATTAAGTATTTTGAGAAAAGGATAGAATGATTACCGAAACCCTGTGAAAGAGAGAGATGGATATTAAAAACCGACGAGTTTGCAGTGAGTTGCTGACCTATGGTATCCCTCCATAATGTCAAATTGACCAACGCTTTCCTTCGACTTTTTGTGTTTGGTGAATACGTGCGGTGGAAAGCGACCTTTTATTTTTCAAACTGGCAACTCTTCAAGTCGGTTGTCATTTGTTTTGCAGGGTTGCCAAGTTAGATATTTTTCTGCGATTTTGTGGAAAACCCGTGTCATAATATAACGAAAAGTGCAATGAAAAAAAAAACGTTTCTTCCTTTCCAAAATCGAGGGAGGTATTGAAGAATGATAGGCCTCAAAAAATAAAAAATAGACATCCTTACAAGCAATCGTTATAATTCTTAATCAATCTTGAAAAAATAGGTCTATTTTATTTACTTTCAACTATGGCTGCGGAAACTTATGAACGATCGATACGCTCGCGCTCTTTGGTTTTTATATTCAGTTTAGCTGAAATCCTCGGTTGAATCTAAGTTAATATTTCACGGAGTTCACGGAATCCTGACAAGGAGCTGGCAGCACTGGGTAATAAAAAAAAAATTTATGTCAAACAATGACAAAGAAAAAGACGCTTACATTTCATTTGAACTCGAAAAAACATGAAAAAAATCAATAAAATCACACTTAAATAATTAAAACGTCTCTATAAATAGTTTTAATAATAGATCAGAATAGTTTGCTGGATAAAATGGATGAATTATGTACAGCATGCCTCTGCAGTGGAAGAAATTTATACTTCATCGGAGAAACAGGCTTTTATCAACTTTTCACTGAAATATTGAATGAAATTCAGGTAAACAACAGTTTTCTTCTGTAATATAATACATTCACTATTACGTAGAACCTAGACTTCGCCCAAAAAGCTAGAAGATATTCAGTAATTTGTTACCTTTTCGCGGACATTATTAACGTATTTTCGTTGTCGGCATTTTTAATTCAAAGTTTATGTCAAACCTAAGTTTTGAATCATTTGAAGAAAGAAATAGGAGTCACGTTGCAGGGTTTGCCTCGAACACTTGTCTCTCGCGTGGTGTTCGCGCGGTTCGCGTCTCAGCCTGCCACGAGGCTCCACAATCCTTTTCAGTTGTTCTTACTCAAAAACAATCCTCGAGATTGGATAGATACTCCCTCAAGTCAAAAGTCAAAAGTCAAAATTTTTATTCAAAATAATATCACATAGATAACTTTTTGACGTCATTTTTGATTCTACCACCGCTTCGGAAGGTGTTCCGTTGTAGAGAAGATGCGGCAAGCTACTTGACACTGGCGAAATCTTACAAGGAAACTCCATTAAATAAAAATAAAATAGAATAGAAGAAAGAACTTGAAAACTTTGAATAACTACTCATAACTTTTGATTGACTGAACCAATTTCAATCCTCCTGTACGGTGTTGAATCCTGGATAATCACTCAAACTGTACTGTACAATGAGTACCGTCGAGTTCAGGGTTCATATTTTGGGAAAAAATTTACAATTGGGGCGCAGGAGTTGGGGGGTGGGAATTGGGGGGGAGTAAGAGGGGGGGGGGAGGGGTATCCCGTGGTACCACTCCCCCCCCGCGGAGATGTATAGTTACCGAAATATATTAATTTAAAAATTGGATGTGGGGGGAGGGAGTGGGTGGGAGGAGGAAGTGGGAGGGAGGAGGGAGGGTGGGGGGAGGGAGTGGGTGGGAGGGAATGGGTGGGGGGGAGTGAGCGGGGGGAGGGGGCCGTGGGGGATTGGGGGGGGGATTTATATTTTCGGGTGGATTAGGTAAACAGTAGCAATTCGGTTCTGGCCAAGGAGCCGAGGAGCCAACCGACACACATGTTAGGTTTCTTGCGACCACAGCGCACGAGCCGAGCCAAAACCGAATTTCTACTGTTATGATGGTTGTATCCAACTCAATCGCTTGCCATAGCCTTCTGTGTACAATTTTTTAGTTTAAAATAAACATCAAGTGTTAATCCCATAGACTTAAACTCTAGCGATAGACTTGCCCTTTCATAGAAGCAACATGTCCCACTTGAATGAGGTGTCCGCACCTGATTGATGTTCCCGAGTTCACTTCGTCACTATGGCAATGACAGACCGCAATGTGTCATTTTGTGTGACATGTTGTTTGTTTGAACGTGCATGCATTTTTCATCATACAAGCAATTTTTGAGTGTAGTCATTCACTGAACAATATAGTCGCAATATTGCTGCAACATTTGCTGCAATATTTCTGACGATAATCAGTGTCATGTCAATTTTGTGACAGTAACGCGTCAACGTAACAGTGTTGTCACATAGTTGTGGTGCAGTGGCCATATCGCATTCGCTCAAAAACGTAGTATCACTTGTGTGATACCTAGGTCTACTAAAGTTGTTGTCTCCTATTAACTTGTATGAACCTAATAGTTCTATGTGATCAACAGGTGTACGACATATCACAGCTATGTGTGCGTGTCTGCTGGGAGTGCCGGGCGACCCTCCACAAGTTCCAGGTGTTCAAGGAGACGGCCAAGAGGTGCTACACTGAGCTGTTACAGCATCTACACCAGGTCAGTTCAACAGGTGTCAACATATCACATTTATATGAGTGCTGGGAGTGTTTGTCACCCTCCACAGGTTCCAGGTCTTCAAGGAGACGGCCAAGAGGTGCTACACTGAGCTGTTACAGCATCTACACCTGGTCAGTTCAACAGGTGTCAACATATCACAGTTATATGAGTGCTGGGAGTGCAGGGCCACCCTCCAAAGGTTGCAGGTCTTCAAGGAGACGGCCAATAGGTGCTACACTGAGCTGTAACAGCATCTGCACCAGGTCAGTTCAACAGGTGTGAACATATCACAGTTATATGAATGCTGGGAGTGCCGGGCTACCCTCCACAGGTTGCAGGTCTTCAAGGAGACTGCCAAGAGGCGCTACACTGAGCTGTTACAGCATCTGCACCAGGTCAGTTCAACAGGTGTGAACATATCACAGTTATATGAGTGCTGGGAGTGCCGGGCCACCCTCCACAGGTTCCAGGTCTTCAAAGAGACGGCCAAGAGGTACAGCTACACTGAGCTGTTACAGCATCTGCACCAGGTCAGTTCAACAGGTGTCAACATATTATCACAGTTATATGAGTGCTGGGTGTGCCGGGCCACCCTCCACAGGTTGCCGGTCTTCAAGGAGACTGCCAAGAGGTGCTACACTGAGCTGTTACAGCATCTACACCATGTCAGTTCAACAGGTGTCAACATATCACACTTATATGAGTGACCTGAGTGCTGGCCCACTCTCCACGGGTTCCAGGTCTTCAAGGAGACGGCCAAGAGGTGCTACACTGAGCTGTTACAGCATCTACACCAGGTCAGTTCAACAGGTGTCAATATATCACAGTTATATGAGTGCTGGGAGTGCCGGGCAACCTACAGTTACGTCTACACCAGGTCAGTTCAGGTGTGCGACATATAACAATTGCAGCATCTACATTTCACAGTCGCAGTATCTACACGTTTTGTCTGTTTGTTTTTATGTTCAATTACTGGACCGATTTTGATGAAAATTTTTGTGTTTGAAAGAATGATTAAATTTAAAATCTGTTATATAATTATTTTGTATATTATATTTTTTAAGTAAACTGTTTGAATTGGCTTATTCATTCATTAATACATATAATTTATATCGCTACGATGACGGGTACCAGTGCGGACGAAATCGCGGATAAACCCTAGTAAAAACTAAATAATATGTAATAGCTAATAACTTCTTATAATTCCTCAGAACACGATCCCAACATCACAACCCCCGCACCTCCAACAACAAGCGGTCACAAGCACCAGCTACCCGTACGTCAAGACGGAGTACGTTCAATCAGACGAGGATCACCAGGACCGGGACGTGCTGGAGCCAGACGTCGATGTGAAGGACGAGGTGGAACACTCGGAGGTCACGTTTGTCAACGATCTGAAGGTCGAAGAGGATGCCGTTGAGGTAATTTTAGTTTTACGTAGAGTCCGTTTGTCACAAGCACCAGCTACCTATACGTCAAAACGGAGTATGTTCAGAGAAAAATACGAATTGTAGGTGTCGCGAGTCTTTGCCACGTCAAGTCAATTGATAACATTTCATTTTTTTAACCACCTGTTTTTAATGAAAAATATAAAAATAGGTTAAAAAATAAGACAATACATATTTTTTCGATTTTATTTTTGATTGATATTTCTATGTTTAATTTACTTTTGAATTTTCAGAAAAACGTAGGCTTTATGGCTAAGATAACTTGGCCTCAATGACATTAAAAATAAAAACTGTCAAATATAATAGAAACGCCAAGCAGGCAAAGGAATAAAATCTCATTCAACCTATATTATATTTTTCAGTATTTTTCAAATAACTCGAGAAATAATGGATAGAAAAATCTGATAATTTTTATATAAGCTTTACATCACATAATCTTTAAATGGTTTTCTTATTTTGGTATGTACCTTTCTTAAAATGAAATGTTGTCAATTGCACGGCCTTATAAAAAAAATATTAAAAAATGTAGTGTCTCAAATATAGCATAGCATATGCTCACGACTATATTCCCCGAGAGGGTAGTCAGAGATATTCTGAATCCTCAGAACAACCGCGTACCGACGGTACCAGTAGTACCGAAACCTCAGACCTCAGAGAGTCGAATCTTGACGGATGAGGTCAACGGCCCGCGGAAACTATGTCAGATAGGGTTATGGACCTCAAACAAATGTCATAGTGGACCCGCAGTCCCGCCTCTGTGTGCATCATAAGCATATGCTCACGACTATATTCCCCGAGGGGGTATTCAGAGATATTCTGAAACCTCAGAACATCCACGTTTCACCAGTAGTACCGAAACTCTGTCCAGTGTGACGGGGGGTGAGCCCGTCGCCACTTATAATGGACAGTATACAATACATGCCTCGAAATTTAAGCATGCAGGTTTCCTCGCGATGTTTTCCTTCACCGAAAAGCCAGTGGTGTTACAATGCGTACATAAATTCCGAAAAACTCATTGGTACGGCACGAGTCGGCATGGACGGGGATCGAACCATCGCCTCCTGCACGGCAGGCAAGGTTACTCGCCACTGGACCACCACGGCATATTGTGCCTCTGTGTGGCCTGGCCTTTAACCCTAACACCATGTATAAAATAGCTCAATGGTCTAAAATAAATCATTTTGTTTTCTTTGCCCACAGCCAACAAAAGAAAAAAAGAAGAAGGTCAAAGTAAAAGTAAAAAAGAAGATAAAAGTGAAAAAGAAACGTCAAAAAACAGAAGAATCTATTTTGAACTGTGATGTTAGCGATTTAGAGTCCAATAATGATTATCAGGAAGCTATAGAACTAGAGGTAGATAATAAGGAATGTATCGACGTGGAAACAAAGAAAGAAGACATTAAAATACAACAGGAAGACATTAAAGAAGTAAGTTTTAGCCTGTGGTTTGTTGGTGCCTACGAATAAGAGAATGTATAGAAGTGTAAACTTCTAGTGTAAAGTTTACACTTCTATACATTCTCTTATTCGTAGGCACCAACAAACCACAGGCCAATTTTTTTGGTGCCACTTTTTGAGCTTCATTTACATGAAGCTCAAAAAGTGGCACCAAAAAAATTTTAACACGTTCTAAATTTGTTCTTTAGAAATTGTAACTAGCCGCCAAAACTCATACAAAATGTCATTTTTCATTGGGTGCCAAAAATGATTTCGATTTTGTTTAGAGTTACTCTTCCATATTTATTCTTATTCGTAGGTTGGTGCTATTGACCTCTTGGTCAATGGTTGGTGCCTTCACTTATGTATGGCAGTGAGTGTTGGGTATGGCAGAAGAAGCATGAAAGTAATATTAATGCTGTTGAAATGCGTTCCTTGCGAAGTATGTGTGATGTTACCATAGAGGTAGGAATAGAGGAACATACAGCTGAGAGAGCGAGATGTACCTAGCGGCACCACTGTATAATAGAAAGAGATACGTGACGCGAATCAATAGAACCGTTTTTTAGTCACCAATCAATTTTTACAATTCGGTTTTCGTGAATAATTGGGAATCTAAAGTGAAATCGTAGATAATTTTGTGATATATACTGACACTACTTCATTAATTTATCCACGATTTTACGTTAGACTCAGAATTATAGACAGTATTAGAATTTTTGCCTGCGAATAGTCTCCAAAAAACATCCAAAAACTGTTTCATTTGACAACTCATGTCACTGACTCTAGTATAATAACTTTATGGATGTTACGCTAAGAGAGAGAAATTGTGTGATTATGATTAGAGATCGATGTTAATTGAAAGAGGATGTTGTGACAAGAATAGAGAAGGGTATGCTTCGTTGGTTTGGTCATGTGGAGAGGATGAGTGATAGCAGATGTACGAAAGAGATATATTGAGCTAAAGTGAGTGGAAGTGTCGGCAGAGGGCGCCCTCGTAGGACGTATTCTGATCAAATCAGTTGCGTCCTACAAAAAGGGGAGGTGCGGAGTACTCGAAACCGACGGGCATGTATGAAGAGATGTATGGATGTGAATGAGGCAAAAGCAGTGGCGGATACAGATGGGGGCGCGGGGGGCGCGCGCCCCCCCTTGCAGGGCCGCCCGTAATGCCGCCCCCCATATGTACACGGGATAGGACAACGGCTGCCAAAGTCAACATTCTCCTTCGAGCTCTCTCTAATTGCGAGTTTATTATCACGCTTCTTCTGAGACTTGTGTTTTTATTACGATAAAATCAAGCTCGAGATATCTTTAGCATGCCCAATCCCCTAAATATGGATGAGCTTGGGTTGTACACAATAGACCAGCGATGGTCGCAGTGTTACATAACGACCCTTGCTTGCGATAGGCCAACCAACAATCAATCAATCTATCACTGAAAACCTGTAATTGACTTTCTGCTTTACACTATTGTAACTACTGTTAATGGGTATTGCTGTTGTAAGAAGACCCTATGTTTCAGGTGGTCGTTCCCCCTAAACCCAAGGTCCCCCGAACCAAAGAAGTTTTGGCCGAGAAGCCGCAATGCGGCGAATGTGGCAAACACTTCAGTTCGAGGAAGACTTATAGATATCATCTCAAGTAAGTATCTATTCTTCTTCTTCTTATCGAGTGGGCTGCAAGCCCTGGTGTCAGAGTTTATTCAAACCGCCTTACGGCCTCTGACGTGGTTTTTATGTAACGACTACTACCACCAGAGATAGTAGCCGGGACCAACGGATTATCGTGCCATCTGAAGCGCGGAATCATCATTCTTTTCAGACAATCAGGTGACTCAGCCTGCAATGTCCTAACCAACTGGGGAAAAACGCACAAAGTGACATTTCACTAGGTGCCCCCCGTGGGAATCGAACCCACGACCTCCGTGTCAAGAGCCCAATGCTCTTAACCATTAGACCACGGAGGCACCACCTATTCTTTCTTTAGGGGAACTTTCTGGAGAGTAGATCCACTACAGTACGACCAGGAAAATATGGCCGTTCGTTAATCTTCGTTTGCGCAGAGCAGGCCCGAGTCCCCGACAAAACCCGAAGTCGTTTAGTAATCAAAGAGTGCAAAGTCGGATAGCAGCGAAAACGGCGCGAAAACAAATTAGCCAATAGCGTAAATGGATTGAAGGTGGCACCGCAAGACATTACGTTGCGGGCCGCATGTTTTGTTTAGACCATCAAACTGAAAAACTTTCACTATGGGACCAACACCGAAATCGCGAGAAAATTATCAGCTCTCCCATACATTTAAATTAAATTAAAAATTAAATTAAAAATCATTTTATTGTCTCAATACAGTTTTTCTTATAATCTAAGTACAAAAAAAATAAAACCTACACAACTGAGACAAAAGGTTGAGGCTCAGCCAGCCTCATTTGGATCGAGAAGGATCGTAGTCTAGATCGTAGTCTGACTACTACCAGAGGTTTCATCTGAAAATCAACACCCTGCTTTCGGGCAAGGTCTATGTTGAGATGGGACCTATTTGCTGCTGTAGCATACAATAAATTACATGTTTGTTATGTTGATGTTTCCTTGTTTTGATATTTTGTAAACTTGTGAACTGTATTATTTATGTGTGTGTTACTTGTGCAAATAAATGATTTATCTATCTATCTATCTATCTAGTTTTGTACGGAACAGCGATTCGCGATTTCGAATTGAATTTATATATTTACATAGTTGAATTATTGATTTTATCATCATCATCATCATCATCATCATCAGCAGCCTATATACGTCCCACTGCAGGACACAGGCCTACCCTCTAGGCGGGTGTTTGGGCGTTAGTCCACCACGCGAGCTCAATGCGGATTGGTAGACTTCACACATGGATCAAAATGTCTTCTTCTGCATATGCAGGTTTCCTCACGATGTTTTCCTTCACCGTTTGAAAGCAGTCGGTAATACGTACATAAGTTAGAAAAACTCATTGGTACGTGGCAAGTTGTCCGTGCGGATTCGAACCCGGACCTCGTGATTGAGAGCTCATCCGCAACGAGCCACCGAGCTCACCATTGATTTCATACAGTAAATTATTTACCCTGTAATCTACGAATAAGAGAATGTATAGAAGTATAAATGAAGCTCAAAAAGTGGCACCAAAAAAATGGTAACGCGTTCTAAATTTGTTCTTTAAAATTGTAACTAGCCGCCAAAACTCATACAAAATGTCATTTTTCATGGGGTGCCAAAAATGATTTCGATTTTGTTTGGAGTTATTCTTCCATATTTATTCTCTTATTCGTAGCCTGTAATGCATTTCGTAAAAATCTCATTAGGTTTTTCTGGTATCACTATACCAATATATTTTGTATGCCTTTTGGTAGGCCACAGAGAGACATTTTTGTATTTCGATGTTTGTGTCATAGAGAAAGTTGTTCAGTTTGACGGTCTGATCATCTCCTTGAAAAAGTGTCAGCATATTAAGATGGGCTATTCATATTTGTTGCAGCGTGCTACACAAAGGACAGAATCGGTACCCGTGCCCACGATGCGGCAAAGTTTACCAGTGGAAGTCAAACCTTGGCAGGCATATGAGAAGTCACAAGGTAATTATAATAAGCATATGCTCACGACTAGGGGTAGTCAGAGATATTCTGAAACCTCAGAACATCCACGTTTCACCAGTAGTACCGAAACTGTGTTGTTGTGTGTTGCCAGGCGCGAGATGCGGGCGAGCTGTACTGCGACATGTGCGACAAGCGTTTCGCGTCGCAGGCCACCTACAGGCAGCATCTGAAGGTCTCCCGCAGACACGTCTCCGAGAGCGAGTTCAGGTACACTCACCAGCATGCTAGTAGCTGGCATGCCTATGGCAGACATCCCCGTACCTGGCATGCCTGTAGTTGGCATGCCTGTAACTAGCATGCCTATAACTGACATGCCTATATCTATCATGCCTGTGTCTGACATGCCTATAACTGGCATGCTTGTATCTGATATGCCTATAACTGGCATGCTTGTATCTGACATGCCTATAACTGGTATGCCTGTAACTGACATGCCTATATCTATCATGCCTGTGTCTGACCTGCCTATAACTGGCATGCTTGTATCTGATATGCCTATAACTGGTATGCCTGTATCTGACATGCCTGTAACTAGCATGCCTGTAACTGACACGCCTATATCTATCATGCCTGTGTCTGACATGCCTATAACTGGCACGCCTGTATCTGATATGCCTATAACTGGTATGCCTGTAACTGACATGCCTATATCTATCATGCCTGTATCTGACATGCCTATAACTGGCATGCCTGTATCTGATATGCCTATAACTGGTATGCCTGTATCTGACATGCCTATAACTGGTATGCCTGTAACTGACATGCCTATATCTATCATGCCTGTGTCTGACATGCCTATATCTATCATGCCTGTGTCTGACATGCCTATAACTGGCATGCTTGTATCTGATATGCCTATAACTGGTATGCCTGTAACTGACATGCCTATATCTATCATGCCTGTGTCTGACATGCCTATAACTGGCATGCCTGTATCTGATATGCCTATAACTGGTATGCCTGTATCTGACATGCCTGTATCTATCATGCCTGTGTCTGACATGCCTATAACTGGCATGCCTGTATTGCATGTATCTGATATGCTTGTGTCTGGCATCCCTGTTCCGTATCTGACATGTCTGTATCTTTTATGCCTGTGGCTGACATGATTTGACAGGCTGCCCAAAAGGCAGGTTATAGTGATTCCCAATGTAACTAGTAATAAGATCTCTATGTAACCTATAACTAGTGCAATAAATGATTTTTGATTGATTGATTGATTGATTGATTGATTTTATTCGGCATGCGGCATGCCTGATAAAGGCGTCATGATCGCTACATGCATGATGACAGCTACAGGCATGGCAGTTACAGGCATGTCAGTTGATATGATGACTATGACAATGATAATGGTAATTATTGATCAATTATACATATTAATTTCAGTTTCACATGCAACGAGTGCGGCAAGAAGTTCGTCAATAAGACTCGACTGAGAGATCACATCGACTGGGAACATTTGAAGAAGATCAAGTTTAGATGCCAGCTATGCAATAAGGTACGCTACTTAACGACTGTAATAACTGACTGGGTGGGCAGAAACATTTAGCATGAAGGTTTCTTATGTTATTTGAGCTATGTCAGGATAAGCTTTTTATGAAAACGACTACGGAACCCATCTTGGGCTAATCCGACACGCTCATGGCCAGTTTTACATATCTATTTTAAGGGTTCCATAGTCAATCAAGGAACCCTTATACATTCGTACATTCAGCCTGTCTCAATAACTCGCTCATTTTTCACCTATTGAATCAAAATTCCGTGTGGTGTCGGCTAAGAGTAGCACCATCCCATTTCCTCCCGTAGGTGTCGTAAAAGGCTACTAAGGGATCCTTAGATCAAAATAAAATTAATGGATAGGCCTAAAGCACGGTAAGTTGAAGCAAACTACTGGTGCGCTTGGTCCATACAAACTAGCGCCATTATCTGTCAAATCTAGGGCACTTGTATACAAATTTGAAGTAAACCTTTCATTTGTTTTGCCTCATTTTTCTGGTTTGAAATGTTCGCGTAATCCATTCATTTTATTTTGATCTAAGAAGGGATCTACCGGAGGATGGGCAGCATCCTCTGAGTACACACATTCAATCCAACTGCGATCGCCAACGCGCCTGCCAAGCGTGGCGATTATGGCAAATCCCCCCATTTTTGGGGAGGCCTATGTCCAGCAGTGGACGTTTATCGGCTGATATGATGATGATGATGAATCAAAATTTGGCATGAAGACAGATAACAGAAGGTAATCCAAAAACAGAAATGTAGTGATTACGAGTATGAAGAAACAATTTTTTTTCGGCCCCATACAACGAAGCGCTCGGTGGCGTAGTGGAGCTTCGGTATTGGAAACGATCACCGAAGTTAAGCAACGTCAGGTCCGGTCAGTCTTTGGATGGGTGACCGTTTAGTGGTATTTCATCTCGAGCGTTTCCGTATTTCAGAAGGCACGTTAAGCAGTTGGTCTCGGATAGTTCCGTCAGATGGCGTTGTAACTATTCGTTAAGCCAGGTCAGAGGCCTATTGGCGGCTTGAAAATTCTCTGACAGCAAGGTGACCACTAACTTGCCTCCACCAACACGCACTGGGCCCGCGTGGTGGAGTATGGCCCGCTCCCTCTCACCCTTATACGTGAGAGGAGGCCTTTGCCCTGCAGTGGGATTCTACAGGCTATAACTTACTTTACAACGAAATGGGGCTTGGAAAAAATACATTTTTTTTTTTTAATAAATCGTGTGAGGTGTCTTTGGTTTGGATAGGTCTTGTCCATAGAAACTAAATCGCTATAACGCTTCTGTCTCGAGATGTCTGCGCTCAAAGTCAAAATTTGATCTAAGGTTACGGAACCCTATCATGGGCGAGTCCGACACGCTCTTGGCAAGTTTTTTATTTGACTTTTCAGTAACATCTTTGAAACTATACTGCATTCCAAATAAGGACGAAAAGATATTCCGATTCCTCTATAGCTTTCTGGCCAATTCTGATTAGCAAATATGATTTATTTATGAGAAAGATATACTATCCAACATATCTTGGACGTTACTAAAGCTTTTCTAATAATAAGTGAGAGGAAGTGTTTCAAATCTCTGTTTCTGTAATTCAAAATGGCCTTATTATTTCGTTGTTATTTGGAATGGAGTATAGCATCTAACGTCCATGTTATTATGCTTTGAACACTGCCTCCGTCTTAATACTTGTGTTAATATGATTGCAGCCGTTCAAATGCCACACGTCACTGTACGTTCACATGCAGAATGTCCACCGAGATAAGGAGAAGAAAGATAACCTGTGTCATGTGTGCGGGAAGTCCTATCAGGTATGTTTGTGTAACCATATAAGTGCTCCGTCACTCGCACAGTCAAGCACGTATCTAGACTTTTATTTCATAGAAAAAAAAATTCAAACGTAAGTGCTGTAGCCACTTTTCCATACAAATATTCGGATTTCGAGGGGGGGGGGGGGGGATAAATCCCACCTCTCCCCCCCCCTGGATACGTGCCTGTACACAGTATTACTGTAGGTACTTCAAGGAAAATAACGGGCATCGACTAACTTCGTGTTCCGAAACTAGGCAGTATTGTATAGTAGTAGTAGTAGTAGTAATCCTTTTAAACTAAGAGTCTACCCATCAAACTGAACAACTTTTACTATGGGAGCAAACCACTCGGAGCCAAAAAAAAAATCGGCTGTCCCATACTAAACTGCACCCGCCGCCGCTGCCTACACGTCTCAAATGTATGATAGCTGTTTTTTTTTTTGCTCCGATTGGTTTGCTCCCGTAGTAGAATTTGCTTAGTTTGATGGGTAGACTCTTAGTTTAAAAGGATGCTAATGATATCGATTTCACCCTGTAGAGCTGCTTTTACGATTTCCGATGTTTTCCGATGCCCATTATTTTCCTAGAAGTACTGTACTATTAGGCCTCGTTCAGGGAGACGCGGTACGTCACACGGGGCGACAGGCAATGCGGGCAATACATTAAAAATATATTTGGAAATAAGCGATAAGTATTTTTTGTTTTGTTTCGAAATGTTGTCCATTGAGAACCTAAGTCTGTTGAAAAGCAGAGAAAACAAATAAAGAGAAAATGTTTTTTCACCCTCAGAACGCGGCGAAACTAAAATACCACATAGTAGCGATGCACACGAGCGAGACGCCCTACCAGTGCGAGCAGTGCAGCGCCGCGTTCGGGTGGTACTCCTCACTCTACAGGCACGTGCGCGAGGTACATTACAAGGTAGGTCACCCGACCAGGCGCCGACGTTGCTTAAGGGTTGCGCGACAGCACGCCGCGTGCGATCGCGTTCCGTCTATCTTATATGTTCCAGCAAATGACGTTCCCGAGTGACAGAAAAGGATGGAGCGACGGAAAAAGGCGATCGCGTGCGGCCATGTGTAGTTCAACCCATAAGATAAGAGTTTTTTGCCAACTAGCTGACCGTAATCTTAAACTATACTGCATTCCAAATAAGGACGACGAGATTTTCCGATTCCTATTTAGCTTTCTGGCCAATTCTGATAAGCAAATATAATGTATTTATCAGAAAGATGTACTAACCGATGTCTTGGACGTTACTAAAGCTGTTCTTAGAATAAGTGAGAGGAAGTGTTTCAAATATCTGTTTCTGTAATTAAAAATGGCCTTAAATTTTCGTTGCTATTTGGAATGGAGTATAAATAGTCCATAAGCTATTTCTACGGATCCTATCTTCTGCGGCGCAATCATTTCATTATGAGAGTTACAGAAATATATTATACTAGTGTTTACCCGCGACTTCGTCTACACAAATTACATAAGTACCAGATTTTAAGTCAGATCATAAGCTATCAAACAAAAAAAGTTTCATCAAAATCGGTTCAGTAGTTTTTGCGTGATGCGCGAACAAACAAACACACAAACAAACAAATACACAAACAAACAGACGGACACAATTTCTAAAAAAGGTTGATTTCGAGTCAGGGATTCCTAAAAACCATATCGTAATTTTTTTTTTGTAAATATCTTCAATGTACAGACACACTCCAGTTACATTTTTATAATAGTTTAGATTTTTATCGTTATTTAATTTCAGATGAAAGTGCAACCGAAGAAATCGAGAAAGAGCAAGAAACAGGACATTCTGCCACAACTTGTCTTACCTACTTTACACCCGCCTGTCACTTTTAATCACTAACACTTAGTTGAGTATAAGATTCTAAATGAAACAAAAAATGTGATTTGACTGAAATTTTTAGTATTATATAAGTTTTAGGCCAAATGCGGATAGCGGACAGTCCGTGGCAGACTTTTACACATACTAGCTGACATTCTGTGGCAGACTTTTACACGTACGCTCTTTTTCTCAGTCGAGTAAAAAGTATTCCAGTCTTTAAGTTGAAGCAAAGATTTCAGGGACAATGAAAACCGCATCTAAATCGGTTGAGTCGTTTTTCCTAGAATTTATTCCGAATTAATAGAATCAAATATGTGGGTTCCGCTCGGAATAAAAGATCTGTCGCGAATTATCAGCTCTTTTCCGCTTGGCTTTAACTGAATAGATCTGTATAACTATAATTATAATATAAGTTTAAGATGAAATTAAGATATTTTTAATAAAATAAAAATATACATGAATAATTTTTTTATTGATTTCCTAATTTATTCCTACTTAATTTAATATTTACAATGAAATTATATACAGACACTTTTAAGGTAGGTATATTTCGACGGGCGCCATGACTTTTCGTGTTTCCATGCTTGTAAGGAGGATTGGTATCCATCTTTTAAGTTAACCGTAGTGGTCCAGTGGCGAGTAACCTTGCCTGCCGTGCAGGAGGCGATGGTTCGATCCCCGTCCAGGCCGACTCGTACCAATGAGTTTTTCGGAATTTATGTACGATTTGTAACACCACTGGCATTTCGGTGAAGGAAAACATCGTGAGGAAACCTGCATGCTTCAATTTCGAGGCATGTATTGTACCCACTGTCCATTATAAGTGGCGACGGGCTCACCCCCCGTCACACTGGACAGTTTTGGTACTACTGGTGAAACGTGGATGTTCTGAGGTTTCAGAATATCTCTGACTACCCCCTCGGGGAGTATAGTCGTGAGCATATGCTTAAGCTAATAAAGTTAATATCCATGCTAGAAACTAATCTCTATGTTTTTATGTTTTCGTTAAAATATACAGTTTCAATGCTAGGATTAATTTAATATTTGTATGGAAATCTTTGAGGCACTGTAACTTTAAAACTAAGTATACCTACATTTTAACGAAAATCTGACTTCATACAAGCATAGAGATTAGTTTCTAGATTGTTTCTGAAAATTTACATTTACTTTAATTGGCTAGTATCGAAATATAACCAAACTTCGTTTGTATGGCGCGCGCACGAATTATATCCCCTTGAGGTGGTTTCAGTCCATACAAAACTTTGACGCAGAACACGCGTAGACGGTATTAATAAAAGTAATATTTTACATATGAAAAAATAGTTTTGAAAATCTAGATTGCGAAATTTTTTATTTCATAGCTTTATTCGCTGGGTGAATACAATAACGGCACAATTAAAAAAAAGTGATTTCGAGAATATTGCGTTTAAAGTTGCGTCGAATGTACTACGCACGAACAGATTTAAGTGACACTAGTGCCATCTATCGGGAAACCCTGTGAAGTAGCAAGTTAAGTCATTATTGCATAAATAGAACAGTTGGCGCAGAGCATGAATCCGCATCTAACTCGAATTTGCCAAATTTTGACTTGTGCCGTTATTGTATTCACCCAGCGATCTTCGTAATTATATAATAAATTGTAAATGTTATTTGAGACGCGCAATCTAGATTTTCTAAGCTATTTTTCCATATGTAGAACATCACTTTTATTAATACCGTCTACGAGTGTTCTACGACAAAGTTTTGTATGAAATTGACAACTCTGCAACCACACTGCATATCTTACGAGTAAGGCTATCTTTAAACAAGTGACATTCACTCAACCGTTTCACCCTGACCATCATATAACGCCCTGATCAACCCCAACAACTCGCTCAAATTGCTACCAGTCTTAGCAGAAACCCCCACCGCCCCTAACAGCTTCATATCTTCGAACCCCTCCCTCCCGGCTGGCAGATCGACTTTGTTGACCACTATTAGAGACGGGCGTGTTGTCAGTTGTTCATTATAGTTGGTCAACTCGTGTTGTAATGCCTCATACTGGTTGTTCGGGTTGTCTGTGCCGTCTAGGAGGTAAATGAGGCCTCGGCAGCGTTCCACGTGCTGTAGGAATTGGATGCCTGTGGATAAATCATTATTAGGTTAGTTGATAAATGAATGCATTCTGAAAAAAGAATCATCCAAATAAGTCAGGATATGAAGAGGTAGCATAGCATATGCTCACGACTATATTCGTATAAGTCGTTTCGCTTCGACTCTGCGCCAGTGGGAATTGAGCCTTAGTTAGCTTACCGGGTTCCGTACCCAAAGAGTGAAAACGGGACCCTATTCATAAACCTATGTTATCCGTCCGTCCTACCTATTTAGGGCTGTAACTTTTGAATATAGTCCATTCATTTTAGAGTTTCCTTGTATGGACACCCTAAGAATAATTCATCTATCGCTGAAACTTTGCAGTGTGATAAAGTAAACTATACAGGTTACGGATTACAAATAATCTAGGACCGGAAAAAAAAACAACCTAGATTATTTGTAATCCGTAATCTGTATACTTACTTTACTTTATCACACTGCAAAGTTTCAGCGATAGATGAATTATTGTTAGTGTCTAAACACACTATACCGAAAGTACGCGACCGAAGATCCGCGGCTGAGTTTACGTTCCGACCATGTTCCGACGTATTCGGGTAATATGACACACCATAAGCGCCGAACTTACGCGGCAGAAATTCAGTTGCGTAAACTTGCGTAACTTTGTTCAGTCCCCGCCCCCGGATTTTCGTCGGCAATCGAACCGAACTTCGGTCGCGTAAACTCGCGTATAATGTGTGCACTACAGACTAAGTTGCCGCTGAACTTACGCCCGACCGAAGTTCGGCTGTACGCTATAACGCAACGTAATTTCGGCATAATGTGTCGTCGTTCATTCAAATAGCATTGCTGGCGTAATCGTGCCGAACTTCGGTCGCGTACTTTCGGCATAATGTGTTTAGACACTTAGGGTTAGGGAAATTTTCACAAAATGTGCGTTATTATCACGAATTTGCTAACAAATAACAAAAAATGTCAAAAAGTTAAAGGCCTCCGCACATTGCAGCGATTTTATCGAGCGATAATATTTTGCTGAAGTGGGACTGGGCCGGACATGTCTGTCGCATGCATCCCGAAAGATGGGCCAAAATCACCACAGACTGGGTTCCCCAGGATGGTCACTGGCGTCGAGGTAGACCGAGAAAAAGGTGGAGAGATAACATGGATGCCTTCTTGGAGAGTTGGCCAGAAGTTGCACACAACAGAGAGGATTGGAGAGTAAAAGGGGAGGCCTTTGCCCAGCAGTGGGACATTGAAGAGGCTACGTAAAAAAAAAACATTTTGTATGGGGACGCGCGCGATCCTACAACACTGCCGCGATATTATCGAGCGATAATATCGGTGCGATTTTGTTCCGACGCAATCTCCTTAGACCGCATTTAGTGGTGGGGCGCATGCGTGACATATCGCTCGATAATATCGCTGCAATATGCGGAGGCCTTAAATTTAAGAGGGGGTACAATCTACTACCTCATACAAGAAACTAGTTTTTATCAACGTTTTTTCTTCTCGCTCTATCGTAAAAACGGTAATACATACAAGCATCAAACTTGGTGTGATTATAGAGCAAACTCTACAGTATAACGACAAATATTAAAAACCGGCCAAGTGTGAGTCGGTCTCCCGCTAAAGGTACCGAAATTCTGTCCAGTGAGCCCGTCGCCACTTGTAATGGACAGTGGGTACGATACGTGCCTCAAGTCTAGTCCGGGAAAAATACGGTTTGAGATTGCATTAAAGACACTTTAGTAAATTGTGTTTGAACGAATATCTGTATTTGTTTATATAACACTTTTTTTCAGATTTCGTGGTTATACAAGCTCAGGAACTTGTGAAATACCTAAAAATCGATATAAATGTACAAAGGGCAGGCTTTTTTCTGGAGATATTTTTTCCGGTATACCAGCCAAAGGGACAGTTAATTATCACAAGGCAAATTTAATGTGTACAAACAAACAGTAAATAATTAAGTTTTGAGGTTAGAATTTCTTAAGACTTACAAAATATTAAATATCTACTCAAATTTACGATATTAACCGGGGATTATTATTGTTACAAGTAAAACGTATTGAACGAAGCCGTCCTGTACAAAATCACCAGTTTTCCATTTTTTGTTCATACCTAAATTTAACGTTTTGTAAATGTCTTAATTATTCAATAATACAGAATAAAAAACCGGGGATTATTGATAATTTATGTTTTCCAGGTACGTATCTACTATATTCCAAAAGAATCCCCTAAAGTGCAATTAATGCAACCTACTCCATACAAAAACACGTAGATTTCCTAGAGTAGTCGGGCTACTTCCCTCGGTGCGGTAGCCCGACTCACGCTTGACCGATTTTTTAGATATATCATCCATCACACAATCCATCCCCTTTTTCTTATCAAGCATTATATGCTGACGAAATCATCGGACTTACCTAATCCATAGTTTTTGTGTGAACCGGGAATCAAACCGGGTAAGTCGGCTATCGCCACCTGTTCGTAGTCATCGTACGGTATTATACCTGCAAACGAAAATGATCTTTCTTATTTATTTAAACAAGGTTAATTATGCAGTCTTTTTGTAGGCAGGAGGCAACTTGACACATCATCATTAAAACTGTGTCGTTTGCTCCTCATATCGAGATATGATTATAAAATTACTAGGTCGCTTCGCTCGCTCCGTACTAACGATCAGCTCAAAATGATCTTACTTCTCTCGCTACTTAACTAGGGAGCTATCTCAAAATTTCAAACTTGCTTCCCTCGCTCCCTTCTCAAAAGTTTTTAAGCTTGCTTCCGTCACTCCCTTCTAAAAAAATGTTGCAAGCATGCTTCCCTCTTAGAAAAGATTTCAAGCTTGCTTATAACTTCCTTATCTGAAAACATTTCAAGCTTGCTTCCTTCACTGCCTTCTCAGAAAAGATTTTAAGCTAGCTTCCCATCACTTCAATCAACAATTGTAATAATTTTAAATTCGACTAAAATTCGAATTATACCACATGAAGCAATAAATGATTATGATTATGATTATGATTATGATTATGATTATGATTATTATTGTACACCTAAACTGGTAAGCTATGGAGATACAATGTAATAATATACAATTAAGATCTTTTTTAAACCTGTAGTTATGCAATAAATGAACTTTGAACTTTGAACTTTGAACTTCCTTTTCCGAAATATTTCAAGCTTGCTTCTCTCACTTACTTCTCAAAAAACATCGCAAGCTTGCTTCCCTCGCTCCCTTAAAATTAAATACACATTTCTACCACTCACCTATATGGGGCCTCAGCGTGGTGAACGGATAGGGCGCCACATTGGGCCTGGCGCGGGTCAGGGCTCTCAGTAAGGTACTCTTGCCCGCGTTGGGGAAACCTATGAGCCCCAGGTGGGCCATCGATCGCACTTCCAGCACGTATGCGTTCGTTTCACCTACTGCGCCTAGTTCTGCTATAGAGGGCGCCTGTGAAAGATATTCATTATCAGTCATTGATTTACTAGTTTATGGACGCCGGGTCTAATACAAAACGCTTGAATAAAGTGTCCAATACGTCACGCGTTTTACGAAGTAATGACGGACTTCAGTTGGTACATGTACCGTCCGGCGTACCGTCTGGCGGTTGTGCGCCAAAGATGATCTGCTTCTATTGGTCGATTGATTTTGCGCCTGGCGCATGACCGACATCATTAACATTAGGTCATTAGATTGCACGGCAATCAATTTTCCCTTTAATGGAGTAGTCATAAAAAGCCGTGGTGGTCCAGTGGCGAGTAACCTTGCCTGCCGTGCAGGAGGCATGGTTCGATCCCCGTCCAAGCCGACTCGTACCAATGAGTTTTTCGGAATTTATGTACGATTTGTTACACCACTGGCTTTTCGGTGAAGTAAAAACATCGTGAGGATACCTGCATGCTTCAGTTTCGAGGCATGTATTTGTACCCACTGTCCATTATAATTGGCGACGGGCTCACCCCCCGTCACACTGGACAGAGTTTCGGTACTACTGGTGAAACGTGGATGTTCTGAGGTTTCAGAATATCTCTGACTACCCCCTCGGGGAATATAGTCGTGAGCATATGCTGGAGTAGTCATAACGTTGATTATAATAAGCAAATGGTTTCATGTACTATCGGGAATTGGCTGTCGGCGCGAACGAAGATAGACGAGCGGACTTATTTTCCTGGTCATACTGTATCTGACATGTCCTTCATTATAGTACCTACAAGTAAGGTAGTTACCTGTTCGGTGGCGGTGAGGAAGAACTTGTTGCCTCTCCCCCCCGCACCGCCCCGCGCCGCCACGAACATGACGCCCTCAGCGTTCAAGTCGCCCACCACCGTACCCGACATGTCTTTCACTATCGTACCTACAAGTAAGGGAGAAAGTTTATTGATAAAAAGCAGTGGCTATGTAAGAAGTGGATCTGTAGTGGATCTTGGGAGCTGTCAAGTCAGTCGCAGCGTAAAGCAGTGGTACCTACCTACTGCTTATTACTGCAAACAATTGGTGGGACCATAAAGGTATTATACCAGGAATAGAGGAACATACAGCTGAGAGAGTGAGATGTACCTAGGGGGACCACTGTATAATAGAAAGAGATACGCGACGCGAGGCAATAGAACCGTTTTCTAGTCACTAATCAATTTTTACAATTTGGTTTCCGTGAATAATTGGGAATCTAAAGTGAAATCGAGATAACTTTGTGAAATATACTGACACTACTTCATAAATTTATCCTCGATTTCACGTTAGACTCAGAATTATAGACAGTATTTGTGCCTGCGAATAGTCTCCAAAAAACATCCAAAAACGGTTTCATTTGACAACTCATGTTTGTTGCTCCATTCCTGTAAGGTATAATACCTTATGGGTGGGACCGCAAAGGGTCAAATGAACCAGTACAAAACTGAAGGTACAAGTTTGTAGCCGACCGCACGCAGCAGCAGCCGACGACGTGTCACTCGATGACACCTCAGTGTTGCCAGATCCATGAGTGTTTGGAGTGGCTACGAACCCAAATGGGGTTTGGAGGGGCACAATATCGGGCACAACACCTCGGATCTCCGGGGTCTCTACCAGAGGCATTCGGCAACATCAACAAGCTACTGGGCTTTCTGGAGGAACTAGGGTGGCAAGAGTAGTCATTCCCACCTCACGCAAAATAGGCGCTTCAGTCGTCGAGTTGCGGAAAATGAGCCCGCTCAACCAATACCAATACCAATGGGGTTTGGAATTTGGCATCGAGCTTTGCTGGGAATACAGTGGATTGGGTAGCGGGAATGTACGTACCTAAAGGAACGGGCACTACAATGTGAGCAGCGTTCTTGCCCGTGCAGTCTTTGTTGAATCCTCTCTCTCCGTGCTTAGCTTGTAACACGGACTTACAGTGGTTTAGACTCTTCACTGTATGCGTGGCCTGCAATCATTATAAGTTACACATAAACATTTCTGTTAATACAGGCATATGCTCACGACTATATTCCCCAAGGTAGTCAGATATATTCTGAAACCTCAGAACATCCACGTTTCACCAGTAGCACCGAAACTCTGTCCAGGTGACGGGGGGTGAGCCCGTTGCGACTTATAATGGACAATGTACAATACATGCCTCGAAATTGAAGCATGCAGGTTTCCTCACGATGTTTTCCTTCACCGAAAAGCCAGTGGTATTACAAATCATACATAAATTCCGAAAAACTCATTGGTACCTTCGATCAAAATAAAATGAATGGATAGTTTAAGCGAACATTTCAAACCAGAAAAATGAGGCAAAACAAATGAAATTTTTACTTGTCACTTGTATGAAAGTGCCCTAGATTTGACAGATAATGGTGCTAGTTTGTATGTACCAAGTGCACCAGTAGTTTGCTTCAACTTACCGCGCTTTAGGCCTATCCATTCATTTTATTTTGATCGAAGATTGGTACGAGTCGGCCTTGTTGAAGTTGCTGGCAGGCAAGGCAATGGTCGTGTGACCATAGAGTTTGTAATCGGTTGCCTAGCTATGTGTCTTGACTGTTATTCTTTGAACTGTCAACGAGTTTTGTTTTTCGTGTAAAAAACTTGAGAAGTGAAAAACATTTAAGATGTGTTTAGTGTTGTGATTAAACTAAGACAAAGTTCATGTGTCACTTCTGCGTTTGTGTTTAGCATAGACATATTACTCTAGCGATAGACCAGCTCGTTCAAACAAAGAACATGTCACACAAAACAACACAAAATGACACATTGCGGTCTGTCATTGCCATATTGACAAAGTGAACTCGGGAACATCAATCAGGTGCGTACACCTCATTCAAGTGGAACATGTTGCTTCTATGCAAGGGCAAGTCTATCGCTAGAGTTTAAGTCTATGGTGTTTAGAGACTATTTCCAAATCCTTAGTGCAATCCATCGACTTCCACACTGCTGCATACTACGCCAAACTCTGCTACCAGGTATCAGGTATTAGTTTTAACAGGCCTGGACAGGGATTGAACCATCGCCTCCTGCACGGCAGGCAAGGTTACTCGCCACTGGACCACCACGACGGCGAGTGAGATCGATGGCTTGTGACACATTTATTCATCAATATTTCTTTATGATGTTATCATATAAAACTATTGTCCGTAAACCAACTTTACAGACAAACATTTTTTTTGGTGGCATTTAGTTCCTGTTTCCATTTGGAGTGGATTTGGGGTATTCCCCCTACCCCCTCCCCGCCGCTGACTAACGCGACACTAAACCCGACCCCCACAAAACTCGTCCAGAAATAAAAACTCAATAGTATACTACTTTTAAAAAAAATTGCTGCCATCTTGGGTATTTGATGATTTTGCCAATGTCTAGTTTATGTAGCTAAAGTGCTTGACGTTGTACGGTAATTTATGTATTTGGTGACTTCAAGGATTGTTTTTCGAAAAGAACACAATCTTGAGCCACCACTGGAGCCCCGTTGTAGACCTGGGAGGGGGCAACCAACAATCGACGAGCGACGCGACCAGGGGCGGATCCAGGATTTCATGTTGGGGGGGGCCCATCGGCCAACTCGGGCCACGTATTAAGATTAAAAGAAATTAAGAGAGCTCATTTCTTTACTCGGTCTCAAAATTCAGAGGTTCGTGGGGGGGCCATGGCCCCCTGGGCCCCCCCCCTGTATCCGCCACTGGACGCGACTACCCAATAGCAGATCCACAACGCGACTCCTAAAAACTCAATGTAGAATACCTGGAATATAACATGTCCACCATGTCCGCCGTCCCCCCCGTCAGGTCCAGCCTGATCCTTGCACCAAACACTCAGAAACGATATACAACCATCGCCTCCGTTCCCGCCGACAGCTCTAACTCTCCGAGAATCAACATAAAACTGTACAGTACTCCGATTTGACTTAGGTTTCAGACTCCGTAAGGCTTTAGGAGTATATTCTTGTGAATAATTACGCGTTATTGAGGTGATGCGGAGGTTTTTTATTAGATTTATTAGACGCATTTTGTTTTTTAGGGAAATTTTATAGGTTATTTTCTTATTTTGGTATTTTGTGTCACTGTCAAGTGATGCGCTTTTTTGGCTTGTAAAAAAGTTTAGTAACAAGAATGGTGAAGAAAAGATTGTATGACGTTGTTTTTTTCTAGAGTACTGCAGGGCTGCGTTCAGAACCTTTGGGTGCTGTTGTTCTTCTCGCTCGCTCTTATGGGTAGAACGCTTTTCACCGAGCCTCGGAACGGCGTTAGGGCGAAAAGTTGCACTCGGAGTGCACTCTGGGCGCACTCTGGGCGTAGGTTCTGAACGCACCCCTGTAATATATAAAAATGTGCAATAAAAACACACAATTTTTTGTTTGCGCACGATAATGGAAACATGATGGGAACAAAGCCCATACAGCCAAGTATTATAAAAATTATGTTATACTTCAATCACCTTTCTGTTTCTGTCCCTTATTTTCCTTTCACTGTTATAGCGTCAAAGCCGTAGTCAAATCTCTCAAGTCATCGAAATAATTGTTTTCTTATTTATCTTATTAATTAGTCCAGAAGGCGTAGCATGTTGCTCGTGATACGCCTTTTATCTCGTTCGTTCGCGCTCAGATAGAAAGAGATAGCGCTGTATTACGGTGGCATGCTACCCATGCAGAAGGCGTAGCCGGCGGATTTATCACGCCTTTATCTCGTTCGTTCACGTGCAAATAGAAAGAGAGCTATCCCGACCGTCACTCTCTTTCTATTTGCGCGCGAACGAACGAGACAAAAGACGTGATTCAGCCGTATCACCTGCACTCGTAGTATGCTGCACGTGATACGGCTGTATCACGTCTTTTATCTCGTTCGTTCGCACGCAAATAGAAAGAGAGCTACGGTGTGATAGCTTGGTGATAGCGCTGTATCACTGCGGCATGCTAGCTATGCTGTATATGTATACTCTAAGCGTATCACGTTTAGCATGCTATGAGTGCAGCCCACTACACGTGATACGGCTGTATCACGTCTTTTGTCTCGTTCGTTCGCGCGCAAATAGAAAGAGAGCAGCAGGGCCGGATTATGCCATGCAGAGGCCCCTAGGCAACGCCAGTCCCGGGGCCCCTATATCCATAGGCGTCGCAATGATTTTTTCCTATGGTCGCAGTAAAATAACCACCAATCATACAACATAGGTAAAAAAAACACTAAAATGTGGAGCGAGCGAAGCGAGCTCGAGGTTTTACTACAATATTATAAAGTCGCTTTTCGTAATGCTATCTAAATTTTACTGCAATAATTGCAGTGAAATTTCCAGCTTGCTTCGCTTTTTATGAAAAATAAGAGACAACTGAAATACAGTTCTCTTATTTTTCCCTGCTCTTATAATTCCTTTTAAGTCTAGGGTGGGCCTAAATCTTTGAGTTTTCACTTATTTTTCTTCCGAGCCACGGGGCCCCTCGGCGGCGCTGGGCCCATAGGCTGGAGCCTACTTTGCCTCTATGGTTAATCCTGCACTGGAGAGCAGAGGTGTGATAGCGCTGTATCACGGCGGCATCGGCATGCTACCTATGCTGCATAGCTAGCATGCCGCAGTGATACAGCGCTATCCACACCTTAGCTCTTTTACTATTTGCGTGCGAACGAACGAGATAAAAGACGTGATACAGCCGTATCACGTGTTGCATGCTACCAGTGCAGGTCACATTCAAGTCTGTATCATCAGTAAAATGCAGTAAGCTGGCATAGGTCATAAGAATAGTTAATTTTATTCCCTTCATGGTGAATTCTGCAAGAAGCTTGGAAAAATAAAATATTGGCGAAGTCAATTTTATTTAGTTTATAAAAAAAATATTTGCTATGCAAATTGCAAAGTTGAGTTTAGTTGTTTTTTGGCGCGAGTAGAGTAGACTATTGAAATCTGAGCGCCGACTAGGGCAAGGAATATACTAACTAGGGTTTCACAGGTACGAGACAAAATAACTTTGCTGCCGAGCGGAACACACAACTTTTCACCTCACAAACACGAGGAAAATGCATGGCTGGATGCAAGAAAAAAAAATAAAAAAAATATTTAGGCGCAATAACAGTGGACTGGTATAGAAAAATATTGAATAGAAAGATTTAAAACCTCTTTCCATGGTAGCCATTGAATATGATGAGCGTAGCGGATAAAATGCACTTTTGCCATTGACGTAGAATACTATGGACGCTGGGTCTAGCACAAAATTCTCGAACACAGTGTCCGAGACTAACCTACACAAACCAATTCTGAAATTCTTTTTCATTTTGCTTGCGTAGTTTTTACCCCATCGCGGCAAAGCGTGCACCGCGCGCACTCTCGTGCGCGCCGCGTCGTCGACCGTTGAAACAAAGACTGTCGCGTACTTAAGTGTCTTTATACGTTTTAAGTCTCTTTCGAACACTTTTGAGCGCGGACCCTTCGACCAGAGAAGTCAATGACTTTTGCCATCGACCTAGAACTCTATGGACACAAGGGTCTAGTACAAAATTCTCGATAAAAGTGTCCCAAACTAACCTTATAAAAAATATTGGTATGCATCATAGTAATGTAAACAAACTGAAAACATTGCAATTGAAATCGTATGAAGCTAGTCACAAGGGTTAATTTTGCTTACACCTACTTAACACCATATGCAGCTTCGACTGGAGGTGAAAATGAACATCAAACATGACAGACGTAATGGCGGACGCGATGACAGATAATCAATAAATAAAATAAAAATTAAATATTATGTTCGTGAACAAAATGATACTTCTAAATGCTTCTTAATGATAAAATAATAGTTTGCTTACTGAAAATAGGATACACCATCACATTTTTTCACTTTTCTTTGGTAGTTTTTACATGTTTTTACAACACAATACTTCATCATGAACTCGCGCGTGCTCAGACGATCAAACAAAGACTGGCAAGAGACTACAGTGCCTTTTTGAATTGTACACTTCTTTTGGTTCGGACACTTTTGAGCGTGGACCCATCTTCCATAGTGTTCTAATTCAATGACTTTTGCACTCAGATTTCGAATGATAAATTGATTCTTTCCGAGCGGAGCTTGTGATGTGAAAAATTTATTAATATCAGCAATTTTAACTTTATTCAGTTTATTCCTTAATCACTTTTATACAAAAACAGTTCTGTTTAATTACACCCTAACTTTACCGTTAATATAAGCCGGCGGATTACCAACAGGCTTTAAATTTTCATCTTCCATATCTTTAAAAGGTATCGGTTCATCGAATTTGTATCTCTCAGCTATTTTAGGTAATTTCCCGTAATAGTTCGGACTGCTCATTTTGTAGATTTCTCTAGTTGGAATCATGGTACCATGTTTTGATTGCTTGTCTTTTCCCTTTGCCGCCACGGTAACGTCTTTCGTCTTTAATTTATTATTAGTTTTCTGTGATGTGATTCCAGTATTATCGTTTTGCTTATTGTCATCATAATCTCCAATATTTTCGGTTCGTGCTTTTAATTCTGCTTCGTTAGTTGTTTCTTGATAATCATCGTATTCTGGTGTATTTGTTTTTAATGATTCCTTATTTTTAGCAGCCATTGGTCTTACTGTATTGAATGTATTATCTTCTTGTGTCCGTTGTTTAAATCTGATTTCTTTTCGAGTAGTCAGAGTTACAGATTCATTACTTTCAAATATATCTCGTTCTTTTTTAGGAGCCACGTAATCTTCGTAGCTATCCTTCTTTTTGTCTGAAGACAACTTGACTTTAGTTAGAATATCATATTCCATGATTTCATCATTTTTGTCTTCTTTTGCTTGGTTTTGTACTGGCTTTCTTGGTCTTTGGTTGTTTACTTTGCCATTAACGTGCATTTTTTGTTTTATTTTAGGTTTACCAACTAGTTTTGGCTCTTTTTCGTACCAGTCATTCAGTCTTATAGCATATTCTATAGGTCTTTTTACCAGTCTAGTTAATTTCGCATTAGCATTGATACTACCTTTTTTAAGGCCTTTATTGATTTTAGGTTTTAAATCTCTCATAAGTCTTTCTTTAACTTTTTCAACGAGTTGTTCCAAATTCACTTGGACGGTTCGTACTTTTTCCTTTTTTGCAGATCTTGGACGTTCTTGTATATTCTTCTGTAGTTCCAGCTTTCCCTTATTAACATATGTTCTTGGATTTCGCAAAGCGTCCTCTCTTTCCATTTCTTCAGTTTCTGACTCAGATTTTTCAACAGTTTCTGTTTCTACGTTAACATTCGCATATTTATTTTCCTCATATTGCTTAGATTCTTCATCTTTCTGCGTTGCATCAGCGTACTCTGCTACATTACCGGCGCTACTTTCTTCCGAAGATTTGTTCCTCACAATCCTCATTTCATATTCTTTAGGTTCGAAGTAGGCTGGTTTTGAAATCATGCGTAAAAGTTCTTCTGATTCTTGAGAAGGTTTATGCAAGCTGTCCGGGTCTGTTTCTTCAGTTTTTGAGACTGACTTGAAGCTGTTGACTGGTTGGTTGTGGTTGTTTTTGGTCTTGGTCACTAGGCCAGACAGTTGGTCGGCCAGTTCTGGTATAAATTGCTTGGTAAGGCTGCGGAAGTCATCGACGTTCGCCGCGAATAGCACGTGGCCACTTGCCATTGTGCTTATCAATATGAAGATACCTGTGAATTAGGTTTAGTCGTTTTAATTTTTCATTCACTTTATCTCATCCTACATTCAACGTGCTAAAAGAAACTTTGCTAGTATTGTAAGCTTAGATAACTAGTATTTATTTGGTAAGTAAAAGTCCTCCTCCTCCAAAGGGGAGGTCGTGACTTTATGTAAAATTGTAAATTAAATTGAAAATTGATCTGTCGATTGGATAGAAACGGACAACGGTTGAGATATTTTTGCGTTTAATGAGCGTTTTTCTTTTTTTTTTTTAATGCCGTTTTCTTATAACTCAATAGATGGCAGTAGTGTCTGTACGACAAACTGTCAAGCAAAAACTTCCTTTGCAATGTCACCTATAGACTAAAAAACGTAGAGATTTCATTCTCTTTGGTTCGGATTTGGAAGACGTCATCAAAAAAAATTGAAATTATTTTCGATTTCTTTCTTAGCCAAAAATACAGTCCTTTTTCGTTGTTTTTCAGAAAAGTAAACTATTCTATTCTATTTTTATTTATTGGCGTTTCCTTGTTAGATTTCGCCAGTGTCAAGTAGTTTGAGGGAGTGTCTATCCAATCTCGAGGATTGTTTTTGAGTAAGAACAACTGAGAAGGATTTTGGAGCCTCGTGGCAGGCTGAGACGCGAACCACGCGAACACCACGCGAGAGACAAGTGTTCAAGGCAAACCCTGCAACGTGACTCTCTGAAGTAAACTAACAAACACGACAAAGTAAATGCTACGATACGAGTTTGATTAACAATGACATTTGACAGCTCAAGTTTTCTTATTGCCAGTTCAATTTCAGATTTTGCCTTATGATCAAAGAGTTTTTATATTTATTTTAGTCAAATTGTAGTCTTGTATCACCTTAAAGAGTAAATTAGCATAAGAAATATAGTTAAATATAATAAAAAAAATATGTTCCAAAAGATTTTTGTTTTTTTTTCACTTCACTTTTACCCTCATTTCGGGGAAAGATAATTTTTCAGTGTTTGACATAGATTCGTATAGACCGTAGCGTCATCTATCGATCTACTATGAAACGAAAAAAAAAACGCTCATTGTTAAAAGATTGTACTTAGGTACTGTAGCTGTCTGTATGAAGGTAGATAGCTAACAGTACCTACCCACCTAATTTAAAAATTGTACCTAATATAACAAATACTTAGACAAAATACTCACATACTTGTAAAAGATGGGCTAATAAATGCATTGCTCAAACTATCCTACCATTTCTTCAAAATGCATGAACAATTTTACAAAAATAATAATTAAGAAAATAATATTTTCGCATGTGAATATTTCAAAATGTTATAGGTAAGTACTTATGTTTATGAAAAAGTTATTTTCTGATACCGATTTTTATGTCCTATTTTATTACCTGAACCAATGGTGGGATTATTGACCAACTTATCTTTAGATACATCGACCTAGAACTCTATGGACACAGGGTCTAGTACTAAATTCTCTATAAAAGTGTCCCAAACTAACCTTATAAAAAATATTTTGGTATGCATAGCAATGTAAACAAACTGAAAACATTGCAATTGAAATCGTATGAAGCTAGTCACAAGGGTTAATTTTGCTTACACCTACTTAACACCACCATAGCAGCTTCGACTGGAGGTGAAAATGAACATCAAACATGACAGACGTAATGGCGGACGCGATGACAGATAAGTAATCAATAAATAAAATAAAAATTAAATATTATGTTCGTAAACAAAAGGATACTTCTAAATGCTTCTAAATGATAAAATAATAGTTTGCTTACTGAAAATAGGATACACCATCACATTTTTTCACTTTTCTTTGGTAGTTTTTACATGTTTTTACAACACAGTACGCCATCATGAACTCGCGCGTGCTTAGACGATCAAACAAAGACTGGCAAGAGACTACAGTGCCTTTTTGAATTGTACACTTCTTTTGGTTCGGACACTTTTGAGCGTGGACCAGCGTGGACCCATCTTCCTTAGTGTTCTAATTCAATGTTTAGATACCTCTATTTAACTATTCTCACACACTGGTGGGGTAAAATGCACAGGAAAAAAATAGTAAGCGTTGTGGTGAGTGTCGCCTTGGAGCGGCTGAATTTAGGCCAGCAATAACTTTGACTATATGCACTTGTATTGTAGATATTGTAGATAATAATATATTGTACACAGGTATTGTAGATAATAGGTTGATGTAGGTAACTGAAGATTAGGTAGGTAATTGTACTTTACCTATAAAAACATTTTTCACCTCACATGCTCGGAAAGATTCTATTTAAGTATCATTCGAAATCTGAGTGCAAAAGTGCATTTTATCCGCTAACGTGAAAAGAGTTTTTGAAATTCGAATCTGTCTATTCAATATTTTTCTATACCGCCAATCCACTGAAAATGATAACTATTTCATGTCACTGGCCAGCACGAAACAAGAACTTTTAGCAATTCACTTTTTTTCCTCGCTGTTGTGAGGTGAAAAGTTGTGTGTTTAGCTCGGTTGCAAAGTTATTCTACGTCTCGTACCTTCGGTAAGCTCAGGATTCTATCCCACCATTCCTAGAATCCTTCGCTTGCTCAGGTTTCAATACAAGTAACTACTCGAGCCAAAAAGCAACTTTGCAGCCTAGCATAACAAATAAAGCTATTGGTGCAAGCGCAGCTGTAATTTCTAAATGCCAAATTTCAAGCAGATTTTTTTTTTTCAAAAGAAAACTGCACATTTATTCAGTGAGTACCTAATTTTTTATTTATGTTATTTTAATAGGTAGATTCTTTAACATTACAAATTCTAACATATTTAACAATAAGTACGGTTTTCGTCCAAAACATTTTAATTAATTTTTAATTCTAATAAATTACATTTTAATGGAGGTATTTTTTCAGTAAGTACATTATACGTAACAATTTCTGTTGTTAATGTGTAGGTAATTACGCCGATTTCGTTTTGTTTGCACTCCTCACGACTCGAATGTTGTCTGGATACAGCTCTGAAAGAAAATGAATGATTTATTACCTTACCACTTGGTACCACCTAACTACTTACAGTCTGTCTATAAAGTCTTGGCAAAAAATTAGGGCGCCGTCTCCACGCAAGAACGTCAAAATCAAGAATAACCTGGCAACACCACCATACTAAAATGATTAGTTCCTCCATAGACATATTAGTCTATGAGTTCCTCAAACATTCATGCCACGACTTTATAGACAGACTATACTTAAGTATAGTACTCTCTATTAAGTCTGTGCTTAAGTACAACCAGCCCTAGTAGTATGCTACACGTGATACGACTGTATCACGTCTTTTATCTCGTTCGTTCGCATGCAAATAGAAAGAGAGCTAAGATGTGATAGCGCTGTATCACTGCGGCATGCTACTATACCTACAGGAAAATAATTCCGCTCGTCAATCTTCGTTTCCGTAGAGGAGAACCGAGTCCCCGACAAAACCCGAAGTCATCTCTGAATCGTCTCTGAATCTCGGCCTTAGTATTCAAAGAGTGCAAAGTCGGATAGCAGCGAAAACAATTAGCCAATAGCGGCACGGCATTGCAGGTGGCACATCCTGATTGGTCAATATAATTTCGCGCGCTATTAAAATTTGTAACTGCGCAGGTTATTGGTGAGGCATAAAAACCTTTTACTACTGCACCTAGGTACGTCTCAGTTTTTGTCGTTTTCTCGGGGTGCCATGTTGGGTCTACTGGGTAGTTAACTGGGTAAAGTAGAATTAAGGCCTCCGCACATTGCAGCGATATTATCGAGCGATTTTATCGAGCGATATTATCGACAGCGATATCGCTACACCTTACACACTGCAGCGATTCCGCGATTCGCGTCACGCATGCGCCCCACCACTGAATGTAGTCGAAAGAGTTGCGATAATATCGCGGCAGTGTGTGGGATCGAGCGCGTCCCCATACAAAATGTACTGAGAACAATTATCGCAAAATCGCAGCGATATTATCGCTCGATAATATCGCGGCAGTGTGTAGGATCGCGCGCGTCCCCATACAAAATGTACTGGAAATAATTATCGCAAAATCGCTGCGATATTATCGCTCGATAAAATCGCTGCAATGAGCAGATGCCTTTATAGTTCGTATACGGAAATTTTATAACTATCATAGACCTACCATAAGCCAACTCTCTGCCCAGTCGAGGCGAGAACTTCATGGTGCGACCAAGTCTTGGCGAGAAATACTTAGTTCTGCTGTCAATCTGCTCAGGGTCGGGGCGGTATCTGTAATTTTTTGCTGACTTCAGAAAAGTTCTAATTAGTTTCATAAAGGCATTGACATAAAAAATAATGGACGCCGGGTCTAGTACAAAATTCTCGAAAAAAGTGTCCGAGATTAATATATGTACCTAGTTAGTTACAAGGTGTTTCATAAGTAATAATAAATATTTAATATAAAAGAAATTAATTATTAATAATTGTACGTTTCGTGTCAGGATATTGTGTGTAAATAAATCGTAATATTTTGTTATACCTATACCTATTTACACACTTTTTTTTTTTTACTAATGTTCTAATTCTAATTTATATAATTTTTTTTTTTTTTTATTGTATTAATTAAATCCAAAACGTAGGTAGGTATGATTCTAATTCTATTTTTAAGTTTTGCAGTGCCCTAGCAGGGTCCATGTGTAGGTACTGGAACACTATGTAACATCTTATAAACCCATGGTTGCAATAAATTATTTGTATTTGTATTTGTATTTAAAACTCTTAAGGGGGTTGTTCAGACCGTCAAACTGAACAACTTTCTCTATAGGACCAACATTGAAATCGCGAAAAAAAATATCTGATATCCCATATACCTACATATATGGTGGTTTATAAAAAAATGTTGATATCTTACTATCCTGTAATTAGTCCGTAAGTTTTCCTAAAATGAATAAAATAAAATATTTTAGCTCTAGTCGATTTGTAGAGTATGAAACATCATTTTTTTTTCGCGATTTCGATATTGGTCCCATAGTGAAAGTTGTTCAGTTTGATGGTCTAAACCACCCCTTAAATGTTTATTTGTATTTTTGTAACACCTTGTATACAGGGTGAAATTGATATCATTAGCATCCTTTTAAACTAAGAGTCTACCCATCAAACTGAACAACGTTTATTATGGGAGCAAACCAATCGGAGCAAAAAACAAATCTGCTATCCCATACATTTGAGTCGTGTAGGCAGCGGCGGCGGCGGCGGCGGCGGCGGCGGGTGCAGTTTAGAATGGGACAGCAGATTTTTTTTTGCACCGATTTGTTTGCTCCCATAGTAAAAGTTGTTCAGTTTGATGGGTAGACTCTTTGATATCAATTTCATCCTGTAGAAGACGCTAGTGTGAGGCTGTGAGGGGTCTCTTTAGGTACACATATTTTGTATCGAAAGAGCTCTGGTTTTCTACTACCGATTTGTGTTGAAGAGAAAAGTCGAGCTCGCCTCGCTCGCTCTGAGTTTCAGTTTTAATAACCGCACACATAATCCTGAAGAGTTCTTCACAGCAAGTCTTCTTCTTCTGCCTCGCCTTGTCCCGTTTACACGGGTTCGGCTTTCCCAATCCTGCCACGCCAAGGCCTTTGTTAGACATCTTGTTTGCGGAGTCCTAAAGCTTTCATGTCTCTCTGGACATTCGCTAACCAGGTGGTTTCAGGTCTCCCTCTTTTAGTTAGTATTTCTTTGTAGTTAGCAATGGAAAGGCACTTTTTAACTCATCACGTGACCGTACCATCTCAGCCTCGCTTCACCTATTTTGTCGGTTATGGGTGCGATCTGACCACAACAAGTCGTGTTGCTAAAATTTTCGACCTCACTTCGCTCGCTCCGTAACTTTTGATAGAGGTGCTCTCTACGTAACAACAGGGGGCGGCAACATAGCTCTGTGCCCTGGGCGACAAAAACCCACGCTACGCTACTACCACTAGCCACGGGACAGGGTGAACTGCGGCGCGAAAAGCGATTTTTCAATAAACTGAGCGTTGTGTCCCTCCCTACTAACGCAAGCACGCAGATTGAGAAATCGCTTTTCGCGTCGCGGTTCCCCTTGTCCCGTGGCTAGGCCGTAAGTAGCCCTGTCTTCTCTCTTGATTACCACTGAATAGGATAGCAGATGCAATACTTACGAGTCCTGATCTGGTGGTGTGGCAGGCATCTCATCTGAAAGCCGTCGTCCGAGTCTTGGAGTGAAGTCTACACTCTCGTATCTCTTGTCTTCGTATTTGCTCAAACTTCTTCCCAGTTTAGGCGTGAAGATAACTTTCTTTGTCACTGGAAAGAAAAATCGTTTTGAGTTTGACTTGGCGGAGGCACTGCCGTGCTAGACGCTGTACGAACTAATAACAACGCTAAGTCAAGCGCCAGTAGATACATTTTCGTGCGTATCTTCTGGCTGGCGTTGACGTTTAATAATAGTGTGCTTCAAGCTCCTATATTGAATAAATTATATTGACTTTGTCTTTGGCTTTTCGGTGAAGGAAAACATCGTGAGGAAACCTGCATGCTTCAATTTCGAGGCATGTATTGTACCCACTGTCCATTATAAGTGGCGACGGGCTCACCCCCGTCACACTGGACAGAGTTTCGGTACTACTGGTGAAACGTGGATGTTCTGAGGTTTCAGAATATCTCTGACTACCCCCTCGGGGAATGTAGTCGTGTGAGCATATGCTTATATGCTTATGCTTATCTTCTGGCAGAAGATAATTAAAGCGTGAAAACTTATCGTTTTGCAAGGAATTAATGTGATGTAATCCGCATTGTGCGTCAATCAGCACCGTGTGTGCTTCTACATGCGGTTTCATACAACTCCTTGCTTCACAAATGACGGACTGACGTCTGCTGCACCGTCAGTGCGTCATCGACTAACAGGTGCATAGAGAAGAACCAGGGTAGCCGATATAGCAACTGGGCGGGGCATATTGCTCGCAAAAGGCGAAGGCGGTGGGAACTCGTTGGATGAGGGCAGCTCAGGACCGGTCGTAGTGATTCTTGGGGGAGGCCTATTTCCAGCAGTGGACGTCTATTGGCTGTGATGATGATGATGACCTACCTTTCGTTTCAGGATCGTCATTGGCCTCGTAGAATGAAAGCTGGTCGTAGTAATACTTCAGCGCGTCGGCAGCTTCCAGCAGCCTCAGGAAAGTTTGTCTGCGGAGTTATACATGGAATTATAGAGGGTAAGTGGTCCAGTGGTGAGTAACCTTGCCTGCCGTGCAGGAGGCGATGGTTCGATCCCCGTCAAGGCCGACTCGTACCAATAAGTTTTTCAGAATTTATTGTACGATTTGTAACACCACTGGCTGTCCAAACATCGTGTGGAAACCTGCAGCTTCAATTTCGAGGCATGTATTGTACCCACTGTCCATTAAATAATGGCGACGGGCTCACACCCTGGCACACTGGACAGAGTTTCAGTACTACTAGTGAAACGTGGATGTTTTGAGGTTTCAGAATATCGTCTTTGAATAAAAAATCTGCTGTTCCATACAAAACTACGGACAACACGTACACGAGGTTGGCAGCATAGGCTTTGTGATCGAGGGGTCCCATCAGCCCCGTTTGGGTACGGAACCCTAAAAAGAAAAAGCATGAATACCTGTTGTCTTCTTCGGAGAGGCGTAGAGACCGCTTGCCTAACCTGGGACCGAACCAGAGACCACCTCTGTCACTGCGAGAACCTCTATCTATGCTGTCGTCCTATAGTTTAAAAAACATGTAACATGATAAACATTTATTTAAAACTAGAATTACTATATTAAAATAAAAATCGTTTATTTGTCTTTTTTACAGTAGGCGGTTTGCCTACAAATAATAAAAAAAAAAAAACATACGGGTCGAATTGAGAACCTCCTCCTTTTGTTGAAGTCGGTTAAAAACGACGATATTTTATTTAAAATATATGTAAGTACCTAATCCTTTCATTTTAAAATGTCTGACATAGAAAATATTAGTGAGACAATGAATGAATGAAAAAAAAATGAATTGAAACAGCACGGACCTGAAAAAAAGACGGACGTAATGTGACACTAAAAAGATGTGAAGCATGCAAGGTACTACATTTTCGTTTGTTCTACAAGGGACCTACACTCACACAGATGCACTAGCTCTAGGCGCAGGTCCGACACCCGTCACCATTATGTACCGCGTGACAGCACGCACACAAAAGAAATGGGTGCTTCACTGGTGATTAGACGAGATTACGTCCGTCTTTTTTTCAGGTCCGTGATTGAAAGCTCCTCCTTTTTTTATTTGAAACAGTTTGGTACGGGACCCTAAAAATGCAAGCAAATGGTTGCCTCTTGTTCTACAAGAGGCAACCATTTGCTGACCTTATGGGGTTGATATTTTAAATGTTGATCTTATTAACTGAGTGTTGAACTAGAGTGTCAATCCCACCAGAATCATAGAATCATAAGAAATTACCTTCATTTCATCACCGGCCACAACGAAACTGTATAAATTCAAAACTAACATAAAAATTACAACTTTATCCAACGAAAACATTTTTTTTTCCCGAAAAAAATGTGTACACCGTCAAAATTTCATAAATAAATATTTTTCTCAAAATGTTTTTTCTTTATGTTTTCTTAGTTTTTTTTTTCTTATTGTAGTAAACTCAGTAGATCTTAGATTTGCACTGATGTTAGAAATCTTTAGGGGTGGTTTATATACCAGGGCAAATTGAAACAATATGTTAATGAATGGGGAGCGACGGGTAAATAGGACACATGAGATTCCCATGGGGTATTATTTAAATTCTTCGCTAGGTAGGTAGGTACATTAGTAAAATGCTCTGCCCTGCCACAGAATAGATATCGTACCAGAGAAACCCCCGGACACTGCCAACAAAAAACAGAAATTTACAAGATGACGTCAGCACATGCGAAACGGAGTCTAGGGCTGCAATAACTTGTAACTAGTTTGTTTGACATTTCAATTACCTATGAATTTTATTATACGCCTTTAAAGGCAGAGCATATTGAACTGTTATAATATTTGTGAACAACTTCTTGACATTATGCGCATAATAAATCGATTTCTATTCTAAATAACTTTAGCTGCGTGCGGTACAATTCTCTCGATCGTCTATTCAAAAAATACTTTTTATCCTTCGTCCTGAGATTATATTCTCTTTGTTTCGAAAACATACATTCAAGCACTGTAACGGTACAAGGACATGCGGCCCCGGCCATAGAAAATATGCCAAGGGTTTTATACGGATGTATATTATTTTAAAATGTAGGTAATATTACATTTATCATTAAACGGACCCTTGAATAATTTTTTTCATGCTTATTTTGGTAAAAAAACACATTTAAAATATCTTAACTGTTGAAACACCGGTCATGTTCTGATACACCCAAGCAGTAACAAATGACATTGATATTTTTTAATTTCTTTTTTACTTTTTTGTTGTTGCCGTTTAATCATTTTTCTTTTTGAAGTAACTATACAATATTTGGCATTTATCGCCGGATCGCCTTTTTGGTGGGAGGCAGGGAGCGTGAATAATGTATCTTAAACTACCTATTCTTTCTTATACTGTGCCCATGGGTAACTTTTATAAAAAAAACTAAAAGTCATACCAATTTTTTTTCCCATTTTTTTTTTCGAAATCCTATAATTAACGACCTCCGGGAAAATATTCAATACCTTAAGGTTAACGGTTGTAGTCACTGAACTTGTTTTAAGATAGTGAATGAAAGAGGTTTAAAATTTCTTCCATATAGATAGGTATAGCTTTTCGTTTATTGACATGAAAATGATGCCACAACAAACAGCTGCTCGTTCTTGTTCGTGAAAAATCAATATTCGGTATCAATATTTATTCAAAGGTATACCTTAAATTTTACATATAAAGTAAAAAGTTGAAATTTCCGACATTATTCGGCCGTTTAGCATTTGAAAATGAAATAAGAAAGCAATATTATGTATAAAAATTAATAAACATTTTCTACCCGCCGCGAGCTTGTATGAAGCTGTTTTTCTGGTAGGATTTCTATTCGGTGGTCCTATGCGGTTCCAGTTTACGTAAATAGATTTAAGTGATTGCACTTCCTTGTTCTGTGCGATTCAATACAATAACGACTCATTTAAATATTTGGTTTCCCCGAATAAATGCAATGCATTATTAAGATGAGTAGGTAGTTATACATTTTTACCGTAGGCGACCTATTTTTTTGCGATGTTTTTGGGATGTAGGTCATTCAATTAAATTCAATCATAAACTTTCACTAACTGTACAAACACATTGTAAGATTTTGTATAATTACTTTTTCTATATTAATTTCGAGTAGTAAATCATTACATCATTTACAAAACATTGTATTGTCATGATACCAACAGGTAAATAATATTAATTAAATTAATGAAACTAGATAACATTTATAAATTTAAAGTAGATAAGTGCCTACAGTCATGCTAAAGAATATTTCATATTATAATACAATGTCAAAATATTAAACAAAGTTACGAGCAATGGGGGAAATATCCACCACAGGACTTCTAACGGAGACTGATTAAACTGACTGACTGATTGATATCGCAAAATACCTACCCAGGTACCCAGGTTTTATTTTCTAGCACTTTTAGTGAAAAAATGAGTAAATAAAATTACCTACTTATTATGGATAAGATGTAAATTGAAATAGTTAAGTAGGTAGTGCCTATTGCAAATTATTTCGTTGGTTGGGGAGGTAGGTATATGGAAAGACTGGAAAAGACAGACTATGCATTTTTTAAATCATTTATTTCAGAAAACAATATCCCAAACATTGGCATTAAATAAGTCAGTAAACTAAAATAAAAATTACAAATTTCAGTCTGTTCGAACTAACCCCGTCCTCCTCTAAGACTTAAAGCATTAAGGGGTAAATTGAAACAAATCGGCTGCCAAGCGTAAACGATTAGACAACCCCCTGTATCTGTCAATGAGACACAATTATTCTAATAATAGAACGGAATTCTGATTCCAGAGAAACTGATGTTTAGGATATGCTCGCGACTATACTCCCCGAGGGGGCAGTCAGAGATATTCTGAAACCTCAGAACATCCACGTTTCACCAGCAGTACCGAAACTCTGCCCAGTGTGACGGGGGGTGAGCCCGTCGCCACTTATAAATAATGGACAGTGGGTACAATACATGCCTCGAAATTGAAGCATGCAGGTTTCCTCACGATGTTTTCTTTCACCGAAAAGCCAGTGGTGTTACAAATCGTACATAAATTCCGAAAAACTCATTGGTACGAGTCGGCCTGGACGGGGATCGAACCATCGCCTCCTGCACGGCAGGCAAGGTTACTCGCCACTGGACCACCACGGCTTTTGTTTAAAAGAATATAATAGAAAGTAAGTCATAGCTTGTAGGACCCCACTGCAGGGCATCAACCTACTAACAAAATTATGGATTTTCTATCTGAGATAAATTAGTATTTAATTTAATTTTAATTTAAAGGCCTCCTTTCGCCGCGCGGGCCCTCGAAGCGCGCGAGGGGTATCAATTGAAATTTGAAAGCTTATAAAAATACGAGTTAATAAATATTTCTTTGAAACTTTGTTGAACAAAATTTTTCTATAAACTCAGAAAAACTGCTGGCCCATCGATATTTTCAAAAACTATAGTGAAAAACTCTGAAAAATATCATGAACATTAGAAATAAGGTGTAGGGATTTTTTTTTAGGTTGGAACCACCGACATATACGTTGGAACTAACTTGAATGGATTTACCAAAAAAGTCCAACCAGCATAAACTGATCTTCAGTTACTATGAGCCCTCATACTTAGTAAGTATCATTTTATACTGGTTATCACTTACGACCAATGTAAAATAACAGGCAGTACGGAACACTAAGTAATTTCCCGAGTCCTGACTCGCACTTGACCGTTTTTTTATACTTTAATTAGGTACTCAATGTTCAAACTAGGACGGAACTTCGTTTGTATGCAGCGCGCTCGAATAGGATGATGATGATGGAGCTGGTGCGGACGAAGTCGCAGGCAAAAGTTAGTCTCTCTTATACAGGGTGTTTCATAAGTAACAATAAATATTTAAAACTCTTAAGGGGGTTGTTTAGACCGTCAAACTGAACAACTTTCTTTATGGGACCAACATCGAAATAGCGAAAAAAAAATGTATATCCCATACCTACATATTTTAGCTGTAGTCGATTTGTAGAGTACAGAACATCAGTTTTTTTTTTCGCGATTTCCATATTGGTCCCATAGTGAAAGTTGTTCAGTTTGATGGTCTAAACCCCCCTTAAAGGTTTATTTGTATTTTTGCAACACCTTGTATACTGGGTGACACTATGCTGACACTTTTTAAGGGGATGATCAGACCATCAAACTGAACAACTTTCTCTACGGGACCATTATCGAAATCGCGAAAAAGAAATCAGCTGTCCCATAGGGTTGAGTAGGTTTGCAGTTTTGTATGGAAGAGCTGATATTTTTATCGCGATTTCGATATGGGTCACATACAGGGTTAAGGGACAGCTCTCCGCAAACTGAAACGGTGAACTCAGACCATCAAACTGAACAACTTTCACTATCGAGCCAACATCGAAATAGCGAAAAAAAAAATCTGCTGTCCCCGTACAAAACAAACTTACCAACTAGACTAAAATGTATGCCACAGCTGTTTTTTTTCACGACTTCGAAGTTGGCTCCATAGTAAAAGTTGTTCAGTTTGATGGTCTGAAGGGGGCTTCAGACCTTAAGGGGGGCCTTAAGAGAAGTTTATTCCGAGAGCGCAAAATGCGCGCTGCATACAAACGTACTATGGTGATATTTTCAATATTAACCAATTAAAGTCAATGTAATTTTTCAGAAACAATCTAGAAATGAATCTCTATGCTTGTATGAAGTCAGATTTTCGTTAAAATATATACTTAGTTTTAATTCTAGGATTAATTTTAGATTTGTATGGAAATCTTTGAGGCACTGTAACTTTAAAACTATACATTTTAACGAAAATCTGACTCCATACGAGCATAGAGATTTGTTTCTAAATTGTTTCTGCTTTCATAGACATTAATTGGTTAGTATTGAAAATATCACCATAGTACGTTTGTATGGAGCGCGCCAACGGTAATATACCCTTAAGTATTTCTAGGGTGTTTTGTTACACCCTGTATACAGTCTAAATAATATAGTACCTACCTACAATAATGCAAGATATAGTGGGCGTTGTATTATTGGCAAAGGAACTACGCATTAACTGGCAGGTGATATGAAATAGTGAAGCAAGCATGTTTTTATAGAGAAAAATACACAGCCCACACAAGGTCGACATAATAATGATACCTACATACAGGGTCCTTTTTAATATGCTGACACTTTTTTAAGAGGATGTTCTGACCATCAAACTGAACAACTTTCTCTATGGGACCAACATCGAAATCGCGAAAAAAAATCAGCTGTCCCATACATTTGGCTCGAGTAGGTTTGCAATTTTGTATGGAAGAGCTGATTTTTTTTTTGCGATTTTGATGTTGGTCCCATAGAGAAAGTTGTTCAGTTTGACGGTCTGATCATCCTCTTAAAAAAGTGTCAGCATATTAAGAAGGACCCTATATACAAGGTTATTACTTATTATACACCAAAAATAAGAATCTAAGCTCAAAACAATGACATTCGCGCAGTGCTAACACTGTGGAATGCTATACGATTCTGACTCAAGGTGTGAGTCATGAGCACTGCGGCCCATATGTCGCTGACCTACCTGGTAGGTCGTCAGCAGTTAAAGTGTTAAGGGGGTGGTTTAGCTAGATCATCAAACTGAACATATTTCGCTATGGGATAAATCATAAAGTTATTATACCTTACAGGAATAGAGGCAGGTGACATGAGTTGTCAAATGAAACCGTTTTTGGATGTTTTCAGGAGACTTTCTATAATAATTCTGAGTCTAACGTGAAATCGTGGATAAATTAATGAAGTAGTATCAGTAGGTATTGTACGAAGTACGTACATCAATTATCGAGGTCAGTCGATAGATGTTATTCCGCAGCACCTAGCTCAGCAGTTGAACATTGAACGCGGACATCATGCGACCTCGATAAAAGTGCATCGTACATAGGGCGCTAACATTACCTTTTAAGAGAATTTATACTATCAAAGCAGCGTTTGAATATACGTCGATACAACAGCATCTCTCAGCCGTTTCATTCCTGTCGGCCGTATCCGACTTCAGCACTCACATCATAGCAAGCATTTAGCATCGTAGCATATCATTAGCATTATCCTTAGCATAGCATACTAGCATTCACACTAATGTGATAGCACAATCATAGTAGCTTTCACAGGTATATTTCAAAAAATTATCTACGATTTCACTTTAGATTCCCAATTATTCACGGAAACCGAATTGTAAAAATTGATTAGTGACTAGAAAACGGTTCTATTGCCTCGCGTCACGTATCTCTTTCTATTATACAGTGGTGCCGCTAGGTACATCTCGCTCTCTCAGCCGTATGTTCCTCTATTCCTGGTATAATACCTCTATGGGATAAATAGCGAAAATCGGGGAAAAATTCCATCATCATCAGCCTATATACGTCCCACTGCAGGGCACAGGCCTACCCTCTAGGAAGGTGTTTTGGGCGTTAGTCCACCACGCGTGCCCAATGCGGATTGGTAGACTACACATATGCATCAGAATTTCTTCTTCTGCATATGCAGGTTTCCTGATGATGTTTCCCTTCACCGTTTGAGAGCAGTCGGTAGGATGTTCCATACTAAACTACAAAAATCTACTCAAGCTAAATGAGCTAAATGTGTGGGATAGCTTTTTTTTTGCGATTTCGTTGTTGGTCCCATAGTGAAAGTTGTTCAGTTTGATGGTCTCAACAAGTTCCCTCTTAAAAGTTTTAAATGTTTATTTTTACTTTTCTAACACTTTGTTTTTACTCTATATTTAAAACACCACAGCAATTTGGCGACCAATGCCCAGAGGTTGCCCAAAACAGGAACGTGTGGAAGAGGCCTTTGCCCAGCAGTGGGGTGAAATAGGCTAATAACATAATTAAATAAAACACCTTGTAGATATTATTTACTGCCCGAGGTTAGTAGGTAGGTATACTATTTTTCTCCTTGACGGAGGGGGAAAGCGGCAACTTCGTTTAGCGCAGCGCGGGACGAAAATTGACGAGGGGAGAAAAAGTATTAAACATGAACATTTAAGTATATTATATTAGTGGGTACGTGTTTTTTAACCAAGTTCATAAAAAGTCTCAATTATTATTCGTCTGCTAAGGTTTTTAGATGCTAAATAATAAAGGATGCTAATGATTACATGAACAACTTTTACTATAAGAGCAAACCGAAAGAAGCAAAAAAAAAACTCTGCAATCGCTCATGATTTGCTGTCTACTTTGAGGAATTCGATTGTGCAGCTCCGAAGCGCGTTATCAGATCTTCACAAGAACCATCCAAATAGGCCAAGAAATGATGATACTTTATGCACCAAAAAACCTTAGAGACGAATTGAGACTTTTTATGAACTTGGTTAAAAAAACGTACTAATATAATAATACTTAAAATAAGTTTCTATTTATGTTTAATCTTATTTATGTTTAAGACGCTGTTATCCCGTCGAGGCCGTTTTTTGAACACGAACGAAAGTGTTTTAAACTGTGTTTTAAAGTCTGAAATTAAATTATGTATTATTTAAGGATCGGGCGGATAGGCGACTGTTCTCAATTACACGATTAGATTAAGTTTACTAGATAGAAAAACATCCCAAAGTTACCCCTTTTTGTTATGTTTTTTCAATACTATGATTAAACTGCTGATATTTAACTTTTTATTCTTGTACATACTTAACTAAATACATTAAATATTTCTAGTGAACTCAGAAGAATTTTTAGCTTACAAAGTATTGGTTGGTCCCCAGTTGGTTAGGACATTGCAGGCTGAGTCACCTGATTGTCTGAAAAGAAAGATGATTCCGTGCTTCGGATGGCACGTTAAGCTGTTGGTCCCGGCTACTATCTCTGGTGGTAGTAGTCGTTACATAAAAACCAAGTCAGAGGCCGTAAGGCGGTTTGAATAAACTCTGACACCAGGGCTTGCAGCCCACTCGATAAGAAGAAGAACAAAGTATTTTGGCATTTTCTTTCAGTTCGGGATCCTTAGCGAGAGCCCGACTCACGCTTGACCGGTTAATTTGTTATTTTACTTTAGAATTTGCACTATAATCTAAACTCACCAAGTTTGACGCTACTAAGGTCTGCCACATACCTACAAGCGGAATCATTCCGGGCGGAATCAGGATTACGTATTGATTTGCCTTCTATTCTATTCTATTCTTAATTAATGGCGTTTCCTTGTTAGATTTCGCCAGTGTCAAGTGTTGAGGATATACTCATTAGATATTGTACGGTACAATAGGATATGGCGATCTCAAAGCCCCGTTTTTAAACAAAAACACACTAGAAACCGCCATAAAACGGCGGAGCCACGTGGCTGTCAAAATCGCAAGCCGACGACACGTCCACTTGTCCCCCCTCAGCCACGCGACTCCTTCGGAGACATCACACCCAATACAATATCAGCGCCATCAGTACGCCAACCACATTTAACACATCTATCTGTCAAAATTAGTCTTCTGTCTCGTTCTGTCGCGTGCAAATAGAAAGAGAGCGGAAGCGTGATAGCGCTATATCACGCTATCGCGGGTTGGCGTACTAGCCCCGCAGAGTTCCGTTACGGAAATCCGGATGTATGTGGCCGACGCGACCTAAGTAAGTAGGTATACCTAATTGCAGTTTTAACGATAGAGCAAAAACAAACAAAAAAAACTCATTGTAAGTTGGTAGGGTACGTACCTAAGCAATATTGAATCAGCCTACGCATTTGCGATTGTCTTAAATCCAAATACCTAATCGAAATTAGTTTTTCATTAAAATCCAATTTAAAATCGCTTCAACTCTAATGAGGCTATTGATTACATTTTATACTTAGTTAATTTTACGCAGCAGGATTCGTTGTAATTCGTACTTTTTTTGGGAATTTCCTATAAGTAGGTTTCTAGGGAAGGTTGTTCAGTATCATAGGTACAATCACCCTTTTAAGTAGTGCAACTTACGATAACACCGAGTTTTTTTTTACAATTTTTTGTCTTGGTGGTATGTTGCATAAAACATTTCACCTTTAACTTTTAAATGACAAAATTGTTAGTCTATTGACCGACCATCGCATACGAGACGGGACGGCAGGACTTTACAGTTAGGATACTGTATACTTGTGTCAGTTAAAAATGAGTAAGTACATATTTTTATTGTGTTTACAGGGTAAAAGACAATGCGGGATTTTCTATGGAAGGTGGTGCCTTATTTTTCGCCTAATTTTTTTGCGCGGCCAACCATCAGACTTGCATATTTTAGTTCAGAATAAAGTAACAAACAAAATTGTTATTCCATTAGTAAAATCATTTTAGGGTTTGACCCTAACAATAATTCATCTATAGCTGAAACATTGCAGTGTGATAAAGTAAAGTATACAGATTACGGTTGACAAATAATCTAGGTTTAATTTTTTCCGGTCCTAGATTATTTGTCAACCGTAATCTGTATACTTTACTTTACTTTATGACACTGCAAAGTTTCAGCGATAGATGAATTATTGTTAGGGTGTCCATACAAGGAAACTCTAAAATGATTGGCCTACATGTAGTTATCTCGAAGTATCTTGAAGTTGAAAATTTATTCATTACGTTTACTTCAAGCCTTTAATCTAAAGATTGAACAAATAAAACTTGTTATTACATGTAGATTCGAGTTACCTACATGTAATAACAAGTTTTATTTGTTACTTTATTCTGAACTAAAATATTCATGTTTGGTTGCTGGCTGCGCCAAAAAATAGACAAAATAACAAAAAGCGCCATTTTTAAGCATTGGCTTTTTATCCTCTTCCTTTTGTTGAAGTCGGTTAAAAATCGCACTCCTTAAGTATGATTTTTGAAAGTCAAATCAGTAGTAGAAAGATGCGTATCTCCATAGTTATTTTGACATTTTCAACTGCTGAGCTCATCGAATGAGATTCAAAAATCGAACTCCAGATCGGAAGCTTCATACGAGCGGGACGCCGCGCCGGAGACCGCCGCTAGACTCGTAAACACGCCATTTTGATCCATAAAACAATGGATTACAACTTTTTTCGCGAGTCTAGTGCCGTCTTCTAGTCGTATTTATTCATATGGTAGCAGTATTATTGACTACCCCCTAAGGGTTGAACTACACCACGTAGCACAGACGGAACGCGATCGCACGCGGCGTGCTGTTCCGTGCTGTTCCGTTCCGTCTAATATGCTCTAGCAAATGACGTTCCTGAGTGACAGAAAAGGATGGAGCGACCGCAAAATGCGATGCCGTGCTTCCTGATGTAGTTCAACCCTAAGATAAAGTACCTACTTATTATGTTGACAGTCGAGGCGTCGAAAAAAATATCAGTAAGCTGTTAGTCAGTGTTGCCAACTGGTATGTTAGACCTGTAGCTAGGTAGTTCATGAAAAGTTGCTAGATTGCCCAATTTTCTTTCATATAAAAGTTGCTAGAAGTAGCTAAACATCAAAATCCATTAAAACAACGCCAATTGGCCTATGTATTGATAGTATGAATGGTTAAACTCTGTTTTATTTTAAGGCTGTTGGTTTTCTTAATAAATAAATTAAATTAAATTAAAATCTTTGAAATGTCTTTTCATTTCTCAAAATATTATGGGTTATTATCATGTTATAGCATTGTTTGTGCTCATTATATTCAATTAAAGATTGAAAAATGTATGTATCGGACGTAAAAACGGATGTAAAGACAAAATCACAGTATTTCTGACTGTTTCCAGAACAAAAAAACAAGTAAGAAGGAGAGTGAAATTTAGTAAAAAGGAAAAGAAAATTAAATATTTTGCAATTTTCATGGTTTTTGCTTATTTATCGCTCCATTTTCGTTCATTTTTATGGCTCTGCTGGCTCGAAAAACTCGCAATCCCAATAGTTGCTAGAAAAAGTAGCTAAAAAGTTTAGCTACAAGTTTTACAAATTTGTAGCTGCCAGACCTCCGAAAATTGCTAGATCTAGCTACAAAGTTGCTAAGTTGGCATCACTGCTGTTAGTTGATAAACCGTTACTGTATACACGCACACAGATATCATTTGTATAACGCCTCACGCACACCAACATAAGAAATTTGCCACTTTTGTTTTAAACGGTAGAAAGGTGAAGTGCTATCTATAGACATATAGCTACGTTATCTAAGACTATTAAGACGGCCCGACAGCACAGTCTGTAGTGAACCTGCCTGCTGTGCCGGGGTCGCGGGTTCGAATCCCGTAAGGGACAAATATTTGTATGACGAATATGAATATTTGTACCCGAGTCATGGATGTTTGTATCTATATATTATGTATTCTATATAGTTGTCTAGTTTATCATAATACAAGTCCAGGCTAGATTCTGGAACTTTAAATGTTACTAGATAATTTGTGTGACACTGTCCAAGATATTATTATTACTTTATCTGAGTATTACAGGCTTCATTTTATTTTATGATCTCCTATTTTTCAGTTACACTAATCCTCACCACGCTTATCCTCAGCGTGCAATCTCTACCAATCCAAGAAGATGATCCAACGATCAACCAGAGAGACTTAAACGTAGTCTCATACATACAAAACTTTAAAACAATAATGTCCGACTACGTTACTTCACAGTACAGCAATCTAACAATAGAAGAAACCGAAAAAGTTAAAATAACATTAGAAGAATTCCTCATGAATTTCGCTAAAGATCTCCGCGAGGCTGTCGATAATAAGAATGAGGAAAAACTTGAAGAAATTCAAGATGGCGTCCCTGAACAGACGTTTGAAGAAATAAAGGATAGGATAAAGGCGGAATTCCCTGAAATAAACGAGGGGACGGCGCAAGAAATTGTCTACAGGTTGAGAAGAAATTTATTTGTTACCAGACAGAAATTGGATTATATTATAAGAAATTCTGAACAGGCTCAGTTCGAAATAGCTTTGGATTAGGTAGCTTAACTATCCGCCGAAGTGAACCATGTCGTATATATATATTAGACTTACTTATATATCAGAATCAGAACTTTATTTGTAAGAACATAGGTGCATATAATACAATACTACTTGTATTATAATATCTGTGACAATACACTAAAATCAAATCAACATTGTGTATTCAAAATAATATCATATCATGTATACAGAGTGAAATTGATATCATTAGCATCCTTTTAAACTAAGAGTCTACCCATCAAACTGAACAACTTTTAATATGCAGGAGCAAAAAAAAAAACTGCCTACACAACTCAAATGTATGGGGCAGCTGATTTTTTTTTGCTCCGATTTGTTTGCTCCCATAGTATAAGTTGTTCAGTTTTATGACTCTTAGTTTAAAATGATGCTAATGATATCAATTTCACCCTGTATAGGGTCCAACTTAATATTATGCTGACACTTTTTTAAGAGGATGATCAGACCGTCAAACTGAACAACTTTCTCTATGGGACCAACATCGAAATCGCGAAAAAAAAATCAGCTCTTCCATACAAAACTGCAAACCTGCTCGAGCAAAATGTATGGGACAGCAGGGGTCTAAGGGGACAGTTGATATTTTTTTCGCGATTTCGATGTTTGTCCCATAGACAAAGTTGTTCAGTTTGATGGTCTGATCATCCCCTTAAAAAAGTGTCAGCATATTAAGTTGGTCCCTGTACCTACTTATACAAGGTGTTTCATAAGTAACAATAAATATTTGAAACTCTTAAGGGGGTTGTTTAGACCGTCAAACTGAACAACTTTCTCTATGGGACCAACATCGAAATCGCAAAAAAAAAAAAATCATATCCCATACATAAATTTTAGCTCTCTAGTCCATTTGTATAGTAGGTACCTATAGAACATCATTTTTTTTCGCGATTTCGATGTTGGTCCCATACTGAAAGTTGTTCAGTTTGATGGTCTATACCACCCCCTTAAAGGTTTATTTGTATTTTTGTAACACCTTGTAGATAGGTAGCTTTCAGAAATCATTTTTTTAATCTTCCACCATCTTCATAGTATAATTTCTATAGTAAGCTCGTCAAGATACTTTCACGCTATGTGAGGTTCCACAGATTTGTAGGTGATTTGAGGACACAACATGACTGTTTCAAGTCAGGTCGCCTTTAATCACCTAAAATTTGTATGAATAAGTATAATATTATAATATTAGATATGTTTATACATTTTGTAACAATTATTTTCAATAATTGTGTAAAAAAATGTGCTAATTAAAAATAAAGTCTATAAAGTCTGTAGTTAACATCCCCTTAAAAAGTGTCAGGATATTAAGTTGGACCCACGGACCTGACAAAAAGGCGGACGTAATCTCGTCTAATCACGAGTGAAGCACCCATTTCTTTTGTGTGCGTGCTGTCACGCGGTACATAATGGTGACGGGTTGTAGCACCTGCGCCTAGTGCTAGTGCATCTGTGTGAGTGTAGGTCCCTTGTAGAACAAACGAAAATTTTGTTTGCTTCACATCTATTTATTGTCACATTCCGTCCGTCTTTTTTTCAGGTCCGTGGTTGGACCCTGTATAATTTATTTTATTCATCCGATTAGTCGGACGACTTTTTTTTTTTTTTTTTTTTTTTTTTTTTTTTTTTTTTACGTAGCCTCTTCAATGTCCCACTGCTGGGCAAAGGCCTCCCCTTTTACTCTCCAATCCTCTCTGTTGTGTGCAACTTCTGGCCAACTCTCCAAGAAGGCATCCATGTTATCTCTCCACCTTTTTCTCGGTCTACCTCGACGCCGGTGACCATCCTGGGGAACCCAGTCTGTGGTGATTTTAGCCCATCTTTCGGGCTGCATGCGACAGACATGTCCGGCCCAGTCCCACTTCAGCTGAGCTGTCTTGCGCCCCACGTCCGCTATGCCAGTTCTGGAGCGCAGTTCAGTGTTTCTAACACGATCGGTTAGTCTTACACCTAAAATACTGCGCTCCATCGCTCTTTGGCAGATCTTGAGGCCGGATTTTTGATGTTCAGTCAAAGACCAGGTCTGAGCACCGTAGGTTAGGATGGGCAGGATGCACATGTCGACGAGTTTTCGCTTTAGTGTTAAGGGAAGGTTGCCCTTCATAAGCTCCTTCATGGACCAGTAGCTCTTCCAAGCGTTTTTAATGCGTCTTTCAACCTCCTTATCCTGCCTATTCTCGAAAGAGACTATCTGGCCCAGGTATATGTATTCGTCGACGTACTGCATGACCTGCCCATCTACCTCGACCCTACGTTTGGTGCTGTTTGTCATAACCTGTGTCTTTGACATGTTCATCTTCAATCCTACCTCAAGACTCGCCCCACTGAGCTCCTGTAGCATGGTTTCAAGTTCTTCTGCAGAAGTGGAAAACAAGACAATGTCGTCCGCGAAACGCAGGTTTGTTAGTTTTTTGTCACCGACGTCGATACCCTTATTCTGCCATGATGAATTGAGTACACGGACGACTAATTTATTTTATTCGTCCGTTTATCAGACGACTAGCAACAGCCAATATTTAACGTGGTAGTTCAGACCATCAAACGTTGATGGTACTTTTATAGGTTTTTATAGGTCTAAAGTCTGCAAGTACCGTAACATACAACACAGCATAGCATAGCATAGCATAGCATAGCATATGCTAACGACTATATTCCCCGAGGGGGTACTCAGAGATATTTTGAAACCTCAGAACATCCACGTTTCACCAGTAGTACCAAAACTCTGTCCAGTGTGACGGGGGGTGAGCCCGTCGCCACTTATAATGGACAGTGCGTACAATACATGCCTCGAAATTGAAGCATGCAGGTTTCCTTACGATGTTTTCTTTCACCGAAAAGCCAGTGTTGTTACAAATCGTACATAAATTCCGAAAAACTCATTGGTACGAGTCGGCCTGGACGGGGATCGAACCATCGCCTCCTGCACGGCCTAGTAACCTTGCCTGGTTACTCGCCACTGGACCACCACGGCTTTCTTTAATGGCTTTCTGAAAATCCCTCATTGCCTACCTTATCTATCACACATTCCTAGTAAGCTGACATATTATATAGCCTTGTACTATAAATAATTATCTACCTAGAGCTAGACAATAAGAGGATAGTGCAACATCCACATAAATCTGTTGGTTTAAGGATGTGAAGACATTTTAACATTTTAAAACTATTTTTGAGTAATTAAGGATATAAATAATTAAAAGTAGTTACCTACCGAAGTAAAATCTCTGCGCGGTCTAGGTTTTGAATCATTATTGCATGTCGACTTATTCATATTTTAGGAAAATCTCGAGCTTGCTTCACTCGCTCCATGTTTTGGATCATATTATCACGGGCCGACCTATTTATATTTTAGGAAAATCTCGAGCTTGCTTCACACGCTCCATGTTTTGGATCATATTATCACGTGCCGACCTATTCATATTTTACTAAAATCTCGAGCTTGCTTCACACACTCCATGTTTTGGATCATTTATTATCACGTGCCGACCTATTCATATTTTAGTAAAATCTCGAGCTTGCTCCGCTCGCTCCATGTTTTGGATCAATTACCACGTGCCAGCCTATTCATACCTTAGTCAAATTTGAGTCTCACCACTGTCGGTGAATACAAGCAATGAACAACACAACGTTATAATTTGTCTAAACAAATCTAGTAACTTGATCGAATCCTAAAATTGGTTCAATGAAATGACGAAAATAACAAGTCAGTCAGCACGGACCTGAAAAAAAGACGGACGTAATCTCGTCTAATCACGAGTGAAGCACCCATTTCTTTTGTGTGCGTGCTGTCACGTGGTACATAATGGTGACGGATGTGTGGATGCGCCTAGAGCTAGTGCATCTGTGTGAGTGTAGGTCCCTTGTAGAACAAACGAAAATGTTGGACCTTGCATGCTTCACATCTTTTTAGTGTCACATTACGTCCGTCTTTTTTTCAGGTCCGTGTCAGTCAGTTCCTAGAAGTTAACAAATATTGTAAGACAATGCATTGTTTAGTTGCAATGGAAAATGTAATCTCAAAATTCAACACTTGCATGCGCGAGCGACACAAACAAGAACGTTATTTTCATTAAATTTGTTTAAGGAAATGATGAGATATCGTGTTGTGGTAACAACAAAAAGTCTGTGATAACAGACTTAAAAGAAGGACCAGACGTAATCTCGTCTAATCATGAGTGAAGCACCCATTTCTTTTGTGTGCGTGCTGTCACGCGGTAGGTACATAAGGTGACGGGTTGTAGCACCTGCGCCTAGAGCTTGTGCATCTGTGTGAGTGTAGGTCCCTTGTAGGACAAACGAGATTGTATTACATTGCATGCTTCACATCTTTTTAGTGCAATATTCGGTCCGTATTTCTTTCAAGTCCGTGGTTGTTATTTTAACATCCTCCGTTATTTGACCAAATCTGTTTTTTTTTATCATAACATCCAGGTGGGTATTTGGGTGCGTGAGTGCGTATTTCCTACACAATGTCTACGAATAACAATAACTATAGAAGAGTAACTCTAAACAAAATCGAAATAATTTTTGACGCCCAATGAAAAATGACAAGTTGTATGAGTTTTGGCGGCTAGGTACAGTTTTTACAGAACAAATTTCGAACCCGGTACTTACAGTTTTTTTGGTGCCACTTTTTGAGCTTCATTTAAGGCTTCCGCACATTGCAGCGATATTATCGAGCGATATTATCGACAGCGATATCGCGACACCTTACTAATTGCAGCGATTCTGCGATTCGCGTCACGCATGCAGGGCCGTAGCTAGGACTGGATTCAAGGTAGGGCATAGGAGGTTTAAGGTAGGGCGGAAGCAAAGAGCAGTTTTTTTGGATGAGATGAGAAAAAAACATACCAAGTCTCAAAACGATGGTGATACTGAGTTCCATTAGCCTACCTATCCCCTTCAACACCACTCAAAGGCTGGAGCGAGCGAAGCCAGCTCGAAATTTCACACTCCAAGACTCAAAACGGTGTTGGTATGCGTTCCATTAGTCTACCTAGCTCGTAATATCATAGGCTGGAGCGAGCGAAGCGAGTTCGAAATTTCACACTCAAAAACTCAAAACTATTTTCGTATGCGTTCTATTAGTCTACCTACGCTCGTAATATCATAGGCTGGAGCGAGCGAAGCGAGCTCGAAATTTCACACTCAAAAACTCAAAAGTATTTTGGTATGCGTTCCATTAGTCTACCTACGCTCGTAAGATCATAGGCTGGAGCGAGCGAAGCGAGCTCGAAATTTCACACTCAAAAACTCAAAACGGTGTTGGTATGCGTTCCATTAGTCTACCTACGCTCGTAATATCATAGGCTGGAGCGAGCGAAGCGAGCTCGAAATTTCACACTCAAAAACTCAAAACGGCGTTGGTATGCGTTCCATTAGTCTACCTACGCCCGTTATATCATAGGCTTGGAGCGAGCTCGAAATTTCACACTCCAAGGCTCAAAACGGTGTTGGTATGAGTTCTATTAGCCTAACTACGCTCATAATATTATAGGCTGGAGCGAGCGAAGCGAGGTTGAAATTTCACACTCCTAAGCTCAAAACGGTGTTGGTATGAGTTCCATTAGCCTAAACTACGCTCATAATATGATAAGCTGGAGCGAGCGAAGCGATCTCGAAATTTCACAGTCCAAGACTCAAAACCCGAAACCGACGAGCATGCATGAAAGGACTAATGAATGTGGAGGAAGCTAGGGAGGTTTGTCAGGATCGTAGCAAGTGGCGTTCCGTTGTTTCTGCCTACCCCAGTGGGAGACAGGCGTGAGAATATGTATGTATGTATGTAAGACTCAAAACGGTGTTGACATTTGTGTTCCATTAGCCTACCTACGCTCATAATAATCATAGGCTGGAGCGAGTGAAGCGAGCTTAAAATTTCACACTCCAAGACTTAAAACGGTGTTGGTAACTCATACGGCATTCCGAAGCGGTGGTAGCTTAAAAAGATTTGACGTTTAATATGTGTGCTTCAGGCTCCTATATTGAATAAATTATTTTGATTTGATTTGCACAATATCATAGGCTGGAGCGAGCTCAACATTTCAAACTCTAAGGCTCAAAACGGTGATGGTATGAGTTCCATAATGGAACCATAATATCATAGGCTGGAGCGAGCGAAGCGAGCTCGAAATTTCACACACCAAGTCTAAAAACAGTGTCAGTCCGAGTTCACTTAAAAAACAATTTAAAGGCTGGAGCGAGCGAAGCGAGCCCGAAATTTCACAGCAATGGAACTTTGTTGTGACCAGAATTCTGACAGTTTTGTAAGGGAATTTGCCCTACTTGCCCATATAGTAAAGACGTTGCCCATGTAGGAAAGAAGTAATGGTTGGGTGATTTTTAAGGTAGGGCATTGGAATTTTAAGGTAGGGCATTGCCCCACGATGCCCCCCCCCCTAGCTACGGCCCTGCACGCATGCGCCCTTCACTGAATGTAGTAGAAAGAGATTGCGTCAGGTTGCGATAATATCGCGGCAGTATGTGGGATCGAGCGCGTCCCCATACAAAATGTAATGAGAACAATTATCGCAAAATCGCAGCGATATTATCGCTCGATAATATCGCGGCAGTGTGTAGGATCGCGCGCGTCCCCATACAAAATGTACTGAGAACAATTATCGCATAATCGCAGCGATAATATCGCTGCAATGAGCGGAGGCCTTTATTCGTAGCACAATGTATATTGTTTTAATGGAATAAATGAATGAAATGAAACGGTACAATGGTACCTACTAAGCGAAGAAAACTATTAATTTCAGTACAAAATTTTGATTTATTATCATCCAAAAAGGGTTAACATTTTTTTTGGTCTGATTTCTCAGGATTTTTTGTGATGCTCAATAAAATAAATATAAAAATAACAATTATCAGTAAAAACTAAACATTCGTTTCATAGCCGATCTACAAGACTAATTATAGATGATTGAATTTCAATTCAAGAAAGCGGATTTGCGAACGCTGTACGGAATATCTTCTAATTTCTCCCAGCAAATGCAGATTCTACATTTTGGTGGTTTTGGATGAGGCTTGCATGGTTTTAAACTGCCTGATTTGGCTCCTGGTTTTGCTCCTGGTTTATGTTGGTCTGATTCTTGTCCTGTTTCTGGTTGGCCTGGTCGTGGTCCAGATCCTGGTTGGCCTGGATGTTCTTGTGGTCCTGATTCTGGTTGGTCGGGATAATCTCGTGGTCCTGATCCTGGTTGTCCTGGTCGTGGTCCTGATCCGGGATGGCCTGGTCGTCTTCCTGATCTTGGTTGTCTTGGTCGTGGTCCTGATTCTGGTTGGTCAGGATGTTCGTGTGGTCCTGATCCTGGTTGGCCTGGTCGTGGTCCTGATCCTGGTTGGCCTGGTCGTGGTCCTGATCCTGGTCGGCCTGGATGTTCGTGTGGTCCTGATCCTGGTTGGACTGGATGTTCTTGTAGTCCTGATCCTGGTTGATCTGGATGTTCGTGTGGTCCTGATTCTGGTCGGTCAGGATGTTCTTGTGGTCCTGATTCTGTTTGGTCAGGATGTTCTTGTGGTCCTGATCCTGGTTGGCGTGGATGTTCGTGTGGTCCTGATCCTGGTTGGCGTGGTCGTCTTCCTGATCCTGGTTGTCTTGTTCGTGGTCCTGATTCTGGTTGGTCAGGATGTTCGTGTGGTCCTGATCCTGTTTGGCCTGGTCGTGGTCCTGTTCTTGGTTGTCCTGGTCGTGGTCCTGATCCTGGTTGGCCTGGATGTTCGTGTGGTCCTGATTCTGGTTGGTCAGCATGTGCGTGTGGTCCTGATCCTGGTTGGCCTGGTCGTGGTCCTAATCCTGGTTGGCTTGGTCGTGGTCCTGATTCTGGTTCGTCAGGATGTTCTTGTCGTCCTGATCCGGGATGGCCTGGTCGTGGTCCTGATTCTGGTTGGTCAGGATGTTCGTGTGGTCCTGATCCTGGGTGGCCTGGTCGTGGTCCTGATCCTGGGTGGCCTGGTCGGGGTCCTGATCCTGGGTGGCCTGGTCGTGGTCCTGATCCTGGGTGGCCTGGTCGTGGTCCTGATCCTGGGTGGCCTGGTCGTGGTCCTGATCCTGGGTGGCCTGGTCGTGGTCCTGATCCTGGGTGGCCTGGTCGTGGTCCTGATCCTGGGTGGCCTGGTCGTGGTCCTGATCCTGGGTGGCCTGGTCGTGGTCCTGATCCTGGGTGGCCTGGTCGTGGTCCTGATCCTGGGTGGCCTGGTCGTGGTCCTGATCCTGGGTGGCCTGGATGTTCGTGTGTTCCTGATTCTGGTTGGTCAGGATGTTCGTGTGGTCCTGATTCTGGTTGGTCAGGATGTTCGTGTGGTCTTGATCCTGTTTGGCCTGGTCGTGGTCCTGTTCTTGGTTGTCCTGGTCGTGGTCCTGATCCTGGGTGGCCTGGTCGTGGTCCTGATCCTGGGTGGCCTGGTCGTGGTCCTGATCCTGGGTGGCCTGGTCGTGGTCCTGATCCTGGGTGGCCTGGTCGTGGTCCTGATCCTGGCCGGCCTGGATGTTCGTGTGTTCCTGATTTTGGTTGGTCAGGATGTTCTTGTGGTACTGATCCTGGGTGGCCTGGTCGTGGTCCTGATCCTGGGTGGCCTGGTCGAGGTCCTGATCCTGGCCAACCTGGATGTTCGTGTGTTCCTGATTCTGGTTGGTCAGGATGTTCTTGTGGTACTGATCCTGGGTGGCCTGGTCGTGGTCCTGATCCTGGGTGGCCTGGTCGTGGTCCTGATCCTGGGTGGCCTGGTCGTGGTCCTGATCCTGGGTGGCCTGGTCGTGGTCCTGATCCTGGCCGGCCTGGATGTTCGTGTGTTCCTGATTCTGGTTGGTCAGGATGTTCGTGTGGTCCTGATTCTGGTTGGTCAGGATGTTCGTGTGGTCCTGATCCTGTTTGGCCTGGTCGTGGTCCTGTTCTTGGTTGTCCTGGTCGTGGTCCTGATCCTGGGTGGCCTGGTCGTGGTCCTGATCCTGGGTGGCCTGGTCGTGGTCCTGATCCTGGGTGGCCTGGTCGTGGTCCTGATCCTGGGTGGCCTGGTCGTGGTCCTGATCCTGGCCGGCCTGGATGTTCGTGTGTTCCTGATTCTGGTTGGTCAGGATGTACTTGTGGTACTGATCCTGGGTGGCCTGGTCGTGGTCCTGATCCTGGGTGGCCTGGTCGGGGTCCTGATCCTGGTTGACCGGGTCGTGGTCCTGATTCTGGTTGGTCAGGATGTTCTTGTGGTCCTGATCCTGGGTGGCCTGGTCGTGGTCCTGATCTTGGTTTGCCTGAATGTTCGTGTGGTCCTGATTCTGGTTGGTCAGGATGTTCGCGTGTTCCTGATTCTGGTTGGTCAGGATGTTCTTGTGGTACTGATCCTGGGTGGCCTGGTCGTGGTCCTGATCCTGGTTGGCCTGGTCGTGGTCCTGATCCTGGTTGGCCTGGATGTTCGTGTGCTCCTGATTCTGGTTGCTCAGGATGTTCTTGTGGTCCTGATCCTGGGTGGCCTGGTCGTGGTCCTGAACCTAGGTGGCCTGGTCGTGGTCCTGATCCTGGTTGTCCTGGTCGTGGTCCTGATCCTGGTTGACCGGGTCGTGGTCCTGATTCTGGTCGGCCTGGATGTTTGTGTGTTCTTGATTCTGGTTGGTCAGGATGTTCGTGTGTTCCTGATTCTGGTTGGTCAGGATGTTCGTGTGGTCCTGATCCTGGGTGGCCTGGTCGTGGTCCTGATCCTGGGTGGCCTGGTCGTGGTCCTGATCCTGGCCGGCCTGGATGTTCGTGTGTTCCTGATTCTGGTTGGTCAGGATGTTCGTGTGGTCCTGATTCTGGTTGGTCAGGATGTTCTTGTGGTACTGATCCTGGGTGGCCTGGTCGTGGTCCTGATCCTGGATGGCCTGGTCGTGTTCCTGATCCTGGTTGACCGGGTCGTGGTCCTGATTCTGGTTGGTCAGGATGTTCTTGTGGTCCTGATCCTGGGTGGCCTGGTCGTGGTCCTGATCTTGGTTTGCCTGAATGTTCGTGTGGTCCTGATTCTGGTTGGTCAGGATGTTCGTGTGTTCCTGATTCTGGTTGGTCAGGATGTTCGTGTGTTCCTGATTCTGGTTGGTCAGGATGTTCGTGTGTTCCTGATTCTGGTTGGTCTTGTGGTCCTGATCCTGGGTGGCCTGGTCGTGGTCCTGATCCTGGTTGGCCTGGATGTTCGTGTGCTCCTGATTCTGGTTGCTCAGGATGTTCTTGTGGTCCTGATCCTGGGTGGCCTGGTCGTGGTCCTGAACCTAGGTGGCCTGGTCGTGGTCCTGATCCTGGTTGTCCTGGTCGTGGTCCTGATCCTGGTTGACCGGGTCGTGGTCCTGATTCTGGTCGGCCTGGATGTTTGTGTGTTCTTGATTCTGGTTGGTCAGGATGTTCTTGTGGTCCCGATCCTGGGTGGCCTGGTCGTGGTCCTGATCCTGGGTAGCCTGGTCGTGGTCTTGATCCTGGTTGGCCTGGATGTTCATGTGTTCCTGATTCTGGTTGGTCGGGATGTTCTAGTGGTTCTGATCCAGGGTGGCCTGGCCGTAGTACTGATCCTGGGTGGCCTGGTCGTGGACCTGATCCTGGTTGGCCTGGTCGTGGTCCTGATCCTGGGTGGCCTGGTCGTGGTCCTGATCCTGGGTGGCCTGGTCGTGGTCCTGATCCTGAGTGGCCTGGTCGTGGTCCTGATCCTGGGTGGCCTGGTCGGGGTCCTGATCCTGGGTGGCCTGGTCGTGGTCCTGATGCTGGGTGGCCTGGTCGTGGTCCTGATCCTGGCCGGCCTGGATGTTCGTGTGTTCCTGATTCTGGTTGGTCAGGATGTTCTTGTGGTCCTGATCCTGGGTGGCCTGGTCGTGGTCCTGATCTTGGTTGGTCAGGATATTCGTGTGTTGGTCTTGGACGTGGGTGTGGTCGATGTCTTGGACGTGAGTTTGGTCTGCGTCTTGGTCGTGGTTCTGGTCCTTCTAGTGGCCTTGGTCCTAGAAGTTGAAAATGTTTAATGCTATATAGATTTAGTAAAAGTAATCAAAAGTTACAATACAAAAAGCTCAGGTTTGCTGCTACTTCAAACCATCCACAAAAGAAAAGGAATTACTTAAATATTAACTAAAAACTAAGTGTAAAGAGGTGCTGAGTGAGCCACTAGTTCATTAATTAATTTGATAGTACTTATAGAAGTACATTATACAATTCTGCCGCTAGTAGAAAGGTAAGCGCTGCTTGCATCTTACCTGAACCTGGGTAGACCGTGGTGGTTTTTTTGTAGTCGGTTGAGTCGGCAGTTTGATAGCTAGACTGACTGATGGCCCCACTGGTTGTAGACGAGGTGACGGTGGTTTTTTTCACTGTGGAAAATTCAATCGTACTATGTAGTTGTCTACTCATGTTTAACTTTTTGTTCAAGTCGGATATTAAATTGAAACATTATGTGTTTAGCTATCCTACCTGGTCCCGGTTGTGGTTCTAGTTGTGGCCCCGGTTGTGGTTCTGGTTTTGGTCCCGGATGTGGTTCTGCTTGTGGCTCTGGTTGTGGTAATGTTTGAAGTCCTGGTAGTGATTCTCGTTGTGGTCTTTGTTGTGGTTCTGGTTGTTGTCCTGGTTCGTCTGGTTGTGTTGGTTGTGTTCCTGTTGCTGGTTCATCCGGACGTGGTCCGACTCCTTGTGGTCTTTGTCCTAGACATTGAACATTTTTAATCCTATTTAGCAAACCACATTAGCATCAATTAAATGTTATAGTCTTAAAGTGCATTTCATAAAGTCTGCTGCTTCAGTAGAAAGGTAAGCGCTGCTTGTATTTTACCTGAACCTGGGTAGACTGTGGTGGTTTTTTTGTAGTCTGTTGAGTCGGCAGTTTGATAGCTAGACTGACTGGAGGTCCTGCTGGCTGTAGACGAGGTGACGGTGGTTTTTTTCACTGTGGAAAATTCAATCGTATGTAGTGTCTGCTCAGTATTGACATATAAACTATTAATAAACTTTTTGTTCAAGTCGGATATTAAATTAAAAAATTATGTGTGTTTACACAAAATGTCTGTTTTAAAAAATATATTATAAGCAATACCAAGTTTTCCAAAGAATGTTTGCATCATTGGCACTCGAAGATCGAATTAGATCGGTAATTGATGTAGAAAATCTACCTACCTTATTCGATCGAGATTCAATCTATCAAATTGATGACATTGATTTCACCTCTTTCAGTTTACGGAAGCGGTCGCCTTACCCCCTGTGTAGTTAATGTCAACTTTGATGCGTTTCATTTTTTAAGGGGTGTTTCAGACCAAAAAAGTGGACGATGTTAACTACAGGACCAACATTGATATCGTGAAGCTCTGAAGTACTCCCTAATATACCTTAGTAAGTATATACACTGTATTTTTATAAACTCTGCGTTGCCTTTGTCCTGGTTTCAAAACTTTGCGATTGGATTGATTCTTTGTTGATTTCCACTACGGCGGCTGCTAATCTTTATAGACAAGCAGTCAGGTAAGATGATTATTTTGAAGTGCAGAAGTGTACGCACTAAAATAGAATGATTTACTCTCTCGTCCTTATCCTCCTATATCTGATGGAACGGGGGAACTTTATGCTAGATAGATGGCAATGGTAATTAGGTTAGAGAAGTTTTGTGTAGGTACCAATAGTAGTATAAGTGCACAATTATTGTAACTGTAACTGTTATTTAACTGTAAAGAGAAAGGCAATAATATTTTTTTTATTATAATTCTTAATTTAATCTAAATTTTCTGCATTCTGTTTCATCTAGTTCGTGCGACCTTAGCGACACTTGCTGTTGACTGGATTGTCACACGATATTAAAGCTCATACCCGAATACATCGTCATACCTTACACATTTTGTAATCAAGTTATGTTCACTATCACTATCTTAATCTTACCTGAGCCCGAGTCTGGTCCTGGTCGTGGACGTCTTGGTTGAGGCCCTGTTTGGGATCTTGGTTGGCCTGGTTGGTGTCCTGATCCTGGTTGGTCTGGTTTTTCTTGTGGTTCTTGTGATACTGGTCCCTTTGGTCGTCTTGGACGTGGGTTTGGCCTACGTCCTGGTCGTGATTCTGGTCCTTCTAGTGGCCTTGGTCCTAGAAATTGAAATTTTTAATGCTATTAAGAAAATCATATTAGCACCAAATGATTTAATAGTACAGAAATGCATTTTCTCTTCTAAAATGTCTTGGCTTTCTTCATTGCTTGTTTAAATGCAGGGTTAGTTAGTTAGTATAAATTGCTACGCCCGCAGGGGTAAAATTACATTGTTACAATCTTATTGTATTCTAAAAACATCCTACAAAAACATGTAATTTATCGCAATAAAGAAATTGAATTGAATTGAATTGAATTTTACAATCTACCACTTCAGTAGAAAAGTAAGCGCTGCTTGTATCTTACCTGAACCTGGGTAGTCCGTGGTGGTTTTTTTGTAGTCGGTCGAGTCGGCAGTTTGATAGCTAGACTGACTGATGGTCCCTCTGGTTGTAGACGAGGTGACGGTGGTTTTTTTAACTGTGGAAAATACACCCGTATGTAGTGTCTGCTCAGTGTAGACATAATATTAAACTTTTTGTTCACGTCAGATATTAAATTAAAACATTATGTATGTAGCCTACCTGGTCCCGGTTTTGGTTCTGGTTGTGGTTGTGGCCTTTTTTGTGGTTTTGGTTTTGGTCCTGGATGTGGTTCTGCTTGTGGTTCTGGTTGTGGTCCTGTTTGTGGTCCTTGTTGTGGTTCTGGTTGTGGCCCTGGACGGCCTGGATGTTCTTGTGGTCCTGATCCTGGGTGGCCAGGTCGTGGTCCTGATCCTGGTTGGCCGGGTCGTGTTCCTGATCCTGGTTGACCTGGTCGTGGTCCTGATCTTGGTTGGCTGGGTCGTGTTCTTGATCCTGGTTGGCCGGGTCGTGGTCCTGATCCTGGTTGGCCTGGTCGTGGTCCTGATCCTGGTTGGCCTGGATGTTCTTGTAGTACTGATCCTGGTTGGCCTGGATGTTCTTGTAGTACTGATTCTGGTTGGTCAGGATGTTCTTGTGGTCCTGATCCTGGTTGGCCTGGTCGTGGTCCTGATCCTGGTTGGCCTGGTTGTGATCCTGATCCTGGTTGGTCTGGTTGTGGTCCTGGTAGCCCTGGATGTTCTTGTGGTCTTCGTGATACTGGTTCATGTGGTCGTTGTTTTGGTCTTGGTCTTGGACGTGGGTGTGGTCTACGTCTTGGTCGTGGTTCAGGTCCTTCTAGTGGCCTTGGTCCTAGAAATTAAAAGTTTTTAATGCTATTTAGAAAATAACATTATTTAATAGTATAGAAGTACATTTTACAATTCTGCCACTTCAGGTAAGCGCTGCTTGTATCTTACCTGAACCTGGGTAGACTGTGGTAGTTTTTTTGTAGTCGGTTGAGTCGGCAGTTTGATAGCTAGACTGACTGGAGGTCCTACTGGCTGTAGACGAGGTGACGGTGGTTTTTTTCACTGTAGAAAATTAACTCATGTAGTTGTCTGCTCATATTAAACTTTTTGTTCAAGTCGGATATTAAATTAAAACATAATGTGTGTAGATAGCCTACCTGGCCCCGGTTGTGGTTCTGGTTGTGGCCCTGGTAGTGATTCTGATTGTGGTCCTTGTTGTGGTTCTGGTTGTTGTCCTGGTTGGTCTGGTTGTGGTCCTGTTGCTGGTTCATCTGGTCGTGGTCCGACTCCTTGTGGTCTTTGTCCTAGACATTGAAAATGTTTATCACATTAGCTAGCATCCTATAAATGTTACCTATAGTCTTAAAGTGCATTTCATAAAGTCTGTCACTTCCAGTAGAAAGGTAAGCGCTGCTTGTATCTCACCTGAACCTGGGTAGACCGTGGTGGTTTTCTTATAGTCGGTTGAGTCGGCAGTTTGATAGCTAGACTGACCGGTGGTCCCACTGGTTGTAGACGAGGTGACGGTGGTTTCTTTAACTGTGGAAAATATTGACATATTAAACTTTTTGTTTAAGTCGGATATTAAATTAAAACATTATGTATTGTGTGTCTACTCCAAGTTTTCCAAAGAATGTTTGCATCATTGGCCCTCGAAGATCGAATTAAATCTGTAAATTGATGTAGAAAATCTATTCTATATTTATTTCCGATCTACCTAATTCGATCGAGATTCAATCTATCAAATTGATGACATTGATGGGTACTTTCACCCCTTTCAGTATGCTAGTCAGTGGTAATTTTTAGACGTTTTTCTGCATTCTATTTAAGTTAATGTGACTTTAACGACACTTGTTGCTGACTGGATTGTGATACGCTATAATTTATAGCTCGTATTGACACGACAGAAGATGATCGATCTTCACACATTTTGTCATCAAGGAATGCTCACTATCAATTGCTTAATCTTACCTGAGGCTGGTCCTGTTTGTGTTCCTGGTAGTGGTGCTGGCTGCGGTCCCGGTTGTTGACCTGGTTGTGGTCTTGGACGTGGTTGTGGTCTACGTCCAGGACGTGTGCGTGGTCTCCGTACTGGACGTTTGCGTGGTCTACGTACTGGACGTGTGCGTGGTCTACGTACTGGTCGAGGTCGTTGTCCTATTTCTGTTTCATCTGGTCGTGGTTCTGTTCCTTGTTGGTCTGGTTTCTGTTGTGGTCTTGGTCCTAGACATTGAAAATTTGTAATGCTATTTAGCAAACCACATAAGCATCATAAAATAAAATGATATAGGTTAAAGTGCACTTTACAATTCTGCCACTTCAGTAGAAAGGTAACTTGTATCTTAGGCTAAGGCTGCTTGTATCTTACCTGAACCTGAGTAGACCGTGGTGGTTTTTTTATAGTCGGTTGAGTCGGCAGTTTGATAGCTAGACTGACTGATGGCCCCACGGGTTGTAGACGAGGTGACGGTGGTTTTTTTCACTGTGGAAAATTGACCCGTTCTAAGTTTCTATTTAATTAGTGACATATTTAACTTTTTGTTCAAGGCGGATATTACATTAAAATGTAACAGTATGTGTCTAGCTTTTGTCCTTCTGGTATGACACAGTGTCTCTCTAAAACAGGCTTAAAATAAAAATATAAGAGCAATACCAAGTTTTGACAAGAATGTTTGCATCATTGGCTCTCAAATCTCGATCGAATTGGATCGATAATAATGAATGATACATAAATTCTAAACCGTAAGGCGACCGCTCGCGTGAAGGTAGGTACACATCTTCCTCAAAATTATACCTGTCTACTACTAAAAATGAATATAAGAGCAGTTTTTTTTTTGAGTTCTCTATTCTATATTTTAAAAAATGGCTGCCATCTTGGGTATGTGATGATTTTGCCAATGTCGAGTTTTTATAGCAAAAGTGCTTGACGTTGTACGGTTATATTGATATTTTGGTGACTTCAAGGGTTGTTCTTATAAAAGAACAATATCCTGAGCCACCACTGGAGTTCCACTGTGGACCGGGGATGGGGCAACCGACGCGCACGTGCGACCACCCAATAGCAGAGCCACAGAGCAACTCTTTTGAGTTCTCATAGTTTTTTTTAGTTTTAGACCATAGCAAAAGTTGTTCATGTTGATGGGTACTTTCACTCCTTAGATTTTTTGGAAGCGGTCGCCTTACAACCTGTATAGATAGCGTGTAAACTTTAATGGGTTTCATTTTAAGTGGTGTGTCAGACAAACCGGACAACTTTCAACACTTACTGCTGACTAGATTGTCAAAATCAATGTCAAAGTCAACCTTAATCTTACCTGAGCCCGAGTCTGGTCTTGTTTGTGGTCCTGTTTGTGGTTCATCTGGTCTTGGTCCTGCTCCTTGTGGTTTTAGTCCTAGACATTGACAATTTTCAATGTTATTTTAGCAAACGACATTAGCATCAAAAATTTTTGTAGTATCAAATAGCATTTTCCAAATTCTGTCACTTCAGTAGCTGCTTGTATCTTACCTGAACCTGGGTAGACAGTGGTGGTTTTCTTATAGTCGGTTGAGTCGGCAGTTTGATAGCTAGACTGACTGATGGCCCCACTGGTTGCAGACGAGGTGACGGTGGTTTTTTTCACTGTGGAAAATTCACCAGTTTGATGTTTACCGAAACAAAAGTCATACCTCAATATTTTTGGATTGTTTTGTCTAGTGAAATCATAAACTGAATACACGATTGGAATTACTTCACTCGATAGAAAATCGTCACAAAGATGACGTATTTTCATGCATTTTTAATCATTTTTCACGTTTTAGAAGAACTTAAAATAGTTTCCGATTGTTGGTTATACTCACATTTTATCATTAGTTTATCTAGTGAAATCATAAAAAAATCTTTAAAAACTGCTTTTTTTCATTCTTTTTAATCGAAAATACGGCACACGCACGCACTTTTCGGATGGCCGGGCAATCGCGTTTCCAATAGAAAATCTTCGTCGGAACCCCTAACACAGATGCACTCTCTTGTCCTTACCCTCCTATATCTGATGGAACACGTGATTAGATGGTAGCGGTATTATGTTGACGTTTTTTCTGCATTCTGTTTTACCTAGTTCGTGCGACCTTATCGACACATGCTGCTGACTGGATTGTCATAAGATATTATAGCTCATATTGACACCACAAAAGATGATAGATCCTTACACATTTTGTCATCAAGGAATGCTCACTATCTACAGCTTAATCTTACCTGAACTTGGTCTTGGTTGTGGCTCTGGCCGTGGTCCTGGTCGTGGTCCTTGTTGTGGTTCAGGTCCTTGTCGTCCTGGTCCTTGATGTGGCTTGTTTCCTGGTCCATGTTTTGGTCCTGGTCTTGGACGTGGGTGTGGTCTACGTCCTGGAGGTGGGTTTGGTCTACGTCTTGGTCGTGGCAGTGGTCCTTCTAGTGGCCTTGGTCCTAGACATTGAAAATTTTTAGTGCTATTTAGCAAACCACATTAGCATCAACAAATTTAATAGTATCAAACATAGACATATTATTACTCTAGCGATAGACCGGCTCGTTCAAACAAACAACATGTCACACAAAACAACACAAAATTACACATTGCGGTCTGTCAATGTGAACTCGGGAACATCAATCAGGTGCGGCCACCTCATTCAAGTGGAACATGTTGCTTCTATGCAAGGGCAAGTCTATCGCTAGAGTTTAAGTCTATGGTATAAAATTATATTTTAAAATTCTGTCACTTCAGTAGAAAGATAAGCGCTGCTTGTATCTTACCTGAACCTGGGTAGACCGTGGTGGTTTTCTTATAGTCGGTCGAGTCGGCAGTTTGATAGCTAGACTGACTGATGGCCCCACTGGTTGCAGACGAGGTGACGGTGGTTTTTTTCACTGTGGAAAATTCACCCGTTTGAAGTTTCTATTCAGTAGAGACATATTCGACATTTTACCCTTACACATTTTGTCATCAAGGAATGATCACTATCAATAGCTTAATCTTACCTGAGCCTAGTCTTGGTTGTGGTTCTGGCCGTGGTCCTGGTCCTTGTTGTGGTCCAGATCCTTGATGAGCTGGTCCTTGTTGTGGTCCTGGTCCTTTAGGTCTCAGTCCTTGTGAATCTGGTCCTTGTCGTAGTCCTGTTCCTTGTTCACCTGAATGCGGTACTGGTCTTTTTTGGTCTGGTTGTTCTACTGATTCGTAGTTTTCTTCTTCATATTCGTCTTCTGACTGTGATTCAGGTTCTGTTCGTGTTCCAGTTCCTGCTTGTGGTCCAGATCCTGTTTGTTGTCTAGATTCTGGTTGTTCCTCTGATTCATAGTATTTATCTTCTTCATAATAATATCCTTCTTCGTTGTCTGGTTTTGGCCATGGTCCTGGTTGTGATCCTGGTCCTGTTTTTGGTTCTTGTTTTGGTCTTGGTATCGGTCCTGGTCCTGGTGGTGACCTTGGGTTATCTCTTGGTTGTGTCTGGGCTGGTCGTGGTTGTAGGCTTGGTCCAGTTGGTGGAAGCGATCCTGTGAATCAAGTATTTTATATAACACTTTATTGTTCTCAGAAACATTTAGTAAACAATCAAGCATAGAGTCATATTATACAAAGTTCGAAGCTTATCTACAGGTACAGATTTTTCTACACCTTACCAAACAACCCTCGATAAGTTAAGGCGCTTTTGTAAAGCACCGTAGCCAAACGACGCAGATTAACTGAAGTAATAAGGAATCACCTCATTGAAGTGCTTGAATATATGCTGTAATCTCAGAGATTCCGATTTTTAGGGTTCCGTAGTCAACAAGGAACCCTTACACTTAGTTTCGCCATGTCCGTCTGTCCGTCCGTCCACGTCGTTCGTCTCGGCGTGTCCGTCCGTCCGCGTCTTAGCTCAGAGACGCTTAGTACTAGAAAGCTTTAATTTGGCAGTGGTATAAACACAATTTTGAAAATTTCTTTTTTAGGATATCTACCTCCTCCCTACGTAAGTGAAGTGGGATGATTTTATTTTCTCGTGTAACCCACAGTGTTAGGTATTGTTGGATAAGTCTTTTAAAAATATTTAGAAAGAATTTTTCGATTTAGGGATCCGTTAGCGAAATATGAAAGTGCAAAATTTTGTTAAGAGTCAAGTCTGTGCTGTGTGGTGTAGTTCAAAACTAACTGTGTGAGTGTAGGTCCCTTGTAGAACAAACGAGATTGTATTACCTTGCATGCTTCACATCTATTTAGTGCAATATTCGGTCCGTATTTCTTTAAAGTCCGTGGTCTTACCTTGAACTGTAGTGGAATGAGTCGCAGAGCTAGATTGGATGCTACTTGATGCTTGTGATTGGCTTTCACTGTAACTTGTGGTTTGCTCTGTCCTGTGATGTCCTGAAAGAAAAACGTTTATACTATAAGATGACACGGCGAACGTCGTAGTTACCCCATTACAATCGTCCCGTCACACACTTGGCCATTTTTTTAGCCTATGTTCATCACGGGTAATGTACCATTTTTTCCACCTATCTGTTTAGGAAGTACTTAATTGAGGTGCCATCTGAAGAAGAACGAATGTATGTAGGGTCCTTCTTAATATGCTGACACTTTTTTAAGGGGATAATCAGACCGTCAAACTGAACTACTTTCTCTATGGCACCAACATCGAAATAGCGAAAAAAAACAGCTCTTCCATGCCAAACTGAAACCTACTAACTAGAGTCAAATAAATGGGACAGCTGATTATTGATTCGCGTTTTCGATGTTGGTTTTATAGAGAAAGGTGTTCAGTTTGATGGTCTAATCATCCGTTTAAAAGTCAGAATATTAACAATGACGCTGAACTGGAAAAACTAGGGTTGCCACCTCTTAGTCTGCCGCAACTATAGGGTTGCCAGGTTCAAAGAAGTAGAAGAACTGACAACCGTTGGGATGTCAGAGTTCTAGAGGGGACACCGCGAACTGGTAGGCGTAGTGTGGGACGCCCTGCTGCCCGCTGGACAGACGACCTAAAAAAAAAGTAGCGGGGAGCGACTGGATGAGGAAGGCCGAGGACAAAGTTTTGTAGCTCGCCTTGGGAGAGGCCTACCACCTAGTGCCAACTGTACCATTGATGGTACTTCCCGATGGTAGTTCTGGTCCGGCGGGCTATGTCCAGCAGTGGATGATGATAGGCTGATGATGATGATGATGATGAAATCATTTTGGTAAAGGTACTTGCAATTCGGCGGCGTTGTATGAACCCCTGTAGAAACTTTCACTTAAATCATATTTCATTCACGAAAAAAATTGGTGCATAAATTTAAGGTCGGTTCTTGGGCTATATTGTATGTAGTACCTAACCTAACCTAACCTAACCACACTTTTTCCTATACTGTGTCACAGATGACTAAAGAGTTACGTAGATAATAACTTTCTTAAAAAAGGATAAATTCCCACGCTTTAATTTCCTACTTATTCCCGCTGCCTGAATACAAATATGCCCTACATACCTGCCTATTTAAGTACTACGTATTTTAAAATAACAACAAATTAATCAATTTCAGAACTTTAATGTTAAAGAGTAAGGGTGGGCACCACCGCCCTAGAAAACTCAATGCCCAGTTAGCCACTACAAAATATTTAGTGTATATCTTTTGTCACTGGATTTACCAAAATTGAATGCTACCGCAAGGATGATGAGCTGGCCGGCTACCCAAGTAGGCAAAGCTAGTTACACCAACAGCGCATACTTGAAGCCTATTAGGCCTATTTGGGATTGGCTTTTGGGATCAAAAAATTAAATGTTGTACTTACTTCTAATGGCTATTCATCGGTGACTAGCTTAGCACAGGCTGGGAATAAATTTCAGCCCCATCTGTTTAATTAGTACCCTTTTTAGGGTTCCGTACCCAAATGGTGAAAACGGGACCCTATTACTAAGCCTACGTTGTCCGTCCGTCCGTCCGTCCTACCTATATAGGGCTGTAACTTTTGAACCGTAATAGCTAGATAGTTGAAATTTTCACAGAATATGCGTTCATTCGGTGGATTCGTTAAAAAAATATAAAAATGACAAAAAGTTAAAAATTAAGGGGGGTTCTCTTCTCAACAAGAAACTAGTTTTTATCGACGTTTTGTCTTCTCGCTCTAATGTAAAAACGGTAATTCATATAAGCGTCAAACATGGTATATTTATAAAGCAAACTCTACTGTATAACAACAATTAATAAAAACCGGCCAAGTGTGAGTCGGTCTCACGCTTAAGGTCCCGGAGAGAAAAAGTTATTTTTTTTCAAATTAATATTGTTGTGTTCTGTGGTAGTGTGGTACGGAACCCTCGATGCGCGAGTACCCCGACTCGCACTTGACCGATTTTTAAGGTACCTAACTTACTTCTTGGAACAATTCGCATGGTTATTATTGGTTCTCCATTTTCATTGATGGTCGTTGTACGTATGATTTCGTAGTTATTTCTATCCATGGAGTCTGCGAAATAAATTCAAATTTAATAAGCCTACAAGGAAATAATGAAGGCAAAAATCAGATAATGTAGTGGTGGCAGGGTTCACATGCACCCTAACATCTTATAAATGATTTATATTTGCAATCTTCTTCTTATCGTGTCGACTTCAAATTTTGAACAAAGTCACTAAATAGTACCTTGCCAGAAGTGGGCAACCGATACTGCACCGTCGCTAGCGGTCATAAGCTCCTCCTGCGTGCAGGTGTTAGGGCACGCAGGGCACGATGTGAGATGGGCCATCGTTTGTGGAGCTCCACACAAGCAACTCACATTTTGCGCATCCGAGAATCCCCACCTGAACATGTTGTCCTTACTGCGACCGACCTGGGTTCGAAGTCGGTTTAACGACTTCCAGGTCGCCCAAGGCAAGTCAGGTCCAGGCGGATATTTGCAATAACCTTAAAATAAACCGTAGGTACGCAACGCATCCCGAGAGTCGGTGGTGCGTTGCGGTGGCGGTTCGAATCCGCACGGACCACATGCCATGTACCGATGAGTTTTTCTACTTTATATGTATAAATACGTAGTACCTACTGCTGTCAAACGGTGAAGGAAAACAGCGTGAGGAAACCTTCATACGCTGAAGAAGAAATTCCAATGCTTATGTGAAGTCTTCCAATCCGCATTGGGCACGCGTGGTGGACTAACGCCCATACACCCTCCCTGAGGGTAGGCCTGTGCCCTGCAGTCTACGAAAAACAATGTACTTATAGAAATGTAAATTAAGCTTAAAAAGTGGCACCAAAAAACTGTACCGTGTTCTAAATTTGTTCTTTAAAAACTGTACCTTGCCGCCAAAACTCATACAACATGTAATTTTTCATTAGGTGCCAAAAATTATGTAGATTTTGTTTAGAGTTACTCTTCTATAGTTATTCTTATTCGTAGCCTGCAGTGGGATGTATATATAGGCTGTATTGATGAAACCGTATGCACCCGAGGAGATGGAATAAGATGGCCACAGAATGGGTTCCACAAGACTGTTACCGAAGTCGGGGAAGACCCAAGAGAAGATGGAGCGACGATTTGAATACCTTCCTGAACGGTTGGCTCAATTTCGCGTTGCATAGGAAGGAAAAGAGGGGAGGCCTTTGCTCAGCAGTGGGACACAAAATAGGCTATCAAAAATTTTTTAAACAAAATTACCTAGGAACTGGATCGCAATCTCCTTGTCGAATCTGTTTGTCATGTCTGAAAAATAAAAAGAAATCGTTAGGATTTTAAGGTAGGTAGATAAGCAAATTGCATGTTCTGAAGGATTTAAGTGCGACCCTGTGTCTAATAACCGGCGTACTTGACAAAAACCTTGACAGCGCAGATCAAAATTTTTAGGTGAAAGCGCTTCTGCGCATACCCCTTACGGCAATTACGGGAAACAATATGACCAATGGTGAGGGACCACCAGGATAGTGTAAGCACCTTTGCCCCATCCTACCTAGGTCACACAGCTCATTTTTGGATCGGGGTGGCGTGGCTAAAGCTGGCGTCAACCTAGTGCTGGCCTTTGCGAGAGGAGACTCTTGGGGTGGATGCTGAGGCATCTTTCGGGAGAAGATAACGTATGAGGGCTAAGGGTAGTTATCCTCGGATGCATAATTTGTGCAAAGAATTTCGTCGGCCATCCAGAGAGGCAATGCGGCTAGTATTTTAGGAACTTTTAAGTGCGTTCACACACGATGACGCACTGACGGAGCGGCAGATGTCAGTCCATAGAACCACGCCCGTTGCATCAATGCGTCACCGTGTGTGCTTCTACGTGCGGTTTCATACAACTCCTTGCTTCACAAATGACGGACTGACGTTTGCTGCTCCAACAGTGCGTCATCGTGTGTGAACGCGCTAAGACAGAGTTGCGCAGGGCAGGTCCTTTTTTTAGTTATCTGTTTTGACGAAGCCTACGTTGCGGATGGAAACAGAGGAAACTTGTATCCTTTGCGCAATCCAGTTTAAACAGCGAAATATTAATTACTAGTGTTTTCCCGCGACTTCGTCCGCACAAATTATATACCAGATTTTAAGTCAGATCATAAGCTATCAAACAAAAAAATTTTCATCAAAATCGGTTCAGTAGTTTTTGCGTGATGTGCGAACAAACAAACAAACTAACAATTTTGTCAATAGATGGCGCTGCACGTCATTTAAATCGCACTATCAAGTGTTATTTGATTTTATATGAAGTAAACCGCAACTTTTTTGTTCCTCATGATTTTACGGTTTTATAATAGTTAAGATAATATTTATTGTGTCAATTCATTATGATCCATATTTTCATTAGTCCGCACTATTTGACGCTAGCTACTAGCTAATCTTACAGAAAAGCCGAAACACTTCGTTAGTGTTTGCCTCCCATACCTCTTTTGCAATTACGTAAGTAGATTGATTGATGAATATGATTGTCACAAATTGCTGCAATAATTTAAAACACCCCTTGAAGTCTTCCTATTCAAATCATAAACTTTCTGACTCTTTCAATCGTCTGCAAATCATTTTAGTCAGCAGTTTTTGGGCTGCCTAGTCCAATAAACTTACCAGTTTCAACAACATTCTCGGAGGTTGTCTGTGTGTTTTCTTGGCGCTCAGAGCTTTCAGTCCATCCTGAAGAGGTGCTATCCTGTTCTACAGAGGATTGTGTTGACTGCGTTGTGGCTTGCTCCGATTGCGAAGTGGATTGACTAGTTTGCAAAGTGTTTTGCTCCGATTGCGAAGCGGATTGACTAGTTTGCAAAGTGGCTTGCTCCGATTGCGAAGTGGATTGACTAGTTTGCAAAGTGTTTTGCTCCGATTGCGAAGCGGATTGACTAGTTTGCAAAGTGTTTTGCTCCGATTGCGAAGCGGATTGACTAGTTTGCAAAGTGTCTTGCTCCGATTGCGATGTGGATTGACTAACTTGCAAAGTGTCTTGCTCCGATTGCGAAGCGGATTGACTAATTTGCAAAGTGTTTTGCTCCGATTGCGAAGCTGATTGACTAGTTTGCAAAGTGTTTTGCTCCGATTGCGAAGCGGATTGACTAACTTGCAAAGTGTCTTGCTCCGATTGCGAAGATGATTGTCTCGTCTGCGTAATGGCTTGCTTCGATTGCGCGGAGGATCGTCTTGTCTGCAAAGAGGCTTGCTGTGACTGCGCAGATCTCTCCGAAGAGCTTTGCCGTGTTCCCTGAGAACTCCATTGTTTTTTGTTTAAGTAGTTGGTATTTGAGCTCTCGAAAGCGCTGCTTTCTTGAGAGCTCTGACGAACATGGCTTGTTCTGCTTCCAGAGTTTGAGTTTTCGGTTCTTTCGATGCGGTAATTTTTGCCCTGAGACAAATCGTGATCGTTTTTATTAGTTTCTTTCTTGATTACAACATTGTTGCTGTGGTGAGCTTGGGATGATTTCGCTGTAGAACAAAATATTAAATTAGCGTGTAAAATGGAGTATTTAGCATGGAAATTGAACGGATTTTGATGCAGTTTTCCAGACTATACTTATACAACTACTAGATAATTTTACTAGATAGACTCCAGAGTGAAAGTTGTTCAGTTATAAGGTCTATGTTATAGGTTTTACCATAGAGGTAGGAATAGAGGAACATACAGCTGAGAGAGCGAGATGTACCTAGTGGCACCACTCTATAATAGAAAGAGATACGTGACGCGAATCAATAGAACCGTTTTTAGTCACCAATCAATTTTTACAATTCGGTTTTCGTGAATAATTGGGAATCTAAAGTGAAATCGTAGATAATTTTGTGAAATATACTGACACTACTTCATTAATTTATCCACGATTTTACGTTAGACTCAGAATTATAGACAGTATTAGAATTTTTGCCTGCGAATAGTCTCCAAAAAACATCCAAAAACTGTGTCATTTGACAACTCATGTCACTGACTCTATTGCTGTAAGGTATAATAACTTTATGGGTTTTACATACATTTGAAATTACTTACCCTCATGGTGTTGTGTTGATGACGACGTGTCTGTATTGCAAAAGAAGAATAAGGTTAGGTAAGTATATATAACTGCCTCCGTGGTCAAATGGTTAAGAGCATTGGACTCTTGACACGGAGGTCGTGGGTTCGATTCCCACGGGGGGCACCTAGTGAAATGTCACTTTGTGCGTTTTTCCCCAGTTGGTTAGGACATTGCAGGCTGAGTCACCTGATTGTCTGAAAAGAAAGATGATTCCGTGCTTCGGATGGCACGTTAAGCCGTTGGTCCTGGCTACTATCTCTGGTGGTAGTAGTCGTTACATAAAAACCACGTCAGAGGCCGTAAGGCGGTTTGAATAAACTCTGACACCAGGGCTTGCAGCCCACTCGATAAGAAGAAGAAGAAGTATATATTAATTATTATTATTCTGTTAGAATTTGTCCTTCTTAGCATATTTATTATTATGGCACCAAAGCTGTAGGACCATTTATTGGCTTTATTTTGAATCGAAACATTTTTTTTTTTTTTTTTTTTTTTTATTATTGATGGGTTTGCTCTTGACCTCTATCTAGTCCTCAGGACAAAGATGGGGTCGAAGATTTAGCGAGCTTACCCAGAAGTGCACTGGCACTCCTGCACACTGACGGAACGCAGCAAGCTGCTTGGCGCCAGACTCCGGCAGGAGGGTGGTCGCGAGCCAGGCGGCTCCTTGCGGAGCCTACCACACCGCTGTGGGGGATCGTTCAGCCGCCACCACTAACTTGGTAGCTTGTGATGCCGTTGCCCGGGGTGGATCGCTAGGAGGTAGATCCCCAATCACCCCAAAAACATGTTCGAAAAATCTGTTTTTCACAGTTATATATCAGAGATAGACGTACTTTTTGTTAACATCAGCTTAAGGCTGATTCAGTATTTATGGGGTGTAGAGCATCTCTGTGATGGGGATGGACCAGGTCTGTCTGCATAACTTCAGTCGGTTTAGGAGTTACAGCCGTTCAAAGGTCAGTACAAAATTAATGATCAGCTGCAAGGCTGATCATAGGATATTACAATAATGCCTGCATATTCATTTTTTGCAACAATGACTGACTTGTGAACGGCTGTAACTCCTAAACCGACAGGAGGTATGCAGGCAGATCTGGTTCATTCCCATCACAGAGATGCTCTACACCAAGGCCGGCCAAACCCAGGCCCGCGGGCCAAAAAGTCGCCCGCCAAAGCATTTGAATTTGCTCGCCGCAGCAGATCGGCCAGTCGGCCAATAGCTTGAGTTTTTAAGTTGGAAACTTTGTATCTTTCTCGCAGGTAAACTAGTACTACGTACTTGCTGTGATTTTATTTAGATTCATAGGTACATTCGTAGGTATATTTGTAACGTAAACGATAACAAGGTCCACACTTGCAAGTTTAAAAGAAGGATTAAAGATCACTTCCCTTGATATATCAAAGTAGATACCTGTCGAAAATTTGTTACCTACAGTCTTTTGAATACAAGAATTAAAGCCTTATTTTGTGCCTCTTGTTTTATTTTTCTCTGTATTTTACTGTTTATATTTTGGTGTACAATAAAAGAATATTTAATTGGTTTGATTGATTGAATTAAAGAGATATATAGATTCAAGAATTTTGAATCTTTCTAGAATAAGCAGCTGTTTATAAATCCTTTTGCCACTGGTTATATTGACCTGCTTAAATATCCAGCAAACAATCAACTCGAAGTGTCAGACCTTCAAAATCACACTGCCCTGAAACAACTTTTTTATAAAAAGTGTCTTCAGAGCAGCTAAATTTTGTAAATTTTTTGAAAATAGTTTCTCATGATGATTTCCAACATTGCGCGACTTAAGGGGCCATAGGTCCAGACGAATATTTTCTATGAGAAACGCGATTGCCGAGCGCTCCGAAAATTTTGTGCGTGAGCCGTATTTTCGATTAAAAACAACTAACCAAAGTACTTTTTCTAGATTTTATTTATGATTGCACTAGTTAAACTAATGGTGAATATGTGAGTATAAATACCAACAATCGGAAACTATTTTAAGTTCTTCTAAACCGAGAAAAATGTTTAAAAATGCATGAAAATACGTCATCTTTGTGACGATTTTCTATCGAGTGAAGTAATTCCAATCGTGTATTCAGTTGATGATTGCACTAGATGAAATATCCAAAAATACTGAGGTATGACTTTAGTTTCGGTAAATGGTATAAATCTAGTCGTAAAATGAAAAATAAAAGATGCCTCCGAGGTATTTCCACCTACTATTACGTCTTAAGTAGATTTGGTTCCACCTATGTTTGCGAATAGATATTTTCAACTCTATCCTATAAATATCGCACATCTCTTCATAAAACAAAAAAAAACCTCTTCATAAAACACATTAATTGTAAAAATTTGTTTTTTATTAGTCTGATGAATAAATTAGATATGATTTTCTATTTTTGTGTATAATTTTAGTAGTTTCCTCTGACTAAATGTAGTGGCCCGGCGCAACATTTTGCCCGCCTTGAAAATCGATTGGCTGGCCTTGCTCTACACCCTATGAATACTGAATCAGCCTTTCAGATCTTGTAACAAAAAGTACGTTTATCTGCCTGCCTTTGCCTTATAAATGTGCTCCTACTGTGTGTGTAGGTATTTACTAACTACCTACTACTACTACATAAAAACCACGTCGGAGGCCGTAAGTGTTGAACTAGGGTAAAAGCGCCTAAACCCGGCCCCCGTCTAAAGTCGGCAGTCTGAACTTGACATGTTACAATTTGTTTTTGCTCTAAAGGATACCTTATTTTCTTCTCCTTACGTGTTACCAAAGTTACGTCGATCGATCACAGCATACAAATACAATCGAGGTTTGAATGGCGACAAGTGCGGAAGAATCTGCAATACCGCGTTTTTTGGGGTAAAATCACTATGCGATCCATTTTTGGGAAATGTGATTTCTATTAATTTTAGCATTTTTGTGGGTTGCTGACATTTGTTATTTATAAACCATTTAATGATATCAACACAAAATTTTACACTTAATATCAAGATTTCTTTCTTCTCTTCTTCTTAAGATTAAGAAGATCTTTAGATTGCAAAATTGTTAAACGATTGAAATCTCAAAATGGCTTAAGGTGCCGGCATTAGGGCATTTTACCCTACACATGGCTGCACGCGATCGCACTTTTCCGTCGCTCCATCCTTTTCTGTCACTCAGGAACGTCATTTGCTAGAGCATATAAGATAGACGGAACGCGATCGCGTGCGATCGCACGCCGCCGTCGCACGCGATCGCGTTCCGTCTATCTAAGGATGGAGCGACGGAAAAGTGCGATCGCGTGCGGCCATGTGTAGTTCAACCCTAAGGCAGTTTGAAGAAACTCTGACACCAGGGTTTGCCCACACGATAAGAAGAATAACTATGGTCTGTATACAAGGTGTTACAAAAATACATATAAACCTTTAACCATATAGCCATTTTTTTTTTCGCGATTTCGATGTTGGTCCCATATAGAAAGTTGTTCAGTTTGACGGTCTAAACAACCTCCTTAAGAGTTTTAAATATTTATTGTTAGGTACTTATGAAACACCCTGTATAAAGTCGTGACATGAATGTTTGAGGAACTAATCATTTTAGTATGGTGGTGTTGCCAGGTTATGCTTGATTTTGACGTTCTTGCGTGGAGGCAGCGCCCTCATTTTTTCAAGACTTTTTGACAGACTGTACCTACTTATTTAGTCTTTGGGCTTCATAGGTTTCTCATGCTGCAGTAATAAGGTACCTAGCCTGGCAGTAAAGTATTTTTATGGGTGAAAGTTTAGACACATATCAACACTTGTTACACCATTTCATCCTGAACCGAAAAGAAGAAAGCGTTTCTGCAAACTTTTTTAGCTGGTGGTTGTAGCAATTCTGACCACCCCAAAAGTCGGTATGGATGGTCGTGAGTTTATGTACCTATGTATGTTTGAAACTACTTACGATGCACATTCGATGAATGATGGCGCCCGGCTGAAACAAAAATTCCATTTAAGTAAGTGGGATCACACACGATGACGCATTAACGGAGCGGCAGACGTCAGTCTGTCATTTGTGAAGCAAGCATAGGCGTAGCAAGGGGGGGGGGGGGGGGGGGCCGGGTGGGCCCAGCCCACCCCAGAATCCTTCTGGCCCACCCCAGAAATCAAATGAATCACTTACTAAAAATAAGAGACTGAATCGCCTTGATCTCGACATGAGCTGGAGAAATCGAGTTATAATGAAGCAAAATCTCGCTCTCGCTTCGCTCGCTCCTATCTTTAGAACCTACTGCACTGATCTAATTTATATTGCTGCAAAATCAAGAGCTCGCTTCGCTCGCTCCTGGCTAGACACATTGCAGTAAAATCTCGAGCTTCTTCGCTCGCTCCAGAATTCGGTGAAATCTCGAGCTCGATTCACTCGCTCTAGGATTTGGATCGTATATCTTTTCATAGTGTATCTAGAGCAATCTTGAGCTTGCTTTGCTCGTTGCAGATTTTAGGTCGTAAAAAACTCGAGCTCGCTTCGCTCGCTCCAGGATTTAAGTCTTATAACACTAATCAAACAATATTGCAGTACAAATTTCATGGTCACTTAGCTTTGCTCGCTCCAGAATTCAGTGTAATCTCGAGCTCGCTTCGCTCGCTCTAGGTTTTGGCTCCTTTTTCCATAGTGAAGAAAAATCTCGAGCTTGCTTTGCTCATTCCAGATTTTAGGTCGTAAAAAACTAGAGCTCGCTTCGCTCGCTCCAGGTTTTACATTTTATTGCAACGACCTAACCTGGGCCTGGCCCACCCTGGGGAAAAATCATTGCTACGCCCATGAGCAAGGATTTGTATGAAACCGCACGTAGAAGCACACACGGTGCGTCAATCCGTCACTGTGTGTGCTTCATCGAGTGTGTAAGCGCTTATTAGGGTAGGTACCGTACCCAAAGTGTGCCAACGGCAACAGGACCCTATTACCACAGTATTAGAAAGAATATCTAGTACTACATAGCACTCCCTCCCACCAATTTTAACCTCACCCCATAGACGAAAAATTTTTCGCTTACGCTAGTAGACCGAATATCAGTATAAACGGGTATGAGATAGCGAATTATATGAAGTGACATCTCGGAGTCAGGTGGTTGTCCCATACAATTTATATGAAGTGACATTTTGGAGTCAGATGGCCGAAGTACAAAAAGTGGATACGTCGATAAGGACAGCAATAAGTAGCGGTCTCCTTTTTTAACTAGAGCGAATTTGCTAGTCGTGCATCTCTTACTGAGTGATATGACAAGACACGTGTTTTCTTCTAGCGCCTTCTCTTTCTACGCCTCACCCCTTCTGGCAGGAAGCGTGGCGGAAAATGTTGGCGTCTCGCTCGCACTTGCTTACCAGCTCTTCTTGCCAATATTTCCCATTTGTATAAAATGACAGCTGTGTGCTTTGCACAAAAATTTTTTATATATAATGTTCTTGGCTTTGCATTATATTATTAGGTCTGTGTGGGTCTGACGCACCGGGTGTGATTCTATGGACTGACATCTGTCGCTCCGTCAGTGCGTCATCGTGTGTGAACGCGATTAGCCACCTCTATAACCACTTGATACATCATTCCATCCTGAACCTTCAATATGCTAGAATATAAATCGTTTCTGCAAAATGGTAGTTATGACAATATTTCTGATCGCCCCGGGCTATGGCCGTGAGTTTATGTATGTATGTACGTTTGAAAATACTTACGATGCACATTCGTAGTGTGATGACGCTTGACTGAAATATTAGATTAAATTTATTAGTGACTGACTTTTGCAACGGACAAACATCGTGAGGAAACCTGCATGCTTCAATTTCGAGGCATGTATTGTACCCACTGTCCATTATAAGTGGCGACGGGCTCACCCCCCGTCACACTGGACAGAGTTTCGGTACTACTGGTGAAACGTGGATGTTCTGAGGTTTCAGAATGTCTCTGACTACCCCCTCGGGGAATATAGTCGTGAGAATATGCTTATGCTATGCTGACTTGAGCAAAGGCAAAAGATAAGTGGGTCGTCAGGCAGCCAGGTGGGTGGACGACATCTGGAAAGCAAGGCCTGGATGCGACTGGCAAGGGCCTTTGACGTTCGTCTCCGTCGTCAATATTTCCAATTTTTCGTGTGACCCTTTCTATTCCAATGACGTCACAACGACAATTGAGTGACGTCATGGCAAGACATAAATTAGAAAGGGACAAAGTTAACGTCACTAAAAACAACTACGGAGAAGAACGATCATTAGCGACCACCAAGGAGTTGTGATGTCTTAAGATAGATATTTGTCCAATATAACTTACTATTTGGTTCTGCGTATGCACTCAGAATCTGTAAATAAATATAAAAGATATAGTTAGAAAAAAGAACCGGGAAAAAGGAAAAGTTGACTTTTTCATCTGGTCTTATCAGCGTAGGCTGTGTGGTCGCTGGGTCTTATAGCTTTGTATGGCAACTTTATTTATTTATTTATTTATTAGGCACATAAACAGATCACAGTCATAAAGATTATAAAATAAAGGAAAAGGTTTGTTTGTCTTACTTTCTTGGTAAGCCAGTACGGAGCTCAAACGTGGTCACTTACTGAGGCCCAAAAGTCCAAGCTCAAGGTTTGTCAGAGAGCAATGGAGCGCAGCATTCTGGGTGTTAAACGAACCGACCGGGTCAGAAACTCCACGTTGCGCTCCAAAACTCAAATAGCCGACGTCGGAGAGAAAAGCGCCAAACTTAAATGGGAGTGGGCCGGTCATGTCTGTCGGATGAATCCTGAGAGATGGGCAAAAATCATCATGCCCTGGATCCCCGAAAACGGTCGGCGGCGTCCAGGTCGACCCAGGAAGAGGTGGCGCGATGACCTGGACAAATTTGACGACCACTGGCCAGAGGTTGCCCAAAACGGGAACGAGTGGAAGAGCAGGGGAGAGGCCTTCGCCCAGCATTGGGATGAAACAGGCTAATAAAAAAAAATAAAAAAAAACTATCTTGGTATTGAACTAAGGTGAAGAACTTGACAGTATAGAAAAATTAAATCGGTCAAGTGCGAGTCGGGCTGCTCGCACATCGAGGGTTCCGTACCACACCACCACACAACACAACATATTAACTTACAAAAAAACTTTTTTCTCTGAGACCATTAGCGCAAGACCGACTCCCACTTGGCCAGTTTTTATTATGTGTTGTTAAACTGTAGAGTTTGTTCTATAATCATACCAAGTTTGACTCTTGTATGTATTACCGTTTTTACCAGAGAGCGAGAAGAAAAAACGTCGATAAAAACTAGTTTCTTGTTGAGAACCCACCTTAATTTAAACTATGTATTTGACATTTTTATTATTTGTTAACAAATCCGCCGTAATAACGCACATTCTCTGAAAATGTCAAATATCTAGCTATTACGGTTCAAAAGTTACAGCCCTAAATAGGTAGGACGGACGGACGGACGGACAACGTAGGCTTAGTAATAGCACAGATTATATAATACTATACAGTACAGATGCCCAACGTCAAACAATGGAACGCGACTGCCGTAACGCGGGCAGTCTTCGGGCAAAGTAAATTGCTTGATTTTCCGAGGCTCGTGAAATTTTTTTGTAGTCAGATCATGTATTTTTAGTAACAATTTACACTTTTACGTAAACATTAATTACAAATCGATACCATAACGCCATATATTGCCATTTTTTTAACAAAAATTTCATTTGTATAGGATAGGACACCATGGTAATAGGGTCCCGTTTTCACCCTTTGGATACGGAACCCTAAAAAAACGATAACTTCGAAATTTAAAAATTTCAGACAATTTTTTTAATTTTTTTTTTCTACGGCGGTTTGTAAGACTTAGGTTTTTATATTAGTCTAAGGAGGTACTAATAAATCAGTACGTCACTTCCGTTCGCCTCACCCGAACACTTTTCGAAACGCTCTCGTCACGCATATTCACCAGCTTACTCCCCAAGTCAAGCGTGCGTAAAGAAGATTTACATCAAAAATATTTTTTCACCTCACAAGCTCGAAAAGATTCTGTTTATCATGCGGAAAGTGCATTTTATCTGCTAGCGCAGAGTACGTGATACGTGGTTATTAATTGTTCAGTGGCGCAGCGTGGAAAGAGTTTTTAAAATTAGAATCTTTCCATTCCATGGATCTTAATCATAAAGGATAGCACTCCTCCTTACAAGCATTGATAACAGAAAATTGACTTTCGTCTCCGTCGTCGATATTTCCAATTTACGTGTGTCCCTTTCTATACCAATGACGTCACAACAACAATTGAGTGACGTCATGCCAAGACATAAATTAGAAAGGGACAAAGTTATCGTAACTAAAAACAACTACGGAGAAGAACGATCATTACCGACCACCAAGGAGTATTTATCAAGTTTCACCGCTCGTTAGGCATAGGCAGTCTGTGCTCCACTATTAGTCCAATCATTTTAGGGTTTGACCCTAACAATAATTCATATATCGCTGAAACTTTGCAGTGTGATAAAGTAAAGCGTAGATTGCGGTTGACAAATAATCTAGGTTTAATTTTTGCGGTCCTAGATTATATTTTGTCAACCGTAATCTGTATACTTTACTTTATCACACTGCAAAGTGTCAGCGATAAATGAATTATTGTTAGGGTGTCCATACAAGGAAACTCTAAAATGACTGGACTATAGGTATAGAGGATTCCAAACTTCTTGCGCCAACCTAATTTAATTTTTTCATGCATCTAGCATTTTCGTTCGGCAGCAATGGCTTCCTGCGTCTCGTACGTTTGAAACCCTCGCTACGCTCAGGATTCTATTCAAGTACTCGCACCAAAAACAACTTTGCAGCTTTGCATAACAAATAACTATTTTCTTTTATAGGTAGTCTTCTTATCGAGTGGGCTGCAAGCCCTGGTGTCAGAGTTTATTCAAACCGCCAGAGATAGTAGCCGGGACCAACAGCTTAACGTGCCATCCGAAGCACGGAATCATCTTTCTTTTCAGACAATCAGGTGACTCAGCCTGCAATGTCCTAACCAACTGGGGAAAAATGCACAAAGTGACATTTCACTAGGTGCCCCCAGTGGGAATCGAACCCACGACCTCCGTGTCAAGAGCCCAATGCTCTTAACCATTAGACCACGGAGGCAGTTATAGGTAGTTAAATAAAGGTTTTTACTTACACTGAGCGCGCACAACAATACAATAGCTGACAAACGCATTTTAAAAGGCCTTAAGATCCGTAGACCTGTATAGACCAAGTCAAAATGACTGTGCCATCCAAACTAATCCCAAGTATTTATAGCAAAATCACCAAAAAAGCAAACAACATAAATTCTGAAATTAACAAACATTTTGAGTGCATTACTTTTGTTTTAAATAATGTAAATTATGTACTAGCATTGTTATTAATCACCAATATAAATAAACATAAGTTTAATAATAAAAGAACGAAATGTTTATATTTATTTGAGTGAATTATTTGTTTGATGTTTATTCAATTCATTTCTCTTGCATTGCAATGCACCTATGCAGGTAATACGTAAAAATAAGTAAACATTCCTACAAATAACGTTAACTAGGTTAACATTAACTAAATATCAAAAAGTAGCTTTAACTGCATATCACGGTTTTGTGGCCTCTGTTCTCAGGTATGGTTTGATTATTTGGGGGAACGGTTCATATATTAATAAAGTCTTTATTACACAAAAAAAATGTGTAAGAGCTTTGTGTGGTATTTGCCCATATGACTCCTGTAAACCGTTGTTTCCTAAACTAGGTCTACTAACGCTGCCTAGCATGTACATCTGGGAAGTATGTAGGTTTGTGAAAAAACACCAGCAGTTTTTCAAATTCAATCGGAATGTCTGTAAAAGAGCTATAAGAGACCCCGAAAGGATTGTCTTTGACCACTGCCCCAATACTAGTCTGTACAGAAATAATTGTTACCATATGTTTATAAAAATTAATAATAAATTACCAAACACTATTAAAGCATGCAATGGCAAGCAATTTTCAAATAAACTCAAAATATGGCTTACTTCTAAGTGCTACTATAAGTTAAACGATTATTTTGATGATTAACAACCACATGTTATTAGTGCCTAGTCTAAATACATTATGGTAATGTTATTATTTACATAGCATAGTTAGTTGTTGACATTCTAATATTTTATTTTGGTTTACAATGTAAGCCCCTAATAATGTACGTCCGTGCTGCGGACCAAACTGTTGATTCTGTCTTAATGTAACATCTTTTGTACACAGTTTGAACAATAAATATTCTTATTCTTATTATACAAAAATCATAAAAATAAAATACACTACACCCTTAGATTATCAAGATAGACAGTCAATGCTACGAAAGCGTCGAAAAAAATAGGAACCAGTACTGGTTCCAAAACCCTATACATATACGCGCACACATACGATTTGTATGGCGCCTCACGCACACCAACCTAAGAAAGTTAGCCCCTTTTGTTTTATACGGAACAAGTGTGAGGCTCATTCTAGACATATACTTTTTCTAAGACTACACCTTTAATAACTATTTTTCTCCTCGACAGAAGTGGAAAGTGGCAACTTCGTTTAGCGCAACGGGATGAAAATTGACGCTTTCCGTCCGGAGGGGAGAAAAATAATTTACCTACCTACACACGGCGACACATCAAGCTATTCAAAACCAACATAAGCTGGCCGCGCGTAGATTGCATAACGTATAACTTCGCGCAGCGAGCTTATTTTGGTTTTGTGTAGTTTACTGACGGCCCGACAGCACAGTCTGCTGTGCCGAGAGTCGCGGGTTCGAATCCCGTAAGGGACAAGTTTGTATGATGATTGGATGGATGTTTGTATCAATATAATATGTATGCTATATCGTTGTCTAGTTATCATAATACATCGCGCGCGCGTCCCCATACAAAATGTACTGGAAACAATTATCGCAAAATCGATGCGATATTATCGCTCGATAAAATCGCTGCAATGTGCGGAAGCCTTAAATCGTGTATGAATCACGTAAAATATTAATTATTTCGAGCCTACAAAGTAGCGATGACCAAGCACAATTTTAGAATTCCTCTAAACAACTTGATCAAATCCTAAAATTGATTCAGTGAAATGACGAAAATAAATGTCCGTCAGTTCTTAGAAAATAGCTTTTCCATAGTATTTCATTTACTAATTAATTAATGTATGTCTTAGTGTTTAGTTGTACCTAATGGAAAATACCTACCTATCTAAAAATTCAACACTTGCATGCGCGAACGCAACACGAGCAAGAACGGGAATTGTTATTTCCTCAATTCACTGAACCAGTTATGGGTTTTGTTCAAATCACTAGATTTATTTAGAGAAATGATAAGATATAGTGTTGTTATTTTAAACATCCTGCATGATTGGACCGAATCCCTGCTTTTTATAATATCCAGGTAGGTACATAATAATATGGGTAACCTACATAGTTGAAGAAAACTACTAATTTCAATACAATTTTTTTATTTATTATCATTCAAAAAGGGACATTACATTACATTACATTTTTTTGGACTGATTTCTCACGATTTTATGTGATGCAAAATAAAATAAATATAAATTATAATTATCAGTAGGTAAAAACTTTAGATTCTTAATAATAGATGATGGAACTTCAATAAAAGATAGCGGATTTGCGAACGCTGTACGGAATATCTTCTAATTTCTCCCAGCAAATGCAGATTCTGGACTTGGGTGGTTTTGGATGAGGCTTCCATGGTTTTAAACCGCCTGGTTTATCTCCTGGTTTTGTTCCTGATCCTGGTTTGCCTTGTTGTGGTCCTGATCCTGGTTGGTCTGGTTGTGGTTCTGATCCTGGTTTGCCTGGTTGTGGTCCTGAACCTGGTTGGTCTGGCTGTGGTCCTGATTCTGGTTTGCCTGGTTGTGGTCCTGAACCTGGTTGGCCTTGTTGTGGTCCTGAACCTGGTTGGTCTGGTTGTGGTTCTGATCCTGGTTTGCCTTGTTGTGGTCCAGATCCTGGTTGGTCTGGCTGTGGTCCTGATTCTGGTTTGCCTGGTTGTGGTCCTGATCCTGGTTGGTTTGGTTGTGGTCCTGATTCTGGTTTGCCTGGTTGGGGTCCTGAACCTGGTTGGCCTTGTTGTGGTCCAGATCCTGGTTGGTCTGGCTGTGGTCCTGATTCTGGTTTGCCTGGTTGTGGTCCTGATCCTGGTTGGTTTGGTTGTGGTCCTGATTCTGGTTTGCCTGGTTGTGGTCCTGAACCTGGTTGGCCTTGTTGTGGTCCTGATCCTGGTTGGCCTGGCTGTGGTCCTGATTCTGGTTTGCCTGGTTGTGGTCCTGAACCCGGTTGGCCTTGTTGTGGTCCTGATTCTGGTTTGCCTGGTTGTGGTCCTGATCCTGGTTTGCCTGGTTGTGGTCCTGAACCTGGTTGTCCTTGTTGTGGTCCTGATCCTGGTTGGCCTGGTTGTGGTCCAGTTTCTTCTTTAGGCTTGTCTGCTGGTCCTTGAAGTGGCCTTGGTTCTTGTTGTGGCTTGTTTCCCGGTCCTTGTTTTGGTCCTGGACGAGGGTGTGGTCTACGTCCTGGACGTGGGTGTGGTCTACGTCCTGGTCGTGTTTGTGGTCCTTTTCGTGGTCTTGGTCCTAGACAATGAAAAAGTTTAATGTTATTGAGCAGACCACATTAGCATAAAAAATTTGTATATTATAATATCAAAGAGCATTTTACAATTTTGCCTCTTCAGTAGAAAGGTAAGCGATACTTTTATCTTACCTGAACCTGGGTAGACCGTGGTGATTTTTTTAGAGTCGGTTGAGTCCGCAGTTTGAGTGGTAGACTGACTGGTGCTGGTGGTCCTCCTGGTTGTAGCCGAAGTGGCGGTGGTTTTTGTCACTGTGGAAAATTCACCCGTTTGAAGTTTCTATTCAGAGGACATTATAAGTACTTTTTGTTCAAGTCGGATATTAAGTAAATGTACATAAATCCAACTACAGTTAGGACGGACGGACACAATGTCTCCCTTGAACAGGCATAAAATAAAAATATACGAGCAATTCCAAGTTTAAAAATTATGTTTGCATTATTGGCTCTCGAATGTCGATGGAATTACATCGTTAATTGATATAGAAAATCTATACAACTGCTCCCGCAATCTCCAAGGGGTGAAAGTAGCCATCAATATGAACAAGTTTTATTATTTCTACTACCAACTTTAGGAACTCAAAAGTAAATTTGAGTCTCCTTTGAGTTTTTGGAAGCAGTCGCCCTACACCGCGAACGCTATAGATTTCATTCTCTAGGATTGTTTTGGACCATCAAACTAAACAACTTTCAATACGGGAACAACATCACAAAGACCTGAAGCATCCCTCCCCTAAAGTACCCATGTAGCACATTTCAGTTAAGACCCTGTATTTTTATAAACCCACTGTTGTTCTTTACCTGGTTATCAAAGTTTTGTTATTTGATTGATTTTTTATCGATTTTCCACTACGGCGACTGCTAATCTTTATAGACAAGAAGTCGGGTAGGCACGCAGAATATTTTGAATTGCAGAAGTGTACGCAATAAACACAGATGCACTCTCTCGTCCTCGCCATCCGAGAGTCTGATGGAACAGGGGAATTTTATGCTTGTTAGACGTTAACGGCATTTTGCTGACGTTTTATCAGCTTTCTCTTTCACTTTGTTCATGCGACCTAATTGACACTTGCTGCTGACTTTATTGATATACGATATTATAGCTCACAGAAAATGATAGACACATTTTGTCATCAGGGAATGCTCGCTCACTATCACTAGCAATATTACCTGAGCCTGGTCTTGGTCCTGATCCTGGTTGGTCTGGCTGTGGTCCTGAACCTGGTTGGCCTTGTTGTGGTCCAGATCCTGGTTGGTCTGGTTTTGGTCCTGATTCTGGTTTGCCTGGTTGTGGTCCTGAACCTGGTTGGCCTTGTTGTGGTCCTGAACCTGGTTGGTCTGGTTGTGGTTCTGATCCTGGTTTGCCTTGTTGTGGTCCAGATTCTGTTTGGTCTGGCTGTGGACCTGATTCTGGTTCTCCTGGTTGTGGTCCTGATCCTGGTTGGTTTGGTTGTGGTCCTGATTCTGGTTTGCCTGGTTGTGGTCCTGAACCTGGTTGGCCTTGTTGTGGTCCAGATCCTGGTTGGTCTGGCTGTGGTCCTGATTCTGGTTTGCCTGGTTGTGGTCCTGATCCTGGTTGGTTTGGTTGTGGTCCTGATTCTGGTTTGCCTGGTTGTGGTCCTGAACCTGGTTGGCCTTGTTGTGGTCCAGATCCTGGTTGGTCTGGCTGTGGTACTGATTCTGGTTTGCCTGGTTGTGGTCCTGATCCTGGTTGGTTTGGTTGTGGTCCTGATTCTGGTTTGCCTGGTTGTGGTCCTGAACCTGGTTGGCCTTGTTGTGGTCCTGATCCTGGTTGGCCTGGCTGTGGTCCTGATTCTGGTTTACCTGGTTGTGGTCCTGATCCTGGTTGGTTTGGTTGTGGTCCTGATTCTGGTTTGCCTGGTTGTGGTCCTGAACCTGGTTGGCCTGGTTGTGGTCCTGATCCTGGTTGGCCTGGCTGTGGTCCTGATTCTGGTTTGCCTGGTGGTCCTGATCCTGGTTGGTTTGGTTGTGGTCCTGATTCTGGTTTGCCTGGTTGTGGTCCTGAACCTGGTTGGCCTTGTTGTGGTCCAGATCCTGGTTGGTCTGGCTGTGGTCCTGATTCTGGTTTGCCTGGTTGTGGTCCTGATCCTGGTTGGTTTGGTTGTGGTCCTGATTCTGGTTTGCCTGGTTGTGGTCCTGAACCTGGTTGGTCTTGTTGTGGTCCTGATCCTGGTTGGCCTGGCTGTGGTCCTGATTCTGGTTTGCCTGGTTGTGGTCCTGAACCCGGTTGGCCTTGTTGTGGTCCTGATTCTGGTTTGCCTGGTTGTGGTCCTGATCCTGGTTTGCCTTGTTGTGGTCCTGATCCTGGTTGGCCTGGCTGTGGTCCTGATTCTGGTTTGCCTGGTTGTGGTCCTGATCCTGGTTTGCCTGGTTGTGGTCCTGAACCGGGTTGTCCTTGTTGTGGTCCTGATCCTGGTTGGCCTGGTTGTGGTCCTGTTTCTTCTTTAGGCTTGTCTGCTGGTCCTTGAAGTGGCCTTGGTTCTTGTTGTGGCTTGTTTCCCGGTCCTTGTTTTGGTCCTGGACGAGGGTGTGGTCTACGTCCTGGACGTGGGTGTGGTCTACGTCCTGGTCGTGGTTGTGGTCCTTTTCGTGGTCTTGGTCCTAGACAATGAAAAAGTTTAATGTTATTGAGCAGACCACATTAGCATAAAAAATTTGTATATTATAGTATCAAAGAGCATTTTACAATTTTGCCTTTTCAGTAGAAAGGTAAGCGATACTTTTATCTTACCTGAACCTGGGTAGACCGTGGTGATTTTTTTATAGTCGGTTGAGTCCTCAGTTTGAGTGGTAGACTGACTGGTGCTGGTGGTCCTCCTGGTTGTAGCCGAAGTGGCGGTGGTTTTTGACACTGTGGAAAATTCACCCGTTTGAAGTTTCTATTCAGAGGTGACATTATAAGTACTTTTTGTTCAAGTCGGATATTAAGTAAATGTACATAAATCCAACTACAGTTAGGACGGACGGACACAATGTCTCCCTTGAACAGGCATAAAATAAAAATATACGAGCAATTCCAAGTTTAAAAATTATGTTTGCATTATTGGCTCTCGAATGTCGATCGAATTACATCGTTATAATATAGAAAATCTATACAACTGCTCCCGCAATCTCCAAGGCGTGAAAGTAGCCATCAATATGAACAATTTTATTATTTCTACTACCAACTTTAGGAACTCAAAAGTAAATTTGAGTCTCCTTTGAGTTTTTGGAAGCAGTCGCCCTACACCGCGAACGCTATAGATTTCATTCTCTAGGATTGTTTTGGACCATCAAACTAAACAACTTTCAATACGGGAACAACATCACTAAGACCTGAAGCATCCCCTAAAGTACCCATGTAGCACATTTCAGTTAAGTCCCTGTATTTTTATAAACCCACTGTTGTTCTTTATCTGGTTATCAAAGTTTTGTTATTTGATTGATTTTTTATCGATTTTCCACTACGGCGACTGCTAATCTTTATAGACAAGAAGTCGGGTAGGCACGCAGAATATTTTGAATTGCAGAAGTGTACGCAATAAACACAGATGCACTCTCTCGTCCTCGCCATCCGAGAGTCTGATGGAACAGGGGAATTTTATGCTTGTTAGACGTTAACGGCATTTTGCTGACGTTTTATCAGCTTTCTCTTTCACTTTGTTCGTGCGACCTAATTGACACTTGCTGCTGACTTTATTGATATACGATATTATAGCTCACAGAAAATGATAGACACATTTTGTCATCAGGGAATGCTCGCTCACTATCACTAGCAATATTACCTGAGCCTGGTGTTGGTCCTGATCCTGGTTGGTCTGGCTGTGGTCCTGAACCTGGTTGGCCTGGTTGTGGTCCAGATCCTGGTTGGTCTGGTTTTGGTCCTGATTCTGGTTTGCCTGGTTGTGGTCCTGAACCTGGTTGGCCTTGTTGTGGTCCTGAACCTGGTTGGTCTGGTTGTGGTTCTGATCCTGGTTTGCCTTGTTGTGGTCCAGATTCTGTTTGGTCTGGCTGTGGACCTGATTCTGGTTTGCCTGGTTGTGGTCCTGATCCTGGTTGGTTTGGTTGTGGTCCTGATTCTGGTTTGCCTGGTTGTGGTCCTGAACCTGGTTGGCCTTGTTGTGGTCCAGATCCTGGTTGGTCTGGCTGTGGTCCTGATTCTGGTTTGCCTGGTTGTGGTCCTGATCCTGGTTGGTTTGGTTGTGGTCCTGATTCTGGTTTGCCTGGTTGTGGTCCTGAGCCTGGTTGGCCTTGTTGTGGTCCAGATCCTGATTGGTCTGGCTGTGGTACTGATTCTGGTTTGCCTGGTTGTGGTCCTGATCCTGGTTGGTTTGGTTGTGGTCCTGATTCTGGTTTGCCTGGTTGTGGTCCTGAACCTGGTTGGCCTTTTTGTGGTCCTGATCCTGGTTGGCCTGGCTGTGGTCCTGATCCTGGTTTGCCTGGTTGTGGTCCTGAACCTGGTTGTCCTTGTTGTGGTCCTGATCCTGGTTGGCCTGGTTGTGGTCCTGTTTCTTCTTTAGGCTTGTCTGCTGGTCCTTGAAGTGGCCTTGGTTCTTGTTGTGGCTTGTTTCCCGGTCCTTGTTTTGGTCCTGGACGAGGGTGTGGTCTACGTCCTGGACGTGGGTGTGGTCTACGTCCTGGTCGTGTTTGTGGTCCTTTTCGTGGTCTTGGTCCTAGACAATGAAAAAGTTTAATGTTATTGAGCAGACCACATTAGCATAAAAAATTTGTATATTATAATATCAAAGAGCATTTTACAATTTTGCCTCTTCAGTAGAAAGGTAAGCGATACTTTTATCTTACCTGAACCTGGGTAGACCGTGGTGATTTTTTTAGAGTCGGTTGAGTCCGCAGTTTGAGTGGTAGACTGACTGGTGCTGGTGGTCCTCCTGGTTGTAGCCGAAGTGGCGGTGGTTTTTGTCACTGTGGAAAATTCACCCGTTTGAAGTTTCTATTCAGAGGACATTATAAGTACTTTTTGTTCAAGTCGGATATTAAGTAAATGTACATAAATCCAACTACAGTTAGGACGGACGGACACAATGTCTCCCTTGAACAGGCATAAAATAAAAATATACGAGCAATTCCAAGTTTAAAAATTATGTTTGCATTATTGGCTCTCGAATGTCGATCGAATTACATCGTTAATTGATATAGAAAATCTATACAACTGCTCCCGCAATCTCCAAGGGGTGAAAGTAGCCATCAATATGAACAAGTTTTATTATTTCTACTACCAACTTTAGGAACTCAAAAGTAAATTTGAGTCTCCTTTGAGTTTTTGGAAGCAGTCGCCCTACACCGCGAACGCTATAGATTTCATTCTCTAGGATTGTTTTGGACCATCAAACTAAACAACTTTCAATACGGGAACAACATCACGAAGACCTGAAGCATCCTCTAAAGTACCCATGTAGCACATTTCAGTTAAGACCCTGTATTTTTATAAACCCACTGTTGTTCTTTACCTGGTTATCATAGTTTTGTTATTTGATTGATTTTTTATCGATTTTCCACTACGGCGACTGCTAATCTTTATAGACAAGAAGTCGGGTAGGCACGCAGAATATTTTGAATTGCAGAAGTGTACGCAATAAACACAGATGCACTCTCTCGTCCTCGCCATCCGAGAGTCTGATGGAACAGGGGAATTTTATGCTTGTTAGACGTTAACGGCATTTTGCTGACGTTTTATCAGCTTTCTCTTTCACTTTGTTCGTGCGACCTAATTGACACTTGCTGCTGACTTTATTGATATACGATATTATAGCTCACAGAAAATGATAGACACATTTTGTCATCAGGGAATGCTCGCTCACTATCACTAGCAATATTACCTGAGCCTGGTGTTGGTCCTGATCCTGGTTGGTCTGGCTGTGGTCCTGAACCTGGTTGGCCTGGTTGTGGTCCAGATCCTGGTTGGTCTGGTTTTGGTCCTGATTCTGGTTTGCCTGGTTGTGGTCCTGAACCTGGTTGGCCTTGTTGTGGTCCTGAACCTGGTTGGTCTGGTTGTGGTTCTGATCCTGGTTTGCCTTGTTGTGGTCCAGATTCTGTTTGGTCTGGCTGTGGACCTGATTCTGGTTTGCCTGGTTGTGGTCCTGATCCTGGTTGGTTTGGTTGTGGTCCTGATTCTGGTTTGCCTGGTTGTGGTCCTGAACCTGGTTGGCCTTGTTGTGGTCCAGATCCTGGTTGGTCTGGCTGTGGTCCTGATTCTGGTTTGCCTGGTTGTGGTCCTGATCCTGGTTGGTTTGGTTGTGGTCCTGATTCTGGTTTGCCTGGTTGTGGTCCTGAACCTGGTTGGCCTTGTTGTGGTCCAGATCCTGGTTGGTCTGGCTGTGGTACTGATTCTGGTTTGCCTGGTTGTGGTCCTGATCCTGGTTGGTTTGGTTGTGGTCCTGATTCTGGTTTGCCTGGTTGTGGTCCTGAACCTGGTTGGCCTTGTTGTGGTCCTGATCCTGGTTGGCCTGGCTGTGGTCCTGATTCTGGTTTACCTGGTTGTGGTCCTGATCCTGGTTGGTTTGGTTGTGGTCCTGATTCTGGTTTGCCTGGTTGTGGTCCTGAACCTGGTTGGCCTGGTTGTGGTCCTGATCCTGGTTGGTTTGGTTGTGGTCCTGATTCTGGTTTGCCTGGTTGTGGTCCTGAACCTGGTTGGCCTTGTTGTGGTCCTGATCCTGGTTGGCCTGGCTGTGGTCCTGATTCTGGTTTGCCTGGTGGTCCTGATCCTGGTTGGTTTGGTTGTGGTCCTGATTCTGGTTTGCCTGGTTGTGGTCCTGAACCTGGTTGGCCTTGTTGTGGTCCAGATCCTGGTTGGTCTGGCTGTGGTCCTGATTCTGGTTTGCCTGGTTGTGGTCCTGATCCTGGTTGGTTTGGTTGTGGTCCTGATTCTGGTTTGCCTGGTTGTGGTCCTGAACCTGGTTGGTCTTGTTGTGGTCCTGATCCTGGTTGGCCTGGCTGTGGTCCTGATTCTGGTTTGCCTGGTTGTGGTCCTGAACCCGGTTGGCCTTGTTGTGGTCCTGATTCTGGTTTGCCTGGTTGTGGTCCTGATCCTGGTTTGCCTTGTTGTTGTCCTGATCCTGGTTGGCCTGGCTGTGGTCCTGATTCTGGTTTGCCTGGTTGTGGTCCTGATCCTGGTTTGCCTGGTTGTGGTCCTGAACCTGGCTGTCCTTGTTGTGGTCCTGATCCTGGTTGGCCTGGTTGTGGTCCTGTTTCTTCTTTAGGCTTGTCTGCTGTTCCTTGAAGTGGCCTTGGTTCTTGTTGTGGCTTGTTTCCCGGTCCTTGTTTTGGTCCTGGACGAGGGTGTGGTCTACGTCCTGGACGTGGGTGTGGTCTACGTCCTGGTCGTGGTTGTGGTCCTTTTCGTGGTCTTGGTCCTAGACAATGAAAAAGTTTAATGTTATTGAGCAGACCACATTAGCATAAAAAATTTGTATATCATAGTATCAAAGAGCATTTTACAATTTTGCCTTTTCAGTAGAAAGGTAAGCGATACTTTTATCTTACCTGAACCTGGGTAGACCGTGGTGATTTTTTTATAGTCGGTTGAGTCCTCAGTTTGAGTGGTAGACTGACTGGTGCTGGTGGTCCTCCTGGTTGTAGCCGAAGTGGCGGTGGTTTTTGACACTGTTGAAAATTCACCCGTTTGAAGTTTCTGTTCAGAGGTGACATTATAAGTACTTTTTGTTCAAGTCGGATATTAAGTAAATGTACATAAATCCAACTACAGTTAGGACGGACGGACACAATGTCTCCCTTGAACAGGCATAAAATAAAAATATACGAGCAATTCCAAGTTTAAAAATTATGTTTGCATTATTGGCTCTCGAATGTCGATCGAATTACATCGTTAATTGATATAGAAAATCTATACAACTGCTCCCGCAATCTCCAAGGCTTGAAAGTAGCCATCAATATGAACAATTTTATTATTTCTACTACCAACTTTAGGAACTCAAAAGTAAATTTGAGTCTCCTTTGAGTTTTTGGAAGCAGTCGCCCTACACCGCGAACGCTATAGATTTCATTCTCTAGGATTGTTTTGGACCATCAAACTAAACAACTTTCAATACGGGAACAACATCACTAAGACCTGAAGCATCCCCTAAAGTACCCATGTAGCACATTTCAGTTAAGTCCCTGTATTTTTATAAACCCACTGTTGTTCTTTATCTGGTTATCAAAGTTTTGTTATTTGATTGATTTTTTATCGATTTTCCACTACGGCGACTGCTAATCTTTATAGACAAGAAGTCGGGTAGGCACGCAGAATATTTTGAATTGCAGAAGTGTACGCAATAAACACAGATGCACTCTCTCGTCCTCGCCATCCGAGAGTCTGATGGAACAGGGGAATTTTATGCTTGTTAGACGTTAACGGCATTTTGCTGACGTTTTATCAGCTTTCTCTTTCACTTTGTTCGTGCGACCTAATTGACACTTGCTGCTGACTTTATTGATATACGATATTATAGCTCACAGAAAATGATAGACACATTTTGTCATCAGGGAATGCTCGCTCACTATCACTAGCAATATTACCTGAGCCTGGTGTTGGTCCTGATCCTGGTTGGTCTGGCTGTGGTCCTGAACCTGGTTGGCCTGGTTGTGGTCCAGATCCTGGTTGGTCTTGTTTTGGTCCTGATTCTGGTTTGCCTGGTTGTGGTCCTGAACCTGGTTGGCCTTGTTGTGGTCCTGAACCTGGTTGGTTTGGTTGTGGTTCTGATCCTGGTTTGCCTTGTTGTGGTCCAGATTCTGTTTGGTCTGGCTGTGGACCTGATTCTGGTTTGCCTGGTTGTGGTCCTGATCCTGGTTGGTTTGGTTGTGGTCCTGATTCTGGTTTGCCTGGTTGTGGTCCTGAACCTGGTTGGCCTTGTTGTGGTCCAGATCCTGGTTGGTCTGGCTGTGGTCCTGATTCTGGTTTGCCTGGTTGTGGTCCTGATCCTGGTTGGTTTGGTTGTGGTCCTGATTCTGGTTTGCCTGGTTGTGGTCCTGAACCTGGTTGGCCTTGTTGTGGTCCTGATCCTGGTTGGCCTGGCTGTGGTCCTGATTCTGGTTTGCCTGGTTGTGGTCCTGAACCCGGTTGGCCTTGTTGTGGTCCTGATTCTGGTTTGCCTGGTTGTGGTCCTGATCCTGGTTTGCCTGGTTGTGGTCCCGAACCTGGTTGTCCTTGTTGTGGTCCTGATCCTGGTTGGCCTGATTGTGGTCCTGTTTCTTCTTTAGGCTTGTCTGCTGGTCCTTGAAGTGGCCTTGGTTCTTGTTGTGGCTTGTTTCCCGGTCCTTGTTTTGGTCCTGGACGAGGGTGTGGTCTACGTCCTGGACGTGGGTGTGGTCTACGTCCTGGTCGTGGTTGTGGTCCTTTTCGTGGTCTTGGTCCTAGACAATGAAAAAGTTTAATGTTATTGAGCAGACCACATTAGCATAAAAAATTTGTATATTATAATATCAAAGAGCATTTTACAATTTTGCCTCTTCAGTAGAAAGGTAAGCGATACTTTTATCTTACCTGAACCTGGGTAGACCGTGGTGATTTTTTTAGAGTCGGTTGAGTCCGCAGTTTGAGTGGTAGACTGACTGGTGCTGGTGGTCCTCCTGGTTGTAGCCGAAGTGGCGGTGGTTTTCGTCACTGTGGAAAATTCACCCGTTTGAAGTTTCTATTCAGAGGACATTATAAGTACTTTTTGTTCAAGTCGGATATTAAGTAAATGTACATAAATCCAACTACAGTTAGGACGGACGGACACAATGTCTCCCTTGAACAGGCATAAAATAAAAATATACGAGCAATTCCAAGTTTAAAAATTATGTTTGCATTATTGGCTCTCGAATGTCGATCGAATTACATCGTTAATTGATATAGAAAATCTATACAACTGCTCCCGCAATCTCCAAGGCGTGAAAGTAGCCATCAATATGAACAAGTTTTATTATTTCTACTACCAACTTTAGGAACTCAAAAGTAAATTTGAGTCTCCTTTGAGTTTTTGGAAGCAGTCGCCCTACACCGCGAACGCTATAGATTTCATTCTCTAGGATTGTTTTGGACCATCAAACTAAACAACTTTCAATACGGGAACAACATCACAAAGACCTGAAGCATCCCTCCCCTAAAGTACCCATGTAGCACATTTCAGTTAAGACCCTGTATTTTTATAAACCCACTGTTGTTCTTTACCTGGTTATCAAAGTTTTGTTATTTGATTGATTTTTTATCGATTTTCCACTACGGCGACTGCTAATCTTTATAGACAAGAAGTCGGGTAGGCACGCAGAATATTTTGAATTGCAGAAGTGTACGCAATAAACACAGATGCACTCTCTCGTCCTCGCCATCCGAGAGTCTGATGGAACAGGGGAATTTTATGCTTGTTAGACGTTAACGGCATTTTGCTGACGTTTTATCAGCTTTCTCTTTCACTTTGTTCGTGCGACCTAATTGACACTTGCTGCTGACTTTATTGATATACGATATTATAGCTCACAGAAAATGATAGACACATTTTGTCATCAGGGAATGCTCGCTCACTATCACTAGCAATATTACCTGAGCCTGGTCTTGGTCCTGATCCTGGTTGGTCTGGCTGTGGTCCTGAACCTGGTTGGCCTGGTTGTGGTCCAGATCCTGGTTGGTCTGGTTTTGGTCCTGATTCTGGTTTGCCTGGTTGTGGTCCTGAACCTGGTTGGCCTTGTTGTGGTCCTGAACCTGGTTGGTCTGGTTGTGGTTCTGATCCTGGTTTGCCTTGTTGTGGTCCAGATTCTGTTTGGTCTGGCTGTGGACCTGATTCTGGTTTGCCTGGTTGTGGTCCTGATCCTGGTTGGTTTGGTTGTGGTCCTAATTCTGGTTTGCCTGGTTGTGGTCCTGAACCTGGTTGGCCTTGTTGTGGTCCAGATCCTGGTTGGTCTGGCAGTGGTCCTGATTCTGGTTTGCCTGGTTGTGGTCCTGATCCTGGTTGGTTTGGTTGTGGTCCTGATTCTGGTTTGCCTGGTTGTGGTCCTGAACCTGGTTGGCCTTGTTGTGGTCCAGATCCTGGTTGGTCTAGCTGTGGTCCTGATTCTGGTTTGCCTGGTTGTGGTCCTGATCCTGGTTGGTTTGGTTGTGGTCCTGAACCTGGTTGGCCTGGTTGTGGTCCAGATCCTGGTTGGTCTGGTTTTGGTCCTGATTCTGGTTTGCCTGGTTGTGGTCCTGAACCTGGTTGGCCTTGTTGTGGTCCTGATCCTGGTTGGCCTGGCTGTGGTCCTGATTCTGGTTTGCCTGGTTGTGGTCCTGAACCCGGTTGGCCTTGTTGTGGTCCTGATCCTGGTTGGCCTGGTTGTGGTCCTGTTTCTTCTTTAGGCTTGTCTGCTGGTCCTTGAAGTGGCCTTGGTTCTTGTTGTGGCTTGTTTCCCGGTCCTTGTTTTGGTCCTGGACGAGGGTGTGGTCTACGTCCTGGACGTGGGTGTGGTCTACGTCCTGGTCGTGGTTGTGGTCCTTTTCGTGGTCTTGGTCCTAGACAATGAAAAAGTTTAATGTTATTGAGCAGACCACATTAGCATAAAAAATTTGTATATTATAGTATCAAAGAGCATTTTACAATTTTGCCTTTTCAGTAGAAAGGTAAGCGATACTTTTATCTTACCTGAACCTGGGTAGACCGTGGTGATTTTTTTAGAGTCGGTTGAGTCCGCAGTTTGAGTGGTAGACTGACTGGTGCTGGTGGTCCTCCTGGTTGTAGCCGAAGTGGCGGTGGTTTTTGTCACTGTGGAAAATTGACCCGTTTGAAGTTTCTATTCAGAGGTGACATTATAAGTTCTCTTTGTTCAAGTCGGATATTAAGTAAATGTACATAAATCCAACTACAGTTAGGACGGACGGACACAATGTCACCCTTGAACAGGCATAAAATAAAAATATACGAGCAATTCCAAGTTTAAAAATTATGTTTGCATTATTGGCCCTCGAATGTCGATCGAATTACATCGTTAATTGAAATAGAAAATCTATAGAGGGTGTATAGGTATGACAACTGCTCCCGCAATCTCCAAGGGGTGAAAGTAGCCATCAATATTAACAAGTTTTATTATTTCTACTACCAACTTTAGGAACTCAAAAGTAAATTTGAGTCTCCTTTGAGTTTTTGGAAGCAGTCGCCCTACACCGCGAACGCTATAGATTTCATTCTCTAGGATTGCTTTGGACCATCAAACTAAACAACTTTCAATACGGGAACAACATCACTAAGACCTGAAGCATCCCCTAAAGTACCCATGTAGCACATTTCAGTTAAGACCCTGTATTTTTATAAACCCACTGTTGTTCTTTATCTGGTTATCAAAGTTTTGTTATTTGATTGATTTTTTATCGATTTTCCACTACGGCGACTGCTAATCTTTATAGACAAGAAGTCGGGTAGGCACGCAGAATATTTTGAATTGCAGAAGTGTACGCAATAAACACAGATGCACTCTCTCGTCCTCGCCATCCGAGAGTCTGATGGAACAGGGGAATTTTATGCTTGTTAGACGTTAACGGCATTTTGCTGACGTTTTATCAGCTTTCTCTTTCACTTTGTTCGTGCGACCTAATTGACACTTGCTGCTGACTTTATTGATATACGATATTATAGCTCACAGAAAATGATAGACACATTTTGTCATCAGGGAATGCTCGCTCACTATCACTAGCAATATTACCTGAGTCTGGTCTTGGTCCTGATCCTGGTTGGTCTGGCTGTGGTCCTGAACCTGGTTGGCCTGGTTGTGGTCCAGATCCTGGTTGGTCTGGTTTTGGTCCTGATTCTGGTTTGCCTGGTTGTGGTCCTGAACCTGGTTGGCCTTGTTGTGGTCCTGAACCTGGTTGGTCTGGTTGTGGTTCTGATCCTGGTTTGCCTTGTTGTGGTCCAGATTCTGTTTGGTCTGGCTGTGGACCTGATTCTGGTTTGCCTGGTTGTGGTCCTGATCCTGGTTGGTTTGGTTGTGGTCCTGATTCTGGTTTGCCTGGTTGTGGTCCTGAACCTGGTTGGCCTTGTTGTGGTCCAGATCCTGGTTGGTCTGGCAGTGGTCCTGATTCTGGTTTGCCTGGTTGTGGTCCTGATCCTGGTTGGTTTGGTTGTGGTCCTGATTCTGGTTTGCCTTGTTGTGGTCCAGATTCTGTTTGGTCTGGCTGTGGACCTGATTCTGGTTTGCCTGGTTGTGGTCCTGATCCTGGTTGGTTTGGTTGTGGTCCTGATTCTGGTTTGCCTGGTTGTGGTCCTGAACCTGGTTGGCCTTGTTGTGGTCCAGATCCTGGTTGGTCTGGCAGTGGTCCTGATTCTGGTTTGCCTGGTTGTGGTCCTGATCCTGGTTGGTTTGGTTGTGGTCCTGATTCTGGTTTGCCTGGTTGTGGTCCTGAACCTGGTTGGCCTGGTTGTGGTCCTGATCCTGGTTTGTCTGGTTGTGGTCCTGAACCTGGTTGTCCTTGTTGTGGTCCTGATTCTGGTTTGCCTGGTTGTGGTCCTGAACCTGGTTGGCCTTGTTGTGATACTGATCCTGGTTGGCCTTGTTGTGGTACTGAGCCTGTTTGGTCTGGTTGTGGTCCTGATCCTAAACATTAAACATAATATTTAATGCTATTTAGCAAACCACATTAACATCAAATTATGTCATAACGAAGTGCATTTTGCAATTCTCATAATTAAGTAGATCTTTATTTGTGCGCACACTGTTTTTACCCAAACATATTAGTTTTCCTCTCACTCAACGGTTTGCTGGAAGAAAACTCTATTAGAGTAAGTATGTTGTTTTGAGTACAATAAAGTATCTAAGAATTCTGCCCCTTTAGTCGAAAGGTAAGCGCTGCTTGTATCTTACCTGAACCTGGGTAGACCGTGGTGGTTTTTTTATAGTCGGTTGAGTCGGCAGTTTGATAGCTAGACTGACCGGTTGTCCCACTGCTTGTAGACGAGTTGACGGTGGTTTTTTTCACTGTGGAAAATTCACCCGTTTGAAGTTTCTATTCAGTAGTAACATTATAATACTTTTTGTTCAAGTCGGATATTTAATTATTAAACATATTATCCATCATTCATGTTAGGACAAAATAGCCCAGTCATTTTACGGATTTTTGTTAGGAGGGGTGGGGAGTAATTATGAATTGTACTTTTAAAAGGGAACCGGTACCATTTAGTGACAAAAATACTCTCTGAAAACATATTAAAAAAAAACTTCATATATTTTACAACAACAATACAACAATATAAATTATTTTTAAAATAGCCGCCGATTTATAAAAAAGTAGTTATTCATTAGAAATTAGAAATGTATTTTTCAAAGGTTTTTAAGTAGACAAAAAATTTACTCCATATTTGAAATAGAAATAGAAATATTCTTTATTGTGAATCATAGGTAAAAGAGTGTGTAATTAGTCCAGTCATTTTAGAGTTTCCTTGTATGGACACTCTAACCATAATTCATCTATCGCTGAAACTTTACAGTGTGATAAAGTAAAGTATACAGATTATGGTTGACAAATAATCTAGGACCGGAAAAAAATAAACCTAGATTATTTGTCAACCGTAATCTGTATACTTTACTTTATCACTCTGCAAAGTTTCAGCGATAGATGAATTATTGTTAGGGTCAAACCCTAAAATGATTTGACTAAATGGTAAAGTCTTAAAAATGTGAAAAAATATTACCCATCCGATTTTTTTGAACGAGTTTAATACACAATTTTTAATTTGGGGCTGTTACTGACGTGATTTTTTTTTAATTTTGGTATATTTGTAGGCCCGAATTGGCTATTAAATGATGCACCGAAAAAATATCAATTCTTAATTCTTCCCGGCTCAAACCGTAAAATGACTGGGCTAAAAATGTCTCCCTTGAACAGGTTTTTCTGCATTCTGTTTTTAGTTCGTGCGACCTTATCGACACTTGCTTCTGACTGGATTGTCATAAGATATTATAGCTCATATTGGCACCACAGAAGATGGTAGACCCTTACACATTTTGTCATCAAGGAATGCTCACTATCTTTAGCTTAATCTTACCTGAACCTGGTCTTGGTTGTGGCTCTGGCCGTGGTCCTGGTCGTGGTCCTTGTTGTGGTTGAGGTCCTTGTTGAGCTGGTCCTTTCTGGGGTCCTGTTCCGTTTGGTCTTTTTTGGTCTGGTTGTTCTTCTGATTCGTAGTATTCTTCTGATTCGTAGTATTCTTCGTCATACTCGTTTTCATATTCATTTTCTGGCTGTGGTTCAGATTCGGTTTGTGGTCCAGATCCTGTTTGTGGTCCAGATTCTGTTTGTGGTTTAGATCCAGTTTTGGGTCCAGGTCCAGTTTGTGGTCCAGATTCAGTTTGTGGTCCAGATCCTGTTTGTGGTCCAGTTCCTGTTTGTGGCCCAGGTCCTGTTTGTGGTCCAGATCCAGTTTTTGGTCCAGATGGTCCAGATCCAGTTTGTGGTCCAGATTCATTTTGTGGTCCAGATCCTGGTTGTGGTCCAGATCCTGTTTTTGGTCCAGATCCTGTTTGTGGTCCAGATTCTGTTTGTGGTTTAGATCCAGTTTTGGGTCCAGGTCCAGTTTGTGGTCCAGATTCAGTTTGTGGTCCAGATTCTGTTTGTGGTTTAGATCCAGTTTTGGGTCCAGGTCCAGTTTGTGGTCCAGATCCAGTTTGTGGTCCAGATTCATTTTGTGGTCCAGATCCTGGTTGTGGTCCAGATCCTGTTTTTGGTCCAGATCCTGTTTGTGGTCCAGATTCTGTTTGTGGTTTAGATCCAGTTTTGGGTCCAGGTCCAGTTTGTGGTCCAGATTCAGTTTGTGGTCCAGATCCTGTTTGTGGTCCAGTTCCTGTTTGTGGCCCAGGTCCTGTTTGTGGTCCAGATCCAGTTTTTGGTCCAGATGGTCCAGATCCAGATTGTGGTCCAGATTCATTTTGTGGTCCAGATCCTGGTTGTGGTTTAGATCCAGTTTTGGGTCCAGGTCCAGTTTGTGGTCCAGATTCAGTTTGTGGTCCAGATCCAGTTTGTGGCCCAGGTCCTGTTTGTGGTCCAGATCCAGTTTTTGGTCCAGATTCATTTTGTGGTCCAGATCCTGGTTGTGGTCCAGATCCTGGTTGTGGTCCAGATCCTGTTTTTGGTCCAGATTCAGTTTGTGGTCCAGATTCTGTTTGTGGTCCAGATCCTGTTTGTGGTCCAGATCCTGTTTGAGGTTCAGATCCTGTTTGTGGTCCAGGTCTAGATTCTGGTTGTTCCTCTGATTCATAGTATTCATCTTCTTCAGAATAATATTCTTCTTCGTCATCTTGCTGTGGCCCTGGTCCTGGTTTTGGTCCTGGTTTTGGTCCTGGTATTGGTTGTGTCTGGGCTGGTCGTGGTTGTGGGCTAGGTCCAGTTGGTGGAAGCGATCCTGTGAATCAAGTATTTTAAATAAGATTAAAAATTATTAAGATACGCATTTGGTTTCTATCATTATATATTTATGTAGATTGATGTTGTAGATTGATGATTTATGGAGACTTACAATTCTCAGGTTTACCTTATGGTTTACCTACGTTAGGCTCCAGTCTCCTTCAAATTGTTGTTTGTATAAAAATGCGTGTATTATTCCTGTGTATCTATGTGTACTTATATTTAACAATTTTTGGAGAAAATAAATAAAATTTATTTATTTATTATTATGTATCATTTGGTATTTTGGTATCTGACACTGAGTACAATGACGTGGACTTTCGATGTGATGTACTAAACCCGCGTGATAATGACCTCCCGCTCGGTCAATGTCTGCCCGCGCCCGTGTTCTGTACGCACTGCGCGTACCTTACGTACGATAATAATAATTTTGTTAATCATCAATACCAATTATAAACATTGATAATGCAATCTGTTATCATTATCATAATATATTATCATATCAGATCAGAATATATGCTCTAATTTCAGAGAATCTCTCATCTTTATGGATTTAGTTAGATTGACAATTATCTACCTATGCCGCCTTCCTGGAGTGCTATTTTTGAAAGACACACGTTCGAATCAGCAGTAGAAAATACCAACATTGTAATGGAGATTATGCATAGACGAAAAACCTGACTCCGAGATGTCACTTCATATAATTCGCTATCTCATACCCGGTTACACTGATATTCGGTCTACTAGCGTAAGCGAAAAATTTTTCGTCTATGCATACTCTCCATTACAATGTTGGTATTTTCTACTGCTGATTCGAAATCATGATAGAATGACGCATAATCTCGTAGAAAGAGAAGGCGCTAGAAGGAAGCACGTGTCTTGTCATATCACTCAGTAAGAGATGCACATAGCAAATTCGCTCTAGTTAAAAAAGGAGACCGCAACTTATTGCTGTCCTTATCGACGTATCCACTTTTTTGTACTTCGGCCATCTGACTCCAAAATGTCACTTCATATAAATTGTATGGGACAACCACCTGACTCCGAGATGTCACTTCATATAATTCGCTATCTCATACCCGGTTACACTGATATTCGGTCTACTAAGCGTAAGCGAAAAATGGTTGTCCCATACAATTTATATGAAGTGACATTTTGGAGTCAGATGGCCGAAGTACAAAAAAGCTATGTGCATCTCTTACTGAGTGATATGACAAGACACGTGCTTCCTTCTAGTGCCTTCTCTTTCTACGAGATTATGCGTCATTCTATCATGATTTCGAACGTTACATTCAAAAATGGCACTCCATTAAATGTTTTAGCAAGTGGCGCCCCCAACTTCGTACGCACAGACTACTGACTTTAAAAACTCTTAACTTTTGATTGAATCTAGGATTGAATGAACCGATTGCAATGAAATAAAACTTAAACGGTAATCCAAACTAAGTTCTATGCTTTTGTGAAAACCCCATCCAAATCGGTTTTGTACTTTGAAGTGATTGTCCAAACTAACAGATGAAATCACTAAAAATGATTTTAATGTATTCCTTTAATATCCTGATAAACTAGATCTTTTTGCAGTTATCTTCAAACGCTAAGTTTACAAAATTAGGTACCTAGTGTCATCATCATCATCTGAGCCGATGGAAGTCCACTGCTGGACATAATAGGCCTCGCTCGGTCCCGCGCTGCCCTCATCCAACGGGTTCCCGCCGCCCTCACCAGGTCGTCGGTCCACCTTGTCGCGCCTACCTACCTACGCTGCGCTTTCCGGTAAGCGGTCGCCACTCAAGAACTTTTCGGCCCCAACGGCCATCGGTTCTGCGGGCAATGTGCCCCGCCCACTGCCACTTTAGTTTAGCAATTCTTTTGGCAATGTCAGCTACTCTGGTTCTTCTGCGGATTTCTTCATTTCTGATTCGATCTCGCAGGGAAACTCCAGCACCTAGTATGGAACACTAATTGCCCGAGTCCCGACTGCTCTTGGCCGTTTTTTTAAAACGACTATTTAGGTACATTTAGCATTTACCTTGAACGGTAGAGGATTGAGAAGCAGAAGTAGATTGATCGCTATTCGATTCTTGTGATTTCTCTTCGTTGACAGTTGAGCTTACTTCTGACCTGTAGTATCCTGAAACATTGACGTTTAACGCTGCACTAGGTTCTATAAGGGTTGAACTACACCAGGCAGCACAGCATCGCATTTTTCCTTCGCTCCATCCTTTTCTGTCACTTAGGAACGTCATTTGTTAGAGCATATAATATAGACGGAACGCGATCGCACGCAGCGTGCTGTTCCGTGCTGATCCATTCCGTCTATCTTATCTTATATTATGCTCTAGCAAATGACGTTCCTGAGTGACAGAAAACGATCGAGCGACGGAAAAATGCGATACTGTGCTACGTGGTATAGTTCAACCCTAAGCTGTGCAGGAAATTATATGTTGTTTGGTGATGTGGTACGGAACCATCTGTGCGCGAGTATAGCCCCACTCGCAATTGACCGGTTTTTACTATCTTTATCACGTCTCTATTGCGCAAAAACAAAAAATACCCACGTCATTTTTCATCTTCGTGCGTTCACACACGATGAACTGACGGAGCGGCAGATGTCAGTCCATAGAACCACACCCAGTGCGTCAATGCGTCACCGTGTGTGCTTCTACGTGCGGTTTCGTACAACTCCTTGCTTCACAAATGACGGACTGATACGTCTGCCGCTGCGTCAATGCGTCATCGTGTGTGAACGCACTTAAAAACTTTGAATCGGTAAAAGTTTGCCTTGTCACAACTGTGTGACCACCCCGAGAGGTATGTGGTCGTGAGTTTATGTGTGTATGCTCCTGTAGGTCCTTACCTCTTGGGACGAACTTCATGGTAATGATTTGTTCTCCATTTTCGTCGATGGTCGTGGTACGTATTATTTCGTATTGAGATCCAATTTCAGCTGTAAAATTAATAACACATTAAATTAATATTATTGCATTTTCTCATGACTATATTCCCCGAATACGTATATACAAATGAATGGTTAAAGAAAAGAGAAATATATTAAAAACAATTGAAAACCGGAGTGTAAGAATGATCGGAGCGCCTACCATGAGTTTTCCCTGTACTTTACTACTGTAGTTACGTCGCCAATTCGTATGACAGTAATTAGTTCTCCACGTAACCACTAGGAGCGCTGTACCAAATTCTATACAAAATAGTAGTAAAGTACGGTGAAAACTCATGGTAGACCTACGGACACTTGATACGAAACGACAATTTCTTTAAAACAATACTGGAAGGGAAGATAGAGGGGAGTTGAGGCAGAGTTAGACCCAGACAGAGTTATCCCAAGCGAACGAAAAGGTTGTGTCCTTGTATCAAGAACTCAATACACTAGCGGAAAAGAGACAAGATTGGTGATTACTCCACCGATAAGAGCGTTATGCGCGCTATGCTCGCTCGGCTCGTGCGCTGTGGTCGCAAGAAACCTAACAAGCTCGCTCGTCGCTTCGATCCTCGCTAACCTAGGTCATGGTGTCCTATCTCATACAAATGAAATTTTTGCTAAAAAATGGTAATATATGGCGTTATGGTATCGATTTGTAATTAATGTTTACGTAAAAGTGTAAATTGTTACTAAAAATACATGATCTGACTACAAAAAAATCTCATGAGACTCGGAAAATCAAGCAATTTACTTTGCCCGAAGACTGCCCGCGTTACGGCAGTCGCGTTCCATTGTTCCACGTTGGGCATCTGTACCGTATAGTATTATATAATCTGTGCCTAGGTTAACCTAACCGACTGCGTCTAAAACTACTGTAGGGCTATTTTCTTTCGATTTATTAAAGTTTGAAAAATCTGCCTTTTCATAAATTTTTGATGAAATAACACTTTTGATATTTCAACCTTTTGATCATTCGTCCATTTGGCCTTTGAACGATTCGGCCAATAGTATTTTCGACCATTTAAATTTTGATGTATCAACTTTTGGCCTTTCGTACTTTTGATCAAATAACCATATTTTGGTCTTATAAAATTTGTGTATTTCGTACGTAGTTCTTTTAAAATTTGAACAATGAATTTTTGTCTTTTTGATAAATTATGTAACCCAACTTTCACTATGGAGACTTACGAGAGAAAAAAATATTTTTTTTTTTAGATAACTAGATGTCGGCTCCTTAGTGAAAGTTAATGTTAAGTTTGGTGGTGTAAAATATTACTAAACAAAATTACCTGGTAACTTGACGTTGAATTTTTCTGAAAAACAGACAAAATAAATATTTAACGATTGAGCTACGATTGATTGCATGACGATAATTATATTGTTCTAAAGGATTTACGGAAGGTTATGGATATATTTTTTTATTACCTACCCTCTTTAGTATTATAACGGCTATCACTTAGACCCTTTTGGTATAGGGTGAAATTGATATCTTTAGCATCCTTTTAAACTGCGAGTCTACCCAACAAACTGAACAACTTTTTCTATGGGAGCAAATCAATCAAAGCCAGAAAAATTTGCTGTTCCACACTAAACTGCAGCACTACTCAAATGTATGCTACAACAGATTTTTTTTCTCCTATTATGGTTTGCTCCCGTAGTAAAAGTTGTTCAGTTTGATGGGTATACTCTTAGTTTAAAAGGGTGCTAAAGATATCAATTTCACCCTATACATATATAATAATTAGGCAATCTGAGGCTTTCTTATATACTGCCCAAGGTGTGTCTACTATTATTCTCCTCAACGGAGGCGGAAAGCGGCAACTTCGTTTAGCGCAGCGGGACGAAAGTTGACGCCTTTCGCCCGGAGGGGAGAATAGTTATTTGTTATGCTAGGCTGCAAAGTTGTTTTTTTGCCGCGAGTACTTATATTGAAACCTGAGCAAGCGAAGGATTCTAGGATTGAACCACGAGCGAAGCGAGTGGTTCAAATATAGAATCCGGAGCGTAGCGAAGGTTTCAAAGGTACGAGACGCGGAATAATTTTGCAGCCGAGCGAAACACACAACTTTTCACCTCACAACAGCGAGGAAAATGTTAGGTGCAAGAACTGAGTTTAGATGTATAGAGCGAACATTGCGCTTTATGACGTTGTCCCATTCTATTGCGGCTATATTACTCTTGCATTTAGTCACTGTCTCACTGCGGTCACGTGTAGCAGTTTGATTGAAAACCAATTGATCAGCATAAAAAATGTCCTGGTGTGTAGTGTGTACTGAGACACTGCGCAAATAATTCAGGAAATGTAAAGGAATAACTTCTCATAGGTAAACAAGATGAATTAATTATGAAAATGCATTTTAAATAAGTATTATTTTAAATGATGTTTTTATCCCACACTGGAAAAATAATTATATGCAAATGCAAATCTGTACGTGAAAAAGAGAAGCCAAGAGATATTGCTACTCAAAAGGATTTTATTTAGTTATAATCTCTTTGTTGACACTCAAATAAATTATAGTGAAGGACAAACTTATACGCGAAAAAGAGAAGACAATAATATGCACGAATATATGCATAGTTCGTTATGTTAGCAACATAATCTTTTTGTCTTTCTCGCACGTATGGTTTTACTATCTTTTTATCTGGACTCGAATGGATTCGAATTTTAAAAACTCTTTGCACGCTAGCGGATAAAATGCACTTTTGCACTCAGATTTCGAATGATAAACAGAATCTTTCTGAGCTTGTGAGGTGAAAACATAATTTTTATTCAAAATAATACACAGAAATGACTTTAATTTTTTTGAATCTAACACCGCGTCGGAAGGTGTTCAAGATGCGACCAGAAGGATAGATAGGCTGATGATGAGAACGACCCCTCCACAACACGCCACCGATGCTCTCGCCAATAAAATCAATAAATTGTAGAGTAACTTACCATTCTTGGAGTTTTGTTGGGTTTTGGAAGCGCTGTTGCTTTGGTGAGAGTTGTGTTGGCTACTGCTTGAATGAGTTCTTGACGACTTAGAACTCTTGGAAGCGGTGTTGCTTCCTTGAGAGTTTTGTTGACCACTGCTTGTATGAGTTTTTGATGACTTAGAAATCTTGGAAGCGGTGTTGCTTCCTTGAGTGCTTTGTTGAGTGCTTGATGACTTAGAACTCTTGGAAGCCTTGTTGCTTCGTTGAGAGTTGTGATGGCTACTGCTTGAATGAGTGCTCGACGACTTAGAAGTCTTGGAAGCGGAGTTGCTTTCTTGAGACTTTTGTTGACCACTGCTTGTAGTCTTTCTAGTCTCGGAACCGCTGTCGCTTACTTGAGAGCTTTGTTCAAAACTGTTTGAAGACTCTGAAGCCTTTGAAGCACTGTCATGTTTTTGAGAGCCTTTATGAACGACATGTCTTGTAGTTTTGCCTCCCGAACTTGAGTGCTCTGCTCTAGAGCTACGGGAGCTTTGTTCATTAGACGATGTGGATTGTGATGTGGTAGCTTCTTTCTTGACTACATTGCTGCGGTGAACTTCGTGGTGTGAGCTCTCTGTAGAATGAAATAGTAAATTAGTCGTTACAAAATGAAGTATTGGTTTAGGACTGGAGATGCATTGGAGGGATTGTGGTGCAGTTTTTTTGCTAGAAGGTATGTGAAATTGTTCAGTGATGAACTGATGGCACTCTGTTCAATGGCATTGTTTTGAAAACCCAAATCTACCTAAATACGCCAAAAGATAGCTCTTTCTGGCGCAATCGGGTAAAAATAACTTCTTGGAAGTTTTATTCTGGATCCGTCATGTTTTGGTTATCTGTCTGTCCCTCGAGTCTGTCCTCCCTGAGCTCTATACAAGGTGTAACAAAGCAACGTAATAATATTTCAAGGGGTGGTTTAGATTATACCACCAAACTGAACAACTTTCACTATGGTCAGTAAAATTTTTTTGCTATTCCATGATAGATTTTTTTCTCGCTTTTGGCTCCATAGTGAATGTTGTTCAGTTTGATGGTCTAAATAAAAAAAATTACTTACTTTTAGGTTCTGCCTGTGCACTCAGAATCTGTAATTAGATAAATAAATTACAAATAAATATTCTGGATATTGTGACACAATACATTTTTTTAATATCATTCAAATAAATTAAAGGTCAAAAGAAAATAATAAATGTGTTACTGTATGGGACTCGAACTGGCAACCTGGTTGAAAAATTCAGCACCTATCGGTATAGAACCGGTAAAAGCCAACAAAATTATCTGTTCCATAGGAAATGTCAATAGCTACTCGACCATGATTTCAAGTTTGATACCATAGGTTCAGTTTGATGGGTCTGAAGCACCCTCTAAAGTATGTAGCGCAGTTAAGTTTACACCCTTTTTTTTTAACCACCTGAGAAGGTATACCTACTATAGCGATTTATAAAGGTTTCGAGGTGCAACAGCGATTTCGGAAAGAAATAAAATTGGCGCTGGCCACCTTCCATACTAACATCTTCAAACCCCTTTCGAAAGCATAAAGAAAAAGAAAAAAATGTTTTTTACTTACACTGAGTACGCACACCAATACAATAGCTGACAAACGCATTTTAAAGGCCTAAGATCCGGAGACCTGTATTAGACCAAGCCAAAATGACTGTGCCATCCAAACCAAAATCCCAAGTATTTATACCATAATCACCAAAAAAGCAAACAACATAAATCTTCAAAATTATTATCTGGGACAAACATATTTACTGAATATTACTTTTGTTCAAAACTATAGACAAATAGTTCAATTGTATTTAATCGCAGCCTAATATAATTTAAATTTTTAAATAATACAGTGTTTGTTTTTCGAGTGAATTATTGGTTTAAATGTTTGCTTAGTTGTGTAAGCACAGTGCTGCCGATTCCGGGGACCATATTGCATAAGCTTAAGCATAGCATATGCTCACGACTACGTTCCCCGAGAGGATAGTCAGAGATATTCTGAAATCTCAGAACATCGACGTTTCACCAGTAGTACCGAAACTCTGTCCAGTGTGACAGGGGGTGGGCCCGTCGCCACTTATAATGGACAGTGGGTACAATACATGCCTCGAAATTGAAGCATGCCGGTTTCCTCACGATGTTTTCCTTCACCGAAAAGGCAGTGGTGTTACAAATCGTACATAAATTCCGAAAAACTTATTGGTACGAGTCGGCCTGGACGGGGATTGACCCATCGCCTTCTGCACGGCAGGCAATGTTACTCGCTTGACCATATTGTGTTAAGGGGCTACCTGCCGGTTTTAAGTAATTTTGTAACCATTTTATTCATTAACTATGGCACTTTTTGAGCTGAAATTTAAACTGAACCATCTACAGGATATGAGAAGTGATGTGGTTTTTCTAGAAATCGATTTTAATGAATAAAACCGAAGAAAATGGACTCTAAAGTCACCCCTTTTTTTCCAGTTGTAACCATTTTACTCTTACATTTTTAATCGGAACAAAATGAAAATTTACTATATTGTTCAAAATACAATTTAGAATGATGTGGTTTTTTTACTTTTTCGAAATTAATAAAAAATCATCGATATTTTCAAAGAAAACAGCAAAATTCTGACCGGAGCCACGCGCTCTTTCTCATCGATTAGTATGGAGTGTGAGTGAGAGGAGAGTGGTCCACGGCTGATACGCCTTAACTAAAAATTGCAAAAATAGTATCGATGTTCCGTATTTCATTCTAACTTAGCCATAGTAAGATATAGCGTTATCAGCAATATGACATCACAAATCCTAAACTACATTCTGAACAACAGCAGGAGCAAGGCTCGAGCTATCGTCGGAGCCCTCACCGGGCACTATACGCCACAGGCACGACGATTTTACAAGATGAAGCTCACCCTAGACCCCAGTCACCGAGCGTGTGGAGAGGAGGAGACCATGGAACATTTATCCTTTGTGACTGCGATGTCTTGGCGGCTAAACGCATGTGCCTCCTCGGAGATGGATATTCAAAACCGGGAGAATACAGATTTCCCCTGAACGGTATTGCCTTTCTCATTGTCCACGTTTTTGAAGGGTGGAGAAAATAAATGGGAAGTAGGGGGTCAACACCAAATATCTATTTCATTGGGTCGAAGTGTTGCTGGCTTGCCAGACCCTATAATAAGATTAAAAGGACACTAGAATGTCTCTTGCTTTTAATAGATGATTCCTTTTAATTTAGTTTGGTCCTTCAAAGGGTGGGCCAGAATTCCGGGACAGTAAAGCGAGACCAGACGCAAAATTCACAGATTTCCCGGCCATCTGGAAGCCCTGACTCCCAGAGGCGAAGCGCAGGATTTTGCCGATCGGGGCAAAGTCTGAACACCCATGATTAAATAACGGAGCGGGCTAAGTGAACACGAAATTTTTTAGCACAATTACCTACTCGGTTATTGTCAGAAAGCTCTTATGCAATTATACAGGAGCGTGTGAAGCGAGGGCAACTTTTTTCCGTAGGTAATACGAACAGATTGTAGCTTTCGGTATAATTTATGTGCACCCAAGTTAAAAAAGATGAAGCGAACGAAGCGAGCTCTACATTTTCAGCACAACGACTGTAATTAGAACTCTTGGATGGAGCGACTGCAACTTTTCTCCATAAGATAAATCACTTGTAGCCAGAGCTCTTTCGGAACAAAACATGTGCGTGCATCTAAGTAAAATTACTGAGCAAGCGTAGCGAGCTCGACACTTTTTGTTTCACGATTGGGCTGAGCGTCAGGACAGGACAAATTATCCGAAGAGTATATATAGTCGTCCGATAAACGGATGAATAAAATAGTTAGTCGTCCGGAACGGACGTTTATCAACGGACGAATAAAATTATCGTCTACTATCGTCTAGTTGTCCGACTATCGGATGATTGTACTTACTGGTGGATCTGGTGATTTATACATTACCATCTAAGTAATTTACTAAGTCAGCCACGGATTTTACAACATTATACGATTCTCGGTTAGGTTAGCGAGGAGCGAAGCTATAATATGAGAATGTTAGGATTATGGTGTTACAAATCGTACATAAATTCCGAAAAATTCATTGGTACGAGTCGGCCTGGACGGGGTTCGAACCATCGCCTCCTGCACGGCAGGCAAGGTTACTCGCCACTGGACCATCACGGCTTCTCTGTAGTACTCCTTAAAATATGTAACGTATTAAATATTACACCCCGTATAACGCATTTAAGTTAACACCCTGTGTATTATGTATGTTTGTAACTCGTGTAAAAGGCCCCTTATTTTCCAATGTTCATTATTGACGTGGAACGAATTTCTCTTTTGTTCTGTTTAACAAACTAATAAATTTTAACGAAACAATAATATAACCTTTATTTATTTGTTTAAACAATTGTTCTTACGATTGCGCATGTAATTTTGAACAAAACTATTTATTTGCATTCGGTTTTACGCATTAAGTCGAGTCAATAATTAATTAATTGTTATGGTTTTTAATGCCAGTTTCCACGAGCGAGTAATCGCTGCGATTAGTGGCCCACGTGGCGCGTTACGGAGAGCTATGGACTCACTCATGAGGTCCGGGTTCGAATCCGCACGGACAACAATATGCAACGTACTAATGAGTTTTTCTAACTTATTTACTTACTAGAGGACCGCGGCGAACTTCGTACCAACAGCGAGGAAAAAAAGTTAATTGCTAAAAAGAACATTTTAAAAAGTTTTTTTTTTCGTGCTGGCCAGTGACATGAAATAGCATGCGGAGAGGATGAAGAGACCATGGAACATATTCTTTGTGACTGTGATGTCTTGGCGGCAAAACGCATGTGCCTCCTCGGAGATGGATACCCAAAACCGGGAGATCTTAGGTTTCTTCCCCTCAATGGTATTGCCTCCTTCATTGACCATGTATTTGAAGGGTGAGGAAAGCAACAAGTATTGGGGCTAACACAAAAGATCCCACTGGGTCGAAGTGTTGCTGGCCTGCCAGCCCCCACAACAAGATAAGACAAGATAAGACATGAAATAGTTATTAAGCATTTTCAGTGGATTGACGGTATAGTAAAATATTGAATAGACAGATTCGAATTTCAAAAACTCTTTCCACGCTAGCGGATAAAATGCGCTTTTGCACTTAGATTTCGAATGATAAACAGAATCTTTCCGAGCTTGTGAGGTGAAAAAGTTTTTTTTTCGAGATTTCGATGTTGGTCCCATAGAGAAAGTTGTTCAGTTTGATGGTCTGAACAAGTGTCAGCATATTAAGAACGACCCTATATTATTCTGGGCTATTGTCGGCTACTCTGGTCCTTCTGCGAATCATTTCATTTCTGATTCGATCTGGCAGTTGAAACTCCGAGCATAGCCCATTCTATTAGTTCACAAACTTACCTATTTCGAAGTTGATCCATTAGATATTAGTAGATTACACACCGAGGACAGGAAAGTAAGAAAGGTCTCAAATCAACAAACATGTGATCTGAGGCTTTCTTATTTACTGTCCAAGGATAGTATACTATTCTATTCTATTTTTAAAAATTGGCTGCCATCTTTGGTTAATGATGATTTTGCCAATTTCGAGTTTTTATAGCAAAAGTGCTTGTTGTACGGTTATATTGATATTTTGGTGACTTCAAGGGTTGTTCTTATAAAAGAACAATATCCTGAGCCACCACTGGAGTTCCACTGTAGGCCGGGGATGGGGCAACCGACGCGCACGTGACCGCCCAATAGCAGACCCACAAAGCAACCGATAGTATACTATTTTTCTCCTCGACGGAGCTGGAAAGCGACAATTTCGATTAGCGCAACGGGACGAAAATTGACGCTTTCCATCCGGATGGGAGAAAAAGTTGTTTGGTTTGATGGTTTGCATGCATTTCCTACAGTAGAGGGTGCTAAATTCCGCCCAAATGACATGCCATGTACACACGAAGACACATCAAGCTACGCAAAACCAAAATAAGCTGTCCGCGCGTAGGCAGAGTAATGTATAACGTCGCGCGGCCAGTTTATTGTTTGTTTTGCGTAGCTTGATGTGTCGCCGTGTGTACAAATTAGTTTTTCCAGGCGCGGATCTGTGGGCATGCCCACAACCCTAATTGAGTTCGATAGGCTTTCACTCTGTAAAAGTTTTATCAAAATCGGTTCAGTAGTTTAGAGTCTAGATGTGATAATATTGTGATGTGCAACAAACACACATTTTCGTGAGGAAGCAGATTAACATTTTATAATTTACAGGTTTATTAATTTACTAGTGTAAATCCCGCTGAATTGTTCGCGTGGACTTATACTGCATTCCAAATAAGGACGAAAAGATATTCCGATTCCTGTATAGGCTTTCTAGCCAATTCTGATTCATCATCATCATCATCAGCCTATCATCGTCCACTGCTGAACATAGGCCTCTCCCAAGGCGCGCCACAAAACTCTGTCCTTGGCCTTCCTCATCCAGTCGCTCCCCGCTTCTTTTTTTAGGTCGTCTGTCCAGCGGGCAGCAGGCGTCCCACACTACGCCTACCAGTTCGCGGTCTCCACTCTAGAACTCTGACACCCCATCGGTTGTCAGTTCTTCGGCAGATATGACCAGCCCATTGCCACTTCAGCTTGCTAATTTTCTGAGCTATGTCAGCCACTTTAGTTCTCATTAGCAAATATTTATTTATGAGAAAGATATACTATCAAACGTATCTTGGACGTTGAGAGGAAGTGTTTCAAATATCTGTTTCTATTCAAAATGGCCTTAAATTTTCGTTGCTATTTGGAATGGAGTATAGGTATAGGTGTGTATAGGTACTCCGTATATCTTATCTTATCTTGTTGTGGGGGCTGGCAGGCCAGCAACACTTCGACCCAGTGGGATCTTTTGTGTTAAGTAACTCCGTATATGGTATATTCTATATGGTATAGTCTCCGTATAAATGAGCTCGGTGGCGCGTTGCGGAGAGATAAATGGACTCTCAATCATGAGGTCCGGGTTCGAATCCGCACGGACAACATGCCACGTACCAATGAGCTTTTCTAATTTATGTCCGTATTACCAACTGCTCTCAAACGGTTTAGGAAAACGTCGTGAGGAAACCTGCATATGCAGAAGAAGAAATTCTGATGCGTGTGTGAAGTCTACCAATCCGCATTGGGCACGCGTGGTGGACTAACGCCCAAACACCCTCCTAGAGGGTAGGTCTGTGCCCTGCAGAGGGATGTATACAAGGTGTTTCATAAGTAACAATAAATTTTTAAAACTCTTAAGGGGGTTATTTAGACCGTCAAACTGAACAACTTTGTCTATGGGACCAACATCGAAATCGCGAAAAAAATAATTTCATATCCCATAGGTACATATTTTAGCTCTAAGTAGTCGATTTGTAGAGTATAGAACATAATTTTTTTTTTCGCGATTTCGATATTGGTCCCATAGTGAAAGTTGTTCAGTTTGATGGTCTACAGCACCTCCTTAAAGGTTTATTTGTATTTTTGTAACACCTTGTATAGGCTGATGATGATGATGCTGATGATAAAAGGTCTTGCTTGGCCGGGTCGTCTCACATTTTGTAATCGTCTCCTTTATAGAACTGCAATGCATCGATCGTGGGCGAGTCCGCAGCCCGAGTCGCACTTGGCTGATTTTCTGGTGGCCGTGCGCCCCTTTTTAGGGTTCCGAAGTCAACAAGGAACCCTTATAGTTTCGCCATGTCCGTCCGTCCGTCCGTCTGTCCGCGGCTTAGCTCAGAGACGCTTAGTACTAGAAAGCTGTAATTTGGCATGAATACACATATTAATCACGCCGAGAAAGTGGTAAAACAAAATTTTGAAAAATATTTTTTTTAGGGTACCTCCCCACCCGTGAAGTGGGGATGCAATTTTTTTTTCTCGTCTATCCCATGGTGTGGGGTCTCGTTGGATAGGTCTTTTAAAAATACGGTGGGTGTGGGAAAACCATTTTTCGATTTAGGGATCCGTTAGCGAAATATTAAGCTTTAAGGTGCACATTTTTGTTAGAGTCGAGTGTCCCCCCCCTCTGCCAGCTAAACGGTGGTTTCTGGATATGTGAAAAAAATCATCGCAGTAGTGTATATAATGAAATTAAAAGGAAAACTATCACCGCTAAGTTAGCTTTACAAGTTAACTAGTAATAGTCGAACAACTTAAAAAATGCACTTTTTAGACTTTATTAGCCGTCAAACCGTAGTATAAAACAAAAAGCCCCCTTCTAAGTTCGTATATTGTGACGGGCAACTACGGAACCCTACCCTGCGCGTGGCCCGACACGCACTTGGCCAGTTTTTTGAGGGCTGGATCCGCCCCTGAGTTTTTTTCTAACTTATGTACCTACATCATCATCATCATCATCTCAGCCGATGGACATCCACTGCTGGACATAGGCCTCGACATGTACAGTCAGCAGCAAAAAGATGAATTCCTCCTCATGCAAAAGATGTATACACTTTAGTACTACGCGTAGTACCTACTAAAGTGGATACTTCTTTAAACAACGACGTAGTAAAAGTGCATACATCTCTTTGCTGCTGACTGTACCTACATACTTAGATCAAAATAAAATTAATGGATAGGCCTAAAGCGCGGTAAGTTGCAGCACACTACTGGTGCACTTGGTCCATACAAACTAGCGCCATTATCAGTCAAATCTAGGGCACTTGCATTTGTTTTGCCTCATTTTTCTGGTTTGAAATGTTCGCGTAAGGCCTATCCATTCATTTTATTTTGATCTAAGCTTACATATACGCCTATACGCCTATATATATTTTGTGTATTGCTGTTTTGAGACAAATAAAAAACTTTTATTTACTTATTTAGTACACCACAGTAATAAAAAACTTTTATTTACTTATTTAGTACACCACAGTAATAAAATATCATGAGGTAAGTTGTCCCTTTCTAATCTAACGTCAAAAATTGTAGCTCCTCTCCTGTCATTTTCCTAAGTACCTACGTCACGTCATTGGATAGAAAGGGACACACCTAAAATTGGAAATAACGACGACGCCAATTTTCTTGTTTCAAAGCTTGTAAAGAGGAGTGGCATCCTTTATGATTCTAAATCCATGGGTCCTAGTTCAAATCTTAATAAATCCTAGCATTGAAACTTTTATATTTTAACGAAAATCTGACACGGTACCTAAAGCCTGACCAGAAATATAAAAAACCTCGCCATGTTGCGGAAAATCATTGGAACTAATTTTTGTACTTGGAACTCTGTCATTAAAGGTTATAGTCGATTGCAGCGCCCCCAAACCAGGTTTTTTATATTCCTGGTCAGGCTTTACCTATCGACACTGACCTTAGTTTCTAACAGTGTTTAAAAGATTTTTTTCAGAAAATTTCTTTGACTTTATTTATTTAGTAGCATAGACGAAAAAAATTTCGCTTACGCTAGTAGACCGAATATCAGTGTAGGTAAACGGGTATGAGATAGCGAATTATATGAAGTGACATCTCGGAGTCAGGTGGTTGTCCCATACAATTTATATGAAGTGACATTTTGGAGTCAGATGGCCGAAGTACAAAAAAGTGGATACGTCGATAAGGACAGCAATAAGTAGCGGTCTCCTTTTTTAACTAGAGCGAATTTGCTATGTGCATCGCTTACTGAGTGATATGACAAGACACGTGCTTCCTTCTAGTGCCTTCTCTTTCTACGTTTAGTAGGTACATAGGTTTCCCCCTCCTTTTAGGGATCCCCAGGAAAGTACATAGCAGAAAAAAGCTATATTATAATAATACAGGGTGTAAGGAAAAGAATAATTAAACTTTAAACCAAATAGTTACTCTACTCATCAAACTGATCAACTTTTACTATGGAAGCAAACGTGTCAGAACAAAAAAAAATCAGCTATCCCAATACGTTAGCATATAGTATGTATTAGGGTTGAACTATAGTTGAACTACACCAGGCAGCACAGGAGAGCGATTTTTGAATCTCATTCGGTGAGCTCAGCAGTTGAAAATGTCAAAATAATTATGGAGATATGCATCTTTCTACTGCTGAGTTGACTTTCAAAAATCATACTACAGGAGAGCGATTTTTTAAAGTCAAATCAGAAGTTTAAAGATGCGTATCTCCGTAGTTATTTTGACATTTTTAACAGCTGATCTCACCGAATGAGATTCAAAAATCGCACTCCAGTTTCGCATTTTTCCGTCGCTCCATCCTTTTCTGTCACTCAGGAACGTCATTTGCTAGAGTTATAACATAGACGGAACGCGATCGCACGCGGCGTGCTGTTCCGTGCTGTTCCGTTCCGTCTATCTAATATTCTCTAGCAAATGACGTTCCTGAGTGACAGAAAAGGTTGGAGCGACGGAAAAATGCGATGCTGTGCTACGTGGTGTAGTTCCACCCTTACACTTTAATATGACAAATCAGACTAAACAAATATAATAAATTAAGTATAATACAATTATAAGTACTTAAGTTCCTACTAACTAAACTAAACTAGCCTAAATTAACTGAAGATCCTACTAATCAACTAACTGAATACTTGTACACCTCGACGAGGTAGATTGTTGGAACCTAAACTAAGAAAAGAACTCTAATTGTACACAATCATGCAAGGAATAAATGATTATGTATGATTATGGGACGACTGATTTTTTTTCATTCTGACAGATTTGCTCCCATAGTAAAAGTTGTTCAGTTTGATGGGTAGAGTGGTTAATGATACATTTCCTTACACCCTGTATAAAGAAGAAAAAACGTAGGTATTAAATAACCATAAAATTATTTAATATATAAAAGCTTTTATTATTACGGATTCTTTACATAATAATAATTATTGTGGTGGAAATATATATTCGTTGCGTCCACGTGACTCTTGGATGTAGACAAGTAGAGGGTTAGTTGGTCTTTTACGTTTTTCTAGTACTTTCAACAAGTCTAGCCCAGACTTTTCAAGTTCCAACGTATAAACTTCCGGAACGGCAGTTTCCACTGTTGTTTCTGTTGCTGTTTCGATAATTTCTGTTTCTTCTTTAGTTTCTGTTTCTGTTTTTTCTTTTTCCTGTTCTTTCTTTTTTTCTTCTTCTTCCTCTTCTTCTGTTAGATCGCAGTCGTTGATAGTTAATTGTACAACTGTTTCTTTTTCGTCAACTTCGTTGTCCGTATGTTGTTCGATGTCGAATTTGATCAGCCTGATGTCATAATGATCATATTTTTCTGAGAGATCGTTTAAAAAATCTCCAATTTGTTTTGTGATTAGTTGTATCTCGGCTTCTTTTTTCGGTGTCATTTTGATGCAGTGCTCCGCTTTGTACGGATTATCTGAAATAAAAAGTAGTACCTACGTTAGTATTAATAGTATTGAACATACAAAACGGCCACTCTCTTCCCCTCACTAACTTCCGATACCGCACCTTAAGGTGGTTGGAGAGCTGTCAATTTCATAAAAAACGTTGTCGTATAACACTCGTAGACGGTGTTAATAAAAGTAATATTTTATATATGGAAAAATTGCTTAGAAAATCTAGTTTGCGCATATCAAATAATATTTACAATTTATAATATTATTACGAAGATATCACGCTTTGAAATTATTCATACAAAATTTCAAACCCTTATATCTTCGTAATTATATTACAAATTGTAAATATTATTTGATATGCGCAAACTAGATTTTCTAAGCTATTTTTCCATGTATAAAACATTACTTTTATTAACACCGTCTACGAGTGTTATACGACAACGTTTTGTATGGATGGAAACCACCTTAACGGTAAATTACCGTTGGCACTCTCCATACAAACGTAGTCTGGTGATATTTTCAATACTATCCAATTAAACTCAATGAAATTTTTCAGAAACAATCAAGACACTATTTTCTATGTTTGTATGAAGTCAGATTTTCCATAAAATATACCTAAAGTTTTAATGCTAGGATTAATTTAAGATTTGTATGGAAATCTTTGAGGCACTGTAACTTTAAAACTATACATTTTAACGAAAATCTGACTTCATACAAACATAGAGATTAGTTTCTAGATTGTTTCTGAAAAATCTCATTGAATTTACTTGGATAGTATTGAAAATATCACCAGACTTCGTTTTTATGGAGAGCGCCAACGGTAATATACCTACCTACCCTTAAGCCAAGAGTGCATTTTTCAAATTTGATATTCCAGGAGTGCGATTTTTGAATCTCATTCGGTGAGCTCAGCAGTTGAAAATGTCAAAATTACTACGGAGATACGCATCTTTCTACTGCTGTTTTAACTTTCAAAATTCATACTCAAGGAGACCGATTTTTGAAAGTCAAAACAGCAGTAGAAAGATGCGTATCTCTATAGTAATTTTGACATTTTCAACTGCTGAGCTCAGCGAATGAGATTCAAAAATCGCACTCCTGGGCTTGAAATATTAAATTTTCAGTTGGAGCATCGATCGTGATAATTATAGAAAGTGGAAAAAAATCACCTATATCGTAGGTATGGGAAAAAATAGTTTCACTGGAAAGTTAAGTTTGTTCTTCTTAATTAAGTTTGTGTGGAACCCTCATGGCGCGAATCCGACCGGCTCTTTTTTATTTTATTTTACTCACCATTTGCAGAATCATTGTTGGTTGCCAGGACATTGCCTAATATCTGCAACAATATAAAATAAAATAAAAAACAAAATACCAGAACACCAATACTTCATTCCAAATATGGACGACCAGGCACGTATCCAGGGAATAGGTGGGATTTATAGCTGGCCCATACATTTGGGTCGGGTAGGTACGGCAGTTTTGTATGGGACAGCTGATTTTTTTTCGCTTTTCCTGAGGTAGGCTCCATAGTGAAAGTTGTTCAGTTTGATGGTCTGAGTTCACCGTTTCAGTTTGCGGAGGGCTGTCCCTTACACCCTGTAAATTGACGGTTCAAAAGCTCTAAGAATAAGTGAGAATTAGGGCCTGTTTCACCACTTTTGAGTAAGTCCTTGTTTTAATTATATGTCAAAATATCTGTCGGAAAAGCTAACAAGAACTTACTCAGAAGTGGTGAAACAGGCCCTTAGTGTTTCAAAGCTCTGTCTGTTTTTGTAATGCAAAATGGCCTTAAAATTTCGTTGCTATTTTGAATGGAGTATCGTAATATTTAAAGGGGAGGTTTAGACCATTGAACTGAAAAACTTTCACTACAGACAAATTTAGCAGAAACCTCGAAAAAAAAACGAATGTTTACAGGGTCCAACTTAATATGCTGACACTTTTTTAAGAGGACGTACATACTATCAACCTGAACAACTTTCTCTATGGGACCAACATCGAAATCGCGAAAAAAAAAATCTAATGTCCCATACATTTGGCTCGAGTAGGTTTGCAGTCTTTTTTTTTCGCGTTTTCGATGATTTTTTTTTCGCGTTTTCGATGTTGGTCCCATAGAGAAAGTTGTACAGTTTGATGGTCTGATCATCCTCTTAAAAAAATGTCAGCATGTTAAGTTGGACCCTATATGTATAGGGTGTAAAAAACCTTTTGGAGCCTTTAGTTTAGTTAGGGGGTGCTTTAGACCATCAAACTGAACAAACTTTCACTATGGAGCCAACATCGAAATCTCGAAAAAAAAACACCTATTTCATTCAAACCAACTCGACTCAAATGTATGGGACAGCTGATTTTATTTTCGCGATTTCGAAGTTGGCTCCATGGTAAAAGTTGTTCAGTTTGATGACCAGAATTGTATGATGAAAATTAAAAAAAAAAAAAAAAAAAAACTGATGGTGGATGTGTTGATGGTTTTTCACAACACGTTTCGTGTAGGTATGGGTATTAGGGACCACTCTTAATTTTTTTTTTTTGTCACCAAATCCTAAATCATAATCATCATATTTTTAATTTTGTGGCGTCGGGCTCACCCCCCGTCACATTGGACAGTTTCGGTACTACTGGTGAAACGTGGATGTTCTGAGGTTTCAGAAGATCTCTGACTACCCCCTCGGGGAATATAGTCGTGAGCATATGTAATGTAATGTAATTTTATTAAATAATTTTTTAAATTATTTTTAAATTATTTTTTAAATTATTTTTAAGTACCTACTCAAATTATTTTTTAAATTATTTTTTTTGTTTGTAATTTCCATCCTATAGAAACGGGATCTCAGTATAATACTTACAAAAACAGTCAAAATGAACACTGTAGCAGCCATTTTGTCACAAAAGAAAAAAAGTAAATTTTTATCCATTGTGCAGATACCTACTACCACACGAAGTGGCTTTCAAGCAACTGAATCAATGTAACCGTACGTAGGTTATTGCTAATGTCAATAATGTTTTAATATAGACTATGTATATTACAGAGGCGACGTAATTTTAGCCGACAGGGCCAGAAGAAAGGTAAAGTTGAAAAAATATATATACAAGGTGTTACAAAAATACGTAAGGAGGTCCTTAAATGTTTATTTGTACCACCTTGTATATATATTTTTTTAACTTTACCCTTTAGACCCTCAAACTGAACAACTTTCACTATGGGACCAACATCGAAATCGCGAAATAAATAATTGATGTTCCATACTCTACAAATCGACTAGAGCTAAAATATGTATGGGATATCAGTTTTTTTTTTTTCGCGATTTCGATGTTGGTCCGATAGTGAAAGTTGTTCAGTTTGATGGTCTAAACAACCTCCTTGTTACTTATGAAACACCCTGTATAGAGTACTTTTACTACGGGAGCAAAACGATCAGATCAAAAAAAAATCTGCTGTCCCATATATACTACGATTGCGTCGAGTAGGCACCTATTGCAGTTTAGTATAGGACAGCTGACTTTTTTTTTGCGCTGACAGGTTTGCTCCCATAGTAAAAGTTGTTCAATTTGATGGGTAGAGTATATGGTTTAAAGGTTAATGATAATTTTCCTAACACCCTGTATTAGTCCACTTAACAAAGCAGGTGTAGAGTGCGTGAGCTGGATCGTAAGAAATTTCTTCAGAAATGTGTTCAGGATGCCTAGAGGGTAAACATATTAAAACTCCTCGCCTCTAGGGGGGGCGCTGGGTGGGGGGGAGGGGGTTAAAGCTCCCACTTTTCGCATTTGAATTTACACCCTATTCTATTCTATTCTATATTTTAAAAAATGGCTGCCATCTTGGGTATGTGATGATTTTGCCAATGTCGAGTTTTTATAGCAAAAGTGCTTGACGTTGTACGGTTATATTGATATTTTGGTGACTTCAAGGGTTGTTCTTATAAAAGAACAATATCCTGAGCCACCACTGGAGTTCCACTGTGGACCGGGGATGGGGCAACCGACACGACCACCCAATAGCAGAGCCACAGAGCAACTCCAATTTACACCCTGTATAATTATGGATGTATTTAGGTTGGTATGTAAAAACACGATTGCAATAAAAATAAGACAGGAAAAATGTATTTCTGGACTGAACGACAAAATGAGATCATAGTTACCTTGACCCAAAACATCAACGAACGAACTCCTGAAATGCGAAAAAAGTGTGTCGAAACACAGAGAAAACGTGACCAAAAACACAGAATAGAATAATAGCGCAGTTATACAGGATGTAAAATTAAATGCGTTTCATAATTAAGGCTAGGTTATCCCAGTGCAAGCGTCTCTTTCTTGCAAGCATAAGTTTACAATTAGCCATCCCGCTCCAATTGAAAGCAGGATCGCAAAAAAACGTGTTTTTCGTCAATATCTTTGCTCATGGGAGTTTCTAAGCTAAAAATTCTTCTGAGTTCACTAGAAATATTTAATGTACCTACTTATTTAGTTAAGTACAAGAATAAAAAGTTAAATATCAGCAGTTTAATCATGGTATTGAAAAAACATAACAAAAAGGGGTAACTTTGGGATGTTTTTCTATCTAGTAAACTTAATCTAATCGTGTAATTGAGAACAGTCGCCCATCCGCCCGATCCTTAAATAAGACATAATTTAATTTCAGACTTTAAAACACAGTTTAAAACACTTTCGTTAACACTTTTGCCTTTTTTGCGTGATTATAAGGTTTCTTAATAGTTTTACATACTTACCAATGTTGTCCTTTAAAAAATACTTTACATTCGGTGGAAAACACATGCCAAATTTGGTAACACTGGCACTTTTGTGGCCGAGATTCCGGATTTAGGACCTTTGGGCCCCTAGGCCCATCCTGTGGTGCGGGCCCCTCCATGGGCGTAGCAATGATTTTTTCCTAAGGGGGGCCAGGCCTAGGCAAGATCGATGTAACAACATCTAAAACCTGGAACCTTTTGACGACCTAAAATCTGGAACGAGCAAAGCAAGCTCGAGAATTTACTTCACTATAAAAACATAAAAGTAGGTAAGTAGGAACCAAAACCTATAGCCACCTATACTCCATTCCAAATAGCAACGAAAATTTAGGGCCCTTTTGAATTACAGAAACAGAGATTTGAAACACTTCCTCTCAGTTATTCTTAGAACAGCTTTAGTAAAGTCCAAGATACGTTGGATAGTATATCTTTCTCATAAATAAATCATATTTGCTAATCAGAATTAGCCAGAAAGCTATACAGGAATCGGAATAACTTTTCGTCCTTATTTGGAATGCAGTATAGAGCTCGAGATTTCACTGCATTCTGGAACGAGCGAAGCTAAGTGAGCTCGAGATTTTACTTATTTTACTTACAATGTGTCTAGCCAGGAGCGAGCGAAGCGAGCGCCCGAGCGCGCTGCATGCTAAATCACTGATGTTTGTTTATTTGTGAATATCTCAGAAACGTGACTCTATATGCTGTTATGTACCTATGTTATATTCACGTTTTATGTTTGTATAAGTGTCCCTATCCAAATATAAGACATTTATTGGGAGTTGCGTTGTGGGTCTGCTATTGGGCGGTCACGTGCGCGTGTCGCTTGTCGGTTGCCCCATCCCCGGCCTACAGCGGAACTCCAGTGGTGGCTCAGTATATTGTTCTTTTATAAGAACAACCCTTGAAGTCACCAAAATATCAATATAACCGTACAAAGTCAAGCACTTTTGCTATAAAAACTCGACATTGGCAAAATCATCATTAACCAAAGATGGCAGCCATATTTTTAAAAATAGAATAGAATACAAGACATTTATTGTGCACCACGATTTTGAAAAAAAAAATGGTGATTGGTGCTCAGATCAATTAATTGGTGGCTGATGTTATTTAGGGCCAAAACCATAGGCGAAGTATTTTTCGCTTACGCTGATAGACGTAACATCAGTGTAACCGCGTATGAGACAGCGATAGTCATAAAATCCTATACAATTTGTATGAAAATAGATGTCTGACTCCGGAGTCAGACAGCCGTTGTAGAACAAAAAAGTGGCTACGTCGATAAGGACAGCAATAAGTAGCGATCTCCTTTTTTAACTAGAGCGAATTTGCTATGTGCATCTCTTACTGAGTGATATGACAAGACACGTGCTTTCTTCTAGTTCCTTCTCTTTCTACGGCCAAAACCTTCAAACCCCTTTCTTCTAATGCATCATGATTAAGAATAGAGAACTTCGGTCTTCTGTTCACCTCAAATGATTCACATCGTCGTTTTGGCACAACACTATATTGCTTAACTATCAAATTTGTAGTATAATTATTAACTACCAGTCGTGGCGCTAGTTGTCTTTCATTCATATTCTATTCTATTTTTAAAAAAATGGCTGCCATCTTGGGTATTTGATGATTTTGCCAATGTCTAGTTTATGTAGCAAAAGTGCTTGACGTTGTACGGTAATTTATGTATTTGGTGACTTCAAGGATTGTTTTTCGAAAAGAACACTATCTTGAGCCACCACTGGAGCCCCGTTGTAGACCTGGGAGGGGGCAACCAACGATCGACAGGCGACGCGACCGCCCAATAGCAGATCAACAACGTGACTCCTTTCATTCATATTGCTTTGGTTTGATAAACTTTAGTTCCAAGTTTCGCCACGCGCAAAACACCTACCTACTTGTTTTATTTGTATTATCATTAGGTAATAGGCGACTAAAATAAAAACCGTGGATGTATTTTCACTTCGGTTATTAAAAATCAGCTCTTTAATTTAAGGTGCAATTACATTAGCCAATTTGCAGGGACCAACATCAAGGGAAGCCAATATGTAGGGCGCAGGGTCTACCATTTACATTACCCAATTTGCAGGGCCCTGCGGCGGCGGCCGCCAGTCCGCGTTTGGACGTCGCGGAGGAAACATCTCCAGTTTTATTGATTCTAGAGCATTTATGAATGAAATAATGATGTCAATCTTATTATTTTAAGTATAATTATTGTTTAGTCTACTAAGCTTAAAAATGATAAGAATAATCTCTGAAGTACTTATTTAAATAAACGTAATTTCAAAATATTATAAAAATTACTTAAATTTAATTACAAAATAAGATTATTCATTTTTATAACATGTAAATGTTATTTCGAGAATCACTATAATCGATAGAGTATTTTTTTTAATCAATCACCTAAGTAACATACATAACCTACTTTTTTGACTTATTTAATAAAGCAGAGAACAACTATTTACTACTACATTACAAATAATAATCGTATGTAACTTTGTTTACGCTATGCCATACGTTAAACTCGAGTTTACTCGAGACACACGTCCGCTCGCGACGCTTGCCGCGTGCGGACTGTTAGCCAGAAATCGCACCCTAACCGCCCTAAATGCATTTACATTGCCCGACACAACCAAAAAATCGCACGCAGGGCGGTCGGGACGGCCCGACCTCCCTACATGTAGGGAGAGAGCGCCAACACGCATTTACACTACCCTACACTAGATGTTGGCTCCCTGCAAATTGGGCAATGTAATTGATGCTTTAGTCGCACAATAAATGGTGAATGTCAAGCCGAAGGTTATCAATTGACTAGACCATGGACCGCATGAAAAACTATATCCGTCTCTTTTTTTCGTACGCACTTTCAGGTAAACAAAGTTACTGCCATCTTTGTTCCTCACAGAAACTACTCAGCCAATGACGCAGAAAGATTTTGGGTTGCCAGATGTACGAGAATTTTCGTAAATTTACGCGAATATCTTTGCATAGTTATGCTTACGACTATATTCCCGAAGGGGCAGTCAGAGATATTCTGAAAACTCAGGAACTATATCCACTATCCAGTGTGACGTGGAGCGAGCCTGTCGTCGTCATCACTTATATTCGAGAGTATGAAAACGTCTTTCACATTATAACCTCCATAATCCTGTTAAAAAATTGCTCCCTAAAATTAGGGTAAGTATCCAAAAAAACACGTAACACTTTCGATCTAACAGCTAAATTGGCACGATTGTATCGCCATCCTAGAAGGAAGTTTTTGAACCATTTATGAAAACGCCTCATAATGGCAGGGTGCGCTATAGCGTCTTTGTTTCTTTCTATTTGCGTGCAAACGAACGAGTTAAAAGGCGTGATAAAGCGTTATCACGCGCATCATACTGCAGCCTTGTTTCTGATTTACTGTAAAGGCGCGTCTATAGCACATGTTTTTTATGAAGAAAACAAAACAGCTTCACTTTTGGACATCCGCCATCTTGTTTTTAAATTAAATTGTACGGTGCGACGACGCCCTTTTGTTTCATGTTTTTGTGTGTGCTGAAAAACAAGCGCTCTAGACACGCCTTAACTTTACCATCACCATTTTAATCTTGTAAAGAAAGGTACACACGGTAACACATCAGGTTACGCACCCTATATATATACCCATACCTACACTAACTACGTACAAAACACAAAATAGTGCGGTAGAGAGCCTGCATAGACGCGGCGCCGGCGCTGGCGCAGCGTGTCGTGAGACGAAACAACAACAACATACCGCACCCTCTCGCACGATTCGCAGCATTCAACTTCTAATAGTTCAAAGTCCAAACAGGGTAACTGGACCTGTCGCCGTGTGTACCTAGCGGCGCCACTGTGTAATAGAAAGAGATATGTGACACGAGGCAATAGAACCGTTTTTGGGGACTTATCGCAGATCGCAGGGTAAAAATTCAGTTTCCGTGAATAATTATTGCGAATCTGAAGTGAAATCGTAGATAATTTTTTATGAAATATACTGACACTACTTCATTAATTTATCCACAATTTCACGTTAGACTCAGAATTATAGACAGTATTCGAGTTTTTGCCTGCGAATAGTCTCCAAAAAACATCCAAAAACGGTAACCACTACATATAGGGTCCTTCTTAATATGCTGACACTTTTTAAGGGGATGTTCAGACCATCAAACTGAACAACTTTCTCTATGGAACCAACATCGAAATCGCGAAAAAAAAAATCAGCTGTCCCATACCTTTGGCTCGAGTAAGTTTGCAGTTTTGTATGGAAGAGCAGATTTTTTGTTCGCGATTTCGATGTTGGTCCCATAGAGAAAGTTGTTCAGTTTGATGGTCTGAACATCCCCTTAAAAAAGTGTCAGCATATTAAGTTGGACCCTGTATAGGTACTATTATAGTATATATTCCTTTAAGGTATAATACCTTAAAGGCTTCCGCACATTGCCGCGATATTATCGAGCGATATGTCACGCATGCGCAGCACCACTAAATCGATTGCGTCGGAACAAAATAGCAGCGATATTATCGCTCGATAATATCGCGGCAGTGTGTAGGATCGCGCGCGTCCCCATACAAAATGTACTGGAAACAATTATCGCAAAATCGCAGCGATATTATCGCTCGATAAAATCGCTGCAATGAGCGGAGGCCTTTATAGTACCTATTCCTTCGTTATTCTAGTCTACGATAATTTTACAAGATTCGTACTCGATTCCTGGTTTCGTCGTCTGGCAACCCCAAACCGAGTTCGACACCGCAACCAACAACTCGTGCGCATCCGGCATCGCGAAATGCGAATTCGCAATAAATCCACCAAAGAAAACAACACCCAGTTTGCAAAAAGTGTCCATTGAAACAATAATTTAGTCTAACCATTTGATTGTTTGGAAGTGTAAATAAAAACCGGATTGCAGTGAAAGTTGTGAAAAAAGGATTTTTAAAATCTGTGCCGAAAGTTGCCAATACCTTGTGTTTTTGCAAATCGTTGCAGTTTCAGAGGTGAGTGGCCTAGAAAATACCTTTCTACACATATTCAACACGCACTTTTACTTGCGTAATTTAACGTTTGATGTGATAATTTTTTTAATCGGTGTACGGAAATAAAATTGCAGCCGGGAATTTCCGATGCGTTTTCTCCTCATCTTAGATTCAAGTCTAAAAAACAGGCCAATTGCGAGTCGTATTCCACGGAGGATTCTGTACCATTATAAAATATGTCAAAAAAAATATGTTTTTCCCGCGATTCATAGCGCGAACCCGACAAACACTTGACCAGTTTTTATTACTTGTTGTTTTACATTAGAGTATGCACTATAATCAGACCAAGTTTGAAGCTTTTATGTACTAACCTTAGAAAAAGTATATGTCTAGAATGAGCCTCACACTTGTTCCTTAAAAAACAAAAGGGGCTAACTTTCTTAGGTTGGTGTGCGTGAGGCGCCATACTAATTATGTGTGTGTGCGTGTATATGTATGTATAGGGTTTTGGAACCAGTACTGGTTCCTATTTTTTTCGACGCTTTCGTAGCTGTGACTGTCTATCTTGATAATCTTAGGTACTAACCATGGATCTAGAATCATAAAGGATCCCACTCTTCCTTATAAGCATTGATACAAGAAAATTGACGTTCGACTCCGTCGTCGATATTTCCAATTTTACGTGTGTCCCTTTCTATCCAATGACGTCACAACGAAAATTGAATGACGTCAATTTTTGACGTTGGATTAGAAAGGGACAGAGCTGGGACAAAGTTCGTAAAAAACGTCACTAAAAAAAACTATGGAGAAGAACGATCCTTACCGACCACAAAGGAGTATTATCATGTTTCCCGTCTTGTTAGGCAGTCTGCACTCCACTATAGAGGATTCCAAACTTCTTGGTACTAACATTTTTTACGATAAAGCAAAAACAAATTGTTTGTGCAAAAATTGTAACACGGACGAGTTAACTTGGCGCCCCCCTTTTCTTTGTCATCCTTGTCCTTCTAGCAATCGCTCATACTACAGAATATATTTTATCTCTCGCTCTCTCTTTATCTCCAGGTGTCATGTTAACTCGTCCGTGTTGTAGTTTCTTGTATGAAGCCCTTAATTTTTAACTTTTTTTTTTTTTTTTTATTAGGGTAAAAGCTATGAATAAGACTGTATAGAAATGTAAATCAAGCTCAAAATGTGTCACCAAAAAAACTGTACCGTGTTCTAAATCTGTTCTTTAAAAACTGTAGGTACCTTGCCGCCAAAACTCATACATCATTTGGGAGTTGCTTTGTGGGTCTGCTATTGGGCGGTCATGTACGCGTCGGTTGCCCCATCCCCGGCCTACAGTGGAACTCCAGTGGTGGCTCAGGATATTGTTCTTTTATAAGAACAACTCTTGAAGTCACCAAAATATCAATATAACCGTACAACGTCAAGCACTTTTGCTATAAAAACTCGACATTGGCAAAATCATCATAAACCAAAGAAGGCAGCCATATTTTTAAAAATAGAATAGAATAGAATCATTTGTAATTTTTCATTAGATGCCAAAAATTATGTGGATTTTGTTTAGAGTTACTCTTCTATAGTTATTCGTATTCGTACTATTTGTCAGGAAATGCGCCGTAATAACGCATAATCTGTGAAAATTTCTACCATCTAGCTTCGGTCACACCGAGGCGGTTCTGCGGGAAAGCGGTCAGGGGGCAGACCTGCGGGAAGCTAATATCTCCGAACCCGCAAAGATGTGTAGTGAGTAGTGTATGGTGTGGTGTCGTCATGACCGAGTTTGTCCCCTGCCACAGAGAAATAGGTGCGGGTTCGGAGATATTAGCTTCCCGCAGGTCCTCCCCCAGACCGCTTTCCTAGGTTTCGCTTAGTAATAGAATAGGGGGCTCAACTGTACAATGAGTACCGTCGAATTTGGGGTTGGGGATGGGTGGGGGGAAAAAAGTTCGGAAACCCCCCCCTGTTTTTTGCCCCTCTGCAGTCTAAAAATAGCTGGTAGAAGGCGTGGGGAGACCCCAGATCTTGTTAGTTAGGTTAGCGAGGAGCGAAGAGAGGAGCATGTTAGGTTTCTTGCGACCACAGCGGCCGGCGAGTGGTCGATCTTGGGCCTGGTGTATGCTGGCCTGTAGTGTTGTATCGGTAATTTCTTTTACTACATCGGTCCATTGCGTAGGCATGCGTCCTCTACCTCTCTTTCCCTCCATACGGCCGGTGATAATGAGCTTTTCCAAACTATCTGAGCTCCCATTGGATACCCTAAAAATGTATTGTGTCAGCATCAAACAATATCAATACAATACAATGCAATATTCATTATTTGCACAACTAAAAATAAACATGTCCTTGGAAAAAACATTGAACTCAAACCTCAAAATTATTTATTCAAAATATGTACTGTCATATCAGAATCTAGCCTGGACTTGTATTATGATAACTAGACAACGATATAGAATACATATATAGATACAAACATCCATGACTCGGGTACAAATATTCATATTCACCATACAAATATTTGTCCCTTACGGGATTCGAACCCGCGACCCTCGGCATAGCAGGCAGGTTCACTACAGACTGTGCTGTCGGGCTGTCAAAAAGAAATACCATGGTGGTCCAGTGGAGAGTAACCTTGCCTGCTGTGCAGGAGGCGATGGTTCGATACCCGTTCAGGCTGACTCGTAACAATGAGTTTTTCGGAATTTTTGTTCGATTTGTAACACCACTGGCTTTTCCGTGAAGGAAAGCATTGTGACTTGAATTTTCAGGCAATGAGTTTGTAGAATGTAAATTGTACCCACTGTCCATTACAAGTGGAGACGCCGACGGCCTCACCCCCCGTCACACTGGACAGAGTTTCGGTAGGTACTACTAGTGAAACTTGTATGGGACTCGCGTGGCTAGAGGTCTACCGAAAGGACGTCTGTCTGCGTCAGCTCGTGATTGTTCTGGCCATGCGGGTCGGCCATTTCGTGGACTCTTTTGTGTTTTAACCTTAAAACAATCACTTGAGACTGAAAAACTACTTAACATTGGCAAAACTGCCACTCTAGATTTATTAATTAAAACTACTGTCGTGATTCGTGATATTTTGTTACTAAATCTTAGTTTTTGTACTAGCAAAACATTTAATATTCTATGACATTCAAATTATCTGAAAAATAACCAACGAATGGCTTAAAATGACTTGTATCCAGAGCCGTTCAAATTTGTGTCAGAATCGTTTAAATATATGCTTAAGGTGGCAATATTGACTTTTGTGCCGTTTGGTTGGTACAGCGCACTGAAAAATGAAGGGATAACCAAGGCCTCCAGTTAATTAGCAAGAACCTACGATAGTAATGCTATCTTGGTTGCGCAAATACAACATAACGTGTGAAAAAACAAGATGGCAGTATTTTTATCAACATGTCGATTCCAAGCAGCCTACAGCCCCTATCTGTCAAACCTCTGTCAAACGCTGTCAAATGCTATAACCTCAAAATCGAATTGGTCCCATTTTCGTGCTTTATTTAAGTCCAAAACCTACAAACCTATCTTATTGTTAATAATTAAGCCATGGGAAAATCGGACTTTACACTTTCTGGTTTATTGACTCGAGAAAATTTTATCTATTTACTCACTTGTGGAATCTGATATTTTCGCCCGAGTTTTCCTTGTTTCCTGAATGCGATCTGCACCCGCGCACAATACAGGACATTCTCTTTATATTAAAGTCACCACCACTTCACTAATTTCTTCAGATTTCTTTTTTAAATGACAATTCTTGCTAATGAACCGCGACGGTACTTTCGAGCAATGATACGCGACCAAATTGAAAAGGGTTCCAATGTTGCCATCGTAGATAGATAAAAGTGACTTTCTTATTTGGCAGTATGGATAGAGGTCTTTAGGAGTCAGTTTGACGTTTTGGGTAGTACGGTGTGACGTCATCAAGAAGTTATCTACTTGTATTAATTGATCTGAGGGGATAACGGTGGAAGTGGTGCAAAAGGTATCGAACAGGCAGTTCTCCAGTTCTCGGCGGACACTCAAAGTGAATAGTTTTATTATAAAGTAATTCTAGAATAATTTTAATTAAATTCAGTGAAATTGTAAAAAGTAAAATTTATAAAATTACAAAAGTATTCTAAAGTCTTTCGGAGTTTAATTTCGTCACACTACTGATCATTTTCCTACGTATAATATTCATATAACGAGACGTTGGCTGAATTTTGATAATTGATAAGTCTGATAACACATTGGATGCCTTTAAACAAAAATTGAATTGAATTGAAACTTGGATGTTCTAAGTTTTCAGAATATATCTGAGTACCCCCTCGGGGAATACAGTCGTGAGCATAAAATTGTATCTTAATGTAAATATTTTCAAGATTGCTTTCATGACGTTAGAAATTAGGATTTGGCGTAGGTTTGCAAAAATTTAAAAATTTTTGTTTTTCCTTCGTTTTAATTCCAAATTGGGTAGGTATTTGAACATCATACCCATCTGTAGACCCAGCATAGATAGATTAATTTATACCTAATTGTGTCTTCAATTCCTCGCTTTTTCCTTCTACATCTATCAATTTAACTACTGTAAAATAACATGTTTTTATGGTGTCAATTATCTAGTCGGGTACCTACGTAACATATCTATAGCTAGATATACATAATAACTATGTACGTGTATTCAATGCATAATAATTAGTCACAGTTTAAATGATGTCGATGAAGCCGTGGTGGTCCAGTGGCGAGTAACCTTGCCTGTCGTGCAGGAGGCGATGGTTCGATCCCCGTCCAAGCCGACTCGTACCAATGAGTTTTTCGGAATTTATGTACGATTTGTAACACCACTGGCTTTTTGGTGAAGGAAAACATCGTGAGGAAACCTGCGTGCTTCAATTTCGAGGCATGTATTGTACCCACTGTCCATTATAAGTGGCGACGGGCACACCCCCCGTCACACTGGACAGAGTTTCGGTACTACTGGTGAAACGTGGATGTTCTGAGGTTTCAGAATATCTCTGACTACCCCCTCGGGGAATATAGTCGTGAGCATATGCTATGCTATGCTATTTACATGATATAAGAGACGATTTCCTTCAGACTATCGTCAACACATCTCATGTCCTCACCGTGTGGCTGCCGGTTATTATAGCCACTGCATACTTCATCTCGGACCACTCCGTCATGTCACTTTGTGTGTTTTTCCCCAGTTGGTTATGACATTGCAGGTTGAATCAACTGATTGTCTGAAAAAAAAGATGATTCTGGGCTTCGGACGGCATGTTAAGCCATTGGTCCCGGCTACTATCTCTTGTGGTAGTTGTTACATAGAAACCACATCAGAGGATGTAAGGCGGTTTGAATGAACTCTGACACCAGGGCTTGCTGCCCACACGATAAGAACAAGAGTGTACTTGCATCTAGCATCGCATCATTATCATGCATGGTCTTAGTGCAGGGCTGCCACTTAAAAAATAGATAAGGCGCTAAAACTGAAAAAATAGAAATAAAAAAACCCGTCTGTGAAAGTCGCGTCAATATATGTACATAATAACTAGAATTAAATACTGGACTTGTTTTTTTTCTTTTCAGTTTTTATTTTATGTGCACTTTTTCGGTGACGAATTTGTAAGTACTTTTTTATTTCACACTTTTTAGTTTTTTCAACTTTAAATCGTTATAGATAGACCCTTCCTTTGCGTCGCGCAGTCGGGTAAAAAACGCTAGATACCAAAATTTTCGGGTTCAAAAAGAGCTAGATTTGGCGCTAAATTCTTATCACATAGAAAGGCCTTTAAGGCCTCCGCTCATTGCAGCGATATTATCGCTGCGATTTTGCGATAATTGTTCTTAGTACATTTTGTATGGGGACGCGATAATATCGCAACGATTTTGCGATAATTGTTCTCAGTACATTTTGTATGGGGACGCGCGCGATCCTATACACTGCCGCGATATTATCGCAACCTGACGCAATCTCTTTCTACTACATTCAGTGAAGGGCGCATGCGTGACTCGAATCGCGGAATCGCTGCAGTGTGTAAGGTGTCGCGATATCGCTGTCGATAATATCGCTCGATAATATCGCTGCAATGTGCGGAAGCCTTTATAGTTCTCTAAATAATAGTCTTGTCAGCCTTTCCGAATTCATTAAGTCAATTTATGTCGGTCAATTCGTAGGTCCCATGCAAAATTAATTAATGATAAATTGATAACACTTCAGATATAATTTGACTCTCGCAAACACTGCACGCTCTACGAACATGTTTTTACTACAATATTATTATTATTATGTGTCTTACGATCCGTAATCACGGGCAATTAAGTCCCGGACCTTTGGAAGGCGTACATGGAGCCGAAGCCAACATGTAGAGGCCCGTTCAGAAGACAAGTTAATCTAAATGTAAGGGATACACCTGGCGGATACCATCTCCGAGCGCACAACATGATACACACGGGGATGGTCCCCGCCAGGTGCAAAGACTATTGGAGTCCGGCGCTATGGCCGTGATGGAAAAATAAGGTCTTGGGCTATAGAGGTGAAAGTTGGATGGATGGATACTGGGCTATGGGAGGAGACTAACGGACGCCTGCCATGACAACTAGTCTCAAAATTGTAAATAGGGCAGGCGGTGACTCGCCAACTCGTCGAGTGGGCCCCATAAAACGGCCGCACGCACAAAGTGCGACAATGGGGCAACATCCCATTGAGCGGCTAAAGGTTGTCGAGAGGTGCGGCACCGGTTTCACCATCGCGGGGTTTACCCCCGTGAGCGGGTTTCCCCGTTATTACGCCATTACGTGCAATACACTTCCAACCTGGAGCATAGGTTCTTTGCTCTTGCGATTCCACTCTGGCCGGCCAATGAAGGCAAGCCAGAGGTAGGGGGGTGTGTTACTGTCTGTGGGGGTGTGTGTGTAAGCGCATGTCTGTATGGTCCCCCTGGATAGGGGTTCGCGGTGTCGCCACTCACCGTCAGCTCGCCACAAGCTGCCCCCGCGGGGTTATTATTATTATTATTAATATCTTGGACAGTGTCACACAAATTATCTAGTCACATTTAAAGTTCCAGAATCTAGCCTGGACTTGTATTATGATAACTAGACAACGATATAGGATACATATATAGATACAAACATCCATGACTCGGGTACAAAATATGCTGCAATATGCTGTCAATATATATTATACTCCAATAAAAAACACAAAATATAGCATATTTAAACACAAAGTCAAAGTCAAAGTCAATATCATTTATTCAATATAGGAGCTTGAAGCACACTTATTAAACGTCAAATCTTTTTTAAGCTACCACCGCGTCGGAACGTGTTGTCGCTGTAGAGAAGATGCGGCCAGAAACTCTACAACATAACACGACTTAAAACTACTACAATATAAATTCTTAAGCTATGGTTATGTTTACAATAATACATAGTCTATCTAATAAAATAGTTAATACTATACAGTAATGTAAATAAACTATAAGTTAGTGACTTCAGACCCAAGCATTTTGATCATTTAAATCACATCATCATCACAACACAAATCATCATCATTATCATCAGCCTATAGGTACACCACAAATTTTTTATTAGTAACGAAACTTTAAGGGTGTATTCACAACGTGAATCTGAACAACTTTCCCTAACATGAGTCGAAAAAAGAGAATTTTATGGACCTCCCATAGAAAATCGAAAGGTCGATCCGCACTTTTGTATGGGGGGGGGGGGGGTCCAAAAATTTTTCTCGTTTTTCGACCCATATTCCTTAGGAAAAGTTTTTCAGTTTCACGGTCTGAATACATCCTTAAAGGTTCGTTAATAATTAAAATTTTGTGTACCTGTGGTGTACCTATACGTCCCACTGCAGGGCACAGGCCTACCCCCTAGGAGGGTGTTTGGGCGTTAGTCCACCACGCGTGCCCAATGCGGAATGGTAACCTTCTATGCATCAGAATTTCTTCTTCAACATATGCAGGTTTCCTCACCATGTTTTCCTTCACCGTTTGAGAGCAGTCGGTAATACGTACATAAGTTAGAAAAACTCATTCTACTCTAAATAACATATTTCAGTGGAGAAACATATTTTACTTAATTTAACCCACTTTTCTCGCAATTTTACACAGTATCATCAATCAAACATTTGAGCTGATACAAAATTGTAGAGCCTTGTGGCAAGCCGGAAAGTAGGTACCCCGATACGCGACCACCCAGTAACAGACTTGCAACGCGACCATCTTTCTTATAATGCGCCCAAGAATGCGATTTTAGAATCTCATTCGGTGAGCTCAGCAGTTGAAAATGTCAAAATTTCTATGGTGATATACATCTTTCTACTGCTGATTTGACATTCCAAAATCATACTACAGGAGAGAGATTTTTGAGAGTCAAATCCGCAGTAGAAAGATGCGTATCTCCATAGTAATTTTGACATTTTCAACGGTTGAGCTCAGCCAATGAGATTCAAAAATCGCACTTCAGATAGGAGCAAAAATAAGGTAAAATATAAAATAAAACGAACTAAAAATTAAAATGCAGTTGCAAACAAGCAAGTGCAATTTTTATGCAAATTTAAGGATACCGGTTACATACCTAGCAATAAACATGCTCTATAGTTAGCAGGTAAACTACGAATCAAGCCATTTTAGTTCTTAGACCAAAGGGATAAGAATAAACTGACATTTGTAGAAACTATATGTTGTTCAAGTCAAGACAGTCTCCTCAAGACTTGTTCACTCAAAACTTGTCCTGGAATATTACCTGCGTCTTGTTTTAAAAAAAAAGCTTTCATTATTTAGTAATATACCTACATATAGGGTTCTCCTTAAGGGGCCGTAGGTCCCGACGAATATTTTCTATGAGAAACGCGATTGCCCAGCGCTCCGATAAAGTTATATCATATATGTCGAGATTGACAGTCGAAGATACGAAAGCGTCGAAAAAAATTGGAACCAGTACTGGTTCTTAAACCCTAACATATACACGCACACATACATATTTTGTATGGCGCCTCACGCACACCAACCCATGAAACTTGGCCCCTTTTGTTTTATACGGGATACTCGTGAGGCTCATTCTAGACATATACTTTTTCTAAGGCGCGAGCCGTATTTTCGATTAAAAAGAACTGACCAAAGTACTTTTTATAAATTTGTTTTATGATTTCACTAGTTAAACGAATGGTGAATATGTGAGTATACCTAAATGCAAAAAATCGGAAACTATTTTAAGTTCTTCTAAAACGAGAAAAATGTTTAAAAATGCATGAAAAGACGTCATCTTTGTGACGATTTTCTATCGAGTGAAGTAATTCCAATCGTGTATTCAGTTTATGATTTCACTAGATGTAACTATGGCGTTTTAATATCAAGACGTTTGGGCGATAACGTGGGTATTCTGATAGACACCCGTTCAGACGATCAAACTGAACAACTTTCTCTATGGGACCAACGTCGAAATTGCGAATAGAAAAATCAGCTGTCCCATACATTTAGCTCGAGTAGATTTGTAGTTTAGTATGGAACATCAGATTTTTTTCGCTTTTTCAATATTGGTCCCATAGTGAAAGTTGTTCAGTTCATTATACAGATAGTTATAAGAGGGGTTTGAAGTACAAAGTAGGCGTGGAACGTGTCGCCACATGTTATGCAATGATTTGCATAACACCATAAGGCGCGCGGCGTGGTGCGAGCGAGAGAGCATGAGTAATTGTAGCAGCGTGAGCGGGAAGACAAGTGGCGACAGTCGACGAAGCAAAAGCACTACTTTGCATTTCCAACCCCTCTTATAATGTTCTGTGGTCTAAACATCCCCTTAAGGTGGTTGGAGAGTTGTCAATTTCATAAAAAACGTTGTCGTATAAAACTCGTAGACGGTGTTAATAAAAGTAATGTTTTATACATGGAAAAATAGCTTAGAAAATCTAGTTTGCGCATATCAAATAATATTTACAATTTGTAATATAATTACGAAGATATAAGGGTTTGAAATTTTGTATGAATAATTTCAAAGCGTGATATCTTCGTAATAATATTATAAATTGTAAATATTATTTGATATGCGCAAACTAGATTTTCTAAGCTATTTTTCCATATATAAAACATTACTTTTATTAACACCGTCTACGAGTGTTATACGACAACGTTTTGTATGGACGGAAACCACCTTAAATGTTTATTTGTATTTTGTAAGACCTTGTATTAGTCCTCCCATCATAATACTTCAATACAAAGCTATAGTCCTCACAAAGTCAAGTAAATTAATACTAAAAACTTGTTTGCTACTAAAAATAGACGCACACGCAACAGCGGCGTGGGCTGCTCGCTATCATACATTCCATACACGTACGGAGCTTGTATGTGTGAACGTTGTATGAGCATGTGTATGGCGCGTCCATCGATTCTGATTGGATCATCATTAGCCCGTATCAACCCACTGCAGGGTTCGAAATTATCATTATAATAGGGGGATAAAATATATGCAAAAAATATATTTTAGTTTTATCTTCGTAGTAAAAAAAAAACGTTGAAAATAACGCTAAACTCTCATTTTCTGTAATTCTTTAGCTTGAATACTATTTTTAATAATAGGATGAGGTCACGGACCTGAAAAAAGACGGACGTAATCTCGTCTAATCACGAGTGTGAGCACCCATTTCTTTTGTGTGCGTGCTGTCACGCGGTACATAATGGTGACGGGTGTCGGACCTGCGACTAGAGCCAGTGCATCTGTGTGAGTGTAGGTTCCTTGTAGAACAAACGAAAATGTAGGACCTTGCATGCTTCACATCTTTTTAGTGGCACATTACGTCCGTCTTTTTTTCAGGTCCGTGGATGAGGTAGGTATAAAAAGTAATGAATTGTTGACGACGTCACTTGTGGGTATCTAGTACTTACCTACAATTTTTCATACAAAGCGCACGTCGCCACTTGTAATGGACAGTGTATACAATACATGCCTCGAAATTGAAGCATGCAGGTATTCTTCTTTAAGACAAAAAAGACGCAACGCAATGCTACGTACTAGTATGTACTATAAGGTTTATATTGTGTTACTTAGATTATCCGCCACCGCCACACGTCTCTATAAGCCCTTTGATTTATATCTTATATTTATATCTTGGACATTGTCACACAAATTATCTAGTCACATTTAAAGTTCCAGAATCTAGCCTGGACTTGTATTATGATAACTAGACAACGATATAGAATACATATACAAGGTGTTTCATAAGTAACAATAAATATTTAAAACTCTTAAGACCGTTGTTTAGACCGTCAAACTGAACAACTTTCTCTATGGGACCAACATCGAAATCGCGAAAAAAATTATTTTAAATCCCATACATATTTTAGCTCTAGTCGATTTGTAGAGTATAGAACAAAATTTTTTTTTTCGCTATTTCGGTATTAGTCCCATAGTGAAAGTTGTTCAGTTTGATGGTCTACACCACCCCCTTAAATGTTTTTTTGTAGTTTTGTAACACCTTGTATAGATACAAACATACATGACTCTGGTACAAATATTCATATTCACCATACAAATATTTGTCCCTTACGGGATTCGAACCCGCGACCCTCGGCACAGCAGGCAGGTTCACTACAGACTGTGCTGTCGGGCCGTCTAATTAAATGCCGTTTGATTAAATTAAGATAGGTTACAGCCTCTCTCAGCCGTGGTGGTCCAGTTGCGAGTAACCTTGCCTGCCGTGCAGGAGGCGATGGTTCGATCGATTCGTCAAAGCCGACTCGTACCAATGAGTTTTTCGGAATTTATGTACGATTTGTAACACCACTGGCTTTTCGGTGAAGGAAGACATAGTGAGGAAACCTGCATGCTTCAATTTCGAGGCGTGTATTGTACCCACTGTCCATTATAAGCAAATTATAAGTGGCGACGGGCTCACACCCCGTCACACTGGACAGAGTTTCGGTACTACTGGTGAAACGTGGATTTTCTGAGGTTTCAGAATATCTCTGACTACCCCCTCGGGGATTATAGTCGAGAGCATATGCTTATTATGCTTAATACAGTCTCTGAACGCATGGACCGCATAAAATTATTAACTCCAGCTTAGCAAATTTTTGTCCGAATTGACACAATAACCCACGCAAATCAAGTAGGTATGCATGCTGTTAGGTGGCACTAATACGTTGTATTCGATGCATGCATTTAGTCGTATTTGGTATGTTTACTGTCAGTTAGTACAAAAAAATAGCTCATGGTTCTGCCATTTTTGTAACGTTGATTGGGAGTCGCGTGGCTGAGGGGGTGACAAGTAGACGTGTCGTCGGCTTGCAATTTTGACAGCCACGTGGCTCCGCCGTTTTATGGCGGTTTCGAGTGTGTGTTTTTGTTAAAAACGGGGCTTTGAGATCGCCATATCCTATTGTACCGTACAATATCTAATGAGTATATCCTCAACACTTGACACTGGCGAAATCTAACAAGGAAACGCCATTAATTAAGAATAGAATAGAACGTTGATTGGGAATCCAGTTCTGTGTAAGATATCAATGGTAGGTAGATATTAATTAATTAGGTACAACAAATAGATTTAAAAGTCATTTACATATTGATTTAATATTAAAATGGGGTCGAAACAATAAAATAGTTATTAACTCTTAATGTTATCTTAAGAGGATAGACGAGTACAGTTTTTTCCATACAAACGTATTCCCCTGTTTTCTCCCTGGATAATAACACTAGAGCAAATATTTTTTTACCATGTAATCTATGTCACCTGTGCCATGTCCCTATGTTTTGCTTTTTTACATTTATTAATTACTGTAGGAATTAGGGGCCTTCGAAAATTACCAATTTTACCGCCTGTTTTCAGACATCCAGTAAACAATTTTAACGAATATAAACAAAAAAAGCAAAACTTACAGACATAGCCAAAGTCTTTGTCATATTATTCTTGAAAGAATTATTAAAATCGGTTTAGTTTTGGAGGAGAAAACATGGGAATACGAAATGCTGTTTTCGTCGATTTTATGTAAATAAAATCGGACCTAGATGCAGTTGTCTCTTTTGCATTCTAGTCGGTGGGGTGTATGGGTGGGGCGGATCGGACAAATATGTATACGGTTGGAAAAGTGACCTATTCTCCAAATTAGCATTTCAGCCCGCCTATCCTCTTAAATATGTCACCACTAACTTTTGCCCGCGACTTCGTCCGCGTGGATTACAACGGGCTGATTTTCGAAAACTCCTTTTTAGTGCACCACTACATTCTCGGGAAGCTACGCAATATCTTTACGTCCCAAATAACAAAAGTCTTCGACCAGTGTGTGTTGCCAGTGACTACTTATGGAACTGAGACGTGGTCGCTCACTCAAGGCCTCATAAAAAGGCTGAAAGTCACGCAAAGTGCAATGGTGAGGGCTATGCTCGGAGTTTCCCTGCGAGATCGAATCAGAAATGAAGAGATCCGCAGAAGAACCAGAGTAACTGACATAGCCCAAAGAATTGCTAAACTGAAGTGGCAGTAGGCGGGGCACATTGCTCGCAGAACCGATGGCCGATAGGGCCGAAAAGTTCTCGAGTGGCGATCGCGAACCAGAAAGTGCAGCGTGGGTAGGCCCCCCAAAGGTGGACCGACAACCTGGTGAAGGCGGCGGGAACCCGTTGGATGAGGGCAGCGCAGGACCGGTCGTTGTGGCGATCCTTGGGGAGGCCTATGTCCAGCAGTGGACGTCCATCGGCTGAGATGATGATGTTGTTTATGACATCCTCTGTAGATAGAATATGTATTAATGTTACTATTTATTTATTTTATTTATTTAACACTTTATTGTACACACATACTTAGACATATTGATACAAACAATAGAAAAGATATGTACAAAGGGCGAGCTTATCTCTTAAGAGATTTCTTCCAGCAGACCCGCAACAGTGACAAATAATAAATGAGAGGCAGACATAATATGTACATACAATCAAAAACTAATTAAATAATAGGTACGGAGAATTTAAGCAAAAACAATAGAGAAGAATTAGCTTACCTACAATATAAATTGAACAAATAAAGCATTAAAAGTACATAACATACCAAATGAACACCGCAAAACATCGCAAAATCGCAGCGATATTATCGCTCGATAAAATCGCTGCAATGAGCGGAGGCCTTAAAAGGTCTATAACCATACTTAGACAGACGGCGGGAAGCGATTTTGTTTTATACTATGTAGCGTTGTTGACAGTCGAGTGTCCAAGATGTGCCTGTGTCATGCATTGGGACGTAAACAGGATGTACCTATTAAACTTAAATGCAGGTTCAGACCATCAATTTGAACAACTTCTACAACGGGACCAATTATGAAATCGCGAGAAATAAAGTCAGCTGTTCATACATTTTGGTAGCTATTGACATTTACTATGGAACCGCTGGACCTGGAACCCTGGAACTGGATGCGACAGGCACAGGACCGAGAAGAATGGCAAAATATAGAGGAGGCTTATGCCCTGCAGTGTTTAGATAAGCGTAAGCATATGCTCACGACTATATTCCCCGAGGGGGTAGTCAGAGATATTCTGAAATCTCAGAACATCCACGTTTTACCAGTAGTACCGAAACTCTGTCCAGTGTGACGGGGGGTGAGCCCGTCGCCACTTTAATGGACAGTGGGTACAATACATGCCTCGAAATTGAAGCATGCAGGTTTCCTCACGATGTTTTCCTTCACCGAAAAGCCAGTGGTGTTACAAATCGTACATAAATTCCGAAAAACTCATTGATACGAGTCGGCTTGGACGGGGATCGAACCATCGCCTCCTGCACTGCAGGCAAGGTTACTCGCCACTAGACCACCACGGCTCTATGTTTAGATACAGGCTGAAAATGACATGATGGACCCGCAGAATTTTCTACCTGTTTAGATGTTGGCTCTTGTGAAAATTGTTCTGTTTGATCGTCGGAAGCACCTTGTTCGATATTTAATTTTACACCCTGTATGGGGCATATTACACACATCAATATTATCGTGATCCAAGGATCGCGCGTATCACAAGTATTGATAGGCCTATAAAGCCCGACCAGAAAAATAAAAAACCTCGCCATGTTGCGGAAAATCAATGGAACTAATTTTTGTACTTGGAACACTGACATTAAAGGTTATATTCGATTGCAGCGCCCCCAATCCAGGTTTTTTATATTTCTGGTCAGGCTTGACACGTATCAATATTATCATGATCCACACTCGTAGCATGCACGTCTTTCGTCTCGTTCGCTCGCGTGCAAATAGAAGGAGAGCGAAGGTGTGATGTACAGCCGAATACTGATGGATCGTATCACGAAGCGCTTACACTTCATTATTATTGATGGGATCGCGTGGATCGCGCGGATCACAGGATTTCTGGACATTCTGTGATATTATCACGATCCTGCGATACGGCATATTACACTATCAGTATTATCACAGGATCATGATAATACTGATAACGTAATGATGATGATGATGATGATGTCCTCCTTGACGTATCCGTCAACGGCGACACCCAGGGCTTCACCTAGTAGAGTGGGCTCGGATGTGGCTAGCGAACCCAAATTTCGACTTAAAGGTCCGATCGCAGGCAAAACAGTAAAGTTCTCCGCTGTCATTATACGTGTAGTTATAGCTTGGCTTTGGCCGGGTCTTTCTTATTTGGCGCTTAACGTCATGATGAAGAATTCAACGCTCACGAAGTCTCCCGCGGGATAAAACTAGTGTAGATAATATAATCGCACGGTTTTCAGACATTGCAGAATTTATACGAGACTGAGTCTCAGATAAATTAACAGGAATGGATTGGAAATGATCTCTCATTTCTACGCAAAAAAGTCTGTCAATTTTGCGGGGGTGAGGGGGGAGGTTTATATACTGGCGCGGGACGCGCGTCAACTATTTTTATATAACGGGTATGCTCACTGAGCATGCGTCTTTGGCAGAGGGGTACGCGCGTAATATCGCATCCATTCCTGTTAATTTATCTGAGGACTGAGTCATTGAAAACAAGTCCCCATTAGGACTTCTGTCCAATTAGAGCTATGCTACTTAGTGAGCGAGAAAAAACACACGTTCGGTCCACCAATAGCGTGCTAGCTTGATCACGTCATATCATAAGAAAACTGAAGCGCTCCCATTGGTCAATGAGGCGTTTTCCAAGATAAGGAATAAATAAAAAACTCATTGATAGTAGAAAAAGGCAGGTCGTCTTTGGCGTATAGGGAGCAATAAAAAATCACCTGTCCCATATATTTGAGTCGTGCAGCTGCGGCGGCGGGTGCAGTTTAGTATGGGACAGCAGATTTTTTTGTTGCTCCGATTGGTTTGCTCCCATAGTAAAAGTTGTTCAGTTTGATGTGTAGACTCTTAGTTTAAAAGGATGCTAATGATATCAATTTCACCCTGTAGAGGTCGGAACTTGTTTTGTCCTATTCAGGCAATTAGAGATGCATATAGCAAATTCGTTAAAAGTTAATAAAGAAGATCACTACCTTATTGCTGTCCTTACACATACATACATACGCTCGAAAGACATAACCCTCCTTCTGGCGCAGTCGGGTAAAAAATTTGATCAATTTAAACTATCAAAACGTTTTACACATTGTAAAGTAACCATCATAATCATAATAAGTTAACAAACTTAATACAAGTTCCTTGCCAGACTACAGAACCCAAAATCCACCAATGGCAGCGCTCCAATTGCTCATGACGTGATCGAGCAACCGATCTATTGGTTGAATTGTTTTTTTTCGCCGTTTGCGCTCCAGTGTGGACGTACAGTCAGCATCAAAAGTATCTAGGCATGTTAAGTGTTCTTAAATATCTGGACAACTTTACGATAGCAAACCTTGTTTCAACTCACAAAGAAATCAAATTAATTTATCTGTCATGTTATTATTTGTTATGTTAAAAACAAATGGTATCTAGTAGGAAATAGGGTTTATTTTCGTGTAATTGTTCAGATGTTTTTGAATACCAGAGATGCTTAGATACTTTTGATGCTGACTGTACAACTTTATTGACTATGCCTCTCGCAACGAAGCGGCGACTGGCACAATAAAAATAAAGAAATCGGTTTGCTTTTTTATTCGCAACTGGCTGTTGTTACAGATACGGTATTGAGTTTTTTTTACGTGTAGTTTATAATAACTTGGGAGCGTCGACGGTGCTGGTGAGGTTAGGTTAGGCTCACCCCCCGTCACACTGAACAGAGTTTCGGTACTACTGGTGAAACGTGGATGTTCTGAGGTTTCAGAATATCTCTGACTACCCCCTCGGGGAATATAGTCGTGACCATATGCTTATGTTGCTTGACATCTATTGATACTTCATCAAACGTAACCTTGTAACGGCGGGCATAGAATAAATTTATTTTTTCGAAGTTAGAACTGCACAATTGCTTTACTCTTTTTAATTACGATTACATATTTATTGTAATAAAAACCAAAGAAGGTAATTTTACGATTTACTGTCACTAATAAACCATTCTAAACACAATAAACGATTTCTGTTCTAAAGAACTGAACGTCGTTACAATGTTGCGTCAGTAAACCCTTTTTCTTTTTTAACACCTAGGGATGTAACCCCAAAAAAAACGAAGTTAAACGTAGTTCCAACAAACCGCGATATTCAATATAAGATGTCATCAATATTTTTTATGGGATTAAAATCTTCTTGTTCTTAAACCTATCGTGTTGACTTCATGAGCCGGTTTTAAAAATTACAGCCACTTGGTTTCTAAAAATCCAAAAAGTATTTTCAAAACATTAATGTATCAAGTTTGGGTTTGCTTATGCTTATGCTAATTTTCCATCTGGCAACCCTACTAGCAGAAAATGCCCCATTTCAAGGTCATTTGTAACAATGGATGTTATACAATATGTAGGTTGTATAACACAACCTTTCAAAGTCAAGGTTAAATTTACAACATTCTGTGACCTTGATTCTGTCATGTTTATCCATGTACCCTGGACCATATAACTAGGGACCAGCCTTGCGTAGCGTTCCCCTCTGCCACGTTACAATATCAATTGATTTTGTGCATTTACATACAATTTTATACCTTATCATTATCACTAAACGAGACAGCGTATAATAGGGGAGAGGACTGCATTTTAGTTTTATAATATTTCTTAGTAAAAAAAACGTTTGAAAATAACGCTAAACTCTCATTTTCTGTAATTCTTTAGCTTCAATACTATTTTTAATAATAGGATGAAGTATAAAATGTAATGAAATGTTGATGAAGTCACTTAAATTAAAATTAAAAAGTATTTATTTGTCTCTTAAAACTGTTACAAAACACAATGAATATATCACTGTGGGTAGTATCTAGTACAATTTTTCATACAAAGCGCACGTTTTGACATTCGATTAGGAGTTGCTAATTTGACTAGTTGTCCGCTCCCCTATTGCGGAACAATAACTTCAAACTAGACTCGTTCGGGGTTCACACGAGACAATTTTTTACAATCAAAATAAGAATCTAAAGTAAGTAATGGAATAAAAATAAAATCTAAAGATGCGGATTTCTTGCTACCTCGTCCACCGCAAAAAGTGTCAGAAAAGTTTGTTAGTAGACTTACGCGCGTAACTAGTCCATAGTTATATTGTCTAAGCAATGTTAGTACACCCAATTATTATGGGAAAATCGTAACAGAATTATTTTCTGTGTTCCCCATACTTATCGATGACTAATTTTAAATACCTTCTTTATCCCTATGTCTTGCACCATGTTTTATTAATCACGGCGCCTGCTTCTTGTTACGCGCAAACCACTGATAACTAATGGCGCGGTGGCGGCGCGGAAGCGACCGGTGTGACATCGAAAGCGGCCATCCATAAATAAAATACAAAATGACAGCGCGGTAAATACCGCCTCCGGACCGCGACGCGCCCGCCACCGCTCTGTGTGACACCACGCATTGACAAAAAAAAAAACAAAAAAATAAAAAAAAAAAGACAAAAAAAACAGTGGAAAACAAAATGGAAAACAGCAGCCGCGGCCGCTGCCGCGACGCCCCCGCCCCGCGTCGCGGCCGCCTGGTTGTCACAGCGTTCTGCCCCGTACCGCGCCGCGCCGCGCCGCTCCCGGCCCGGATTTCTGTGACAGGTTTGCTACGATATTAAAAGTTGTTCAATTTAATGGGTAGAGTACGTGGTTTAAAGGTTAATGATACTTTTCCTTACACCCTGTAACTATTATCTATTCTGTTGTATTGTAAAACAACACTAGGCACCTATCATCAACAACTCTCATGTCCTCTCCGTGTGGCTGCCGGTTATAGCCACAGCATCCTACACCTCACCTCTTATCATACCGGTTCCCCGTTCCATCGTAATTAGAAAGTTTTCGCGTCATTTTAATGTTAGACGACTCATGACTCGCTTGTGTCGTGTCCATCCGTCCGAGACCGAAATAACAAAAACATTTCAATCGAATCCAATTTAAAATAGGCGTTACAGACTAAATCTTATATAATTTTGATCGGTGTCTCGGTCAATGACTTTACACAAGAAGTGGTTGAATTCTATTTTTTTTCAATTCAATTCAATTCAATTATACTTTATTTTTATAAAGGTAGTAATTTATTAAACAAAGGTAAGGATACATAACAATATAACAATTACAACTAAAATATAACAATAAGTACCTAACACAAAATGAATGAAAGCGCCTAGGCTACCTACTTAAAGATAAAAAATGTCCTCTAAGGCGCCGACTCGGGGCAGAGTGCCCAGGAGGCTGGCAGCGTTGCCTCTTTGGATCGCAAGACTGATCCTTTGCGCAAAATAGCTGCCAGCCCTCCTGTCGCCTGTGGCCTCAAATAGGCGCCTTGAGAGGCATTTTAGAAACATTTTCCCCTCAGGACCCCAGCAACCTAGGGTCTCCACGGCGAAGGGCAGGAAAATATAGCTATCACCCAATGCCTGGTACAACCTCTTTTTTTCGGACTCTGCTATGGCTGCAGCCACACCTGCGCGATAGGAAGACGCCCGGACATGAGAGGGTGCCAAAGTGTCGACGCAGGTGGCGTCCCAAACCATACTTTATTGCACACCAAAACAGAACATACATTTGAACACAGATAAAGAATTACAAGTAGGTATGTACAAATAAGGCGGTCTTATCGCTAAAAAGCGATTTCTTCCAGACAACCTTAGATAGAGGAAATAAACAAACGGAAAATAGGTGCGGTGTAGATTAAAAGAAAGAAATGACTTGAGTGTATAAATATCCTTATAAATACCTAAAATAAAATAAATTTTTTTTCTTACTCAGTTTTACATTGCTCGCAGAATAGTTTGACGATGAGGCCGTAGAGTTCTCAAGTGGCGACTACGTACCGAAGTAAGGTTGCCAATAATATCCAACATCATTCATTCAATTTTTTTTTAAATTGTTTTTTTGGACTTTTCTAAGGTTACGAACAGATTTTTCAAGTATCCAGTACACGGGACAAGTCGCAAAATTCCGGTACTTTCTCGGCCATCTGGCAATCCTAGCCGGAAGGCGCGGCAGGGTTCCGTAGCACACCACCACACAACACAACATACTAACTTACAAAAAACTGTTTTTCTCCGGGACCATTAGCGCAAGACTGTCGGTCAGTCGGTCACACTTGGCCAGTTTTTATTATTAGTTGTTATACAAGGTGTTACAAAAATACAAATAAACATTTAAGGGGGTGGTTTAGACCATCAAACTGAACAACTTTCACTATGGGACCAATATCGAAATCGCGAAAAAAAATGTACCTACGAGTATGTTTCATACTCTACAAATCGACTAGAGCTAAAATATGTATGGGATATCAATTTTTTTTTACGCGATTTCGAAGTTGGTCCCATAGAGAAAGTTGTTCAGTTTGACGGTCTAAACAACCCCCTTAAGAGTTTTAAATATTTATTTTTACTTATGAAACACCTTGTATATAATATAGGTACCTACTGTAGAGTTTGCTCTATAATCACACCAAGTTTGAAGCTTGTATGTATGTATTACCGTTTTTACAATAGAGCGAGAAGAAAAAACGTCGATAAAAACTAGTTTCTTGTTGATAACCCTTAATTTTTAACTTTTTGACATTTTTATTATACAAATCCGCCGTAATAACGCATTTTCTGTGAAAATTTCAACTATCTAGCTATTACGGTTCAAAAGTTACAACCCTAAATAGGTAGGACGGACGGACGGACGGACAACGTAGGCTTAGTAATAGGGTCCTGTTTTCACCCTTTGGTTACGGAACCCTAAATAAGAAAGAATAAAGGCTTCCGCACATTGCCGCGATATTATCGACAGCGATATCGCGACACCTTACACACTGCAGCGATTCCGCGATTCGCGTCACGCATGCGCCCTTCACTGAATGTAGTAGAAAGAGATTGCGTCAGGTTGCGATAATATCGCGGCAGTGTGTGGGATCGAGCGCGTCCCCATACAAAATGTACTGAGAAGAATTATCGCAAAATCGCAGCGATATTATCGCTCGATAATATCGCGGCAGTGTGTACGATCGAGCGCGTCCCCATACAAAATGTACTGAGAACAATTATCGCAAAATCGCAGCGATATTATCGCTTGATAATATCGCGGCAGTGTGTGGGATCGCGCGCGTCCCCATACAAAATGTACTGAGAACAATTATCGCAAAATCGCAGCGATATTATCGCTTATAATATCGCGGCAGTGTGTAGGATCGAGCGCGTCCCCATACAAAATGTACTGAGAACAATTATCGCAAAATCGCAGCGATAATATCGCTGCAATGAGCGGAGGCCTTTAAGAGAATATTATTCCGAGAGCGAAAATGCGCGCTGCATACATACAAACGTACTATTAGACTAGCGGCCAGGACCAGAGAAAAAAAATCTCGTATGTAAGTTCTGTATATACCTACAACAGGTATGGGTGTGTTCAGGGTACTCTCTGGATCACGAAACTGCTTGTTGTATAATTCTAAAGTGGTGGAGGGGGTAGCAGTGACGTCATAAAGATGGCCGCCGACGGTTTTAGTTTTTCTTCAATTGTAGCGCACCTATGAGGTCAATCTGGTTGTGCAAGGTGTCATTTGAAAGCTTATTCAATTTACTTTAACCATTTCATAGACATCTAACGTGAAAAATTTGTATTTACTGAAATATTTTCAATTTATTGCATTTTTCGTTACCTACCAGCAATCATTCCTCCAGTTTTCTCGGAAACGGGTAACTTTATTGTGATTATAGCCATTACATAAAACATAGAGAATTTTATTAGCTATCTTACAACATCAATTGTATAAAAATACAACTTCAAACGACTGAGCTGTGTCAAATTTTCTGGTGCACTGTAACTATGAGTCCAAGCGTGCGGCGGTGTGCGGGCGGGGCGGACGGACTGCAAATAACATTATGATTTATAGATTATATAAAATTAAGGTTTCCATTGTAATATTGATTCGAAAAACATACATTTTTATATTATTTGCACATGCGTTTACATAAATTGTAGATGTACAGGGTGTAATATTAAATGCGTTACATACATAAGGGATGCTTTAGACCATAAAACTGAACAACTTTTACAATGGGACCAACTTTGAAATCACGAGAAAAATTAGCTGCTGTTTCATACATTTTGGTCCAGAAGAGACATGTTCCACGGAAAATCTGATTTAATTCGCTATATTTATATTGGCTCCAAGGTGAAAGTGGTTCAGCTTGATGGTCTGATGTAGGTACCCCCATTCAATATAATATGTACCTACTTAACGCATTACATTTTACACTATGTTAGAATGAGGCTGCCTTGGAAAAGTAAATAAAAGAATGAGAAATCCAAAACAATTTAGTTAACAGGTTTATAAATATTTATTATTGTCATAAAAAAAACACTTGTTAGTTGCAAGCATGCAATGTCTAGAGTGATTCATTAACATCACCAAAATTATACCTACTGATTTAAGCATACCTCCTCACTGATATTTAATGGCAAACACCCTGCATGCATTTTTGAATTTTACTAACAAATCTGCATCTCGCACTACGGCAGCCTGTTTTGCATTGGCAAGACATTAATTTCAAATCTTTTACGAAATAGGTAGGTACATGGTTTTAACGTTGTTATCGGTGACAACTTTTCGTTTTCCAATGTTCAACCATGGTTTGTAGGTGGTGGTAAATTATGAAATGCCACATCTGTAGTAGCCCAAACGTACATTTGGTAATTTGCTCTTTTTAGATGTTGTATCAGAGCTTCTTGAGACGGTAGAAGTTTATCCACTTTACTAATACTATGACAGTAAATAGCCATATCAAACTTCTCACCTTTTTGCTTTAGGTCTTCTGTTAGGTCAACGACCGTTCCAAATCCTTCCAGAAGACCGTAATTTTCTATGAAGACTGCTTCTGCTTTTCTATGAAAAACTTGACAATGAGCTTGTGCTAGCGCATACTGCAAGAGCGTGGAACGTCAATAAACAGTGTATTTCTGGTCGATTATTTCAAGAGCAAGCCACACAACTTGAGGGAGGCATAGAATTATTACCCGCTGGTGGATTAGAAAATTCACTTACTGTAGCAACACTAGCAACAAATAAAAACAGACCTGTCGATCACTTAAAAAGCAATCACGAACAAGCTGACACCCGTTTTGTTTTACATGTAATCGATGCTGCCCAAAGTGGGTTTGAGACCCTAATGGTAAACAGACACTGAAGTTTTACTGTTGCTCATACATTTCTTCGACAGGTTAGCAGCGAAGGTCTGGATTCAATGAGGAATGAGCGTGAGTAAATCAAAATACGTTTTATCAATAAAATTGTTCAAGCACTTGGACCAGAAATAAACTGTTTATTGACGTTCCACACTCTTACAGTATGCGATAGCACAAGCTCATTGTCAGGTTTTTAGAAGAAAAGCACAAGGAAAGTCTTCACAGAAAATTACGATCTTCTGGAAGGATTTGGAACGGTCGTTGACCTAACAGAAGATCTAAAGCAAAAAGGTGAGAAGTTTAATATGACTATTTACTGTTATAATATTGGTAACGTGGATAAACTTCTACCGTCACAAGAAGCTCTGAAACAACATATAAAAGGAGCAAATTACCAAATGTACGATTGGGCCACTGTAGATGTGGCATGTCATAATTTACCACCACCTACAAACCATGGTTGAACATTGGAAACCGAAAAATTGTCACCGAAACTCGTAACAACGTTAAAACCATGTATTTCGTAAAAGATTTGGAATTAATGTCTTGCCAATGCAAAACAGGCTGCCGTAGTGCGAGATGCAGATTTGTTAGTAAAATTCAAAAATGCATGCAGGGTGTTTGCCATAAAATATCAGTGAGGAGGTATGCTTAAATCAGTAGGTATAATTTTGGTGATGTTGATGAATCACTCTAGACATTGCATGCTTGCAACTAACAATTGTTTTTTTTATAACAATAATAAATATTTATAAACCTGTTAACTAAATTGTTTTGGATTTCTCATTCTTTTATTTACTTTTCCAAGGCAGCCTCATTCTTACATAGTGTAAAATGTAATGCGTTAAGTAGGTACATTATTATACCGAATGGGGTACCTACATCAGACCATCAAGCTGAACCACTTTCACCTTGGAGCCAATATAAATATAGCGAATTAAATCAGATTTTCCGTGGAACATGTCTCTTCTGGACCAAAATGTATGAAACAGCAGCTAATTTTTCTCGTGATTTCAAAGTTGGTCCCATTGTAAAAGTTGTTCAGTTTTATGGTCTAAAGCATCCCTTATGTATGTAACGCATTTAATATTACACCCTGTACATCTACAATTTACGTAAACGCATGTGCAAATAATATAAAAATGTATGTTTTTCGAATCAATATTACAATGGAAACCTTAATTTTATATAATCTATAAATCATAATATTATTTGCAGTCCGTCCGCCCCGCCCGCACACCGCCGCACGCTTGGACTCATAGTTACAGTGCACCAGAAAATTTGACACAGCTCAGTCGTTTGAAGTTGTATTTTTATACAATTGATGTTGTAAGATAGCTAATAAAATTCTCTATGTTTTATGTAATGGCTATAATCACAATAAAGTTACCCGTTTCTGAGAAAACTGGAGGAATGATTGCTGGTAGGTAACGAAAAATGCAATAAATTGAAAATATTTCAGTAAATACAAATTTTTCACGTTAGGTGTCTATGAAATGGTTAAAGTAAATTGAATAAGCTTTCAAATGACACCTTGCACAACCAGATTGACCTCATAGGTGCGCTACAATTGAAGAAAAACTTAAACCGTCGGCGGCCATCTTTATGACGTCACTGCTACCCCCTCCACCACTTTAGAATTATACAACAAGCAGTTTCGTGATCCAGAGAGTACCCTGAACACACTCATACCTGTTGTAGGTATATACAGAACTTACATACGAGATTTGGTTTAGATACGACTTTTCCCCGCGTGGCCGCTACACTATATGGTGATATTTTCAATACTAACCAATTAAAGTCAATGAAATTTTGCAGAAACAATCTAGAAAAAAATCTCTATGCTTCTATTGAGTCAGATTTTCGTTAAAATATACAGTTTCAATGCTAGGATTAATTTAAGATTTGTATGGAAATCTTTGAGGCACTGTAACTTGAAAACTATACATTTTAACGAAAATCTGACTCCATACAAGCATAGAAATTTGTTTCTAGATTGTTTCTGCAAAATTTCATTGACTTTAATTGTTTAGTATTGAAAATATCACCATAGTACGTTTGTACACCACCCTTAAGGGGGTGGTCGGTCCCCCTACCAGAAACTAGTTTTTTCAAAGTTTTTTCTTCTCATTCTGTCGTAAAAACGGTAATACATACGAACATGAAACTTGGTATTTAGTGTAAACTCTATAGTAGGTATAAGAAAAAATAATAAATACTGGCCAAGTGTGAGACGGTCTCGGGCACGGGCTACAAAGCTACGGGTCTCGGACAAAACGATTTTTTTTTGTTAATAATAATAATACTAATTTATTTCAGACCATAGTGAATCCATTTGTGTTAGTAGGTCTTATCAACTATGTTAGTAACATCAAATTACAATTTAAATTACAAAATTACAAAAACAAATATAATAACATAAAATACATTCAAAAATCGTTCATTCATTCATTCATTAAAATTACTTTGAACTGTGCGCCACGTGAAGCATGCAACAGTGGTTCACGTAGCGACAGTTCAACCTGTCAGCTACCAGTGTTGCCAACTGGTATGTTAGGGCTGTAGCTAGGTAGTTCACGAAAAGTTGCTAGATTGCCCAATTTTCTTTCCTATAAAAGTTGCTAGAAGTAGCTAAATATCAAAATCGATTAAAACACCGCCAAACTTTAAAATTTATTTTAATTTCTCAAAATATTATGGGTTATCATCATGTTATAGCGATGTTTTTGCTCATTCTATACAGTTAAGATTGAAAAATGTATGTATCGGACGTAAAAACAGATGTAAAGACAAAACCGACAGTGTTTCCGACTGCTTCCAGAACAAAAAAACAAGTAAGAACGAGAGTGAAATACAGTACAAAGGAAAAGAAAATCAAATATTTAGCTATTTTCATGGTTTGCCCTTATTTCTCGCTCCATTTTCGTTCATTTTATGGCTCTGGCTTTGAAAAACTCTCAATCCCAATAGTTGCTAGAAAAAGTAGCTAAAAAGTTTAGCTACAAGATTTACAAATTTGTAGCTGCCAGACCTCCGAAAATTGCTAGATCTAGCTATAAAGTTGCTAAGTTGGCATCACTGCAGCTATCATGGACAGGATGCCATGGCGGCTGGCCCGCACCCTGTAGACCAAGGACGCACACTGTTTACGCATTGTCGCATAAAAGCAGTCGATATGTGGTGGTACGGAAACCTTGGTGCTCAAGTAGTCCGACTCGAATTTGGCCGGTTTTCAAGTTACCGGGTACTTAATAATAATAATAAATTTATTTATTTTCTCCAAAAATTGTTAAATACAAGTACACATAGATACACAGGAATAATCATAGACGTAAACTCTAGCAATAGACTTGCCATTTCATAGAAGCAACATGTTCCACTTGAATGAGGTGTACGCACCTGATTGATGTTCCCGAGTTCACTTCGTCACTATGGCAATGACAGACCGCAATGTGTCATTTTGTGTTGTTTTGTGTGACATGTTTGTTTGAACGAGCTTGTCTATCGCTAGAGTATGTCTATGGGAATAATACACGAATTTTTATACAAACAACAATTTGAGGGAGACTGGAGCCCAAGAAGTTTGGAATCCTCTATAGTGGAGTGCAGACTGCCTAACAAGACGGGAAACATGATAATACTCCTTTGTGGTCGGTAAGGATCGTTCTTCTCCGTAGTTTTTTTTTAGTGACGTTTTTTACGAACTTTGTCCCAGCTCTGTCCCTTTCTAATCCAACGTCAAAAATTGACGTCATTCAATTTTCGTTGTGACGTCATTGGATAGAAAGGGACACACGTAAAATTGGAAATATCGACGACGGAGTCGAACGTCAATTTTCTTGTATCAATGCTTCTAAGGAAGAGTGGGATCCTTTATGATTCTAGATCCATGCTGGAGCCTAACGTAGTAAACCATAAGGTAAACCTGAGAAGAGGACTTAGGTTAGTACCAGGGACCGAAACCGGTATCGATAATACCGGTATTTTTTGGTTACAACCAAAATTTTTTTTACAGGTATTTTTAAAGGTAACCTTAATATCATTCTACTAATGGTCCGCGTACACAGATATTTGTTTAAATAAAAAATTGAATCTTCCTAAATATAATAAGTATTCGGTTTTTTGAGTAAGTACCTCGTTACTAAATACAAATTAAATTTATTATAATAACAAACTTAAACTCAAACTCAAACGTGAACATAAACTTAACCATTTTCTGATTTTAGGTTAAATAAAATGTAAATAACCATCTCCTTTATTATCTCAACCTGTCCAATGCTGTAGCAACACCAAAAATAGTGCGCGCGTCGCTCGTCGGATACTCCAACATATTTGCGTCACCCGCTACACCAACGACGTTGTTAAATCAATTTCGTACATTTGATTAGCAGAAATTAAAGTTCATTTTTCGGTGTTATTAAAAACACGCGCGTTTTTTGCCGCTCCGTCTCCGTTTGCCGACCCTTACCCGCACTCACTCTCTTTCTATTGAAGGTCATATTTAGGTTACCGGTATTAAAATCGGTTGTTACCTCGATAAAGGTAACATTTAAATAAAGGTTACCGAAAATTTTCGGTCCCTGGTTAGTACTACCTATTTTAGCTTGAGCCTTCCTCTTGGCTTCGCTCCATGAAATACCAGGTAAATTATTTATGAAAACCCAACTAAGCAACTTAGTGACCAATGTCTATTAATAACTATATCACATTGGCGTTTATTTTGTGATTGTGTATTTATGAGATAGAACGTCAGCGGCGCGTGCGTCGAATCCGCACTGACGAAATGCTTACCAGTGAATTTTTAGGGGTCCGTAGTCAAAGGCCACACCCTCACGATTGCTACTTGGAATGTTTGCTTTCGAAAATTGGAACATCGGAGATGGTGGAGAGAGAAATGGGAGGTACAAATTGGACATATTGGGAATAAGTGAGACCCATATCAAAGAGAGAACTGCCTCCGTGGTCTAATGGTCAAGAGCATTGGGCTCTTGACGCGGAGGTCGTGGGTTCGATTCCCACGGGGGGCACCTAGTGAAATGTCACTTTGTGCGTTTTTCCCCAGTTGGTTAGGACATTGCAGGCTGAATCACCTGGTTGTCTGAAAAGAAAGATGATTCCGTGCTTCGGATGGCACGTTAAGCTGTTGGTCCCGGCTACTATCTCTGGTGGTAGTAGTCGTTACATAAAAACCACGTCAGAGGCCGTAAGGCGGTTTGAATTAACTCTGACACCAGGGCTTGCTGCCCACTCGATAAGAAGAAGATATCAAAGAGACCGGGCATTACACGACTAGGCTTGAGAAGGTATGGAGAAATAGAAGCATTAACCGCAAAACAAAGATCAGGTTAATGCGGACACTTATTTTGTCCATATTCCTATATGCATCCGAAGCCTGGACGTTGAAAGCTCGCACTCGTCAAAGGATTGATGCATTTGAAATGTGGTGCTGGCGCAGAATGCTCCGAATATCCTGGACTGAACGCCGCTCAAATCGTATCTTCGCAAAACGTCCCTTTCTCAAAATGTCCCTCGTTCGCAAAACGTCCCTTTCTCAAAATGTCCCTTTCGCAAAACGTCCCTTTCTCAAAATGTCCCTTTTTAAAATACAAAGTACTAATTACCACCTTTCAAGGGGGGGTGAAAAATCGTATATCTTCGGGTGGACTAGGTAAACAGTAGCAATTCGGTTCTGGCACTCGCAGGCCGCTGCCGCGGCACGCTCGCTGCGCTCGCTCGGCTCGTGCGCTGTGGTTGCAAAAAACCTAACATGCTCGTCGCTTCGCTCCTCGCTAACCTAACCGACTGAGTTAGCAGTTAGTTAGGTGTGGCAACCCTAGATATACCGGAAGCTGCTCGGAAGACAATACCAGTCATAATGGGTGGTTAATGTCATCAAATATTTATGTATAAGGGCATCTTGAAAAAGGGACATTTTGAGAAAGGGACGTTTTGAGAAAGGGACATTTTGAGAAAGGGACGTTTTGAGAAAGGGACGTTTTATCGAACGAGGGACATTATGAGAAAGGGACGTTTTGCGACGATACCGCTCAAATGAGTCCATCCTCGACGAGTTGAACATCACGACGAGGCTCTCCACCATCTGCATGCAACGAGTCCTTAAATTCTTTGGGCATACGGTCAGGAGCTCAGATAGTTTGGAAAAGCTCATTATCACCGGCCGTTTGGAGGGAAAGAGAGGTAGAGGACGCCGCCTACGCGATGGACCGATGTGGTAAAAGAAATTACCGATACAATACTACAGGCCAGCATACACCGGGCCCAAGATCGAGCGGCCTGGAGAGCTGTGGTGGCACAAGCGGCCCACAAAGGTCACGTCCCTCAGCCATGAGGTTACGACCAAGAAGAAGAAAAAGTAAAAAAGGAACCCTTATAGTTTCGCCATGTCCGTCTGTGTGTCTGTCTGTCCGCGGCTTAGCTCAGAGACGCTTAGAAAGCTGTAATTTGGCATTTTAATGGCACATTAATCACGCCGACAAAGAGGTAAATAAAATCATGAAAAATAATTTTTTAGCATAGTACCTATGGGGAAATAATATTGGTTCCGACAAATAAATAAATCTCCAGCTATCTCTGTCCGACTTTTATTCTAATTTACCAGCGTTATAATAATATACCGACAAAAAAATTCAAAGCATACCGAATAAAATACCTAAATTTTGCTGACACCTATGAACACAATCAAATTACATTTCTACTTATAAATATATTAAACTTTGAATAACAAAACTAAACTTCTGAATAAAATACTGAACCTCCGACGAGATTACTGGGTTACTGACAACAGAGGTCATGTCAAAATAATCATTCTTTTACGAATTTTATGAGTTATTTAATTTTCTAGTGTTGGTTACCAAATATATTTTTTAACTCTCAACATTGATGAAAATACCGAAACTGGTCGGACCGCGCGAACGGCGTTTGAGCAAAATGCATTCGGTTGGGTTAGCGAGGAGCGAAGCGACGAGCGGGTTAGGTTTCTTGCGACCAGCCCCACGAGCCAAGCGAGCGCAGCGAGCGTGCCGCGGCAGCGGCCGGCGAGTGGCAGAACCGAATCGCTACTGTTTTAAATAGTAGACTAAAAAAAATGTTTACAAAAAAAAAACTTAGGTTAGGTTAGGTTAGGTTTGGTTAAGGAAAAAAAAAAAAAAAAACTTTTTTTTTTTAAAGTTGAGATTTTTTTTTAAAAGTTATAGGTTAGGTTAGGTTAGATAGATTAGATTAGTAGTAACTAGAATTCATGATTATAGTAAGTACATTTTTGTATTTTTAATAACTTTCTGGACAAGCGCCAACAATAGAAATTTAAGTATAACATTGTAGTAAAAATAGCACAGAGTTTATGAAAAATTAAATGTAATTGATGAATTTCTAGTTGGCAAGTAAAGGTAATAATTACAAAGCATTGTTATCAGTAGAACATAATTTTATATGGTAAAAAAGTATTACAGCAATTAATAGTCATAAGATTTTTTCTGAGATTTAAGTATATCATTCGGTCGTTTCGTCATTTTTAGTCGGACAGAAGTAGTCGGAGATTTAGTATTTCGGGCAGTAAATATTATATTTTTAGTAAGGACATTTTTAAATTTATTATCGGAGCTTTTATTACTACCCGTACCTATGAAGAGGGGATGCAATATTGTGATGTATAAACCGAATAAATTATTATCTTATTGATTTTTTATGTAATAGGCACGCGATACGGATACCAGAGAAAACATTGTTTTTTTGTAATATTTTATGGTGGTACGGAACCCTCCGTGCGCAAACCCTTGGCCGGTTTTAATGTTATTTGAAAATAAAAGTAGGTAAGTAATTCGAAATATTCGAATACCTTTAAAAATAGGTCAGAATGTGATTATGTTATTTTTAGCCCGCTTGTTTTTGTAATTTGTCGTTGAGGAAAAACGTCCAGACAATTCCAATTCCTAAATTATCAATAAAAGTAAAATACATTGTAGCTTGTAGAATCCCACTGACGGGCAAAAGCCCACTTCACAAATTAATAATGATGCGGGAGTGGACAATACTCCGTCACGGGCCAAGTGCGTATTGGTGGAGGCAGGATTCGAAAGGATAATTGTCACGATAATTATCATGATAATTAGCATAAGCATATGCTCACGACTATATTCCCCGAGGGGGTGCAGTCAGAGATAATCCGAAACCTCAGAACATCCACGTTTCACCAGTAGTGCCGAAACTCTGTCCAGTGTGACGGGGGGTGAGCCCGTCGCCACTTAAAATGGACAGTAGGTACAATACATGCCTCGAAATTGAAGCATGCAGGTTTCCGGTTAAATTTCAGGTTAAAGGATAAACAAAATGCTTGAGCTAGCTATGTCACGTTATGATCTACATGTTAGGATGTTTTTGCAGTGTACAAAACCCTGATTTGTCAAAACCGGTTTTTTTGCGTGAATGACCATTGGAGGCGAAACAAGGTGAACCGGACGTAAAAATAGAGTAAAGACCTCAACTAATAATATCAAAGCAGTTATATTATACCAGTGGTATACGGTATACTAGAGTTCTAGAGAGTGGATACCGCGAACTGTCAGGCGTAGTGTGGGACGCCCTGCTGCCCGCTGGACAGACGACCTAATAAAAGTAGCGGGGAGCGACTGGATGAGGAAGGCCGAGGACAGAGTTTTTTCTGCTCCGATCGTTTTGCACCCATAGTCAAAGTTTTTCAGTTTGATGGGTAGACTCTTAGTTTAAAAGGATGCTAATGATATCAATTTCACCCTGTATACAAGGTGTTACAAAAATACAAATAAACCTTTTTAAGGGGGTGGTTTAGACCATCAAACTGAACAACTTTCACTATAGGACCAATATCGAAATCGCAAAAAAAAGTGACGTTATATACTCTACAAATCGACTAGAGTTAAAATATGTATGGGATTTAAATTTTTTTTTTTTCGCGATTTCGATTTTGGTCCCATAGAGAAAGTTGTTCAGTTTGACGGTCTAAACAACCCCCTTAAGAGTTTTAAATATTTATTGTTACTTATGAATCACCCTGTATATACATATAAAAAACACCTAGTAATACTTGTTAGAAGTTGCTTCGAAGTTGGCTCCATAATAAAAGTCGTTCAGTCATGGTCTGCGGTGTTTTGTTACGCCTTGTATATCACTGTAGGTAGTACAACAAAAAATGACACCATTTCAAATCAATGTCTAACCATAAAGGTATTATACCAGGAATATAGGAACTGACAGCTGAGAGAGCGAGATTTACCTAGCGGCACCACTGTATAATAGACAGAGATACGTGACGCGATGCAATAGAACCGTTTTCTAATCTCTTACCAATTTTTACAATTCGGTTTCCGTGATTAATTGCGAATCTAAAGTGAAATCGTAGAAAATTTTGTGAAATATACTTACACTACTTCATTAATTTATCCACGATTTTACGTTAGACTCAGAATTATTATAGTATTCGAATTTTTGCCTGTGAATAGTCTCCTGAAAACATCCAAAAACGGTTTCTTTTGACAATTCATGTCAGTTCCTCTATTCCTGTAAGGTATAATAATAGCTTTATGTGTCTAGCTAATGTTGGTCGATTATCGATATCGCGCAAATTGTTTTAGTTCCATTTGTTGACACCATGCTTATCAGATCATATCTTTTTGCACTTGGGAAACTACTGGTTAGTAACCTTTGGGACCCCTTTATCTATATTATTATAATATATATTATTATAATAGTTATAATAATAGAATAGGATAATTATATAGTTAGAATAAAACATAATTTCAACAGGGTAAATTTTATATCACTGCGGATAACCTTGCCTGCCGTGCAGGAGGCGATGGTTCGATCCCCGTCCATGCCGACTGAGTTTTTCGGAATTTATGTACGATTTGTAACACCACTGGCTTTTCGGTGAAGGAAAACATCGTGAGGAAACCTGCATGCTTCAATTTCGAGGCATGTAATTGTACCCACTGTCCATTACAAGTGGCGACGGGCTCACCCCCCGTCACACTGGACAGAGTTTCGGTAGGTACTACTGGTGAAACGTGGATGTTCTGAGGTTTCAGAATATCTCTGACTACCCCCTCGGGGAATATAGTCGTGAACATATATGCTAACTTCAGCATGTATTCTACTCATCAAACTGAACAACTTTTAGGTACTATGGGAGCAAACAGATCGGAGCAAAAATATCAGCTGTTCCATACTAAATTGCCATGCCTATTCGACTCGGTATTCAACAACTGTTTTTTTTGCACCAATCGGTTTGCTCCCATAGTAAAAGTTGTTCAGTTTGATGGGTAGACTCTTAGTTTAAATTTTTAAAACTTTATGTGGATGCTAATGATATCGATTCACTCTGTATTTTGATTATTAATCAAAAAACAAAAAACCCGACTGCATAAAAAACTTATAACTGAAAAGATAAAAACAAGCTCCTTTAATCATCGATAATAACTTTGTTTGAGCAAATTAATACAATTTGAATGTTATTACTTATTAGGTACTTAGATAGGTATTGCAGACGGGGACAAAAAATTACAAAACATACCTAATTGGTTTGCGTCTGCAAAACCTACCTACCTAATAAGTAATAACATTCAAATTGTATTAATTTGCTCAAACAAAGTTATTATCGATGATTAAAGGAGCTTGTTTTTATCTTTTCAGTTATTAGTTTTTTATGCAGTCGGGTTTTTTGTTTTTCTTAATAATTTAGTTTATTTTATAAAGTTTTAGTCTTGTGTCAAAACGGTAGTACAAAAGTACTATAATGTATGTAAGTATATTTGTAATCTACTCTTCACCAGCTTTCATTTGATACCCATATTGTAATTTTTTACAAAAAAAAATTTATTCTTCCCCCTCTCTTTTTTAATTCGCAGACGCCATATTGAAATAATGTACCCTATGACACTCTCACAATTTTTACGAATCTAACGACACCTCATACTTTAAAATCAATCAAGCCGTTTAGGCTGTAGTAGGGCGTGCCAAAGAAATAGACATACAAACATACATACATACATACATACATACATACATACGCTCGAAAAACATAACCCTCCTTCTGTCGCAGTCGGGTAAAAAGTCAATGAGCATAATTCTTCCTTCTTAATATGCTGACAGTTTTTTGTGGGGATGATCAGACCATCAATCTGAACAACTTTCTCAATGGGACCAACATAGAAATCGAAAAAAAAATCGTTGGTTTGAGTAGGTTTTCTGTTTTGTATGGAACAGCGGATTTGTTTTCGCGATTTGTCATAGAGAAAGTTGTTCAGTTTGACGGTCTGATCATCCCCTTAAAAACGTGTTAGCATATTAAGAAGGACCTTATAAACCATCCTTTTCGGATTCATCGTTGTTTTACTTACGTATTTAATATAGATTAATTTCACAATAACAAATTAATCATGGCAGACATTTGAAACACAGTGACCGCAATGCAACCGCATGTATTACGTACGATTCATAATAATGCATGCATGCATGCATATGCTCACGACTATATTCCCCGAGGGGGTAGTCAGAGATATTCTGAAACCTCAGAACATCCACGTTTCACAAGAAGTACCGAAACACTGTCCAGTGTGACGGGGGGTGAGCCCGTCGCCACTTATAATGGACAGTGGGTACAATACATGCCTCGAAATGGAAGCATGCAGGTTTCCTCACGATGTTTTCCTTCCCCGAAAACCCAGTGGTGTTACAAATCGTACATAAATTCCGAAAAACTCATTGGTACGAGTCAGCCTGGACGGGGATCGAACCATCGCCTCCTGCACGGCAGGCAAGGTTACTCGCCACTGGACCACCACGGCCATACAAATGCATTCACTATTAGAGTGACTGAAAGTCACCCAAAGGGCAACGGAGAGGGCTATGCTCGGAGTTTCCCTGCGAGATCGAATCAGAAATGAAGACGCAGGGCTGCCAGTAGATATTTTATAATTATTCAGCCAGGTTCCCAAAATTATACAAAATTGACTCGCAGGATACATACAGGTGTAAAAACCTCCGAAACGTATAAAATAATGTTTTTTCTGACTATTCATCACGGAATTTGAACTCAGTAGTGCGATTTTTGAACATCATACGAGCGGTTCGGCAGTAGAAAGATGCATAATCTCCATAGTAATTTTGACACTTTCTACTGCCGAACCACTCGTATGATGCTCAAAAATCGCACTACAGATCGATATTTTCATTCCCGACAGGTATTTTTTATCAACTTTATAGCATCTTTTGGTCTCGGTTGAATCGAGAGACAACATTTTACAAAACTTGAACGAAACATGAAGTTTTACTCTATTGAATTGTAACATGACTGATTATAGTGGCTTTTATCTTTCTCTTCTACGATTTACCGACTCAAGCAGAGCTTTTCAGTTGAAAATATTGATTATGCATCCAATTATACATGAGGGACCAGGATACATAGAGGATACAAACAGGTACCCAATTATACATTTTTTGTATCCAATTATACAATCTGGCAGCCCTATTGAAGAGATCCGCATAAGAACCAGAGTAGCTGATATAGCCCAAAGAATTGCTAAACTAAAGTGGCAGTGGGCGGAACACATTGCTCCCATAGTTTTGTATTAGTAACGAAACTTTAAGGGTGTATTCAGACCGTGAATCTGAACAACTTTCCGCAAGAAACTTTCAAGTTCAACAAGAAACGAAAAAGTATAAAAAATTTGGCGCTCCCATAGAAAATCGATCGGCCGATCCGCTCTTTTGTATGGAAGATCCAATAAAAAATTGTTCGACCCATGTTCCTTGCACTTTAGGGGATTCTTTTGGAATAAAGTAGATACATATACATACCTGAAAAACATAAACTCACAATAATCCCCGATTTTTTATTGTGTATTATTGAATAATTAAGACATTTACAAAACATTAAATTTAGGTACGAACAAAACATTGAAAAGTGGTGATTTTGTACTGGACGGCTTCGCTCAATACGTTTTACTTAAGACGCTCTTATCCCGTCGAGGCCGTTTTTTGAACACGAACGAAAGTGTTTTGAACTGTGTTTTAAAGTCTGAAATTAAATTATGTCTTATTTAAGAATCGGGCGGATGGGCGACTGTTCTCAATTACACGATTAGATTATGTTTACTATAGAAAAAAATCCCAAAGTTACCCCTTTTTGTTATGTTTTTTTCAATACTATGATTAAACTGCTGATATTTAACTTTTTATTCTTGTACTTAACTAAATACATTATATATTTCTAGTGAACTCAGAATAATTTTTAGCTTAGAAACTCCCATGAGCAAAGATATTGACGAAAAACACGTTTTTTTGCGATCCTGCTTTCAATTGGAGCGGGATGGCTAATTGTAAACTTATGCTTGCAAGAAAGAGACGCTTGCACTGGGATAACCTAGCCTTAAGTATAATAATCCCAGGTTAGTAATATCGTTAATTTGATTAGATATTATTAATTTATTCGACAGATTCATAAATTACACAGTAACATTAAATGATAGATAGTAGATATTTAATAATTTGTCAAAAATTATAAACTAAAAACTTAATGTTTGTACACATTAAATTTGCCTTGTGATAATTAACTGTCTCTTTAGCTGGTATGCTGGAAGAAATATCTTTAGAAATAAGCTTGCCCTTCATACATTTAATATAGATTTTTAGGTATTCCTCAGGGTCCTGAGCCTGTATTAATATACCCTTAATTAACTGAATTGTCGCGTCGTTCAATGTCCAATCTCTGAGGATAAGTTATCTATATAGTGCTAAGGTCAAATTGTATGATAAATAAACACAATTAAAATGTACTTATAATTAGTTCCACAGATCAGTTGATTTGCGGAACTAACTTGAGTACGACGCACTGCGAATAAAACTATTCATAAGGGCTGCTTTTTAGGGTTCCGTATTCAAATGACACCGCCTTATTTATTCAAAGTCTATATAATTTATCCAATCTAGGAGCTTGAAGCAGAGTGACGTGGCTGAGGGGGTGGCAAGAGGACGTCTCGTCGGCTTGCGATTTTGACAGCCACGTGGCTCCGCCGTTTTATGGCGGTTTCTAGTGTGTTTTTGTTTAAAAACGGGGCTTTGAGATCGCCATATCCTATTATACCGTACAATATCTAATGAGTATATCCTCAACACTTGACACTGGCGTAATCTAACAAGGAAACGCCATTAATTAAGAATAGAATATAGCTTGAAGCACACTTATTAAACATCAAATCTTTTTTAAGCTACCACCGCTTCGGAGCGTGTTGTCGCTGTAGAGAATATGCGGCCAGAAACTCTACAGCATAACACTACTCTCACAATATAAATTCTTAAGACGTAATAGTAGGTGGAAATACCTCGGAGGCATCTTTCATTTTTCATTTTACGACTAGATTTATACCATTTACCGAAACTAAAGTCATACCTCAGTATTTTTGGATAGTTTATCTAGTGAAATCATAAACTGAATACACGATTGGAATCACTCCACTCGATAGAAAATCGTCACAAAGATGACGTATTTTCATGCATTTTTAAACATTTTTCTCGGTTTAGAAGAACTTAAAATAGTTTCCGATTGTTGGTATTTATACTCACATATTCACCATTAGTTTAACTAGTGCAATCATAAATAAAATCTAGAAGAAGTACTTTGGTTAGTTGTTTTTAATCGAAAATACGGCTCACGCACACACTTTTCGGAGCGTTCGGCAGTCGCGTTTCTCATAAAAAATATTCGTCGGGACCTATGGCCCCTTAAGCTACGGCTAGAATAATTGATACTGTACAGTAATGTAAATAAACTATAAGTTAGTGACCTTAGCCTACGCAGTCCGTTCGTCCGTATGTCTGTCTGTCCTACCTTATGATCCTACCTATGCTATAGAGGGCTGTCTTTTTAACCCCCGACGCAAAAAGAGGGGTGTTATAAGTTTGACGCCTATGTCGGTCTGTCTGTCGGTCTGTCTGTCTGTGGCATCGTAGCTCCCAAACGGGTGGGCCGATTTTGATGCGGTTTTTTTAAGTAGAAAGCTAATTTTTGCGAGAGTGTTCTTAGCTTTGTTTGATTAAAATCGGTTCAGCAGTTTTGAAGTAACTTTAAAAAATGCGACAAAAGAAAAGAGGGGTGTTAAAAATTTTCTGTCTGTCTGTGGCATCGTAGCTCCCAAACGGGTAGACAGATTTCGATGCGTTTTTTTTTTAATAGAAAGCTTATTTATGCGAGAGTGTTCTTAGCTTTGCTTCATGAAAATCGGTTTAGCAGTTTTGAAGTAACTTTAAAAATTGCGATAAAATAAGACGGGTGTTATAAATTTCTGTCCGTTCGTGGTTTCGTAGCTCCCAAACGGGTGGACCGATTTCGATGCGGTTTTTTTAAGTAGAAAGTTAATTTATGCGAGAGTGTTCTTAGCTTTGTTTTATGAAAAGCAAATGTATGTTTTACTTCTTTTCTCTCTTTAAGATATTTTAGGTTAATTAATGCGTAGGGGACCGCTATGAAATGACCATTGATTTTTACAATCACTTGCGGTCCCCTACGCATTAATTAACCTAAAATATCTTAAAGAGAGAAAAGAAGTAAAACATACATTTGCTTACATCAAAAATAATAGGTGACCGCATTATTTTTTACTTTTTAAATGTTCGTTTTTGGCGTTGGGGGTTTTTTAAATTTGTAATTTTGAACAATAATAGCTAGAGTGTTCTTCATTTTAAGCCAATTAGGGACACCTCTAATCGTGCAACAAATCCGTGTACTTAAGTATTTGTTTTTGTTTAACGTCCGTCTATACAGGTTGTTAGGGTTACAGTTGCATTACTTTAAGGGGTGATTGTACTAGGGTTCGATAATTATCATTGATAAGTACCTAATTATGAAATTGATTGGAAACACAAAAAGCTTGCACTAGCAATGTCACGCCATGTATTTCCGATCATGGTTCACGAAAAAAGAAGCACACAAACATGAAATAGTTTTTTCACCTCACAAGCTCGGAAAGATTCTGTTTATCATTCGAAATCTGAGTGCAAAAGTGTATTTTATCCGCTAGCGTGGAAAGAGTTTTTGAAATTTGAATCTGTCTATTCAATATTTTTATATAAGTACCGCCAATCCTCTGAAAATACTTAATAACTATTTCATGACACTGGCCAGCACGAAAATAAAAACTTTTTGAAATGTTCTTTTTAGCAATTCACTTTTTTTCCTCGCTGTTGTGAGGTGAAAAGATGTGTGTTTCGCTCGGCTACAAAGTTATTCTGCGTCTCGTAGCTTTGAAACCTTCGCTAAGCGCTCAGGATTCTATTATTTGAACCACTCGCTTCGCTCGTGGTTCAATCCTAGGCTCCTTCGCTTGCTCAGGTTTCAATAAAAGTACTCGCGCCAAAAAGCAACTTTGCAGCCTAGCATAACAAATAACTATTCTCACAGTTTTCTATTCGCTCACCCCCCGTCACACTGGACAGAAATTCGGTACTACTGGTGAAACGTGGATGTTCTGAGGTTTCAGAATATCTCTGACTACCCCCTCGGGGAATATAGTCGTGAGCATATGCTATGCTATGCTATGCTATATTTTAGTACCAATCTCTTCTCGTCTTAATCTCAACTCCATTGTAGTCACTACAATTCACAGAACGTTAAAGCACACCGTGTTCGTGGAATAGGTAAGTGATGAACCGTTGCCAATAAAGCAACGGTTGGCATGGCAGGTTATAAAACACTATGTCTTGGACATGCGCCAGACTATTTTGACCAACTATTACACCGAAGTGCATAAAACAAATATTACAAATAGTAAACAACGAAAGCACGTGGTTCCAGTGGCGAGTAACCTTGCCTGCCGTGCAGGAGGCGATGGTTCGAAAAACTCATTGCGTTTTTCCGAATTTATGTACGATTTGTAGCACCACTGGCTTTTCGGTGAAGGAAAACATCGTGAGGAAACTTGCATGCTTTAATTTCGAGGCATGTACTGTACCCACTGTCCATTATAAGTGGCGACGGGCTCACCCCCTGTCCTGGACAGAGTTTCGGTACTACTGGTGAAACGTGGATGTTCTGAGGTTATTTAAATTTTGAACTGGCTTGCAAATAGAAAGCTATTGAAATTTTTCAGAAACAATCTAGATACTAGTATCTATGCTTGTATGAAGTCAGATTTTCGATAAAATGTATAGTTTTAAAGTGACAGTGCCTCAAAGATTTCCACACAAATCTTAAATTAATCCTAGCATTAAAACTGTACATTTTAACGAAAATCTGACTTCATACAAGCATAGAGATTCGTTTCTAGATTGTTTCTGAGAAATTTCACTAACTTTGATTAGTTAGTATTAAAAATATTATTATCACCAGACTTGGTTTGTATGCAGCGCGCATTAGAACTTTCAGAATAAACTTAGAGTAGTCAATTTCATACAACACTGACGCAGAACACGCGTAACGTAATGTACTATAATTGGATTCCATGCAGATTCGAAAACATCGGTTATTTAAGGGGCTACCTGCCGGTTTTGAGTAACTTTGTAACCATTTTATTCATTAACTATGGCACTTTTTGGCAAGCTGCAAAATAAACTGAACCATCTACAGGATATGAGAAGTGATGTGGTTTTTCTAGAAATCGATTTTAATGAATAAAACCGAAGAAAAGGGACTCTAAAGTGTTTTCCAGTTGTAACCATTGTACTCTTACATTTTGAATCGGAAGAAAATAATAAATTTACAATATTGTTCACAATACAATTTAGAATGATGTGGTTTTCTTACTTTTTAGAAATTAATGAAAAATCATCTAATTTTTCAAAGAAAACAGCTAAATTCTGACCGGAGCGACGCGCTCGTTCGCATCGATTAGTATGGAGAGTCGTGGTCCAGGGCAGATACGCCTAAATACCATATCGTAACCTTCTATTACCTATAAATATCTTCTATGTACAGACACTTCTTGATAATAGTGCAGATTGCATGTACATAATATTGTTTATCAAAGATCCTTCGTCACGATTTCAATAATTCTTATTATCAGTGTGATACTTGATAAATTATCAGATGTGAATAAACACCGGATATTAGTAATATTATTTACTAGATGTTGCCCGCGACAACCTCTGCGTCGACGCGTCGCGACGTCATCGGAAGAAAATGAAAATTTACAATATTGTTCACAACACAATTTAGAATGATTTACTTTTTCGAAATTAATAATAAATCATCTAATTTTTCAAAGAAAACAGCTAAATTCTGAGCGGAGCCACGCGCTCGTTCGCATTAGTATGGAGAGTCGTGGTCCAGGGATGATACGCCTTAATCCAGAAAATATTCTATCTGCGTGCCAAAAGACAATGCGGGTTTTGTATGGAAGGTTAACGCCTTATTTTTCGCCATTGTTTTTGGCGCGGCCATCAACCAAACTATATTAGTTGAGAATAAAATAACAAACAAAACTTGTTATAACATGTATATCCGTAAACTCAGTCCAAACGGAGAAATATAGGCTTGAAGTTAAAAATATATTCATTACGTTTACTTCAAACCTTTATATCTCCAACCGGACTGAGTTTTATTTGTAATTTTGTTCTGAACTATAATATTCAAGTTTCAGTTGATGGTGTACTAGCTTATTTCACCTTTTACTTAGACAAAATAACTAGGGACCAGCCTTGCGATTGCATTTCCCCTCTGCCACGTTAGAAGATCCATTGATCATGTGCTTTTACATACAATTTTGTACCTTATCACAAAACGAGACCGTCTATTATCGCGGAATAATTACTACACGCGTCGCGTTCGGGGTTCACACGAGACTATTTTTAACAATAAAAATTAGAATGCAAAAAGTGGAAGAAAAGTTTGTTAGTAGAATGACACTCGAAGCTCGTCTAAGTTAAATCGTCTAAGACCTTTTATGGTGGACACAATCTTTTCAACATGTTGCACTTTTATATTCATCCATTTTTTGCGTTGATGCATAGGTAATTGAAAATGACGTTGAATTAATGCATATCAATACAGATTTGAATCCCAAATCAAGGTGTTCTTGGGATAAAAAACTAAACCATTTTTTTTGTTACAGAATGAAAAAATCATAAGGAAAAATTTAGAAGAACAAGAAGTATGGGCAGCCCTACATTATCGAATTCAAAACCAGAAACAGCCATGGAGAAGAAATCAATAAAAGATAAATTAATGAAACCTATACATGCTCTTTTTTCCAACAAGAAAAAAGATAAAACAAAAAAAGAGGTCGACTTAACAGAAGAATTCGAAAAACTACAGATTAAAAACAAAGAACAGAAGACAAGCGAGAAAGTTACAGAAATCGCTGAGAAAATCGACAAGAAAGTTAATAAAAATGAACAAAGCGACGATGAGGAATTCAACAAAAACTTCACAGTTAAAGTAATCGAAGAAAAAGATACAGATGTCGATAGGAGTAACAGAGATGAAAGAATAGGGTCACAGACTTCAGAAGACAGCGGTTTCGCGGAAGAAGCTGAGAAAGGGAAGGAAGATACTGCTGATGACGAGAAAGAAGAAGACGTAATAGAGTCTTTGCAGAATTTGAAAATAGATGGTAAAGAGAAGAAGGTGCAGAACGTTGTTATTTCTAGAGGGCTCGTCAAGACTAATCTAGGCTTAACGCCTTCTACACATCCTTACAGTTCGGGGAAGCAAGCTAAACTTGATTACAACCAGGTAAATATCGTTTATTTGTTTATTATTACTCACTTACTGTACCCATCAAACTGAACAACTTTTACTATGGGCGCAAACCTGTCAGCGCAAACAACAGCTGTTCCATACTAAACTGCAATGCCTACTCAACTCAAACGTATGGAACAGCAGATTTTTTCTTCTAACGGGTTTGTTTCCATAGGTACACAGACTTAAAAGAAGAACCAGACGTAATGTCATCTAATCATGAGTGAAGCACCCATTTCTTTTGTGTGCGTGCTGTCACGCGGTACATCAAGTGACGGGTTGTCGGACCTGCGCCTAGACCTAGTGCATCTGTGTGAGTGTAGGTCCATTGTAGAACAAACGAGATTGTATTACCTTGCATGCTTCACATCTTTTTAGTGCAATACTCTGTCCGTATTTCTTTCAGGTCCGTGCATAGGTAGTAAAAGTTGTTCAGTTTGATGGGTAGAGTATATTATGGTGTAAAGTTTAATAATACTTTTCCTCACACCCCGTATTGGGTGCAGGGTTCGAAATTATCAAGATAATTATTTTCTTTCACAATTATCATGATATCGGTTTATTAACAAATAAAAAGTTCTAAAATTGCTGTTTTTGGTTTAATACATATAAGAGGTCAATGTTTAATACACTCTTATCCAGACCAAACAGCACACCTATATCTTTGAAAAACAAATAATTGAGAAAAACAACAGAAAATTGTGAGAAAAATGATTTCGTGTTTAGGAGCTTATTTTTTTCGCGAATCGTGATGAAATATTTGGCGAATTATCATGATAATTATTAATCATAGTTATCATTTCGAACCCTGATTTGCTGGCTTGAAGCATGCATATTTCAGCCTACTACAATATCAACATATTAAATACGTACAGATAGTTGGTTGTTGTAGCAATGTTTCTGATCATCCCCAAAGGTATAACGGTCGTGAGTTTATGTATATACCAAATGACCGCTAAGTGTCCAAGGTGTGGTATAACTTTAATGTATTGTAGCTTGTTTTTTAATATTTCCTCAAAGTATTTTCCTGATACATTTTACTGCACAAAAACAATAGTATGTAGGTATGTATTATAATTAATACATACTTCGAATACGTGTACATATCATAATTATGTACCTATTAGGAAATACGACGTAATTAATTAATTAGTTGCTCGCGGCTGCATCGAATGCTTAGAGATAACCTTAGGCGTACCTGACTAGCTTTACTAAGCAGTTAAAATGTAGTTGTAATAGACTGAGATGAGCATAAACAAGTTCAAGTGTGTCCGACTACTAGCCCAGTCATTTTACGGTTTGAGCTGGGATGAATTAAGAATTGAAATTTTTTCGGTGTATCATTTAAGAGCCAATTTGGGCCTAGAAATATATCAAAATTAAAAAGAAAACACATCAGCAACAGCCCCAAATTTAAAATTTTTCATTGATCATTTAAAAAATTACCTGAAGGTAACTCTTTTTTTTACTTTTTTAAGGCTTTACCCTTCCCTTATACCCTTCAAACACGTAGTAATTTTTTTTTGTCTAAGAAACCTTTGAAAAATACATTTGTATTTCCTAGTGAATAACTCATTTTTAATATTTCGATGGCTATTTAATTGCTCAAAAGTCATTTATATTGTTGAATCTAATTAAAATGAGTAATTGTACTAAAACTATTAAGTTTAAAACCTTCTGGGGGGGTACAATTTTGATTTCTTTTAATGAAATTATGTTTGATTTTTTTTAAATATGTTTTTACATAGTGTTTTTGTCACTAAATGGTACCGACTACAGTTTAAAAGTACCATTAATAATTACTCCCTACTGCTCCTAAAAAACTCCGTAAAATGACTGGGCTATACTGCGATGCAAAAAGAAGGGTTATGATTTAGACCGGTAGGTATGTTATGTTCATCGTTGTATTTTACCAGGCGTTTACTAAAGACGTGAACCTAATAATATGGAGTTGACGCGCATTCCCAACTTGATCGTTTTGCAAACCGGCGCGATTCGCCAACTTCAAATTCCATAGATTATTGGAATTCGCCCTAGTCGGATAAAATAAAACAGTCTATTATAACTACACTAAACTGCTTAGTTATGCTAGTCAGGTAAGCCGGATATATTGAAGTGCGCACTCCAAAACCATGAAGTTAATCGCACGTGAGTGTTCTTGAGGCTGTTTTAGGCCCGCATTAATAAACGAAACTCGACTTTAATAGGCCCTTAAGGCCAGAGTATCCGAATGCAAGCATCTCTTTCTTGCAAGCATAAGTTTGCAATTAGCCATCCCGCTTCAATTGAAAGCATGATCCCAAAAAAAAACTTTTCATCTGCTTTTCTCTGAGCTACAAATTCACCGAATTTGTCTAGAAATATTTAATGTTAGTATTTAGTTAAGTACAAAAATAAAAAGTTAAATATCAGCAATTTAATCATAATATTGAAAAAAGAAAACAAAAAGGGGTTACTTTGGGATGTTTTTCTATCTAGTAAACTTAATCTAATCGTGTTATTGAGAGCGATGGCCTATCCGCCAGATCCTTAATTAAAACATAATTTGTTTTCATACTTTAAAACACTGTTTCAGTCTGTAAGAGCAGTTGGCTTTTGATACGGAGATCGTGGGTTCGATTCCCACGGGGGCCACCTAGTGATATGCCACTTTGTGCGTTTTTCCCCAGTTGGTTAGGACATTGCAGGCTGGATCACCTGATTGTCTGAAAAGAAAGATGATACCGTGCTACGGATGGCACCACCGGATCGTTGGTTCTGGCTTCTATCTCTGTGGTAGTAGTCGTTACATAATAAAAACCACGTCAGACGCGCGTCACGCCTCTGACGTGGTTTTTTAAGTAACGACTACTACCACCAGTGATAGTAGCCGGGACCAACAGCTTAACGTGCCATCCGAAGCACGGAATCATCTTTCTTTTCAGACAATCAGGTGACTCAGCCTGCAATGTCCTAACCAACTGGGGAAAAACGCACAAAGTGACATTTCACTAGGTGCCCCCCGTGGGAATCGAACCCACGACCTCCGTGTCAAGAGCCCAATGCTCTAACCATTAGACCACGGAGGCAGTAAGGCGGTTTGAATAAACTCTGACATAGGTAACAAAAAAGAAAACTAGACTTAGTTTGTATGGAGCGCGCTAACGATTATATCCTCATATAAGCTAATATCATAATTTTAAAATCCAAAGCAGAGAGGCGCGTAAGATAAAATACATTGACAGGGATTTCCCGCAATAAGAATTTATGTTTACATAATTTCCTTAACTATCAAGAGACCATAATAATTTAACTGTTTGTTTTTATGATAAAAGATGTTATGTTAATTGTGGACACTCGTGGCGACCAACTATTATGTTTACTTGACTGGTTTATTTGATATGGAGATGATTATATTTTGTATTCGCTTCGTCATTTAGTCGTTATACGGAAAAACTTGATAACTGGCCAAAGTAAAGTTTGTTATAATGTATGTAACAAATTCTTAAGAAGAAAGGCGGGCTCTCGAAGACTTTTCCGACTGTCGTTTTGTCCGATCCGCCCCTCCGAAACACCCCGCCGACAAGAGTGCGAAAGAGACAACTGCAGCTTGGCCTGATTTTATCTAAGTACATAAAATGTACGAAATCAGCATTTCGTTGTTTCCTCCTCCAAAACTAAACCTTGTTTTAATAATTATTTAAATATATATAATATTAGAAAGACTTTGGCTATGTCTGCATGTTTTGCTTTTTGTGTTTATATTCGTCTTTGTTTGCTGGATGTTTGAAAACGGGCGGTAAAATTTGTAATTTTCGAAGGTCACTAGTTCTTACACTCATTAATTTATGCAAAAAAGCAAAATATAGGGACATAGCAGAGGTACAGTCAGCGTACGACGTAGTAAAAGTGCATACCTACATCTTTTTGCTGCTGACTGTACCATAGATTGTATTGTAAAAAAATGTTTTGCTCTAGTGTTTTTATCCAGGCAGGAATCAGGGTTACCCTCTTAAACAAGCAAGCTATAGAGCTCGCCTTATCAAGTATGGTCCGTAAGCACGATTTAGGGTACAATTGGTCAAGTCTGATGAAAGTTCCAATTCGTCAAGCGGCTTTTAACCGCCCGGTTTTGTTTTGATTCGTCAAGTACCGTAATGGTTCTCACAGGTATTTTATAAATATCTTGGACATTGTTGCCCATTTAAAGTACCCGAATCTATCTCGAGCTTGTATTACGGCCAGATAAGGATATTATAATACATGGTTCGATCCCCGTCCAAGCCGACTCGTACCAATGACTTTTTCGGAATTTATGTACGATTTGTAACACCACTGGCTTTTCGGTGAAGGAAAACATCGTGAGGAAACCTACATGCTTCAATTTCGAGGCATGTATTGTACCCACTGTCCATTATAAGTGGCGACGGGCTCACCCTCCGTCACACTGGACAGCGTTTCGGTACTACTGGTGAAACGTGGATGTTCTGAGGTTTCAGAATATCTCTGACTACCCCCTCGGGGAATATAGTCGTGAGCATATGCATGCATGCATGCATAATATCTGATAAAAACAAGTTTGTCTGTCCGTATGTCTAATCTTTGTATTAGTTCTATATTATGTTTATAGTCTGTCTGTGGCATCGTAGCTCTAAAACGGGTGGACTGATTTCGATGTGGTTTTTTCAATCAAAAGCTAATTCTTGTGAAAGTTTTACATATAATTGTTTCTATCTTTAATGGTTTTGCTGCGTTGTCTGTTAGTGGAACTTGATTGTTGACGCTAAATCGTTTCTTTCCCCTTTTCCAGATTAACCAAGTCAACAGGCAAACGTTCTCAGGTGGGCATGTAACCGTCGCAAGACAGCCGACAGAATTCACAGAAGTCGACATAGCTGTGAAGAATGTGGTCTCAAACGCCCCTCACTACAGCCTGAACACCCCCCAAGCGCAGGACTACTTGAACATGGTTCAAGAATACATTGACGAAGACTGCTCCGAACCTAAAGACGAAGAAACTGACATATTAGCCGGCTTCATCAGAGAGGCTTGCGACACAGAAAACCTACACAACTTCGTACAGAGCGAAATATCAAAAATCACCGAACCAAATCCCATTGAAGAATTCTCCAACGCGACTCATATTAACTATGAGGAATACACGAATTTGGAATCGATCACGAATTTCGAAGACGAATTTCTCAACGAGAATTACAACAGCATATTTCCTACACCCCCAAGAGATTATATTTCGAGTCCTATGTCAGATTCTCAGCAATCAAATTACCCAAACCATTCGGAATATCAATTGTCACCGCCTTTATCGTCCCCATTGACAAACGACTACGAGAGTTATCAAGAAATATCCCAAATCGACGATTCCGTCTTACCCACATGCGTTACAGATGGTGAAGTTCAGAAGAAGAGGGAAAGGAATAGTTCCAGCTCTTCAATGACCATGAAACAGTACAAAGACAAGCAGAAGGAGCTCTCGATGGATTTCTCTAAGCACGAATGCTGTCAGATGAATAAGAAGACATGCAAGGAGATTTTTGAAGGTCACATGAAGAAATTGAAGGCGGAGGAGAGACGTGGTTTATGCTTGAAGGTCGCCAATTTGGACATGAAAACTGCGTACGGGTATGTCATTTCAAATACGTTTTAATGTTTTATTGCCTCCGTGGTCTTATGGTTAATAGCTTAGATCAAAATAAAATTAATGGATAGGCCTAAAGTGCGGTAAGTTGAAGCACACTACTGGTGCACTTGGTCCATACAAACTAGCGCCATTATCTGTCAAATCTAGGGCACTTGCATACAAGTGACAAGTAAACCTTTCATTTATTTTGCCTCATTTTTCTGGTTTGAAATGTTCGCGTAAGGCCTATCCATTAATTTTATTTTGATCGAAGGTTAATAGCATTGGGCTCTTACAACGGAGGTCGTGGGTTCGTTTCCCGTTGGGGACACCAAGTGATATGTCACTTTGTGCGTTTTTCCCCAGTTGGTTAGGACATTGCAGGGTGGATCACCTGATTGTCTGAAAGAAAGATGATTCCGTGCTTCGGATGGCACGTCAAGCCGTTGGTCCCGGCTACTATCTCTAGTGGTAGTAGTCGTTACATTAAAAACCACGATAGAGGCCGTAAGGCGGTTTGAATAAAGTCTAACACCAGGGCTTGCCCACACGATAAGAAGAAGAAGAATGTTCAGTTTGATGGGTAGAGTATGTGGTTTAAAGGTTTAAGGCCTCCGCTCATTGCAGCGATATTATCGCTGCGATTTTGCGATAATTGTTCTCAGTAAATTTTGTATGGGGACGCGCGCGATCCTACACACTGCCGCGATATTATCGAGCGATAATATCGCTGCGATTTTGCGATAATTGTTCTCAGTACATTTTGTATGGGGACGCGCTCGATCCCACACACTGCCGCGATATTATCGCAACCTGACGCAATCTCTTTCTACTACATTCAGTGAAGGGCGCATGCGTGACGCGAATCGCGGAATCGCTGCAGTGTGTAAGGTGTCGCGATATCGCTGTCGATAATATCGCTGCAATGTGCGGAAGCCTTAATGATACTTTTCCTAACACCCTGTATAATACAATACAGGATGTAACATTAAATGCGTTACATGTCAAAGACCGTTACTTCAGACCATCAAACTGAACAACGTTCACTATGGAGCCAACATCGAAATCGCGAAAAAAACTGCTGTTCCGTAGAACATTTTCGTGATTTCTATGTTGGCTCTATAGTGAAAATTGTTCAGTTTGATGGAAGCAACCTGTTTCATATGTAACGCATTTTATTTTACCCCCTGTATAAGCTTGTTTGCCTTTAAGTGAACCTATCGGAATAAGGCGTCTAAAACGACGGCATATTTGGGACAATTTATGACCATTAGTGACCAAATGAAGGCAGCCTGACACTGGTTAGGCATGCCTGCAACCATCGATACATACAAAGGAACTACTTATGGTCCTCTAGCTAGATAGCAAACATGTTATAATATAACAATACAAATAAAAACTGGCCAAGTGCGTGTCGGGCCACGCGCAGGGTAGGGTTCCGTAGTTGCCCGTCACAATATACGAACTTAGAAGGGGGCTTTTTGTTTTATACTACGGTTTGACGGCTAATAAAGTCTAAAAAGTACTTTTTTTAAGTTGGTCGACTATTACTCGTTAACTTGTAAAGCTAACTTAGCGGTGATAGTTTTCCCTTTTAATTTCATTATATACACTACTGCCATGAATTTTTTCACATATCTAGAAACAACCGTTTAGCTGGCAGAGGGGGGGGACACTCGACTCTAACAAAAATTAGCACCTTAAAGCTTAATATTTCGCTAACGGATCCCTAAATCGAAAAATGGTTTTCCCACACCCACCGTATTTTTAAAAGACCTATCCAACGATACCCCACACCATGGGATAGACGAGAAAAAAAAATTGCGTCCCCACTTCACGGGTAGGGGAGGTACCCTAAAAAAATATATTTTTCAAAATTTTATTTTACCACTTTCTCGGCGTGATTAATATGTGTACCCATGCCAAATTACAGCTTTCTAGTACTAAGCGTCTCTGAGCTAAGCCGCGGACAGACGGACGGACGGACGGACGGACGGACATGGCGAAACTATAAGGGTTCCTTGTTGACTTCGGAACCCTAAAAACTGGCCAAGTGCGAGTCGGACTTGCACACGGAAGACTCCGTTCCACCATACAATATTACCATAAAGAAATATGTTTTCCCCGGGACCCTTAGCGTGAGCCCGTAACACACTTGGTCGTTTTTTTTATTTGTTGATTTACCTTAGAGTATGCACTGTAATCAAACCAAGTATGATGCTTTTATGTATTACCGTTTTTACGATAGATAGAGCAAAACCATTTTTCCTCTCACTCAACAGTTTCCTGGAAGAAAACTCTTTTAGAGTTAAGCTCGCCTTTGTACATCACGATTTAAAGTAATTTCTCATAATTAGGTTGTTTTGTGTACACACGGCGACAGGTCAGGTTACCCTGTTTGGACTTTGAACTATTAGAAGTTGAACGCTGCGAATCGTGCGAGAGGGTGCGGTATGTTGTTGTTGTTTCGTCTCACGGCACGCTGCGCCCGCGCCGGCAGCCGTGTCGATGCAGGCTCTCTACCGCACTATTTTGTGTTTTGTACGTAGTTTAGTTATGGGTATATAGGGTGCGTAACATGATCTGTCGCCGTGTGTAAATTAAAGAATCAAAGAATCTAAATGAATCAAATTTAATATTGAATGCATTTTCCATTAGCATTTTCATTTTATGAATCGTGCGGTTGGATTGCGGTCGCTGTAGTGTTTCAAAATGTCTGCCATGATTAATATGTTATTACGACATTAATCTATATTAAATGGGTATTGACTAAAACAACGATGAATCCGAAAAGGGTGGTACTTAATGCTTTTCCTCGTATTACCAGTTGCTGATGCCCGCGACTTGGTTCGCGTGGACATAAATTATTATGTTATTTATCGAATACTTTAAAAGGATATAATTCGGAGTGCCCTCCATACAAACGAAGTCTGCTTATACATGGGTGTTACAAAAGTAAAAATAAACATTTAAAACTTTTAACGGGGTTGTTGACCATCAAACTGAACAACTTTCACTATGGGACCAACATCGAAATCGCGAAAAAAAAACAACTATCCCGTTCCCATACATTTAGCTTAGCATTTAGCAGTTTTGTATGGAACTTCAGATTTTTTTTTCTCCTAGTAGTGAAAGTTGTTCAGTTTGATGGTCTCAACCACCCCCTTGAATGTTTATTTGTAGTTTTGTAACACCTTGTATAGGGTCATAATATGCTGACACTTTTTTAAGAGGATGATCAGAGCGTCAAACTGAACAACTTTCTCAATGGCACCAACATCAAAAATCGGTTGGCAGCTGATTTTTTTTTCAAGATTTCGGCCTTGGTCCCATAGAGAAAATTTTTCAGTAAGATGGTCTGATCATCCCCTTAAAAAACTGTCAGCATATTAAGAAGGACCCTATATTTTCAATACCAATTAAAGTCAATGATTTTTTTCCGAAACAGGATTTTTTGTATGTATGTTTGTTTGTTCGAGCTTCACGCAAAAGCTGCGAAACAGATTTTGATGTAACTTATTTTGTTTGATAGCTTATGATTTTATTTAAAATCCTTTACCTATATAATTTGTGCTGATGCAGTTGCGGGTAAAAGCTCGTTTCGAATTATAATTAATACAATTACATTACCTTATAGTCTGTCTATAAAGTCACATAATGTGAATGTCCACGGAACTAATCATTTTAGTATGGTGGTGTTGCCAGGTTATGCTTGATTGACGTTCTTGCGTGGAGACAGCGCCCTCATTTTTTGTCAAGACTTTATAGACAGACTGTACAATTTACGTGACCTCCTTTCGCATAATACAGCACTATAATATTTGATTGCAGGGTCCTCCAGCACATCTTGCTGTCTCTGTCGCACGAGACAGAAGAGGAGGATCTTCAGTATGCACTCTTCGCACTCATCTGTGATCGTGTTCTCGCCGAACAGCCGGAGCTATTTGTTCAGGACTTTGGTACGTTTGGTGGCCTGGTGTGAACAGCATTATTTGTTAGCATAAGCATCTAACGACTATACTCCTCGAGGTAGTCAGAAATATTCTGAAAATTCAGAACAATCCACGTTTCACTAGAAGCACTGAATCTGTTCAGTGTGAAAAGCATTGCACGCGTATTCAACTGAACGTTCTGCGCCGTACGTTCCGCAGATTTGTCACTACACTGCCCAGGAATCAAACCGTCGCCTCGTGGATGATTTCCAACGGGAGATACACTGATATCTATCTTTCTGAATCAATTCTGACTCCTCCTTTTCCTTTCTTTCTTCTTGTATAAAAGACGTAGCGGGTTCCTCTATGGATTATAGTCATCCCTGGGGTGGCTGGACTTCTTTGTCTAGTGTTTTGAGTCGTAACCGCTGCTGATACTGGTTTAAATGAGTTACAGAGAAAATGTGTTGTGGGCCTAAAAAGTCTGGTGTTACCTTTTCCTTCACACGCTTCCTTGATGTTCTTTCAGGTCTGAATCTGATAAAGCCGGCGGCTCTGCGATGCCCCCACCATCCGATACTGACTCGTCTCCTGGTACAGTGCATGTACGCAGCCCTGAAGGGAAACCCTGAGCTTTTCAAAGGGAAAGACGCCATTTTCAGAGAAGTATGTTATTTATTGTGCTATTTAAGATTAAATAGCTCGTATTTAAACTATAGAAGAAAGAATTCGGTTTCGCTTTAATAGAAGTAACATTTCGTTTAGAAAAAGGCAAGGTCGATTTGATAATTTTGATGCTTACTTATAAAAATAATTGGTAAATGAAAATGCTCATATTGCGCTAGCAAAGTCACGCCATGTTTATTCAACATGATGCGCGAAAAAATACAGTTACCAACATGAAATCTCTAATCGTATCTCTACTGTTATAAAATTGTAACAGAAGTATGTCTGTACATTGAACATATTTACAAAAAAAAGTTACGATATCGTGTATTGGTGTCCCCGACTCCAAATCACTAATTTTTGGATTTTTTGTCAGTCTGTTTGTTTGTTTGCGGATCGCATCACGCGAAAACTACTGGATCATTTTTAAGAAATTGTGTGTTTGAAAGCTTATGTTTAAACTTAAATCTGGTATATCATTTATCTCGCTAGGATGATGGAAACCGTTGCGGACAAAGTCGCGGGTAAACTCTTGTAAAATACAGGGTGTTTCATAAGTAAGAATAAATTTTTAAAACTCTTAAGGGGGTTGTTTAGACCGTCAAACTGAACAACTTTCTCTATGGGACCAACATCGAAATCGCGAAAAAAAAATCTTATATCCCATACATATTTTAGCTCTAGTCGATTTGTAGAGTATAGAACATCAATTTTTTTTTTTCGCCATTTCGTTATTGGTCCCATAGTGAAAGTTGTTCAGTTTGATGGTTTACATCACCCCCTTAAAGGTTTATTTGTATTTTTGTAACACCTTGTATTAGTACTATGTAAAAAACACAACATGTGTTTTTTTTTTGTTTTTTTTTGTAATACGCATTAAATTATTGTACAACGATCATTTCAGAGCTCAGATATATCATTTCAGTTGTGCTTTATATGCCTTATACTTTAATTCAAAACATCGTTGTATCACCCATCAGATAGACGCGCAGGGCGACAACCTGGTGGTGGCGTGCGCGCGCGCCGGCGATTCGCACGCCGACGTGCTCGCGGAGCTCGTGCGCGCTCCTCCCGCACTAGCCCCCGCACTACCCCCCGCACTCCCCCCCGCAGCCCCGCCGCTGTTCCTGGTGCACCACCACAACACTGAAGGTAAGCGAGCGTTGTGACACACTGTAGAGCGATCTCACGATAATTAGGGTTTGACCCTAACAATAATTCATCTATCGCTGAAACTTTGCAGTGTGATAAAGTAACGTATACTGATTACGGTTTACAAATAATCTAGGTTTAATTTTTTCCGGTCCTAGATTATTTGTCAACCGTAATCAGTATACTTAACTTTATCACACTGCAAAGTTTCAGCGATAGATGAATTATTGTTAGGGTGTCCATACAAGGAAACTCTAAAATGATTGGACTATTATAACGAATTAAAAATAAGGATAAAAGACATTGCCCACGTGACGAACTGTATTCGTTTCAAAGCGCAACTAACGAATGAGTATAATCAAAAAACAGATATAAAGAGTATGATAGCTAAAATTATACATAAAACAGGAGGAATGCCATACTTCCCAATGAAATGGAAATTATCCTTTTCTGTAGTGGGATTTCAATTCAAATTTACCAGTTTTGTATGCAAAACGATATTGGGCAATATCTTTTAATAGCAAAATGTTATGCTTCAAGCCTATCCATAAATTTTACTTTGATTTGACTGTCCCCGCCACTTTACACATGGGCAACTTGTTGTAGCAGCGTGTCGATACCTACGTTGATGACTTGTTATCGTCCGGCAGGTTATTCGGCGCTGCACGTGGCTTGTCGACTGCACAGCGCCGCGCACTCGCGCCTGCGCATCACGCACGTGCTGCTGGCGCACGCCGGCGCGGACCTGTGGCGCGGGGTGAGTACTCGCTAATAATAAAAATTAAAAATCATTTTATTGTCTCAATACAGTTTTTCTTACAATCTAAGTACAAAAAAAAAACTTACACAACTGAGACAAAAGGTTGAGGCTCAGCCTGTGCTGACACCGGATTGAACCCGTGCAGCGCTGATTTTCAGCCCCTCCCTTCTCCCTTAGGTCTTGAGTGGGCGATGAGGCAATGAGGGCAGATGAATTATACAGACGCTCTTGACATCTAAATCTAACCCTTAACAAGATCATAAAATTAAATCATAAAATTAACCAAAATGTATGGAAACTAAGATTCATGGCATTCTTATGAGTTATGAGGTGAGTGTAGTGCTAATTAGTAACCATTGAATAAGGATACTATGGAACTTGGGTCCACGCTCAAAAGTGTCCGAACCAATATTGTATGTAGTCAAATACCTACCCAATTGGTCAAGTCTGATGACAGTTCCAATTCGTCAAGCGGCTTTTAACCGTCCAGTTTTGTCGCAGGATGTGAAGGGAGCGGACACAGCGCTGCACCTGGCGGTCAACTCGCCCACCTGCGACCTGAACCTCGTCTTGACCATCTTCAAACATGTCGACAGGAAGCAGTGGAAGAAACTCGCGCACGTTCATAATAGGAGGTCTGTATTATTAACTTTATCATAAAACTATTCTATTATAAAACCGTAAAACCATAAGGAACAAAAAAGTAGCGGTTCACTTCATATAAATTCAAATGACAGTCGCGATTTAAATGACGTGCAGCGCCATCTAATGACAAAATAGTGTGTGTGTTTGTTTGTTCGCGCATCACGCAAAAACTACTGAACCGATTTAGATGAAACTTTTTTTGTTTGATAGCTTATGATCTGACTTAAAATCTGGTATATAATTTGTGCGGACGAAGTCGCGGGAAAACACTAGTTTGTTATAAATAGTCAAGCGGGACGATTCGGTATGACAAGTTTTTTTGTGGTCTTTATTTTATTTTTAAGGATAGAAGCTGATAAAAGACATCATTTTAAGAAACTGATTTCATTTTTTTCGCAATTCATCGAGTTTATCAACACAAATAAAATTTTTACGTTGGACATAAAAAAGAAAGTTATTTTATCAAAAATATCTGTAATCCCTTAATTTTAAATTCTCGGAAATATAAAATATTGTTATTGAGACGATTAAGTATCTATCTCAAAACGGTTTTGGATTCAGCCCTCCCAAAAAAAACTTTACCTACTTACCGAATTCCGTCAGCGGGTTAATTACGTCATATGGCTATAAAATTTGTTCCATAAGCTTAGCCAGAAGGTTAAGAAGAAGCATATTTCTTCTTTTTAGGGTTTAGTCAAATCGCTAAAACTTACACGTTAGCCATTAAATAAGTCAGCTAGGTAGTTTCTTGAATTTAATTAAAACACTTTCGCGACTCATTTGCATCCCATTTGCGACTTGATTAGGAAGGCCGAGGGCGAAAATAAGAGTCTTGTGGCGCGCTTTAGGTGTTTAAATGAGGAACGCCGAGAATAGAATTTTGAGGCGCGCCTTGTGAGAGGCGTGCGATCAGCAATGGACGATGATTTTTTGAAACAGAATGACAATAAAATAAGATTTTTTTGTGCGCCGCACGCAGTGCCAAAAAGGTACCAACTCAGCAAGATGTTATATTAAATCGCAAATACTCACAAAGGAGATCATTCAGGCTCCATACATTTTTGGGGTTTTTTTGAAAGTCCGCCGGCCAACAGCTAAAAATGGTACGTATTGTTAGAAATATTTGTATTTGGAGCAATAGTTAATATGGCACGAAAGTTGTACGGTTATTCTGAACAAAGTTATACAGGTTCGAAGAATCTTCAAAACAAACTTTTCAAACTTTTGCTTCCTTCAAAAAGCAAGTGAATGAACACTATCACTCTCTTTAATAAGCCATAGTTTATGTATGTTTATTATATCTATTTGTTTATATAAGTAATTATGTTTAAGTATGTATAGTTATTTTTATATATATATATTTATATTTTATTAACGCTACATCTACATATAGTTTTATCATTTAATTTTGTGCTGTACACATTAAGTCTGCCTCACACTTTAGAACTGTCTCTGTTGCGGGTCTGCTGGAAGAAATCTCTTTAGAGATAAGCTCGCCCTTTGTACATGTCTACTATAATTGTTATTTCTGTATTATTGTGTACAATAAAGTGTTAAATAAATAATAAATAAATAAGAATCGCTCCAAATACATAGTTCTAACAATATGTAGTACCATATTTAGTTTTTAGCCGGCACTTTCAGAAAAGACCCAAAATGGATGTTCTTCTTTGCCATTTAATGGATCAGCTAGGTTGTTAGTTAAAAGGCACCATTCAATAAAAAGCCTGATCTTCATTTAACCAGATCGCTAACACTTAGTGGAAAAGGTTAGACAAAATTATTATTTAATCAAAAGGTTTTACTCTTGGTAGGTAGACTTAAAAATGTGTTACGAATTATGTAAAACGTATTTTTTAACAGTTAATTTCGTTCCCAGCTCGGTGACACCCCTGGAATACGCCCGATGCGCCGACAAATCAACAACCAGACAAGACTATCCGCCAGAAGTCCTCGAATTCCTCAAGAAATGCCGTTGATTTCGAAGTTATTATTTCAAAAAGAGAACGCCGCTTTATTTTTAACCGATTGATGGTTGTGTTTAAAATAAACTTTCGGAAATTAAAAATAGTCTGGTGCAAAATGGCGCCAAATGGCGGACATGTGCGGCAACGATTGTATCCGTTTCCAGTTAGGTAAAGGAGTTATCAAATTTACCTCATTATTTCGATGTAATAATTGTTTACGAAATGTGCCTTCACCGTGTTTAGAAATGTATGAAGATTAAATCTATTTTGCATAATTATTTGTTAAACATTTTAGATACATATTAATCTATAACTTCACAAATTATGTTTATCTGTAGTTAGGTATTAAGAGCTTAGAATCGCCATTATATACGGGAATTTCGAAATATTTTTGAAAGATTTTTTATTACAAAAAATTACTTCATTTTTTATGTTAGACCTCTGGCGAGTAATCGTAGCTTAGCTCTCACTAGATAGCGTTGAGTGTCACTTCAATACCATAGATTAACATATAGTATTTGATATAGATAGGCAACTCGCCTTAGATTTTAGTACGTCGCATTATTGTAGTACCACATTACAGATAGATGGAGCTTTCACGTTGTGAAATAAATTGAAAAATATGTGTTCGGCCTTTGGATTGGGATCGCATCGTGAACAGTCGGATGTCCAGCCAGTTGAGACGACTTCTCGACCAATACTCGATATAAAAATCAGTGTCGGTAACAAAAATCTTATAATCTCTTTCGAAATTCCCGTATATAATGGCGATTTCTAAGCTCAAATCAAAGTCATATTAATTTTGCATAATAAGTAGTTATACGTATATTTTACAATGATTACGTATTTTTTCTGGTGCACCAAAACTTGTTATAAGCAGTGAATCGTGCATTTGTTTTATAGCAAACATTACACAACATGAAACAAAATGGTGTCGCTCTATTCATCTTTGTTACAAAACAAGGAGGACAAAAAGTGATGCTATGTTTTGTTTTTTTTGTAGCAGGAGGCACGACTCAGAGATGCGATTTTTTTAGAATATTTACAAAGTCTAAATGTATGTCTCTTGTTTCAGCCTAAAAACTTGTTGGTGTAAGCCAAGCATATTATTTTACCAATAAAAATTAGGGTAGTCATAGATTATAAATTCGTTAGTCTATGGATCATTGTTTTTTTTATTAGGTAAGTATGTGAAGGATTCGCTTCATTTTTTCTTCAAAATGTTTCGCTTTTCCCGTGTTATTTACATTTTGTTTGCTAAATAAAAGGCGGGCCTAAGCAAATGTACGTCGCTTTCGATACGACTTCGAAACATCTTTTTTTTATACTAAAGTAAACTTTAGTTTACTTTTAAATTGGTGATTAAAAAGTATGGACTTTTACCGCATCGCATGTTTTTATGGATAAATAAAATGAACTTTCGAATTGTGAAAGTATTTCGATATCTGCTCAGTAATTTTAGAGATTAGCTTGAACAAATAACTAACAAAATATCTCTCTTTTATTATTATTTTATAATTTAATTTTTAGATTTGATAAATAATGAATTAATCTTTTGATTTAAAGTTTTTTTTTCTCCTTAAGTTACTGTGAATAAATATTTTTTTTTGGCTTTTAATAAGTACAATTTTTTATGAAAAATATGTTTTATTCATTTTATTTTCTAAATAATAATTATTTTTTTAGCCAGTCACGTAAAAATAGTAGATACGTACCTAACATAATATTAATTCATTTTACCCATTGATTTAACAATTTTATTTTATTTTTTTTCCATGATCTCTTCATAATAATGAAATATTGAAGAAAATATTATTTTCTTCCATTTTTTTTTTCTGTTACTTATTGCGGAAATAGCGTAGAATGTTTTGGTTTCTTTCCCACCATTATTGCCCCAATTTGTTTGTAGAAATAACGTAGACATTGTTTTGATGACCATTTTCCATAGTTTTTAAGTAATATGTAAGTGTTAAAAAAACAATGAATTGGAAAAAATTGGTCGAGATTCGTAATTTTTTTTAAGTATAAGGAAAGTCTAAGTTTGGACTCCCGTATGTCAAAATGCATACAAATTTTTGACTTTTTAGGCTAACTTCACGCTCAAAAGAATCGTTAAATTAATAAAATTTATTTTTTGACGTTTTTTCATGAAATGTACTTTGATATGTATAAAAAACATTTTCTTAATGTGAATTTTATTCCAAAATGGTGCTTGATGAATTTTGAAAATCCAGAAATTAAAAGATACCTATTTTATCAAATTATTGTTTTTTTTGTACCTACCTGTCTCTTTGTCTCCACGCAGTACAAAAATGTTGTTATATATGTCGATAAAGACAGCAATAATGTAGCGATCTCCTTCTTTAATTAGATCGAATTTTTAAAGCCTGACCAGAAATATAAAAAACCTGGGTTGGGGGCGCTGCGATCGACTATAACCTTTAATGACAGTGTTCCACGTACAAAAATTAGTTTCAATGATTTTCCGCAACATGGCGAGGTTTTTTATTTTTGGTCGGGCTTTACATAATTATGCATTGTCTTATTGAGTTAGTAATACAAAATACGTCCCGACCTCTATTACCTCCCCTCTACGCCAATACCTCAACCGAGGCAGAAGAAGAACTTCTTAGGGTCAGCGCACACTTGGCTGAGAACTGTTCGAACAGTTTTCATTCATCAAATGATAATGAACTCAATTAGGTACTACTGAAATAGATTTGAATATAGCGTGCATATAATGCGAACACGTCACAGGGCCAGGGATCTCTTGCACGCTATTTTCAACTCTATTCCAATTTGTAGTGAGTTCATTATCATTTGATGAGTTAAAACTGCTCGAACTGTTCTCCGCTAGGTGTGCAGTGATGATTATTCAATCGTATATCCAGAGACTAAGAACAACGAACAAGATATTAATGACGCCGTCAAAGTGGTAACTAAAATAAAATGTTGAAAAATATTTTTGTTAGGGTTAACTACGGTACCTACCTCCCACACCACGAATACAAATTTTTTTCGCTATCCCAGGGTGTGGGGTAGGTATCGTTGGATATGTATTTTAAAAATATTGTAGGTGTGGGATCCGTTTGCGAAAAATATTATCTTTAGGGTACAAATTTTGGTCGGAGCACAGATATTATAATACAAGGTCGGAGTCAATTCTATTAGTCCAGTAAAAATACGGGTCGAAAGGAAATAATTTATAATAAGCAATTTTTTTCGCTAGATCGTTTATACAAATGATATTAAGATACTTTATTAACGAATCCCACTAAATTTCGTATTTTTAATTTTTAGTACTAAAATGTAAATTTTTTTATTTATAGTGTCAGATTTCTTTCTTTTTTCATTATTATTGTTTGTTTTAGGTTATGAGTTTACATATACTGTGTAAATTTTGTACTAAAATTGATTTTTTCGTAATTTCAACATATTTAAAAAAGAGGGTTCCGAGGTGATTTTTCGTTGGATTTACTTGTAATATAAAAGAATACAAATGAATTTAACAAATGGCATAAAAAAATTGTATATACTATTTTTTTCCAATTTTACATGTTTATTTTTTACTTTGCTTAAATATTTAATAAAATTTTTAGGGGGATTTTCAATCTAAATGATAACTAGAATTATAATCTAAAATATGAAAGAAAAAAACCGGCTATTATAAATTATTTACATTCGCCATACAAGCGACCCGTAACTTTACTGGAGTATATTTCCTATTTGTAAAGTACCTATCCAAGTTGTGGCAGAGCTGTGCCTAATTTTACGTTACGCGGATATATCCCATTCATTGAGGCCGTTAGGTTACAGTAACCGACCGACCTAAGTATTATAGTTCTCGTGCAAAATTCGGCCACCAAGAATTTTTACTTATCCGGGAGCGCAAAAATGCGCGGTGCATACAAACGTAGTCTGGTGATATTTTCAATACTATCCAATTAAAGTCAATGAAATTTTTCAGAAACGATTTAGAAACTAATCTCTATGTTCGTATGAAGTCAGATTTTCGTTAAAATATACAGTTTTAATGCTAGGATTAATATAAGATTTGTATGGAAATCTTTGAGGCAGTGTAACCTTAAAACTATACATTTTAACGAAAATCTGACTTCATACGAACATAGAGATTAGTTTCTAGATTGTTTCTGAAAAATGTAATTGACTTTAATTGGTTAGTATTGAAAATTTAACCAGACTACGTTTGCATAGAGCGCGCCAAATTGTAACAAAGTAGTTAGTTAGCTATGTAATTAATGAAATAATTCAGAAATAAACTAGCTAACTTAATCAATTACAAAATGAAGTAGCCTTACATTCACAAGTGGGTAATAACCACTTATCTTTTAGTCATATCATATCATAACATAATACAAATTATTATTAACTGACTGCGAAAAGAAATATTTTCCTACGCTATGTAAGTAGAACTACAGGGTGTATCAAAAGACACTAATTCTATTTCAAACATCGAGTTGAAATAAAATAAAATCGGTCAAGTGCGAGTTGGGCTACTTACTCGCCTTGTATTAATTCCGTACAACACCACAGAACACAACATATTAACTTGTAAAAAAAACTTTTTCTGCTGGACCTTTAGCGAGCGACCGACTCACACTTGGCCGGTTTTTATTATTTTTTGTTGTACTGTAGAGTTTGCTCTATAATCACACCAAGTTTGACGCTTGTAGGTATGTAACTATTAGGACCGTTTTTACTATAGAGCGAGAAGAAAAAACGTCGACAATATATAGTTTCTTGATGATAACCCCCCTTAATTTTTAACTTTTTGACTTTTTTATTATTTGTTAACAAATCCGCCGTAATAACGCATATTCTGTGAAAATTTCAACTGTCTAGCTATTACGGTTCAAAAGTTACAGCCCTAAATCGGTAGGACGGACAACGTAGGCTTAGTAATAGGGTCCCGTTTTTACCCTTTGGGTACGGAACCCTAAAAATCTGCTGTTCCATACTGGAGTCGAGCCGGTACTACAGTTTTCTATGAAACAGATTTTTTGTTCTCTAACATCTTCAATCCTATAGACACACTTCTTTTTATTTACGTATGTCCTATGAACTACGTACCTAGTAAGTGTAGATTCTTAAAAAAAGTAAAAAAAACTTTCTAAATAAAGTATTACATCTTCCTGTGTATACCAAGGGGATTTCCCAGTTTCCGCATACGCATAAGGTGTTTAAAATTTGTAATTAATTATTTTTTTCACAAAACCGAAAAAAAATCAGCTGTCCCCATACATTTGTATGGTCTGCAGTTTTGTATGAAACAGCTGGTGTGTTTTTTATTTTTTCTCAACATTGTGTCAACAGTGAAAGTTATTCTCTATCTAAGTTAGTATAAACAAGAATATCTGAACTCCAAATAAGTACCTATTAGGTACAAAATAAAATAATCACTATCTAACAAACAAAACATGCAATGAAACAAAAATAATGAATAAGTACCTATCAAAAACTTTACATTTACAATATTTGCATTTTTATCAGAAAAACACTGCGTTTCCACCAGAGATGTGCGAGGTAGCGAGGCAGTGAGCGAGCAAACAATCCGCCAATAGCGCGCTCGCTCGATCACGTCATTGGGAAATTGAAGCACTCTCATTGGCCGATTCTTTTCTCGCGCACCGCCTCGCTACTTCGCACATCTGTGGTGGAAACGCAGCCTTAATAGGCATATCCACACTAACAACGTTGACCAAACAAAAGAATATAGGTAACCAATCGTATCACTCGCAGAGCTAGCTTCCTTTTCCTACCCAAGGCGTATTATATAATCTGTGCCAAGGCTCAGATAAATTACGGCAAAACAATGATCACTTTTGATGGAGCACAAAAAGGTACTATGTGTAATATTGGCGTCTTTTTTTTAAGCTGCCAGGTAGGTACCAAATGTTGTTGGTATTTTAGGGCTAATATTACCTTAAGTACATAATTATGCAAAAAAAATGACTGTGTCCTACGGTGTAACGTTTCGGAGATATTTAATTTTAAAATTAAAAAAAAAACTGCGAAGCTCATTAAAAGATACCCGTTTTGGTTTCATTTACCACTTTTAATATCGGAGAAATGCTAACATTAGTATGAAAAGCCGCTGAACAAAACACTGTAAGTATCTTTTTTTTCTCAAAAAGATATTGGTTGCACATAGGTATAAAAACATCTTCTACTTATATGAAACCCCCTTTACAACGTAGTATGCCACTAACCACTCTTGCCCACTGTCCTTTCTTTAAACCTAAACCTAAGTAGGTTACCTATCTATCTATTTATCTCTCTTCTATCTATCTTTGAGACAACGCACAATAATTATAAACCATAAAATTTGTGTAGAATCTCGAATAGGGGGAAAAGTGTTTATCAAGAACTCAGATCAATTAGTTTTTCGAAAATCTACCTCTAAAGGGGTGTCGAAGCCACGCGGACGATGTCGCGGGCAAAAGTTAGTACTTACCTACTTGTTTAAAATACTACGAAGCGAAACCACTTAGACATTTATAAGTACTTACCACACGAGTATTTCATTTTTAAATTCTTGAAAGATAAAGTATCAGTATAAATTGATACTTGAAAGTATTTAATTAACAGTTTCTTTTCAACCATGAAGCTATTATTTATCGTCACAGTTCTTGTAGCGTCGGTTGCAAGTTATGAGCCCATAGGAAGGTTTTATCATAAAAATGTCGGCATTCCCAGAGCTGCAGCTATTAAGGTGAGTTTTACTTCTGTTTATTTACACACACACACACACACACCCCCTTCTACACTTAAACACACAATCAGACTTACATTTAGAGCTATATCACTTAAGAGAATATTATTCCGAGAGCAAAAATGCGCGCTGCATAGAAACGTACTATGGTGATATTTTCAATACTAACCAATTAAAGTCAATGATATTTTGCAGAAACAATCTAGAAACAAATCTCTATGCTTCTATAGAGTCAGATTTTCGTTAAAATATACAGTTTCAATGCTAGGATTAATTTAAGATTTGTATGGAAATCTTTGAGGCACTGTAACTTGAAAACTATACATTTTAACGAAAATCGGACTCTATACAAGCATAGAAATTTGTTTCTAGATTGTTTCTGCAAAATTTCATTGACTTTAATTGTTTAGTATTGAAAATATCACCATAGTACGTTTGTATGGAGCGCGCTCCGAATAATATACCCTTAAGACGCTCAGGCTCTAAATGTGAGTTTGGTTGATTTGCTGGTTTTGCTGGCTTTGCTGGTAGATTTTTTAGCAAAGGCGTTGAGCACGCGATCAAAGATAATGGACTCTAGTGCTATCCGTGTGGAAAAATACTGGTGGAAAAATGTGTAATAACAAACCGTCGACTCGATATAAGATCACACCACAGAACAGTATAAGAAGGGTTAGAAATGCAACGAATGAAATTTATCAAGCAAAGGTGAGCGGAAGTGTTGGGAGAGGCCGTCCGAGGAAAACATACCATGATCAATTAATCAATGATCTTTTCCGAAAAGGACAAGTGCGTAGCACCCTCAATCGACGGAAGTGCATGAAGAGATGTATGAATGTGAATGAGGCTAAAGAGGTGTCAGAGTTGTAGCGTGTGGCGGTCTGTGGTCTCTGCCTACCCCCATAGGACAATGGCGTGAGCTTATGTATGTATGAATGTAGAAATGCAAAGTAGCGCTTTTGCTTTGGAGACGGCTGTCGCCACTTGTCTAGGCAATCCGGTGGCGTTGTATGAACCCACAGATTACCCCCAATAGATACCGCATGATGAAAATTTTGTACAGGCCCGAAGTCACCATTTTTGGCGGTAGGTGCGGGTAGCGGGGCACGAAATAATGCAACATGATTGGCTATTTCAAGGTCGCACTATTCCGATCTCGTTCTCTCCCGTTGCTTATATCAGTGCAAAATCATAGATGTGTGGTGCGCGTCGGCGGCCCTGTATGCGGTATCTATTGGAGGTGATCTACTGTGTATGAACCCCTGTGTAAACTTTTACTCGAATCACATATCGTTCAACAAACAAATAGGTCGGATCTTGGTCTATAGTCTCACAGTATCTATCTACTTAAAAAACTTCTCAGGTGTATATTTACTTGTCTTCTAGATTTTTACTTTTCTTGTTTCAAGGCAGCGGAGGAGAGGCAGCTGGCGACCAGAATAGTTGGAGGGTCGAATTCTAAACTCGGTCAAGAGCCGCATTTTGTAAGTTTTTTTCTAATTTATAATAAAATTTACTTACCTTGCTTCTGGTTTCAGTCTCAACACCTGAAAACTGTTGCACAGGATGACAATTTTTGCATTTCAATTTGCTTGTAGTAACATTGCATAGGCGGTCGACGCCATGGCACAAAAGAGAGGTCGGCTCCACGCAATAGTAATTGGTGACTGTGCCTAAAAATTGTGTACATATTAAGGGGCTACCTCCTGGTTTTGGGTAACTTTGTAAACATTTTATTCATTAACTATGGCACTTTTTGAGCTGAAAAATAAACTGAACCATCTACACGATATGAAAAGTGATGTGGTTTTTCTATGAATCGATGTTAATGAATAAACCCGAAGAAAAGGAAATCTAAAGTCGTCGATTTTTTTCCAGTAACCATTTTACTATTACATTAATTTGAATCGGAAGAAAATGAAAATTTACAATATTGTTCACAACACAATTTAGAATGATGTGGTTTTCTTACTTTATCCTGCACCCACAATTTATTGAAAAACACTGGCGACGGTTTTCTTGGTCAACTAGAATTATAATAAAAACCAGTTGTAATTATGAAAATCAATTTTTTCGAAGGGCCATAATATTTTGGTAACTAATTAACATAGGCACAAAAATGTTTGAGAAATCAAAATTGTAGAAAATTTAACGTTCTACAAAAAAGTAGCGAATGCTTTTGATGTATAACGTAAAGGAAAAAAGTTATTAACAAAAAACCGGATGAAGGTCGAACATTTTCCCCCACTCCTCTTTTATTTCTCTTTTATCCCCCCCACCCCCTCGAGGTCCAAAACCAGAGAAAATGATAATTAACCATCAGATTCAGATTCATTCATTTATTTATTTGTCAAAATGTAGTGCATTACAGTTGTTGGTGTTAATATTATTTAAAAGTTCTGATACATTTTGCCCATTAGGCGTACAAATTATTGCTGAACAACATCCTAAAGTCTCATTAACTTCCGATCGTTTTCCCACCTAACCCCACTTTATCCAAGCTGTCGACCAAGCTACAAGGCCATTCTCATAATAATTGCCAGAAATTATAAAATAAAACCATGTTCTCTTCCGCAGGCAGGTCTCCTAATCTACCTGAACAACGGCCAGACCTCAGTTTGTGGCTCGTCACTCCTGAGCAGCACTAAAGTGCTTACTGCAGGTCATTGCGCAAATGATGGATTGTTACGGGTAATTATACAACTGCCTAGGACATCATTATCAGCCTTCAATGCGTCCCACTGCAAGGCACAAGCCTACTCTCAAGGAGGATATAGCCCAAGTGGCATAAGAGGCTGTATAGCAGCAGGCTAGATGTACACGTGTGAACTATAAGCTGCACAAGCAAGCTGTATAACAGCTGTAGAGCATGCTTTACAGAACTTATATTGCTAATTTGGGCACAAATTATACAGCTTTAAGTTCACAAGCCTGCACAATAGCTGCATAGTAGAGTTATATTAGCAACACAAATGGTAACCGTGGTGTTAAAGCTGAATAAAAGCAACTTAGTGGATGCAATGTGATTGTTTATACAGGCTGCAGCATCACAGAAGGTAACATGTGACCTACGATACAGCTTTAATATTTAGAAGTGCTCACATCGAGGTAGGTATAGGTGTTAATAGTCCACCACGCGTGCACAATGCGGATTGGTAGACTTCAGCAGTGCTAGCATGATTAGTCGCATGACGCGCGCCTGCGGGTTTGAAATCCATACCCGCTCTTGTCATTTATCCCGCGATGGTGAGTATGATTTGACAGCTCGTCAGCCACTCTACCAAGAGAAAGCAAAGTCGCGGCCCGGGTTCGCTGGGTTACCATACGGTTAAATCGATCAATTTGAATAGGGTATCACCGAATCGGTGATTAGAGCTGCCCCAAAATCATTCGTTCTTTTACTTATTTCGTTGCTTAAACGTAGAGCAACAAACTCTACCGAACGGTGATCATGCTCGCATTTGTAGACTAGAGCAAAGAGTATAGTAATTATACCAAAAGGAAGACTAGAGTCTACGAATGACAGTTGAGAGCTCGCGTCATTGTAAGTCGCGGGCATCATGTTAGCTACTGTAGAGACAGAGGCGAAGACGCGCTGAAATAGAGATATGGTATAGAGAGACTCGAAGTCGCGGGGTATCATGCTAGCACTGCAGATACGCATCAGAATTTATTCTTTACCTGTCTGAGGCGGAGCTAGCTGGCTGAGCGGGATCTCAGCTCCGAGATTTCATGCAATCTTATATTGGTTGATAAAACTCCGTTTCTCCGCTCCGCCAGCTAGCTCCGCATCAGTGGAAAGGCAGCCTAATGCTGGTTTTTTCGCTATGTTTTCCTTCACTGTTTGAGAGCAGTCGGTTACGTACATAAGTTAGAAAAACTCATTGGTACATAGCATGTTGTCCGTGTGGATTCGAACCCGGTCTCTCATGATTGAGAGGCTATACCTCTCTGCAACGCGCTATCGACGCTAGACGTAGCTGTTACGCACCGACCGACCGAACCAATCAACGTGGAAATCGTCATACAACACTATACTTTCTATGTTCACGGTGGAGTATGGCCTACTCTAAGTGCGTTCACACACAATGAGGAACTGACGGAGCAGCAAACGTCAGTCCGTCATTTGCGAAGCAAGGAGTTGTATGAAACCGCACGTAGAAGCACACACGGTGACGGATTGACGCACCGCGTATGCTTCTACGGACTGACGTGACGTCTGCCACTCCGTCAATGCGTCATCGTGTGCGATCCCACTAAGAATAGGGGCGCGGACAATGCGGATATGTGGAGGGAAGTTGGTTAAGAGAATATTATTCCGAGAGCGAAAATGCGCGCTGCATACAAACGTACTATGGTGATATTTTCAATACTAACCAATTAAAGTCAATGAAATTTTGCAGAAACAATCTAGAAACAAATCTCTATGCTTCTATAGAGTCAGATTTTCGTTAAAATATACAGTTTCAATGCTAGGATTAATTTAAGATTTGTATGGAAATCTTTGAGGCACTGTAACTTGAAAACTATACATTTTAATGAAAATCCGACTCCATACAAGCATAGAAATTTGTTTCTAGATTGTTTCTGCAAAATTTTATTGACTTTAATTGGTTAGTATTGAAAATATCACCATAGTACGTTTGTATGGAGCGCGCTCCGAATTATATACCCTTAACTAGCTGTCAGAAGATTTTCAAGCCGCCTTAACAGACCTCTGACCTGGCTTGACCTGGCTTAAAGACACCTGCCCATTTGACGGAACTATCCGAGACCAAATGCTGAAGTTTTAAGGCACAGTGAACGCACAGTGGCACTTTCTGTGCTTCAGCACAGAGCAGTTCCATATGAAATACCGCTAAATGGTCACCCATCCAAAGACCGAGTGATGGCCACTACCATAGAGGTAGGAATAGAGGAACATACAGCTGAGAGAGCAAGATGTACCTAACGGCACCACTGTATAATAGAAAGAGATACGTGACGCGAATCAATAGAACCGTTTTTTAGTCACCAATCAATTTTTTCAATTCGGTTTTCGTGAATAATGATAATGATAATTTATTTGCAAAAATATGGTAATAATTGGGAATCTAAAGTGATAGTCTCCATGATAGAAGTGTAGTCTCCAAAAACATCCAAAAACTGTGTCATTTGACAACTCATGTCACTGACTCTATTCCTGTAAGGTATAATAACTTTATGGCCAATACCGAATCTCCACTACGCCAACAACGCGGCAAAATTGTTCTGCAATGCTTTTCGTCTGCAGGCAGCTCAGATGGAGGTGGTGTTAGGCTCGATCAACCTCTTCGGCTCTGGCACCAGGGTGCTGGCAACCAGCGTGAGTGTCCACAGCGGCTACAATCCCGCCAACTTGGCGAATGACGTCGCCATGCTTACTATACCGACTGTTGCCTTTACTGGTAAGTTATCACATACAGAGGGCCTACCATGATTTTTCCCTGTGTTTTACTACTGTAGTTACGTCGCCAATTTGTATGACAGAAATTAGTTCTCAACGTAACCACTAGGAGCGCTGTACGAAATTCAATACAAAATTGGTGACGTAACTACAGTAGTAATGAACGGTGAAAGAAAACTCATGATAGACCTACAGGATCCTTCTTAATATGCTGAATCTTTTTTAAGGGATGATCAGATCGTCAAACTGAACAACTTTCTCTATGGGCCAAAATTTAAAACGCAAAAAAAATCTGCTGTTCCATATGCTACATTTGGCTCGAGCAGATTTGCAGTTTTGTATGGCACAGCTGTTTTTTTTTCGATTTCGATATTAGTGCCATAGAGAAAGTTGTTCAGTTTGACGGTCTGATCATCCCCTTATAAGGACTCTATACAGGATGATAGGAACAGGAGTTTATTAAAATATATTGCGCCCCTGCGCAAATATGTTTGGCCGCCCCCCATCCCCCATAGCTTACGGCGGCAGGCCCGCAGTCAGCAAGTTTACTTCTTCTAACTTCGCTAACTCTAACTCGGACATTAGTTGAATTTATAAACTGACATAATTCTGGTTACATTACCTACAGAAACCGTTTAAGGGGCCATAGGTCCAGACGAATATTTTCTATGAGAAACGCGATTGCCGAGCGCTCCGAAAAGTGTGTGCGTGAGCCGTATTTTCGATTAAAAACAACTAACCAAAGTACTTTTTCTAGATTTTATTTATGATTGCACTAGTTAAACTAATGGTGAATATGTGAGTATAAATACCAACAATCGGAAACTATTTTAAGTTCTTCTAAACCGAGAAAAATGTTTAAAAATGTATGAAAATACGTCATCTTTGTGACGATTTTCTATCGAGTGAAGTAATTCCAATCGTGTATTCAGTTGATGATTGCACTAGATGAACTATCCAAAAATACTGAGGTATGACTTTAGTTTCGGTAAATGGTATAAATCTAGTCGTAAAATGAAAAATAAAAGATGCCTCCGAGGTATTTCCACCTACTATTACGTCTTAAGAGAATTTTATTCCGAGAGCGAAAATGCGCTCTGCATACAAACGTACTATGGTGATATTTTCAATAACTACTAACCAATTAAAGTCAATGAAATTTTGCAGGAACGATCTAAAAACAAATGTCTATGCTTGCTTGGAGTCCGATTTTCGTTAAAATATAGGTACAGTTTTAATTCTAGGATTAATTTAAGATTTGTATGGAAGTCTTTGAGGCACTGTAACTTCAAAACTATACATTTTAACGAAAATCTGACTCCATACAAGCATAGAAATTTGTTTCTAGATTGTTTCTGCTAAATTTCATTGACTTAAATTGGTTGGTATTGAAAATATCACCATAGTACGTTTGTATGGAGCGCGCTCCGAATAATATACCCTTAAGGATATTTAGCGGCGAACGAGCCGAAGCGAAGGAACCAACACTCTGCAAGAACTCGCGGCTACCTACATAGTAAAATATGCCGTGGGAGTTAGGTCCTCCTATTGGTTGTCTATGATATGTGCATGTTTTTTTAAATGTTTTTTGTAACTTATAATACGGCGGCCCTTAATTGCCGCAGGTACTTTTTATTCGGGATACCTCCCACGTACTTGCATGCAAAGGAATTCTCAACCTTTTTGACGATAAACTTTTGTTTGACATACCTACAGATAACATCAAACCAATAAATTTGCCTTCTGGAGCTGAAATAAATCAGACATTCGCTGGATCTACGGCTCAAGCAGTTGGCTACGGGAAAACTTCTGATTGTAAGTTACTATTAAGGCCTCCGCACATTGCAGCGATATTATCGAGCGATATTATCGACAGCGATATCGCGACACCTATGTAGTCGAAAGAGTTGCGATAATATCGCGGCAGTGTGTGGGATCGAGCGCGTCCCCATACAAAATGTACTGAGAACAATTATCGCAAAATCGCAGCGATATTATCGCTCGATAATATCGCGGCAGTGTGTAGGATCGCGCGCATCCCCATACAAAATGTACTGGAAACAATTATCGCAAAATCGCAGCGATATTATGGCTCGATAAAATCGCTGCAATGAGCGGAGGCCTTTACTCTGTTATACAACATTTACTTCTTCTTCTTGTCATTATCCCATTACTTGGGGTCGGCGCAATATTTGGGATAGCTTGGGTTTTTCGACCCATGTTCCTTAGTGGTTATCCGAGCTGCCGAGCATGCGGAGAGGATGAAGAGACCATGGAACATATTCTTTGTGACTGTGATGTCTTGGCGGCAAAACGCATGTGCCTCCTCGGAGATGGATACCCAAAACCAGGAGATCTTAGGTTTCTTCCCCTCAATGGTAGTGCCTCCTTCATTGACCATGTATTCGAAGGGTGAGGAAAGCAAAAAGTATTGAGGCTAACTCAAAAGATCCCACTGGGTCGAAGTGTTGCTGACCTGCCAGCCCCCACAACAAGATAAGATAAGATAGGGAAGTGGTTTAGATTCACGATCTGAATACACCCTTAAAATTTCGTTACTAATTTAAAATTAGTGGTGTATATCGAATGTTATTATTTTACATGTATGCCATGTTAGCTTAATCAAATTAAAGATTGAAAAAGTCGGGCGGCGAGCGGGATTCGAAACCACGACCTGCCCCGGGCATGCTCTACTCCAACAGAGCTGTCGTCGCCCCGCAAGCCACGACGAAATTTTCAATCTATATATTATCGTCTTAAAGGGACGTCAGCAGCGACGTTAGTGGTGTATACTATTACCTAATCTGTGCCAACGCTATGTGGGGGTACCCACATTGACATTTACCTCGGCGGTCCACCGGCGAATAGGGAACCGCCGAGTTGTATATAGGAAGGTTATTTTTGCACAATAAATTAGTACACACTGAGACTCAACTGGTTTCACTACTCCTGCCCTAGCCACCAAAACCCTCCAAGCACTGTCCCCAAACGCTATATGCTTCTTTTTCCCACAGGGGACGGCATAACAATATACCAAGTACTAAGCCACGTGGATCTACAAGTGATCACGAACGCCGCCTGCGCAAGAGTGTACGGCAGCACCGTTGTCACTGGAGGAACTATTTGTACGAGTGGAGAGGGTGGTGTCAACACGTGTGGGGGGGACTCGGGTGGGCCGCTGTCGATTCGTAACTCCACCGGGCAGGACGTCTTGGTAAGTTGGAAGCTTTTGTTTTTGTAGGACCGAAGAGTTCTTGAGTGGCTACCGTGTACAAGGGCGTGGGTATGCACATTAGGGTTGCCAACCGTACTCTAAAATAGAGTATTGTCAAAAAAAAAAACTATGTCGAGTGGGGTATCATTGAATAGGTATTTGAAAATTCTCTGGACTTGTTTTTTTCTTTTCAGTTTTTATTTAAAGTTCAGTTTTTTTAAATAACTGAACGTACAATAAAAGTATCGAAATGGCAGAGCGCGTCTTTCAACCCTGCGCGCAATGTCATAGGCAGTTTGCACAAAGTGCACATGTGCTGACGCCATTTTGTAATAAAAAAACGTTCTATAGGGTGCCGGACCTGTGCCTATGTATAGCAATTGACGTCTGTTAACTTTATATCGGGAGTCACGTTGCAGGGTTTGCCCCGACACTTGTCTTTCGCGTGGTATTCGCGCGGTTTGCGTTTCAGCCTGTCACGAGGCTCCGCAATCCATCTCAGTTGTGTTCTTACTCAAAAACAATCCTCAAGATTTGATAGATACTCCCTCAAACCACTTGACACTGGCTGAAATGCGTTGCTAACGACAAGCAAGAAGTCCATTAATTATAAATAAAAAAAAAAAATGAACTTAAAGCCTGACCAGGAAAATAAAAAACCTCGCCATGTTGCGGAAACTCATTGGAACTAATTTTTGTACTTGGAACACTAACATTAAAGGTGAAGGAGTTGCTCTGTGGCTCTGCTATTGGGTGGTCACGTGCGCGTCGGTTGCCCCATCCCCGGTCCACAGTGGAACTCCAGTGGTGGCTCAGGATATTGTTCTTTTATAAGAACAACCCTTGAAGTCACCAAAATATCAATATAACCGTACAACGTCAAGCACTTTTGCTATAAAAACTCGACATTGGCAAAATCATCACATACCCAAGATGGCAGCCATTTTTTTAAATATAGAATAGAATTAAAGGTGACAGTCGATTGCAGCGCCCCCAAACCAGGTTTTTTATATTCCTGGTCAGGCTTTAATATCATTGGTTTTCGTTTCAGATCGGCGTGGTATCATTTGGGTCAGCTATAGGATGCCAGGTTGGATTGCCGGGCGGTTACTCGCGCGTCACCACCTTCGTCCCCTGGATCAACACTCAGCTTTAGATCTAGTTTTCACAATGTACTAGGTTAAGCTGTAAATTGAACTTCAATGATGTCAAAATAAAGTAGATTTTAATGGGAAATCATCTGTGTGTCAAATTAATATGCATTGATAATCTTCCGCTCGCGATTACGCTTTAGTGCGTTCACACACGATGACGCATTGACGGAGCAGCAAACGTCAGTCCGTCATTTGTGTAGCAAGGAGTTGTATGAAACCGCACGTAGAAGCAACATATTTTCAATAATAACCAATTAAGGTCAATGAAATTTTGCAGAAACAATCTAGAAACAAATCTCTATGCTTCTATGGAGTCAGATTTTCGTTAAAATATACAATTTCAATGATAGGATTAATTTAAGATTTGTATGGAAATCTTTGAGGCACTGTAACATGAAAACTATACATTTTTACGAAAATCTAACTCCATACAAGCATAGAAATTCAAATTAGTAGTTCAAAGTAATCAGTAGTTTGTATAACTCTGGTAGATGGCGCTGACGTCCCTTAAAGACGATAATATAGATTGAAAATTTCGTTGTGGCTTGCGGGGCGACGACAGCTCTGTTGGAGTAGAGCATGCCCCGGATAGGCAGGTCGTGGGTTCGAATCCCGCTCGCCGCCCGACTTTTTCAATCTTTAATTTGATTAAGCTAACATGGCATACATGTAAAAATAATAAATTCGATAGAAATTTGTTTCTAGATTGTTTCAGCAAAATTTCATTGACTTTAATTGGCAACCATATTACGTTTGTATGGAGCGCGCTCCCTTAAGATATCTTATATAAAATGTCAAGAACGTCTTCGACTTGGCTGAAGAAATCTCAGAAAAATACGCTACCAATCCGCATCAGAATTTCTTCTTCAGCAATGCAGGATTTCTCGGGCGATGTTTTCCTTCACAGCTTGATTTTGATCCCCGTCACACTGGACAGTGTTTCGGTGCTATACTAGTATATATAGTGAAAAGTGGATGTTCTGAGGTTTCAGAATGACTCTGACTACCTCATCGGGGAATATAGTCGTGAGCATATGTGTGTGTGGGGGGTTAGGCACACACTACAGTAACGACTACTACCACCATAGATAGAAGCCGGGACCAACGGCTTAACGTGCCATCCGAAGCACGGAATCATCTTTCCTTTCAGACAATCAGGTGATTCAGCCTGCAATGTCCTAACATACTGGGGAAAAATGCACAAAGTGACATATCACTATAGGTGTCTCCCGTGGGAATCGAACCCACCACCTCCGTGTGAAGCAAGAGCCTCATGAATGCTCATAACTATTAGACCACGGAGGTAGGCAGGTACCATGGATCTAAATCATAAAGGATAGCACTCCTCCTTACAAGCATTGATACAAGAAAATTTGACGTTCGTCTCCGTCGTCGATATTTCCAATTTTACGTGCGTCCCTTTCTATTCCAATGACGTCACAATTACATGAATGACAATTGAGTGACGTCATGCCTAGACATACATTAGAAAGGGACAAAGTTAACGTCACTAAAAACCACTACGGAGAAGAACGATCATTACCGACCATCAAGGAGTATTATCATGTTTTCCCTCTTGTTAGGCAGTCTGTGCTCCACTATAGAGGATTCCAAACTTCTTGGCAGGTACTCATAGACGAAATTTTTTTCGCTTACGCTCAGGTACTGCATGTCTAGACCGACAGCACAGAGTAGGTAATAGTATATAGTTCTACCCGACACAGTAACAATCAAGCCAAGCCGTAGTGCGAAAAAATATAGAGTTCGTTCGCTCGCTTTTTATTTGTAGTTTTAGCACTGTATGCGTCTACGACAGTGCTAATAATACAGATACATAGACTGTTATGAGGTCTAATACAACCAAGTTGTATAACGAAAAAAATCTCGAGCTCGCCTCGCTCGGTCCATATTTAAAGTTATGTTGCTACTTACGTACCTAAAACAAAATTCTGATCACAGTTTTATCAAATTTTGAGCTCGCTTCGCTCGTATGGATTTGGATGTTACTCTAGGCAATATGAAATAGTTAAGGCTAGGTTATCCAAGTGCAAGCGTCTCTTTCTTGCAAGCATAAGTTTGCAATTAGCCATCCCGCTCCAATTGAAAGCAGGATCGCAAAAAAACGTGTTTTTCATCAATATCTTTGCTCATGGGTTTGTGAAAGATTTAATGTATTTAGTTAAGTACAAGAATATAAAGTTAAATATCTGCAGTTTAATCATAGTATTGAAAAAACATAACAAAAAGGGGTTACTTTGGGATTTTTTTCTGTCTATTAAAATTTGTCTAATCGTGTAATTGAGCACGGTCGCCTATCAGCCAGATCCTTAAATAAGACATAATTGGTTTTCAGACTTTAAAACACAGTTTTAAACACTTTCGTTCGTGTTCAAAAAACGGCCTCGACAGTATAACAGCGTCTTAACCGCAACTCCGTCCGTCAATTCTTAAATCTTGGCTACGGATGGGCCCGCCCGCCGCAGAAAAGCTGCAGTTATAAGGGGGCGGCCAAATATATTTGCCCAGGGACACAATATTTGTAATTATACTCCCCTAAATATACTTACCAATTTAAATATTGTTTGTTTCTGTGTTGTAAACGGAGCACTGGGTATTGAGTACCGGCATGACAGGTTTTTTTGCTTTTGATTGAACTGTCAAAGCTATGTGAGGATGCGTAGGGAAGTTGTGCCTAATTTATACGTAACGCGAAATTTCCATTCAGCCGTAAACGCAACATGGGTGACCCTCCACAAGGTGGACCGAAGGCGGCGGGAACCCGTTGGATGAGGGCAGCGCAGGACCGGTCGTTGTGGCGATCTCGGGGGAGGCCTGTGTCCAGCAGTGGACGTCCATCGGCTGAGATGATGATGATGATGTTGCCCGTATGCAGTTACGTTAGTTATTATGCAGTTAGCAGGGCCGTAGCTAGAACCAGATTAAAGGTATACCTATAGGGCATAGGCAGTTGAAGGCAGGGCGGATTTTTTTTTCTTATTTCAATTATTTAAGAATAATTAAGAAGAAGAACAACAACAGAGTCAGTGCGGGGCTGCCGGATCTGGATATCTTCTTTGACTCGACCAATAAATTCAAAAATACAATACGAAGACATCTCACCCACTGACTTCAGTTCGGAAATTCTAAATAATCATTATTATTGCTTGCTTATGCTTGCTTTTATAAATGTCATCTTCCTATTTGTTATTTTCTAATTGTTATTTTCTAATTATTCCAGATTTTATTATTATTTTAATACGATGTAATTTTTGAATGTTGTGTATACCTTTAACTGGCCTATGTATTAGCGACTAGATTTATATGAAAACTTTGTTTGTAATGCGAAATACGTAATGCTGTTGGTGTACCTATTAAATAAATAAATAAATAAATAAAAGAAGCTGATATGCATGCTCAAAAACACCATTCGACAATAAGAGCGAGCGAAGCGAGCTCGAAAGGCCTATGGGTAATTCTTGTATGGAGGGTGGCATCTTTTTTTTTTAAGCGGCCAGGTACCAAATGTTGTGGATGTTTTAGGGCTAATATTACCTTGCATTTTTATGAAGAAAAAAAAATTCCTATGGTGTAACGTTTCGTAGATATTTAGGTTCAACGTTTTAAAAAAATTACTTACAAATCTCATATAAATTTACGTTTTTTTGTTTCTATAGCCCAGAATTATTATTATTATATTATTATTATTATCAGCCGTTAATGTCCCACTGTTGAGCAAAGGCCTCCCTCCGTTCTCTCCAATAGTCTCTGTTCTGCGCTTCGACAGCCCAGAATTAGTAAGTTTTAATTATTTGTGATATCATCACGCATATTTGGGCTATAAAAACAAAAAAAAGTGGTAAAAAAACCAAAACAAGTAACTTTTAATGAGCTTTGTGTAGTAATTTTTTAAACTTTAAAATTAAATATCTCCGATACGTTACACGGTAGGATAATTTTTTTTGCATAATATTGTAAGGTAATATTAGCCCTAAAATATCCACCACATTTAGTAACTGGCCGCTTAAAAAAAAAAGACGCCAATATTTCCCATACCCCTTTCACACCAAGACTCAAAAGTCAAAACAATCTGGTTGTGTTTCATTAGGCTTAGGCTAGGCTTGTTATGTAATGTATGCTTACAGCATTAGAAAGCTGGAGCGAGCGTAGCGAGCTCACAAATTCACATCATCATCATCATCATTTTCAGCCTGTATCTACCCACTGCAGGGCATAAGCCTCCTCCATATTTTGCCATTCTTCTCGGTCCTGTGCCAGTCGCATCCAGATCTTGCCTGTACTTTTCCAGATGTCGTCAACCCACCTGGCTGCCGGACGACCCACTTCTCTTTTACCTAATCTCGGCCACCACTCTGTTAAGGCTTTACTCCACCTGCCATCATTCACATACCAAGACGCAATAGCAATGCCATGGTGGTTCGATTTCCATTAGCCTAGTATGAGTCGATTGTGACCAGGAGTGCGATTTTTGAATCTCATTCGGTGAGCTCAGCAGTTGAAAATGTCAAAATTACCATGGAGATATGCATCTTTCTACTGCTGATTTGCCTTTCAAAAATCATACTCAAGGAGAGCTATTTTTAAAAGTCAAAACAGCAGTAAAAAGATGCGTATCTCCATAGTAATTTAGACGTTTTCAACAGCTGAGCTCACCGAATGAGATTCAAAAATCGCACTCCAGAACTCAATCGACTAGCACTAGCACATCAAAACAAATAACAGATATTTCACAGACGTACGACGTGATTGCGGGTAGAATTTGAGTTTAAAAAATGTCAGTAAGTATGGAAAGTTCAAAATGTTTTTTTTTTCTTTGGGAAAGTGGTTCAGTATCATGGTTTACATAGCATATGCTCACGACTATATTCCCCGAGGGGGTAGTCAGAGATATTATGAAACCTCAGAACATCCACGTTTCACCAGTAGTACCGAAACTCTGTCCAGTGTGACAGGGGGTGAGCCCGTCGCCACTTATAATGGACAGTGGGTACAATACAACACTACTACAATTATTTATTGTGCTTATGTTCGAAGTCACCTGGAATACGCTTCCCAAATATGGAATCCGTGTTACGCTATCTACTTGAACAGATTATAAAGTATCCAAAAAAAGTTTATTATAATAATGCCAATATAATAATGCCTTCAGGGGGTTGTTGGGGCTGCCGCGCCACTGTAGCGCATCAGGAATGTTCGCAGAGGCGCACACCGATGGCTTCCTAGCCATAATGCGCAAGAGAGTCGCGTCCTTGATGCGGCGCGTGCGCGGCAGCCCAAACACCCTCCTGACCATTGTAGCAAACAGGGTGGATGGCCCGATACTCAGGCACTGGACGTCAATTCATGTTGTGCCAACTAGCCGCGCCTCTAAATAGGACCATTATAATTTTGAATATGTATACTAACATAGTTATAAGTGAACCTTGTTACTAACACATTATGGACAAAAAAGTCTGAAATAAATGATTATTATTATTGTATCTCTTACGGTATTTCACGGGCCGTAGCCCGGACCTTTGGAAGGCTTGCATGGGGACACAGGTCCAACACGTAGAGGCCCCTTTGAGACACTTTTATCTAAATGAAATGGGATGCACCAACCGTGGTCTATCTCTGAATGCATTATGCAAATGCACCAGAAGACATACCACGTTCGGTGCAGAGACTATTGTAGAAAGGACAAAAACTACTCGGGTTATGGGGGTGAACTGGGTGGACTGGGAACTCTGGGTTATTGCGGAGAGACTGGACGCCTGCCGTAACAAATGTCTCTAAGTTTGTCAAAAATGGAAGACGGTGACTTGCCAACTCATTTGATGGGCCCCCCAAAACGACCGCTCGCAAGGAGCGACAAGGCAGCAACATCTAGTGAGCGGCTAAGGTTGTAGAGAGGTGAGTCTGCGGGCGCCGGTTCCCGGTGCTAAGCGCACCAGTCAGCAGGTCCCGGCGTTATGACATTTTACACTTCCAACCTGGAGCATAGGTTCCGCTCTTGCGACTCCACTCCGGGCCGGCCGATTAAGGCAAGACAGGAGGTGAGGGCCAAATCAATCCGGGCCCTCTGGAGAATCGGGTCCGTGGTGTCGCCAATCACCAACAGCTCGCCACAAGCTGCCCTGCGGGCTTATTATTATTATTATTATAAAATACAAATTTCACCTCGATCACCGCGATTATGAAGACGCTTGCTCTGATCTTCATTTGGTGCCATTGTTTATGCGAAGAAGTATAGCCGATACATGTTTCCTCGTTAACATTGCTCAGTCCGCTGTTGATTGTCCGGAGCTCCTCAGTAACATAGTTTTTAAAACCCCAGCTAGAAAGCTACGCAAAAGTACTTTGCTGCACATTCCATCTCAGCGTACCAACTTTAGGGAAAATAGTTTCTTTCCTAGAACTTGTAAACAGCTTAATATTTTGAATGAGGACGCTCGATTTGACTTATTTAGCTGTAGTGCTCGACTTACCAAAAAGTTGTTAGTTGATAAGACTATCGATACTTATGTTTTTTTTTTTTTTTTTTTGCTTTGCCTTACTTAATAGTTTCTACTCAGAATACCATTTATAGAAACGTAAATTGATTGTTTTATATAGGGTCCTTCTTAATATGCTGACACTTTTTTAAGGGGATGATCAGACCATCAAACTGAACAACTTTCTCTATGGCACCAACATCGAAATCGCAAAAAAGAAGCTGCTGTTCCATACAAAACTGCAAACCTACTCGAGCAAAATGTATGGGACAGCTGATATTTTTTTCACGATTTCGATGTTGGTCCCATAGAGAAAGTTGTTCAGTTTGATGGTCTGATCATCTACTTAAAAAAGTGGCAGCATATGCAGAAGGATCCTGTATGTATAAAATGTGTATGTGGATGCTTGTAAATGGCTGATGGTTGTTATTTAAGTATTATTTTGTAAAAGAGGCTGTTAGCATCCCGAATAATTTAATATAAAATAAAAAATAAAATACACGCCTCGAAATTGAAGCATGCAGGTTTCCTCACGATGTGCCTTGTTTACAATCACCCTTTAAAGTACTTAATGCAACTGTTTACCCTAACACCCTGTATATTGACTGGGTTATGTGTTCCTCACGGCAACAGGTAGGTACAAAGAGATATTGACGCTCCAAGGTTAAGTAGTAACCGCTCCAGAAGTAGTTAGATACATAAAGTAACCTAACTGCTAAACAATTATAAAATGAAGTAGCCATTACATTCACAAGAGGTTTATAATAGATAGGGTACCGAGTACTTACCGTTTTTTCCATACAAACGTATTCCCCTGTTTCCTACCTGAATAATTTTTACCATACAATCTATGTTACCTCTGCTGTGTCCCTACGTTTTGCTTTTTTGCATTAATTAATTAACGTAGTTATAATATGAACTAGGTACCTTCGAAAATGACTAATTTTACCGCCCGTTTTCACACATCCAGCAAACAAAGAAGAATATAATATACTAGTGTTTTTCCGCGACTTCGTCCGCACAAATTACATACCAGATTTTAAGTCAGATCATAAGCTATCAAACAAAAAAAGTTTCATCAAAATCGATTCAGTAGTTTTTGCGTGATGCGCGAACAAACAAACAAACTAACAATTTTGTCAATAGATGGCGCTGCACGTTTTTAAATCGCGCTATCGATATGTTATTTGACTTTATATGAAGTGAACCGCTACTTTTTTATTACTCATGATTTTACGGTTTTATAATAGTTAAGAAGTACCTAAACAAAAAAAGCAAAACATACCTACATCAGACATAGCCAAAGTCTTTCTCATATTATTCTTGCAAGAATTATTAAAATTGATTTAGTTTTGGAGGAAGAAACAGGGGAATACGAAATGCTGTTTTCGTCGATTTTATTTACCTACTTAAGTAGATAAAATTGGCCCGAGCTTCAGTTGTCTCTTTCGCACTCTAGTCGGTGGGGTGTATGGGTGAGGCGGATCGGACAAATACATATTTATACAGTAGGAAAAGTGACCTATGCTCTAAATTAGCATTTCAGCCCGTCTTAAGGCTGTTGCTAGTCGTCCGATAAACGGTCGAATAATAGTTATTTGATAAGCTAGGCTGCAAAGTTGCTTTTTGGTGCGAGTACTTGTATTGAAACCTGAGCAAGCAAAGGACTCTAAACGAACGACTCTTCAAATAATATAATCCTGAGCTTAGCGAAGGTTTCAAAGGTACGAGACGCAGAATAACTTTGCAGCCGAGCGAAACACAGAACTTTTCACCTCACAACAGCGAGGAAAAAAAGTGAATTGCTAAAAAGAACATTTTATAAAGTTTTTTTTTTCCTGCTGGCCAGTGACATGAAATAGTTATTAAGCAATTTCAGTGGATTGGCGGTATAGAAAAATATTGAATAAACAGATTCGAATTTCAAAAACTCTTTCCACGCTAGCAGATAAAATGCACTTTTGCACTCAGATTTCGAATGATATACAGAATCTTTCCGAGCTTGTGAGGCGAAATAGTTATTTGTTATGCTAGGCTGCAAATTTTTTTTTTGGCGCGAATACTTGTATTGAAACCTGAGCAAGCGAAGGACTCTAGGATCTCTCGCTTCGCTCGTGGTTCAAATAATAGAATCCTGAGCTTATAGCGAAGGTTTCAAAGGTACGAGGCGCAGAATGACTTTGCAGCCGAGCGAAACACACGACTTTTCACCTCACAACAGCGAGGAAAAAAAGTGATTTTGCTAAAGAGAACAACATTTAAAAAAATTTTTTTTTGTGCTGGCCATTGACATGAAATAGTGATTAGGTAATGCATTTTCAGTAGACTGGCAGTATAGAAAAATATTGAATAGACAGATTCGAATTTCAAAAACTCTTTCTAGCGGATAAAATGCACTTTTGCACTCAGATTTCGAATAATAAACATAATCTTTCCGAGCTTGTGACGTGAAAAATAAATTAGTCGTCCAACTATCGGATGAATAAAATAAATTAGTCATCCGCGAAGGTTATGAATCCAGTGACCATGACCCTTATTTCAAAGTTTTGGAAACAGTAGCGATTCGGTTCTGGCACTCGCCGACCGCTGCCGCGGCACGCTCGCTTCGCTCGCTCAGCTCGTACGCTGTGGTCAACATAATCCTAACATGCTCGTCGCTTCTGGCTGACTGAATCGGATAAGCATATGCTCACGACTATATTCCCCGAGGGGGAAATCAGAGATATTCTGAAACCTCAGAACATTCCACGTTTCACCAGTAGTACCGAAACTCTGTCCGGTGTGACGGGGTGTGAGCCCGTCGCCACTTATACAAGGTGTTACAAAATATACAAATAAACATTTAAGGGGGTGGTTTAGACCATCAATCTGAACAACTTTCACTATGGGCGACCAATATCGGAATCGCGAAAAAAAAATGATGTTCAATACTCTACAAATCGACTAGAGCTAAAATAATAGGTATGTAGGTACCTATGGGATATCGTTTTTTTTTCGGGATTTCGATGTTGGTCCCATAGAGGTCCCATAAAGTTGTTCAGTTTGACGGTCTAAACAACCCCCTTAAGGCCCACTTGCGCCAACCACGGGTTAGCAATTAACTCCGGATAAAATGGCTCTTTCAGTTGTTTTTCTATACAATAAATCATGGGTTACCAACTTAACCTGGAGTTTATTGCTAACCCAGGTTGGCGCAAGTGGTTGGCTAAGCCCCACTTGCGCCAACCACGGGTTAGCAATTAACTCCGGATAAAATAGCTCTTTCAGTTGTTTTTTATACAAAAAATCATGGGTTACCAACTTAACCTAGAGTTTATTGCTAACCCAGGTTGGCGCAAGTGGGGCTTAGAGTTTTAAATATTTATTTTTACTTATGAATTACCTATCATTCATCCGTTTATCGGACGACTAGCAACTGGAGACTCTTAGTTTAAAAGGATGCTAATGATATCAATTTTTCCCTGTATAAGTACCGCACCACGGACCTGAAAAAAAGACGGACATAATCTCGTCTAATCACGAATGAAGCACCCATTTCTTTTGTGTGCGTGCTGTCACGTGGTACATAATGGTGACAGGTGTCGGACCCGCGCCTAGAGCTAGTGCATCTGTGTGAGTGTAGGTCCGTTGTAGAACAAACGAAAATGTTGGACCTTGCATGCTTCACATCTTTTTAGTGTCACATAACGTCCGTCTTTTTTTCAGGTCCGTGTACCGCACAAGTACCTATTTCATCTTTAAATACAGAATGTTACAAAACACACTATCAAACTGAACCATACAAAACTGTTGTACCTATGTAACTACCGACTCGACTAAAATGTATGGGACAGCTGATTTTTTTGGCTTTTTTTCAATTTGATGGTCTTCAGTATTACTAGGGTGTTTTGTTACATCCTGTATAAGTAACCAGGAAAAGGTATTGTCTACATACAAATACCTATTCCAGCTTCCTGAATACTACTTGAAAGATAACAGTTCCAGTATAAATAGATACTTGAAAGCAAACATCTTGTATATAGTTCTTGCTTGAACGTATTGAATTAGCAGTTTATTTTCAACCATGAAGCTAGTATTTATCGTCACAGTTCTTGTAGCGTCGGTTGCAAGTTATGAGCCCATAGGGAGGTTCTATCACAAAAATGTCGGCATTCCCGCTGCTGAAGCTATAAAAGTAAGTTTTACTATGTAGAACTATAGTACCTATTCTGTGGTTTTACTTTGTTTCGTCACTTACACACACACACACCTCCATGCCCACTAAAGTTGCCAGGTGTCCCGATTTGCGCGGGACGTCCCGATTTTCAGGGGGTAGGAGACGCGTCCCGATTTGCACCTGATCGGGACACTAAATGTCCAGATAAATCAAATGCCCCAGGGCGAAATTCGGGAAAAATATCGATTGATATAATCTCTCTGTTTACCTCAATTCGTAGAGCGGAGAAAAGTAGAGGTCGCTTCGTTCGCTCTAATTATCTGTTTTAATACACATAATCCTAAAGAGTTCTGACCACAGCTAAAAGATGTGGTGGTGCTAACATTTTCAAGCATGCGTCGCTCAATCCATAGCTAAGTATTATTATTACTTAGGTTAGGTACTTTGAACATGTTTTGTATTGTACGTAAAAAAAGCTCTGGCTCTAAGCGATTTGTATTAGGAGGAAAAGTCGAGCTCGCTTCGCTCGCTCTACCTTTCTATTTTTGCATGGATAAATCAAAAGATGTCTGACCACAACGCGAAAATATGTGCAAAAAAATTTCGATCTCGCTTCGCTCGCACCGTTATTTTTTAGACGATAAGATTAATTGTCTAAGATTTTCGGTTATGTTAGTGAGTTTGTAAGTTGCAAAACGCAGTAAATTTCAAAATACCTTGTTTTTTGTGTGTCCCGATCTACAACCCTAAATCCCGATTTTTTTTACCTTCTGCCCCGATTTAAAACAAATCGGACCTGGCAACCCTAATGCCCACTAACACAGATTACCTATACTTGAACAATAAGGTGCGTTGGGGTAAGATCGTGAATGGGGTAAGAACGTATAGGTATTTTAAATATGTACCGATTCTTTTTTCTACTCCCTTCCCTTCAGTCCGCATCGGTGATTTCGTCGTGTCGATCGTCTGTTATGGCTACTGTAAGTTTGGACGCTCAAAACAAAATAACGAAGGATGTTTTCTTAACCTTGTGTTCTTAGCCACATGAGTGATTTTAGAGGGTAGTCCGTTTTTCCCCCAACGTCGTCCGATCTTTCCCATGTATTTTAAAATGTATTTCTATACTTTAAACTCAGCAGTCGTTAAGGCCTCCGCACATTGCAGCGATATTATCGAGCTATTTTATCGAGCGATATTATCGACAGCGATATCGCGACACCTTACACACTGCAACGATTCCGCGATTCGCGTCACGCATGCGCCTCACCACTGAATGTAGTCGAAAGAGTTGCGATAATATCGCGGCAGTGTGTGGGACCGAGCGCGTCCCCATCATAGAGGTAGGTATTATACCAGGAATAGAGGAGCATACAGCTGAGAGAGCGAGATGTACCTAGCGGCACCACTGTATAATAGAAAGAGATACGTGACGCTAGGCAATAGGACCGTTTTTTTAGTGTCCAATTCATTTTTACAATTCGGTTTCCGTGAATAATTGCGAATCTAAAGTGAAATCGACGATAATTTTATGAAATATATTGACACTACTTCATTAATTTATCCACTACTTCACGTTAGACTCAGAAATATAGAAAATATTCGAATTTTTGCCTGCGAATAGTCTCCAAAAAACATCCAAAAAAGGTTTCATTTGACAACTCATGTTTGTTGCTCTATTCCTGTAAGGTATAATACCTTTATGGTCCCCATACAAAATGTACTGAGAACAAAATTATCGCAAAATCGCAGCGATATTATCGCTCGATAATATCGAGGCAGTGTGTAGGATCGCGCGCGTCCCCATACAAAATGTACTACTGGAAACAATTATCGCAAAATCGCAGCGATATTATCGCTCGATAAAATCGCTGCAATGAGCGGAGGCCTTAAATCTATGCATAAGCATAAGCATAAGCATATTATGCTCACGACTATATTCCCCGAGAGGGTAGTCAGAGATATTCTGAAATCTATGCAAACATGAAAATATGTTTCTGTTAGGTTGTTTATTGATTATCAGACTCTACTTTATTTATTACGCTAGCTGATGCCTGATATAGATTTTGAGGAAAAAATAAATTGCCAACTTCTTATGAATGCAGCTAAAAACCATCCGAACTTACCCCAACGCACCTTAGGTGTTATTGTTGTTGTTTGTGTAATCTTAACTATTATAAAACCGTAAAATCATGAGGAATAAAAAAGTTGCGGTTCTCTTCATATAAATTCAAATAACACTCGATAGCGCGATTTAAAAACGTGCAGCGCCATCTATTGACAAAATTGTTAGTTTGTTTGTTTGTTCGCGCATCACGCAAAAACTACTGAACCGATTTTGATGAAACTTTTTTTGTTTGATAGCTTATGATCTGACTTAAAATCTGGTATTTAATTTGTGCGAACGAAGTCGCGGGAAAACACTAGTAATACCATATTTCAGCTTTCTAGGACTTCAGGAAGTAACCCTAAGAATTTTGATGATCATCAGTGAGTGAGTGACGAAATACGTATTTTAAAAACTGTTGAGGGGTATTACCATTTACGTACCTACTTAGGGTCAGCGCACACCTAGCGGAGAACCAAGCAGTTTTTATTAATCAATTGATAATGCACACTGACCGATTCTGGAACTTTTGTCCGACAAACGGTTGACCGACATTACTTTGGGCCAAGAAGTTTATGCTTTGGGCCGACATGACCCTTAGTTCTTAGTTATAGCCTGTAAAATACCACTGCAGGGCAAAGGCCTCCTCCCACGAAAAAGGGTGAGAGGGAGCGGGCCATACTCCACCACGCGGGCCCAGTGCGTGTTGGTGAAGGCAAGTTAGTGGTCAACTTGCTGTCAGAGAATTTTCAAGCCGCCAATAGGCCTCTGACCTGGCTTAACGAATAGTTACAATGCCATCTGACGGAACTATCCGAGACCAACTGCTTAACGTGCCTTCTGAAGCACGGAAACGCTCGAGATGAAATACCACTAAACGGTCACCCATCCAAAGACTGACCAGACCTGACGTTGCTTAACTTCGGTGATCGTTTCCAATACCGAAGCTCCACTACGCCAACGAGCGCTTCTTAGTTCTTGAACTTTATTTTTCTTGATTCAAGGCAGCGGAGGAGAAGGGACTGGATACTGGCAGAATAGCTGGAGGATCGTATTCAAAACTTGGTCAACATCCGTATTTTGTGAGTTATTTTTTTCAATAATGTACCTAACTAGGTACCTATTTATCAATAGTCTGGTTACATTGTCAGACGTACTAAAAACTACGAGCTTGCTTCGCTCGATCCAAAGTAACTTCGCAAAAAAGTAATGATCGTGGTGACAGGTGGAACTAAAATTTTTGTATGGTGGTGTTGCCAGTTTATGCGTGATTTTGACGTTCTTGCGTGGAGGCAGCGCCCTCATTTTTTATCACAACTTTTTTGCCAAGCTGTACTTAGGTTACTTTGTACATGTTTTGTCCTCAAAACTCTAGCTCCAACCGATTCGTATTGGGGAGAAAAATCGCCTTTTACTTCTATTTTTGCATGGATAAACCAAAAAGTGTCTGACCACAATCCGAACAGTTGTGCTAAAAATTACGAGCTCCCTTTGCCTAACAGGGTGTAAGTGACAGCCTAGCAAATAAGCCTGGCTCCATAGTGAAAGTTGTTCAGTTTGACAGTCTGAGTTCACCGTTTCAGTATTTGCTAGGCTGTCACTTACACCCTGCATTATACGTCCGTGATGCGGACCAAACTGTTGATTCTGTCAGAGCTTCTACAAACGTACCTAACGAAAGTTTCCTTCCGCAGGCAGGTCTCCTCCTATACCTGAACAACGGCAAAACCTCCGTTTGTGGCGCCACACTTCTGAGTAACACTAGAGTACTTACGTCCGCTGCTTGCGTCGATGATGGAATGTACTGGGTAATTATACGAACGCCTAGATCCTCTTGAGAGTTAAGAGGGTACCAAGCCTCCAGTACAGCCCTCAATTGTATAATTACGATTGAGAGCAGCACCAGAGGCTCAGGCCCCTAAGTCAGTAAGTCCATTATTGCACGGTGTTTATCACCCTAGCTGCGTTCGGGCGCTAACTTCACACAAGTACAATAATGGACTACTTAAGTTGCACATATCGTATTTTACTATTGCAATGCTTTTCCTGTGCAGGTAGATCAAATAGAAGTGGTGTTAGGCTCAATCAAGCTCTTCGGCCCTGCCACCAGGGTGCTGGTTTCCAGTGTCGTCGTTCACCCCGGTTACGATTCCAAGAAAATTGCAAATAACCTAGCCAAGCTTACTATACCCTGGGTTACCTTTACTGGTAAGTTCTTAGTTACAGAGCGTTGATAGCCCATATGGAAGAGAGCTACCAATTCAAACACGAGGTGGCGGTTCAATTCCTGCCTACCACCACAAATTACTTAGTTACCACAGATTACCTCGGCAATTCTCAGAGCAGTTTATTTTGCTTGTCTTGGCTTATAAGACATTCGAATGTTTGATATTTTTAAATATTAATTAAGTAAGAGGTTCATAGTTTTCCTGGAACTACGTACTACCACAGTAAGTGGTTAAATAATTATTTTTATATTGTTGTTCTAAAATTAGCTTTATACGTTGAAATCTACGTATGTGCGTTGGTTCCGGCTTCTATCTCTGGTGGTAGTAGACGTGACAAAACCACGTCAGAGGCCGTAAAGGTGGTGTGAAAAAACTCTGACACTGCAGGGATTGCTGTCCACACGATAAGAAGAAAAACTTACCTATAGTTACTTACTTTTTTGGGGACAGTCCCGGGGATAAATCCCGCCTCAACCTATTTGACGATTAGAGCCTTAGGACCCTAAAATCATGGATCTAAATCATAAAGGATAGCACTCCTCCTTACAAGCATTGATACTACGAACAAACATTGATACAAGAAAATTTGACGTTCGTCTCCGTCGTCGATATTTCCAATTTTACGTGCGTCCGTTTCTATTCCAATGACGTCACAATTACATGAACGACAATTGAGTGACGTCATGCCTAGACATACATTAGAAAGGGACAAAGTTAACGTCACTAAAAACCACTACGGAGAAGAACGATCATTACCGACCATCAAGGAGTATTATCATGTTTTCCCTCTTGTTAGGCAGTCTGTGCTCCACTATAGAGGATTCCAAACTTCTTGCCTAAAATACAGACCATTGTTAATGTAGAAATTGAAAATCATTGAAATCTACGTATGTGCGGTTGGTCCCGGCTTCTATCTCTGGTGGTAGTAGACGTGACAAAACCACGTCAGAGGCCGTAAGGTGGTGTGAAAAAACTCTGACACTGCAGGGATTGCTGTCCACACGACAAGAAAAAAAAAATGAAGAAATACTTACATATACTTACTTACTTTTCTGGGGATAGTCCCGCCCGGGGATAAATCCCGCCTCAACCTATTTGACGATTAGAGCCTTAGGACCCTAAAATACAGACCATATTGTTAATTAAACTTACAGATAACATCAAACCAATAAACTTGCCTTCTGGAGCTGAATTGGACAAAACATACGCTGGGGCAACGGCTCGCGCAGTTGGCTTTGGGAAAACTTCTGATTGTAAGTACTCTGGGTATCACTTAGTGTACGGGACCGGGTGCTGGATTGTTGAAGAAAATAAAAACACTTCTTGTTTCTATCCGTCCGAGGAAAACATAGTTACCATGATCAAATCAATGATCTTTTCCGAAAGGGACAAGTGCGTAGCACCCTCAATCGACGGAAGTGCATGAAGAGATGTATGAATGTGAATGAGGCTAAAGAGGTGTGTCAGAGTCGTAGCGTGTGGCGGTCCGTGGTCTCTGCATACCCCCATGGGAAAATGGCGTGAGCTTATGTATGTATGTATGTTTCTATTTTTGATGCCACCAAATTATACCAAAAACTACCAAAAGAATCATGCTTTGTAGTAGGCATTTAACTAGCAACGGCATTATACTTTGTAGACATTAAACAACATAGGCATTTTGCTTCGTAGACATTAAAACTTCATTGGCATCCTGTGCTTTTAGACATTGACTTTAGGCATTTTGCTTCATAGGCATGGTGCATTTTAGATATTTCGCTCAAAAGGGCCTTTTTTTTCTTGTTCGGTAGTGATCGGAGCTCTTGTTGTTTTCTGTTCGGAGTCTTGATTTAGAATGCGATTAGTTCGTGTCGTACTCCGCTTCTTTCGCTTCTTATCTGCCCCGCTAGGGTATCTCAACTCCGGGTGCGTTCCGCGAGTCGCGAGTCCCGCTTGCACCAATCGTGTGCCGGCGGGGCGCGCGTGCGTGTGAGTGAGACAACCTGAGCCGGAGCGAGAGAGTGCTACACGATCAGTCCCGAAATGAAACTAGTAATCATACTTATGCTAATGTCATGTACAAAACACAATAAAATATAAAATACAATGCCAAGGTAAATGCTTACGACTAACTTATGTCTACAAATCTATAAGTACAATATTAATAACTGTCGCGAACACTTAGTGTAGTGACACACCGGCGGAACGTTCCGCGCCGAACGAATATGTAGGATCTTGCATGCTTCATGCTTCACATCTTTTAAGTGTCACATTATGTCCCTCTTTTTTTCAAGTTCGTGATAAGTGCATTGTAAAATATTATATAAGAACTTACCTATTGTATACACGGCGACAGGTCCGGTTACCCTGTTTGGACTTTGAACTATTAGAAGTTGAACGCTGCGAATCGTGCGAGAGGGTGCGGCGTTTGTTGTTGTTGCTGCGCCCGCGCCGGCAGCCGCGTCTATGCAGGCTCCTTGTTGCACTATTTTGTGTTTTGTACGTAGTGTAGTTATGGGTATATAGGGTGCGTAACATGTGTCGCCGTGTTTACACTTAGGGCCTGTTTCACCACTTTTGGATAAGTTCTTGTTAGCTTATCCGACAGCTCATTAGACATATTTTGTATGAAGAATATGTCAAATGAGCTGTCTGATAAGCTAACAAGAACTTATTCGGAAGTGGTGAAACAGGCCCTTAGTATGCAAAATAAATATTTGATTGATTTGATTGATTGATTTCCCCTACCTATTTATAACAAAAACCTTTCTTTTCTACAGGGTTTGGAAGTATATCAACAACCCAAGTATTAAGACACGTGGACTTAACAGTGATCACGAATTCCGAATGTGGTAGTTGGTATGATGACATCACTGGAGGAGATATCTGTACACGCGGACACTGGTTTGTCAACGTTTGTGGTGGAGATTTTGGCGGGCCGCTGTCGATTCGGGACTCCGCCGGGCAGGACGTCTTGGTAAGTTTTAGGAAACCATTCGGGGACGTCCACGAAAAAAGAGTCCAGTCGTCGGCATTTTAAGTGCGTTCACACACGATGACGCATTGACGGAGCGGCAGATTAAAAATGACTATTGTTATGTTCGCTTTTTGTGGCATAGAATGTCACTTTTTTGAGCAAGTGGTACGAAAATGTTATTTAAGACGCGAAATCTAGATGTGTTCTACGACAAAGTTTTGTATGAAATTGACAACTCTGCAACCACCTTAAACGTACGCTGCTGGACAAAGGCTCGCCAAGGTTCGCCACAACAACCGATCCTTCCCTGCCCTCATCCAACGGGTTCCCGACCCTTCACCAGGTCGTCGGCCCACCTTGTATATTATGCTCACTGCCTTTCCGGTTGCGTATCATTACTGGCAGTAGACATAGACAAAGACTTTCGTCTTGTCAGACACTGTGGTCTTTTGGACGAGAAGATATGGCGTATTGTGGCAATGGGCTTCGCACATTGGTCGCAGAACCACTGCCGATAGGAAGAGTTTTCGAGTGGCGACCGCGTACCGCAAAGTGCAGCGTGGGCTACAACAACCGGATGATTGATCTGAATTCTGGTCAAACGCTTTTCCGCCTATTCGAGATTCTACACAATTATGGATTCCGTACAACTGCCATTGAACACATTCTCTATCCATTCCACGCAGTCTTGACACAAACGCGTTTCTTCCTACTTGCGATTCAACACAATTTAATTACATAAACAACTCGAACAACTCAAATAACGTACAAAACTCGAACAAAATGGACAACTTGTTCAACTCGGACAACATAAACAACTCTAATTTGGTCACTTCATGCGGTCCGAGCTGACCAAGTTGTTCGAGTTGACCAAGTTATTCGAGTTGTTCGTGTTGACAGAGCTGACCATGTTGTTCGAGTTGACCAAGTTATCCGAGTTGTTCGTGCTGTCCGAGTTGACCATGTTGTTCGAGTTGGCCAAGTTACCAAGTTCGAGTTTCCCACGTTTTTTGAGTTGTTCATGTTGTTCGAGTTGTTTATGCAATTAAATTGTGTTGAATCGCAAGTAGGAAGATACTCGTTTGTGTCAAATTGAAGACTGCGTGGAATAGATTATGTGTTCAATGGCAGTTGTGCGGAATCCATTATATTGTGTAGAAAATCTCGAACAGTCGAACAGGCGGAAAAGCGTTTGACCTGGAGAAGGTGGCGTCAAGCACGTATCCAGGGGGGGGGATAGGTGGGATTTATCCCCCCCCCCCCCCCCCCCCCCGAAATCCTAATATTTGTATGGAACAGTGATCACACCTATAGCTACCTTTTTCGTAATTTGTCATTGAAAATCCCCCCCCGAAATAGAATGTCCCCTCCCGAACCCAAAGTCTGGATACGTGCTTGGGTGGCGTGTTGGCGTGAGCCCGTTGGGTGACGAACGGACAGACCTATGTTCAGCAGCGGACGTCTATCGACCTCAGAATACAGAATAAACCAGAAACCGTCAACGCGCTTGAAACTGAGGCAATCACAACAACTCCAAATTGGAGTGGCTCGATATCTAGTCAGTCAGTCGATGGCCGACGCGCGCATCGGTAATTACTGAATAAAATCCTAATTAAATATATAAATTAATCCTATCTATTAAATAGATTAGGATTTTTTTTTGAGTAATTAATTAAGACGTAATGGTAGGTGGAAATACCTCGGAGGCATCTTTTATTTTTCATTTTTCGACTAGATTTATACAAATTACCGAAACCAAAGTCATACCTCAGTATTCTTGGATAATATAAATTAATTAAATTAAAAATAAATAAATAAAATAATTAATTTATCTAGTGAAATCATGAATTGAATACACGATTGGAATTACTTCACTCGATAGAAAATCGTCACGATCGCGTTTCTCATAGAAAATATTCGTCGGAACCTATGGCCCCTTAAGGGTATATTATTCGGAGCGCGCTCCATACAACTACCTCGAACATAGATATATTAAGAGGAGTCCGTCAGGGCTGTATTCTCTCTCCGCTTCTATTTAACATATATGCAGAAGAAATATTCTCAGAGGCACTAGAAGACGCGGAACAGGGAATAGTTATAAACGGTCAGCCCTTAAATAACATCAGATATGCAGATGACACCATCCTGTTAGCATCTACTCTGAACGATCTACAGTACCTACTAAATCGTGTGACGACTGTCAGTGCAGAATATGGTCTCAACATAAATATAAAGAAGACTAAATTCATGATGGTTGGCCGCCCGCAAGTAAATAGTAGTATTGCACTCTGCGTTCAAAATCAGCCACTGGAAAGGGTTCACTCTTACAAGTACCTCGGTTGCCGTGTGACTGATCAAGAAGACCACAGCGTTGAGATTAGGTGTCGCATAGAGCAGGCGCGGAATGCATTTTTGAAAATGAACCAATTAATGTAACCGCTCTCTCAAGATCTCCACCCGTGTTCGTCTTGTAAGGTGTTACGTATTCTCCATCCTCCTGTACGGTGTTGAATCCTGGACACTCACTCAAACCATGTGCAAACGACTTGAGGCTTTTGAGATGTGGGTATACAGGAGGATGTTGAAGATATCATGGACGGACAGAATTAGCAACGAGGTGGTCTTGCAGAGGATGAATAAGACAGTAGAAATTCTAAAAACTATTAAAACCCGGAAATTACAGTACCTCGGTCACATTATGAGAAGTGATAAATACCAACTTCTCCAGATTATTCTGCAGGGGAAAATTTTGGGAAGACGAATGCCTGGTAGAAGAAGGACGTCCTGGCTTAAAAACCTGTGTGAATGGTTCGATATGAACTCCACCTCACTGTTCAGGGCTGCAGTCTCCAGGGTCCGAATAGCCCTAATGATAGCCAACCTCCGATAGGAGATGGCACCACAAGAAGAAGAAGACTAATCAATTAAAGTCAATGAAATTTTGCAGAAACAATCTAAAAACAAATTTCTATGCTCGCATGGAGTCAGATTTTCGTTAAAATTTATCTTTTTCAAGTTACAGTGCCTCAAAGATTTCCATACAAATCTTAAATTAATCCTAGCATTGAAACTGTATATTTTAACGAAAATCGGACTCTATAGAAGCATAGAGATTTGTTTCTAAATTGTTTCTGCAAAATTTCATTGAATTGAATTGGTTAGTTTTGAAAATATCACCATAGTACGTTTGTATGCAGCGCGCATTTTCGCTCTCGGAATAATAGAGCGGGCGGGGCGGTGTTGTGACATTGTTTTGGACACAGCGCGCTGCGTACAAATGTAATGGAACACTTTACTCCTTCTGGTTTATTCTGTATTCTGAGCTATCGACTTAACATGATTGGTTTTCGTTTCAGATCGGCGTAATATCATTTAGGTCAGCTCTAGGGTGCGAATGGGGACGGCCAAGCGGTTACACGCGCGTCTCCGCTTTCATCGATTGGATCCTTTTCTAAATCTAAAATGAACTGTAAAAAACACACTAACTAGGTAATACTTAAGGGGGTGCATCGGACCATGTAACAGAGCAACTTTCACTATGGAGCCAACTTCGAAATCGCGAAAAGAAAATCAGCTGTCCCATACATTTTCGTCGAATCGGTACTGCGGTTTTGTATGGGACAGCTGTTTTTTCCGTACCTACCTATTCAATGTTGGCTCCATAGTGAAAGTTGTTCACTTTCATGGTCTGAAGCACCCCTTTAAGTATTGCTAGGGTGTTTTGTTACACCCTGTGTGTGTGTTCTCTTAAATATTCCGTGACCCTGTTTAATGTCGTTGAAATAAAACAGATTTTCATTGCATGTGTTTTACTATTTTTTAGGCACGATGAAAGAAAGAAAGAGAGGAGTCACGTTGCGGGGTTTGCCTCGAACACTTGTCTCTCGCGTGGTGTTCGCGCGGTTCGCGTCTCAGCCTGCCACGAGGCTCCTAAATCCTTCTCAGTTGTTCTTACTCAAAAACAATCCTCGAGATTGGATAGACACTCCCTCAAATAACTTGACACTGGCGAAATCTAACAAGGAAACGCCATTAATTAAGAATAGAATAGAATAGAAGAAAGAAAGAAAGAAAGAAATACATAGTTATTTGTTATGCTAGGCTGCAAAGTTGCTTTTTGGCGCGAGTACTTTTATTGAAACCTGAGCAAGCGAAGGATTCTAGGATTGAACCACGAGCGAAGCGAGTGGTTCAAATAATAGAATCCTGAGCGTTTAGCGAAGGTTTCAAAGGTACGAGACGCAGAATAACTTTGCAGCCGAGCGAAACACACAATTTTTCACCTCACAACAGCGAGGAAAAAAAGTGAATTGCTAAAAAGAACATTTCAAAAAGTTTTTATTTTCGTGCTGGCCAGTGTCATGAAATAGTTATTAAGCATTTTCAGTGCATTGGCGGTATACAAAAATATTGAATAGACAAATTCGAATTTCAAAAACTCTTTGCACGCTAGCGGATAAAATACACTTTTGCACTCAGATTTCGAACGATAAACAGAATCTTTCCGAGCTTGTGAGGTGAAAAATTATTTATTTGGATCTCCGACACACATTCAATCTTTTACATGACCAGAGAGATACATTTTTGTAAAATATTAAACACAGAATAATAACAAAAGAGATTGTTTGTGCGCCGCAGTGACAAAAAGGTCCCAACTCAGCAAATGCTCGGCTCGGAAGCCGAACTCTGAATTTGAATCTGAATCTGAATTCGATGACGTATTGACGGAGCGGCAGACGTCAGTCCGTCATTTGTGAAGCAAGGAGTTGTATGAAACCGCACGTAGAGCACACACGCGGTGACGCATTGACGCACAGTGTGTGCTTCTATGGACGTCTGCCGCTCCATCAATGCGTCAGTCATCGTGTGTGAACGCACTTAAATGGAATGGATAGACAAATAATTTATTAAGCTAAAGTTAATCATTATAACGGGTTCTTACCGCGTTTTTATTTATTTTGTCATCCCGTGATCATGGCAGTTGTAACACTGCCGAAATATCGGGAACTCAAAAATAAATAAAAACGCGGTAAGAACCCGTTATAATGATTAACTTTAGCTTAATTAATAACCGCGTAACTCTCAAAAAAAAAAAAAAATTTTTTTGGCTCGTCTTGGCAGATTTAGTTGTTTATAGTCTGGCCTGTATCCAGGACACGAAGGAGGTGACCCTGGCGAAGGCTGCGGGGAATCCGTGCTGGCAGCCGTGTGCTGAGCCGAAAGACGTGATACCAATCTGGAAAAAAAAAAACATTAAAAAAATATATCGTAAAAAGTGCAAGTCGAAGAAATAATGGATGATTTCCCTTATTCTGAACAGCCGTGCAAATAGCCGATGCTATGACGTGACTATTTCAGATACCTCATTAATCTGGTCAATCATAAGCTGTCAATGACGTACCAGAACATCTTGCCCCCCGCTAGCTGTCACCAGCGGTCCACCGGAATCACTAGGGCACTGTTCTGTCCAGCAGACAGCCGTGCAAATAGCCGATGCTATGACGTGACCATTTCAGATACCTCATTAATCTGGTCAATCATAAGCTGTCAATGACGTACCAGAACATCTTGCCCCACGCTAGCTGTCACCAGCGGTCCACCGGAATCACTAGGGCACTGTTCTGTCCAGCAGACAGCCGTGCAAATAGTCGATGCTATGACGTGACTATTCCAGATGCATCATTTATCTGGTCAACCATAAGCTGTCAATGACGTACCAGAACATCTTGGCCCCCGCTAGCTGTCACCAGCGGTCCACCGGAGTCACCAGGACATGTGTTCTGTCCTCCAGACCCAGCCGTGCAAAGAGTCGATGCTATGACGTTTCCACCGAAGAACCAAGTGCATACGGAGTTTGTTATCACTTGGAGAGAGACGTGCTGGAGCGACTGTTGTTGGGTTATTGAGTTATCTGTGAATAATGTTAAAAATGTTATGTGACAAATGTCATAATCGTCATCATCTCAGGCGATGCACGTCCACTGCTGGACATAGGCCTCCCCCAAGAATCGCTACGACCGGTCCTGCGCTGCCCTCATCCAACGGGTTTTGGCCACCTTCACCAGGTCGTCAAGTCCAAGGTGGACTTGGGAGCTGCTTGTGGGAGCTGCCTACCCATTCATAGATGCCGTTATTGCTATTAAATAATGGCTACTAGTTAGGTACCTAGAATAATTATTATCTTTTTAAATAAAAATAGAATGATGAAAGAGGACTACAATTTTCAACCATAAAAGTTAGTACTTAAGACTAACTTACTTAGTGCGTTCACACACGATGACGCACTGACGGAGCAGCAAACGTCAGTCCGTCATTTGTGAAGCAAGGAGTTGTATGAAAACACACGTAGAAGCACACACGGTGACGCATTGACGCACCGGGTGTGGTTCTATGGACTGACATCTGCCGCTCCGTCAGTGCGTCATCGTGTGTGAACGCACTTACTTTTAACTTAAATTTTTTTTTTCAAACAGAAAATGTTGCCAAAACGTCTATAATTAAATATCATTGTTCTCAAAACTGCCCGGTCTGATTTTAATGCTCCTTTGCACAAGGGTATAGTTGAGGTATCTCAATACAAACACCAAAACCATATCGCTATTGGCTCTTAGTCCTTTTCCCATACAAACTTGCCCAGTCTCCTTTATCCTAAAACAAAAGAACTTACTGTCTCCAGTGCGTCCGAAGCCAGCTGCCCTGGCCCATGTGCCTGCGAAGTTATCATTCATCTGGCCACCAGATGGCAGTGCTATGCTTCTTATGTTATCTGAAAACATAAAACACAAAAATGTACGTACAGCTTAGGGGTCGTTCACATATAACGCATAATTCTCAAGATTTTGCCCCCTCTCCCCCCATGTAACGGTACCGTACCGCTGCAATGATACTCGTACTGTAGCTAGAAGTTTCAGCCACTTCTTTCCCTATAGTTGCTTTTGGTTTCCATTTGCCGACTTGATTAACAACGTCATCAAATTAACGTCACTAAAATTACTTAATTTGCATAGAAACTCAAATGAAATGTATTACAAAACTTAAATGGAAAAAACCGCCAGAAACCGCCAAATATTTAATTCCCGCTAAAGCCTTTTGTTTTCGCGCGAGATGATCACAAAATCCACCAGTTCTAGCGGGAAACGCGCTAAAACGGCAACACTGCCCTACATTCCGTTACGTAACGGGAGCTTTGTAAAAACATTAAGGAATTATAACTCAGTCTTTATTATAGAAATAAAAAAGTTTAATGTTACATTGCCAATAGACAAAACTGGTACTATTGAATGATTCAATCTAAATCTCGTCGTGAATTTTTTTACAAAAGGAAGTGAACCAAAACAGCGCTAGATCGATCTAGCTATGAAAGCGGTATAAAGGTGAAAAAATTCGTTACGTAACGCAAACCTTAAACCCCTCCCATCCCCCACGTAACGGGACCGTAACGCCTTCCATACTCTGGTAAAGTAAAGGTTGCCCACTTCTGGCAAGGTACTATATTTAACGATTTTGTTCAAAATTTTAAGTCGACACGATAAGAAGAAGAAGCGAATTTGGTCAATGGTTCTGTACATAAGTCACCACATAGGTACTCTCCCACAAAATATTAATTATAAGTACTTACCTATTGATTTCCTTTTCCCCGAGTCTCGGGAGAAAATGGACTGGTAAATTTTCAAAGTTGGTAACAATACGGGTACTAAAGTAAAAAATATCCTCAAAACAACTTACTATTAAAACCAACAGAAGAAATCCTAACAACAGCCACGTCGTTATTCAAATTACTAGGTCTGTAGCTTCCATGCATTTGCACATCATTGGTTCTAACCCTAGTGCCTCCACTGAATAGAGTCGTAGACCCTAGTACCACTTCGAACTGTGACGCCTGGTGAGTGCCATCCCACCAGCAGTGAGCAGCCGTGACGAGCCTGGTGTTGGTGAGAAGTGATGAACCGCATACTGACGTTAATCCGGTTGTGAGGGAGATTATAAGACCGCCCTAAAACACATTTAAAATACCGTAAGCATATATACTCACGACTATATTCCCCGAGGGGAGTCAGTAGAGTTGCCAGGTGTCCCGATTTGCGCGGGACGTCCCGATTTTCAGGGGGTAGGGGACGCGTCCCGATTTGCACCTGATCGGGACACTAAATGTCCCGATAAATCAACTGCCCCAGGCGACACTTTAATACGGGCGGCAAATTCGGGAAAAATATCGATTGATATACCTCTCTGTTTATCTCAATTCGTAGAGCGGAGAAAAGTAGAGCACGCTTCGCTCGCTCTAATTATCTGTTTTAATGACTGTGGCTATACACATAATCCTAAAGAGTTCTGACCACAAGTAAAAGATGTGGTGGTGCTAACATTTTCGAGCATGCGTCGCTCAATCCATAGCTATTACTTAGGTTACTTTGAACATGTTTTGTAAGTAAAAAGCTGTGGCTCTAACCGATTTGTATTAAGAGGAAAAGTCGAGCTCGCTTCGCTCGCTCTACGTTTCTATTTTTGCATGGTTAAATCAAAAGATGTGTAAAAAAATTTCGAGCTCGCTTTGCTCGCACCATTATTTTTAAGACAATTAAGATTAATTATCTAAGATTTTCGGTTATGTTAGTGAGTTGGTTTTTGTTGGTTTATTGTTATGAATGTAAGTGCGTGCTTGAATTAAAATAATAGAATAAGAATATTTTAAAACGCTATTTTTTTTGTGTGTCCCGATCTACAACCCTAAATCCCGATTTTTTTTACCTTCTGCCCCGATTAAAAACAAATCGGACCTGGCAACCCTAGGAGTCAGTGATATTCTGAGAACTCGGAACATCCTCGTTTCACTAATAGTACTGAAGATCTGTCCAGTGTGACGGAAAGTGAGCCCGTCGCCACTTGTAGGTAATGAACAGTTTTTCTCACGATGTTTTCCTTCACCGAAAAGTGGTGTTACAAATCGTACATAAATTCCGAAAAACTCATTGATACGAGTCTGTCTGGATCTCGAACCATCGCCTCCTGCACGGCAGGTAAGATTACTCGCTACTGGACCACCACGGCTTAAAATAGGGATGAAAAATTACTGTAATGTGTATTTTTTGACAGCTCTTGCTACAACCGAGTAAATATAAACCAAGAAAATGATTTTGCTCCTTCCAGATTTCAGGTGGGAAAATCTCGAGCTCGCTTCGCTCGCTCCTAGCTATGATTGTATTACAAGGATCTAGATGCATTGCAGTGAAATATCAAGCTCACTATCTTCGTTCGCTCTAAAATTAAGTGAAATCTCGAGCTCACTTCGCTCGCTCTAAATTTGGATTGTGTATGTTTTCATTAACAAGCAAAATCTCTTGCTCGTTCCAGATTTTAGGTCGTCTTATGCCCGCTTCGCTCGCTCCAGGTTATAGATTTTATTGCAATCAGAGCCTGCCCCCCCTGGGAAAAAATCATTTCTACGCCTATATGGCGCTTTCCAGTAGGTACGCGGTCGCCACTCGAGAACTATTCGGCCCCTTCGGCCATCGGTTCTGTGAGCAAGTGTCCCGCCCATTCTACGTTGCAAATATTGCTGGCATATTTGATTTGATTCTGCTCGTCCATATAATTGTCCACGGGTTTCGTGTAGGTGAACTCATTGAGGTCACGCACACACCGCCACCCCTTGTAGTATCTCTATGGTGGCACGTTTGAATTAAACTCTTTCTCTGTGGCGTATTTACTCATATACTTTTTATACGTTCTCAAAAACTTACCAAATAAGGATATTGTCCCAAACTCGCTGCTGATCCTCCCAAAATTCGTGAACCATTAAAATCCAGTGTCTCCTCTGCGACTTTAATCGCTGACGCTTCCTTTATGCCTACATTTTGGTGATAATTCAACGATATTGGAACCTCAGCCACCGATACGCCTATACCGAAAATTACGCACAAAAGTAATTTCATCTTATGAGTTAAAAACTTTGGTATCCAACTGCGAAGACCGTTTTTTTCGGGATTGAAAATGTTAAATTGATTAATGATTTAATACGGATTGACGGAGTAGAGATAGCAAATGATTAATTGGTGTTTGTTATCTTTGAAAACGTCGTTTTGATACGTGGTTTAGTGGTTTTTATATCTTATTCTAACATAGGTTTATACTTATAGGTACTTACCTACTGTACTGAAGACAGAAACATGTTTGGTATTCTACTTTACCCTACCTACTTAGGGAGTCACGTTGCAGGGTTTGCCTCGAACACTTGTCTCTCGCGTGGTGTTCGCGCGGCTCGCGTCTCAGCCTGCCACGAGGCTCTAAAATCCTTCTCAGTTGTTCTTACTCAAAAACAATCCTCGAGATTGGATAGACACTCCCTTAAACTACTTGACACTGGCGAAATCTAACAAGGAAACGCCATTAAATAAAAATAGAATAGAATATAATACCTACTTAGGAATATCCTAAGTTTACCCTAACACACACGAAATCCTCTAGGACCTAGAGAATTTTTCCAAAATCTGCCTAAGTATATAATTACGTCCCACTGCAGGGCACAGGCCTGCCCTCTAGGAGGGTGTTTGGGCGTTAGTCCACCACGCGTGCCCAATGCGGTTTGGTAGACTTCACATACGCATCGGAATTTCTTCTTCTGCTTATACAGGTTTCTTCACGATGTTTTCCTCAAGAACATTATATAAATTTTTGGTTTTCCTTCACCGTTTTAGAACAGTCGGTAACACGTAGTTACATAAGTAAGAAAAACTCATTGGTACTAATGACGTGGCAAGTCGTCCGTGACGGATTCGAACCCGGACCTCATGATTGAGAGTCCATACCTCTCCGCAACGCGCCACCGAGCTCCAGCGAGCAGAAACGCTCATTAGAGTGAATCCTCCATTAAATCTTTTGCTATCACTTTTTGTCTTGTTGACGTAGTAAAAGCTAGCAAGAGATATAATGGAGGATTAACTCTAAGGGTAGAACTACATCAGCATAGCTAGCATGCCGCAGTGATACAGCGCTATCACACCTTCGCTCTCTTTCTATTCGCGTGCGAACAAACGAGATAAAAGACGTGATACAGCCGTATCACGTGTTGCATGCTACCAGTGCAGGATGCACGGCATCGCATTTTTCCGTCGCTCCATCCTTTTCTGTCACCGTCATTTGCTAGAGCATATAGGATAGACGGAACGGAACAGCACGCCGCGTGCGATCGGGTGAGTGAGTGCGAGATCCTGAGTGACAGAAAAGGATGGAGCGACGGAAAAATGCGATGCTGTGCTTCCTGAGGGTAGTAGTTTAACCCTAATGAGCGTTATACAGGCTGTTAGGGTAAACAGTAGGGATTTTGCCTATGTTTTCTAGGAGATGGCACTACAGCTTGAAATAAAAAAAAAATTAGAAGTTTTTAAGACACTTTATTGTTCGTTACTTTAACGCATTCCAAAATGAGCGTGCATGACGTTTTTCTCATTTTCTCGGGCGTGGCATCTAGCTAGCCCTCAACAAAAACTACAATAGGCCTCGCTTGCCACCCCCGAGAAAACGATAAAAATCGTGATATGCCTACACACGGCGACACATCATGTTACGCAGCCTATATACCCATAACGCCCATAACTACACTACGTACAAAACACAAAATAGTGCGGTAGAGAGCCTGCATAGACGCGGCTGCCGACAACATACCGCACCCTCGCACGATTCGCAGCGTTCAACTTCTAAAGTTCAAAGTCCAAACAGTCCCAGCTGTCGCCGTGTGTACCCACGTATACCAAAAAAAAAGAGCGCGCATCACGATTTTTCTCTTTTTGTCGTGGGCGGCATGCTACCGGTGCAGCACGGATAGCATGCCGCCCACGACAAAAAGAGAAAAATCGCCCTCAACAAAAACTAGAATAGGCCTCTCATGCCACCCCCGAGAAAACGATAAAAATCGTGATATGCCTACACACGGCTACACATCATGTTACGCAGCCTATATACCCATAACTACACTACGTACAAAACACAAAATAGTGCGGTAGAGAGCCTGCATAGACGCGGCTGCCGACAACATACCGCACCCTCGCACGATTCGCAGCGTTCAACTTCTAAGGTTCAAAGTCCAAACAGTCCAAGCTGTCGCCGTGTGTACCCACGTATACCAAAAAAAAAGAGCGCGCATCACGATTTTTCTCTTTTTGTCGTGGGCGGCATGCTACCGGTGCAGCACGGATAGCATGCCACCCACGACAAAGCGTTTAAGGGTTGAGAACTTGAGACACAGTACCGACAGCGACCGTCGGGACTGGGGCGGGCCCATACAAAAATGTCATTTAGTATGGGCCTGAACTTTTTAGGTAAGAATGCGGGTAAGTATTTAGTTCCCATAATGTTCTGTGATTCTGTGTAACATGACGTCATCAAATGATATGTATTTTCTCGTTTTCTTCCCTAGAACTACATACTTGATTCATTGAAAAATTAGGGTTGAACCTCATATAGCACCGCATCGCATTTTTCCGTCGCTCCATCCTTTTCTGTCACTCAGGAACGTCATTTGCTAGAGCATATAAGATAGACGGAACGCGATCGCGCGCGATAGCACGGCCGCGTATAGGAGAGTCTCTCCGGTCGCATCTTATATGCTCTAGCAAATGACGTTCCTGAGTGACAGAAAAGGATGGAGCGACGGAAAAATGCGATGCGGTGCTGTGTGATGTAGTTTAACATTACCATTTTCTCTTTTTTTTTGGGTTGTCTGATGACATCATGTTTCATAGAATAAATAGAAACTAGGTACCCAAGTATGTATCAGCATGGGTAGCTTGCCACCGTGATAAAGCACTATCACACCTTCGCTCTCTTTCTATTTGCACGCGAACGAATGAGATAAAAGACGTGATACAGCCGTATCACGGGTAGCATGCTACGGCTTTATTCAACCACAGTTAAACAGGCTCAACAAAAATGAGATTCAAAAATCATTCTAACTTTAATAACATACAAACTATAATCTTTTCTTAGACCGTAATGTCATTCTATGGACAGGTACATTTTTCAGTCTTTCACTCTTCTTCGTTGCTTTCTTCTTTGATTTAGTACTTATTACTTTCGTTTTTCTTCTCGTCGAACTGGACGGACCAGCTATTTCGTTAACTTTACTTTTTTTTGTTTTCACATCAGCCTTTTCCGTTACTTTAGCCTTTTTTCTCGTTATTTTGACGTCCTTTTGTTTTCTTTTAACGGGTTCCTTTTTGTTTTCGTGAACAAACTCCATTAAATACAACTTATCTCCTATCAGAACTATAATTTTGTGTCCGTTACATGTTTCAACGACTTCAAATTGCTGTATTTCCTTATAAATCCAGTCCGTTTTAAATAACTTCGTTATGTCAACGGTTTTGATTGGTTTCATGTTGTACATTATTAATTCTGAATATGGACTGTACGGATTGTAATAAATATGAATAGTTCCTCGCGACGTGCCGAGTAAAATAACTTTTCCGTGTTTATAAATCGTTGCGTTCTTATATTTTGTTATATGAAGATGTTCTTCCCCGAACGCCGCTATTAACCATTGGTATATCGCTAAAGAACTCCAATCGAACCCGTAATATTTAAGTTCGTATATAACATCACAGTAGCCGTCAATCATTGACGCAGTCTCAAAATCTTTATCCTTGTAAAGATAAATGTTGCCTTCGTCCGTTAAAATATTTATTTGTTTATCGTTAACGTAGTGGAACGCGACGATGTGCTCTTCGAAGTCTTCTAGGTCTTCAGTCGTTATCGTTACTCGACCATCTTTTTCTTCGATACGGGATACCGTAATCATGTCTGTTTCCGTTTTGAAATAAACTTCGGTGTCAAATAGGGTGAATTCGCCAAAGCGGCCTGAGGTGTAACGAGGTAGTTTGCCAACGAAGTGTCTTTCTTTCGTTGCTTTTGGTATGACGCAGAGTCTACCGTCGCGGTGCTCCAGAACGATCAGCTGATTATTCTCATCGTATTTACCGAAGAGGAAATTAAAATTTTCCTGTCCGCATTTCTCCATAGTATCCAAATCATAGTATATTATTGTATCGCTATACCCACAAATACTGCTAACTATATCTCCACTATAATTTTGTAGTACGGCAACGATGCTATTTTTTAGTACCTTCAAATGGTTAGTATCATAAATGGGTAGGTTTTTTAACGTCATGGTGGCCGTTGGTAACTTCGCCCATAGCTTCAGAGACTTGTAAAGTTCCCGCCATGATATTCTAGCTTTTTCGTGAGCAGATTGGGAGATTTCGAAATCGTTTTGGCAGAATTTCCGCCATATATCATCTGGTAGGTTATCGATAACGGCCTTCCAACGACGGCAGACGCCCCGGCAGTTCACTATGTCGTCACCAGTTAAATTATTGAAGATATTCAACAAAATCTCTGTTGGTTGAACCTCGGCCATTTTTTCAAGGATTTGACGAAATCGTATGTTGAAATTTTAACATCACTGGGTGATTGTATCGCTTCTTTTTTTGGTCGCAGTGAAAACGTAGGTTTTTAATTTGCATTTGTTTATGCACTGGACACCAGATTTTAATGTTTATTTATTGCTTTTCGATGTTTTATATTTGGACTTTACGATTGTGACAACTCGAAGATAATTTTTGACAAGTAAACAAACAAAGGCTTTGTCCTCGTTCACATTGACAGAATGGAAAATAGTTTGAAGGTTTGATGTCAATCTTACGAAAAAAAAAATTATGATCATAAAATAATGAAGCATGAGCATCATTCGTTGCGTTGGTCATGATTTGCTTATATATTAGTATTGACTGTTTATGTACATAATATGTTATCATTTTGTTTAGCAAAAAAATTCGATTGATACAAAAAACAAGGATGTATGGTCTATTTTCTTTTTCCAAGAAATTTTCTTGTCATCATCGATGACTCGTCACCTATTGTCAAAACACAGAAGAAATCTAACATATGACAAGGCTGTATGGGCTCGATCCCTTTGCCTTTCCGTAAGGAAAAAAAAAAAAAAAAAAAAAAAAAAACTATTGTCAAAATTTGACAGATTAATAATTGTGGATTGTTTGTTTCTGTTTCTATCGACTATCGAATTTCCTCGTAATAAACAAAGAAATAGTAACAAAAAAAAACTATGTTCACCCCGCAGAAGTTCTACGTTGAAACTCCATCGAATGCAAAACCTAAATGTAATATTTTAGGGAATTTGTACCAATGCGATTTTTGCTCGGACGGATGGCAAAGCGAAACTGAAATAGATATCCACAGGAAACTGCAACATTCGGATGAATTGGACAACATTCTGACGGACTTGGTCAATAAACCTGCTTGCTTTGTAAGTCCTTTTCATATTCAAACATTAATAAAAACACTTTTTTAGGGTTCCATACCTAATGGGTGCCAATGGGACCCTGTTCACAAGCCTACGCTGTCCTTACGTTCATCCGTCTGTCCCGTAAAGGTATTCTATTCTATTCTTCGATCAACAATATCCAACTAGATAACGCGTATGCCCAAAATGTGGAGAAGGTCACCCAAACTGTGAAACTGAGCATTATGAGTGCCTAAATTGTAAAGGCAATCACATGGCCCTTAACAAATCGTGTCCAGTATTTCTAAAAGAAAAAGAGGTTCGTAGAATAATGAGTCAAGAAAACTATACCTACAGAAAAGCTCTCGAGAGTTATTTAGAAAAGACCAATGATGACAAGATTAACGACAATGACTTCAACTGTAATTCATATACGGGCAGCCCAAAGGTAAATGATAGAACTTTACAGATAAATACCGACGGAACAAGATCCTACAGAGATGTACTGGCAAACAACACCATAATACATGAGGAACCAAGTACGCGGTTGGAGATGGAAGATGAACAACAATTTATTGAGAGACAAAACAGTACATATTCATCGCACATTTCGAAGAATAAAAATAAAAATAAAAGAAGCAAGACAAAATTTTACGAACAGGAAACGGGAGAAAATGTGGAAGAGCCGGAAAATAATGGCCCCGAATTGGGTCCTGCGCAGGGTCCTGCCAGGGGTCGTAAACCAACGTTGAATATGGACTTTAAGAAAATCCTTGCTAAACTTAAATCTATATGTATAAGTAATAACAATCTGTCGGATAAACTCTCTTTAGCATTTAGTGTGGTCTGTGAGGGAATTATTAGCTTTGTACAAAATTTTTTTAAGGATGTTGGTTGGATTAACAGTATTATTGGTTTGTTATATAATGGATAGTACTCAACACAATTCAACGATGACCCCAAATTGCGAGGAGTGTAATACAGTAGAGGATGTGTATCATCTTTTGGTGGAGTGTGTCAAGTTCAAGCTAGCGCGGGATTCACTGATGAAGGAACTGAGGTTGAACAAACTTGATGTAGGAGCTTTCCACAATGTGTTAGCTAGCCCTAGTTCCGAGGAAGCTAAAATGTTGTTTACCTTTGTGACTTCATCAGTGAATCAATGAAGTGATTTATCTTCTCATTTGATGATGTAAAAAGGTCAGGGTACGATGGGACTGATATATGGGTAGATCAACTATTTTTTGTCCTCGCAGTACTGTTTAAAAAAACGTTTTTATTCCTTTTTTCTTGACATTCATTAATTTTGAAAGATGGATATTGTATCTAATGATATGATTCTTCTACACACATGCTCATTGCACCATTTGTGTTGAACTACTAGAAGTTTTTGGCGGTTGTCCGATAGACCAAAAAGCGTGGGGACAACGAAATAAAGCGTCCATCGGACAACCGCCAAAATTCAAGTAAAATTCAAGTAATTTTGCAAAACCGTGTATGCATTTAATAAATGCAATCCTTAGTTATTCAACAAACATAAATTTTTGGGGCAACCAAAACCTGAGCTTGAGATTGAGCCTGAACATTGAAAAAATTGTATGCAGATGACTGGGACTAGGTATGGACAAAAAATAGTTGATCTACCCAAATACATGCGTATAAAAGTCCCTAAAAAAGAATAAAATCGAAAAAAAAAAAAAAAAAAAAATAACGCGTCAGCGCTCAAAACATGTCCCGGCAAATAATGCCTCACTATTGGAGTGACTGGAGTGAGGTCTTATTTTGAATTAGTTGCGTTCGAACAAAGCCAACGTAAGCACGTCTCGCAATGCCGCAGTGTTCCTTTTTTAAATTACTAGGAATAATGGTTGCTTTGAGGTCGAAATTATAATGTATTCGGACTGTTTTCTCGGTTCGTTAACAAAAAATGTTGTATATTCACGAGGACAGAATTTCTCTTTGATTTTGTATGCGACCCGTTATCTAGTTGTATATTGTTGATCGAAGATTCTATTTTTATTTAATGGCGTTTCCTTGTTAGATTTCGCCAGTGTCAAGTAATTTGAGGGAGTGTCCAATCTCGAGGATTGTTTTTGAGTAAGAACAACTGAGAAGGATTTTGGAGCCTTGTGGCAGGCTGAAACGCGAACCGTGCGGAAACCACGCGAAAGACAAGTGTTCGGGGCAAACCCTGCAACGTGACTCCGTTTTATTATTTATCAATCTACAGGAACCTTACTTATCTGTCATACATACTAAAACTCACCACGATAAGGCATTTAAGGAACCCTTTTTTCCCTTAGCCTATTTCATCCCATTGCTGGGCCAACGAAGCTATTCTTATAATATTTCTTTCTATTTTCAGATTTGCATAAAAAATCACCCCGACGTACCCAGCTTAGTCAAACATGTAAAATCAGATCATTTGCTCAGTAGCGAAACGGCCAGACGAATTGAAAGAAAAATATTCATATGCGATTATTGCTGCCAAGTATTCTTCAACAGGGAAATGATAATAGTCCACTTACTGATGGCACACGAAAGAAAGGCCCGACCGCTCAGATTAGAATGCCCAAAATGCTCTAGGAAAGTTCGACACGATGGCCTTTGGTCTCACTTTGAATTCCATCAAATACAAAGTGTTGCTTCATGCCCCATTTGCCTCACTAAATTCAGAGACAGAAAAGCTCGAAAGGAACACATTAAAACGCATTTCAGTTACTTGAATTGTGCGATGTGTAATTACGAGTCGAGGAATGTAGAAAATTATGAAAAACATTTAGACCTGCACGGGCAAGTTAACGAATCAATCGATTATGTACCTGTTCATACTACTCTATCAAGATTTTTTGCTCCAAAACGCAGCGTTCTACCATGGAAGTATTTGTACAGCAGAATGACTTCGTTCAACGGACTTACGTTACCAGGCGGCGTGCACATTTGCGTTTTATGTAGAGAAATTTGTACGACCGGAAATCAGATGGTGAGGCACATTAAGATCCACAAAACGGTCGGAGAAAAGAAGAAATTTTATTCTTGTACGTGCGGTGATAAGTTTTCTAATAATGTATTGTTAAAACATCATATTTTTAAGTTAAAAGGTGATCATAAAGATATTAAGCTTGAATAGGGGTAACAGCCTTGGAACTCAACCGCGAAGTGGCAGCGGTAAATATGGGAGAGCACAATAGACCACACTGCTGGCAGTGTTATAGCCACGGCTTGCAATGGACCTCCCAATGTAATAATATGTTATATCAATTTTACAATAGCATAAGCATTTGCTCACGGCTATATTAACCAAGGGCCGTAGTGCTAAAGTAGGACAAGATCATTTGCGATCATCCCATTGGGTTCAGACGTTAGGACAGGCGAGGTACTCTAGTATAGATGTTAGTGTGGGCAGGCCTCCATCACTCAACCGTAGTTAGGGTGCCAGTCCACTGAAGCGGAGCGGAGAAACGGAGAAATATTAACCAATAGTATTAAAATCTCGGAGCAGAGAAACGGAGAAATATTAACCAATAGTATTAAAATCTCGGAGCAGAGGTTTTATGCAATCTTATTGGTTAATATTTCTCCGTTCCGCTCGGCTTCAGTGGACAGTCACCCTTAAGGCCTCCGCCAGGGTTCGAAATTATCAAGATAATAACGAGCCGTGATAATTATCACCATTATTAAAATATCATTTGTTAAATTGTTTCATAATAAATATCGATGGTTTATTGTCTCAAAACAAACAAAAAATATATGTTTATTTTTTTTATATAACATAATACAATACAAATCAACATTAATGTCATTAATTAAAGGTGAACTCGGTGTTCGTCAGATTTGACAGATTAACATTCGAGTTCACTTGGCTTTACGTAACACCAACTGACATTTTTTGTGAATTGGGGGAATTCCCGTGCCGCGGCTAGACGTGCGTTCGGATACACGCAACAAGTGCGGAAATACACGTTTGGACACTTAGAATATAGTTCTATTTCACGGGCGCAATTTTTTGTTATTATCAATTGATAATTATCAACCTGTTATTATCATGATAATTATCGTGATAATTATCATTGATAATTATCCTTTCGAACCCTGGCCTCCGCTCATTGCAGCGATATTATCGAGCGATATTATCTATCGCTGCGATTTTGATAATTGTTCTCAGTACATTTTGTATGGGGACGCGCTCGATCCCACACACTGCTGCGATATTATCGCAACCTGACGCAATCTCTTTCTACTACATTCAGTGAAGGGCGCATGCGTGACGCGAATCGCGGAATCGCTGCAGTGTGTAAGGTGTCGCGATATCGCTGTCGATAAAATCGCTCGATAATATCGCTGCAATGTGCGGAAGCCTTTACCGAGATAAGCACCTATACTTTGCCTCATCGTACAGTGCGACATAAAAGAGTAGAAAATGAGGACGCTGCCTCCTCGCAAGAACGTCAAAATCACGCATAAGCTGGCAACACCTACCTACAATGTTACTAAAATATTTAGTTCCTGCCGTCACCGTTTTCTACTCTTGTCGCACTGTAAAGCGTGTCATACAGGAGTCGAGGCACTGGCGCGCCTTGGAGACCTTGACATACGGTCGATAATTGAATACCAAGAATAAATCCGAGCGCTCGGATTGGTATGATATACAATTATCGACTTTATGTCAAGGTCCCGCCTCGACTTCTGTATACTACGCCTTAGCTATGCAACGTAGCATACGTCGCGCCAATTAAAAAAAAAATAAAAAATTTTTGCGCTTACCAAAGCGTGAGATATGATCGTAAAGAAGTAACCAATAATCTATGGCGCGGGGCTTGTCTGACTATTTTCAGATATTTATAATATCCTCGACTATCACTTCGGGGGATATAGTCGTGAGCGTATGCTCTCAGAATGCCCATAATTTGTAATGGATATTTTTATTAGGTTATTTAGGTATTGAATTATTAAATCTGGTACTGGTACTGGTTATTTCACTATTTTTAAATGTCCTAAATAATTATTGGGCATTCTAAGAATTATTTAGGTCTTAAAAGCCTAAGGTAGGTAATCATTTAAGTACTTATTGGGTAAGTATTGAAATACTATTGCACTTAGATAACTATAACTACCTAATAATTTCTTGTTGATTTATCAAAAACGTAGAGTAAGGATGATAATACAGGGTGAAATTGATATCATTAGCATCCTTTTAAGGCCTCCGCACATTGCAGCGATATTATCGAGCGATTTTATCGAGCGATATTATCGACAGCGATATCGCGACACCTTATACACTGCAGCGATTCCGCGATTCGCGTCACGCCCACCACTGAATGTAGTCGAAAGAGATTGCGTCAGGTTGCGATAATATCGCGGCAGTGTGTGGGATCGAGCGCGTCCCCATACAAAATGTACTGAGAACAATTATCGCAAAATCGCAGCGATATTATCGCTCGATAATATCGCGGCAGTGTGCAGGATCGCGCGCGTCCCCATACAAAATGTACTGGAAACAATTATCGCAAAATCGCAGCGATATTATAGCTCGATAAAATCGCTGCAATGTGCGGAAGCCTTTAAACTAAGAGTCTACCCATCAAACTGAACAACTTTTACTATTGGAGCAAACCAATCTGAGCAAAAATAAAATCAGCTGTCCTATACTAAACTGCACCCACCGCCGCTGCATACACGACTCAAATGTATGGGACAGCACTTTTTTTTGCTCCGCTTGGTTTGCTCCAATAGTAAAAGTTGTTCAGTTTGATGGGTTGACTCTTAGTTTAAAAGGATGCTAATCAATTTCACTTTGTATAGGTGCCAGCATGGATTGTATTACTCAGTGATAATTAGTGATTTACTATAATATTGTAATAAAGTATGTCTCAAAAATTAATCTTAAGGCTCTTTTTACCGTACCTACAGTGGCACCCTCATCACGATATTAAAGATTTATGAATAAATAAAGCCTAGATTTAAAACGTGTTACTCCAAAGCCTTAAGTTACTTCTACTTTATAGAATACTTTTATTAGCTTCTAAACGTTCCACTTTTAAGTATACCCGAAATAAATGTTAATAAAAGAGGCGGTTTTTTTTTTAATTTGTATTTTAGACCTAAGAAAAACCTAGAATAGTACTGTACAAAAATGGCTTCAAGGCTTTATGCTAATTTCCCGCTGGACCAGTACCACAGATTCTGTGAGTAGTACCATCGGGAAGTACCATCAATGGTACAGTTGGCACTAGGTAGTGCCAGTAGTACCATTAATGGTACAATTGGCACTAGATCGTGCCAGTAGTACCATCAATGGTACAACTGGCACTTTATTGAAGTAGCACTTTTTAATGTAGGCTTTCTTTATTAAATTTTTATATCGTGTAGAGGGCGCCACTTAACGGTAAAAGAACTCATAATATATTAAGTAAATTATTTCCATAAATAAAACAGCTTTTTGGTACGAATTGTTGTTTAATTTATATCCTGTGCCACTACAGTGCAAAGCCCTCACGATGTTGAGGTAGTGATGCGGAATGCGGATTGGTGAAGGCAAGGTAATGGTTAACTTGGTATGTATTATAAAGGAGAATTTTCAAGCCACCTTCCACTGAAGCGAAAAGGAAAGATTTAGTTAGATTTTTCCCAGTTCTTAATAATTTTACGGTCAATAATGTAGCCAGCGGGGCTAGTACGCCAACCCGCGATAGCGTGAAATATAGCGCTATCTATCACGCTTCCGCTCTCTTTCTATTTGCACGCGACAGAACGAGATAAAAGACTAAATTTGACAGATGGATGTGTTAAATGTCGCTATCGCGGGTTGGCGTACTAGCCCCGCTGAAGTGCTATATTCTATCTATAACGTCACGCCTCTGACCCAAAGGGGTAGGCAGAGATCATATTGTTTGACTATAACTCGTATTTTATTTGTTTGTCCGTCGTTCAAAGACTACACTGAAGAGGAGCGGAGAAACGGACAAATATTTACCTATAGGATTGCATAGAGTCTCTAACCAATATACATATTAATCTATGAGAGTCTCGGAGCGGAGTTTTTATGCAATCGTATTGGTTAATATTTCTCCGCTTCAGCGGCATCCTTAAGTCTTAGGCCGAGATTCAGAGACGATTTTTTCCGTCTTAGCTCGAGCTAAGTAGGGTCGAAATGTATGGATTTTGACATACGGGAGTTCGAACTATGGCTGAGATTCAGAGACGATTCGTTAAGACGTGCTAAGCACGGTCTAAGCCAAGACAGCTAAAGTAGTACTTAACGCGAACTAACTTTTTGGTATTCACAGTCGCGTTTCAACCGGTGCTAAGCCACTGCTCGGCTAAGCACCGGCTAAGTAGTAGTATGGTGTTGCCAAGGTGTTCAAAACTGCTACATGAAAGAATGAAGTGATAGAACCATAGGAAGTCGTCATAAGAGTAAAAGAGGTAGAATATTGTGTCAAAGATGGCCCGATGCTAATGGAACACAATGGAAAATTCAAAATACGCGGGTGATTTGAATTGCTTTTGCGTAAAATGGGGTCCGGACCCGTGCTCCACCTAGGCTCTCCACCTGGGTGGAGCATGGTATACTTCCAGGTGGGTCCGGACCTGTGCTCCACCTAGGCTCTCCACCTGGGTGGAGCATGGTATACTTCCAGGTGGGTCCGGACCCGTGCTCCGCCTAGGCTCTCCACCTTGGTGAAGCATGGAATACTAACAGGTGAGTCCGGACCCGTGCTCCACCTAGGCTCTCCACCTGGGTGGAGCATGGTATACTTCCAGGTGGGTCCGGACCCGTGCTCCGCCTAGGCTCTCCACCTTGGTGAAGCATGGAATACTAACAGTTGAGTCCGGACCCGTGCTCCACCTAGGCTCTCCACCTGGGTGGAGCATGGTATACTTCCAGGTGGGTCCGGACCCGTGCTCCACTTAGGCTCTCCACCTGAGTGTAGCATGGTATACTTTACAGGTGGGTCCGTGAAGCATGGGATACTTACAGGTCCTCATGCTCCAACTGATGATATTAAGGTGAATGCGCACCGGAGTCGCAAGGTAGCGGACGCAGCGGACGGTTGAGCACGGGCCCGGACGTCAACGATTGGAGCACGACGACCTGTAAGTATCCATGCTCCACCCAGGTGGAGAGCCTAGGTGGAGCACGGGCCCGGACGTCATCAGTTGGAGCACAAGGACCTGTTAGTATCCATGCTCCACCCAGGTGGAGCACGGGCCCTGACCCGTAAAATGCATGTAAAATGGTTGAATAAATTCATGAGAAAAATCACAATCAAAATAAAACAAGGAGGTTCGATTTATGGAAACTTTAATAAAAGGGGTTTATTTACTCAAAAATATATATGGTACAATGAAGTAAGTAATACAAAGAAATAAAATAAATAAAATAAAAATAAAATAGCCTTTATTCACCGACTTCACAATATTTTCCTTATTCTACACTTTAATCCTGCATTTGGTCGGGTTGTCCTGAGACATAGGCCTCCTCCAACCTTTTCCACTCTGTTCTTTCCTTTGAACTTATTCTCCAACCCTTTGGGAAATCATCCTCCCACTGTCGCACCGGTCTGCCTCTACTGCGTATGCCGTCTCTTGGATACCATTCCGTTATTTCCCTTGTCTTAAGGGGCACATCTGTCACTTTTGTTCTCTTCCTTATACGGGTTAGTCACCACCTATCTCTCAGTTTGATTCCTAACATGCTTCTTTCAATTCCTTGTTGAAATACTTTTAGTTTTTGTAGCATGATGCTACAAAAATAATAAGAAATAATTTTAATAAAAGTTAATAACTAGATATTATTCAATAATTTTGCAGTTGCACACACAATGTTGTTGTAAAATGCACAGACCAGCAGACGGGCGAAATTAAAGAGAAGCTTCTTCTCCATACTCCTTACCTTCTTTCAGCACTTTACTGGTGTGCAACAACATTTCTGGTCTGAACTTCCACAAAATTATAATTCTGTTGTGCTCTCGAGCTGGGATTCAAAAAGGGAGTAAGCACATACAGTGTGTGGCCCGGCACCTTCCACTCTCCCTAACTAAAATTATCATTATTTGTCCAGCCTTTATTTGGTGATCACTCTGCAACATCAAAAATTTTCATCGTTGGTGCAACAGCGAGCGGCCTGAAAAAAAAAGTTATGTTTATACTACATAAAGCTAGGTATTTAATCTAATCACTAAACTTTTATTGCTATGGGATCATAAGACTTGTACATACTAATATTATATTATAATTATACATTAAATCAAGTTTTCGAGATTGGTGGTGCGATGCGGAGAGGTATCAACAATTAACCATGAGGATTTGGGTTCAAATCCGCACAGTTCAATCCGCACATACATATACAACTATCAACTGTCTTGAAAGCAGTTGTAGCAAAGCTCTTTTAGCATATTGTAGGTGTCAACATTGAATAATGTGTAATGGGTGATAGGTGGCTGGCCTTTCACCCACCAACCAATACACTGCAGAAGAAACCCTAATCCTTTCGTCACCTTGTCAACACCAACAGGGAGAAATAAGCCAAAATCACATGGCCATCTTAACACGTTGGCGGGCAGTGAATGAGACACAATCAAACTTTTACTATCACTGCTATAGCCGGTCACTTTCCACAAATTTCCACTATTACTTACCTATTTAGTAAGAGATAAGATATGAACATTTTTGCTGAAATAACCCTGGATGTTGAGTGTTGAGAAAAGCTTCAAATTAAGAAGCTACATCGAGCAAAAAGTATGGCATCTTCACAAACTCTCCTGCACAGCCTTTCCGTCAAGGAGGGTGTTTAGTTCACCATGCATAACCAATGCGCATTGGTAGATTCCATTACACATCACAATAGTTATTGGTAGGTATCCTTTGTAGAATGTCGCTCCCCGTTAATTAAAGTAACAATAATGTTAATTTACTTTCGGTATGGAATCGAAAAGGTTCTTCATTCTTGCTGACCATGCTGATGCTGGCTGACGAAGTGAAACGGAACTTGAACCATTTCGTCAAAATCATAATTACTCCAGAAATTGGACAAAAACACGGCCGCCCGGCCGATATTGTGATATTTGTCCATATTATTTATAAACCACTGATTTAGTTATTTAGTTCTGCAGTTCCAAGTGTTCTGCAGTTCCAAAATTGTGTTTTGCAGTTCCGAGTTTTCTTGTTTCAAACAAATATTTATGTTATAATGAGGACTTTGACATTGACATGACCATTATTTTCGTTTTGCTGGCAAATTTTTGGCATTATGGCCCTGATTCCTTGCTGAGTAGGCGTCAAGTAGGCGTTAAGTCGCCGATTTCGGGAACTAACGCTCGGCTTAGTTTGAGTTCAGTCTTAGCTAAGTTTTACTCGACTCTGAATACGAAAAGTGACGTTAGCATCGGTTTTGACGTACGGGAGTTCGAACTATGACTTACAAATCGTCTCTGAGGCCGAGATTCAGAGACGATTTTTTCCGTCTTAGCTCGAGCTAAGTAGGGTAGAAATGTATGGATTTTGACATACGGGAGTTCGAACTATGACTTACAAATCGTCTCTGAATCTCGGCCTGAATCTCGGCCTATGACTTACAAATCGTCTCTGAGGCTGAGATTCAGAGACGATTCGTTAAGACGTGCTAAGCACGGTCTAAGCCAAGACAGCTAAAGTAGTACTTAACGCGAACTAACTTTTTGGTATTCACAGTCGCGTTTCAACCGGTGCTAAGCCACTGCTCGGCTAAGCACCGGCTAAGTAGTAGCATGGTGTTGCCAAGGTGTTCAAAACTGCTACATGAAAGAATGAAGTGATAGGCTGAGATTCAGAGACGATTCGTTAAGACGTGCTAAGCACGGTCTAAGCCAAGACAGCTAAAGTAGTACTTAACGCGAACTAACTTTTTGGTATTCACAGTCGCGTTTCAACCGGTGCTAAGCCACTGCTCGGCTAAGCACCGGCTAAGTAGTAGCATGGTGTTGCCAAGGTGTTCAAAACTGCTACATGAAAGAATGAAGTGATAGGCTGAGATTCAGAGACGATTCGTTAAGACGTGCTAAGCACGGTCTAAGCCAAGACAGCTAAAGTAGTACTTAACGCGAACTAACTTTTTGGTATTCACAGTCGCGTTTCAACCGGTGCTAAGCCACTGCTCGGCTAAGCACCGGCTAAGTAGTAGTATGGTGTTGCCAAGGTGTTCAAAACTGCTACATGAAAGAATGAAGTGATAGAACCATAGGAAGTCGTCATAAGAGTAAAAGAGGTAGAATATTGTGTCAAAGATGGCCCGATGCTAATGGAACACAATGGAAAATTCTAAATACGCGGGTGATTTGAATTGCTTTTTGCGTAAAATGGGGTCCGGACCCGTGCTCCACCTAGGCTCTCCACCTGGGTGAAGCATGGAATACTAACAGGTGAGTCCAGACCCGTGCTCCACCTAGGCTCTCCACCTGGGTGGAGCATGGTATACTTCCAGGTGGGTCCGGACCCGTGCTCCGCCTAGGCTCTCCACCTGGGTGAAGCATGGAATACTAACAGGTGAGTCCGGACCCGTGCTCCACCTAGGCTCTCCACCTGGGTGGAGCATGGTATACTTCCAGGTGGGTCCGGACCCGTGCTCCACCTAGGCTCTCCACCTGGGTGGAGCATGGTTTACTTACAGGTGGGTCCGGACCCGTGCTCCACCTAGGCTCTCCACCTGGGTGGAGCATGGTATACTTCCAGGTGGGTCCGGACCCGTGTTCCACCTAGGCTCTCCACCTGGGTGGAGCATGGTATACTTCCAGGTGGGTCCGGACCCGTGCTCCACCTGGGCTCTCCACCTGGGTGAAGCATGGAATACCTACTTAAAGGTGAGTCCGGACCCGTGCTCCACCTAGGCTCTCCACCTGGGTGGAGCATGGTATACTTCCAGGTGGGTCCAGCCCGGACGTCATCAGTTAGAGCACAAGGACCTGCAAGTATCCATGCTCCACCCAGGTGGAGCACGGGCCCTGACCCGTAAAATGCATGTAAAATGGTTGAATAAATTCATGAGAAAAATCACAATCAAAATAAAACAAGGAGGTTCGATTTATGGAAACTTTAATAAAAGGGGTTTATTTACTCAAAAATATATATGGTACAATGAAGTAAGTAATACCTACAAAGAAATAAAATAAATAACATAAAAATAAAATAGCCTTTATTCACCGACTTCACAATATTTTCCTTATTCTACACTTTAATCCTGCATTTGGTCGGGTTGTCCTGAGACATAGGCCTCCTCCAACCTTTTCCACTCTGTTCTTTCCTTTGAACTTATTCTCCAACCCTTTGGGAAATCATCCTCCCACTGTCGCACCGGTCTGCCTCTACTGCGTATGCCGTCTCTTGGATACCATTCCGTTATTTCCCTTGTCTTAAGGGGCACATCTGTCGCTTTTGTTCTCTTCCTTATACGGGTTAGTCACCACCTATCTCTCAGTTTGATTCCTAACATGCTTCTTTCCATTCCTTGTTGAAATACTTTTAAGATAATAATAAGAAATAATTTTAATAAAAGTTAATAACTAGATATTATTCAATAACTTTGCAGTTGCACACACAATGTTGTTGTTAAATGCACAGACCAGCAGACGGGCTTAAAGAGAAGCTTCTTCTCCATACTCCTTATCTTCTTTCAGCACTTTACTGGTGTGCAACAACATTTCTGGTCTGAACTTCCACAAAATTATAATTCTGTTGTGCTCTCTAGCTGGGATTCAAAAAGGGAGTAAGCACATACAGTGTGTGGCCCGGCACCTTCCACTCTCCCTAACTAAAATTATCATTATTTGTCCAGCCTTTATTTGGTGATCACTCTGCAACATCAAAAATTGTCATCGTTGGTGCAACAGCGAGCGACCTGAAAATAAAAGTTATGTTTATACTACATAAAGCTAGGTACTAAACTTTTATTGCTATGGGATCATAAGACTTGTACATACTAATATTATATTATAATTATACATTAAATCAAGTTTTCGAGATTGGTGGTGCGATGCGGAGAGGTATCAACAATTAACCATGAGGATTTGGGTTCAAATATAGGTGGGTGGCTTTTCACCCACCAACCAATACACTGCAGAAGAAACCCTAATCCTTTCGTCACCTTGTCAACACCAACAGGGAGAAATAAGCCAAAATCACATGGCCATCTTAACACGTTGGCGGGCAGTGAATGAGACACAATCGAACTTTTACTATCACTGCTATAGCCGGTCACTTTCCACAAACTTCCACTATTACTTACCTATTTAGTAAGAGATAAGATATGAACATTTTTGCTGAAATAACCCTGGATGTTGAGTGTTGAGAAAAGCTTCAAATTAAGAAGCTACATCAAGCAAAAAGTATGGCATCTTCACAAACTCTCCGGCACAGCCTTTCCGTCAAGGAGGGTGTTTAGTTCACCATGCATAACCAATGCGCATTGGTAGATTACATTACACATCACAATAGTTATTGGTAGGTATCCTTTGTAGAATGTCGCTCCCCGTTAATTAAAGTAACAATAATGTTAATTTACTTTCGGTATGGAATCGAAACGGTTCTTCATTCTTGCTGACTGACCATGCTGATGCTGGCTGACGAAGTGAAACCGAACTTGAACCATTTCGTCAAAATCATAATTACTTACTCCAGAAATTTGACAAAAACACGGCCGCCCGGCCGATATTGTGATATTGTCCATATTATTTATAAACCACTGATTTAGTTATTTAGTTCTGCAGTTCCAAGTGTTCTGCAATTCCAAAATTGTGTTTTGCAGTTCCGAGTTTTCTTGTTTCAAACAAAATATATTTATGTTATAATGAGGACTTTGACATTGACATGACCATTATTATTCGTTTTGCTGGCAAATTTTAGGCATTATGGCCCGATTCCTTGCTGAGTAGGCGTCAAGTAGGCGTTAAGTCGCCGATTTCGGGAACTAACGCTCGGCTTAGTTTGAGTTCGGTCTTAGCTAAGTTTTACTCGACTCTGAATACGAAAAGTGACGTTAGCATCGGTTTTGACATACGGGAGTTCGAACTATGACTTACAAATCGTCTCTGAATCTCGGCCATAGAACCATAGGAAGTCGTCATAAGAGTAAAAGAGGTAGAATATTGTGTCAAAGATGGCCCGATGCTAATGGAACACAATGGAAAATTCAAAATACGCGGGTGATTTGAATTGCTTTTGCGTAAAATGGGGTCCGGACCCGTGCTCCACCTAGGCTCTCTACTTGGGTGGAGCATGGTATACTTCCAGGTGGGTCCGGACCCGTGCTCCGCCTAGGCTCTCCACCTGGGTGGAGCATGGTATACTTCCAGGTGGGTCCGGACCCGTGCTCCACCTAGGCTCTCCACCTGGGTGGAGCATGGTATACTTCCAGGTGGGTCCGGACCCGTGCTCCACCTAGGCTCTCCACCTGGGTGGAGCATGGTATACTTCCAGGTGGGTCCGGACCTGTGCTCCGTCTAGGCTCTCCACCTGGATGAAGCATGGTATACTTCCAGGTGGGTACAGACCCGTCCTTCACCTGGGTGAAGCATGGTATACTTTCAGAGACCCGTGCTCCACCTGGGTGAAGCATGGAATACTAACAGGTGAGTCCGGACCCGTGCTCCACCTAGGCTCTCCACCTGGGTGAAGCATGGGATACTAACAGGTGGGTCCGGACCCATGCTACACCTACGCTCACCCCCTGAGGAGGCGTGGTCAGCAATACGGATTTTGCAGGTGCCGCATTGACGGATGCGAGTGCAGTGGACACACTTCCATAGAAATCCATACAAAACAAAGCAAGAAATTTGTCCGCTGCGTCCGCTACCTTGCGACTCCGGTGCGCATTTACCTTAATATCATCAGTTGGAGCATGAGGACCTGTAAGTATCCCATGCTTCACGGACCCACCTTTAAAGTATACCATGCTTCACTCAGGTGGAGAGCCTAGGTTGAGCACGGGCCCGGACGTCAACGATTGGAGCACAACAACCTGTAAGTATCCATGCTCCACCCAGGTGGAGAGCCTAGGTGGAGCACGGGCCCAGACGTCATCAGTTGGAGCGCAAGGACCTGTAAGTATCCATTCTCCACCCAGGTGGAGCACGGGCCCTGACCCGTAAAATGCATGTAAAATGGTTGAATAAATTAATGAGAAAAATCACAATCAAAATAAAACCAGGAGGTTCGATTTATGGAAACTTTAATAAAAGGGGTTTATTTACTCAAAAATATATATGGTACAATGAAGTAAGTAATACAAAGAAATAAAATAAATAAAATAAAAATAAAATAGCCTTTATTCACCGACTTCACAATATTTTCCTTATTCTACACTTTAATCCTGCATTTGGTCGGGTTGTCCTGAGACATAGGCCTCCTCCAACCTTTTCCACTCTGTTCTTTCCTTTGAACTTACTCCAACCCTTTGGGAAATCATCCTCCCACTGTCGCACCGGTCTGCCTCTACTGTGTATGCCGTCTCTTGGATACCATTCCGTTATTTCCCTTGTCCATTTTTCTTTTTTGGATCGCATCATGTGGCCTGTCCATCTCCATTTGAGCAGTCTCGTCTTACGGGTCACATCTGTCACTTTTGTTCTCTTCCTTATACAAGTTAGTCATCACCTATCTCTCAGTTTGATTCCTAACATGCTTCTTTCCATTCCTTGTTGACATACTTTTAGTTTTTGTAGCATGATGCTACAAAAATAATTTTAATAAAAGTTAATAACTAGATATTATTCAATAATTTTGCAGTTGCACACACAATGTTGTTGTAAAATGCACAGACCAGCAGACGGGCGAAAGCGAGAAGCTTCTTCTCCATACTCCTTATCTTCTTTCAACACTTTACTGGTGTGCAACAACATTTCTGGTCTAAACTTCCAAAAATTATAATTCTGTTGTGCTCTCGAGCTGGGATTCAAGCGAGTAAGCACATATAGTGTGTAGCCCGGTACCTTCCACTCTCCCTAACTAAAATTATCATTATTTGTCCAGCCTTTATTTGGCGATCACTCTGCAACATCAAAAATTGTCATCGTTGGTACAACAGCGAGCGGCCTGAAAATAAAAGTTATGTTTATTATACTACATAAAGCTAGGTATGTAATCTAATCACTAAACTTTTATTGCTATGGGATCATAAGACTTGTACATACTAATATTATATTATAATTATACATTAAATCAAGTTTTCGAGATTGGTGGTGCGATGCGGAGAGGTATCAACAATTAACCATGAGGATTTGGGTTCAAATCCGCACAGATGATAAGCCACATACATATACAACTATCCACTGTCTTGCAAGCAGTGAAGTCGTAGCAAAGCTCTTTTAGCATATTGTAGGTGTCAACATTGAATAATGTGTAAAGCGGTGATAGGTGGCTAGCCCTTCACCCACCAACCAATACACTGCAGAAGAAACCCTAATCCTTTCGTCACCTTGTCAACACCAACATGGTGAAATAAGCCAAAATCACATGGCCATCTTAACACGTTTGCGGGCAGTGAATGAGACACAATCAAACTTTTACTATCACTGCTATAGCCGGTCACTTTCCACATTTTTCCACTATTACTTACCTATTTAGTAAGAGATAAGATATGAACATTTTTGCTGAAATATCCCTGGATGTTGAGTGTTGAGAAAAGCTTCAAATTGAGAAGCTACATCGAGCAAAAAGTATGGGATCTTCACACACTCTCCGGCACAGCCTTTCCATCAAGGAGGGTGTTTAGTTCACCATGCATAACCAATGCAATGCGCATTGGTAGATTACATTACACATCACAATAGTTATTGGTAGGTATCCTTTGTAGAATGTCGCTCCCCATTAATTAAAGTAACAATAATGTTAATTTACTTTCGGTATGGAATCGAAAGGGTTCTTCATTCTTGCTGACCATGCTGATGCTGGCTGACGAAGTGAAACAGAACTTGAACAATCTCGTCAAAATCATATTTACTTACTCCAGAAATTTAACAAAAACACGGCCGCCCGGCCGATATTGTGATATTGTCCATATTATTTATACTTAAACCACTGATTTAGTTATTTAGTTCTGCAGTTCCAAAATTGTGTTTTGCTTGCAGTTCCGAGTTTTCTTACAAAGAGTTTTCTTGTTTCAAACAAAATATTTATCGCGTAGATTTATCGATATTTATGTTATAATGAGGACTTTGACGTGGACTTTGACATTGACATGACCAATATTATTCGTTTTGCTGGCAAATTTTTGGCATTATGGCCCGATTCCTTGCTGAGTAGGCGTCAAGTAGGCGTTAAGTCGCCGATTTCGGGAACTAACGCTCGGCTTAGTTTGAGTTCGGTCTTAGCTAAGTTTTACTCGACTCTGAATACGAAAAGTGACGTTAGCATCGGTTTTGACATACGGGAGTTCGAACTATGACTTACAAATCGTCTCTGAATCTCGGCCTGAATCTCGGCCTTAAAGCATTAGTAATGCTCTAAACTCTAATCTAAGGCAAATATAAGCGGCGTCGGGTGCGGACGAGGCGCGGGCGCTGCGTGCGCCGCTCATTACGTGTTTCATATTCGAATTGTACAGAACATAGAAAAAATATATTCCTAGCAGAGGTACAGAAGCGGCGGGGCACCCCTTGTATATGTCCCGCGCAAGAAGTAGTATGAAACACGTAATGTGCCTCGCGCCTCGCCGGCTAAAGTTTTAGAGAACTAGTGCTCAAAACATTAGTATCTCAAGCCAATAATAAAAAAGAAAAATAACTCTTCTATGAAAAAAATCATCTTGTTTTCAATTACAATATTAGGCAGACGTATTTAAAGTAACAGAAATACTAGGTTCGCAAATCGATACGGGCATTATAAAACACCTTAAAACAAAATTTTTGACATTACCAAAGAGTATAGTAATTATACCAAAAGGAACATTACACTCTGACAGGAGATTAAAATTTTGTTTGTTTTCAGAAAAAATATCAGAGTTGATAATTTCTCTCGATAAAAACAATTTTAATGTGAAATGTAGATTAACAACTAATTACTGCAAACTGTGAAGTTCCTCTAACATGTACGAAACGCAAACATCGTAAGTAATTAGTTTTTTTTTTTAAAACGTTTCTCTTCTTTTTTTCATTATTTTCTATAGGTATTAAAACTACCCTCCAATAGGCCTCCACCACTGCGCACCGGATTCGTCCAGGTCGCAGTAGGTACCTATTGGTCAAAGACCAAATAATAATATTATAATAATAATATAGACGACCCAATAGCACAGTCTGCAGTGAACCTGCCTGCTGTGCCGAACAAAATATTTGTATGATGAATATGAATATTTGTACCCGAGTCATGGATGTTTGTATCTATACCAGGGGTGGGCAATTTTCATACATTGCATGGTCTACATGGTCTACCGCCGTATTAGCCGTATCAATTATACAGGGCCCCCGGGGCACAGGGGACCCCGACGTGCGTAAGCAAAAATTAATCAAAACTTCCAAAATTTCTTCATCAGCTATAAATGATTTTAATAAATCAGTTTGCCGAAAAAAGGCAAGGAAGGAGAGTATATTTAATTTGAATTGTTTGCAAAAATTTTGGAAAAAGTGACAGATAATTAATTATGATGAATAAATATTTCTTTTAATTTTATGCGAACATTTTTTTTTCTTTTGTGAGAAATCTTTACGCTTCATAAGGGCCCCCAAACAGGCACGTATCCAGGGGGCCATCTCGGTATCCGAGATGGGATGGCGGTATACGGGATAGCTATCCCCCCCCTGAAATCCAAATATTTGTATGGAAAAGTGATTACAGCTCCTACTTTTTAATTGTTTTTCTATGAATATCCCCCCCCGAAAATTAAATGCCCCCCCCCCCCTCCCCCCCCCCCCGAAACAAAAGTCTGGATATGTGCTTGCCCCCAAACAACATTTTATAAGGGGTCCCGTCAAGGCACACTACGCCACTGTATACCTGACAGTCTACCTTCAACTGCAACAGGTTTAGCAATGAATGTATACGAATAGCCTGATTGTGATAGACATACTGTAATTTTGTTTCTTCTTTGATTTAGTTATTAATCTCTTTGTGAGACTATTATAAAAGTCGACCATGGGCAGGTAGACTGCGGTCGAGGTCTTTGCCACCACTGATCTATATTAAATGTATTCTATATCTGTACACTCATAATACAAGTCCTGAAGTGTGATTTTTGAATCTCATTCGGTGAGCTCAGCAGTTTTAAATGTCAAAATTACTCTGGAGATACGCATCTTTCTACTGCTGATTTGACTTTCAAAAATAGCTCTCCTGAAGTATGATTTTTGAAAGTCGTATATGTATTTGTAGTAGAAAGATGCGCAAGTAGAATGATAAGCAGGAGAAAGATGCGTATCTCCATAGTAATTTTAACGTTTTCAACTGAGCTCACCGAATGACTTTCTAAAATCACACTCATGGCTAGATACTGCTAATTTAAATGTGACTAGATAATTTGTGAGACAAAGTCCAAGGTATTTATTTATGTTTTTTATTATATTTCAGACAAAACAAAGGAAAAAGAACGACAAAAAAACTTGTTAAACCAAATGTAATAACATAATTATTACAAACATGGGTAAAGATGAGAAGCCATTCAAATGCAATGTTTGCCGAAAGGTATGTATGTACCTACAAAATTTGTACAAAACTTAGAAGGAGAATAACTAGAACCGGCATTAAAACAATAATCCTTCGTTCCAATCCCTTTCTTCTGGCCTATGTCCCACTAAACGTACCCATAGCGCAAAGACATGCCCTTCGTCCACGCCAACACCCACTTTTTGCGGTACCTAAAACGAGAACTGTATCCATGTCACATACACCACTATACGAGGCCTTGAAGCTCATGAACACTATCGTACAACTTGATCTGGTTGATATTTTTGCGGACTCGGAATCTAGGCTCCTACTATCAGCCGGACGATATTTAGGCTCAGTATCAGCTAGAAGCTCTGTGGTGGATATTTCCCCCATTGCTCTTAACTATGATTAATATTTTGATATGTATAATTATGAAACTGACTATAAACCTAATCTAATATTCTCTGACATTCATATCTCATTCTATTTATTTGTTTCTAAATGTAATAAAGATTTTTTAATTTAATGATTTACCGCTCGAAATATTAATGTCTGTAATAATGTACTATAAATAATCAAACGACTAAAACTTGCATGTGTAGTGTTTGTACTGTTAGTGTAAGTTGTTGAATAAATGAATTGAATTGAATTGAATAATTGTCGCGAAAACGAGACAGGCTTATACGTTAGTTACACAGAATGTTTTTGAACGGTGAAGAAAATAAATATGTAGGGGTCAGCACAAAAGATCCCAATGGGTCGAAATGTTGCTGGCTTGCCAGGCCTCATAATAAAGTAAAGACCACTTTTTATTTCATTTATACATTCATGTTTGTAGATATTGAACAGGACACAATAAAACTATTATTGCTAGCACTGGTATACCCTAAAGGTATTATACCAGGAATAGAGGAACTGACAGCTGAGAGAGTGAGATGTACCTAGCGGCACCACTGTATAATAGAAAGAGATATGTGACGCGAGGCAATAGAACCGTTTTCTAATCTCTTACCAATTTTTACAATTCTGTTTCCGTGAATAATTGCGAATCCAAAGTGAAATCATAGATAATTTTGTGGAATGTACTGACACTACTTCATTAATTTATCCACAATTTCACGTTAGACTCAGGATTATAGACAGTATTCGAATTTTTGCCTGCGAATAGTCTCCTCAAAACATTAAAAAACGGATTCATTTGACAAGTCATGTCAGTTCCTCTATTCCTGTAAGGTATAATATCTTTATGGGTATACCATTCACTGTCCATGAACATAACTTTCTCAATTCATTTTAAAACATCTTTCAATTTAGCTATACCTTTCTCATTAATTAGTTTTTTTATTAAATTACAGGCATTTAACTACAAATCTCAACTGGAGACGCACCAAGCAACTCACACTGACGTCTACACGTGCAACCTCTGCTCATATACAACCAAAACGAAGAAGTATCTATCTAGACACTGCAAGCTCAGGCACGAGGCACCGTTGGAGCACGAGTGTGAATTCTGCGGCAAAAAGTTTCACTTTAAAAGTAAAATGTTGCATCATAGACGAACTCATACTGGTACGCGTTGACTTTGTATTTTAGCTGCGAGTACGCTAGGCCCACCAGTCCCACCACACATTCCCACCGCTGTAACTCCTGTAAACCAGGATCAACAGCGGCGACCATTCACAACACTAGACACTGAAGTCCAGCGAGCCCGGGGGATGACTCTAATCTGTCTTGGAACCCGCAATGAATTAATAAAAGAAGATAGGAGTAGGAAAAAGAAATATCCGACTTCCCTCCATTGCAAATGGTAATGCGTGTATGTTAGTTTCGTTTTAGAGTAGAGAGCATCGGTGGTGCGTTGCGGAGAGCTATGGAAACTCAATCTTGAGCTTGGTTCGAATCCGTACAGACCACATGCCATGTGCCAATGAGTGTGTTATTTAATACCGACACGGCTCTCAAACGGTGAAGCAAAAGCGATTCATCAAGTTATGCGGTTGTTCAGCCATTGCTATTCAAATCTTCAACTGAACTCCTATTGACATGGCTGTCAACCACTTTACCGACACCCGACGCTCCGCTAGACCGACACCAGGAGGCGCTGTAGCAAGGCACTGTCATCAGTGTGCGATCTCGTTCTGTAGCAACTTGAGAGATGGCGCCAGGCGCCGTCATATATATTAATCTATGGAGGCCTGCTTGAGGGCTCTTAGTAGCGAAACCCACGGGAAAAATGTGGTGGTCCTAAGCTAGAACCACGAGAAGCATTTTTTATTTCACTGACATATATACTCTAGCGATAGACAAGCTCGTTCAAACAAACAACATGTCACACAAAAGAACACAAAATGACACATTGCGGTCTGTCATTGCCATAGTGACGAAGTGACCGCATTCAAGTGGAACATGTTGCTTCTATGAAAGGGCCTGTCTATCGCTAGAGTATATGTCAGTGTTTTATTTAGTTTTTTAAATATTTTCAGGTGAAAAGCCCCACCAATGTAAGGAGTGCGGACGTGCCTTCAATGCGAAATATTCACTTAACTCACACATGCTTATACATGAAAGTAAGTGACAAAAAATTATGCTATTTATTTTATTCATTTTAGGAAAACTTACGGACTAATTACATGACATATATCAACATTTTTATAACAACATTGCCAACTAAAAGTTTCTTTTATAAGGGGCTTGCAGATTCTGCTGTGAAGCAGAGGAAACGCCCATACACCTCCTCTGCGAATGCGAAGCGCTTATTCACAGTAGGAGTCGCCATCTGGGTGGATTCGTGATAACACCCACTGACATTATGGACCTCCCCTCCAAGAGCATAACACGGTTTATAAAGGCCGTGGGCCTAGGAAATGACCTCTAGGTGAAGGGTGACAGCTACAATAGATCTATAAAGGTCGCAGTAGCTATTGGTTGCTGACCAAGCCCTTACAACCAAAATAATAATAATATAAGGGGCTTTCTTAATATGCAGACTGTTTTTTTCTGGAGATGATCAGACCATCAAACTGAACAATTTTCTATAGATAGCAGGAGTAGGAAAAATACATATCCAGACAAATAATAAAAAAGTCGTTGATTTGTAGTCAAGGACACCTAAACACCATAATATAGTAACTTTTTTTTGTCAATCTTCAATATACAGACATATTACAGGTTTAGATAAAAGTAAAGTTAATGAATAGGCCTAATGCGCGTTAAGATGATGCACACAACTAGGGCAATTGGTCTATACAAACTAGGGCAATTGTCTGTCATCGCAAATTTGAAGTATACTATTTGTCTTGCCTCATTTTTCTGGTTTCGAGTAACCATGCCTACCGTACAGTTTTTCGGAATTTATGTACGATTTGTAACACCACTGGCTTTTCGTGAAGGAAAACATCGTGAGGAAACCTGCATGCTTCAATTTCGAGGCATGTATTGTACCCACTGTCCATTGATAAGTGGCGACGGGCTCACCCCCCGTCACACTGGACAGAGTTTCGGTGCTACTAGTGAAACGTGGATGTTCTGAGGTTTCAGAATATCTCTGATTACCCTCTCAGGGAATATAGTCGTGAGCATATTCTTATTTTTCTGGTTTGAAATGTTCGCGTAAGGCCTATCCATTAATTTTACTTTTATCTAAGATTATAGGTTTATAAGTGTAGATCGATTGTGATTTTATTAAGTTATGATGACTACTCTCTTCAGGTATTTCTTTTGTCGATTGTCGCCGATACAGTCCTCTGGCCTTACGCATTGTCCGTCGTTTTCCACGTATCTGCAATAGATTTTTAATCATCATCATCATCATGTATCTCACAGCAAGTTGACCACTAGCACAGAATAAGTAATAGTATATACAGAACGGCCATCGGCCCTCTCCGAGTTCTGCACTCTACCTAGATATATGTGGTTCAGATCAAATCAAAATTGTTTATTCAAAATAATATCCCATAGATAACTTTCTGACGTCCTGGTTTAAAGGTTAATGATATAAGTAGGTCGAACAGAATCTCATGGCACAAAAAATATATAGACTTTCACATGGTAGTGTCAAATTGTCATCTGTCTAGTCAAAGTAGGCCCTGTACAGACTGCGACTTTTTGCAGCTATAAAATCGCGCTCTTGTTAATCGCGTGACTGTATCGCTACACTAGCAATTAACAGGCGTTTGCATCGATTCAAACGCGTGATTGTAGCGATGCACACACATGTTTGTATCGATGCACACGCGCGTGTGCATTGTGGCAAAGGCTGTCGACGAATAACTGATCAAATATTCTAAAATTTTGCGTCATGGCTGTATCGTGTTAGCATCGAAGCTGTATCGCGTTTGCATCGATGCAGAAGGGCTGCAAAAAGCCGCAGTATGTAAAGGGCCCTAATCCAATTACCCCTAAGTCAAAATCAATATCATTTATTCAATATAGGAGCTTGAAGTACACTTATTAAACGTAAAATCTTTTTTAAAGCTACCACCGCGTCGGAACGTGTTGTCGCTGTAGAGAAGATGCGGCCAGAAACCCCAGTGTTGCTTAATCCTAAATTAGATTTCCTGATTTGCCATCAGATTCTGGTCCACCTATACTTTACCATACACGCTGTATACTTACCCTTTAGTGCAATAACAGCCAGGCACCCTAATGGGCATGCAATGCTTGGACCTTAACTTCATCACCGGAAAATGAACGGTTCTCGCCCCCCACAGGTTTCCGTTCCGTATGGCACGCTGCAAATAACCCAGAATCGTCGTTATGTCGAAAACTCCGTTCCTAAAGTTCAAATCGCCGAATAACGTTTTTATGAGTAGCTGGAATTAGAAAAATCTATTTTATTGTTGACTACGGTAGTACAGTGTAATTAAACTAGTGGTTACACACACACACACACCCATGCACACATACACCACTTAGGCTGGCTTACACCAAAAAGTATTTTTCTCCCATCCGGACGGAAAGCGTCAATTGTCGTCTTGCTGCGCTAAACGAAGTTGCCGCTTTCCACCTCTGTCGAGGAGAAAAATAGTATACTAACCTCGAGCAGTAAATATGAAAGCCTCAGATCACATGTTTGTTGACCTCGGCTTCGCCCCTGTCAAAAATTACATGAGATCTGAGACCTTACTTACTTTCCTGCCCTCGGTGTGTAATCTACTATTGATCCTCTGTTTTAAAATTTCTAATAACGAAAATGTTGCTATTGAAATTATTACCTATCTCGATATGGTTTTAGATTCAGCCTTCCAAAAATTTGACATACAGAATTCTCACACTCGCATTCAACACATGAACACACATACACTTACGCACACACCCCCACGCACACACACACCCACCCACACCCACACAAACTTACCTCAGTCATCTCATCGTTAAATTTAAAATCAGTTCTCGCGTGCTCATTCAAAATTTTTGTGACTTCCGTAATGAAATCCATATCATAAGGAAATCTCCTGGCGCCACCTCTAGCCAGCTTTTTCATTAAAGCAGACTTAGTATAGTCTTTGTCACTATACTTTGTATCTGAACAAGTCCAATTGAGAAAAAAAAATTTCCTCGCCATTTTGTATTTTATTTCTCTGCGTAACCTTCTAAAAACGGGCCCGTTTCTTCTCAATAAGAATTCGAAATTATCTATTTCATTGTGGAAATGTTTTTTTTTCTTAAATATCGATTTTATTTCTTGGGAAGTGCCGTAACCGTCTAAGTGTATTAAACTCGAATTCGATGACAATTTTTTTATTTCTCTGGCTATTTCCGCCTTATGACTGTTTAACAATGATTCATGATCTATCATGTTTAATCTGTAATAAAATATATATATAGGGTCCTTCTTAATATGCTGACACTTTTTTAAGGGGACAATCAAACTGAACCACTTTCTCTATGAGACCAACATCGAAATCGCGAAAAAAAATCAGCTATCCCATACATTTTGCTCGAGTAGGTTTGCAGTTTTTTATGGAGCAGATGTTTTTTTTTTGCGATTTCGATGTTGGTCCCATAGAGAAAGTTGTTCAGTTTTATGGTCTGATTATCCCCTTAAAAAAGTGTCAGCATATTAAGAAGGACCCTGTATATTTCATAAATGTTAGCATTTTGTTGCGTGGGGTCTAAGGGTTGAGCCAGATCTGGCAGCAAGGAAAAACATTTTTTCACGCTCTATCCTTTTCGTAACGTAATTTGCGTGAAAAAATGCGTTTCAGTGCTGCCGGTTGAGGTTCAACCCTTAGGGTGCCTGTCTAATGAACCGGAGCGGAGAAACGAAGAAATATTAACCAATACGATTGCATAAAATCTCCGCTCCGAGATTTTAATGGAACTTTTACAAAAACTGTAAAATGCAATTTTTACAAAATACTGTAAAATGCAATTTTGTAAAAGTCCCGTTAGCTTGGGGCAGTAGGTACTAAACATTAATGGATCTCTTTCATATTTTATATTATGAATGGCAGGTAGGTGTAACAACTAGCCGAAAGAGATTAAAGCAAAAAAAAATTTGTTCATACATCGGGTGATCCACCATAGCGACCAAGATAGGCTTGTACTATATCATAATGTACTAAACTTGCTTTCCTTATGTAATTGTTACCCTAATACAAAACCTTACGTTTCGACGGCGGAAACTATGTTTTGGCATCGTAGCGGACATGAATTAGCAGTCATCAACCACGTGGTCGCGAACGAATCCTGGCATAGCACTCTGCATTCTGAAATATGAGACATGAAGAAAATGTTTCGACAGGTTAGGATATATAACATGACATAAAATAGTAGATTACACACCGAGGGCAGGAAAGTAAGAAAAGTCTCAGTTCTCATGTAATTGTTGACCGAGGCTTTCTTATTTATTGTTCGAGGTTATACACAATTTTTCTCCTCCACGGCTTTCTTAATTACTGTCCGAGGTTATACACTATTTTTCTCCTCCACGGAGGTGGAAAGCTGCAACTTCGATTAGCGCAGCGGGACGAAAATTGACGAATTCGGACGGAAGTCCGGAGGGGAGAAAAATAGTTATTTGCACGCTACGAATAAAGAAATAAATATGGAAATATAATTCACGTCAAAAAATGACCCCACGAACTTTGGCGTACACCACGCAAGCGCGCAAGACTCAATCATTATGGCGACTCCAATTACGGCGTTTGCCGCCAAAACTCATGGTGCCAAAAATTAAGGAGATTTTGTTCGGAGATATCGTTCCATATTTATTTATTTATTCGTAGTTTGCACGCCAAGAATATTTGCATGCCAAGAACATACCTACAACAACTAACCAACTAAATAATGACGTCATCATCTGCGTATACTGCGTCTATTTTAATCACCTGCCTTTTCGTGGGTGGTTCAGGTGATCAAACTGAACAACTTTTACTATGGGAGCAAATCTGAAATGGCAAAAAAATATTCTGTTGTTTCATAAGTTGCAAAGTCGAGTCGACTCAAAATGTATGGAACAGCCGATTCTTATTTCCCGATTTCCAAGTTGGCTCCATAGTGAAAGTTGTTCAGTTTGACGAGTAGAATGCATGGCTATAGTATCCGCACTGACTTAAGTCGTAATAGTAGGTAGAAATACCTCGGAGGCATCTTTTATTTTTCATTTTACGACTAGATTTATACCATTTACCGAAACTAAAGTCATACCTCAGTATTTTTGGATAGTTCATCTAGTGAAATCATCAACTGAATACACGATTGGAATTACTTCACTCGATAGAAAATCGTCACAAAGATGATGTATTTTCATGAATTTTTAAACATTTTTCTCGTTTTAGAAGAACTTAAAATAGTTTCCGATTGTTGGTATTTATATTCACATATTCACCATTAGTTTAACTAGTGAAATCATAAAAAAAATCTAGAAGAAGTACTTTGGTTAGTTGTTTTTAATCGAAAATACGGCTCACGCACACACTTTTCGGAGCGCTCGGCAATCGCGTTTCTCATAGAAAATATTCGTCGGGACCTATGGCCCCTTAAAATGTATTCTGTAGATACATACCTACATCATTTTAGGGTTCCGTACCCGAAGAGTGCTAATGGGACCCTATTCATAAGCCTATGCCTGTCCGTCCGTCCGTTCGTCCTTCCTAGTTCTAAATGGCTGTATTTTTTGAACCGTAATAATTAAAACAAGTCATTTGTGTGTCGGGCTCGTACTAAAGATGCCGAACAAGGCAACATTTTTGTTATACAGGGCGTAAAAAAAACCCTGTTGGAGTCTTTAGTTGGGGTGTTTGAGACCATCAACATGAACAACTTTCACTAAGGAGCCAACTTCGTATCCCGAAAAAAAAAAATCAGCTGTCCCATACAAATTTGAGACCAGTAGGTTGGTCGAGATTTCGATGTTGGCTCCATAGTGAAAGTTGTTCAGTATGATGGTTTGAAGCAGCCTAAGGGTTGAACTACACATGGCCGCACGCAATAGCACTTTTCCGTCGCTCCATCCTTTTCTGTCACTCAGGAACGTCATTTGCTAGAGCATATAAGATAGACGGAACGCGATCAACTGCGACGTGCGATCGCGTTCCGTCTATCTTATACGCTCTAGCAAATGACAGAAAAGGATGGAGCGACGGAAAAGTGCGATCGCGTGCGGCCATGTGTAGTTCAACCCTAAAGGCTCCAACAGGATTTTTTTCACCCTGTATTGTACGGTGGTACGGGACCCTCAATGTCGAGTCCGACCCGCACTTGGCAGGTTTTTCATCTATAACGACTGTCGGTTTACTTTAGTATACAGAAATGAAATAAAATTTAAAATACAGAAAAGAATATTAAGACGAGCTAACGATCTAATGTTGTACGTACCAAGAACCAATTATGGATTAAAAACTATTGTAAACGAGGGAGCACAGATATATAATAAATTAACAAAAGACATCAAAGAAATAAAATCAATTACACTTTTTAAAAAAGCTTTGAAACACCACTTTTTAATGAGTTCCTAATGCTAGACTGGCTAAACGCTTGATTACCGTTAACTATTAACTTAATGTTTTGTTGATCCGGCATTAGAGTGTTACTTTGCCCCGTGTTGTGTTGTTATGTGGAACTTACCTATTCTGTGTCCGAGTTTAATAATGTTGAATTACCTTCAATTTGGATGTGTGTTTGCACTGTACCATACTATTTTAAGAGTAGATTTTAAGTTTCTCATATAAGTGATTTGTAATCTTATGGGAAATAAATTTCTTAAACATATATAAACATACCACTGTTGGTCACAATGATGTCAACGATTAGAGATATCAAAAAAACATATTTCATTTTATCCAATTCCTTTTTGTCTTATTTGTAATGTTTTTTCATAACATTCTTTATTTCCTCTCCTTCCGGCGCAGTCGGGTAAAAACAAATAAGGCAAGGAATAATTAAGTATGTTATTAAATATACAAAACTAGTCAAACTTATAACAAAATTCCTAATAAGGTGAATTTATTGACTTTTTTATTAGCAGTAATTGCTGATTAATCGTGAAAAAGTGATTGTAAAATCGTTCCATTTGATTGAATATTGCCATTTTATACGATTTACAAATTAATTCATAAGAGTTATTATGAGATAATATGGGATATGCAATTGTGCAGGTTTTGCCTCCAGGACGAAACCACATGTACACACGGCGACAGGTCAAGTTACCCTGTTTGGACTTTGAACTATTAGAAGTTGAACGCTGCGAATCGTGCGACCTCTCGCACCCTCGTGCGGCGTATGTTGTTTCGTCTCACGGCACGCTGCGCCCGCGCCGGCAGCCGCGTCTATGCAGGCTCTACCGCACTATTTTGTGTTTTGTACGTAGTGTAGTTAAGGGTATACAGGGTGGATTTTTGAGACGGGGCAGTAAGGGCAGGTACCTTAACCGTTGTAGCTACAGCGAAACGTTCTTAGGAGACTATCCTTAACTTTTTAAAAAATTTCGAACTGCATTCACAGATTTCGAAAAAAAATTACAGTCAGCAAGAAAATTGACAATTTACACAAAAACTTTTTTTGATGCCAATCGATCCTGTTTCTTATAAGGATCAATAGACTCTATGGGACCAACCGAGGTTTGAGTACTAGAAATGTCAGAAATCGCAAAAAACGTTTCCCATACATTTGGTAGGAAATGAGACTCCAAATTTACTTTTATACATAACAAAACTTTTTATTAAGGACAGATTTGCCGCTAAGAAGACTTTGATAATAAAAACATACTGAAACCGTATTAGAAAGAAATGTATTTTTAAAATCATACAATTTACAACACGTTTTGAAGATTTTCTAATATTATTAATATTTTGATCCTTTTTGTTTATTTTCGAACAAACTTCTTTTTAGCGGCCAGTCTATCCATAATAAAAAGGTTTTGTTATGTATAAAAGTAAATTTGGAGTCTCATTTCCTACCAAATGTATGGGAAACGTTTTTTGCGATTTCTGACATTTCTAGTACTCAAACCTCGGTTGGTCCCATAGAGTCTATTGATCCTTATAAGAAACAGGATCGATTGACATCAAAAAAAGTTTTTGTGTAAATTGTCAATTTTCTTGCTGACTGTACATTTTTTTCGAAATCTGTGAATGCAGTTCGAAATTTTTCAAAAAGTTAAGGATAGTCTCCTAAGAACGTTTCGCTGTAGCTACAACGGTTAAGGTACCTGCCCTTACTGCCCCGTCTCAAAAATCCACCCTGTATAGGGTGCGTAGCATGATGTGTCGCCGTGTGTACTATCCCATAATTATAGTAGGGCGATCACAAAAGATCATTAATGGCAGGACGCACTGAGAATAAATACCTTCGTTCATATTCAGGCAATGTAGTAGGGACAAGAAGAATATCTTCGACAGATTGCCACTTCAGCTTGCTTTGTTATTGGTTTGCAAATAATTAATTAATGTAATATTGTTTTCAGACGTGAAGCCATTCCAATGCAGGCACTGTCCATACGCGTGCCGCGACTGCTCCACGCTGAGAAAGCACGAGAACTCACACACCGGCCTCCGCCCCCTATACCGGTGCAAGCAGTGCGACAAGAGGTAAAGTACAGTACACACACACCCAAACACAAACACACCCACCCACTCACTCACTCACTCTGCCTTCTGGTGCAAGCAGTGTGACAAGAGGTAAAGAAGTACAGTACACACACACCCAAACACAAAGACACCCACCCACTCACTCTTCATGAGGTGATTCACACACGGGCCTCCGCCTTCTGTACCGGTGCAAGCAGTGTGACAAGAGGTAAAGAAGTACAGTAAACACACACCCAAACACAAAGACACCCACCCACTCACTCTTCATGAGGAAGCATGAAAACTCACACACGGGCCTCCGCCCCCTGTACCGGTGCAAGCAGTGCGACAAGAGGTAAAGAAGTACAGTACACACACGCAATCACACCCACCCACTAACTCGCTCTTCATGAGGAAGCACGAGAACTCACACACGAGCCTCCGCCCTCTGTACCGGTGCAAGCAGTGTGACCAGAGGTAAAGAAGTACAGAACACACACACCCAAACACAAACACAACCACCCACTCATTGACCGCCTGTGTATTAATTTGTTATAAAATCAGTTTCAGACAAAAATGGCGTTTAAAGTTACACGTGGCAGAAGATCATTTGTCATTGGACGTGAGGAAGTACGCGTGTGGGATGTGCGAGAGTCGGTTCAAGGACAAGGCTGTTCTAAGGAGTCATATTGTGAGTATTTTAAACATATATGTGTGTGAGTGTATATGTGAATGTGAGTGCGTGTTTCTGGCAAGGCGACTATACTAGCTACGTTAGCTAAGCAGTAATAATCATGAGAACTCACGCTTAAAGCCCAAAGCAGTTCCGACCCTTGTCTCCGACGTACCTCATAAACGATGGGAAAAGTAAATTTTTGCAAGAGGAATACGCCTTTTTCACCTCACCAGCTCGGACAGAATCTGTTTATCATTCGAAATCTGAGTGCAAAAGTGCATTTTATCCGCTAGCGTAGAAAGAGTTTTTAAATTCGAATGTCTCTATTCAATATTTTTCTATGCCGCCTTATTCCGCCAAAATGTTTTTTTTTAAATTATTTTTTTATCATCCAGCCAGCATTTTCCTCGCCGTTGTGAGGTGAAAAGTTGTGTGTTGCGCTCGGCAGCAAAGTTATTCTGCGTCTCGTACCTTTGAAACTTTCGCTGCGCTCAGGGTTCTATATTTGAACCCACTCGCTTCGCTCGTAGTTCAATCTTAGAATCCTTCGCTTGCTCAGGTTTCAATACAAGTACTCGCGCCAAAAAACAACTTTGCAGCCTAGCATAACAAATAACTATTCTCCATTGTTGGGCGCGTCACGATATCGACGAAACGTTAAAAATGTGCAGAAGCTATAAGTATATGTTATTGTAAAACAGTAACATATACTTCTCTCTCTCTCAGTGTTCCTGTAGCCGCGCAGTCTGACGTCGGTGGCGCCACCTTCAGATTTTTTAACGTCTCGTCGATATCGTGACGTGGCAAGGCGACTTACTGCTGGAGGCTTAGATCAAAATAAAATTAATGGATAGGCCTAAAGCGCGGTAAGTTGAAGCACACTACTGGTGCACATGGTCCATACAAACTAGCGCCGTTATCTGTCAAATCTAGGGCACTTGCATACAAATTTGAAGTAAACCTTTCATTTGTGTGGCCTCATTTTTCTGGTTTGAAATGTTCGCGTAAGGCCTATCCGTTAATTTTATTTTGATCTAAGGCTGGAGGTATCGCAAGGCGATGCGAAGGCGAGCGATGATAGCCCATACGGAAGAGAGCTTGCGCCTCAATCATGAGGCCGCGGTTCGATTCCTGGCCTGTACCACTAAGTTCTTGGGAATTTATGTACGGTTGTATTTATCATTTACTAGCTCGGCTGTGAAGGAAAACATCGTAAGGAAACCTGCATTCCAGAGAATGAAAAGAAAATATCACAAGTTCGGAGGTATGCGTAAATATGGGGTAAACACAAAGGACCAGCGATGGTTCAAGTGTTACATTAACGACCCTTGCTTGCAATAGCCCAACACAAATAATAATAATCGCAAGGCAATTAGGTCTGTCGCCATTATATTATTAGGTCATAAATTCACAGTGGGCGTGGGCTATGATGCTCAGTTCTAACCGCCATTCTATTCACTGTGAGGGGTAACACTTGTATAATGTTATTGATTGCACATGACATTTTCAATGCTCGGAGTTTCCCTGCGAGATCGAATCAGAAATGAAGAAATCCGCAGAAGAACCAGAGTAGCTGACATAGCCTAAAAATTGCTAAACTAAAGTAGCAGTGGACGATGGCCGATGGGGCCGAAAAGTTCTCGAGTGGCGACCGCGTACCGGAAAGCGCAGCGTGGGTAGGCCCCCCAGTAAGATGGACCGGCGACCTGGTGGAGGCGGCGGGAACCCGTTGGATGAGGGCAGCGCAGGACCGGTCGTTATGACGATCCTTGGGGGAGGCCGATGTTCAGCAGTGGACGTCCATCAGCTGAGATGATGATAAATTTTTCAGAGATCCGTACACGAGAAGTCGACGGCTTGCAAGTGCGAGATATGCGGAACCGTGTTGAGCAACAAGAGCAACATGGGGCAGCACATGGCCATACACGTCGACATCAGACCATACAAGTGCAATAATAAAGGCTGCGATAAGAAGTTTAAAGATCCCGTAAGTATATACACATCACACACACATACCCACACCAACCTACACACCCACCCACCCACAAAAACACACTCAACATGAGGCGGCATTATGTGGTTTAAAGATTAATGATACTTTTCCATACACCCTGTATACATTAACGGCTAATTTTGACGGCCCGACGGCACAGCCTGCAGTGAACCTGCCTGCTGTGCCGAGGGTCGCGGGTTCGAATCCCGTAAGGGACAAATATTTGTATGTTGAATATGAATATTTGTACCCGAGTCATGGATGTTTGTATCTATATATGTATTCTATATCGTTGTCTAGTCATCATAATACAAGTCCAGGCTAGATTCTGGAACTTTAAATGTGACTAGATAATTTGTGTGGCAATGTCCAAGATATTTATTTGTTTATTTATTAACTCACGACCGTCATCCCTAGTTTGTGGGGGGCTAACTTAAAAAAAACAATGTGACATAAACATTAACTTGAAAAAAAAACAATGTAAAATAAATCGCTGTAATCACTAGTTACTAGGACAGCTGATTTTTCTTTCGCGATTTCTAATTATTCTGTTAGACCTTACACATTAAGTAAATTTAATATTTTCAGTCGTCTTTAAGAAAACACAGCAAGATCCATCTTAACTTACCCAAGAAGAAGAAGAAATTTCGTAATATTATCAAGAAGGTGGAGTGCGATTATTGTGGAGTACGGTAAGTCCCTTCGATCGAAGTTAAATTAATGGATAGGCCCAAAGCGCGTTAACGCTTTCGCTGCTAAGCTCAAAATCATGATCCTCGCGCAGTGCTAAAACTGACGCCCCTCGTAGGTCGTGCGCACAGTCGTAACGTAAAACGACCAAAATGTCTCGTGGGTCACCCTTAGATCAAAATAAAATTAATGGATAGGCCTAAAGCGCGGTAAGTTGAAGCAAACTACTGGTGCACTTGGTGCATACAAACTAGCGCCATTATCTGTCAAATCTAGGGCACTTGCATACAAATTTGAAGTAAACCTTTCATTTGTTTTGCCTCATTTTTCTGGTTTGAAATGTTCGCGTAAGGCCTATCCTAATATGAGATCTTTTTAGGGTTCCGCACCCAAAGGGTGAAAATGGTACCCTAGTCAATGTGCAAAAAAAATGTCGAGGTCGCTACACTCGCTCCATTACTTGTTGTGTAGGTGAGATAAGGGGGCGACAAAATCAGTCTTTGCCCCCTAACCTTCCTGAGCTATCACTATCACCAGCATCATAATCGCATAGTACATTGCCTCTTGCGTACGTGTGCGTATGTATGTTTGTGTGGTATACTTGTGGAACAGGTGAGAGGATTGAAGCGGCAACCTATCCGCGACGTTACGTTACTCCACTGAGTGGCGGCAGTCGTCTCCGAAGCAGAAGCGCTACTTTGCATTTCTAAGCATATGCTCACGACTATATTCCCCGAGGGGGTAGTCAGAGATACCCTGAAACCTCAAAACATCCACGTTTCACCAGTAGTACCGAAACTCTGTCCAGTGTGACGGGGGGTGAGCCCGTCGCCACTTATAATGGACAGTGGGTACAATACACGCCTCGAAATTGAAGCATGCAGGTTTCCTCACGATGTTTTCCGTCACCGAAAAGCCAGTGGTGTTACAAATCGTACATAAATTCCGAAAAACTCATTGGTACTGTCAGCCTGGACGGAAATCAAACCATCGCCTCCTGCACGGCAGGCCAGGTTGTTCGCCACTGGACCACCACGGCTTCAGCATTTCTAACCTCTCTTATAATGTTATATGGTTTCACTCGTAGTACCGAAACTATGTCCAGTGTGACGGTGAGTGTGCCCGTCGCCACTAGATAATATTTGTAAGTTTAAAATTTGTCTTTTTAAATGTTTCAGATTCCTCAGTACGAATTACTTAACGAACCACATGCTACGCAAGCACTTACGTAAAACTCAGAAGTTCCACTGTGATATGTGCCAATTTGTAACCCGCAATAAACCCAGTTTGGTCATGCACATCAAATACGGACACGTCTCTGAAAGCGTAAGTTGATTCCTTTGGATTTTTATAAAATTTTACACGACAACCGGCAATTATTGGTACGAGGTGACTAAGGAATTAAAGGTTTCTTATGTAGTGTTATATTCTATTCTATTTTTATTTAACGGCGTTTCCTTGTTAGATTTCGCCAGTGTCAAGTTATTTGAGGGAGTGTCTATCCAATCTCGAGGATTGTTTTTGAGTAAGAACAACTGAGAAGGATTTTGGAGCCTCGTGGCAGGCTGAGACGCGAACCTCGCGAACACCACGCGAGAGACAAGTGTTCGAGGCATAGACTTAAACTCTAGCGATAGACTTGCCCTTCCATAGAAGCAACATGTTCCACTTGAATGAGGTGTACGCACCTGATTGATGTTTCCGAGTTCACTTCGTCACTATGGCAATGACAGACCGCAATGTGTCATTTTGTGTTGTTTTGTGTGACATGTTGTTTGTTTGATCGAGCTTGTCTATCGCTAGAGTAATATGTCTATGGTTCGAGGCAAACCCTGCAACGTGACTCTCTATGTAGTGTTCGGTGGCGCGTTGCGGAGAATAATGACGAGGTTACCATCTCACGCCTCTCTTCTCCTGGAATGTAAACATCTCATGTCGCAGACGAAGGAGCTTAGCCAGCGTGGTACTCTTGTGCGGGACCTTTAGGCTTCGATCAAAATAAAATTAATGGATAGGCCTTACGCGAACATTTCAAACCAGAAAAATGAGGCAAAATAAATGAAAGGTTTACTTGTCACTTGTATGCAAGTGCCCTAGATTTGACAGATAATGGCGCTAGTTTGTATGGACCAAGTGCACCAGTAGTTTGCTTCAACTTACCGCGCTTTAGGCCTATCCATTAATTTAATTTTGATCTAAGGGTTAGTGTACCTAGGCATGGTGTCCTATCCTATACAAATGAAATTTTAGTTAAAAGTTTGGCAATATATGGCGTTATGGTATCGATTTGTAACAAATGTTTACGTAAAAGTGTCAATTGTTACTAAAAAATACATGATCTGACTACAAAAAAATCTCATGAGCCTCGGAAAATCAAGCAATTTACTTTTCACCTCACAAGCTCGGAAAGATTCTGTTGTCAAGTTATCATAATACAAGTCCAGGCTAGACTCTGGAACTTTAAATGTGACTAGATAATTTGTGTAACACTGTCCAAGATATTTATTAATTATAGAAAGTGATGAGCCCATAACTGATTGTTGTTTTTTCTAATATCCCTTAGCCATCTCTTATACTACTATAACTGTTATCTATTAGATGGTACATAAACTTTAACTTATATCTTGGTTTCAGGATAGACAGTGTAAAATTTGCAAGACTAAATACAAAAGACACATGTATTTGAAGGCTCACTACGCGCGGACGCACGGCATCAGATATAAGACTAAAAAGTAAGTATCACCCCTATCAGCCTATATACGTGCCACTGCAGGGCACAGACACTACCCTCAGGGAGGGTGTATGTACGTTAGTGTAGCACCACGCGCGCACAATGCGCTGCGGTAGACTTCACATACGCATCGGAATTTCTTCAGCGTATGCAGGTTTCCTTCTTGTTCAGTTTGATAGTTTGAACCATAAAGGTATTATACCAGGAATAGAGGAACTGATAGCTGAGAGAGTGAGATGTACCTAGCGGCACCACTGTATAATAGAAAGAGATACGTGACGCGAGGCATTAGAACCATTTTCTAGTCACTAATCAATTTTTACAATTAGGTTTCCGTGAATAATTGCAAATCTAAAGTGAAATCGTAGATAATTTTGTGAAATATACTGACACTACTTCATTAATTTATCCACGATTTCACGTTAGACTCAGAATTATAGACAGTATTAGAATTTTTGCCTGCGAATAGTCTCCTGAAAACATCCAAAAACGGTTTCATTTAACAACTCATGTCAGTTCCTCTATTCCTGTAAGGTATAATACCTTTATGGTTTGAACCATCCCTGAAAATTAGGAAAGTGTTTATAAAAATCACCTAGTACAATGATGTATCCTATATGGTTATCTAGTCATCATAATAAAAGACTAGGCTAGATTCTAGTACTTTAAATAGCATAGCATAATGCTCACGACTATATTCCCCGAGGGGGTAGTCAGAGATATTATGAAAACTCGGAACATTCACATTTCACCAGTAGTACCTAAACTCTTGTCCAGTGTGACGTATAGTGAGCCCGTCGCCACTTATAATGGACAGTGGGTACAATACACGCCTCGAAATTAAAGCATGCAGGTGACCTCACGATGTTTTCCTTCACCGAAAAGCCAGTGGTTTTACAAATCGTTCATAAATTCCGAAAAACTCATTGGTACGAGTCGGCCTGGACGGGGATCGAACCATCGCCTCCTGCACGGCACGCAAGGTTACTCGCTACTGAACCACCACGGCTAACTTTAACTGTAATCTATGACAGTGGCCATGATATTTAAGGCCTCCGCTCATTGCAGCGATTTTATCGAGCGTTTGCGATAATTGTTTCCAGTACATTTTGTATTGGGACGCGCTCGATCCCACACACTGCCGCGATATTATCGCAACTCTTTCGACTACATTCAGTGGTGACGCGAATCGCGGAATCGCTGCAGTGTGTAAGGTGTCGCGATATCGCTGTCGATAATATCGCTCGATAAAATCGCTCGATAAAATCGCTCGATAATATCGCTGCAATGTGCGGAGGCCTTTATTTATCAGCATAGGCATATGCTCACGACTATATTCCCCGAGGGGGTAGTCAGATATATTCTGAAAACTCAGAACATCCACGTATTATCCATATTTATTTATTTACAACTTTAATCCTATTTCAGAAGACCGAAGATAGAAATAAAGGAGGAACCAGAAGATGCAGTGTCCATCGATTTGTTTGAAATAGAGAAACATGAAATATTTGATGGTAAGTTGTTGAAACGTAGTTCAACATACACAGCGATAGATGGCGTTGACGTGAGTTGGATGCGGAAACGGAAATACAGGCTGTTAGTAAACAGTTGCATGACTTTAAGGTGGTTTCAGAGTTGTCAATTTCATAAAAAACTTTGACGCAGAACACTCGTAGATGGTATTAGTAAAAGTAATATTTTATATATGGAAAAATAGTTTAGAAAATCTAGATTACTACCGTCCACGCGTGTTAGGGTTGAACTACACATGGCTGCACGCGATCGCACTTTTCCTTCGCTCCATCCTTTTCTCGATCGCACGCGATCGCGTTCCGTCTATCTTATATGCTCTAGCAAATGACGTTCCTGAGTGACAGAAAAGGATGAAGCGACGGAAAAGTGCGATCGCGTGCGGCCATGTGTAGTTCAACCCTTATGCGTCAAAGTTTTGTATTGACTGAAACCACCTTAAGAGGTGATTGTACCTATTATACTAAACATAGCTTTCCAAGAGAAACCAATAGGTACTTAGTAAATTCACAATAAAAAAATTGGTCTTTCCATACTAGATGCAATCAGGGATGCGATTTTTGAATGTCATCGGTGAGTTTGAACGGTTTTTAAATCTCATAAAAAGCGTTCTCATGCATCTTTCTACTGCGGATTTGACTCTCAAAAATCTCTCTCCTGTAGTATGATTTTTGAAAGTCAACTTAGCATTAGAAAGATGCACATCTCCATAGTTATTTTGACATTTTCAACTGCTGAGCTCACCGAATGAGATTCAAAAATCGCACTCCAGTACATCTAAAGTTTGTATAAAAGTTGAATTTGTTTTTTTTTTGCGAATTTTATCAGTGTCTTTGGGAAAGTAGTTGTTGTCATGATGCGTTTTTTTCTAATAGAAAGCCAATTTTTGCGAGAGCGTTCTTAGCTTTGTTTCATGAAAATCTGTTCAGCAGTTTTCAAGTAACTTTAAAAATTACGAAGTAACATCAAATTACTATTATTTTAAGCAGTTGGTCTCGGATAGTTCCGTCAGATGGCGTTGTAACTTTTCGTTAAGCCAGGTCAGAGGCCTATTGGCGGCTTGAAAATTCTCTGACAGCAAGGTGACCACTAACTTGCCTCCACCAACACGCACTGGGCCCGCGTGGTGGAGTATGGCCCACTCCCTCTCACTCTTATACGTGAGAGGAGGCCTTTGCCCTGCAGTGGGATTCTACAGGCTATAACTTACTACTTACTTACTTACTATTATTTTATTCAATTAAAAAAATTTTGATTATCTATATTCGTTTCAGATCCAGAACTAAACGTAGATGGGACGGAAACAAATCAAAACGGCGACCAATACGCGACAGAAGTGCCGGCGGATTCACAGGCCGTCCCCGAGTCTGTGATCGAAGAGTTTTGTGAGAGAGACATCGTGCTGAAGGGAGACGAGGATAAGTGCAATAAACGTTTGTTAATCTTATTGACTAGTTGTTGTCAGCGAACTTTGTCTGCGTGGAATTATACAAGGTGTTACAAAACTACAAATAAACCTTTAAGGGGGTGGTTTAGACCATCGAACTGAACAACTTTCACTATGGGACCAATATCGAAATCGCGAAAAAATAAATTGATGTTCTATACTCTACAAATCGACTAGAGCTAAAATATGTATGGGATATCAGATTTTAAACAACCCCCTTAAGCGTTTTAAAAATTTATTCTTACTTATGAAACACCCTGTATAGGTGTTTCATAAGTAACAATAAATATTTAAAACTCTTAAGGGAGTTGTTTAGACCGTCAAACTGAACAACTTTTTCTATGGGACCAACACGCGAAATCGCAAAAAAAAAATTTGATATCCCATACATATTTTAGCTCTAGTCGATTTGTAGAGTATGGAACATCAATTTTTTTTTCGCGATTTCTATATTGGTCCCATAGTGAAAGTTGTTCAGTTTGATGGTCTACAACACCCCCTTATAGGTTTATTTGTATTTTTGTAACACCTTGTACAGGGTGTTCCAAACGGAGAAGTCAACGGGGGCAAGTTGAGGCCCTCCGTGCCCCCCCTTAGCGACGCCCTTGCCTAGGTGTATCAGAAAATACCCCATTTTTGTTCCGCGATTTTTTGCAGTTTAGAAGTTATGATTTTTAAACGATTTTATTTAACTTCGAACCGGTCTAACTATCTATCTAACTAACTAACTAACTAACTAACAATGGATTCTTGTAATGGAATTTTTTAAAGTTTAATTTAATTTTTTTTATAGTTATATTTCAGTAAAATTAATGCTGTTGAAATGTGTTCCTTGCGAAGTATGTGTGGAGTTACGCTGAGAGATAGAGTGAGAAATTGTGTGATTAGAGATCGATGTAAATTGAAAGAAGATGTTGTGACAAGAGTAGAGAAGGGTATGCTTCGTTGGTTTGGTCATGTGGAGAGGATGAGTGATAGCAGATGTACGAAAGAGATATATGGAGCTAAAGTGAGTGGAAGTGTCGGCAGAGGACGCCCTCGTAGGACGTATTCTGATCAAATCAGTTGCGTCCTACAAAAAGGGGAGGTGCGGAGTACTCGAAACCGACGGGCATGTATGAAGAGATGTATGGATGTGAATGAAGCAAAAGAGATTTGTAAGGATCATAGTAGATGGCGCGCTCTGGTCTCTGCCTACCCCGTTGGGAAAGAGGCGTGACGTTATAGATAGATAGATAGATATTTAAGAATTTTCTACAGGGGATGCTAAAAATGTCATAACTTTTTTCATAGTTAGAATTTTTGAATTTTGTCTTTGCAACATGATCGTCTGAAAACACTCTTCCATACGTAAAATAATCAGCAATACAACATCCATACAAGTCACCAAAGAAAGGGCCCTAAGTGAAAATTTTAGGTAAAAGCATCAGTGATTATTCCACTGGGCCCGCGTGGTGGAGTATGGCCCGTTCCCTGTCACAATTATTCGTGCCTTTGCCCTGCAGTGGGTTCCTACCGACTATAAATTATTGTTGGCTGGGCTATTGCAAGCAAGGTTCGTTATGTAACACTGCGACCATCGCTGCTCTTTTGTGTTCGCCCCAAGCTCTCCCATATTTTACACATACATCCGAACTAATTTTTTTATTATTCTCGGGTATGCAGGTTTCCTTACGATGTTTTCCTTCACCGTCGAGCTAGTGATAATGTTAAATACAACCGTACATAAATTCCGTAGAACTTAGTGGTACAGGCCAGGTATCGAACCGCCGCCTCTTGATTGAGTCGCTAGCTCTCTTCCGTATGGACTATCAGCGCTCTTTAACCGACTATAACTTACTTACTGTTATTATTTTCAGAACAAAAACCGAAAATGAGAAACAAAATAGCAAAAGAGAACGTGAAGAAATGCGTAAAGAAATTATTGGCTGAAGCGAGACGGAAAGAGGATACGGTGGCGTTGGAGAAAGCGAGAAAGATGTACAATGAGAGGCTGAAGAAAGTTGCTAGCTGCGTGCCACAACATGGTTTGTATTGAGTTAAAAAAAACGACTGCTTTAGTTAGAGCACACGACTGAAGTTGTACAATACACACTTCAATTAAATTTTAAGAAAATAATACTAAAATTAGATATAAAATACTAGTGTTTTCCCGCGACTTCAACAAATTATATACCAGATTTTAAGTCAGATCATAAGCTATCAAACAAAAAAAGTTTCATCAAAATCGGTTCAGTAGTAGTTTTTGCGTGATGCGCAAACAAAAAAACAGACAGGCAAAATTTCCAAAAAAGGTTGATTTCGAGTCAGGGATACCTAAAAACCATATCGTAATCATTTTTTTGTAAATATCTTCAATGTACAGACACACTTCAGTTACAGTTTTATAATAGTTTAGATACATTTTATTACAGAGCAAGTAAAAATAAAATATTTCAACAACAACAAACACGAAGAAAGCGAACAGTTAAAAGAAAATGAAGCAATAAGTAATGATTCGACAATGCAACGCGAGACGAGCGACGTTGAAGAAAAACAAGAAGTACACGAAAATAAACCAACTAATGGGAAGCTGATAATTAATAGTCATCAATGCTACATTTGCTTTAAGGTAAGATTCGATACATCATAATTACCAACCTTTATGGTACACCATAAAGGCCTCCGCTCATTGCAGCGATATTATCGCTGCGATTTTGCGATAATTGTTCTCAGTACATTTTGTATGGGGACGCGCGCGATCCTACACACTGCCGCGATATTATCGAGCGATAATATCGCTGCGATTTTGCGATAATTGTTCTCAGTACATTTTGTATGGGGACGCGCTCGATCCCACACACTGCCGCGATATTATCGCAACCTGACGCAATCTCTTTCTACTACATTCAGTGAAGGGCGCATGCGTGACGCGAATCGCGGAATCGCTGCAGTGTGTAAGGTGTCGCGATATCGCTGTCGATAATATCGCTGTCGATAATATCGCTGCAATGTGCGGAAGCCTTAAAAGACCCTGGTAATATTTAATAAGTGGTTTTAGTTTAGACCATCAAACTGAACAACTACTATGGAGCCAACATTGAGAAAAAATCTGCTGTTCCGTACAAAACAGCCTGCCTACTCGATACATTCGTATGGGACAGCTGTCTAAGCAGTTTTTTTAATTTTCGCGATTTCGATGTTGTTCCCGAAGATTTTTTTTTATTTTTATGGTTTAACTCGTGAACTACCACGGACGCGATATTATTAAACCACTCATTGTTAATCTATAGTTACATTAAAGCCGGGTTGCGAGCGGTAAATCCTCCCCTTAAAATAGTTCCAGCTAACTTTATTAAACCCTATAATACGTCCCACTGCAGGGCACAGACACTACCCTCAGGGAGGGTGTATGTACGTTAGTGTAGCACCACGCGTGCACAATGCGCTGCGGTAGACTTCACATACGCATCGGAATTTATACGTCAGCTTAATTAGGCAGGTTTCTTCACGATGTTTACCTTCAACGGTAACATCATAGGCGACTAGCCTTTCGTCCACAAAACATTTCAAAACACCCCTTAGTTGCTTCGTACGATCCACAGGAATGAGCTTGTCTAACGCTCAGTTGCAGAAACGCTCATTAGAGTTAATCCTCCATTAAATCTCTCGCTAGCGTTTACTACGTCAACAAGACAAAAAGTGACAGCAAGAGATTTAATGGAGGATTAACTCTAATGAGCGTTTCTGCAATTGAGCGTAAGCCACTGTTATCATTGACTTCTACTGGACGAAGGGTCCGCGCTCAAAAGAGACTTAAAACGTATAAAGAGACCTAATTACGCGACAGTCTTTGTTTGAACGGTCGACGACAAGCGCGTGCATGCGAGCGCGCACGGTGCACGCCTTGCCGCGATGGGGTAAAAACTACGCAAGCAAAATGAAAAAGAATTTTACTAGACCCAACGTCCATAGTATTCTACGTCAATAAGAGATGCACATAGCAAATTCGTAAAGGACATGCGGCGATAAATGCCAAATATTGTATACTTCAAAAGGAAAAATGATAAAGCGGCAATACCAAAGCAATAAGAAAAAGTTCTGACAATTTCACTTGAAATTACCGGTGACCGGTGTTTCCACTATTCAGATATTTTAATGTGTTTTTTTACCAAAATAAGCATCATAAAAATTATTTAAGGGTCCATACATGATAAATGTAATATTACATACATTATAAAATAATACACAGCTGTATACAACCGTTGGCATTTTTTCTATGGCCGGGGCCGCATCTCCTTTGTTAATAATATATATTTTTCTTTTTCCAGCTCTTCGAATCAAAAGAGAAACTAATAGATCACTGCAAGTACCATTTCGACGTCTGCCACGAAGTATCATTGAAGAAATGTCCCCTTTGTCAATTCGTCACGAAAGGTGACATTGTAAGGCATCTCCGCTTAATGCATGACATTAAAATAAAACTACCGTCTAAAGTACACGATAAATTAGTCAATACTGAAGGTTCCAGATATTATTACGAAATAAAAGATGCGAAAATAGATAAAATGGAAATAATTCCCAGTATAAAAAATCTAAACAATATGGCGTGCACGCAAATTGATAAAAAAAACCGCGAACGGAAAAACAAAATGGTTGCTAAGACTAAATTGGTGAAAAAATCCGGCGAATGGATTGTCGTCGATGAAAAGATTAATGTCAACATCGATGATTTGGTTCTGCCAAAGATGAGCGTAGAAAAGTTTGGCGATACTGAAAACTATTTAGAAAGGATGAGGAATCTGTACCATGCAGCCAAGAAAACTGGTAAAAAAATTCTGTTTCCCTGCGAAAAGTGTGATAAAATCTGCCAAACGTTAGCCGCTTTGAAATTGCACACTCGAAAACACGATCCGAACGCGAAACCGTTCAAACCTAAAGTATGGAAACACAAAATAAAAGAAACACCAGTTCAAAAAGTCAAAAAATTTAAACAGAACACAGAAAATCGTCTAGCGAAACCTAAGCCTATTGTAAACAAGCATAAATGCGAAAATGAACTTATGGAATTTTACACAAAGAACATTCGAGGCGGCGATATAGAATTCTGGCAGTTTTTGAAAATTTACAACAGAATGAGTAAAGAGAAAGTCGACAATTTCGAAGATTTAGAGAGCAGAACAGATTTTGGTATCCATATCAACAGTGAATCTCAAAATGTAGTTGAAAAAGTTAAAAAAGTTAGAATAGTGAAAAATAAAAACTCTTTTAAACGAGTAATAAGGCTTAGTAAAAATGATTATTTGAGACGGAATGCCATAAAAGATGAATTAAGGAAAAAGATGGCCAGTGAAAAAGATAAATTAAATAATCAAATGATGTAGTTCAAAAGAACCCGATGAGCGGAAAAAATAATAAATATTTAGAATATGGTCAGTCATAGTTTCTCAACCTGTCGCCACCCCAAGGGAGGCGCAATCTATCCAAAAAATAATACCCGATACAAAGCATCCTTTTACGTCGGCTTCGCCTCGGTCAACAATTACATGAAAAAAAAAAAAAAATCTACTATAGTCCAATCATTTTAAAGTTTCCTAGTATGGACACCTTAACAATAATTCATCTATCGCTGAAACTTTGCAGTGTGATAAAGTAAAGTATACAGATTATAGTTGACAAATAATCTAGGACCGGACAAATTATTATTTATTTTATTTTATTTTATTCATTTTAGGAAAACTTACGGACTAATTACAGGATAGGGTATCAACATAACCAAAACAAAATTGCCAACTAAAAGTTTCCACAGATAAATATCATTCGTCGTTTTACATAATTGTGTGAAAATACAAATTTTAAACCTAGATTATTTATCAACCGTAATCTGTATACTTTACTTTATCACACTGCAAAGTTTCAGCGATAGATGAATTATTGTTAGGGTCAAACCCTAAAATGATTGGACTGTATTCGATAGTGAGGGGATCGCGAGGTAGGTAATTTACTTTCAACAGGTCACACCAAAAAGGTTGAGAAACGATGTGGTGCACTTAGCCCCACTTGCGCCAACCACGAGTTAGCAGTTAACTCCGGATAAAATAGCTCTTTCAGTTGTTTTTCTATACAAAAAATCATGGGTTACCAACTTAACCTAGAGTTTATTGCTAACCCAGGTTGGCGCAAGTGGGGCTTATTATCTCATTTTGTAAGTTTGGAACAATGACATCACACTTATGTCAAGCCAGTAGTATTATGTGAAGCCCAACAAGAAAAGTAAAAAACCTCGCCATGTTGCGGAAAATAATTTGAACGAATTTTTGTACTCGGAACACTGACATTAAAGGTTATAGTCGATTGGGGTTTTTGGCGGGCTTTGGTAGCTGACGTTTGGAGTCCTCATATTTCATCGAATTTTTATTGTTTATAGTGAGTTTTGGTTCATAAAATTGGTGTTGTTTTGCGTAACAAAGTGTCGTGCAAGTGAACAATATACAGTTCAGTGAAATATGATGGTGTGTGGGTCGTAAACAGGAAAAGCGTTCCGTGATTTTAGCGCGGCAAAGCGGCCGGTTCACCTCTTTCCTGTGGACTTCTCTGCGTTTCCTGCGTCTTTCGATTGTCTCCAAAAACTCCAAAGAAGCGTCAAAACATCGAACACCAACGTTTTAACGTGAAAACAGAAGATAAATTGAAATAAAATAAGGTCTTGTAACCAGGCTAGTAAATATATTTTAAAAAAAAAAATTATAGTCGATTGCAGCGCCCCCAAACCAGGTATTTTATATGTCTGGTCAGGCTTAAATAGTCTATAGTACTTACTACCTATGTGTTTCATATCAATAAGTAGATGCATAATTATATTTATCATCACAATTTAGTTGTTTTTCTTTATTAGTTTATATTTTCTATGTACAAAAGAATAGAATTATATTTCTTTCCCAATGGAATAAGGAATTTTTTGTTGTTACTTATAAGTTTTTTATTATAGTAAATAAAAAGTAAGTCTTGTTGAAATCCAGTGTTTTATTAAAATTTTACTTATAATCACTTATAATTATCACTTACATAGTAACTTAGCATAAAAGAAACTTCCCTGTCCAATGAGTCACATATGACTCGTACACATATTTGTACAAAAAAAGTTTACCTAATGTCTTTCCAATAACCGAGCAGTGTACTGGCTACAACAATCAAGATCCAACAAGAATTAAAAACAGAATTGATCTTTTCATAACGCTTATAAGCCGTTTTAGAGTTAAACTCATCTGCCAGCACCGAATCTCATCTCCGTTTGCAAGGGCGAGAAAGCGAGGGAATGCGATCGCACGGTGCTGCGACCTTTCTCGCTCTAACCAATGACGTTCCTGAGCGACAGAACGGGATAGAGCGTGAAAAAATTCGATTCTGTGCTACCAGATGAGGTTCACCCCTTAACTATACTCTATGATTACAATATGATACAATCAGTCAACATCAAGCACGTATCCAGACTTTGGGTTCGGGGGGGGATTTTCATTGGAAAACGATGAAAAATGTATAGCTGTAACCACTGTTCCATACAAATATTCGGATTTCGGGGGGGGATAAATCCCCTGGATACGTGCTTGGTCAACATTACTAGATGAGGGATGATTTTATGTGTTAGTGCGCTCAGTCTTTGCTACTGACATATACTCTAGCGATAGACAAGCTCGTTCAAACAAACAACATGTCACACAAAACAAAACAAAATGACACATTGCGGTCTGTCATTGCCATAGTGACGGAGTGAACTCTGGAACATCAATCAGGTGCGGGCACCGAATTCAAGTGGAACAATGAAAGGGCCTGTCTATCGCTAGAGTGTAAGTCAATGGTCTTTGCCTGCTATCGGTTGAGGGTCACTAACACGAATGCAACGCTGTTTAAACTAAATGAATCGTATATGATACATGCCTATGTATTTTATATACCTACATAGCAATGGCGGCCAAAAATAGAATAGATAAGATTTAGTAAACTGGGTGTAATGTTTGAGAAACGACATCAGATTTCAGTGAGGAATTCGCGCTACGGCTACTTCGCTCTACGGGCACCGTTTTGACAAGCGCCGCTTTTATTCGCGCCACGGCTACCGACGCGCCACCATGCTTTGAGTTCTTCGCGTTACGGACACCGCCTCGGAATGTTCCTATCGATTGATCTGAAAAGAAAAAAACATTTTTATTCACCACTAGTGTTTTCCCGCGACTTCGTCCGCACAAATTATATACCAGATTTTAAGTCAGACCATAAGCTATCAAACAAAAAAAGTTTCATCAAAATCGGTTCAGTAGTTTTTGCGTGATGTGCGAACAAACAAACAATTTTGTCAATAGATGGCGCTGCACGTCATTTAAATCGCGATATCGAGTGTTATTTGACTATATGAAGTAAACCGCTATTTTTTTGTTCCTCATGATTTTACGGTTTTATAATAGTTAAGATTAAGATTGTTTTTATTTTAGGTTTTCATGATTAATAAATCTTAAATTTTGTGGTGAGGGCGCCACTGAGCGTCGTAAACGCTCTGAAAAATGCTTCTACAACCTATTTGACGACTGTATCAGTAAATTATTAGAAAAATCTATTCCCAAAAGAAAAATAAATCTCTCCCGCGAAATGGGTTACAAAAGGGTTGAAAAAATCATGTATACACAAAAGACAAATGAAAATTATTATAAATCAAACCAATAATCCTATTCTTAAAACTTTCTACAAAAAATTTGAAAAATCTTTAAAAAAGTGTGTAAAGCAATCCAAAAAGTTTAACTACATACACAAGATAAAACAGTCGAAAAACAAAACAAAAACAATGTGGAATATTATAAGAGACGTTACACAGAATAACAAGAAAGAGCACAAAAACATAAAACTAGAAACAATAAACACCATTACGGAATGTCCTCGCAAAGTGACAGATATTCTAAATAACTATTTCATATCAGTGGGTGAGTCATCGCAGTGCGCCCCCGGCGGCGCCGGTAGCCGGTCAGTTGCGAGCCCCACTACCTCCGCAACCTGCGCCCCCGCTGCGTGCGGCCGGCCCGTGATCTCGCCCGCTTTAAACTCTTTATATCTGCGACCCGTCACTGAGACGGAAATATATAACATAATACGGGGACTTCCAAATAAACATAGTTGTGGAAGTGATGACGTGCCCCCAATCCTAATAAAAACATGTATAGAGGAACTAACACCACCCCTAACTAAATTAATAAACGATTCCTTTGTACAAGGCGTATTTCCGGATAGACTAAAAATAGCACGAATAAGACCAATCCTAAAAAAAGGCGGACAACACAAAGATCCAACTAAATACCGACCTATAGCTCTACTACCAACCGTATCAAAGATCTTCGAAAAAGCTATGGCTAATCGTACATACAACTTTCTTGAAAAATACCTCCTCCTTGACGAAAACCAGCACGGCTTTAGGAAAAAACATTCCACGACACTAGCTGTATATAAATATGTGCAGGAAATCCTGAATATGATTAACGACAAAAGCTACGCGTTCGGCCTACTATTGGACATGACTAAAGCATATGATAAAGTATCCCACAAAATCCTGTTATCGAAGCTCTACGGTTTAGGTATCAGGGGAACTGCTTATGACTGGTTTCAATCGTATTTAAAGAACAGAAAGCAGTACGTAGAGATAGAATATTATAACAAAGAAAATAATATGATGGAAAATGTGCAATCGAAAACCAGAATCACAAACTCCTCAATTCCACAGGGAAGCGTAATCGGTTGCACCCTGTTTTTGGCCTATATAAATGACCTACCAAAAGTATTGGATCCCCTCTGTATACTATTCGCAGATGACATTTCCCTGCTCTTCAAAGCAAAAAATGAAAACCACATTATTCCCCCTATAGATGACACATTCATAATAGTAAAAAACTGGTTAGAAGAACATAACCTCGAAATAAATCTGACCAAAACAAAAATAATTCAATTTAGGACCTATAAAAAGCAACCATTTAATCTAAACCCAGTAAAACAAACCCTCGGAATCGACGAAGTTGGTGATTTCAATTTATTAGGAATAACTATCGATACACATCTCAATTGGAAAAGTCATGTTCGCCAAATAAAAGCCAAATTCTCAAAATTTATATACGCACTAAGTGTCCTCAAGGCTAATACAAATGTGGAATCAGCGTTAGCGGCATACTATGCATATGGATATGCATGGTTGCGATACGGGGTGATATTATGGGGTGATAGTACTGACGCTAATGACATCTTTATTATGCAGAAAAAATGTATCCGAATTATCGCTAATATCCGTCGTAGGCAAAGCTGTATACCACACTTTATCATACAAAATATACTTACGCTCCCGTCTATTTACATACTGGAATCAGCAATATTTGTGAGGAAACATTTACAGCTTTTCAAAAAGAAACCTCCCCTACGATATAATACACGCTCTAAAAACCAACTAGTGCTGCCTAAATCCAACCTAAAAATGTTTGACAACAGCCCAAATTATAGATTGACATCCATATATAATAAGATCCCAGAAAGCTTAAAAACCGAATGTAAAGACAATATATTCCAGCAAAAACTAACATCCGTACTAGTTAAAAAGTGTTATTATACCGTCCGAGAATTTTTCGACGATAAGAATTTTGACATCTTATAAACAACTGTATTAAATTTTTATTTTTATCTAGATTGACATTGTTATTTTTAATCTTATCCTAATTTAATTGTATTGAACTTTACTGTTTTGCAAACATTTCAACTATTATTCTAATCTTATTACGAATTTACCTACTGTCGTAATTCCTAATTGACATAGTTTTTAGCTTACTTTATTTTTATTTTTTACAATGTTATTATTATTCAAACACACTTGACATACCTACATGAGTGTAAATTTGTGAACAACTATTATGTACCTACATCTACTTATTCTTTCTTGTTTACTTTCAACTTTGTAAATATTTTTGTAATTGTTTGTTTTGTAATAGTTTTGTAATACTCGCTCTCTGCGTTGCTGCGCCCTACCAGGGTTCATGTAAATACTTTGCTTGTAATTCTTTGCCACCTTAAGCTGTACATGAATGCAATAAAGAAATCTAAAAAGAAATCTAATCTAATCTTCTAACATAAACCCGCACTAACTTAAGGTGGTTTCAGTCCATACAAGACTGACGTAGAACCATAGGCGAAGTATTTTACGCTTACGCTGATAGACGAAACATCAGTGTAACCGCGTATGAGACAGCGATAGTCATAAAATCCTATTCAATTTGTATGAAAATAGATGTCTGACTCCGGAGTCAGACAGCCGTCGTAGAACAAAAAAGTGGCTACGTCGATAAGGACAGCAATAAGTAGCGATCTCCTTTTTTAACTAGAGCGAATTTGCTATGTGCATCTCTTACTAAGTGATATGACAAGACACGTGCTTGCTTCTAGTTCCTTCTCTTTCTACGCGTAGAACACTCGTAGACGGTATTAATAAAAGTAATAGGTATTTTATATATGGAAAAATAGCTTGGACAATCTAGATTGCGCGTCTCAAATAACATTTACAATTATTTATAATGGTCCCGCCTGGACATGACTTGCCTTGGGCGACCTGGAAGTCGTTAAACCGACTTCGAACCCGGGTCGGTCGCAGTAAGGACAACATGTTCAGGTGGGGATTCTCGGATGCGCAAAATGTGAGTTGCTTGTGTGGAGCTCCACAAACGACGGCCCATCTCACATCGTGCCCTGCGTGCCCTAACACCTGTACGCAGGAGGAGCTCATGACCGCTAGCGACGGTGCAGTATCGGTTGCCCACTTCTGGCAAGGTACTATTTAGCGACTTTGTTCAAAATTTGAAGTCGACACGATAAGAAGAAGATTTATAATATTGAAGCATGAGACAATAGTAGGTATAATGTCTGAGGCTTCCGTCCCTCACCTACCTGAGGGAAGGAAGAGGGCTATACAGGGTAAATTTTATATCACTGCGGATAACTTCAGCATGTATTCTTCTCATCATACTTAAAAAAAAATTTTTTTTTTTTAAATTTCGAATACTTTATTTCATAAAAATATTAAATATAGGAAAGTCCCACAAAACCGTTTCCACGGTTTGTCTGCGAGATCAAGAGTCTCAGTACAATAATATTTTGACATAAAACATAATACAATTCTTAATACTAAGTATCTATTTATTGAATGGAGTTGAGCAGATGGATTTTAAACTACTGAACTATGGAGCCAACATAGAAATCGCGAAAAAAAATCTTCTGTCCACCTACTCAATCTATTCGACTCAAATGTATGGGACGGCTGTTTTTTTTCACGATTTCGATGTTGGCTTCATAGTAAAAGTTGTTCAGTTTGATCAGTAGAATACATGTTGAAGTTAAGGCCTCCGCTCATTGCAGCGATTTTATCGAGCGATAATATCGCAGCGATTTTGCGATAATTGTTTCCAGTACACTTTGTATGGGGACGCGCGCGATCCTACACACTGCCGCGATATTATCGAGAGATAATATCGCTGCGATTTTGCGATAATTGTTTCCAGTACATTTTGTATGGGGACGCGCGCGATCCCACACACTGCCGCGATATTATCGAGAGATAATATCGCTGCGATTTTGCGATAATTGTTCTCAGTACATTTTGTATGAGGACGCGCTCGATCCCACACACTGCCGCGATATTATCTCAACTCTTTCGACTACATTCAGTGGTGGGGCGCATGCGTGACGCGAATCGCGGAATCGCTGCAGTGTGTAAGGTGTCGCGATATCGCTGTCGATAATATCGCTCGATAATATAGCTGTAATGTGCGAAGGCCTTTATCCGATATACTCTGTATAGGAATGTGATAGTCCGGGTTGCTGCTTATTCTAAGTTAATGAAACAGTGATATAAGTAAAACTTACAGCTTCAGCTATGTCGACCCAGTCCAATGCTTTCAACAAATTGTAGTTTTTCTGCATTTCATCCCAATTCCAGTAAACTAAGTCTTTGAAGCCATCGGCAATCTGAAAACAAAGTTAGATAATGTTATAGAACCTAAATACCTGGTAGGGCTTGCATGCCACCCCCGAGAAAACGATAAAAATCGAGATTTGTCTCCATCCTTATTATTTTACGTATGCCAGAAAGAGCGCGCACGTTTTTCTCGTTTAGGGTTGAACTATACATGGCCGCACGCGATCGCACTTTTCCGTCGCTCTATCGCGCTCTGTCGCTCTGAACTGTCACTCAGGAACGTCATTTGCTAGAGCATATAAGATAGACGGAACGCGATCGCCTGCGGCGTGCGATGGCACGCGATCGCGTTCCGTCTATCTTATATGCTCTAGCAAATGACGTTCCTGAGTGACAGAAAAGGATGGGGCGACGGAAAAGTGCGATCGCGATGCGGCCATGTGTAGTTCAACCCTTAAACGTTTTGTGGTGGCTGGCATGCTAGCTGATCTGTAGTTAATAAAGAGAAGATATGGGGCCTATTTCATAAACATGACAATTGTAATTTACAATGACAATTTGAAAATGTTAGGACTAGGAAACATTTGTTTGACGCTATAAGTAACCGATGAGCACTTAACCAACAATTTGTTAGGCTAGCTGTGCTCGCGACTTCGTACAGTAGCATTTTTTAGCCCAAACCTTAACCTTTCAATCGCATCGAAATCGGTCCAGTAGGTTTTCAAGACTATAGTGGAAGTACACACGGCGTCAGCTCAGGCTACCCTGTTTGGACTTTGAACTAGTAGAAGTTGCTCGCTGAGAATCGTGCGAGAGGGTGCTGTATGTTGTTGTTTCGTCTCACGGCACGCTGCGCCCGCGCCGGCAGCCGCGTCTATGCAGGCTCTCTACCGCACTATGCCGTGTTTTGTACCTAGTGTAGTTATGGGTATATAGGGTGCGTAACCTGATGTGTCGCCGTGTTTACATACGGACTGAAATGTCAAAATTCTTATTTTCGGCCTCATTCTCCTTATGATTGTGCCTTATAAACTGTATACGTGTGCATGAATATTAACTGATCTTTACCTGAATTACGATAATCTTGAAATTACAACCACGGCTTAGAGCGATGGTTTTGATAAATTCTTATGCTTCTCGACTGCTTAAGCTGTTGAAAGTAGGACAGTGTTCCAAAGTAGTAGATATTATTTTGATAACATAAAAATCGACTTGCACTAAAGTTTTCGTTTTCCTGGTAAGTATTTATAGTTTTAGGGACTCGAAAAGAAAGTTTGAGAACTGCTGGGAAGTTGTAGTCTTTCAGTATCTTCGAAACTATTGCCAAGCAGGAGGAAAGCGATTTCGCCAGAAATCTTCAATAATATCTCTTCTTCTTACAGGATTATTCGATTCACTACGTGTATCTACAGGGAAATTTCGCATTGGTATACTGTCTCTTTCCATATTTGTCGGTGGACTCCAGAATGGTGAATTGCCAAAAGTAGGCGGGCTCCAGAATTCTGGCATGTTAGTTACTGTCGTTGATATACTTCTGAAGGTATTGTAGGGATTAAGCTGCAGTGTTCTCAATGTATGTTGCTCGGATTGCATGGGCCTTGTCCAATTCTGCGAATTTCCCGTAGGGTCAATCGTCCAAGATATGTGAGAAGGATTGCTCTGCCTTTCCAGGATTCCCTGTGGCATATCTATGGGGTTTACGTCATCTTTTCTAATAGGACCATCATCGCTCCAAATTACCTGTGAGCTGGAAACCGAGGGTCTATGCTCCCATACTTCCCATACTTGCATACTTTTTTGTGTCTGCATATCTGTGCGAAAAGTTTGATCTCTCGAGTCTTTCCCATATTTATGACTTGGGTATCCGTCACCGGGGTCCTTTTGGAGACGTTCTTTGTTTAAATCTCTTTCTGTGTCCCATCGTGACAATCTTTGGACCTTTTGAAGTTGTTCACGTCTATCGTTTCTTGAGTGGTCCCTAAAACTTGGTCTTGTCGGTCCTGAATGCGATGTTTTTACTCTGTCATTTTGAGTTTGCTTTTCCCTTGTTCCCGATTCTGATGGCATGATCAATCTATCATCTTTCGCCGCATCCCTCGGAACTGGTTCTACAGGATCTTCCCAATCTACTCTAGAATTGGAGGATTCAGACCAATTTTCATATTCGGGCAGTTCTGTAAGTGGTTTTTGTTTCTTGACATTTTCAGGTTGCTTTCGCTGGTTGTTTTTTAAGTTTTCCCGTTTTCTATCTCCCGATTCTTGTGGCGTAGATTTATCTGTCGCAGTTTCCCTTGGATCTGATTCTTTAGGATCGTCCAAATCTACACCAGAATTTGATGAATTCGACCAATTTTCATATTCTGGCGGTTCTGTAAGTAGTTTTTGTTTCTTGACATTTTGTGGTTGCTTACTTCTTAAGTTTTCCCGTTTTCTATCTCCCGATTCTTGTGGCGTAGATTTATCTGTCTCAGTTTCTCTTGTATCTGGTTCTTTGGGGTCGTCCCAATCTACACCAGGATTTGATGATTCAGACCAATCTTCATATTCCGGTTGTTGTGTAGGTGGCTGGTCTGGTGGTGGAATTACATCTCTATCTTCCTGCGAGTCTTCTTGTGGTTCTTGTTCATGATCTTCAGATGATTCTAATTGTGTTTTTCGCTCATGGGCATAGCTTTCTCGAACTGTCTCATCATTATGTGCTTGAGATGTACTAGGAACGCACAAATCAGGCTCATAACTTGAAATCGATTTATATGCATTAGTTAAATCAAGACAGGGATACTGTTCTTTAATGGTAAATTTCACTCTTCCAAATCCTAGTGAAGGCAGGCAATTAAGTCTTCGTATGGTTTCAACTGACTGGATATCAAGACTTACGGTCAATTCAATACCTTTCGGCGCAGCAGTTTTCCGAAGAACCTTCCACGTGCTCGTGTTTAATTCTTTATTTTGAGTCTCCAGCATTTTTAGAAATTCATCAATCGTTATGGCTTCCGATTTCGGCACAACAACCGTACCTATCATTGGCATCGGGAGTTGATCTTCGGTCATAATTGACAACATAGCGTCTGGCCATGGCTTGAGTTTAGTATTATCTATGAGGTTCACGATCCAGTCCCGTGAATGCTCGTTTTCGCACATGATATAAATCCATCCATCCATGAACAAGCATTTATGGAAAGTTGGTCCGGTTCCCAACTCAGTTATTTCAGTTATAGCTTCGATAATTGACCTCTTGACTATGTCCTGTTGATCTTCAGTCATCGGCTCCTTATTTTTGATGCCAATTATAGGCGCGGGTGTATTCAAATTGGAGGCAATTTCTTCATCGTCGTCGATTACAATAACTTCAGGCGTTTCGGTGTCTAAATTAAGCACATCAGGATTTGGGTCTGAGATTTTATTCTTGCGAGATTTTTTATACTTGTAGTAGTCACTAAAAGGTTTCATGGACAACATACGGGCGTCTTCTTCGTTAACGCCTTCCGCTATAAAACGCCTGTACTTCCTTATATGTTCTGGTACAACCGTGTTTATTCTCCATGTCATTCGAGGAACTTTCTTCGCTTTGTCAGGTAACACTTGATTCTTGGGTGTGTTTGCATGAGCCTGCGTACTTGTCGATGACTCCTCTCGCAGACTGTCGCGCTTGCGGCACAGTTCATAAGCTTTTGCAGGGCCAATGCTTTTTCCCAATGATTTTAAGTCTTTCATTAAACGTTCCGACGTATCATAGTCTTCCGTCTTGATATCATCGACCAGTATGACGTCGTCGATTTCCGATTTCGGCACTTGTACGATTTCAACATCAAAGTCGGATTGGTCTTTACAGTCATCCGACTTTATTTCTTTTGGTCCTTCGACCGGGTTTGTAGATTTTTTAAGGTTTATATTTTGTTCATTCATAGTAATTCCCACGAGTAGCTAGGGAATGAAGGTCAATCTCAGCAGAGCCCCGCTTACCGAGACAAGGCTAATTACCACCCCGAGGGCACCAGGTATCGGAGAGACACCGTTAAAGACTGATAACCCCTCAGCCATACATCCATCGGCACGGTACGTTTGACGCCACTGGATTGGGGGTTAACTTTTTCGCCATCAGTCAGTAACATACTATGTTCTAAATGCAGAAATAATGAATTGATAAATCGTATTATGAAACTGTACCTAACAGAAGTGTGTCTAAATCGAGGTTATATTTACATAAAAGTTTACGATAATGATATTTAAGTTGTCCCCGACTCTAAATCACCCATTTTTTGATACTTTTGTCTGTAGGTAGTCCTATGTCTGAGTGGATTCAAACTTACAAGAAAAGCTGGTCAAAATAATGCTTCAAATAACTTTCGGGACAACCACAACTAGGTTTCGATTCTGAGACATAATTTCTGCCAAAAGACGTCTACCGCTAGACAGACCACCATCAATGATGAATTGTGGAACTTGCATCGGTAGATTCGACGTTCACAATGTCGCCACACCAGGAGAGCTGTCTAACGGAGCGTCTTAGGTTCGAGGTCAGCTCTCGAGAACTTCTAGTTCAATATCAGTTCTACAGAGATTATGAACCTAAAATGTAATAAGTGAACTCCATTATAAATTCCGAATTCCTAAAGAGAAAAATTCTCATAACACGACCAATAGCGCGTAACCTTCGTTAATTTTAAGACGTGCACGAAGATTTACGAATTTGACGACATCTTATGTTAACAACCGGTATTGCAGACTCTTTTTCCCAACTACGGACTACGGAGTCCAATCGGTGAGTAATATTTTCTCTCTAACAGCTCATTATTTAGAATGCAGTACCTAATTGTGTCCGAAAAAAGATTCATCATTTTTACCAGCTTTTATTACTAGCGAAATAAAATGCGTGTTCAAATAAATCATGTATCTACTATTTGACTGACTGGTGGGTAACTGCATGCATGAATCATATATGATTCATGCATGCAGTTCGCCTATGGATCATATGTGATCAAATAAGCACAGTATTAAAATACACAGCATTCCACTCAGAGGAAAACTTGAAAAATATATTAGTTTCAAATGTTTATTATACAAACAAACTCACGACTACTTTAAGCGTGGTTGTATGTATGTTGTCGTGTGGTTGTATCAAGGCTTACTATGAATGAACTTTAAAACATTATTTCTGCATTTTACATTTATAGAAAGTTACTGACTGATGCCCAGGGCGCACCGGCACTACGTTTGACGTTTCTAGCTGAAGAATAAAACTAGGAATGTCAAACGCAGCACACGCGTGGAGGTAAGCTAACTTCGCGCCCCATTAAATAAGAACTAAATCTTTTTGAAAAAGGGTTTTAATAAAATTATACTTATAAATATAACTTACACATTAAAACATCCATTACTTGGCGATACATTTTAAAATAAAAGAAACCTTGCTAAACAATGGAATAAGCAATACATTTTATCCAAAAACAATTCCCTGACGACATTCAAAGACACACGGTGTAAGTATTGGTGATAAACATTAAATTAAAAGTATAAAACAAACAGAACTGATCTTTCTATGCGGTTGTATGTATATAACTCAAAGGTGTCACATGTGATGCACCATAATTATTACGCGTACAAGGACTGGGTTTTGAAGGCTTATCCTATTTTGGCCAATTTTTAAGAAACAACAGTAAATGATTTCAGTAAGAATTGACTGCAAAGTCGATAACTCTATTAGATCTGACGATCAGAAAAAACATACTTGAGCGTTACAAGAACTTTTGTAGAAAACAATCAGAAAACCATTGACCTCTTATACTAGACCCACAGTGTCATATAAAATTTTAGGAAATTTTTGTCCACATTGACGCAAAAAGCCGCACAAATGAAGTATGCATGCTGCTGGTTGTCACTAATAGGTACGTTGTATTTGATTCATAAACATAGTCGTATTTCGCTTGTTAACTGTCAGCTAGTACAAAAAAGAGCTCATCCGAGCTCTTTTGGTTGTGCCATTTTTCGAACGTTGATTGTGAGTCTAGTTTGTATATAAGATGTCTATGCTGAAAACTCTTTAAAATCGGCTAAAAGTGTATTTAAAATGGACGCATAGACATCAGATCTGTCAGGTTTATTTTAACAATGTAGTTAACGGACATTGTAGAAATAGATATTCTGTAATCGGTCGCCATGTATCTGAAAAAAAGAAATTTCTTTCATTTACCCCATAGATATAGTAACTAGATGACACCATAACGTGGCCGCACATGAAACAGCAATAGTGTGACTTTTGCGTACTAAAACACTATTTGTTTGGCAAGATGTCATCAACATTCCATAGGTTTGACATCTTGTCAAACACAAAAACTGGCCGCGAACGGTGACCGAAACAAAAAATAATATTTGTCTTATTTATTTACATAAGTTTTCTGGCTATCTCGCTCTCACATTTCTTTGCTCCATCTTTCAGCGTAAGCGAAAAGTTTTTAATCTAAGATTTACCGTAAATATTAAGACCTAACGCAGGGCACACTCTCTACGGCACAACCCAGAGCCTGCGATTAGACACAACGTAGTACTTACTAGTTTCATGGACACAAGTTTGTTATTAGTTCTTTCAATCTTCCTAAAATAAGTATCTGACCCATAGAGGTATTATACCAGGAATAGAGGAACATACAGATGAGAGAGCGAGATGTACCTAGCGGCACCACTGTATAATACCAACGGCGATAGAACCGTTTTCTAGTCACTAATCAATTTTTACAATTCGGTTTCCGTGAATAATTGGAAATCTAAAGTGAAATCGCAGATAATTTTGTGAAATATACTGACACTACTTCATTTATTTATTCACGATTTCACGTTAGACTCAAAATTATAGATAGTACTAGAATTTGTGCCTGCGAATAGTCTCCTGAAAACATCCAAAAACGATTTCATTTGACAACTCATGTCACTGCCTCTATTCCTGTAAGGTATATTAACTTTATGATCTGACCTGTCTATAAGAATAACAACACTATCCCATCACAAACAAAACTCTAGAGGAAAAATCTACCGTAAAATCTAAAATCAAGGCAACCACACAAAAATTGCAATATTATCATACTTACAGCTTCAGCTATGTCGACCCAGTTCAATGCTTTCACCAAATTGACGTTTTTCGAAGGCCTTTTTATCCCAATTCCAGTAAAGTAAGTCTTTGAAACCTCCGACGACCTGAAAACAGTAACAAAATCATTATATTGTATCTGTGTTAACTTTGTTAGTAATCCTAAATCTGAATAAATAAATAAATAAAATTAATGAACCATTGATGTCGGCCAAGGGACAGGCTGTTTTGAGGTACTTCTTTGATCAAATGTTCGAAAGATAACGGAAAATTTCACAAAAATTCCAAGACAATGAAAGGGGCACAAATATTATTAATTAAAATAACCCGGAATGACAACGTAGGTAAAGCCTGACCAGAAATATATAAAAAACCTGGTTTTGGGGCGCTGCAATCGACTGTCACCTTTAATGTTAGTGTTCCAAGTACAAAAATTAGTTCCAATGATTTTCCGCAACATGGCGAGGTTTTTTATAGTTCTGGTCGGGCTTTAAATGCAAACGAAAAAATCTTTACCTTCAATACTGCGTCAATCTTCAAATCAGAACTATGTTGAATTACAAAAATTAAGCAATGTTTTTGATCATCCATTGTTTCTTGAAGTTGTTGAAAGTTATTTAGGTCAGAGACCCAAAGTGGTAAATAGACATCCATTAATATTTTCATAAATTTTGTTGTATTTTAAAATGGTAATAGACTGCAAAGACAATTTGGAGACTGCTAGGACATTGTAGTCTTTAAGCATCTTTAAAACCTAGGCAATCTAGGAGGAATGCTATTTCGGCAGGAATCTTCAAAAACGTTACTTCTTACAGAATTATTCGATTCACTACGTGAATCAAAATTGACATTTTGTACAGGTAGACTGGAACCATAAGGTCCTCCTCTTTTTGAATTTGGCCGTGGTCTAAAGAATTGTCGGATGTCTTTCGCATATTGAGGTTGAGGGCGTAGGTATCTGTCAACCGGGTCCTGTTGGGAACGATCTTCGTCTAAATCTCTTTGTGTGTTCCATTGTGGTGGTATTCCTTGGTAATTTTGAGGTTGCTGTCGTGTATCGTGTCTTGAGTCGCCCCAACTTGGTCCTGGTATTGATGGCATTTGTGTAAATGGTTTTTGTTTCTTGGCATTTTGAGGTTGCTTTCGCCGGTTGTTGCTTAAGTTTTCCCTTGGATCTGGTTCTAAGCTATCCTTCCAATCTTCCCAGGAAAATTGTGATTTAGTCCAATCTTCAGAATATTCTGCCTGTTGGTGTCCCCAGTCATCTTGTTCTGGAGGTGTAATTGAGTCTCTCCAAGCTTCGTGTGGGTCTTGTTCTGATCCCTGTTTAAGATCTACAGGTGATTCTGACCGTGAGTTTCTCTCTCTATCGAAATAGCTTCCTTGAACTGTCTCATCTTTGTGTATCCGAGACGTACTAGGGCCGTACAAATCAGGTTGTTTAGTTGAAGTCCGTTTCCGTTTCCTAACTCGACGATTTTTTAAATTCTCAAAACATACCTTTCTAAATCCTAGTGAAGGCTTGTAGTTATAGCTACGCAGGACTTCAACGGACTGGGCGTCTAGCATTAAGTTCAATAGTAAGCCATCCTGCTTAACTGCCGTCTTACGAACCTTCCACAGGGTCGTGTCTAAGCCTTTATTTTGAGACTCGAGCATTTTTAGGAACTCCTCAATCGTCGTCGCATCCGAGTTCGGTACAAAAACTGTACTTAGTATAGAGGGTAGTTGATCTTTGTTTATTACTGACAACACAGCGTCTGGCCATGGCTTCAGTTTATAATTATCTACGAGGTTCACGATCCAGTCCCGCGAATGTTCGTTTTCGCATACGATATAAATCCATCCATCCACACTTAAGCATTTACGAAATCTCGGTCCGGCTCCCAACTCGGTTATTTCAGTAATTGCTTCTATAATTGAGCTTTTCACCAAAGCTTGTTGATCCGTCGACATTCGAACCTTATTTCTGATGCCAATTTGAAATGTGTATGTTTTTCTTGTCGTGGCAGTGGCAGTATAAGCCGTTGTCTCTGGTTTTTCGTCCTCATCGTCTACAACAATAATTTCAGGCGTTTCGGCCTCTAGTTTAGGAACATGTGTTAGGCCGGCCTCTGACTCAGGTTTTAATTTACGCATTTTCTTAAGATATTTTTTTAACTGTTTGTATTCTCTATTAGGTTTCCTCCAATATAAGCGGGCTATTTCTTCGGTACAGCCTTTTTCTAGCAAGTAGTTGTACCTCTCTTTCAGAACCTCTTCACGCCGGTTACTCCATGTTTTACGAACGAATACTTTTTTGGGTGACGTGTTTACTTTATTTTTCTTCGTGCGTGTTGACGATACCCCTTTTCGAGTTTTGCAGTGCAGGACATAAGCATCAGAAGGGCCACTGCCATTTCCGTGTGTCTTATTTAACAGATTAGGTGCAGAGCATTTTGACGTATCAGAGAAGTCTTCCGACTTTATTTCCTTGGGTCTTTCGACCGGGTTTGTAGATTTTGTTAGGTTTATATTTTGTTCATTCATAGTAATTCCCACGAGTAGCTAGGGAATGAAGGTCAATCTCAGCAGAGCCCCGCTTACCGAGACAAGGCTAATTACTACCCCGAGGGCACCAGGTATCGGAGAGACACCGTTAAAGACTGATAACCCCTCAGCCATACATCCATCGGCACGGTACGTTTGACACCACTGGATTGGGGGTTAACTTTTTCGCCATCAGTCAGTAACATACTATGTTCTAAATGCAGAAATAATGAGATGAAAAATCATATTATGATACGTTATCCAACAAAAGTGTAACACAAGGATATAAAATTACACATCAGATTACAAAAATCAAAGTCTGTTAGCAAATAAAACATTCATCTATCTTCTATTTCAATAAAATAGATTTGGATAATGACTTGCTTATGAATCATATATGATTCATGGATGCAGTTTGTCCATGAATCAAATGTGACCAAATAAGTACAATATTAAACAATACACAGGACATTACACTTACAGAAAAATTGCTGGTTACGAATTTTTTTACTCACATACATAACACAAACTCATGAGTAGCGACTACAATCCATTTTTGGGTGATCAGAAACATTGTTACAACCACCTTACGCGTGTGTTTGTAGCTTGGCTTACTATGAATTAACTTCAAAACATTATTTCTGCATTTGTCAATTATAGAAAGTTACTGACTGATGCCCAGGGCGCACCGGCACTACGTTTGACTTTCCTAGCTGAAGAAAAAAACTAGGAATGTCAAACGCAGCACACGCGTGGAGGTAAGCTAACTTCGCGCCCCATTAAAACAAGAAGTAAAGCCTGACCAGGAATATAGAAAACCTGGTGTGGTGGCGCTGCGATCTAATGTAACCTTTAATGTCGGTGTTCTAAGTACAAAAATTAGTTCAAATGATTTTCCGCAATATGGCGAGGTTTTTTTATTTTTCTGGTTGAGCTTTATATCTTGTTACAAAAGTGGTAATCTAATTTTACTTATAACTATGACGTACATATTAAAACATAATGCATTACTTGGCGATTATGGCGATACATATTAAAATAAAAGAAACCTCAAGGAGCCGCCTGGCTCGCGACCACCCTCCTGCCGGAGTCTGGCGCCAAGCAGCTGGACCGAATTTATAACCTACAAATACGATTACTCAAAATTATTGTTCCCAACCACATAAAACAACAAAATTGTGAAAACTACGAAGGATTATTTAGGTTTTGTAAAATAATGCCCGTCCATAAACGCACAGATTTTCTATTGATGGTAGAACAGTACAATAACACTGATATTCAAATCCCTATAAGCCACAATATTAATACAAGACAGGTTGCAAATAAAAAACTAATAGTACCACGTAAAAATAATTTCTATGGCAGACGTACCATAGCTCACATAATCCCTAAGTTACTAAACACAATACCGCTGGATTTAAAACAATCAATGAATAGTAAAAATTTTAAAAATAAACTGAAACAGTATTATTTAAAATCGGAATAAACCTTAAAACAGATCTAATCACTCTAAAGAAAATAGGGTAAGTATATTGGAGCAACCGAAATGTAATAAATACCTAATGTAATAAACAGAAGTACCTACCTAAAATTTTTATCAAGAAATGAGCGTGGTCTTGCCAAGACAAACCAAGATGGTTTAATGGCATGAATTAGTTGTAAGCAAAGTGTAAGTTTTGTTCAAAATAAATAAAAAAAAAAAAAAAAAAAAAAAAGCTTGCTGCGTTCCGTCAGTGTGCAGGAGTGCCAGTGCACTTCTGGGTAAGCTCGCTACATCTTCGGCCCCATCTTTGTCCTGAGGACTAGATTGGGGTCAAGAGCAAACCCATCAATAATAAAAAAAAAAAAAAAAAAAAAAAAAAAAAAAAAACCTCCCCGACTCATTGAGTCAAACATTTTAAACAAAAAAAAAACAAATATCTGAACAACAACATCATCGATATCTTACATTACAAGCCAGCAAGTGAAAAAAATTATGTTTCCATGCAGATATTATAAACACTCTTCATTGCCCGTAAGGGTCCATAAATAATGATGGAGCAGCATTTCAAATTTCTCAACCCTTGTATCACATATGATACAATACAATATATTATTCAAATGATATGGAGATCACAATTATGATGCGTTTAATGATTGGGTTTTACAGATTTTGCTATTTAGGCCTAACTAAAACATAATTAATTTTAGAAATATGTGATTGCCAAGTCTATATTTGACGGACAGACGTCAGATCTGACCGATTTATTTAATTGAATTAGTAAACGGACATTTTTGTAAAACGAATTCTGAATTTAGTCGCCATATATCTGAAAAAAGAAAAAATCATTTCTTTCATTCACCTAAGTAGTCATTCTCCTAATAAAGTTATCATTGTATAAGTTACTAGAGTTTACCCACGACTTCGTCCGCACAAATTGAAAACCAGATTTTAAGTCACATCATAAGCTATCAAAAAAAAAAGTTTCATCAAAATCGGTTCAGTAGTTTTTGCCAAAAAACGGCTGAAAATTGGGAAAAAAGGGGTATTGCAACGCATGCCGTGCCGGGCATAGCTAGTTAACCATAAAAAGTGCAAAATCATACTTACAGTTTCAGCAGCAGCTATGTCGACCCAGTCCAATGCTTTCACCAAATCGTCGTTTTTCGAAGACATTTTATCCAAAAACAAACAAGTATTTAAAACCACCGACGACCTGGAAACAATAATATAGTTAATTAGGTAGTTATTCATGTTCAAGAACCGTTGATGTCGGCCAGCGGGACAGGTACTTTTACCAATTGTTCGAAAGATATAAGAAATATTGGAGAAATACCGGGTAAATTTTATATCACTGCGGATAACTGCAGCATGTATTCTACATTTACCTTGACTCGGTGGAATTTGCTAACATTAAAAAAATGATTATTGACACCGGGAAAATTCGACAAAAGTTCCAAGACAATGAATAGGGCACAAATATTATGAATTAAATCAACCTACTGTATGTCTTTGCCGGAATTTCAACACAGGTACGAGATTTTGCGGATTTAACAGCGTACTGCATATGCGTCCATCCATGTATAGGCGCATCGCGAACGAATTGACACTTAGCAATAAGTGAAAATGATAAATGGGAACGGGTCATGGAATGTATTGTAATGATGACGAATTTAATAAACTATATTGTGTAGACTAAATATTGACAGTATGCATATTAGATGCAAACGAAAATATCTTTACCTGCAATACTGCGTCAATCTTCAAATCAGAACTGTGTTGAATTGCAAAATTAGAGCAATTTTTTAATCATCGATTGTTTCTTGTAGTTGTTGAAAGTTATCTATGACAGAGCCCCAATGTGGTAAATAGACAACCTTTTATGTACTTAATCATAACAATTTCTTGTATTTTAAAATTGTAATGGACTGTAAAGAGAAAATTGGGAGACTGCTACGACATTGTCGTCTTTTAGCATCTTTAAAACCTAGGCAATCTAGGAGGAATGCTATTTCGGCGGGAATCTTCAATATCGCTACTTCTTACAGAATTATTCGATTCACCAAGTGAATCTAAATTGACATTTTGTACAGGTACACTAGAACCAGAAGGTCCTCCTCTTTTTGAATTTGGCCGTAGTCTAAAGAATTGTCGGATGTCTTTCGCATATTGAGGTTGAGGTCGTATGTATCTGTCAACCAGGTCCTGTTGGGAACGATCTTCGTCTAAATCTCTTTGTGTGTTCAATTGTGGTGGTATTCCTTGGAGATTGTCGTTCCGACTCGGTCCTGATTGTCGGTCACCAAGTGAATCTAAATTGACATTTTGTACAGGTAGACTGGAACCAGAAAGCCCTTTTTTTGAATTTGGCCGTGGTCTAAAGAATTGTCGGATGTCTTTTGCATATTGAGGATGAGGGCGTCTGTCAACCGGGTCCTGTTGGGAACGATCTTCGTCTAAATCTCTTTGTGTGTTCAATTGTGGCAGTATTCCTTTGACATTTTGAGGTTGCTGTCGTGTATCGTGTCTTGAGTCGTCCCTACTTGGTCCTGGTATTGATGGTATTTGTGTAAATGGTTTTTGTTTCTTGGCATTTTGAGATTGCTTTCGCCGGTTGTTTCTTAAGTTTTCCCGTTGCGGCATCGATTTATCTGTCGCAGTTTCCCTTGGATCTAAGCGATCGTTCCAATCGTCTCCGACAAATTCTGATTTAGTCCAATCTTCAGAATATTCTGCCTGTTGTTGTCCCCAGTCATCTTGTTCTGGAGGTGTAATTGAGTCTCCCCAAGCTTCGTGTGGGTCTTGTTCTGATCCCTGTTTAAGATCTTCAGGTGATTCTGACCGTGTGTTTCTCTCTCTATCGAAATAGCTTTCGTGAACTGACTCATCTTTGTGTATCCGAGACGTACTAGGGCCGCACAAATCAGGCTGATTAGTTGAAATCCAACCTCGTTTCTTAACTCGCCGACCTTTTAAATTCATAAAACATACCTTTCTAAATCCTAGTGAAGGCTTGTAGTTAAAGCTACGCAGGACTTCAACGGACTGGGCGTCTAGCATTAAGTTCAATTGTAATCCATTCTGCTTAACTGCCTTCTTACGAACCGTCCACATGCTCGTATCTAAGCCATTATTTTGACACTCGAGCATTTTTAGGAACTCCTCAATCGTCGTCGCGTCCGAATTCCGGACAAAAACTGAACACGGTACAGGCCAGGGGTCGGTTATTACTGACAACACAGCATCTGGCCATGGCTTCAGTTTATAATTCTCTACGAGGTTCACGATCCAGTCCCGCGAATATTCGTTTTCGCATACGATATAGATCCATCCATCCATACATAAGCATTTACGAAATCTTGGTCCAGTTCCCAACTCAGTTATTTCAGTAATTGCTTCTATAATTGAGCTTTTGACCATGTTCTGCTGATCTTCAGACATTGGCACCTTATTTCTGATACCAATATGAAGTGCGTGTGTTTTTGTAGTTGTCGCCATTGTCTCTGGTTTTTCTTCCGCGTTGTCTTTTACAATAATTTCATTCGTTTCGACCATTAGTTTACGAACATGACGTTTTGGTTTAGACATAATTCTCTGATAATATTTTTTAAAACCATCGTATTTTTTTTGAGATGACCCGCTATATTTACGGGCGTCTTCTTCGTTACAGCCTATCGCTAGCAAATCGTCGAACCTCTCTTTCTTGATTGCTTCGAAACGGTGATTGATTCTTTTTTTTCGTGGTCTGCTCGTGCCAAATTCCTCTGGGAGTGTTGACGACAACCCTTGTATAAAGTTGCAGTATAAAGTATTAGCGGTGTCAAAACCATTTCCCGATGGCTTATTTAACAGATTACGTGCAGACTGAGGTTGTTCGTCCTCATCGTCTATAACATTAATTTCATGCGTTTCGGACTCTAGTTTAGGATCATGTGTTTGGCCGGCCCCTAATTCTGGTTTTGATTTAATATTATTCTTAAGATGTTGTTTTAACTGTTGGTATTGTCTATAAGATTTCTCGCAATATAAGCGGGCTATTTCTTCGGTACAGCCTTTTTCTACCAAGATGTTGTACCTTTTTATCACAACTTCTTCACGCCGGTTACTCAATGTTTTGCCAGCAAATATATTTTTGCGTGACGTGTATACTTCATTTTCCTTCGTGCGTGTTGACGACTCGCCTTGCAGAGTTTTGCAGTGCAGAACATAAGCATCAGAAGGGCCAATGCCATTTCCGTGTGTCTTATTTAACAGATTCGGTGCAGAGCATTTTGACGTATCAGAGAAGTCTTCCGACTTGATGTCATCGACGACGTCGGCGATTTCCAATTTTGGCACTTTTACGATTTCAACATCAAAGTCGGATTGGTCTTTACAGTCTTCAGACTTTATTTCCTTGGGTCTTTCGACCGGGTTTGTAGATTTTGTTAGGTTTATATTTTGTTCATTCATAGTAATTCCCACGAGTAGCTAGGGAATGAAGGTCAATCTCAGCAGAGCCCCGCTTACCGAGACAAGGCTAACTACTACCCCGAGGGCACCAGGTATCGGGGAGACACCGTTAAAGACTGATAACCCCTCAGCCATACATCCATCGGCACGGTACGTTTGACACCACTGGATTGGGGGTTAACTTTTTCGCCATCAGTCAGTAACATACTATGTTCTAAATGCAGAAATAATGAGATGAAAAATCATATTATGATACGTTATCCAACAAAAGTGTAACACAAGGATATAATTACACATCAGATTACAACAATCAAAGTCTGTTAGCAAATAAAACATTCATCTATCTTCTATTTCAATAAAATAGATTTGGATAATGACTGGCTTATGAATCATATATGATTCATGGATGCAGTTTGTCCATGAATCAAATGTGACCAAAGAAGTGCAATATTAAACAATACACAGGACATTACACTTACAGAAAAATTGCTGGTTACGAATTTTTTTACTCACATACATAACACAAACTCATGAGTAGCGACTACAATCCATTTTTGGGTGATCAGAAACATTGTTACAACTACCTTACGCGTGTGGTTGTAGCAAGGCTTACTACTGGACTTCAAAACATTATTTCTGCATTTGTCAATTATAGAAAGTTACTGACTGATGCCCAGGGCGCACCGGCACTACGTTTGACGTTCCTAGCTGAAGAATAAAACTAGGAAAGTCAAACGCAGTACACGCGTGGAGGTAAGCTAACTTCGCGCCCCATTAAAATAAGAAGTAAAGCCTGACCAGGAATATAAAAAACCTGGTTTGGTGGCGCTGCAATCGAATATAACCTTGAATGTCGGTGTTCTAAGTACAAAAATTAGTTCAAATGATTTTCCGCAATATGGCGAGGTTTTTTATTTTTCTGGCCGAGCTTTAAATCTTGTTACAAAAGTGGTTTTAATCAAATTTTACTTATAACTATAACTTACATATTACGACATGTTCACTTGGCGATACATTTTAAAATAAAAAAAACCTCCCTTTACAATGAGTCAAACATAGGTATTAAACAAAAAAAGGCAAATACCTGATGGCATTACAAGCCAGCAAGTGACAAAAATGTATGTTTCCATGCAGATATTATAAACAGTCTTCATTGCCCGTAAGGGTCCATAAATATTGATGGATCAGCATTTAAAATTTCTCAAATTTTGTATCACATATGATACAATACAATATATTCACATTATATGGAGATCACAATTATGATGCGTTTAAGGATTGGGTTTTACAGATTTTGCCAAACTAAAACATTATTTTAGAAATATGTGACTGCCAAGTCTAAAATGGACGGACAGACGGAATAAGATCAGACCGATTTATTTATTGTGTCCTTGTATTATAAATGATAAGTTTGGGGTCTGTAGGAAATTGTCGTCTTTTAACATCTTCAAAACCTAGGCAATCTAGGAGGAATGCTATATCTTCCATATCGCTACTTCTTACATAATTATTAGATGCACTACGTGAATCTGAATTGGCATTTCGTACCCATCGTTGAAGTTTCGTTCACTGGAACCAATCTACTGGGTCTAAAGAATTGTCGGATATTGGTATCGATTCGGTATTGCCACGACTTAACTTAACTAAATTTATTCCTGTCATTTTCTAACATTCGACTAAGAAAAGAGACAGTAAACCAAGAACTGACTTTAGTGCTGTCAAAGTGACGCTACACGCCCAAAATAAGTTGGCATCATAATGCACGCCATCTTATTTAAGTCGTTTTTTGGGCGTGTAGCGTCACTTTGACAGCACTAAAGTCAGTTGTTGGTTTTCTGTCTCTTTTCTTAGTCGAATGTTAGAAAATGACAGGAATAAATTTAGTTAAGTTAAGTCGTGGCAATACCGAATCGATACCAATGTATCAATATGTCAACTGGGACCTTTTGACATCGTTCTTGGTCTAAATCTCTTTGTGTTCCATTGTAGCGGTTTTCCTTGGACATTTCGTAGTGTATAGTTTCTTGAGTCGTCCCTACTTTGTACTCATTTTGATGAAATGAAATAATAATTTATTGTGCATGACATTCGGTAACATAGGTTTATGATAAAGGTTACATTAATCAAAGGAAGTATCACTAAGGTCTGCCTTTACAAGCGTATACACATTCTATTATGAAATACTACATTATTTATACCTGTTACTTTAGTCTAACCATTATACATCATAATTATAAATGATTGGATGAATTTATGTCAAAATAATTATGTTAATACATACCATGGTAATATAGATTAATAATAAGTACAATAATAAATATAGAAATAATTATGTCAGTTGTATTATTTGAATTGTAAAAACTCAGATAAAAAAATCGTTTACCGAGCCATTTTGTCACCTCACTCCTGAAAACATGCTGTTTCATATCTTTGAAAGCGTCTGGTAATTTATTAAACATTGTATGTAATACATATTATCATGATTTTTTTTAATGTGAAATGACATAAGTCCATTTAGCGTAAGGCTTGTAAAGTTCATGCTTAGATCAAAATAAAATTAATGGATAGGCCAGGCCTTACGCGAACATTTCAAACCAGAAAAATGAGGCAATACAAATGAAAGGTTTACTTCAAATTTGTATGCAAGTGCCCTAGATTTGACTGATAATGGCGCTAGTTTGTATGGACCAAGTGCACCAGTAGTGTGCTTCAACTTACCGCGCTTTAGGCCTATCCATTAATTTTATTTTGATCTAAGAGTTCATGTATATACTGTGACCGCATTTCGTTTGTGATTCGTGTAAATGTTTTGTTTCTTGGCACATTGAGGTTTCTTGTGAAGGTTGTTTCTTGAGTTATCCCGTTGTGGCATCGATTTATAAGCAGTCGTTCCAATATTCTCCGGAAAAATGTTATTTAGTCCAATCTTCCCAATATTCTGCCTGTTGGTGTCCCCAGGCATTTTGTTCTGGTGGTGTTATTTAATCTCTCCGAGCTTCGTGTGGTTCTTGTTTTGACACCTGTTTAAGATCTTCAGGTGATTCTGACCGTGCCTTTCTCTTTCTATCGAAATGGCTTTCTTGAACTGTCTCATCTTTGTGCATCCGAGACGTACTAGGGACGCACAAATCAGGCTGATTACTTAAAATCCCTTTCCGTTTCTTAAGTTGATAAAGGACACGACGTTTTAAGCTCAAGAATTTCACCTTTTTAAATCCTAGAGATGCCTTGCATTTCATGCTACGCAGGACTACAGCGGACTCGGCGTCTATCGTAAGGAGCAATAACATGCCGTCATGGTAAACTGTATTCTTACGAATCTTCCACAGGCTCGTATCTAAGCCTTTATTTTGAGCCTCCAGCATTTTTAGGAACTTCTCAGTCATCATCGCTTCAGAGTTCGGGACAAAAACTTTACATGATACAGGCCAGGGTAGTTGATCTTCGGTCATTATTGACAACATAGCGTCTGGCCATGGCTTTAGTTTATAATTATCTACGAGGTTCACGATCCAGTCCCGCGAATGTACGTTTCTGCATACGATATATATCCATCCGTCCATACATACGCATTTACGGAATCTTGGCCCGGTTCCCAACTCAGTTATTTTTGTAATTGCTTCGATAATTGTCCTTTTTACCAATGCTTGTTGATCTGTAGACATTGGCACTTTATTTTTTATGCCAATTTCAAGTTCGAGCATTTGTCTAGAGATGGCAGTGAAAATGGTCGCCCTTGTCTCTGGTTTTTCTTCGTCATTGTCCATAACAATACTTTCAGGCGTTTCGGTATCTAGTTCAGGAACTTGAGGTTTTGGTTTAGTCATATGTCGCTCAAAACGTTTTAATATCATTGCGTATTTTTTTTTAGTGCAATTTTGACGGGCCTCCTCTTCTCTACAACCTTTCGCTACCAAATCGTAGAACCTCTCTTTCCGAATTGCTTGGCGATGGTGATTCAACTGTATTCTAGCAATTTTTCTTTGTTGTGCACTTGCTAGCGATTTTTCTTTTTCGTGCCCACGGAATCTTGGTCCGGTTCCCAACTCAGTTATATCATTCGCCCTTGTCTCTGGTTTTTCTCCAATGGTTTCAGGCGATTCGGCCTCCAGTTTAGTAACATGAGGTATTGACATGTTCTGCAGAAAAGATTTTTTATACTTTCTGAATTGTCTTGTAGATGCCCTGCAATATATACGGGCGTCTTCTTTAGTACAGCCTATCGCTACTAAATCTTCGAACCTCTCTTTCCGTATTTCTTCACGCTGTTGTTTTAATTTTATGCTATTAATTATTTTTCGTTCCCTTTTGGTGAGTTCCTTCGGGCGTGTTGACGACTCTCCTAGAAGAGTGTTCAATCCGTAAGCATTAACTTGGTCAAAGCCATGTCCCGATGGTTTATTTAGCAGATAACATTCGCCGAACCTCGCTTTCCGAGCTTCTTCGAGCTGTTGATTCAATTTCATGATAGCAATTTCTGCCCTGCTGGATCTGTTAGCATTAGCGGGGTCAAAGCCATTTCCAGATGGTTCATTACGTGCAGAGTAATCTGCTATATTCGAAAAATCTTCCGATTTAATATTATTGACCTCGTACTGGTCGTTGTCAGTTTCCAATTTTTGCACTTGTGCCATTTCAATATCAAAGTCGGATTGGTCGTTACAGTCTTCAGACTTTATTTCTTTTGGTCCTTCGACCGGGTTTGTAGATTTTGTTAGGTTTATATTATTTTCATTCATAGTAATTCCCACGAGTAGCTAGGGAATGAAGGTCAATCTCAGTAGAGCCCCGCTTACCGAGACAAGGCTAACTACTACCCCGAGGGCACCAGGTATCGGAGAGACACCGTTAAAGACTGATAACCCCTCAGCCATACATCCATCGGCACGGTACGTTTGACACCACTGGATTGAGGGTTCGCTTTTTCGCCATCGGTCAGTAACATTCTATGTTTTCAATGCAGAAATAATCTACAACCCCATTATACCCACTCCACCATTCACGAATAATTTATGATTCATATGTGATTTATGGGTGCAGTTCGGCTAAGAATCATGTGATCGTAAAGCTCAAAAAAAAATAGACATTACTTGAAAAAATATTAGTATCGAATTTTTCTACACAAACCCTTTTTGTGTGATCAGGAACATAGCCACAACTACCAACGTACAGCAACCAACATCCAGCTGCTTTTCCATCAGAGATATGCGAGGTAGCGAGGCGGTGAGCGAGGAAAAAATCGGCCAATGGGAGTTCTTCAATTTCCCAATGACGTGATCGGGCGAGCGCGCTATTGGCAGATTGTTTCCTCGCTTACTGCCTCTCTCTCTACCACGCACATTTCTGGTGGAAACGCAGTCTAAGCGTGTGGTTGTAGCAAGGCTTACTTTGAATGGATTTAAAATTCTTATTTCTGCTTTCAGTGGTCAATTATAGAAAGTTACTGACTGATGCCCAGGGCGCACCGGCACTACGTTTGACGTTCCTAGCTGAAGAATAAAACTAGGAATGTCAAACGCAGTACACGCGTGGAGGTAAGCTAACTTCGCGCCCCATTAAAATAAGAAAAATAGTGTTTCAAAAATGGTTTTAATCTAATTTTACTTATAACTATAACTTACATATTAAAGGCCTCCGCTCATTGCAGCGATTTTATCGAGCGATAATATCGCTGCGATTTTTGTTTCCAGTACATTTTGTATGGGGACGCGCGCGATCCTACACACTGCCGCGATATTATCGAGCGATAATATCGCTGCGATTTTGCGATAATTGTTCTCAGTACATTTTGTATGGGGACGCGCTCGATCCCACACACTGCCGCGATATTATCGCAACTCTATCGACTACATTCAGTGGTGGGGCGCATGCGTGACGCGAATCGCGGAATCGCTGCAATGTGTAAGGTGTCGCGATATCGCTCGATAAAATCGCTCGATAATATCGCTGCAATGTGCGGAGGCCTTAAAACAAGTTTTTTACTCAGCGATACATTTTAAAATAAAAGAAACATCCCAACAAAGAGTCAAACTAACATTTTAAGCAAAAAACAATTCCCTGATTTAATTTACGGATACTAAGTGCACATTTGGTGAAAACAATTAAAATAAAGAGTACAAAACAAAGATCATTGTTCTTTAATACGGTTAATAACTCAAACCCAGTCCTTTAGCGCATTATATTTATGGTGTATCACATGTGATCCACCGCGGTTAACATGCTAAAATAAAGACAGGCGGAAAGACAGATATTTGGTCTGACAGGATTATCTTACAGATAAAGTTAATTGACATATTTTTTAAAACTTATTCTGTATTCAGTCTCCATGTATCTGAAAAAAGAAAAATATTGGCATCTTCAATTTACCTCAAATAGGCATCTGACCTGTCCTTCAGAACAGGTATAGTAGATTACATACCGAGGGCAAGAAAGTAAGTAAGTAGGCTTTCTTATTTACTGCCCGAGGTTAGTATACTATTTTTCTACTCGACGGAGGTGGAAAGCGGCAACTTCGTTTAGCGCAGCGGGACGAAAATTGCCGCTTTCCGTCCGGAGGGGAGAAAAACTAACATCCGCTTCGATCACAAAACAAAGATAGACGCACAATCTCCCGTAAAATGTAAGCAAATGTCTGAATTCGGTATATCAAGTTTTTTTTTGAGTGCTGAATCGAAAACCATTTCGAGATACTCGTATATTCTCAATAACAATATTTTCTATGTCAGAGATTTTAAAATGAAAGGATCCGATATTTTTAGTAAAAGAACGTGGTTTTTCGGCACGACGAGTGACGTCATTTGTCGGAACTTAAAATCTATTTTAATCAACTGGCCATTAAGAAAAAAATACATTTTCTCCCCTCCGGAGTCCGGACGGAAAGCGTCAATTTTCGTCCCGCTGCGCTGAACGAAGTTGTCGCTTTCCATCTCCGTCGAGGAGAAAAATAAAATACTAACCTCGGGCAGTAAATAAGAAAGCCTCAGATCGCATGTTTGTTGACCGAGGCGAAGCCGAGACGAAGCCGATTACATGAGATCTGAGACCTTTCTTACTTTCCTGCCCTCGGTGTGTAATCTAGGTACTATAATTAAATACATTTTAGCAAAATAAGTTTTTGTCCGTGTTGTCCGGTTTGGTGGGTGATAGATAATTTGGTGGCCGCATAATTCAACGTTTTAAGTAATTTTCGGTAGAATTCAAATAGTTTCCGTTAGCTAAATACGTTTTTTTTTATCGATTTGCACGGACAAGTTCTAACAGAATAAAGCATTACTTTCACATTGGAACCAAAAATGTATGAATCGCCCAAGTCATACATAGCCAAAGTCTTTCTCATATATTATTCTTGAAATAATTTTTCAAATCGGTTTAGTTTTGGAGGAAACAGTTAACACTGATTTCGTCCATTTTAATTATTTAGATAAAATCAGTCCGAGCTGCATTATCTCTTCTGCATTCTAGTCGGCGACGTGTGGGAGGGGCGGATCGGAAAAGTACGTAACGTAAACAGTCGGAAAAGTGAGCTATTCTCCAAATTTGTTCTAGAGCCCGCGTATCCTCTTAAACAAACATAAAAAGTAAAATAATAAAATACTTACAGCTTCAGCTATGTCGACCCAGTCCAATGCTTTCACCAAATTGTCGTTTTTCGAAGGCCTTTTATCCCAATTCCAGTAAACTAAGTCGTTGAAACCACCGGCAACCTGGAAAAAAGAAAGCCAGTGTTAAAGAACCTATATAGTCCAGTAAAAATACGGGTCGAAAGGAAATAATTTATAATAAGCAATTTTTTTTTCTAGATCGTTTATACAAATGATATTAAGATACTTTATTAACGAATCCCACTAAATTTCGTATTTTTAGTTTTTAGTACTAAAATGTAAATTTTTTATTTATAGTGTCAGATTTCTTTCTTTTTTCATTTTTATTGTTTGTTATGTTATGGTTATGAGTTTACATACACTGTCTAAATACTGTGTAAATTTTGTACTAAAATTGATTTTTTCGTAATTTCAACATATTTAAAAACGAAGGTTCCGGGGTGATTTTTCGTTGGATTTACTTGTAATATAAAAGAATACAAATGAATTTAAAAATGGCATAAAAAAATTGTGTATACTATTTTTTTCCAATTTTACATGATTTTTTTTACTTTGCTTAATTATTAAATAAAAATTTTAGGAGGATTTTCAATCTAAATGCTAACTAGAATTATAATCTAAAATATGAAAGAAAAAAACCGGCTATTATAAATTATTTACATTCGCCATACAAGCGACCCGTAACTTTACTGGAGTAATATAGTTGGGGGTAGAAACCGGGACAGGCTTTTTTAACCAAATATACGAATGATATAGGAAAATATATTGGAACTTACTAACATTAAAATTTGATTATTGACACCGGAAAAAGAAATTTCACTAAAATTAAAAGACAATGAAAAGGGCACAAATTATAGTACGAATTAAGAGCCTACCGAGCCTATTGTGCTGCCCTCGATCGTATTTTTTTTATTTCTAAACAATTAAACAACATTTCGAAAAAAACAAGAATGTCACATTGTAGTCCTGATTGACTTTCAATTTATCGGGTCACTGCAGATTTGTTTTTATGATCAAAAGTGGCCACTTTTGGCGGTTTTACAAACATCATAAATTGAAAGTCAATCAGGACTATAATGTGACATTCTTCTTTTTTTGGAAATATTGTTTGTTAAGAAATAAAAAAATTACGATTGGGGGCAGCACAATAGGCTCGGTGCAGCCTTAAATTAACCTATTGTATGTCTTTGCCGTAATGTTACGAGTAACATAGGTACGAGGTTTTGCATACTTTACAGCGGTACCGTATATACATCCATCCATGTATAGGCGCATCGCGAACGAATTTACAGTTGGCAATGAATGAAAATGGCAAATAGGAATGGGTTCGGAATGTAGTGTTAGTGTCTAAACACACTATACCGAAAGTACGCGACCGAAGATCCGCGGCTGAGTTTACGTTCCGACCATGTTCCGACGTATTCGGGTAATATGACACACCATAAGCGCCGAACTTACGCGGCAGAAATTCAGTTGCGTAAACTTGCGTAACTTTGTTCAGTCCCCGCCCCCGGATTTTCGTCGGCAATCGAACCGAACTTCGGTCGCGTAAACTCGCGTATAATGTGTGCACTACAGACTAAGTTGCCGCTGAACTTACGCCCGACCGAAGTTCGGCTGTACGCTATAACGCAACGTAATTTCGGCATAATGTGTCGTCGTTCATTCAAATAGCATTGCTGGCGTAATCGTGCCGAACTTCGGTCGCGTACTTTCGGCATAATGTGTTTAGACACTTATTATGACGAATTTTATAAACTGTGTGTGTAGATTAGTATCGACCGAGTTCACCTAGTAGATGCAAACGAAAAAATCTTTACCTGTTTTATTTACTGCGTCAATCTTCAAATGCGAACTGTGTTGAATTACAACCATGTTTTAGGCCAATGTTTTTAATCATCCCTTGTTTCTTGAAGTAATCAAGGACATGAGTGGTAGGTCGTTGTCATATTTTAGCATTTTTTAAAACTTAGGCAATCTTCGGGAATCTTCAATATCGCTGCTTCTTACAGAATTATTCAATTCACTACGTGAATTTAAAGTTTGTACTGGTACACAGGAATCCGAACGGGTTCTTTTTTAGTTTGGCCGTGGTCTCCAGAATTGTCGGATGTCTTTCGCAAATTGAGGTTGTGGGCGTAGGTATCGGTCAAAATTTGGGAATGTTCTTCGTCTAAATATCTTTATGTATTTCATTGTGAGGGTTTTCCTCAGACATTTTGATGTTGCTGTCATGTATCGTTTCTTGAGTCGTCCCGTCTTGGTCCTGATTTTGATGGCATTTGTGTAAATTGTTCGTATTTAGATTTTGCTTTCGCCGGTTGTTTCTTGACTTTTCCCGTTGCGGCATTGGTTTAAATATCTTTATGTATTCCATTGTGAGGGTTTTCCTTATTTTGAGGTTGCCGTCATGTAACGTTTCTTGAGTCGTCCCGACGTTGTCCTGATTTTGATGGCATTTGTGTAAATGATTTGGATTTTGCTTTCGCCGGTTGTTTCTTAGCTTTTCCCGTTGCGGCATTGGTTTATCTGTCGCAATTTCCCTTTGATCTGATTCTAAGCAATCATTCCAATCGTCTCCGGAAATTTTTGATTCAGTCCAATTTTCCAAATATTCTGTCTGCCTGTTGCCAGCCTGATAGTGTCCCAAGTCATCTTGTTCTGGTGGTGTAATAGAAACTCTCCCAGCTTCATGTGGGTCTTGTTCTGATAACTTTTCAAGATCCATAGGTGATTCAGATCGTGAGTTTCTCTCTCTATGGAAATAGCTTTCTCGGACTGTCTCATCTTTGTGTATCCGGGACGTACTGGGGACGCACAAATCAGGCTGATTAGTTGAAATCCATTTCAATTTTTTAATTCGTTTCTTAATTCGAACTAGATTATGACCTGATAAACTCGTGAATTTTACCTTTTTAAATCCTAATGAAGGCTTGCAGTTAAAACTACGCAGGACTTCAACGGACTGATCGTCTAGCATTAGTTCCAACTCTAAACCACTTGGCTTAACTCTTTCCTTGTAAACCCCCCACTGGCTCGTGTCTAAGCCTTTATTTTGAGTCTTCAGCAGTTTTAGGAACTCCTCCAACGTCTTCGCTTCCGAGTTCGGGACAAAAACTGTGCTTAACACTGGCCAGGTTAGTTGATCTTCAGTTATTATTGACAACATAGCATCTGGCCACGGCTTCAGTTTATTATTCTCTACGAGGTTCACTACCCAGTTTCGTGAATATTCGTTTTCACATTTGATGAAAATCCATCCATCCATAAATGAGCATCCACGGAAACTTGGTCCGGTTCCCCTCTCGGTTATTTCAATGATAGCTTTGATCAATGACCTTTTGACCATTGCATGTTGATCTTTAGTCATTGGCACTTTATTTTTGATGCCAATTTGAGGTCGGCTTGGTTTTCTAGTAGTGGCAGTGACCCTCACCTCTGGTTTTTCTTCCTTTTCGTCTATTCGAATAACTAAAGGCAGGTTACGGGTGTCGGCATCCAGATAAGTAGCATGAGGTTTTGGTTTAGACGGATTATTCTGAAGATGTTTTATATACTTTTTATGTTTTCTTTTAGGTATCCTGCAATAAATACGGGCCTCTTCTTCGGTACAGCCTTTCGTTATCAAATCGTCGAATCTCTCTTTCCGAATTTCATTTAACCGGTTGTAAAATTCCATGTCAAAAAATGCATTTTTGAGTGACCTGTTCACCAAATATTCTCTATTCTTGCGTTTTGACACCCTTTGTAAAGTATTGCAGCGCCGTTCATAAGCTTTAGCGGAGCCAATGCCATTTCCAGGTAGCTTATTTAACAGATTAAGTGCAGAGCATTTCGAAGTATCCGAAAAGACTTCTTCATCGTCATCGACTAGTATGACGTCGTCGGTTACCAATTTCGGCACTTGTACGATTTCAACATCTAAGTCGGATTGGTTTTTACGGTCTTCCGACTTTATTTCTTTGGGTCTTTCGACCGGGTTTGTAGATTTTTTAAGGTTTATATTTTGTTCATTCATAGTAATTCCCACGAGTAGCTAGGGAATGACGGTCGATCTCAGTAGAGCCCCGCTTACCGAGACAAGGCTAAGTACTACCCCGAGGGCACCAGGTATCGGAGAGACACCGTTAAAGACTGATAACCCCTCAGCCATACATCCGTCGGCACGGTACGTTTGACGCCACTGGATTGGGGGTTAACTTTTTCGCCATCGGCCAGTAATATTCTACGAGCATGTTCTAAATGATGAAAATGATGTTCTAAATAAATGCCGAATATAATAAGTTTTTTCTCCCCTCCGGACGGAAAGCGTCAATTTTCATCCCGCTGCGCTTAACGAAGTTGCCGCGTTCCATCTCCGTCGAGGAGAAAAATAGTATACTAACCTCGGGCAGTAAATAAGAAAGCCTCAGATCACATGTTTGTTGTCCTCGGCTTCGCCTCGGTCAACAATTACATGGGATCTGAGACCTTTCTGTATTCCTGCCCTCGGTGTAATATACTATAAAATCGTGTTAATTATGCAAAGTGTTGGATATATGAATGAATGATGAATGAAGATATCATGATTTCTGCAAAAAGAGGTCTACTTTATCCAGCTTTTTCAACTCGCAATTTGTAACATAATTTATTTTTCTATTATGAATGAAATCGTTTTGGATATTGACGATGTATGGTGAATCACATATGATTCATGAATGTAGTTCATCCAATGAATCATATATGATCATGAGCTGCCCCCAATAGTATTTTTTATTTCTATACAATTTAACAAAATTTCCAAAAAACTAGAATGTCACATTGTAGTCGCTGCTTATTTTCAATTTATCGAGTCGCTTGCTTCGATCAAATTAAAATTAATGGATATGCCAAAAGCGCGTTTTAATTTTTTTTTTATGTCTTATTTAAGGAATAAATAGAAAAAAATCCCAAAGTTCCCCTTTTTTGTTATGTTTTTTCAATACTATGATTAAACTGCTGATATTTAACTTTTTATTCTTGTACTTAACTAAATACATTAAATATTTCTAGTGAACTCCGTAGAATTTTGAGCTTAGAAACACCCATGAGCAAAGATATTGATGAAAAACACGTTTTTTTGCCTACCTGCTTTCAATTGGAGCGGGATGGCTAATTGCAAACTTATGCTTGCAAGAAAGAGATGCTTGCACTGGGATAACCTGTCCTTAAGTTGAAGCTTAGTACACTTGGTCCATTACAAACTGACACACTTGTCTGTCATCTCGGTACATATTTGAAGTATGTCTGTCATTTGTTTTGCCTTATTGTTCTGGTTTAAAATGTTCGCGTAAGGCGGCCCATCCATTAATTTTACTTTGATCAAAGGGTCACTAACACAAAAGATCCCACTGGGTGTGTTGCTGGCCTGCCAGCCCCCACAACATGTGGTGGTTTTCCCGTTCGCCTTCCATACCGCAGTACAATGGCCGAGGTTCACCCACTGTTTCTTCGGTGTCAATTAATAGAATATTACTGACCGATGCCCAGGGCGCACCGGCACTACGTTTGACGTTCCTAGCTGATGATGATAAATCAATTTGGATCACCAAACGTAGTGCACGCGTGGAGGTAAGCTAACGTCGCGCCCCACTTTTATCATTGTATTAATTTGGGGGTTAGGGGCCTTGGAACATATTCTTTGTGACTGTGATGTCCTGGCGGCAAAACGCATGTGCCTCCTCGGAGATGGATACCCAAAACCGGGAGATCTTAGGTTTCTTCCTCTCAATGGTATTGCCTCCTTCATAGACCATGTATTTGAAGGGTGAAGAAATCAAAAAGTATTGGGGCTAACACAAAAGATCCCACTGGGTCGAAGTGTTGCTGGCTTGCCAGCGACAACAAGATAAGATGGGGGCCTTGACAGGCTGGCACCTGTGCCATTACGAACATCGCTGGTCCTTCGTGAAAGCCCTTTTTAGGTTTTCGTAGCCCCCAAAGTATGAAAGCGCGACCCTATTCATAAGCCTGCGTTGTCCGTCCGTCCGTCCTACTATTTTGGGCTGTAACTTTTGAACCGTAATAGGTAGATAGTTGAAATTTTCAGTTGGCAAATATAAAATGTTAAAAAGTTTAAAAATTAAGGGGGGTCATACAAGAAACCGAGGTCCGAGTTCGAATCCGCACGGACAACATGCCACGTACCAATGAGTTTTTCTAACTTATGTACGTATTACCGACTGCTCTCAAACGGTGCCGGTGAAGGAAAACATCGTGAGGAAACCTGCATATGCAGAAGAAGAAATTCTGATGCACATGTAAAGTCTACCAAGCATTGAGCACGCGTGGTGGACTAACGCCCAAAATACCTTCCTAGAGGGTAGGCATGTGCCCTGCAGTGGGACGTAATATAGGCTGATGATGATACAAGAACCAAATTTTTATCCACGTTTTTTCTTCTCTGGTGAGATTATAGAGCAAACTCTACAGTATAACAATAAATAATAAAAACCGGCCAAGTGTGAGTCGGGCTCGCGCTAAATGTCCCGGAGAAAAATAGTTTTTTTTTACCCGACTGCGACAGAAGGAGGGTTATGTTTTTCGAGCGTATGTATGTATGTATGTATGTATGTTTGTATGTCTATTTCTTTGGCACGCGCTACAGCCTAAACGGCTTGATGGATTTTAACGTATGAGGTGTCGTTAGATTCGTAAAAATTGTGAGAGTGTCATAGGGTACATTATTTTAATATGGCGTATGCGAATTAAAAAAGAGAGGGGGGAGAATCCAATTTTTTTCGTAAAAAAATACAATATGGGTATCAAATGAAAGCTGGTGAAGAGCAGATTCCAAATATATATATATATATAATAGTATTTTTATGCAACCATTTTGACACAAGACTAAAAAGTATGAAATAAACTAAATTATTTAGAAAAACAAAAAACCCGACTGCATAAAAAACTATTAACTGAAAAGATAAAAACAAGCTCCTTAAATCAGCTATAACAACTTTTTTTGAGCAAATTAATACAATTTGAATGTTATTACTTATTAGGTAGGTAGGTATTGCAGGCACAAACCAATAACCAACAAATAGGTAATTTTTCTTTGTCCCCGTTTGCGATACCTACCTACCTAATAAGTAATAACATTCAAATTGTATTAATTTGCTCAAACAAAGTTATTATAGTTGATTTAAGGAGCTTGTTTTTATCTTTTCAGTTAATAGTTTTTTATGCAGTCGGGTTTTTTGTTTTTGTAAGTTAATATGTTGTGTTGTGTGGTGGTTTGGTACGGAACCCTTGGTGCGCGAGAAACCCGACTCGCACTTGACCAGTTTTTATTAAATTTAACGACTACTACCACCAGATATAGTAGCCAGGACCTACGGCTTAACGTGCCATCCGAAGCACGGAATCATATTTCTTTTCAGACAGTCAGGTGATTCAGCCTGCAATGTCCTAACCAACTGGGGAAATCGCACAAAATGACATATCACGTGTCCCCCGTGGGAATCGAAGCCACGACCTCCGTGTCAAGAGCCTAACCGCCTGGCCACGGGACAGGGCGCAATTCGGCGCGAATTGCAATTTTTGAATATACTGCCTATAGTACCGGAAAAAATTAGCATGCATATGCTCACGACTATATTCCCCGAGGGGGTAGTCAGAGATATTCTGAAACCTCAGAACATCCACGTTTCACCAGTAGTACCGAAACTGTCCAGTGTGACGGGGGGTGAGCCCGTCGCCACTTATAATGGACAGTGGGTACAATACACGCCTCGAAATTGAAGCATGCAGGTTTCCTCACGATGTTTTCCTTCACCGAAAAGCCAGTGGTGTAACAAATCGTACATAAATTCCGAAAAACTCATTGGTACGAGTCGGCTTGGACGGGGATCGAACCATCGCCTCCTGCACGGCAGGCAAGGTTACTCGCCACTGGACCACCACGGCTTTTTTAAAATTAAACCTAGATTATTTGTCAACCGTAATCTGTATACTTTACTTTATCACACTGCAAAGTTGCAGCGATAGATGAATTAAGGCCTCCGCACATTGCAGCGATATCAAGCAGGGTAGTCTGGGACACTTTTTTCGAGAATTTTGTATTAGACCCGGCATCCATTAGTTGCTAAGTCAATGTATATATACCGGGTCCAACGTAATATTATGCTGACACTTTTTAAGGGGATGTCCCACCTGTGGGATGTCCAAACTTCCAGACCATCAAACTGAACAACTTTCTCTATTGGACCAAAAAATAATAACGAAAAAAAAATCTGCTGTCCCATACATTCGGATCGAGTTAGGTTGGCAGTTTTGTATGTGACAACAGATTTTTTTTTTCGCGATTTCGATGTTGGTTCCATACTTCCATAGAGAAAGTTGTTCAGTTTGACGGTCTGATCATCCCCTTAAACAAGTGTCAGCATATTAAGAAGGACCCTATGTTGTATGTATAGAAGATTAAATAAAAACAAATAAGCAAAGTATTCTATGCGTTACAAAAAATTAAGGTAAAAATATAAAGCTTATTATGAGTCTCCGCTACGCTACTAGTAAGCGCTCGTTGGCGTAGTGGAGCTTCGGTATACGTTAAGCAGTTGGTCTCGGATAGTTCCGTCAGATGGCGTTGTAACTATTCGTTAAGCCAAGTCAGAGGCCTATTGGCGGCTTGAAAATTCTCTGACAGCAAGGTGACCACTAACTTGCCTCCACCAACACGCACTGGGCCCGCGTGGTGGAGTATGGCCCACTCCCTCTCACCCTTATTCGTGAGAGGAGGCCTTTGCCTTGCAGTGGGATTCTACAGGCTATAGCTTAGCTTTTTTTTTATGAGTCTCCGCTAGATGGCGCTTTACGTTTTTTTCATCACGATATAGTTTTATAAAGCTTAGTCTCTGACTCCGCTAGATGGCGCTGTACGTTTTTACATCGCGCTAGTGTATTAGCTCTCGCGAAACGTCTTGTATACGTGCCATGATAATGTACTCTATTCTTTGCTTGGTAGCCTTGGTAGCAGAGGAAAGTGATAACTTACAATTTTTGGAAATCCTCAATGTTCTGTTGTGGATTAATGATTTTAACAAGTGTTTGGATTGGAGGAGCATATTAAGAAGGACCCTGTATATAAGGTCTAACAAAATCAGCTGAAACTATTTTAAGGGGATGATCAGACCATCAAACTGAACAATTTTCGCTATGGGACCAATATCGAAATCGCCAAAAAAAAATCTGCTGTTCCAAACAAATCTACTCGATCTAAATGTATGGGACTGCAGATTTTTTTTTGCGATTTCGATGTTGGTCCCATAGAGAAAGTTGTTCAGTTTGATGGTCTGATCATCCCCTTAAAAAAGTGTCAGCATATTAAGTTGGACCCTGTATACGGTGCTAATGTGAGTGGAAGTGTCGGCAGAGGGCGCCCTCATTGATTGATTGTTGTTTGAGCTATTGCAAGCAAGGGTCGTTATGTAACACTGCGACCAACGCTGGTCTATTGTGTTCGCCCCAAACTCACCCATATTTACGCATAGGTACCTCAGAACTCACGGTATTTTTTTTCATTCTCGGGTATGCAGGTTTCCTCACGATGTTTTCCTTCACCGCCAAGCTAGTGATAATGGTAAATACAACCATACATAAATTCCGTAGACTTTAGTGGTGCAGGCCAGGAATCGAACCGCCCATAGGCGAAGTATTTTTCGCTTACGCTGATAGACGTAACATCAGTGTAACCGCGTATGAGACAGCGATAGTCATAAAATCCTATACAATTTGTATGAAAATAGATGTCTGACTCCGGAGTCAGAACCTTTTTTAGAAATTTTGTCTGTCTGTTTGTTTGTGTGTTTGTTTGTTTGTTTTTTTGTTTGTTCGAGCATCACGCAAAAACTACTGAACCGATTTTGATGAAACTTTTTTTGTTTGATAGCTTATGATCTGACTTAAAATCTGGTATATAATTTGTACGGACGAAGTCGCGGGAAAACACTAGTACATAATATTATTGTATAAAAGTCCCTTATCGGAGTCACGTTGCAGGGTTTGCCCCGAACACTTGTCTCTCGCGTGGTGTTCGCGCGGTTCGTGTTTCAGCCTGCCACGAGGCTCCACAATCCTTCTCAGTTGTTCTTACTAAAAAACAATCCTCGAGATTGTATAGATACTCCCTCAAAACACTTGACATTGGCGGAAATGCGGTGCTAACGCACAAGCAAGAATCCATTAATTATGAAAAAAAAAGAAGAAAAAAGTCCCTTAAAAAAAGTCAGTCTTGTCAGAGTCGTAGCGTGTGGCGGTCCATGGTCTCTGCCTACCCCCATGGGACAATGGCGTGAGCTTATGTATGTATGTATGTAAAAAAAAATACATTGTAAAATAATAGCTTGCTCTCTACGGTCACACGTCTTTCCCGGCACAGGCAGAGTTTAAAATCAACATTTACCTGGAACCTCCTATCGGCATCTTCGGCTAGCGGTCTCTTTGCTTCAGTAATAACCACGGCTCTGTATCCGTCGGGTAAACTTAACATAGTCCCGTCGAGTGAATGTCCGCGGAATGTAGCTGATAACACTGAAAACAGATAAAAAAATATATTATGAATTATGAACATTCAGGGTTTGAAATTAACAAGACAATTATTTTCTTTGATAATTATCATGATAATTATCCAAGCTGAATCTTAGTTTAGACAGAAATTTCTAACAAAAAGTTCTAAAATTGCTATTTTTGCTTTAACCTGGTGAGCTCGCAATATAAAAATTCCGGCATCCGGCGAGCACCAGCTCGCGGCGAGCCGCGTGACTGTTTTCGTTCAGAAAAAACGTTTCTGTTCCTTTATTTGTTTATCAATTCGAATGCGTTTTTTTTTATTTCAGTAACTGGAATAGTTGAGCTATTAGAATGAAACAAAAAATTTTACTACACATCCACTTATGAGTATAAAATCTCAAGATGAAAAAAAAAGCGGCACTTTTCCATACAAAAAAGCTTTTTCAAAATGGATTCCTATGAGCCGGGCATTCGCTCTCTCCCATTGGTTCATAATATGAACCAACCAACGATATATTATATCGTTGGAAAGGGAATTTTATAAGGTCTTATATCCATAGAACATTCCAAAGATAAATAAACCATAGTTTCGAGCACAAAAGATTCAATTTAGGATAAATTTAACCTTTCGTATGCTTAGTAGCAGATCTGCTCGATGTACGCTAACTGCTAGGGAGCAGATCTGCACCTATGGGATTTGTTCGAGAATCATTGAAATTTAGACCCAAATACATGGTAATAAGGTGTAAAGTTGTGTTTTTTGTACACCTAATGAATGAATGAACCATAGAGAATCGAAGAACCAATCACTCTCCATAGAAAAAAATAAGAAAATTTGCTTTCAAAACCTACCGTTTCCCGCACGTAGACGTTCGAAGAAGGGGCACGGTTGCGCATACGAAAGGTTAAGATGGCGGTTCCCTGGTACGTCTACGTTCCAGTGAGGCTGGTAAGGTTAATACTCTTTCTCCCCTCCGGACGGAAAGCGTCAACTACACCTACCAGTTTGTGGTATCCACTCTAGAACTCTGACACCCCATCGGTTGTCAGTTCTTCGGCAGATATGACGAGCTCATTACCACTTCAGCTTGCTAATGTTCAACCACTTTAGTTCTCTTACAATTGATGTATCACTTCATTCCTGGTGATTTTTACTTTTTTTTTAAATAATTAATGGTCTTCTTGCTTGTGTGTTAGCACCACATTTTGAGATAGTATCTATCCAATCACAAGGATTGTTTTTGAGAAGGAACACAACTGAGATGGATTGCGGAGCCTCGTGGCAGGCTGAAACGTGAACCGCACGAACACCACGCGATAGACAAGTGTTTGGGGCAAACCACAGATCACCTCCAATAGATACCGCATACAGGGCCGCCGACGCGCACCACACATCTAAGATTTTGCACTGATATAAGCAACGGGATAGAGCGAGATCGGAATAGTGCGACCTTGAAATTACCAATCATGTTGCATTATTCTGTCCCCCGCTACCCGCACCTACCTCCAAAATTGGTGACTTCGGGCCTGTACGAAATTTTCATCATGCGGTATCTATTGGGGGCAATCCGTGGGGCAAACCCTGCATCGTGACTCCGATCAGGACTTATGGCAGCCCCTAACTTGACACCATGGTGATTAAATTTCCCAACCAACATTTATAGGCTTGCCCAGGTTGCGCTGGACTTAACGAGAGTTCAGTCATTCGGACAGGCTTCGATGCGGCCAAGAAATTATATAGCATAGCATAAGCATATGCTCACGACTATATTCCCCGAGGGGGTAGTCAGAGAAATTCTGAAACCTCAGAACATCCACGTTTCACCAGTAGTACCGAAACTCTGACCAGTGTGACAGGGGGTGAGCCCGTCGCCACTTATAATGGACAGTGGGTACAATACATGCCTCGAAATTGAAACATGCAGGTTTCCTCACGATGTTTTCCTTCACCGAAAAGCCAGTGGTGTTACAAATCGTACATAAATTCCGAAAAACTCATTGGTACGAGTCGGCCTGGACGGGGATCGAACCATCGCCTCCTGCACGGCAGGCAAGGTTAAGGTACTCGCCACTGGACCACCACGGCAGAAATTATATAGATAAAGTGAAATTACCTCCATTTTCGTCAACAACATATGGTTCGAAATATTTGTTGACGTTAGCGACGCCATCCTCACCAATCTTGCACGGAACGAAATGAGCACGCTGCTCGAAAACTTGCTTGTTTTCAGTATTCTTTAAGTTATTCTCGACTTGTATCGACATTTTGGACTAAAATTACACTAAAATTTAATGTATTTTAACGAAAAAAGAAAACTTTCCCGCTCCGTTACTTGTTTTGTTCCGCCGACCGAAAAAAAAGAAAAGCAGTGTTGCCAACTGGTATGTTAGGGCTGTAGCTAGGTAGTTCACGAAAAGTTGCTAGATTGCCCAATTTTCTTTCCTATAAAAGTTGCTAGAAGTAGCTAAACATCAAAATCGATTAAAACAACGCCAAACTTTGAAATTTATTTTAATTTCTCAAAATATTATGGGTTATTATCATGTTATAGCCATGTTTTTGCTCATTCTATACAGTTAAGATTGAAAAATGTATGTATCGGACGTAAAAACAGATGTAAAGACAAAACCGACAGTGTTTCCGACTGCTTCCAGAACAAAAAAACAAGTAAGAACGAGAGTGAAATATAGTACAAAGGAAAAGAAAATCAAATATTAAGCCATTTTCATGGTTTGCCCTTATTTCTCTCTCCATTTTCGTTCATTTTATGGCTCTGGCTTTGAAAAACTCTCAATCCCAATAGTAGCTAGAAAAAGTAGCTAAAAAGTTTAGCTACAAGATTTACAAATTTGTAGCTGCCAGACCTCCGAAAATTGCTAGATCTAGCTATAAAGTTGCTAAGTTGGCATCACTGAAGAAAAGTGACAAAAGTATTGCCAGAAAGCCCTTTAAAATTTTCTATAACCCCTAAAATTTACCAAAGATTCCCCTAAAAATTTGGATTTTATTTGGCGTTTTTGAAACATTGTATTTGCATTAGTTAACTATATGGTGACTTTGTTTTGTTTAAGTAAATCTGAAAACCTGAAATATATCTTTCCATTCCTGTATTATATCTAAATTACTCCACAATCCCTAAGAAACATCCATCTGTCCCAACAAAATTTAGAGGGAATTCCGCCACGCCAATCTGAGTTAATCTGACAACACTGGTATTGAGCATTTTTTTTAAATTATTATCCTTTCGGAAAGGCAATGGGAACTAGCTTTTACAGCCTTTGTCTTTAGTTAATTTTTTTTTAACTTAAAGTGCCCTTTAGACGGGCAACTTGCGGGCAACTGACCGCTGCTTTCTGCCAAGGCCAAATCGATTTTTTTTTTGGAGGGGAGCAGTGCGCACACTCCCTATTGGCTGAGACCGGATTTACGATCGTGCTTTCAGCCTTTAGACAGGAAATTTTGCTGCGATTCGGCCTTGGCAGGAAGCACACAATCGATTGCCCGTCTAATGGGTACTTGTATATGCCCGTTTACTGTTTTTATCGTCAAATCTTATAAAGTCAACGCTTTAAATATTTGACGATAAAAAACAGAAATAGGTAGGTATCTGGCTGTGCGGGCGGTCTGTATCCCATTTTTTGACACTGACACTTTTTATTGGCGAGGTGCTTTGTTTTAATAAAAATATTTTATCAACTTTAACATTAGCTTGTGCCGACTGCTTGTTTTGTGTAGAAATTAATGAATTAATTATTAAATAAAGAATCATTGAACTTTAACATTTATTTCTTCCTTTCTACATTTTAACAACAAAACAAAACCATCTTCCTATTTTCAGACATAACAACCTCCTCTACTTTCTGCTTTATAAAGTTAAACTTTACATCAATATGTTTTAATCTCTTTTGATCTGGATTATTAACTGTCTTAATAGTGCTAGAATTATCTTCAAAAATAATTACATTTTCAATCTTAATATTCAAATCTGACAATATTTTCATTAACCAACAAGCTTCCATAGAAGCCTCACAAAGAGAAATTAATTCTGCTTCAGTTGTACTAAGCGAAACAGTTGACTGTTTTTTAAATCTCCAAATTACGGTATTATCAAATAATTTGAATAGGTATCCAGAAGTTGACTTTCTATCTGTTACATCTCTTGCAAAATCAGCATCTGCATAACCCATCAAAACAAAATCTGACTCACAATCACTTTTCTTATAAATTAAAGAATAACTTACAGTTTGCTTAACATATCTCAAAATTCTTTTCAAAGCTTTGTATAATTTTTCGCTTGGTTGAGATTGAAATCTACTGAGGTAACATACGGCAGTCGCAATATCAGGTCTTGAACCTATCATAGCATACATTAAGGATCCAATCAACGATCTACACTTGTATTCCCAATTGTAATCGATTTCACAGAGTTCAACATTCAAAACAAAATTTGGATCCATTGGTGTATCACACCCCTTACAATCTTGCATGTTATATTTACGTAAAACGCTATTTAAATACTTCGTCTGATTTATATGAACTTCCCCTGGTAACTTGTTAATCGAAATTCCTAGATAGGTCAAATTATCACAACCTAAATCTTTCATTCTGAATTTGGTGCATAAAAATTGTTTAACCTTTTCATTTTCCTGTAAATCTTTTCCCATAATGAGTATATCGTCGACATATAATAATAAATATAATTCTCCCTTTGTGTATAGGCAGTAATCATTTTGTGACCTTTTAAAACCATATCCTGTAATTGTATCATGAAATTTTTCATACCAATATTTTGGTGATTTCTTCAATCCGTATAGTGACTTGGTAAGTTTCAGCACATGACCTTCTGGTATCTGTAGTCCCTCTGGTGGTTGAAGATAAACATCTTCTTTAATGTCTCCATATAAGAAAGCTCCTTTAACATCCATTTGGCTTATATGAAAATCTTTGTGAGCAGCAACTGATAATAAAATTCTCAATGTTTGGAGTTTCAGAACTGGTGAATAAATATCTTCTAATTTATCCTTCTGCTTAAAACCTCGAACTAAAACCTTGCTTTATGAATTTCTTCATTTCCTACTTCTTTTCTGGTAAATATCCATTTGCAGTCAATCAACTTTTCATTTTCGGGTTTAGGTACAATTTTCCATGTTTTACTTTCTTCTATGACTTTTAATTCTTCTTGTACTGCTTTTTGCCACTGTTTTTTATCTTCTCTTGCTTCTATTTCTTCATAACTGATAGGAACATTCTCATGACTTGTCATATACGCAAATAAACACTCTTCATCATCACTTAAATCTATTTCATAGTCTTCAAACCTCTTTGGTAATCTTTTATGTCTTCTGTCTCTCCCTGTTTCTGTATTTTCTTCTTTATTTTCCACTTGTTTCTTTCTTGGAGTATCTTTAATCTTTTCTTCAATTTCTTCATGTTCAGGTTCTTGTGTCTTTCTTGAATTTTCTTTAGAATATTCTTCTTTTCTTATACTTTCTCTTTCTTTTTCATCTTCTTTTTCAGATTCTTCATCATTATGGTTTTCCTGTCCTGGTATATAGATTATATTCTTATCCATGTCTTTTCGTTCATCAAATATGACATTCCTACCCACTACAGTCCTTTTATTTTCTTCGTCGTATAATTTATATCCTGAAGTACAATATCCAATCATAATCATTCTTTTTCCTGGATTGTCAAGTTTCTGCCTCAACTGTTTAGGTACATGATTATATGCGAGACTTCCGAATACTCGCATAAATGACACATCTGGTTTCCGTCCAGTCCATAATTCACTTGGTGTCTTTTCCTTTCCGACTGTTGGGCTCCTGTTTGTTACGTATGCAGAATATAGTACGGCATCTCCCCAGAATTCTTTTCCTAATCCTGATTCAGATAAAATTGTCCTCGCCTTGTCCATAATTGTTCGGTTCATCCTTTCTGCGACACCGTTCATTTCAGGATTGTATGGAACTGTGTATTGAAGATGTATTCCTTTATAGTTGCAAAATCTTTGAAGTTCCCCAGAAGTATACTCACCTCCATTATCAGCCCTGAGTTTACATAAGTTCGTATTAAAATAATTCGTGACATAATAATAATACGTTTTGAATTTTTCAAACACTTCAGACTTTTCTTTTAAAAGATATATCATAGTAAAATGTGTGTAATCGTCTATGAATGTTAAAAAATATCTATATCCCTCCCTAGTTATAGGAGAGATAGATCCGCAAACATCAGTGTGAACTAACTCTAATGGATACTTCGCTCTATACCCGACTCTATTGAATGGTTGCCTAGTCATCTTTCCCAGTACACACGGCTCACACAGTGCATTTTCATTGATTGGTAAACCTTTTAAATCATTTAATCCATCTACTAAATTTGTATTTGTCAACATACTCAAGTTTCTTAGACCCAAATGACCAAATCGCCTGTGCCACAGCTGTATGACCTCATCATTATTAGATAAAAAATTACACTTCGAATTGTTTAGTTGCATTTCAATGGTATACAAAGACCCTTCATTATTTCCAATCATTAATAAATAATTCGCGTGATAAACCCTAACTTTTCCGTTACTAAATTCAACTCTCTTACCATTACTTTCTAATTTTGAAACTGATAACAAATTCTTTCTTAAATCCGGTACATAGAAAACGTTTTTAATAGTACAGTCCGTAGATTTTTTACCAACAAAACATTTCACGTTGATATTTCCAATTCCCACTGCTTTCAATGTAACACCACTCTTAGCAGCCTCGATGTTTTTAGGTATTTTAAAGTCCACATACTCCGTAAATAAGTCTTTCCTGTTTGTAAGGTGGTCCGATGACCCTGAGTCTACACACCATACTAATTTATTACTTTTACAACAGTTGTGCACCTCACCTTTATCGTCGCCAAATTCTATGTCATCTGTCTCTGCTGAAAATGTATTTAAATCTTCTCTACCATATTCTCGTCCATGACTCCATCCTGATCCTGTATCGTCGGCATATCCTATGTCATCCGTCTCTGCTGAAAAACTATTAAAATCTCCTCTACCATATTCTCGTCCATTACTCCATCCTGATCCTCGTCCGAAATTCCATCCATGTCCTCGTCTCGCTCCAGCATATCTTCCTCTCGATTGTTCTTGGTACCCCATTGGTCCTTCTCCTCTTGTAAATCCTTGATTATTATCTCCATATCGTCTAGGTGGTGTATGGTAGCCTCGGCCTGAAAATCCTCCTCGAGCTCCTCTTGCTGATGATTGACGTCTACATTCAAATTGCCTATGCCCGGGTAGGTTACACTTATAACATAGGAAAGCAGCATTTTCTTGTCCGCCATAATTCTGATTGTTCTTTTGACGTTTTTCTTCTTCTCCGATAAGTCTGTCCTTTACAAAATCTAACTTCAGATTATCCATCATTTCTAGAGTTGTTACTGCCATCTCGTATGTTTTAGGCATCGATAACAATAAATAATTAACCTTTTCTTCTTCGGTGAGTGTAGATCCAGCATCTTTAAGCTGTGAAAAAATCTCTTCCATTTCTGTAATGTGTTTCATCATAGAGGTTCGTTCATCAAATCTCATCTCGCTCAAATTCCGTCTTAGATACATTTTACCCCGGGTACTTTTCTTAGTAAAGTTCGCTTCTAAATTTTTAATCATTTTAAATGCTGTGTCCTCATTTTTGATATATTCTAACTGTGCATCTGCTATTCCACTTACGACCTTCGATCAAAATAAACTTACGACGATGTTTTTTGCTCTCGCCTCCAACTTTTTGTTGTCAGGATTGCTTGCAAATGATTCATCTTCAATTGCCTTTAGACACTCATTTTCATTTAAAGAGCTTTTAATTCTAAATAACCATGTCGAAAAAATTTTCCCGTCGAATTGTTTTATGTTATAAACTTTTAAAACTTCCGCCATTTTCGTCTTCTTAAATCCAAATTAATCTCAGTTTCCCGCAGGAATAATTTCACTGAACCACGCTCTGCTTCCACTATTGGCGAGGTGCTTTGTTTTAATAAAAATATTTTATCAACTTTAACATTTATTTCTTCCTTTCTACATTTTAACAACAAAACAAAACCATCTTCCTATTTTCCATAGGCGAAGTATTTTTCGCTTACGCTGATAGACGAAACATCAGTGTAACCGCGTATGAGACAGCGATAGTCATAAAATCCTATACAATTTGTATGAAAATAGATGTCTGACTCCGGAGTCAGACAGCCGTCGTAGAACAAAAAAGTGGCTACGTCGATAAGAACAGCAATAAGTAGCGATCTCCTTTTTTAACAAGAGCTAATTTGCTATGTGCATCTTTTACTGAGTTATATGACAAGACACGTGCTTGCTTCTAGTTCCTTCTCTTTCTACGCTATTTTCAGACATAACAACCACCCATAAACAAGCAACAAATCATAGACTAAAACTTAACATATTATTCAGCCAGTAAGATGAGACATTGGTTCTCCACTCAGATCAATTAATACAAGTAGATAACTTCTTGATGACGTCACACCGTACTACCCAAAACGTCATTCCGACTCCTAAAGACCTCTATCCATACTGCCAAATAAGAAAGGCACTTTTAGCTTTCTACGGTGGCAACATTATGAATCATATTCAATTTGGTCGCGTATCATTTGGTAGTGCGGTGATCGTGTGCGTCGGCCAGAAATTTGTAATCTTGAAAGGAAATTAATTTCCCATTGCTTAATTAACAACAATAACATAGTTTGGACTAATAGAAAGCACAAAATTCGCAAATGACCAATTCGATTTTGAGGTTATTAATTAGTGACATGAAAACATTTAATCAATCGATAATATCCTATGATTAATTTGTTCTTAACCCCTAGGGATTGTATACATTACCTAGGTAAAGTGTGTAATGGACAATTATTAACAATATTTTATACATTGCCTGGACGCCCCAGGTATTCTATAGAAGCCTAGGTATTGTAGAGAATACCTGAATTATACAGATTGCCGGTAACATATCTGTCCTGTCTTAAACGACAAGCATCGTTGCCGGTTGGGGTAGGCAGAGATTATGGAGCGCTATTTACTGCGACCCAGGCATACCTCTTCGCCTCATTCACATCCATACATCTCTTCATCCATGCTCGTTGGTTTTGAGTACTCCTCACCTCACCTTTTGTCAGACGCCACCGAATTGATCAGAGTAAAAGATATGGTATTGTGAGTAGGTACACACGGCGACAGATCAACCTACCCATAGTTGAACTCTATGTTCATGGACATAAGGTCCAACTATGGGTAGGTTGATCACCAAGAGTACCTACATCTTACGAGGGCACCTTCTACTAAAATCTCTCCTTATTCCCGCTACCCCGTCTGCGGGAACTTTAAAAAAAATCCTAAGTGTTAATCCAGAATATATTCTATCCGGGTACCAAATTTAATCCAAATCCGTTCGGTCGTTTAATTAACGGCTGAATGCGTGATTAAAACTGTACTTTGCACATCCCTAGTCGCTAGCGTTTGACAGATGTTTGACAGATTGGGGCTGTCCGCTGCTTGGAATCGACATGTTGATAAAAATACTGCCATCTTGTTTTTTCACGCGTTAAGTTGTATTTGGGCAACCAAGATAGCATTACAATCGTAGGTTCTTGCTAATTAACTGGAGGCCTTGGTTCTCCATCACTTTTGACACTTCTTTTGAATTTTTTTGACAACCTTATGACGAAGGAAACGCAGACAGAGCAGTCCGCAGGAAAGTGGTGAACCGACCGCTTTGTCGCGCAGCGCTACAAATGACGGAACACTTTACTTGTTTACGACCCATACACCATAATATTTCACAAAACTATATATTGTTCACTTGCACGACACTTTGTTACGCAAAACAACACCAATTTTACGAACAAAAACTCACTATAAACAATAAAAATTCGATGAAATATGAGGAATCTAAACGTCGCTGAAAGATTCCCGCCAAAAATTCGTATCCCATTGCATTTCCGAACGATAATAAAAAATTTCAATGTCAAATCAAACTGTCAAAATCGCGGTATTTTTCGATTTATTGCGATTTAATATTTTATTTTTATCAATAAATCTACTACTACTTGCCTATTTAATTAACGACATTATAAAAACAGGGAAAAACAAATGTTTTGAATAACTTTCCTACTGTGTGGTTCAAAACATTATAATTTAATAATTAATTCCATATTTTTGTCCAATACGCTTTTTTTTTGCTCATGTTTTTACCCTTGAAAACTTCTTGAAAAGGAGAATGGAGTGAAAAACCTTGACGTGTTTTTGATAAAGAAGTGTATAAAATAAATTATTATTTAGAAACTTGTTTTGTATAAAAACCAGTGCGTTTTATTGAGACGATTAAAAGGTTAGTGTAATTTGAGGTTATCTTATGTCATCGAAAATAAAGGCCTCCGCTCATTGCAGCGATTTTATCGAGCGATAATATCGCTGCGATTTTGCGATAATTGTTTCCAGTACATTTTGTATGGGGACGCGCGCGATCCTACACACTGCCGCGATATTATCGCAACTCTTTCGACTACATTCAGTGGTGGGGCGCATGCGTGACGCGAATCGCGGAATCGCTGCAGTGTGTAAGGTGTCGCGATATTGCTGTTTATAATATCGCTCGATAATATCGCTGCGATGTGCGGAGGCCTTAATTTGCAGTGTAAATTTTATATACTGGGATCTTTGAGAAAAAAATTAATAAAATGTGTGATCTTCATGGAAAAAAGTGGGATTTTCAGTATCCTGCGACCCAATATTTGGGGAGGGGGCAAGGGTCCCCTCCCTATACCCCCAGGGGAGAGTGTGGAGTGACCGAAAAGTGTTTCTTTTAGACAATTTGTCTAACAAAATTTGTTGGTCTGAAAAAAGTGAGTTAGAGAGCTCAGTGGCGCATTGCGGAGAGGTATGGACTCTCAAGCATGAGGTCTGGGTTCGAATCCACACGGACAACATGCCACGTACCAATGATTTTTTCTATCTTAAGTACGTATTACCGACTGACCCTCAAATGGTGAAGGAAAACAATGGGAAGGACTGTACAATGAGTACCGTCGAATTTGGGGTCGGGGATGGGTGGGGGGGATAGGGGGGGTCCCCACATGCCCCCCCTTTTTTTCCATAAAAACTGGAATTTTTAGTATCCTCCTGCTGCACGAATTTGAGGGGGTGGAGGGGGGATAATCCCCTGGGGGGGGGCATCGAGGCGACTAGGTAAACAGTAGCAATTTGGTCCTGGCACTCACCGGCCGCTGCCGCACCGCTCGCTGGAGACGCAGCCTAGCCTAACCCAACCTAGAACCACTGTGTCAAACCGTAATCAAAAATCATTCAGTTTCAGGCCACAACCACTAACAAAATGCTGTACGCAAGTATAAAATACACGCCCACACTCAAGGCCTTCATCCAACAAAACTTAAATGTGATTACGAAGAGAAAATTCAACGCTACGTCAAGACAGAACCGTTGCGTTTGCCAAACTAGGAACCAAAGATTTGATAAGTTATTTTATAATAGTATACGGATTCATTCGACGCAAAGCGATCAACATAGGTGAGTATTTTTACTATATTTCAAATTAGTTGGTGAAACTGAACCTGGGCACTTGTTTATGGTAACAGATTAGATTTTACCATAAACAAGATTTGATAATGCATATCAAAAGAGTTCGTATCGGAATGACCTATAAGCAAAATGTCCTACACATCACAACATCCTAAAAGCAAAACAACCTATTATCATATCGACCTAAAAGCAAAACATCCTAAAAGCAAAACGGCATGGTTATCAAAATTATTATTATCATACGTAAGGCTGCAGTGCGCGGGCAGACATTGACCAGTAATCAAATGATCGGGCTGCGAGTCATTATCACACAATTGTACTTAGTAACAGATACCAAATGCATTTGTTAAGTTTCACCAACTAATTAGATTTAACCTTATACAGGGTGTAAGGAAAAGTATCATTAAGCTTTTAACCACATTTTCAACCCATCAAACTGAACAAATTTTACTATGGGAGCAGACCTGTCAGAGCAAAAAACCGGACCACGCGTTTGGTCTCTTGTGTGCCACAAAGGTACAAACTTACATACATACATACATAGGCTGTTAAACACATTACCCTTCCTTTGCGTCGCGCAGTCGGGTAAATCGGGTAAAAAAACAGCTGTTCCATACTATAGTGCAATACCTACTCGACAAAAAGTATGAGACAGCTGATAATTTTGCTCTGACAGCAGTTGATGGGTAGAGCATGTGGTTTAAAAGTTAATGATACTTTTCCTTACACCCTGTATAAGGTCTAACAAAATAAGGTGAAACTATTTTAAAGAGATGATCAGACCATCAAACTGAACAACTTTCTCTATGGGACTAATGTCGAAATCGCGAAAAAAAAATCTGCTGTCCCATACATTTAGATCGATTAGGTTTGTACTTCTGTACAAATTTTCCGCAGATTTTTTTTCGCGATTTCGATATTGGTCCTATAGGGAACGTTGTTCAGTTTGATGGTCTGATCATCCCCTTAAAATAGTTTCACCTAATTTTGTTAGACCTTATATATTACAAACATACATAAACTCACGACCATTATCCCTTTCGGGGTGGTCACAAACAATACAACTATTAAGTTTTTGTTTAAGAATGTATTTGTAGCAATGCTTGCTTACGTTTAGCAATTGAAGTATACTACTAGGCCGTGGTGGTCCAGTAGCGAGTAACCTTGCCTGCCGTACAGGAGGCGATGGTTCGATTCCCGTCTAGGCCGACTCGTACCAATGAGTTTTTCTGAATTTATGTACGATTTGTTACACCATTGGCTTTTCGGTGAAGGAAAACATCGTGAGGAAACCTGCATGCTTCAGTTTCGAAGCATGTATTGTACCCACTGTCCATTATAAGTGGCGACGGGCTCACCCCCCGTCACACTGGACAGAGTTTCGGTACTACTGGTGAAACGTGGATGTTCTGAGGTTTCAGAATATCTCTGACGGGGTAGGGGAATATAGTCGTGAGCATATGCTATACCACTACTACTATATAAAGCTCGACCAGAAAAATTATATAATAAAATAATAATAACCATGTTGCAGAAAATCATTGAAACTAATTTTTGTACTTGGAACATTGGCATTAAAGGTCATAGTCGATTGCAGCGTCCCCAAACAAAGTTTATACAGGATGTAACAAAACACCCTAGTAATACTTATGGGGGTGCTACAGACTATCAAACTGAACAACTTCACATCGAAATCGCGAAAATAATCAGCTGTCCCATACATTTTAGTCGAGTCAGTACTGCAGTTTTGTGTTTTTTTTGCGATTTCGAAGTTGGCTTCATAGTGAAAGTTGTTCAGTTTGATGGTCTGAAGTATCCCCTTAAGTATTGCTAGGGTGTTTTGTTACACCCTGTATTTCTGGTTAGTCTTTTGCTTTTATACAGGGTCCTTCCTAATATGCTAACGGTACTTTTTCCATAAGCGATAAATGTCACAATAGGTACATTGAAAATATGTTACAGAATATGTATCTTGGACAGTGTCACACAAATTGTCTAGTCACATTTAAAGTTCCAGAATCTAGCCTGGACTTGTATTATGATAACTAGACAACGATATAGAATACATATATAGATACAAACATCCATGACTCGGGTACAAATATTCATATTCGTCATACAAAATATTTGTCCCTTACGCGATTCGAACCCGCGACCCTCGGCACAGCAGGCAGCTTCACTACACACTGTGCTGTCGGGCCGTCAATATGATACTAAAAAAATTAAATTTAAATAATGTTACAAAAAAAAAAAAAAAATGTCTCTAGTTTTCCTGCATAACACTTACCATTCTGTGAAACGCGAAACGGTGAACTCAAACCATCAAACTGAACAACTTGGAGTCTACCTCAGGAAACGCAAAAAAAAATCTGCTGTTCCATAATTTGAGTCGGTTAGGTTAGGTACATCAGTTTTGTAAGAAACATCTGATTTTTTTTCGCGTTTCCTAGGCTCCATAGTGAAAGTTGTTCTGTTTGATGGCCTAAATTCACCGTTTCAGTCTGCGGAGGGCTGTCCCTTACACCCTGTATATAAATCTCAAAGTTTAATTACAAGAAAGTTAAATAACCACGTTCCCAGACAATAGTAATTTCCACTCAGCTGTTAACAAGGTGGACCGACGACCTGGTGAAGGCGGGAACCCGTTGGATGAGGGCAGCGCAGGACCGGTCGTTATGGCGATCCTTGAAGGAGGCCTATGTCCAGCAGTGGAGACGTCCATCGGCTGAGACGATGATGTTAATATCTGCAATCGCCCAAGACACTGAATCTAAGCTTAATTGATTCTAGGCTATTCAAAACTGCACTATAAATACTGTAATATCAATTTATATAAAATACTTTAAACTTTTAAGAAAGTTTTATACAGAGCGACCACACTCTTCCAAGTTTAAAAATTAACTAACTATCTATCTACATTCAAGATTCGATGACCAATTTCAAGGGTCAAAACTTAACAGTTTACTTCAGGGGTTCCCAAACTATTTCACTTCACGGTACACTTACAGGTACTTACATAGTATTCTGTCACGGCGCCCTTGTCAATGTGTTAAATAAGGCATAGAATAAAATAAACTTTGGATTCGGCCGTCAGCAGCGTTGGGGAAGACACGTGGTGAATCTTTCCCGGTCTAGTCTTAACCATAGCACTCTGAATTAGCTTGGGATTTCTCAACTAGGTGTGGTGACGGTACTAACAAAGACGGAGGAGGTAAGATTTTAACTATATTTGTGGAATTAACCAAGTTCTGACATCTGTCGGCGTGGCGTCGGGCCGCTAACATAACCTAGCGACCCGACATCATGGAAGAGCCCCCCGATCCGGGGGGTTCTCAACCCTTATTTACGCCTATGGACACGAACACTAATGAAGAACGCCCTAGAAAACGTCATGCAAGCGATAGCGACTCATCGCAAGCTAAAAAGACGATTTCTAACCCTGAAACGGCCACGGCTTCTTACGAACTCGTGTACACCCACCCTGATCTTGATGAGAGCGCGCGTAAATACAGTGGTAACGACCTAGGACCATTCATTGTCCACATTGCTAGAAACAACACTGATCCCTCAGCAAATCTATCCGTAAGGGCAATCAAAATCGGTTTATTGTTGCACCAAAATAACGTTCAGAACATAGTAAGGGATGGAATTAAAAACATTGGCAGTAGACGCGTCTCTGTCCAATTTAAGACCGCGGAAGATGCTAACAAATTTATCTCTCATTCGTGCCTAGCTACACATAAATACACTGCAACCATTCCATCATACCATGTGTCAAGGATCGGTATTGTACGTGGAGTGCCTGTCGACTGGGACGTCTCCCGGCTGGCAGAGGCCATGGACACCGATGGCTGTGGAAAAGTGCTAAAAGCTCGTCGCCTATCACGGAAAAAAACTGTTAATGATACAACGGTATGGGAACCAACTCAATCGGTAGTAGTCACATTCGAAGGCCAAAGATTACCCAACCATGTGTATGTATTCCATACCTCACTGTTAGTAGAAACATATATGCTCCCTACCATCCAATGCTTTAAATGTTGCCGCTTTGGACATGTTAAAACACAGTGCCGCTCGGACCCACGTTGCTATAAATGCAGTGAAGACCATCCTGGAGAGTCCTGCTCAGTTCCAAAAACATCAGCAACATGCCTGTTTTGTATGGGATGCCATTATGCCACAGACAAAGACTGTTTTGAGCACGGTAGGCAAAGAACTATTAAAAATATTATGTCCGAAAAAAGCGTCTCCTATCGGGAAGCTGAATTACAGGCCCCACTACAGATACGCCGCTCTTTTGCCAATGTGCTCTCGTCAAACATCCCACACTCTAATACTCCATTCACTATCCCCACCTCTGATACTAATTATAGCCAATCACAACCACAGAAACTCTCTTACAAAAAAACAGTTTTTACCACCCCCCGTCCCCGTCCAAACTTATCTAAAGGGTACGATCAAAGAGCCCATCTCAACATTGTGGGGGACGTACACTCTTCAATGCCGAATGGGCACGCTCTTGGAAATGATACCATATCACCACCAGAAAATTTGGTGGATCTGATCCTGGCCCTCCTTAAAAACATAATCTCAAAATTTTCAGACAACATACCGAACAACGTAGCATCCCAGATTTTTGAAATTTCTCAATTAATAACGAACACAAATGGCTCCAGTAGTCTACGGACAATGGAACAGTCACAGTCTTAAAAATAAGAAACATGAGTTAATATCTCTCATCAATAAGCACTCTATCCAAGTCATGGCTGTCACAGAAACCTGGTTTCGATCCGGTTACCGCTTTGGTGTATCCGGCTTCTCATGTCTTAGAGATGACAGAGGGGACGGTTACGCAGGATGCGCTCTTTTTATAAAAAATAAATTAACTTTTTCCCAAATTCCCTTGCCAGCCCATAGCGAACAAGTCAACGCAGTGGCGGCTAATGTAATGGGGACTACCTGTGTCTCTATATATATACCACATCCTTCTTTGTCTGTTGCTGCGGAGGTGAACTCTATACTTTCGGTCTTACCTCACCCTCTTATAATTTTTGGAGACTTTAACAGTCATCACACGGCATGGGGATCATATCATTGCGACTCCTTTGCTTCAACCCTTCTGGAAATATTCGATAATGTTAATGTCTGTATTATCAATGACGGTTCTCCTACTCACCGTGTTTACCCTAACCAGAACCCACAGTCGGCCGTTGACCTTACTGCTTGCTCACCCAGTTTGTCGCCTGCCCTTTACTGGCATGTTCTTCCTCACACCTTTGGAAGCGACCACTTCCCAATTATTATAAAAAACCCGGACGCGGTCACTCCGAGCCGACATATGGACCCGTTGTTAAAGTATAAATTGAACCGGGCGGATTGGCAAGCATTTTCGGACCATGTTGATGAGAAAGTTCTGTTAGAACCTGACTCTCTAACTGATCATCTACAGAGTTACAACAATTTTGTAACCTTCCTGTTGCAGGCTGCAGACGCTGTCATTCCAAAAAAAAAAAAACCTAAACGTGATATGTGCTCTCCACCATGGTGGGATGAAGAGTGTACAGATGCTGTCTCCATTCGAGAAAGAGCTGAGAGGGAATATGAATCAATGACATCTGTGGAAAACTTCATTGCTCTAAAAGCTGCCTCAGCTAGGGCAACAAGACTTTTTTCTAAAAAGAAAAGGAATGGATGGAGGGGGTTTTGCGAGAGCCTTTCTCCCAGATCCTCTGCCTCTCTCGTTTGGAAGAATGTTCGACGTTACCGCGGATCAATGGACAGAGAGGCAACCCACTCAAATGACTCATCGCCTTGGCTGGAGGGTTTTATGGATAAGTTGGCCCCCCCATATGTCTCTTGTGAAGCCTATCCCCCCTCCCCGGGATTGACATCGTCTCAGGAATTCCACCAACCCTTTTCGTTCCGAGAGCTGGAGTGTGTTCTCAGTGGCCTCAGGGACTCTGCTCCGGGAGAGGACGGCATCCCCTACTCATTTGTTACTAGACTAAGTACTCCCTCAAAAAAGCATTTTTTGAAAATTCTGAACTGCATATTTGATAGCGGCAGTATTCCTGATGGATGGAAGAGCCAGTTAATTATACCTATCCATAAACCGGGAAAAGATTATAACGATGCATCTTCTTATCGCCCCATTGCCCTATCCTCCACCCTCTGTAAGATTCTGGAACACTTAGTTAAGAATAGGTTGGAATGGCTTATGGAGAATAGACGTGTACTAGCAGACTCTCAGTTCGGATTTAGAAGGGGTAGGAGCACTATGGATAGTCTAAGTATCCTATCTACAGACATCCGTCTTGCTTTTTCAAATAATTTTTCATTGGTTGGGATATTTTTGGATATAGCCTCTGCCTATGATAATGTTCTTCTCCCAGTGCTCAGGCAAAAACTGCAATATCTGAGTATTCCTGAGAGGATGATTAACGTCATTATGAACCTCTTAACAGGTAGAAGCATTAAAATTCGTTATCAGGGTTGTCTTTCCTCACCAAGAACTATTTGGAAGGGTCTACCCCAGGGCTCAGTTTTAAGTCCCCTTTTATACAGTATTTACACATACGACCTGGAACGTACCGTCTCCCCTTTCTGTGAAATATTGCAGTATGCCGATGACATTTCTCTTTATTGCTCAGCCCAAACGGTGCATGAAGCCTCGCATAGACTTAACTCTGCTGTGAGATATTTGAACGACTGGTTGGGTGACCATGGGCTATCCCTCTCCACATCGAAGAGTAATGTCGTAGTTTTTACAAGAAAACGTAGTGTTCCCGACGCGTCAATATTCCTTGGTGGGGAAAGAATCCCCGAAAGCGACCATGTAAAATTTTTGGGTGTTATATTTGACTCCAAAATGTCTGGGGTACAACATTTAAATTATGTAGCTCAAAAATGTGAGAAAGGAGTCAATGTTTTGCGCTCCTTGTCGGGTGTGTGGTGGGGCTCACACCCGTACTGTCAAAAATTAATTTATAATGCTCTGGTTAGAAGTCACTTCGATTATGGTTGCTTTATCCTTGAGCCCTGTAGCAAGGTTGCCCTGAACAGAGTGGATCTTATCCAGGCAAAATGCCTACGACTAGTAATAGGTGCCATGAAGAGCTCCCCAAAAAATGTACTACAAGTAGAATGCGTGGATCCTCCTCTCTATTTGCGACGGCAATACCTTAGTGATAGATTTTTTTTTAAAATGGTTCAGAACTTGTCACATCCCTTACTATCCCGCCTCCCCTTGTTACTCCAAAAGTCAGCTGAGCCCTATTGGGCTAACAAGGATACCCCCAGGTTGTTGAAGAGTTTTGAAAAATTCAATTCCCTAGCCGCCCCCACATATCAATCCAACTCTTTGCCTCTTTACTGCTTTCAATTTAAAACCCTAATTTTCTCCCCGAATGTTATACTGGACTTAGGTATTTACAAGGATGATCCTGGCGCGAACTCTACCTTTAAACGCATTATAGAACGTCACTTTAATACATGGACTCATGTGTACACTGATGCATCAAAACTGTCCGAATCAGGATGTGTTGGTGCAGCGGTGTACATACCAGAGGTAAATGTACTTTTAAATTTTAAATGCCCGCCTGAGTCTTCCGTTTATACCGGGGAAGCTGTAGCTATACTGGAAGCAGTATCATTCACCTTGTCCCATTCTATTAATGAAACGGTAATCTTTTCAGATGCGAAAAGTTGCCTCCAGGCAATTGTAGGCAATCAGTTTAAATCCCAAAATAAATCCTCCCTTATTATGCAAATTCGCGACGAATTGAGGCAGTGTGAAGAGAAAGGTATAAAGGTTGTGCTAGCGTGGATCCCTGGACATTCTGGCATTGTGGGTAATGAATGTGTTGACGCGTGGGCTAAGGATGCAGTACAGACGGGAACAATGACTCATTACAGGAATTACCCCTCAGATCTTTTGGCAATAGCAGGCTCGAGCTTGATGAAGTCCTGGAATGATGATTGGCAAACGTCTCGCCAGACAAAGGGCCGATATTACGGGTCCATACAGGAGAATATTAGGCAAAAGCCTTGGTTCTCCAAAAATAAACTTTTTAAAAAATGGGTCACATCCACTATTTGCAGATTGCGAATTGGGCACTGCAGCACTCCAGTGCATCTGAACAAGATCAGGGTGAAGGATCACTCACTATGTGAGTGCGGATTAGACGAGGGCACCCCAGACCATATATTTTTTAATTGTTCAAAATTCACCCCCACCCTTTATGACATCCTCCCCAAAAACGTACCTCGACCCCTAAACTTCCAGACTCTCCTCTCCTATACAGACTCTCCCTTCATAAACTTTTTAGCAAAATTTATTGAAAAAAATGAAATTAGATTGTAAATATGTAGTTGATTAACCTCTAACATTGATACATGTAATGCGTTGTTGCGTCCATATTATATTTGTGTTGTTCTGTGCTGTCCTGTCTGTCAATATGCATGTGTTTGTTCCAGGTTGCGGTACTTGGAGAAAGCCCAATGTCCTAATATCAGTTGTTTTTTAAAATTCTAAACTATGACCAACTCGCGCGCCTGATAACGTGGCTCTCTCACACTCTGACATTGGCAGAATTATTGTGGCGGTCACAATAACCGGCCATCCAAAAAAAAAAAAAAAAAAAAAAAAAAAAAAAAACTTTTCAAAAGAATAATACTACTAGAATAATAAATTAATAACTGGCAGAAAACTATTAAGAGGATATAATTCGGAGCGCGCCCATATAAACGTACTATGGTGATATTTTCTATACTAACCAATTCAAGTCAATGAAATTTTGCAGAAACAATCCAGAAACAAATTTCTATGCTTGCATGGAGTCAGATTATAGTTTTAAAACTACAGTGCCTCAAAGATTTCCATACAAATCTTAAATTAATCCTTGCATTGAAACTGTATATTTTAACGAAAATCTGACTCCATACAAGCATAGAGATTTGTTTCTACCCATAGATTGTTTCTGCAAATTTTCATTAACTTTAATTTGTTAGTATTGAAAATATCACCATAGTAGGTACGTTTGTATGGAGCGCGCTCCGAATTATATCCCCTTAAAATACAAAAGGTGAAAACTTTGAATGACAAAGTTAGTCAATGCGACGTGTGAGCATGCGATCTCAACATTGGACTTGATGTAGAATGTCTTATTTCTTCCTCAGAATTGATTTTTGAGAGATAGTTGCGCTTTATTACAGCTGAAAATCCAGCTTCGCATAAATAGGATGTTACAAAGGGAATTTGCTTTTGAACTTTTTGTTGGAGTTTGTTTTTGTCCGTTATTCAAAACTCCATGAAATTGGAACACACTTTGTTTTAAGACAATAGTGTTTAATGAGATTCTCTTTTTCTTACGAAGTGACTTGGCCCCCGCAAATTTTTCCTGTTTTTTGAGTAAGCAGGAGAGCCTCGCGACGCCTCTGTTGCACACTTTGGGAACCCCTGGTTTACTTCATTCTCAAAATGAAGACCCTAAGATTTAAGGTGCAAATTCGTGTAACAACCACATGCAGCAAAACGTCTATTGTATTATATTCTTTTACCTAAATTTCTTCCTTTGTCTTTATTTCGACCCAAGTTCGTTTGCGCGTGGGGTTTATGACTTTTACGATTATTAGGCCGGCCTTTTTGTTTTGTGTTATTTCATTTCCTTTTAAATTCCCTTAAAAGCAGGGTCGTGTTAACCCGGGGGCGCAAGGGGTGCGTGGTACCCGGGCGCAGGGACCTAGGGGACGCAAACTGATCTCCTTATACACATACCATGTTAAATAATAAAAATACGTTTATTCAACCACACTTACAATTACAAAAGTACAATATTTATAAAATTACGAATAAGTAAGTTAAATTTTTAAAAGTGGAGAAGAATAGTACAGAGCCTCAGTATTGCTGCTGCTAGTTTATTACTTCACAAACTAAATGCTCGTATACTTATAAAATACAGGCACCAATAGGGTTGAGCCTTATCTGGCAGCAGAGAATCGTATTTTTCCGTCGCTCCATCCTCTTCTGTCGCTCAGGAACAGCATTTGCTAGGGCGAAATAGATAGCGGGAATGCGATTGCACGCGGTAGCACCGGCAGTGCTGTGACCTTTCTCGCTCTAGCCAATGACGTTCCTAACAACTTCCTAGCGACAGAAAAGGATAGAGCGTGAAAAAATGCGATTCTGCCAGATGCTGCTTAACCCATATTGTATACAAATACATTTCATACAGCTTTTAGCACATTCGGCTGGCTCAGATGCGATTTGCGATGTGCATGCCCATTTAAGTCTCTACAAGAATTAAATTTATGTTCTAAGAGAGCGTGGGGGCGGATTGTTTTGTTGGCAATGGGGGCGCAGGTTCATTTTCCCAATATGGTTAAGGAAGTCTCCTCTAACTCTATTTTTTCACCAGAGATGTGCGAGGTAGCGAGGCGGTGAGCGAGGAAAAGATCGTCCAATAAGAGTGCTTCAATTTCAAAATGACAATGACGTGATCGAGCGAGCGCGCTATTAGCGGATTGTTTCCTCGCTGCCTCGCACATCTCTGGCGGAAACGCAGTCGCCCCCTGTATGTATGCGCACGGGATAGAACAACGGCTGCCAAAGCCAACATTCTCCTTCGAGCTCTCTCTAATTGCGAGTTTATTATCACGCTACTTCTGTGACTTGTGTTTTTATTACGATACAATCAAGCTCTAGATGTCTTTAGCGCCCCCCCTTGAGTTTTTTCTGTATCCGCCACTGGCCTAAGACGGCCCTGCTGAAGTTTGTTCGGTCTTTTACTTTTTAATCTCTATTGTGTGCGTGCCCTTTTGCTTCCTTCTTTCTTTCTCAAACTAACGTTTATTGTTTTGTAAATGTTATTTATATTGCAGTTTCGAATTTATTACTACCAGATGCGGAGTCGTACCGTTTCTAAAATATACTCTTATACAGTGTGTTAGGGTTAGGGTAAACAGTTGAATTTCCTTATAGGGTGATTGACGATTGTACTCATGAAACCTATAGGAAATTAGTAATCCATTTTTTGGACTTTCCATACTAAATGCAATCGGCTGGTCGATCATTTGAAAATATGAAAAATATTTTTATTTCAACATGCATAACATAGAACAATACAATTAGAATTGATAATGTGGCAAGGTTTCAACTATGCATGTTGGCATGACATATTTACAGGTTTCGCTAGGTTAACAATATGGTCCCCTCACAAGGCAAGCCTGGAAATTGGGGTCCCAGAAATATTCAAAACATTGCAAACACATTTGTAGCAGCGGATTTACTAACAAATAATAAAAATGACGAATAGTTAAAATAAAAACCGGTCATGCGCGAGTTGGGCTACTCGCGGACCGAGGGTTCCGTACCACACCACCACACAACATATATAATTACATTTTTTTTGCGTGGCACCGGAAGGAATTAAGCCGTTTTCTTTGAAAAATGAGATTTTTTTTTTTAGAATTTTCAGAAAAATAAGAAAACCTAATCATTCTATGTAGTTTTGTGAAGTATATTGCTAATTTTCATTTTCTTCCGATCAAAAATGTAAGAGTAAAATGGTTTCAACTGAAAAAAAGGGGATACTTCCTTCCTTTTCTTTTTCTTCAGTTTTATTAATTAAAATAGATTTCTAGAAAAACAAAATCACTTCTCATGTCCTGTAGATGGTTCAGTTTGGATTTCTGCATAAAAAGTGCCACAGTTAATGTATATCATTGTTACAAAGTTACCCAATTTCACGGTAAAACCGGGCGGCAGCCTCTTTAGGATACCCTGTATAATGTTTAGCCTGACCAGAAATATAAAAAACCTGGTTTGGGGGCGCTGCAATCGACTATAACCTTTAATGACAGTGTTCCTCGTACAAAAATGAGTTCCATTGAATTTCCGCAATGTGGCGATGTTTTTTATTTTACTGGTCAGGCTTTACATTAGTCGTTATCGACTAACGATAATTTTTGTTTTCAGGCAAAAAGTTGTTATAGAAACATCCACACCAAGTGTCATAGATAAATTGAGCGAATTAGAGAAGGTGTTGCCAGATAAAAATATAGAAGATGTTGCAAGAAATAGACTGGAATTATTGAGAGCTGGGCTGGAACCGTATGCTAAGTTAGCAAGATGGGACAAACCTATTGGTGAGTTTTAATTTTTAAAGAATACTAGTGTTTTCCCGCGACTTCGTCTGCACAAATTATATACCAGATTTTAAGTCAGATCATAAGCTATCAAATTTCATCATCTTCGATTCATCTAAATCGGTTCAGTAGTTTTTGCGTGATGCGCGAACAAACAAACAAACAAATAAACAAACAAACAAACACACAAACAAACAGACAGACAAAATTTCTAAAAAAGGTTGATTTCGAATCAGGGATACGCAAAAACCATATCGTAATCTTTTTTTTGTAAATATCTTCAATGTACAGACACACTTCAGTTACAGTTTTTTAATAGTTTAGATACTAAAACTAAAACCCGTAGCTCCGTCGGTAGCGAACCTGCCTGCTGATCAAGGGGTCGCGGGTTCGAATCCCCCGGGGAGCAAATATTTGTACTATGAATATAAATGTTTGTACCTGAGCCATGGATAAATGCCTTAAATTGTTTGTATACAGAGTCCTTCTTAATAATTCTAACACTTTTTTAAGGGGATGATCAGACCATCAAACTGGACACCTTTCTCCATGGGACCACCATCGAAATTGCGAAAAAAGATCAGCTGTCCCATAAATTTGGCTCGAGTAGGTTTGCAGTTTTGCATGGAAGAGCTGATTTTTTTTCCCGCAATTTCGACTATGGTCCCATAGAGAAAGTTATGACTAGTTTGACGGTCTAATCATCCTCTTAAAAAAGTGTCAGCATATTAATTTGGACCCTATACAGGGTGAAATCGATATCATTAGCATCCTTTTAAACTAAGAGTCTACCCATCAAACTGAACGACTTTTACTATGGGAGCAAACCAATCGGAGCAAAAAAAATCTGCTGTCCCATACCACAGATTATATAATACTATACAGTACAGATGCCCAACGTCAAACAATGGAACGCGACTGCCGTAACGCGGGCAGTCTTCGGGCAAAGTAAATTGCTTGATTTTCCGAGGCTCATGAGATTTTTTTGTAGTCAGATCATGTATTTTTAGTAACAATTTACACTTTTACGTAAACATTAATTACAAATCGATACCATAACGCCATATATTGCCATTTTTTAACTAAAATTTCATTTTTATGGGATAGGACACCATGTCCATACTAAACTGCACCCGCCGCCGCTGCCTACACGACACGTTTTTTGCTCCGATTGGTTTGCCCCCATAGTAAAAGTTGTTCAGTTTGATGGGTAGACTCTTAGTTTAAAAGGATGCTAATGATATCGATTTCACCCTGTTACAGGGTTGATTTTATGTCATTAGCATCCTTTTAAACTAAGAGTCTCATCGCGTTTTTCTGTGGTCCCGTCTATCTGTAAATGCTAATCTCAGAAAATACTGTATGGACTTTGATACGGTCTTCACTATTAGATAGACTGATTCATGAGGAAGGTTTGTGTACCTCTGCGAAGCCGGGTGGGTAGCTAGTTAATCACAAAATGCCTAAAACTGCTGCTGGGGCTGCCGCGCTTCTGCAGTGCGTCTGGCATGTTTGCGGACGCTCATGTCGATGGGTTTCCCACCACGCTCCGCAAACGGTGTGCCGCCGCGCTGCAGATGGTTCGCGCCAGCATCAACAGCATCCTGAACATGGTCTCCAGTAGATACTGTGACAGTAGCTTTATAAAGATCGGTCTACACTTAAGAGGATATAATTCGGAGCGCGCTCCATACAAACGTACTATGGTGATATTTTCAGTACTAACCAATTAAAGTTAATGAAATTTTGCAGAAACAATCTAGAAACAAATTTCTATGCTTGTGTAGAGTCAGATTTTTGTTGAAATGTATAGTTTTAAAGTTGCATCGCCTCAAAGATTTCCATACAAATCTTAAATTAATCCTAGCATTTATGTATACTGTGTATACTTATGTAACTGTATACTTTAACGAAAATCTGACTCCATACAAGCATAGAGATTTGTTTCTAGATTGTTTCTGCAAAATTTCATTGACTTTAATTGGTTAGTATTGAAAATATCACCATAGTACGTTTGTATGCAGCGCGCATTTTCGCTCTCGGAATAAAATTCTCTTAAGTGTTTATACTAACATAGTTATTTAAGTGTGATACTAACAACATAATATGGATGTAATGTCTGAAATAAAGAATTTTTATTTTAATTTATTTATTTATTTAAAACTGACGCCTTTATTTTCGACGTTTTTTTTTGGCGTCACCTCAACGAAACTTGGATATTTTAGTTCAAAATAAAGTAACTCATAAAGTCAACCATGTACATATTAAAAAAAGAACCCTATATTGATCTTGATACGAATGATTGTTATGTACGATTTGCAACACCACTGGCTTTTCGGTGAAGGATAACATCGTGAGGAAACCTGCATGCTTCTATTTCGAGGCATGTATTGTATTCACTGTCCATTATAAGTGGCGACGGGCTCACCCCCCGTCACACTGGACAGAGTTTCGGTACTACTGGTGAAACGTGGATGTTCTGAGGTTTCAGATTATCTCTGACTACCCCCTCGGGGAATATAGTCGTGAGCATATGCTATATTGATCTTGATTCCATATTCAGTAGGTACCATAAACGGCGATGTAAGCTAGTAAGCTATAGCCTGTAGAATCCCACTGCAGGGCAAAGGCCTCCTCTCACGAATAAGGGTGAGAAGGAGTGGGCCATACTCCACCACGCGGGCCCAGTGCGTGTTGGTGGAGGCAAGTTAGTGGTCACCTTGCTGTCAGAGAATTTTCAAGCAGCCAATAGGCCTCTGACTTTGCTTAACGAATACTTACAACGCCATCTGACGGAACTATCCGAGACCAACTGCTTAATGTGCCTTCCGAACCACGGAAACGCTCGTGATGAAATACCACTAAACGGTCACCCATCCAAAGACTGACCGGACCTGACGTTGCTCAACTTCGGTGATCGTTTCCAATACCGAAGCTCCACTACGCCAACGGCGATGTACCAAGGGCATTTTGTAACTAAATTCATGTTAATTTCCAGGTGTATATCTCCTCTACTGGCCATGCTCCTGGTCGATAGCCCTAGCCTCTATTCAGGGCACAGTGCCCCTACAGACCAGCTTGCAGATGGCGGGGCTGTTCCTCGCCGGGGCGGGGCTCATGCGGGGCGCGGGGTGCACCATCAACGACATGTGGGACAAGGATATTGATGCTCAGGTATGTTGGCGGATAGTTGGTGCTAGTGTATAGTGCAGGGCTAAGTATAGGCTGAATCACATGTTCATATGGATAGTGAGCCGTTGGCTTGAAAAATCAGGAATGGCGCTCTTGGTTGGTGGTTTTGGTATGAATTGTAATTTTTTGTATGTCAAACGATGTGTCGAAGCTATTAAGACAGACGTCCCTATTCTTTTCAACAACTCGGGAGATGAGGAGTCACTTTGCAGGAATTGACCCGAGCACACGTCTCGCGTGGTTTTCGCGCGTCGCGTTTTTGCCAGCCACGAGGCTCCGCAATCCTCAATCTCTTCTTGTTCTTGAACAAAAACAATCCCTGAGATTGGGATAGATACTCCCATAAATTACACTTGACACTGGCGGAAATGCGGTGCTACGCACAAGCAAAAAGCCATTAATTATAAATAAAAAAAAAAAACTCGGGAGATAATAATGGACATCTATCTACTATCTACTATCCCTTCGATGGCTTCAGACGCTGGATGTAGACTTATGACCTTATGCCTACAAACCAAATTCGCCATACGCATAAATAAATCTATCTACACCGGATGATCTCGGAATGGATTGCGTACGGGCATGCGTGTGTGTTTGTACCAATACCATTTTTAATACCCCAAATCAAGTTATATTTAAAAAAAAATTTTTTATTACTAGCCTATTTCATCCCACTGCTGGGCAAAGGCCTCCCCTTCAATCCTCCAACCATCTCTGTCCTGGGCATGCTCTGGCCACGCGTCATCGAAAGCATCCAGATCGTCCCGCCACCTCTTCCTAGGACGACCTGGACGCTGATGACCGTTTTCTGGGATCCAGGGCGCAAGAATATATTTTAATAGTAAATTTTAAATTTTCTTTCTACCCGTTTTTTATTTTATTCGCAGGTAGAACGTACAAAAGACAGGCCTCTCGTATCGGGCGCCCTGTCACACAGGCAGGCGATGTATTTTCTTGCCGGGCAACTATCTCTAGCACTCGCCGTATTACTCCAGTTGAATTGCTACAGTGTTGTTCTAGGCGCCAGCAGTATGCGTGAGTAGTCTCTTTCTTTTCTCTCTCTCTCTATTGCCCATCGCCATTTTAAATTGTTTCTTATTTATATCCTAAACGAGCTTTTACCCACGACTTCATCCACGCAAAATATATACCAGATTTTAAGTCAGATTATAAGCTTGCAAACAAAAAAAAGTTATATCAAAATTGGTTCAGGAGACGAAACTCGGTGCGCGATTCTGACTCGAACTTGGCTGGTTTTTAAACTATCTATATATATGTTTTGTTCTATTCTATAGAGAAAAACGTGTCAACGCCCGGAGAGGAATAAGTATGATTATTTCTCCATAGAACATTTTTCTGCCATTATTTGCGGTTGGGGGACGCTGCTATGACAATAGCAGTAAAATGCATCGAATTAGTAGCCCATCGGGGCCCCAGGTCGGGGCCGTCGCAGGGGTGGAAGGCACTTTGGCAGAGGGGAAAGTATGGGAAATTATGCGTAAGCCTGCTCCTCACATGTCAAGGAGTACGTGTTTCTTTATGGTTCTATTGGTCATTTATAAGTAGTGAACGATATTGTAATGAGTTATTTTATAATACTGGGATTAGCATCTCTGACATTATCGTAAAAATAATTTGTCAGCCGCATGGTAAGACATGGAGAACCTAAGAATAATTATTGTAACATTTGCCTACAAAACTACTCATGTCTCACAATTTATACAGACGGCCCAGTAGCTCAGTCGGTAGTGAACCTGCCTGCTGTGCCGAGGGTCGCGGGTTCGAAGCCCGTAAGGGACAAATATTTGTATGATGAATATGAATATTTGTACCCGAGTCATGGATGTTTGTATCTATATAATATGTATGCTATATCGTTGTCTAGTTATCATAATAAAAGTCCAGGCTAAATTCTGGAACTTTAAATGTGACTAGATAATTTGTGTGACAATGTCCAAGATATTTATTTACTTTGTGCCTGAAAATTTGTTTTGTCGTCTCAGCCTTAACACCAAAATTTTCTTTTATTTCCAGTCCTGGTAATAACGTACCCTCTAGCGAAACGCTTCACAAACTACCCCCAAATATTCCTCGGGGCCACTTTCAACTGGGGCGCATTACTTGGGTACAGCGCCATACACGGCGCGATAGATCCCGCAATATGTCTGCCGCTATACGCCGGGGCGTTAAGCTGGACTGTCATATATGATACTATATATGCGCATCAGGTTAGTTCGTTTATACCATAAAGTTATTATAGCTTACAGGAATAGAGGCAGTGGCATGAGTTGTCAAATGAAACCGTTTTTGGAGACTATTCGCAGGAAAAAATTCTAATACTGTCTATAATTCTGAGTCTAACGTGAAATCGTGGATAAATTAATGAAGTAGTGTCAGTATATTTCACAAAATTATCTACGATTTCACTTTAGATTCGCAATTATTCACGGAAACCGAATTGTAAAAATTGATTAGTGACTAGAAAACGGTTCTATTGCCTCGCGTCACGTATCTCTTTCTATTAAACAGTGGTGCCGCTAGGTACATCTCGCTCTCTCAGCTGTATGTTCCTCTATTCCGGTATAATATCTCTATGTTCTTCTGGTATAATACCTCTATGGTTTATACATACATATACTTCATTAGATGATACAAGAGCTCGGTAGCGCGTTGCGGAGAGGTATGGACTCTCAATCATGAGGTCCGGGTTCGAATCCGCACGGACAACATGCCACGTACCAATTAGGTTTTCTAACTTTCAAACACCCTCCTAGAGGGTAGGCCTGTGCCCTGGAGTGGGACGTATATAGGTTGATGATGATGATACTTAATTAGTGTGTACTTAAGAACTTTAAGAGTTCATTAACAGTCATTTCCTTATGGCTACCACGGCGGTGACCTGAAGCCTAGACAGACACCACAATTGACACGCTAGAATATGTTTTCAAAACAAAGAGAATATAATATCGGGATGAAGGAGAAAAACTCTTCTTGAATAGACGGTTGTCAATGCGTTTTATTTACGAAAATGTCATGTATACCGCACACAGCTAAAGTTATTGCAGTCTAGCTCCGTTTCGCATGTGCTGACGTCATCTTGTTAATTTCTGTAGGCAGTGTCCGGGGTGTGGTATAGTCCTCTCTCACTCGCACGTTTAGTTCGTTACAGCACATGCTTACCTCTCGTCAGTTTTTAACATTTGTATATGAAATGACAGCTACGTGTCCAAGATGTGTCCATACCATATTTTATTTGTTTTTCCACAGGATAAAAACGACGATGCCCGCATAGGAATGAAATCTACCGCACTAACGTTCGGGCCTCACACCAAGCCTGCTCTGAGCGCGGCTTTGTGCATGACTGTGGCCGGACTGAGTTGCGCGGGACACGCGGCCGGTCTAGACGCGCCTTACTACGCAGCCGTGGCGTACGCGGCATTACACGCAGGCAGACAGGTACGTCTAAAACACCGAGGGGTCCGGTAAATACAATTTAGGGTTTAGTTAGGGGTCCGATAAAAATTGTTAGGGGTCCGGCAAATATGACCAAATAAATATAGTTAGGGGTCTGATAAATGCGATAAGGGGTCTGGTAAATACAGTCAGGCTCCCGGTAAATACAGTTAGGGGTGCGCCAAATTGCGCTAGATGTCAGTTGAATAAGCTTTAGCCTAGGTGTGTAATGAACCTTGCTGGCGCACTTATAAAAAGCTACGGTGCTAACGTTCGAGCCTCACACCAAGCCTGCTCTAAGCGCGGCTTTATGCAGGACATGCGGCCGATCTAGACGCGTCTTACTACGCAGCCGTGGCGTATGCGGCATTACACGCAGGCAGACAGGTACGTCTTAAACACCGAGGGGTTCGATAAAAATACAATTAGAGTTTAGGGGTCAGATAAAAATTGTTAGGGGTCCGGCAAAATATGACCAGATAAATATAGTTAGGGGTCTGATAAATACAATTAGGGGTCTGGTAAATACAGTCAGGCGCCCGGTATTGCATAAGCTTTAGCCTAGGTATGCATGTACAACACAATAGTTTTAGGCGTTCGATAAAAACAATAAAAAAACACTGCACTCACTACAAGACGACAGACACCCGAGGCTAGGCAATTATCAATGGGCTTAATACAGGGTGAAATTGATATCATTAGCATCCTTTTAAACTAAGAGTCTACCCATCAAACTGAACAACGTTTACTATGGGAGCAAACGGATCGGAGCAAAAAAAATCTGCTGTTGCATATATTTGAGTCGAGCGGGAACTGTAGTTTAGTATGGAATAGCTGATTTTTATTTTGCTCCTATCGGTTTGCTCCCATAATAAAAGTTGTTCAGTTTGATGGGTAGACTCTTAGTTTAAAAGGATGCTAATGATATCAATTTCCCCCTGTCTATAAGACATGAGTTAATGAGTGATTGCATATTCTTACCCTTAATTTTCTTGTTCCAGATTTACACGCTTAACACGGAGTGCCCTGAAGACTGCGCTAAAAAGTTCAAATCTAACTCCTTAATAGGTCTTATCATACTCCTAGGTATCCTAGGGGGTGGCTACAGTCAATACCTAGATAATAGAGAGAAGCATAGAGGGGTGGAGAATCTAGTAGTTACCAAGAGTTGTGTTTTTGGGTAGGTTTTTTTTTTTAGTAATTTTGGGATTAGATTTTTTGCGACAAGGTTGTGTAAAACAACTTTGTGTAACAACAATATTGTGTTACATTAATTTTGTGTGAAAACTGTTGTGTAACAACAATTTTGTGTAACAAAAATTTTGTGTAACAACAACTTTGTGGAACAACAATTTTGTGTAGCAACAACTTTGTGTAACAGAACATTGTGTAACAACAATCTTATGTTGTCTTAGGGTTGAACCTCATTTAATAGCACCGCATCGCATTTTTCCGTCGCACTATCCTTTTCCGTCACTCAGGAACGTAATTTCCTAGAGCCTATGAGATAGACGGAACGCGATCACACGCGGCCGTGCTATCGCGCGCGGTCGCGTTCCGTCTATCTTATATGCTCTAGCAAATGACGTTCCTGAGTGACAGAAAATGATGGAGCGACGGAAAAATTCGATGCGGTGCTACGTGGTGTAGTTCAGCCCTTATGGTTCTAACACTTGTAAAACAACAACTTGAGAAAACTGTTGTGTGATAATATGTTTGTAAAACGTGTTTTTTACACGAGTTTGTACAAAGACATGTTTGTAAAGTGAAAACTTATTATAGCAACGATTTACTCAAACGTAACACTTAACAACACGTTTATTCAAAAACTTCGGTGTAACGTAGTGTTTACATAACTTCTTTGTGTTTGAATAATAACTATGTGCCACAAAATACACCAACAACTTTGTTAGTGTACTTTGTGGTAGGTACAACAACTTTGTGTTTAATCGAATTAAATATTGACAAAAATGTAGAGAACATTTTTGCAAAGTTTTTAAGTTTGATTTAGGTTTACTGTTTATTATTGAGATGGCTTGCCATTTTAATAATGCATCAAAAAGGTTATTAAAGTGTTTTTATTACTTGCTGTGCCTAATATGCGTTGCAATGTTATTTTTTTCTCGGTGTTAGCTCTCATAAAGTTACTAATAGAGTAACCGACAGCTGAGAGAGCGAGATGTACCTAGCGGCACCACTCTATAATAGAAAGAGATACGTGACGCGAGGCAATAGGACCGTTTTTGAGGATCTTATCGCAGGGTAAAATTTCTGTTTCAATGAATAATCGCGAATCGAAAGTGAAAATAATTTTGATGAAATATACTACACTATTAAATTAAATTATCCACGATTTCACGTTAGATTCAGAATTATAGACAGTACTCGGTATTGGAAACGATCACCGAAGTTAAGCAACGTCAGGTCCGGTCAGTGCTTGGATGGGTGACCGTTTAGTGGTATTTCATCTCGAGCATTTCCGTGTTTCAGAAGACACGTTAAGCAGTTTGTCTCGGATAGTTTCGTCAGATGGCGTTGTAACTATTCGTTAAGCCAGGTCAGAGGCCTATTGAGGCGGCTTGAAAATTCTCTGACATCAAGTTGACCACTAACTTGCCTCCACCAACACGCATTGGGCCCGCCCTTCACCCTTATTCGTGAGAGGAGGCCTTTGCCCTGCAGTGGGATTCTATACGCTATAACATACTTACTCGAATTTCTGCTTGTCGATAATCTCCTGAAAACATGCAAAAACGGTTTCATTTGACAACTCAAGTCAGTTCCTCTCCTCCTTTAAGGTATAATAACTTTATTAGCTCTATGAAAGTTGTTCAGAAGACTCTAAACCACCCTTTTAAATGTGTGTTTTGTTACAGTCTGTAGATACCTACGAATAATATAAATAATTAACTTTAATAACCTTTTTGATTTTAAATTTAGGTTCCTAAAACGGGTCTAAATGGTTACTAATTTATATTTTAGTAAAGTTTTGCAAGTTTTTAGCTAAATATTAGTGCATTATTGCAGAAGTACTACAACGTTTTGAAATGGAGACTAACATTTTGTTAGCAATGGCGTTCCTGCTCTATAAGTGAGAGAAAGTGTTTCAAATCTCTATTTCTGTCATTCAAAATAGAGAAGTTTATTCCGAGAGCGCAAATGCGCGCTGCATACAAACGTAGTCTGGTGATATTTTCAATACTATCCAATTAAAGTCAATGAAATTTTTCAGAAACAATCTAGAAACAAATTTCTATGCTTGTATGGAGTCAGATTTTCGTTAAAATGTATAGTTTTCAAGTTACAGTGCCTCATAGACTTCTATACAAATCTTAAATTAATCCTAGCATTGAAACTGTATATTTTAACGAAAATCGGACTCTATAGAAGCATAGAAATTTGTTTCTAGATTCTTTCTGCAAAATTTCATTGACTTTAATTGGTTAGTATTGAAAATATCACCATAGTACGTTTCTATGCAGCGCGCATTTTCGCTCTCGGAATAATATTCTCTTAATATTTCGTTGCTATTTGGAATGGAGTATGGAACCGAAATGGATGGATCAATTCCGATTTTCTTATCGTGTGGGCAAGCCCTGGTGTCAGTTTATTCAAACCGCCTTACGGCATCTGACGTGGTTTTTAATGTAACGGCTACTACAACCAGATTTAGTAGCCGGGACCAACGGCTTAACGTGCCATCCGAAGCACGGAATCATCAATTCCGATGACATTTTTAAAATATCGAAATCAGTAAATCTTTTTTTCGTACGTTTTTATTTTTGCTTTCTGTATTTGTTTACGCTAAAAATTGTGCAAGACGAAAATGGCTGTATTATAATATAATTAGATTACTTAATTTATAATTAATGTTACATACTTTTTAACCGACTTCGAGAGAAGAGGTTATCAATTCGTCAAGTTGGCAAAAACTTGGCAAAAAAGAGTTTGGGGAGAAAAGAGGGCGCCACTTTGTTTGTAAGCACGTCAAAATCACTCTTAAACCCATTGAGGTACTATGTTAACTAGAGAAGCTACCGAGAAGTAATGTTTAGTAACACTTGTTAGGGTGCACGCGCTCTAACCCACTTAGCCTGTGCCAGGCGCTCGTCGCAGCCTGACGCTCCCAGCACGCGCCCCACACTGCTGATCATGGTGCACTGATTTTGTTCGCGTTGTCTGCTCTATACATAATTACTCAATGCTTAAACCTGGCTAGACTACCGTAAGACTACCGTACTATAATATTAGTTCCATGTGTCACCATGCCGAACTCTTTTTATTTGCCAAGCTATATGCATAAGCATATGCTCACGACTGTATTCCCCGAGGGGGTAGTCAGAGATATTCTGAAACCTCAGAACATCCACGTTACACCAGTAGTACCGAGACTCTGTCCAGTGTGACGGGGGGTGCGCCCGTCGCCACTTATAATGGACAGGGGCACAATACATGCCTCGAAATTGAAGCATAAAGGTTTCCACACGATGTTTTCCTTCATTGACCGTTCGATTTTCTATGGGAGGTCTAAAAAGGTTTTTCGACCCGTGTTCCATAGGAAAAGTTGTTCAGATTCACGGTCTGAATACACCCTCAAAGGTTCGTTACTAATTTTAAATTAGTGGTGTAATAATTTGTTATAGACAGAGCTCAATCAATCTTTATTTATCCCGTATTTGCCGCACCTAGTAAAGAAGTTAATTCGGAAAGCGCTAATGCGCGCTGCATACAAGCGAAAATTTTCAGAAACAATCTAGAAACAAATCTCTATGGTTGTATGTTGTCCGATTTTCGATAAAATATACAGTTTCAATGTTAGGATTAATTAAACATTTGTATGTAAATCTTTGAGGCACTGTAACTTTAAAACTACACATTATAACGAAAATCTGATAACATACAAGCATAGAGATTATTTTCTAGATTGTTTCTGAAAAATGTCATTGACTTTAATGGGTTAAGTAGCATTGAAAATATAACCAGACTTCGTTTGTATTGAGTGCGCCAACGGTAATACACCCTTAAGATGGAGGAGCTTCGTTGCAAGCCTGGGAGCAGGCAACACGCGTCCAGCCAATAACAGACTTGCAACGCGAATCCTCCTACAATGTTAATTATTCAGTGTTCTATGTTTGACGTTGTGGTGAAAAGTTTTATTGTCATGTTAAATAAATGTTCTTGCCATTTTATTTGTTTTTTATTCAATTACTAAGTAGTTTCATGGCATCATCATCATCTCAGCCGATGGATGTCCACTGCTGGACATAGGCCTCCCCCAAGGATCGCCACAACGACTGGTCCTGCGCTGCCCTCATCCAACGGATTCCCGCCGCCTTCACCAGGTCGTCGATCCACCTTGTGGGGGGCCTACCCACGCTGCGCTTTTCGGTACGCGGTCGCCACTCGAGAACTTTTCGGCCCGGCCCCATCGGCCATCGGTTCTGCGAGCAATGTGCCCCGCCCACTGCCACTTTAGTTTAGCAATTATTTGGGTTATGTCAGCTACTCTGGATCTTCTGCGGATCTCTTCATTTCTGATTTCCATTGCCCTCTGCGTGACTTTCAGCCTTTTTCTTTCATGTAGTTAAATAGCCGTGGTGGTCCAGTAGCGAGTAACCTTGGCAGGAGGCGATGGTTCGATCTCCGTCCAGGCCGACTCGTACCAATGAGTTTTTCGGAATTAATGTACGATTTGGCTTTCCGGATGTTGGAAAAGGAAAACAGCGCGTTTTCTTTCTCAGTCATGGCTGAGAAACAGATGGCCGCCTTTAAGATTAGGTACTAATCTATACTGCATTCCAAATAAGGACGAAAAGATTTTCCGATTCCTGTATAGCTTTTTGGCCAATTCTGATTAGCTAATAAGATTTATTTATGAGAAAGTTATACTATCTAACGTATCTTGGACGTTACTAAAGCTGTTCTAAGAATAAGTAAGAGGAAGTGTTTCAAATCTCTGTTTCTGTAATTCAAAATGGCGTTAAATTTTCGTTGTTATTTGGAATGGATTATAGGTAGGTAATAATCTTAAAGGCGGACACCTGTTTCTCAGGTGGGTAGTAACTATGTTAATCATTGTCATCAACAACAGGATTAATTTTATTACAACTGATTAAATATTAATGATAGGTTATTAAAACTTCGATAAGGTGATTAAAACGTGAAGTAAACATGACACCTACCTAATCATGTTTTGAACCAATGGTGGTGGGATGTTTGACGGATAAACTGTTGTCATCAGCACGGTAAGCATGCCATCCACGGCAAAGCGACAAAACAAGAAGAACATGTTCATTAACACGAAAGCACATTGCAACATTCTTATCGTGTGGGCAGCAAGCCCTGGTGTCAGAGTTTATTCAAACCGCCTTACGGCCTCTGACGTGGTTTTTATGTAACGACTACTACCACCAGAAGAGATAGTAGCCGGGACCAACGGCTTAACGTGCCATCTGAAGCACGGAATCTTTGTTATAAGAGATAAGTGTACTTTTTGCAACCATCAGCTGCAAGGCTAATTCAGTGTTTATGGGTTGTAGATTGTAGAGCATCTCTGTGATGGGGACGGACCAGGTCTGCCTGCATAACTGGGTTTAGGAGTTTATTTATTTAGGAGTTACAGATTTTTAATCAGCGGGCCCCCAAACACATTTTTATACGGGGCCCCGCCAAAGCACGCTACGCCACTGTTACGTACATACTTAACTATATAAGTACAACAACAAAAAATAAACTAGTTACTTATGTTGGAACCATAATTAGTTTGATTCTAAACAAACTGTAAGTAAGTCCTTTCTAGTTTTGCGTTAATTCTTTACCTAATAGAAGATTGATTACTTTTTATCTATCTTATCAAAACTTAGATTAAAGTAATCAGATATTATTGAAGTAATTAAAATCGTTTTTTAAGTAAATGTATTTCATTCCGTTATCCAAAATGGTTGGTTTTGCTGCGCTGATTTTTTGTATCGCCGCTGCGTCAGGTAAGTTTATAGTACCTACCTACTTACCTAGATTATGCACCAAGGGGATAAAGCAGAGGCTTTCGTCACGGGAAACAAATAAATCGAAATATTGTGTTATTTATCCGCCATGGTCGTGTTTCAGCTTTCCCAGCTGATGTAGTCCTGCATAGGCCCGAGGGGCCCCGCTTCGACTACGTTCAGGGCCCCGACGGTCTACACCTTGTGGACCTTTGGACTAAGGCCAGTGATGTGGAGGAATCGGCGCGCTTCAACCCCGATGCGCAGAATGTCTACCATTTGTTTACTAGGTACGTAAGTACTTAATAGTGTCTTAACCATGGAGGAAAGAAAGGAGCGGAGGTGTCGCAAGGCAATTAGGTATGTCGCCATTATAATTAGGTCATGCCGTCACAGTGTACGTGACCTATGATGCTCAGTTCAAAGGGGAACGCCATTCTTTTTGCTGAGAGAAAGTTTGTCATTAAAACACAAATGTAAAACGATTAAGTGCGCTGTTCCTGGACTCGGTTTATGGGCGGAACCTGCACCCGTCTTGTTCCCCGTCCCTACATTATAAATCGGACTTGCGTTACGGACCCTTTGGCGACACTTACTTCGATAGAAATATAGTTTTGCGACACCTCCGCTCCATTCTGTCCTCAATGGTCTTAATTCTCTGCGCTGAGCCCCTGACGATTTTAAGGGGATGAAAAAGATTACAGAAAGAAGCCGAACGATTTAAGAAGCAAAATCTGAATTGAATCGGATATTTTGTGTAAATTCAATTTAGCTATTTTGCTTCTTAAATCGTTCGGCTTCTTTCTGTAGTCTTAGTACCTACTCTCTCTAAGACCCGAGAATTTTGTTATTTTCAGACTAAACCCAACAGTTAGTCAGCCCCTAATCCTTGGAAGCACGGGACTCCTCGGCTTGACCAACTTCGATGCTCGGAGACGTACCGTGGTGCTGCTTCACGGGTGGTTCGACAGTGCCAGTGCTGACTTCAACACCGTCATGGTCCCTGGTGCGTTTAGTTACCCTACTTGTTTGTGTGTGGGTGGGTGGGTGTGTGTGTTCGATGCTCAGAAATGCACCGTGGTGCTGCTTCACGGGTGGTTCGACAGTGCCAGTGCCAACTTCAACACTGTCATGGTCCCTGGTGCGTATAATTACCCTACTTTTGTGTGTGGGTGGGTGAGTGTGTGTGTGTGGTTGTCGCTCAGAGACGCACCGTAGTGCTTCTCCACGGGTGGTTCAACAGTGCCAGTTCTGACTTCAACACTGTCATGGTCCCTGGTGCGTTTAATTACCCTACTTGAATCTGCATGTTTGTGTGTGTGCGATTATATCAATTGTTACATAATTCTGATGTAGTGCTCTCTTTTCAACTCTGTTGTTTTGTCTACAGCTTTCCTCTCGGCCGAAGATGTGAACGTGATCGTGGTAGACTGGAGCGCTGGAAGTGGCACCATCAACTACGTCGCAGCTGTGGCGAATACTGTCACTTCTGGTACGTATGACAAACCTATAGCCGGTCTATAAAGTCGTGGCATGAATGTTTGAGGAACTAATCATTTTAGTATTGTGGTGTTGCCAGGTTATGCTTGATTTTGACGTTCTTGCGTGGAGACATCAGCGCCCTCATTTTTGCCAAGACTTACTGACTATACTTAAGGCAATAGGAAGAAAGATTATGTTCTACGCACAGTACCTATGTATTCTTCCTGGCTCCAACCAATTTCGTTCTCACGCCCTCTCGACTGCAAGCGCAAAGGCGAGTTTCCCCATATTTGTCGCCTAATCGTTTACCCACATAATATTCTTTTCGCTGTGGGTCTTCTGCAGTTTTTCTGTGGACAAAATAAGGCCTATGCTATGACCAAGAAGCCTTTTAATCCTTAAACCCCTTAATATGATAGAATATTTATCTTATCTTAACTTATGGTAAGGGTGGGTATTACTTTGCATCTTCGGAAGGTGTCTTTTCTATGCTTGCGCTTCTATCCAGCCTGGGAATTACACGTGAGTTCATATTGCTTTACAAATTAATAGCCCTTCTAGGTTTTAATTCTATTTCTTTTCAGGTCAGAGCGTAGCCCGATTCATCAACTGGCTGAACCAAGTCACAGGAACCACGGCGATCAAATACCACATCGTGGGCCACAGTCTGGGTGGTCACCAGGCCGGCATTGTGGGCAGAAATGTTGAAGGAAACATTGGTTACATAACTGGTAAGTGCTAGCATTGTGCACGCGTGGTACTACACTAACGTACATACACCCTCCCTGAGGGTAGTGTCTGTGCCCTGCAGTGGGACGTATATAGGCTGTGATGATGATCTAATATGACCACTATTTCCTTCTCCAGCTCTAGACCCAATGTTTGCTCTTTGGAACACCCACGACGAGAAGTTCAGGGCAAACGACGGAGCCTACACTGAGGTCATCCATACGAACGCCGGTCGTCTCGGATACGTGGCTACTTTGGGACAGGTGGACTTCTACCCCAACGGAGGCGCCGCTATGCCGGGCTGTGGGGACGAGGATTGTCACCATCATAGGTAACTGTGACCGTGTTCTATTGGCTTTTAGCAGTGGCGGATACAGAAAAAACTCAAGGGGGGGGGGGGGGGTTCGCAAAAGATATGAGGCTTGATTTTATCGTAATAAAAACACAAGTCACTGCAAAGTTTAAAAATATAAGAAATAGCGTGATAATAAACTAGCGATTAGAGAGAGCTTGAAGGAGAATGTTGGCTTTGGCAGCCGTTGTTCTATCCCGTGCGCATACATGGTCAGGGGCGGCCCCTCAAGGGGGGGGCGCGCGCCCCCTGCGCCCCCCATCTGTATCCGCCACTGGCTTTTAGGTCTTCTTCTTATCGTGTGGGAAAGCCCTGGTGTCAGAGTTTATTCAAACCGTCTTACGGCCTCTGACGTGGTTTTTATGTAACGACTAGACACCAGAGATTGTAGCTGGGACCAACGGCTTAACGTGCCATCCGAAGCACGTTATCATCTTTTTTTTTCAGACAATCAGGTGATTCAGCCTGTGTCCTAACCAACTGAGAAAAAACGCACAAAGTCATAAAACTGTCCTTATCTCGAAAACTAAAAACCTTTTCCTAAGTATAGTAAAATGTTGGACTGATTTACAGATTTTTTTTTCGTTTATTCTGGTTAGGCATGAACTAACCTATCAGCATCCAACGGTTTGACGTCGGTTTACGGGACAGCCTGTATATTTAAGGGGGTGCTTAAGAACAACTGAACGACTTTCAATACCTACCTATAGTCAAGAGCTCTTGACACGGAGGTCGTGGGTTCGATTCCCACAGGGGACACCTAGTGTTATGTCACTTTGTGCGTTTTCCCCAGTTGGTTAGGACATTTTTTTTTTTTTTTTAAATTTATTTAACTAAAACAAAAATAATACATCTTATCATACATAGCCACCCTACGAAAACCACATATGGTTTATATGAGGCATTGCAGGCTGAGTCACCTAAATGTCTGAAAAGAAAGATGATTCCGTGCTTCGGATTGCACGTTAAGCCGTTGGTCCCGGCTACTATCTCTGGTGGCAGTAGTCGTTACATAAATACTACGTCAGAGGCCGTAAGGCGGTTTGAATAAACTTATGGAGGTGCTACTTGGGAATGTTCCTCCATTGAAAAGGGAAGATCTTCCACCAGGCTTAGTGTGAAGCCTGGGGACCGGCCGTGGTCCAACAGTTCTTAGTTGGACCTTGTATATAAGTATATCGAATCTCTGTGATTATTTCTCTTGCGCGATTTATGTCTCGCATTCGATTGTGAACCTTATTTGTAGTAGGTTACGAGTTACGTATTTACGGTGAACGTTGTCTTTGTATGGAGCATATTTCCGAGAGCAACGGTATCGCCATCTGTTAGCTTCTTTGCTATAACTTGTGGGTGTTGACATCTATGGCACGTCCCCACAAACTCTTTCATCAGGGCTTGCCCACACGATAAGAAGAAGAGTGAAAGTTGTTCAGTTTGATGGTCAGAAGAACAAGTCTTCAGTATATTGTAACACATTAAATACACTCTGTATAAATATCTCTAGGTCTTTCCACTACATGGCCGAGTCTCTGACGAGTGGTGGCTTCACCGGACGACGGTGTGCGACGTACGTCGGTGCTATGGCTGGTAACTGCGTACTTTGGGGCAACCTTAGGATGGGCGGCTTGGTGGCTAAGACTGGGTAAGTTATTGGTACATTTATAACATAACGTGAAGTAATAATCTTTTCAACACACTTAGCATAAACATAAGCATATGCTCATGAATATATTCCCCGAGGGGGTAGTCAGAGATATTCTGAAACCTCCGAACATCCACGTTTCACCAGTAGCACTGAAACGCTGTCCAGTGTGAGCTCGACGACACTTATAATGAACAGTACCCACTGTTACAATACATGCCCCGAAATTGAAGCATGCAGGTTTCCTCTCGATGCTTTCCTTTACCGAAAAGCCAGTGTTGTTACAAATCGTACATAAATGGAACTCATTGGTACGAGTCGGCCTGCAGTGCGATTTTTGAAAATCATACGAGCGGTTCGGCAGTAGAAAATGTCAGAATTACTATGGAGATTATGCACCTTTCTAGTATTCTATTCTATTTTTTAAAATATGGCTGCCATCTTTGGTTAGTGATGATTTTGCCAATGTCGAGTTTTTATAGCAAAAGTGCTTGACGTTGTACGGTTATATTGATATTTTGGTGACTTCAAGGGTTGTTCTTATAAAAGAACAATATCCTGAGCCACCACTGGAGTTTCACTGTAGGCCGGGAATGGGGCAACCGACGCGCACGTGACCGCCCAATAGCAGACCTACAAAGCAACCCACCTTTCTACTGCAGAACCGCTCGTATGATTTTCAAAAATCGCACTCCTGGACGTTGATCGAACCATCGCTTTCTGCACGGCAGGCAAGGTTACTCGCCACTGGACCACCACGTCTTTCAAAACACTTACTCGTAAGAAAGTGGCTCTTATCGTATCGGTTTTATGTTCATAATGCAGTTTATAATCGTAATTGGGGTGATTGGGGATCTACCTCCTAGCGGTCCACCCCGGGCAGCGGCATCACAAGCTAACAAGTTTGTGGTGGCGGCTGAACGATCCCCCACAGCGGTGTGGTAGGCTCCGCAAGGAGCCGCCTGGCTCGCAACCACCCTCCTGCCGGAGTCTGGCGCCAAGCAGCTTGCTGCGTTCTGTCAGTGTGCAGGAGTGCCAGTGCACTTCTGGGTAAGCTCGCTACATCTTCGACCCCATCTTTGTCCTGAGGACTAGATAGAAGTCAAGAGCAAACCCATCAATAATAATAAAAAAATAAAATTGACATTGCGTTTTACTTTACATTAAGGGTACCTTTGCCTTAAGGGTACTAAAAATATGGTTGTCTCTTTCAGATCCTCCGGTATCTTCTATTTGGAGACCAACGCAGCACCACTTTTCTCTCAAGGTTAAAATGCTATATTACTCCCAAGATGCACAACGAAAATAAAAGATTATTAAAAAAAGAGATTAAATATTATTACATTTTTCTCCCCTCCCGGCGGAAAGCGCAACTTCCGTCCCGCTACGCTAAACAAAGTTGCCGCTTTCCGCCTCCGTCGAGGAGAAAAACACACACCTTGTACACACACACCTTGGGCAGTAAATAAGAAATCCTCAGATCACATGTTAGGTTATAGTATTAAAACACCACCAGAAAAATAAAAAAAACAGTTTTGGGATCGCTGTAATCGACTATATAACCTTTAATGTCAATATTGCAAGTACACAAATTAGTTCCAATGATTTACCGCAAGATGGCGAGCTTTAATCTGGTCGGGCTTTAATATCGTTATTCGTGCATTTTCCGTGAAGATCGCTAGATGGCACCACAGGTCTGTTCCTAAGGGCAAAGATAATTAAAAAGATTTATATTCAAACATATCTTTTAATATAATACCTAGTTATTTAGCTATTTACGAATCATCTAATCGAACATTTTTAATTATTTACCTGAGACATGGCTGTATGGACTAGATCCCATGGCCCATTCGTAAAAAAGGCAGTTTCAGTCTTGATATGACTTGGGACGAGCTTGGGACACTTCTCTATGGAGCTATGAAAATGCCACCCCACCACCTGAGTGAATTTAAAGGTTAAATTCAATCCTGAACTCCGCATCGCACAGGCAATCCAATCCTGGACTGCATGGTGGCAGACGAATAAAAAAAGAACGTAGTTACTAGTTAATTAGCATATGCTCACGACTATATTCCCCGAGGGGGTAGTCAGAGATATTCTGAAAACCTCAGAACATCCACGTTTCACCAGTAGTACCGAAACTGTCCAGTATTGTACCCACTGTCCATTATAAGTGGCGACGGGCTCACCCCCCGTCACTTATAAATCTTATAATGGACAGTGGGTACAATACATGCCTCGAAATTGAAGCATGCAGGTTTCCTCACTATGTTTTCCTTCACCGAATAGCCAGTGGTGTTACAAATCGTGCATAAATTCCGAAAAACTCATTGGTACGAGTCGGCATGGACGGGGATCGAACCATCGCCTCCTGCACGCCAGGCAAGGTTACTCGCCAAAGGACCACCACGACTATAGTTAATTCATCTATCTAATTGGCTATGTGCACGACACTACCGCCATCTAGCGCACTACGGACCCATGAATTATTTGTACATAATAGGGGAACCCAAACAGTGATTGCCCACCATCAGTTATTGTCCAAACTAAGGAAAATCTACATTTTTGTAAACTTAAATTTGAGATTTTATTTTTATTTTATATTATTCGGGATGCTAACAGCCTCTTTTACAAAATAACTTAAATAACAACCATCAGCCATTTACAAGCATCCACCGCGATCTCCTTTTTTAACTAGAGCGAATTAGCTATATGCATCTCTTACTGAGTGATATGACAAGACAAGTGCTTCCTTCTAGTTCCTTCTCTTTCTACGCATTTCGCCCATAGCCAATACATAATAATAAGATCTAATGAAATCGTAAACTTGGCGAATAGGGCTTAGTTCGGATTAACATTTAGACTTTATTTCAACGCAATCGGTTTATTCAATATTAATTTATGAGTAATTAAAGTCGGTGGTCTGCGCGTACGAAGTCGCAAGCGCCAATAGTCTATCCTAAAATTTTCTAACCTTACATAACCATCACATGTCCTGTACATACTTAATCACGTCTGCAGAAGTAGAATTCCTGCTACTATTCTCCGACATATTTCTCAACATATCTATCAGATTCCCAATCCCTACTGCCTGATTAGAAATCTGCTCATAAGCATTTATGTGGTCGATAGGCAGCCATTTATCGTGAAATTTTTTCAAAGTCTTCTGTACATCTAACATTGCTTCATATTCATCATTAATAGCTCCTGTTAGGAACCCTGCATAAAAATCTGGGCTGTCCTTCTCCTTGTATACATTCTTTATCATATTAGCCCTTCTAACTTTTAATTCATTATCTCTAAGTACTTCGTACATGAGTCTAAATAGTTTTATTTTCATTGCGTCTTCGTCGTTTTGTCCCTTTTCGTCGTTTTTATCTAGCCTGTCCTGGAGACGGAGAGATAGGATTCGGGATTCTATGCCGACTCTTCTTGTTTTAGGAGTTTGAGCCGCGATCTGTTGTTTCTGAGCCTTGATTGGCGGTTTCTGAGCCTTGATTGGTGTTTTCTGAGCTTTGATTGGTGGGTTCTGAGCCTTGATTGGTGGTTTTTGAGCCGTGTTCTTTGGTTTTTGAGCTTCGATCTTGTCGTCTAAGATGCTGTTGTATAATTTGACTTTTAATGGCCACGATAAGTCTTCTATTATATTCTTTTGTTCCGAAGAAATGTTAAGTGAAGTGTGTGTTTGGGTAATGTGAAATGCGCCTGAAAAAGATTTTAATATTTAAAAATATGTAATATGGTGTAAATTTAAATGCATTACATATTTAAGGCGAAGACCGTCAAACCGAAAACCTTTCGCTATGGTACCAACCTTCGATCAAAATAAAATTAATGGATAGGCCTTACGCAAACATTTCAAACCAGAAAAATGAGGCAAAACAAATGAAAGGTTTACTTGTCACTTGTATGCAAGTGCCCTAGATTTGACAGATAATGGCGCTAGTTTGTATGGACCAAGTGCACCAGTAGTGTGCTTCAACTTACCGCACTTCAGGCCTATCCATTCATTTTATTTTGATCTAAGGTATCAACATTTAAATCGCAAAATAGTCAGCTTTTCCATACATTTGGTTCAAGGACTCATTGAAGTTTTCTATGGACTGTTCCAAATTTTTTATCGCTCTTTCGATGTTGGTCCCATACCTACTAAAAATTTTCCAATTTGATGGTCTGACTGAAGAATTCCCTTAAATATGAAAAGCATTTTTTTACACCTATCTACCTACCTACTTACCTAGGTACGAGTAGGTACTTAGTTTTTTTTTTTTTTTTTTTTTATTATTATTTATTGTATATAGTAAGTTATTTTCTTCTTTTTTATAAAAGTCAAGTGAATTACTGGACACACGAAGTATTCAGCCGTACGAAGCCAAGGCGGGTAAAGTATACAAGATGTTAATTTAAATGGTGCGTCAGACCATCAAATTGAACAACGTTCACAATGGGATCAATATTAAGAGAATATTATTCCGAGAGCGAAAATGCGCGCTGCACACAAACGTACTATGGTGATATTTTCAATACTAACCAATTAAAGTCAATGAAATTTTGCAGAAACAATCTAGAAACAAATTTCTATGCTTCTATAGAGTCCGATTTTCGTTAAAATATGCAGTTTCAATGCTAGGATTAATTTAAGATTTGTATGGAAATCTTTGAGGCACTGTAACTTGAAAACTATACATTTTAACGAAAATCTGACTCCATACAAGCATAGAAATTTGTTTTTAAATTGTTTCTGTAAAATTTCATTGACTTTAATTGGTTAGTATTGAAAATATCACCATAGTACGTTTGTATGGAGCGCGCTCCGAATAATATACCCTTAAAGTCGCGAAAACAGTCCACAGTAACTAACTACTTAAAAGTTGGTCAGTTTGATGGTCTAACGCTTTTAGGTTTAGGTACACATTTCTAGAATGAAATTTAACTTACAATTTATAAAAAACAATGACAAAATAGTTTTCATTTTTAGTGTCAAAATATTAACTAATTGTTGAGGAAATAAAAATAATACCACATATCTTCAGTCGGGTAACTAAATACTCGATTTTTATTATCTAGGCACGTTTGTACAAAATATCTTAAAATTCTGTTTATGAGAAAATAATCGGCCGTGTAATTGTTAATCGAATTAAATCTTTTTATCACTGATAAAAAGCGGTTTTCCGTTTAGGTTCCTAAAGAGTATCGCATACAGAAGGAGTCGAGGCGGCGTCGAGGCGCGGGCGATCGGATTTGTATGATATACCTACAAATAGGTACCTACCGACCGTGTGTGAAGGCCGCCAAGACGCGCGCGCACTCCTTCTGTATGCTAGGCGTATACCATACAGAAGCGTATATTAAAAGCGTATACAGGGTGTTTCATAAGTAACAATAAATTTTTAAAACTCATAAGGGGGTTGTTTAGACCGTTAAACTGAACAACTTTCTCTATGGGACCAACATCGAAATCGCGAATTTTTTTTTTTTAATCCCATACATATTTTAGCTCTAGTCGATTTGTAGAGTAAAAAACATAATTATTTTTTTCGCGATTTCGATATTGGTCCCATAGTGAAAGTTGTTCAGTTTGATGGTCTACACCACCCCCTTAAATGTTTATTTGTAGTTTTGTAACACCTTGTATATCAGGCTTAGGCGTATATCATACCAATTCGAGCGGCGCTCGGATTTATTCTTAGTTATAAGTACAATACAATTATCGACATATGTTCAAGGTCGCCAAGGCGCGCCCGCGCCTCAACTCCTTCTGTATGAAATACGCTTAACATGGCTTAAGCGGGCTCCACATTCTCGGCGATAGGTTTTGTCTCGGGTCTCGGCTAAAACTTGGACGAGACAAAAGCAACCCTCCACATTCTTGCTCGCGCATTAGTGCGCTCGGTACTCGAACAAGATGGACGTGGAAACATCTGTCGCTGCAGCATTATAAATATTTATAATAAAATAATATGATATTATTAAATTCTGAAAACCTCATTCGAGCACGTGCGACCAATTTGTAGGCATTTTCGTAACCAAAATCGACGTGCGCGCACTGTGCTTACTGCTGGCGGACGGACAACGACGGGAATGTGGAGGGATAGTATAAGAGATAAGTGTACTTTTTGCAGCCATCAGCATCAAGGCTGATTCAGTGTTTTTGGGGTGTAGAGCATCTCTAAGGTGGGGATGGACCAGGTCTACCTGCATAGCTTCAGTCGGTTTAGGAGTTACAACCTTTCAAAGGACGGACCTTTGAACGGCTGTAACTCCTAAACCGACTGATGAACCATGTCAGTTTTTGTATTGTTCACATAGCTACAGTGCATACTACAATAATATCATACGATATCGTTAATTTTTTCCTGATCTTTAAACGGCTGTAACTTCTAAACCGACAGAAGTTATGCAGGCAGACCTGGTCCATCCCCATCACAGAGATGCTCTACACCCCATAAACACTGAATCAGCCTTGCTGCTGATGGTTGCAAAAAGTACACTTATCTCTTATAACAGGAGTGTTTTGTGTCTCGGCAAAACTACCCGAGAGCCCTTTGATTCGGGCACAAAATACCGACACGGAACGGAGACTGTACACTGTACGAACATAGGCGAGACATGCCGAATAGGGCCTCCACACTCTCGTATTCGCCATGTCTCGTGTAGTTTTGTCGAGAATGTGGAGCCCGCTTTAGGATGGCATCAACCCAGACGAGTTTTGTAAGTGTAGGGCGTAGAGCAAAAAGGCATAGAGGGAAGTACGTGTTTTGTCCTGTTCACTCAATAAAAGCTCGGTGGCGCGTTGCAGAGAGGTATGGACTCTCAATCATGAGGTCCGGGTTCGAATCCGCACGGACGACATGCCACGTACCAATGAGTTTTTCTAACATATGTATGTATTACCGACTGCTAAAGACGACCTAAAAAAAGTAGCGGGGAGCGACTGGATGAGGAAGGCTGAGGACAGAGTTTTGTGGCGCGCCTTGGGAGAGGCCTATGTTCAGCAGTGGACGATGACAGGCTGATGATGATGATGATACAAATGAATAAGAACAAGAATAAGAAATCTTCTTTATTTGTTCATAAAATATCAATAAGTTTTTTTTATGCACATGTCAATTTCTCTTCGCTTGTCATGTTTATGCTCGAGAGAATGGTGGGGAGGCGTTGGTCTCCAAATGGTAGATACCGGCCGATCTGAAAATGTAAATAAATACATTATTAGGAGGTTGATTATGATACCTGAGGCCGTGGTGGTCCAGTGGCGAGTAACCTTGCCTGCCGTGCAGGATGCGATTGTTCGATCTCCGTCCAAGCCGACTCGTACCAATGAGTTTTTCGGAATTTATGTACGATTTGTAACACCACTGGCTTTTCGGTGAAGGAAAACATCGTGAGGAACCTTGTATGCTTTAATTTCGATGCATACCTTTAGGCATATTTTGTACTCACTGCTATACAGGGTGTCAGAGTAAACATTTGCATTACTTTAAGGGGTGATTGTACCCATGATACTGAACAACTTTCCCTAAGAAACCTGTAGGAAATTCGCAGCTGATGGAAAGTACAAAATTTTATTTGCGAATTTCTTATAAGTTTCTAAGGGAAAGTGTGCGTAAAGAACTCACCCAGTCTTTGCCCTAATACCGCCCATGTTGAGCCTTCCCAATAGCAAGCAGTTGCCCGTCATTGCGGTGACGTAGGAAGCGCACCTACTTCCTCTGAAACCACCGCTAGTCAGCGACTCGGCCATGTAGAATATTGACCTGTGAAACATTTTTAGCATTAAAGTACTACTTTTATATACTTTTCTCCCCTCCGGACGGAATGCGTCAATTTTAGTCCCGCTGCGCTTAACAAAGTTGCCGCTTTCCACCTCTGTCGAGGAGAAAAATAGTATACCTACCTACGAACCTCGGACAGTAAATAAGAAAGCCTCAGATCACAAATGTTTGTTGAGAATAATAACATGAGATCGGACACCTTTCTTACTTTCCTGCCCTCGGTGTGTAATCTACTATTTCAACACACTTGCTCGTAAAGTGGTGGGTATTGCATCTGTGTGAGTGTAGGTCCCTTGTAGAACAAACGAAAATGTAGGACCTTTCATGCTTCACATCTTTTTAGTGTCACATTACGTCCGTCTTTTTTTCAGGTCCGTGGTGAAACCCTTATTTTTTCCGCGGTTTCGATGTTGGTCCCATGGAGAATGTCGATGGTCTGATCATCCCCTTAAGAAACCATCCGCATAACATCAAGAAGGACCCTATATACCTAACCTAATACACATAGCATAGGTAAACCAAACATCCATGACTTGGGTACAAATATTCATATTCACTTATATTTGCCCATTGCGGGATTCTAACCCGCGACCCTCGGCACAGCAGGCAGGTTCACTACCGACTGTGCTATCGGGCCATCATTATCAATCATAATTATTGTTTAGGTAAATATTTTATCTAACTACCTGTCTTTTATAGTTAGTTATCAAGAATTCTTTCGGATTAAGATAGTCAATAGATCACGCGATTCTTTAAGCATATTTTTAATCCTTGTTCAATCCTTGTCAGGTGCTTGTTTAGCTAATCTATAGGCTAAAAAAATGTCATGCTTTGGCTTTGTTAGGAATGTTTGGGTTACCTAGCTATGGTTGCCAGATTGCCCCGCATTTTAATCAAGAGTGGTGTTTTTGAAAGTCATTTGAAAGTCATAAACTCAGCAATAGAAAATGACAAAATTAGGAACGAGTACTAGGGAGATATAATACATCTTTAGTGCGTTCACACACGATGACGCACTGACGGAGCAGCAAACGTCAGTCCGTCATTTGTGAAGCAAGGAGTTGTATGAAACCGCACGTAGAAGCACACAAGGTGACGAATTGACGCACCGGGTGTGGTTCTATGGACTGACATCTGCCGCTCCGTCAGTGCGTCATCATGTGTGAACGCACTTATACTGATGATTTGCCGTCAAAAAACGCACTCCTGGAGTATGATTTTTGAAAGTCAAATCAGCAGTAGAAAGATGCGTTACCTCCATAGTAATTTTGACATTTGCTACTGCTGAGTTCAACGTATGACTTTTAAAAATACCACTCCAGAAAAATATTAAGCAACATACCTCGAAATCGAACCACTCCCAATAGCATTTCCACCCGATTGAATACCTACATTCAAACATATATCACCTATTTTGACTGGCCAAATCTCATCGATTGATTGTTCCACCTCACCTGAGATGATCGCACTGCTGAGAATCACAGCCGGGCATGTTCACGCCACCGTTGGGATAGAAGTCCACGTGGCCCAAAGGAGACAGGAAGCCAAGAAGACCAGCGTTCGTGTGGATTACTTCCGTGTACGCAGAGTCGTCCTCCCGGAGGCGATTGTCGTTTGTTATCCAACCGGGAAAAGCTGGGTCCAGGGCTGGAATAATTTTGTTATTACAGTCTATGATTCGGAAGACACGTTAGGGGTATATTATTCGGAGCGCGCTCCATACAAACGTACTATGGTGATATTTTCAATACTAACCAATTAAAGTCAATGAAATTGCAGAAACAATCTAGAAACAAATTTCTATGCTTGTATGGAGTCAGATTTTCGTTAAAATGTATAGTTTTCAAGTTATAGTGCCTCAAAGATTTCCATACAAATCTTAAATTAATCCTAGCATTGAAACTGTATATTTTAACGAAAATCTGACTCTATAGAAGCATAGAGATTTGTTTCTAGATTGTTTCTGCAAAATTTTATTGACTTTAATTGGTTAGTATTGAAAATATCACCATAGTACGTTTGTATGCAGCGCGCATTTTCGCTCTCGGAATAATATTCCTGGATAGTTAGATGGTGTAAACGTTATGCCAGGTCAGGTGTTTATCAAGGTGTTTCATAAGTAAAAATAAATATTTAAAACTCTTAAGGGGGTTGTTTAGACCGTCAAACCGGACAACTTTCTCTATGGGACCAACATGGAAATCGTGAAAAAAAAATCTGATATCCCATCATGTTTTAGCTCTAGTCGATTTGTAGAGTAAGGAACATCAAATTTTTTTTCGCGATTTCCATATTGGTCCCTTAATGAAAGTTGTTCAGTTTGATGGTCTAAACCACCCCCTTAAATGTTTATTTGTATTTTTGTAATACCTTGTATTGAGGTGGAAACGGGACAAAAGGTAATATAAGTATATATAGGCAACAGGTATGGTATCGTGGTAATGATTTCAAATGAAAGGTAAGAATCGGATTATCATTATCTTTTATTTCCATCATGATCATCATCTTTTATAACTTTCACTGACTCTACATTTACCACCGTTTCACAAGTAAACACCATGGAGAAGAAACGGCAAGAAACTCCATAGTGTCCTAGAATATGACTTAGTATTGAGTTAGGTCCGAGAGCGTGTGCACCCGGCGACGTTCCCGAGCAGACTGTCCAGTGCCTCGCTCGACCCTGCTATTTATAGTGCACGACCGATGGTAGGGGCCACGTGAACGCGCTCGGCAACTTCAGTGCACGTGCGCGCACCTGCGCGCACCTGCGTACCTCGTAAGACCGTCCGTTCTTATGACTATCTCCGACACGGCCATCCTGCAAGACACACGTCCTCGTGTGTAGCTCTGGAACAATGAAAACAAAGCAAAGTACATCGTTCGGTCTATCCTGTCTACTTCAATACTCAGAAAATGATTTTCTGCTACACACTACGTAGTATAATATAGTACTCTGTGACACTACTGTATTTTTATAGTCAGTGTGTGACTATGAATGGAATGTTACATGTTAGGGATCTTTACAGTAATAACGCATCAAATTATGACTTGTTTAGGCAAAAGATTAATTACAGAAAACGGATCAGCGAGTATCAGGTCCTTTTCATGGATAAGCCAAAAACCAAAAGGGTCAATATAATGCCAGTCGTTTTATACAGTACGATGACAGCGACGATCCTCACCCAAGCCGTTTATGTTAGACTTAGCCTGATGCACAAATTAATACTAATGTTCGTTGCAGGTGCAACTCGATTGAAAGTAACACGCGTCGCCATTTTTACATTTTAATGACTGAAATGCTGTGTAATGTCGTCGTGCATTCCTCGGCCTACCTGACGTCGAACACGTCCTCGTGTGATGGATGTTTTTGGGTCTTCATCTGTGAATATTGAAATATAAGTTTATATTACCGTTCGGCCAGACCTGATAGGTGTCTTTGCTGCTTAGGACTACCTCTGCTGCATGGAGCTACCTCTGTTCTGCCACAAAGAGCAGTCTTCGACGCACATGTATAGCAGTCTTCATTGCACGGAGCAGCTTTACAATGTTGGATCTGTAAATAATAATTATAGTTGTGGTCCTTAAGACTCTTTTTTCTTTCCATTCTTTTTACTTTTTTTTTTCTTTTTTTTTCATTCTTTTTCTCATCTTTTTTTTTTTTTTTTTTTTTCTTTTTTTTTTTTTTAATTCTCATTTTTTTTCTTTCTTTTTTTTTCTCATTTTTTTTCATCGTTTTTTTATTTTTTTTTATTTTCATCCCTTCAGATTAAATCTGGCCTGGATTTACTTGGTCCTTCAGTTACCATACTGGACTGACCGTATGTCCCTGTAGTTACTAAGACTAGACTAGACTCATCTCCCTGTAGCTTGTTTCGCTAGACTGGAGGAACGGGGATAGCCCCGTACGTCCCTTTAGTTACTAAGACTAGACTGGACTCTGTCCCTGTAGTTTATGAAAACTAGTCTGGACTCATCTCCCTGTAGCTGTTGTTACACTAGACTGGAGGAACGGGGATGACCCCGTATGTCCCTGTAGTTACTAAGACTAGACTGGACTTTGTCCCTGTAGTTTATGAAAACTAGTCTGGACTCATCTCCCTGTAGCTTGTTATACTAGACTGGAGGAAACACCATTCATATAATATGAAACAAAATAATTATTATTTCATTACAGTACAATATACTAATAATACAAGAAATATTGTGGTGCAAGAAATCATGAAAAATCATTGGTAGTCACATTCATCTGAATCAGAGCTGAATGTTTACTCGGTCATGTCGAGCACTTTCCGCGGCGGGAGGGCGGGTTAAAAGGGGGGGGAAGGCGGGTTTAAATCCTCATTCTACGGAATATAAAGGAAACCACTCACAGAGAACACCTGGATGACGCCACATCATTCAGCCAAAGTCCTGTCGAAACCCAAAAGTTTCACCGTCTCATCATTGTCACCTTTCTGCAGCGCACCTTCTCGAAAAACGGTGTCCTTTGTTTATGTATGGTGTGTCTCTGCAGTACGCATCATTGCATTGAATAAAATAAAAATTAGCTTAATAACGTACCGTACGCGCGACTGGCAACCATCTGGTGAGCGCATAAAGTTCAGGTTTCCATCTCGGCACCCACAGCCGAGTGACAAAGGCTTGCACTGCAGTGCGGCACAACAGCACGGAGCACGGCTAACAAAAACAGTCAAAAAGAAAAACCTCCCTCAACTGGGTATTTGGGATCCCTGCCATCAGCTGGTAGAAGCGCCAAGTTACTAAAGTTGTATTTTCTTCCTTCATGAACCGAAACCTAATAATCTTTTCAAAACGGTACATATCCACTGGGTTCTATAATTTTTAATTACAATCACCTCTTTAATTTGAGCAGCAAGCCAGACTTGTCAGTGCATTGTTCAAAGCCACCAGCAAGTTCAGCTCTTTTAAACTCCAGTCCTTAACGGATGAAGTTGGTTAGGTAATTAAATCAGTTTCTTCATAAAAAAAAAACGTTAGTTATAGCCTGCAGAATCCCACCGCAGGGCAAAGGCCGCCTCTCACAAATAATGGTGAGAGGGTTTGGGCCATACTCAACCACGCGAGCCCAGTGCGTGTTGGTGTGTGGCGAGTTTTTTAATGTCACGTTTTATTCCGGGTGGGTGGGCGGATATTCTATGTGAGAATGGGCGGGTTTTTCTCTATTTGTTTGAGCTTAAAGAGTCCATAAGCATTCAGTCATCATTGTTGTCATCACCATTGGAGTATGAGATACAGAGTTTACAACCGAAAACAAAAGCAAGATATAAGTTGGATAGACTTGACCACTAATCTCCACTATAAATTCATAATCAATATCACAAATTGTAATCAACTAAACTAGCTACGACTCACCGAGCATAGTCACATGATGGAAGCTCAGATTTTGCTCAGCAGTTTTACATCTATGCCAGGCTGCATCATCCAGCATTGGCATTGCGCTGGCTTCGACTTGGGGCCAGTTGTTCGTTCATGAATCATAATCGAAACGATTCTACATTCTAAAATACTCAAAATTAGAAATGACTATAGGTATTCGATGTAACTCTACATTCGATATGACTCTACATTCGAAATGACTCTACATTCGAAATGACTCTACATTCGAAATGACTCTACATTCGAAATGACTCTACATTCGAAATGACTCTACATTCGATATGACTCTACATTCGATATGACTCTACATTCGATATGACTCTACATTGGTATTGGTAGAGGCTATGAAATCACAATGACATAAGACAAGATAAAGTAACGTTAACAAAACCGGATGTAGCTTGAACATCACTTCTGTATCGTATCACTCGAATTTCTACCTGGTAATGATGATGATGATGAAACAAAAGGTGGTTCCGTGAATCCTTGGCCACTTCTGATATAGGCAACAGGTATGGTATCGTGGTAATGATTTCAAATGAAAGGTAAGAATCGGATTATCATTATCTTTTATTTCCATCATGATCATCATCTTTTATAACTTTCACTGACTCTACATTTACCACCGTTTCACAAGTAAACACCATGGAGAAGAAACGGCAAGAAACTCCATAGTGTCCTAGAATATGACTTAGTATTGAGTTAGGTCCGAGAGCGTGTGCACCCGGCGACGTTCCCGAGCAGACTGTCCAGTGCCTCGCTCGACCCTGCTATTTATAGTGCACGACCGATGGTAGGGGCCACGTGAACGCGCTCGGCAACTTCAGTGCACGTGCGCGCACCTGCGCGCACCTGCGTACCTCGTAAGACCGTCCGTTCTTATGAATATCTCCGACATATACTAATATGCGAATCAGAAATGAAGAGAACCGCAGAAGAATCAGAGTAGCTGACATAGCCCAAAGAATTGCTATACTAAAGTGGCAGTGGGCGGGGCACATTGCTCGCAGAACCGAATGGCCGATGGGGCTGAAAAATTCTCGAATGGCGACCGTGTACCGGAAAGCGCAGCGTGGGAAGGCCCACCACAAGGTGGACCGACTATCTGGTGAAAGCAGCGGGAACCCGTTGGATGAGGGCAGCGAAGGACCGATCGATATGGCGATCCTTGGGGGAGGCCTATGTCCAGCAGTTGATGTCCATCGGCTGTGATCATGATGATGATGCTTTCAATAGCACAATCTGTCCCACGATGTGCTAGCACTCACCACTGATGTACGCGATGTCTCCTTCAACATTCCTGCCCACTATACCGGCCTGGTGTCCACCCAGACTGTCCCACGATGTGCTAGCACTCACCACTGATGTACGCGATGTCTCCTTCAACATTCCTGCCCACTATACCGGCCTGGTGTCCACCCAGACTATGACCAACGATATGGAAATTCGATGCTGTGACTTGTGTAGCCTGGATTAGCCAGTTGATGAATCTGGCGACGCTTTCACCTGTTAAAAAGGTTTTTGTGAGTTTGTGTCTTATTGCAGCAGAACATAGATATCGGAATCCGAAATCGAAAAGGTACGAAGAACGTACTTGCGTATTCTTGCGTAATTCACAGATATATGCATATATTGAGCGCATTGAAAAGAAATTTATGCGGTTTCATGATTATAAAACGCATCGTACAGCCTCGGCCTCGCTTCGGGAACAGCTGCGTAAATATGACAATTTTCTTACTCTAGAAAAGCAGTAATATTGGCGACATTTGTTACCTAATTAATTTCGTTAATGGAACAATTAATAAATTGTCCTGACTTATTTGTCAAAGTTCGCCTTCGCACTAACCTGATGGGTCTCCGGCAGCAGCCATTCACCTTCAGTTCACGAGGACTAATTTTAATAGCAGGAGTGCGTTTTTTGAAACTCATTCGCTGAGCTCGGCAGTTGAAAATGTGTTGAAAAGCAGATATTATATTCGAGATTTCGATGAATTCGACGATCGGTCCCATAGAGAAAGTTGTTCAGTTTGATGGTCTGATCATCCATCCCCTTAAAAAAGTGTCAGCATAGTAAGAAGGACCCTATATGTGGGAACTTGCTATCAGCATCTGACTATCGATTGTCTATCATACAAATCAAGTTTTTATAAAAAAATAGAATCTTATTTTGGTGGACGACGGTGTACTCACCAGAAGTAAGAGTGTTGGAGACGGCGGCCGCGTAGTTGATGGTGCCAGCGCCGGCGTTCCAGTCCACCACGATGACATTGACGTCGGCGGCAGCGAGGAAAGCTGCGAAGAGTTACCGTTTTTATTCAACAGTAAAATTATTAAAATTTAAATAAAATTAATTAAAAATTAATCACGTTTACGTCTGCTGTGAGCTGCCAAGAATTACCTAAGTATGTTATGTTTATGTTATGAAACTAACATTTTCTATTTACCTACGGAACCTCAATAGAGATTTTTATTTTTTTTATTAAATTTAGAATTGTGTGCGTCTGATTATGTATTTAAATTAAACCATAAATAATTAACTGATTAATTTATTTAGGTACACACGGCGACACGTCACGTTACCCTGTTTGGACTTTGAACTATTAGAAGTTGAACGCTGCGAATCGTGCGAGAGGGAGCGGTATGTTGTTGTTGTTTCGTCTCACGGCACGCTGCGCCCGCGCCGGCAGCCGCGTCTATGCAGGCTCCTCCGCACTATTTTGTGTTTTGTACGTAGCGTAGTTATGGGTATATAGGGTGCATAACATGATGTGTCTCCGTGTGTACACTCACTAAGTAATATTAAATACTAGTGTTTTCCCGCGACTTCATCCGCACAAATTATATACCAGATTTTAAGTCAGATCATAAAGTATCAAACAAAAAAAGTTTCATCAAAATCGGTTCAGTAGTTTTTGCGTGATGCGCGAACAAACAAACAAACAAACAAACACACAAACAAACAGACAGACAAAATTTCTAAAAAAGGTTGATTTCGAGTCAGGGATACCTAGAAACCATATCGTAATCTTTTTTTTGTAAATATCTTCAATGTACAGACACACTTCAGTTACAGTTTTATAATAAATGTATTGATGTATTGATGAATCAAGAAGCCACCTTTACAAACCTGGTACAAGAACGGTATTGAAGTCAGATGTGGCGGAGTCCAGCCACCCGTGGATCAACACTACCGTTGACCTCTCAGCGTTGTAGTTAGTCATGCCGAGGAGGCCGGCAGAACCCATGATGATGGGCTGGCTGACCGAGGGATTCTGTCTGATATAATATTTCTTATTACCTCTAGGACTTTTGGAATGCTTGCGTCCCACCCGGGACACAGGTCCTTCGAGACAAGTTTATCTAAATGCAATGGGATGTACCAATCGTGTCTATATGTGAAACCATTATAAATTTTGCTACTAACTACTTACGCAAAACACAATTCTGGCTGTGACCAGAATTTCTGTTAAAAGAGACAATGCTGGTTTTTGTATGGAAGGGGGCGGCGTCTTTTTTTACGCCAATTTTTTTGATCCGGCCATCATCGAGACTTGAATAAAGAACAGAACAAACCAAGATATATTTATCTGAACGTAAATATATAAGGCTTGAAGTTAAAAATATACGCATTACTTAAGTTTTTAAGTTCAGAATTGTATATTTTAGTTCAGAATAAAGTAACAAACATCTGGTTATTACATATTATACCTATTTCTAAACTCAGTCCGAACGGAGAAGTAGAAAATATATTCATAACGTTTACTTCGAGCCTTTTATATCTCCGGGCTGAGTTTAGAGATACTTAAGACGCTATTATCCGGTCGAGGCCGTTTTTTGAACACGATCAAAAGTGTTTTAAACAGTGTTTTAAAGTCTGAAATGAAATTATGTCTTATTTAAGGATCTGGCGGATAGGCGATGGTTCTCAATAACACGATTAGATTAAGTTTAGTTGATGGAAAAAAATCCCAAAGTTACCCCTTTTTATTATGTTTTTTCAATACTATGATTAAATTGCTGATATTTAACTTTTTATTTTATTTTCTTAACTAAAAACATCAAATATTTCTAGTGAAATTCGTAAAATTTGGAGCTTAGAAACACCCATGAGCAAAAATATAGATGAAAAACACGTTTTTTTGCGATCCTGCTTTCAATTGGAGCGGGATGATAATTGTACCTGGTGAACAGATGGTAGACATTTTGAGAGTCAGGGCTGTACCGGGGCTCCCTGGCTACTTCTTCCTTCGCCGATGGATCTACCGCCGCCGGCAGCGCTAGAAAATGCGAGGAAATGTTAACATTTAACTACTTACTTACCTAGTGAAAATTTATCGGCCAGCATAGGTAGCATGACACCGTGTTAAAGCGCTATCATACCTTCGCTCTCTTTCTATTTGCGCGCGAACGAACGAGACAAAATACGTGATACAGCCGTATCACGTGTAGCATGCTACGAGTGAAGGTAATAGTAGATTCCACAGCGAGGGCAGGAAATTAAGAAAGGTCTCAGATCTCATGCAAATGTTCCTTGTTTGACTACGAAACCCAATTAAATAATTATGTTTAATTATTTGTCTTAATTTACGCAAGTATATTGTTTATTGAGTTTGCACTGTCGTGAATATAAGTAATGTGAGAGAGTAGCCAGAGACCTTGATATTTATAATGGATTATTCCAGTTACCTATCCCTGGATTTTCCCCTTTGATTCGGTGCGGATTTTTATGATTTTTGAATTTGATTTCCTTGGATTAGAAAAGGACAAGCAAGTCAAAAATAGCTACTAAAATGACGTAATTTAGTAGAGGTGAGGCGGCTCTGATAGAGTCAAGGTCTTTCGGTCAGGGATACCTCTTAACAATTAAAATAGATTCCAAACCTGACACGGCAGCCAATCCAAAAATGAGCACTGCCTTTAACGCCAACATTGTAAAATGCAATACGTAACAGTATTATTATGTTATTTTATACTAATTATTGTAATAGATAATTAATTTATCACTTTTATCATAGGAATTAACGTTTTAGATTAGATTACATATTTTATTAAGTAGGTATACAGGGTGTTAGGGTAAACAGTTGCATTACTTTAAGGGGTGATTGTAACCATGATACTGAGCAACTTTCCCTGAGAAACCTATATTAGGAAATAGAAAAAAATAAAAAGAAGGAAATAAAAATAAAAAAAAGATTTTTCATATAAACGTTCGATCAGTTGATTACGTTATTTCATACTTACAAATACATACATACAAAAATTTAAATAAAAATAATTAAATAAAAAAAGAAAAAAATACATTCGGTGATTTTTATGCTAATATCTATAAGATCACCATCTCTTTATTTAATATCAATTCTTGGGTATTCCAGCAATAAGGCATTTTTTTGCTCCGATTGGTTTGCTGTTGTTCAGTTTGATGGGTAGACTCTTAGTTTAAAAGGATGCTAATGACATCAATAACACCCTGTGTAAGAACTCGTCTATAGTTAAATTTTCTAAGTGTAGACTACTATCGAAATAACGCTTCAAAATAAAACAAGTCAATGCAATAAAAACATTTCTTTGCCGTAATTTATTAAAAGGTACCCATAAACAAAAATTTAAATAAAAAATAATAAAAAATAGGTAGTGAAAAGAAAAAAATACATTCGGTGATTTTCATGCTAATCTATAAGATCACCATCTCTATTCTTGGGTAATATCAATTCTTGGGTATTCCAGCAATAAGGTATTTTTCATAATATAGTAATTCTTGGAAACGCTTAATTTTCAAAAATCCCTTCTCGCCCCAGCTATGCCCCCAGCTGTTAGCAACAAGCCAATATTTTATACCATTTTCCTCCCCATGTCCCAACAAACGAACACTATGGTATCCTCTCCAAACACCATTTGTGTTCATATATTCCTCCACCTATGAAACTTGGCCCCTTTTGTTTTATACGGTCAAACAGTGAGGGTCGTTCTAGACATAATATACATTTTCTAAGGGTATCCATTGCATGCAAATACTCACTCGGCGGATCAAAATCTCTCTCTTCAAATCCATAGTGAAGTCTGTCTTGCTGTTCGGCTGCGAGACGTGGAAGGAAACAAAGGGACTGACGAGCAAAGTGCAAGTCTTCGTCAACAAAAGCCTTAGATCCATCCTACGTATTTACTGGCCGAACATGATCAGCAACGAAGAGCTGTGGGCTCGATGCCAACAAACCCCCATTAAGCAAGAAATTGCTCAACGCAAGTGAAAGTGGATGGGGCACACGCTTCGGAGAGAAGAGGACAACTCCGCCAGAGTCGCCTTCACGTGGGAGCCTGGTGGGAGCAGGCGACCGGGGCGACCCGCACACACGTGGCGGCGCACCGTCGACGCTGAGCTACGAGCAGCCTTGGCGCGACATTGAACTCCAGGCGCAGGACAGGGAGAGGTGGCGGCGTCTCACGAGGGCCCTCTGTACCATCGGGGTACCATAGGACAACAACACATCCATTGCATGAGTAGAATAAGAAGAAAAGTACTTACCGAATTGTTTATCTTCCAAACTTTTGGTTGCGCTGGAGCATCCGTTTTAATTTTCATTGAAAACCTACTCCGATTTTTTATTCTAGTATTTTAGAAGTTATAGAATAGCATAGAATTTTCTTTATTTGTTTTAAAAAAAACACATAACGAAGAAAAATATTACATAGTCAGTACTTAAAAATACATAAAAAACAACAACAATAAACATATTCAAGACAAAATGGTCTGTGACATCAGTATACGGTAGTTGGTCAGACCAACAACCACTGCTATTATTGTCACAGCCAAACTTAAAATTAAAGAAGTTATGTATCGAATTACTATGGTGCACCTATGGCGATTTATCCAATGTTATTTTTTTTTAATCTCGAAATCTATCGCACTTATAGTTTTTTGTATTTTTCCTTGAACAGTTATAAACTTGCCTAAGTATCTCCTGCACTCGTAGTATGCTGCACGTGATACGGCTATATCACGTCTTTTATCTCGTTCGTTCGCACGCAAATAGAAAGAGAGCTAAGGTGTGATAGCTTGGTGATAGCGCTGTATCACTGCGGCATGCTAGCTATGCAGTTTTAACAGTGTCACACAAATTATCTAGTCATATTTAAAGTACCAGAAACTAGCCTGTAGGCCTCGCATGCCACCCCCGAGAAAACGATAAAAATCGATATGTGCTTCCATCCTTACTGCCGTGCAGGAGGCGATGATGGTTCGATCCCCGTCCAGGCCGACTCGTACCAATGAGTTTTTCGGAATTTATGTAACTATACGATTTGTAACACCACTGGCTTTTCGGTGAAGGAAAACATCGTGAGGAAACCTGCATGCTTCAATTTCGAGGCATGTATTGTACCCACTGTCCATTGTAAGTGGCGACGGGCTCACCCCCGTTACACTGGACAGAGTTTCGGTACTACCTACTGGTGAAAAGTGGATGTTCTGAGATTTAAGAGTATCTCTGACTACCCCCTCGGGGAATATAGTGGTGAGCATATGCTTATGCTTATATGTATCAAACTACTCTCAAGACTGCGCGGGTCGAAAAACAGATGATTCAGATATTCCTTTCGCTCCCAAATCAACAGTTCTATGATAATTGCCACTGGTAAATCTAAGATCAAAAAAAATATTTATGGATAGGCGTAAAGCGCGTTAAGATGAAGCACCACAACTAGGGCAATTGGTCCATACAAACTAGCACAAAGTAGGGCAATTGCGTACACATTTTGAGTAAGTATACCATTCCTGCTGCCCGCTGGACAGACGACCTAAAAAAAGTAGCTGGGAGCGACTAGATGAGGATGGCCGAGGACAGAGTTTTGTGGCGCGCCTTGGGAGAGGCCTATGTTCAGCAGTGGACGATGATAGGCTGATGATGATACCATTCATTTGTTTTGCCTCATTTTTCTGGTTTAAATGTTCGAGTAAGGCCTATCCTTTAATTTGATTTTGATCTATGTGGTAAATTGCCTATTGTACCTACCTGCCTACACTATTTATTCGTACAATAATAACTAGAAAACCATTCACGCTCCATATTTGTCTTCACAATGAATTATTTGAACAGCTGTGCAGTATATTAAACTGTGAAGTTATAGAAAAAATATGTATTACCTAACTACTAAGAAGATTTTGTTTTTAGCCAATTACACCATCATTATCTGATGATAATTATGGTGTCGAAGAAGAGCGTCGGTGGCGAGTTACGGAGAGCTATGGGAACTCAATCTTGAGGTCCGGGTACGAAACCGCACGGACCCTATATACCCATAACTACACAACGTACAAAAAACAAAATAGTGCGGTAGAGATCCTGCATAGACGCGGCTGCCGGCGCGGGCGCAGCGTGCCGTGAGACGAAACAACAACAACATACCGCACCCTCTCGCACGATTAGCAGCGTTCAACTTCTAATAGTTCAAAGTCCAAACAGGGTAACCTGACCTGTCGCTGTGTGTACTATATAGTTTTTCTAACTTATGTACGTTATACCGACTGCTCTCAAACGGCGAAGGAAAACATTGTGAGGAAACCTGCATACGCTGAAGAAGAAATTCCGATGCGTATGTGAAGTCTACCAATCCGCATTGGGCACGCGTGGTGGATTAACGCCTAGATTAACGCCCATACACCCTTACTGAGGATAGGCCTGTGCACTGCAGTGGGACACGTATATACGCTGTGATGATGATATACCAGTTATATTTGTAATTGTACTTTTATTTTTATTTTGTTTAAAAGATGTCTGTTGTAGAGTTTCCGGCCGCATCTTCCCTACAACGAAACACCTTCCGACGCGGTGGTAGTGTCAAAAATGACATCAGAAAGCTATCCATGTAATATTACTTAGAATAAAACATTTTTAATTTGAGTTTGAGATCAGGAGTGCGATTTTTTAATATCATTCGGTGAGCTCAGCAGTTGGAAATGACAAAATTATTGTGGAGATACGCATCTTTCTACTGCTGATTTGACTCTCAAAAATCGCACTCCTGGAGTATGATTTTTGAAAGTCTAATCAGCAGTAGAAAGATGGATATATCTCAATAGTAATCTTGACATTTTCAACTGCTGAGCTCAGCGAGTGAGATACAAAAATGCACTCCAGTACGTAACTTGGGGGAGCTCTTTTCAAAGTTTTATTCACATTAGCTTCATCTCAATTTCTGACTACCCTGAGGTAATTCGGTCATGATTTTATGTCAAATAAACGGAATAAGTCCGTGCGTCATACGTGATATTTGATCAATGTGCAAAATACGAAACTTTTCTTGTTTGTTATTTACTGCTGATTTAAATGAAAAACCAGCCAAGAGCGTGTCGGATACGCTCATAATAGGGTTCCGCTGCTATTGTATTTTGCCGGCTTTTTTTTGTGCTACAGCCTTCGATCAAAGTAAAATTAATGGATAGGCCCAAAGCGCGTTAAGTTGAAGCACACTACTGGTGCACTTGGTCCATACAAACTGGCACACTTGGTCTGTCATCTCGGTACATATTTGAAGTATACCTGTCATTTGTTTTGCCTTATTTTTCTGGGTTGAAATGTTCGCGTAAGGCCTATCCATTACTTTTACTTTGATCGAAGGCTACAGCATCAGTTATAACTATTTTCTTTGAAATAACTTTTTTGCCGGTTGCATGCGGCAAACCGGTTGTAACTTTAAAAAAATCACATTCCAATCTTCATTTTAGCGGCCAGTCTATCCATAATAAAAAGTTTGGTTAAGTATAAAAGTACCTAAGTTGGAGTCTCGAATCATTTCCTACAAAATGTATGGGAATCGTTTTTTGCGATTTCTGACATTTCTAGTACTCTAACCTTGGTTGGTCCGATAGAGTTTATTGATCCTTATAAGAAACAGGATCGATTGGCATAAAAAAAAGTTGTTCTGTAAATTATCAATTATCTTGCTCACTGTACAATTTTTTCAAAATCTGTGAATGCAGTTCGAAATGTTTCAAAAAGTTAAGGATAGTCTCTTAAGAACGTTTCGCTGTAGCTACAACGGTTAATAGGTACCTCCCTTACTGCCCCGTCTCAAAAATCCACCCTGTATATTTTCCATAATTTACGACTAAAAGACATACTGGAGAGGGTTGTTCGGTTTGATGGTCTGATCATCTCTTTAGTTAGAAGGTTGACGGCATGTTGAGAAGGACCCTGCATACACTGATGAAAATGATGCAGACAAAAATACCTACAGAACAACAAATGGACCATGGAACCCTAAAAATAAGTATGTTTTAATTATTTGTCTTAATTTACGCAAGTGTATTGTTTATTGAATTTGCACTGTCGTGAATATAATATGAGAGTGGCCAGAGACCTTGATATTTATTATGGATTATTCCAATTACCTATCCCTAAAGGGATTTACCCCTTTGAATCTCTCTCAAATCATCAAGGAGGTGTCAATTTTGTACAAAACTCCCCTTTCGACCTATGAGGTCATTCCAGTTATTACGTGTCAAGTGGTAATCGCCCATGAAACACTGCATAAGATACTTTTCCCTTAGTCGTCTTAAGGCGTATCGGCCGTGGACCGTGCACTCTCCTCTCACTCACACTCCATACTAATCGATGAGAAAGAGCGCGTGGCTCCGGTCAGAATTTTGCTGTTTTCTTTGAAAAATTCGATGATTTTTTATTAATTTCGAAAAAGTAAAAAAACCACATCATTCTAAATTGTATTGTGAACAATATAGTAAATTTTCATTTTGTTCCGATTAAAAATGTAAGAGTAAAATGGTTACAACTGGAAAAAAAGGGGTGACTTTAGAGTCCCTTTTCTTCGGTTTTATTCATTAATATCGATTTCTAGAAAAACCACATCACTTCTCATATCCTGTAGATGGTTCAGTTTAAATTTCAGCTCAAAAAGTGCCATAGTTAATGAATAAAATGGTTACAAAATTACCCAAAACTGGCAGGTAGCCCCTTAATAGGGTAGCCACGACATTCGTCAAATTCTTGTTTCGTCAAATTCTTGTTTCGTCAAATACTACATTCGTCAAGTCCTTGTTTCGTCAAATTCGCTTTTCGTCAAATCTAAGTACAGTTATGTATAATAGATAACCGCTGAAAACTTCGTACCGCATTAGAATCTTGCCGACACACACTTGGCCGTTTTTTTAGCTTATGTTCATAACGGATAATGTGGCATTTTGCTTTTGATTTTTTTTTGTTTCTAAAAACTAAAAAGTTAAAAATAGGTAAGGTATTAAGGTCTAACAAAATTAGGTGAAACTATTTTAAGGGTTATTATTATTATTTATTATTTATTGATATATGACAATACAACGTTGTAAATTAACAAATAATCGTCGCACTATAAACCATAACTGGTTTGTTCGTACGCCGGTAGGGATGATGATGATATAATATTATTATTATACAAGGTCTAACAAAATTAGCTGAAACTGTTTTAAGGGGATGATCAGACCATCAAACTAAAAACTTACTCTATGAGACCAATATCGAAATCGCGAAAAAAAAGCAGCCGTTCCATACAAACCTACTCGACCTAAATGTATGGGACCGCAGATATTTTTTTCGCGATTTCGATATTGGTCCCTTAGAGAAAGTTGTTCAGTTTGATGGTCTGATCATCCCCTTAAAATAGTTTCAGCGTATTTTGTTAGACCTTGTATAATAATAATATTAACTTTTTAGTTTTTATTTGAAGGCGGTTTTAATATTTTTTTTTAATTAGGTATGTTTTTTTTAAGTCGATTATAAAGAATATTTTAAATAATTTTTAGTTGTTGTTCCTTTTTGTCATTGATTGTCCATAAGCTTAACTCAAGCGGAAGTGACGAAAAGCGAATTTGACGAAACAAGGATTTGACGAATGTAGTATTTGACGAAATAAGAATTTGACGAAACAAGAATTTGACGAATGTCGTGGCTACCCCTAATCGACACCCGCACGGCTATGACACAGTTGATTACCAGATTATGCTATATTATAAAACACCTTGTATAGACTGACGTCTATGGGTAGAATAGAAATGATTTTATGAAGTGATACTTCTTATGGTAGAGCTTTGAAATTCTGATCGGAAACCATGGATCTAAATCATAAAGGATAGCACTCCTCCTTACAAGCATTGATACAAGAAAATTTGACGTTCGTCTCCGTCGTCGATATTTCCAATTTTACGTGCGTCCCTTTCTATTCCAATGACGTCACAATTACATGAACGACAATTGAGTGACGTCATGCCTAGACATACATTAGAAAGGGACAAAGTTAACGTCACTAAAAACCACTACGGAGAAGAACGATCATTACCGACCATCAAGGAGTATTATCATGTTTTCCCTCTTGTTAGGCAGTCTGTGCTCCACTATAGAGGATTCCAAACTTCTTGTCGAAAACCTTTATGTGTGGTGTGACCATAAAGTTAATATTACTACGGTGTGACGGAAGTTCGAAATTTAAAATGGGAGCAGAAGTTCAAAATTTAAATCGTGAGAAGTACCTATCACTTCTGCCGGGCGTCCCGTGACGTGCAACTTTTTTTCCGAAAGTTATATCTACAGAAAACACACGTAACTATCATTCGGAATACATCCATAATAAGATTGTAATAAGTCCCATACAAAGTACTCAAGTTGAATAATTCTTAAATAAATTGCAAAATAAATTAAAATATCAATTAATATGCGGTTTATTATCTACCAGACATTTTGTCTACAGTAATAAATTATATTTTCGTACGCAGAAAGATATTCATAAAGTACGGCGTCCATTTGGAACGTAGCTATGTTCACTAGCTATAAGTTAAGCTACGCAATATAGCAAAACTTTGCAAGATAGCTAATCTTCGCAAGATAGCTAAGCTATGCGAGATAGTTAAGCTACGCAAGATAGCTAAGCTACGAAAGATAGTTAAGCTAAGCAAGATAGACAAGCTTCTCAACATAACTAAGCTACGCAAGATAGCTAAGTTTCGCAAGATAGCTAATCTTCGCAAGATAGCTATGTGACGCAACATAGCTAAGCTACACAAGATAGCTAAGCTAAGCAAGATAGATAAGCTTCTCAACATAACTAAGCTACGCAAGATAGCTAAGTTTCGTAAGATAGCTAAGTAACGCAAGATAGCTAAGCTACACAAGATAGCTAAGCTAAGCAAGATAGCTAAGCTATGAAGATAACTAATGTTCGCAAGATAGCTAAGCCAAGCAAGATAGCTAAGCTACGCAAGATAGCTAAGTTTCGTAAGATAGCTAAGTAACGCAAGATAGCTAAGCTACACAAGATAGCTAAGCTAAGCAAGATAGCTAAGCTATGAAGATAACGAATGTTCGCAAGATAGCTAAGCTAAGCAAGATAGCTAAGCTACGCAAGATAGCTAAGTTATGCAAGATAGCGAAATAGAAATAGAAATAATTTATTGTGCATGACATTAGGTAACATAAGTTTATGATAAAGGTTACATTAATCAAAGGAAGTATCACTAAAGTCTGCCTTTACAAGCGTATACACATTCTTTCATGAAATACTACATTATACATCAAAATTATTATTTATGTCAAAATGATTGGATGGATTTATGTCAAAATTTTATGTTAATACATGCCATGTTATTAATTATTACAGTTAATAATACAATAATAAAATATAGAAATAATCATGTCAGGTGTATTATTTGAATTCCAAAAACTCCTTAACACTATAAAAACATCGTTTACCGAGCCATTTCGTCACCTCATTCCTGAAAACATGCTGCTTCATGTCTTTGAAAGTGTCTGGTAATTTATTAAATATTGTAATACACATCATGAAACAATTTTTGTGTGATAATGTCAATTTAGCATAAGGCTTATAAAGTTCATGGATATACTGTGATCGCAGGTGCCTGTGGCTTAGTACGTCTTTCTTTTGTTGAAAGATTTCTTTGTTTTTGTAAACAAATAAACAGACATCCAAAATATATAGGCATGGCACTGTCAAGATGTTATGTTTAATAAAGTATGGATGACAAGAGTCTATCTGTTTTAAGTTAAATATTGCTCTGATGCAACGTTTTTGTATTAGGAAAGCCCTGTCCACATCTGTCGAGTTACCCCAAATTACGATACCATACCTCAAAACAGAATTAACATAACCATAGTATGCCGTAATTGCTGTCTGTTCCGAGACAATTTGGCTTATTGTTTTCAGGGCAAAAACGAACCTGTTCATCTTTGTACACAAGTTAACATACCCTCAACAATTATGGTAGTATCGTCCGCAAACAAAATGCATTCCTGATTCAATACGTTCGGCAAGTCATTTATATAAACTAAGAACAATAGTGGGCCCAGAATAGAACCTTGTAGTACGCCAAACTCGACATTGATATATGACGAGCTATAACTATTAACAGTTTTAGACTTTTGGCAGTACTTTGTAGTAACCACCGATTGCATTCTATTGCACAAATAGGATCTAAACCAATTATATGCCCGACCGCGAATGCCATACAAAAAAAGCTTCTTCAGCAAGCGGTTGTGGCTTACAAAATCGAACGCCTTGCTCATGTCCATAAACAAGACAGTGATAGGAGTTTTCTTATTAATGCTATCTGTTACTTTTCTTATTAACTTAAAAATGGCTAAAGTTGTGCTTTTTGATTTTCTAGAAGCTACGCAAGATAGCAAAACTACGCCAGTAAGCTAAGCTATGAAGATAAGTAAGGTTCGCAAGATAGCTAAGCTAAGCAAGATAGCTAAGCTACACAAGATTGCTAAGTTACGCAAGATAGCTAAGTTATGCAAGATAGCGAAGCTACGCAAGATAGCTAAGCTACGCAAGATAGCTAAGCTACGCAAGATAGCTAATAAGCTACGCAAGATAGCTAAGCTATGCAAGATAACTAAGGTTCGCAAGATAGCTAAGCTACGCAAGATAGCTAAGCTACGCAAGATAGCTAAGCTACGCAAGATAGCTAAGCTACGCAAGATAGCTAAGCTAAGCAAGATAACTATGCTATACAAGATAGCTAAATTACGAAAGATAGCTAAGCTACGCAAGATAACTAAGGTTCGCAAGATAACTAAGCTAAGCAATCATACGCTTTATGCTCACTTTCTACCAGATAACGTAAAGAGTAGGTACATTTTGAATTGGTCATTATTCCAATTGGTCATTTTGCGACTCGACCTTCGCTCATTATTTGATAAATAAAGAACAATTTTATTATAATTTTACTCTACCATAAGAAATGCTTAAAACGTTCCCATGTCTCCAAAAACTGAACACCGACAATGCTATAATGACGTCACAAGTTTAATCCAGCTCCACCACAGCCAATCATAAGCAGCCAATTAGTAACACAACACGTTTTTATTCAATTAAAATTAATTTAAACTATCAATGTTTGAACAACTGCCTCTTATTTGTCGAACAAAATGATATAAATCGATCGAATTGACACGTCCCATTTAGTGGAAAACAGATAAATAGTCTGACCACTAGATTTGCGCGCGAAAACGAAATATGAGATTGCTGGTGTTCGAGATTTTATTGGTTGCACTGTTATCAGTGAGTATAAAGTTTTTTTTTTATTTAAAGTGCAGTTGAAACTACGGATTTAATCATGTGCTAGTGTCATTCATGTTGGATTTATAACGTCTAGGATGACAAACCCCGAGCATTGTGTAACTTCCTGATTCAATCGGAATCGAATCAACATGGTGTTTTTTGGCAGTGTGTAAAGTTGTGTAAAGGAGTCACTTTTTGTGCCTTTTTTCTTACAACTTGACACCACACATATAAGCACAAATATATAATCAGAAACTTATACCTAAGTATAATAGCTCTACACCAGTAGGATATGGGCATTATGCGAACTTGACATTTTGCCACTGGTTATTTACGGACTCATGTCCGAACACTTGCGCGATTTTTCATATGATTTGTGATTTTGGCGAAAAGTGTGATTATGACGTCATCGAGTTATTTCTAGAACGATAGGAGTACTATAATTATTACTGTAGTAGTTCTTATTACCTACTGTGTACACAAGTGAAATGTGTTACAAAGAAGAACAAAGAATAAGAATTATGAAACACTGATTTTTTTTTTGTTAGAGCATAGGAAGTAAAAAGAATTCAAAATCTCGAGGTGTTCCAAATTACCAACCAATTTTAAAGAACACCAAAATTTGAGTACTGTGCACCCAAAATGAGCACCAGGTTTGTTAGTAAAAAATGCAAACAAGATTGTACGCATTGAATTCTCACTAGGTATATTAGAAGTAAAAAAAGGAAAAACGCAGCTATCATCATCATCAGCCTATAAACGTTCCACTGCAGGGCACAGGGCTACCCTCGGGGAGGGTGTATGGGCATTAGTCCACCACGCGTGCCCACTGTGGATTGGTAGACGACACATCCACATCAGGATTTCTTCTTCAGCGTATGCAGGTTTCCTCACAATTTTTTCCTTCGCCATTTGAGAGCAGTCGGTATTAAGTAAAGTAAGTTAGAAAAACTCATTGGTACAATGACATGTTGTCCGTGCGGATTCGAACCCGGACACCCATAATTACCCTGTCCATGCCTCTCCGCAACGCACCACCTACGCTCTATTTTCAATACTAACCAATAAAGACAATGAAATTTTTCTTGTGAATTAAAATCTGACAACATACAAACATAGAGATTGGTTTCTAGATTGTTTTTGAAAAATTTCATTTAGTTACTTTAATTGGATAGTATTGACAATATAACCAGACTTCGTTTGTGTGGATGCGCTCCGAATTACCTTAACTATCGAATCTTGAAATATTATCTACAACTCTTTCTTTCAGGTCTTTTTGACTGATGCAGTGCCGGAGCCAAACCGTGAGTGTTTTTGTTTGTTTGTGAAACGTTCCACTAATGCGGTCCAAATATAGAATCATTTGGTCCAAATATATTATAATCTGGCCCAAATATATAATAATCCGGCCCAAATATCACGGACCTGAAAAAAAGGTGGACGTAATCTCGTCTAATCATGAGTGAAGCACCCATGTATATTTGTGTGCGTGCTGAAGCACTGTCGCGCGTTACATAACGGTGGCGGGTTGTAGGACCTGCGCCTAGAGTACGTGCATCTGTGTGGGTGTAGGTCCCTTGTAGAACATACGAAAATGTAGGACCTTGCATGCTTCACATCTTTTCAGTGTCACATTCCGTCCGTCTTTTTTCCAAGTCCGTGCCCAAATATGTAATAATCCAGTACAAATATGGACAAGGTTGAATCAATGGACTTATCAAATTGACACTCCCATCTCACTCTTCATGGATTCTTAGTACATGTAGAGTATCAATCCCATGAGAAAGGGAGGTCCTTTTTTACAGGTCCACGCTACGAATAAAGAAATAAATATGGAACGATAACTCCGAACAAAATCTCCTTAATTTTTGGCACCATGAGTTTTGGCGGCAAACGCCGTAATTGGAGTCGCCATAATGATTGAGTCTTGAGCGCTTGCGTGGTGTACACCAAAGTTCGTGGGGTCATTTTTTGACGTGAATTATATTTCCATATTTATTTCTTTATTCGTAGGTAGGGCACAGAGGATTATATTGTACAGAGCAACAGCTTCATAGGAGCTTCGATTACATTAGCCTATTCTTGTAGGGCTGTCTAAAAGGAAATAAATTTAATTGAAGTATGATGGATAATGTTTTATAATATGTAGGTATATTGTTTTTCTTTTTTGTTGTTGTTGTTTGTTATGTTATTTATTATTTAGTTGAATAAAATGAGTTTAAATTAAAAAAACGTTACCGCCCGATCCGAAGCTTTACGCGGGTGACTCAAAAATTGACTTACCTGTCACGATCTTTGGGGTAGGTATATGAAGAAGGAGATGTTTGTGTTCCTCCTCGTATTATTAAAGCAATAATTAACCATTTCGTTTAATATTATTAAACTACTTTTAAACATGCTCGAGTAAAATGAACGATAATAATATCTCACAATTTAAATTCACATGACATGACGCTCTACAATGACGTATTATTTTTTCTATGACAATGACAGTGACGATCAAACAGAAAATAATCCATAGACATATTTTTAATATTAACAGAGGTCAGTGGCTCCAATCTCTTTCCGAAAGGAAGAATGGACAATATCTCACACCTTAAATTCACACCCTCGTTACGCCGTAACCACCCGAAGCATAGCCAAAGTGTCCCCTCGGCCTCGTTCGTGAGCCCCGTAGGTGAACGCGCACACAATCATACTGCGCATGTAGTGATGCGCCGCTTTTGCGAGGTTGTTTGAAGCTGTAACTCTGTACAATATAATCCTCTGTGGGTAGGGTCCACGGTATATTTTTGACACCGATTAGAAAGAAAACCAAGTATTCAAATATAGGTTATCTATGCTTAATACGATCTATTTTTGTTGATTGTTACTAGATAAAGGCCGTCACATATGGGAGCTATAATATACAGTAGACATTTCCTGAAACTGAACGTCAAGCCGAGAAAAAGAGGCACGTTTATAACTGTTCAGGGAAAAATAAAAATAAATAAGTTTGATTGTTTTCAAGATTCTGGAGTGCGATTTTCGAATCTCATTCGCTGAGCTCAGCAGTTGAAAATGTCAAAATTACTATGGAGATATGCATCTTTCTACTGCCAATTTGACTTTAAAAAATCGCTCTACTGAAGTATGATTTGTGACAGTCAAATCAGCAGTAGAAAGATGCATATTATCTCCATAGTAATTTTGACATTTTCAACTGCTGTGCCTCTGTGGCTGTGCTCAGCGTATGAGATTCACAAATCGCACTCCAGGTATTTTTTGCAATATATTTTAGCTGTAGAGAAATCCTGAATAACCCTGCTATCCCAGGTCACAATACAAAATAAAATCAATAGTAATGGTTTTAAGCAGCGTTGGGCAAAATATAATTAATAATATTTAACTAATTACATTTTGTAATTGTTATTAATTGAAATTACACAATTACTTTTTTGGCTACGAGTATAAATGAATGCTTTTCGAAAGTAAAGAATGATTCCAATGATTATGATGGATAGAATTATTTAATAATATTAGATAATATTATGGATAATGCAATCATTCTTTACTTTCGAAAAGCCTGCATTTATAATCGTAACCAAAAAGTAATTGAGTGGTTCCAATTACATACATTACATACATAATATAATCATGCCTGTCTCGCAAAGACAACGGAACGACACCTATGCCAAGATCCTGACAAACCTCTCTTGCTTCCTCCACATTCATTAGTCCTTTCATGCATGCTCGTCGGTTTCGGTTAGATCTGTCCTGGAGTGCGATTTTTGAATGTCATTCGGGGTTTTTTTTTTTTTTTTTTTTTTCTTCGGCGGTTTGTGATCTGTAAGACTTAGGTTTTTATATTAGTCATTTAGTACCTTTTAGGTAGAAAAATTTCTTAACGGCAATCGGTAAAATCTTTTTGGTAATTAAAAAGGCCCCCGGCTACAATACCTACTAATGTGCAATTAACAATGACAAAATGTAATTAGACCTTAATTACATTTTTCCCAACACTGGTTGTAGGCACTACGACGTGGAACAAAAGTATATTATAGGTACATCAACAATCTTCGTTGCTGGCTGTACGTTAAATTAAATACCTATAATACTATAGTACATCCTGGGGTGTAGGTAAATATGACATTATAGCTTCCGTATGATACGGCCTGAATAATTGATGTATTAGGCAAGCTTCACACTTAAATCTACAGGATGTTTAAAATGTTTTAGGGCAACCACACCCGCTCAAAGTTACTTACGAATATAAAAGCAAAAAAAAAGGTAAAAATGATAGTTTCGATTGAGTTTACTAAACCAAAGTGTTACAGGACACACATAGAATTACGTTTTTATTGTTTTAAAATACGAATACTCAGTTGCAGCAACGGTCATTAAAGTTAATTCTCCATTAAATCTCTTGCTAGCTTTTACCTGCGTCATAAAGATAAAAAGTGACAGCCATAGATTTAATGGAGGATTAGCTTTAATGAGTGTTTCTGTAATTGAGTGTAACACCCGTATTCGCTAAAGTTGGTGACCAAACTGAACAACTTCAAACGTGAAATCACAAATCAGCATTAAATGTTCCAATGCCTACTCGAGATTCTTTTTTTTTGCTATTTGCTCCTATAGTAAAAGTTGTTCAGTTTTATCACCTGGAGTGCGATTTTTGAATCTCATTCGGTAAGCTCAGCAGTTGAAAATGTCAAAATAACTATGGAGATACGCATCTTTCTACTGCTGGGTTGACTTTCAAAAATACATACTATAGGAGAGCGATTTTTGGAAGTTAAATCAGCAGCAAAAAGATGCGTAACTCCGTAGTAATTTTGAAATTTGAGCTGAGCTCACCGAATGAGATTCAAAAATCGCACTCCTGAACCACAATTGAAAATTTCGCTAGTGAAATTATTGTCAGTATACTATCCGTTTAAAAAATAATGTATGACCTTGAATAGCCTTTGGTAAATGCACTTTTCAGTATTTTTTGCGTAAATTTTTTTAAATTGTTTGTAGGTAATGAATGAACAACAAAAAAATACACTCAGTATTTTTGTTACAGATCATACTCAACAAAGTGAAATTAGCCAATAGTCTTTAAATGTCATGTAAATTGTTTTTAAACTGATATATAGCTTTGCTAGTGTCCTATTGGTTCCTTGGGTATACTTGTTGAGTATCATGCGTACAATCACCGTTTAAAGTAACGGAACTAAATAAATCACACTTTATTATTATACAACATTTTTCATTTGACAGACCATGGACTTCTTAGTGGACTAAAACACAAAGAGTCCAAAGTGGAGGTGCATTCCCAAAAACACTTAGAAAAGAAAGAGCATCATCAACGCTTAGTACATGAAGAAAGGGCTCAGCACTCAGAAGAACATTCTGAGCATCAAGAAAGGAAATCTCAACACTCAGAAAGCCACGCGGAGCGTAAAGAGTTCAAAAATGAGCACTCAGACAAGAACCAACATAGTGAACGTCACGCGGAACGCAATGAACGAAGATCTGAACGTTCTGAGCATCAAGAAAAGAAATCCCAGCACTCAGAAAGCCACGAGGAGCGCGAGGAGTTCAGAAGTGAACACTCAGAAAAGAAACAACACAGTGGCCGTCACGCGGAACGCAATGAACGGAGATCTGAACATTCTGAGCATCAAGAAAAGAAATCTCAGCACTCAGAAAGCCACGAGGAGCGCGAGGAGTTCAGAAACGAACACTCAGAAAAGAAACAACATAGTGAGGGTCATTCGGAGAGCAGCAGGGAAGAACTTCGCGAGAAAAGTAGTAAGAATTGTACATTTTTTACCAAATAGACGTAAAAAGGCAAGGGTTCTTGTTGATTCGTTTTTGTATATTTGCCATTTTTACTCGAAAATACTTCACAGATTTTGATGATTCTTTCGCTTACTTAGGATTATTAGGTACATAGATTATAGGTTCGGGATATTTCTGGTTAACCTGCAGCGTTGATTCCGAAATTGTCTTATTAATATATTATTTTGGTTTACCTGGTTTTAGAAGATCTACTAACGACACTTAGGCCCACTTGCACCAACCACGGGTTAGCTATTAACTCCGGATAAAATGGCTCTTTCAGTTGTTTTTCTATACAAAAAATCATGGGTTACCAACTTAACCCGGAGTTTATTGCTAACCCAGGTTGGCGCAAGTGGGGCTTAGTGTCTTATGTCTTTTCTTCCATTTATGTATAAAATCTGTGAAAGTTTTAGTGTGAAAAAAGGATCCATGAAACCTGAACAAAATGTTTTTCTTCAAAATGAGTTTTAAAAAATCCGGTTAGGCCTCTTGCGTGGTCCGAACGATCGGACCATATGGTGGCCTTATCAAAAATAATGAGCAAAAAAAAGTTCAAAATATCATGCCACGATCGGTGACGATCGGAAGATTGCAAAATACATGTTTAAAAAAAATTAGGCATAGTCCATAGAATAGTATAGTACATTATGATACAAGTTCGGTAAGTTGATAATTACCTACAGCCGAGGCGTTATTGCTAGACCGAGCCGTAGGCGAGGCTACAAGAAAGCTAAGGCTATAATTATCAAAGCGCACGTGTGTCATACGACGTTTTATAACATATTTGCGAGGAAACAAGGAAATAAATAAAACTCGGACATTCATAAACTAATCAATCTAAAAAAAAATAGCGATAAAAAAGCGCGCGGAATAATTTTAACTTGTTCACAAATTAGCGATGCGCGCGCATCAGCGCTTTCTTTTTTCTTAAGGCAAAGGCACAAAAAACAGCCAGTATTACCTAATAAAGTAAATTAATATTGTTTGTTTTGGTTTCACATAAATGGTTGTAATTTATTGTCAAAATTAATTAAATTAAAGAATTAAATGTTTATTTTATTATATTTTATCTCTCAAAGTAAATTTTATTCATAAAGTGTTGACCACTTTTCTGACATAAAAACTCTTTGCTAAGATTTTAAAAAGTACCGTTCGTTTTAGACGCAATCGTCCGTTTTACTTTACAATTTAAGTAAGTACATTACCGGACTTGGTCGTAATGAGATACATTACGTTAGTGAAATTGGTCAAATAAGAGACCCTTTACGAGCAAATGTGTTATAAAAAAAATTTAAAGATAAAAAGGAAGAAACAACGATTATCCTACATAAATTCAATTATCTATACTTCTTACACACCAAAACAGAATATACAAACGAACTTTATCATAATGTTTGTATTCGTTTCAGAAAAAGGCGTAATCAAAGTGGCAAAAGACATTCTTTCAAGCTTATTCGGACATCGCAAAGGTAAATGTCATCAGCATTAAGGCTTCCGCACATTGCAGCGATATTATCGAGCGATATTATCGACAGCGATATCGCGACACACTGCACGCATGCGCCCTTCACTGAATGTAGTAGAAAGAGATTGCGTCAGGTTGCGATAATATCGCGGCAGTGTGTAGGATCGCGCGCGTCCCCATACAAAATGTACTGAGAACAATTATCGCAAAATCGCAGCGATAATATCGCTCGATATTATCGCTGCAATGAGCGGAGGCCTTTATCATTGAGTCGTCTATAATTGTTACTGGTTACACGGAAAAAAAAATTTAGGGCCTGCTTCACCACTTGTGAGTAAGTTCTTGTTAGCTTATCCGACAGATAATTTGACATATTTTGTATGAAATTATGTCAAAATATCTATCGGATAAGCTAACAAGAACTTATTCAAAAGTGGTGAAACATGCCCTTAACTTTGTAGACTTTTAAACGTAGATATTTCAAGGACGATAAAGAGAAATCGTGAAAAACTCGAAAGTGTGAGAACCGAATTTTGTATAATTTTATCATCTTTAAATTCTACCATTCTTAGCATAGGCCTCCTTCCGGCTTCAAACTGACCCCGATTTCATAGTCATAGTCACAGTCATAATAGTTTATTGCTTCATGTGGTTACATAAGGTGGACAAAATAATATTATTTTTTCTCGGTTTTCTTATCAAGAAATCTGTAAGACTGTGTCCAAAATTGTTTTTTATTTATTTATATTTATATTCTATTTATTTTTCAGATCGCAAGGAAAGCAGCCAAATACTGTTCGCGCTCACCGGCATTAAAGGTAAGACTTTCTCTTTCTCGCTTCTTAACCTCAATTAATGTACTTATGGTTTTTGGATTAGATTAGACTGCCACGTCTTTCATTTCCACTTAGCACTTTTTAAAGTAAGTAAGTAAACTGTTTAGTTAAATACATAGGTAAGTAAGTAAGATAAAAATTAAAATTGTCTACTTTATTTATTTTAATCCCAATAAAAATTGAAAGAGATCCTGCAATAAAATGGCGGAGATCTCTCGACCTTCCGACTTATTCATATTCATTTATTTCATAATGATATCAGATGGAATATATAATGTTCTTGCATATCAGCTCCATCTCACCATAATATTACAATGTCACATAATATACCTACCTAACTACATAATATAGGTATGTGCAAAACTTCAATCCAATCGGTTTACAGGAAAAGGGTGAAAATTCAATTAAAAGATTCGAATGATACCTAGTTAACTTCGAAGTCGAATAAAATAGTTTAAATAAAAAAAATACAATTATGATAAGTACTAAGAAACTGATATGACGCAACGAAAACGCGAATACTTAATTAAAATTTCGCTAATTAGTTAAACTTTTCAAAAACAACTTTTGAACAAAAATTATTATTTATACAAATGTTCGCGAGAACATTATCGTTTTATACGTAAGTAGTATTGACCTTGCTTCCAACATTTGTTTAAATAATAGATTTTAATACAAATTGAGGCAATAATTATTCAATTTGTTTATCCAAAAGCAATAAATAATGAAGTCGCCATTTTGAGTTATTGTTCATTTATTTTTTGTTTGTACTAGACTGCGCATTTTGTGTCCTGTAAAGGTAATTTATTGTTATCACTATGCAAATAATGTAAGAACAATACAATAAAGCATGCCAGGATTTTTGGCTCGGTGATTCAGTAATTGATAATAGAATTTCATTTTCTAAACGAACTAAGCAGGTATAGGTGTATACAAACTGGAAACTCGAATGCAGCGATGCCAGACGTACGGTAATTACCTTATTTATACGGTATTTTCAAGCCTTGTACGGTAATCTATCGTGGTACGAAAACCATACGGTAATTCTAAGAACAGTGCCGATTTTCGACAAAGCGTACGATAATTTTAAATTGGCGCCTAATCACTGAACCAACTTCAGAACTGTCTCATAGATAAGTTGGTGGGTGGCACCGTAATTTCACTCTATCGCACTTCAAATGATGTGATATTTGCTATCTCTTTCCTTCTTATTTGATGGATGAATGAACAAGCGGCCGAGAAAATGCTAAAAATTTACAAGATTAATAGACAATGAGTGCCCAAATATAACATTATAGCGAATTTCCGAACTACTATCGTGTACGGTAATTGTACGGTAATTTAGGGGTACATTTTACGGTAATATTGGCAACACAGTCTGGCAACGCTGCTCGAATGTGAACTCGAAAGTGCGGGTTTTTGTATGGATGGTGGCGTCTTTTTGTTTCACCTATTTTTTGACGTCAACCAAACATGAATATTTTAGTTCAGAATAAACAAAACTTTTTATTGTATGTATCACTATAAACTAAGTCCGAACGGAGATATTTAGTCAGTTGCATCAGTTGAAAAATATTTATAACGTTTACTTCAAGCCTGTATATCTCACGGACTGAGTTTGGTTTATGGTTACGCAAAAGACGAATAAAAAAGGTGCAATTATTAGACATTGATTTTGGAACCTTGAAAGTTTAAAGTGGAACTGAGAGGTAGTTCATGCAAGGCCTCATACAAAGGCTGAAAGTCACCCAAAGGGCAATATGGAATACAATATGCTCGGGGTTTTCCTGCGAGATCGAATCAGAAACAAAGAGATTCGCAAAAGAACTAGAGTAGCCGACAAAGCCCAAAAAATTGCTTAGGTAAGGTGGTTGCAGAGTTGTAAATTTCATACAAACCTATGTTGTATAACACTCGTAGACAGTACCTATTAATAAAAGTAATGTAAAACATTACTTTGAAATTTTGTATGAATAATTTCAAAGCTTGATATCTTCGTAATTATATTATAAATTGTAAATATTATTTGGTACGCGCAATCTAGATTTTCTAAACAATTTTTCCATGTATAAAACATTACTTTTATTAATACCGTCTACGAGTGTTCTACGACAAAGTTTTGTTTGAAATTGACAACTCTCCAACCACCTCAACAAAGGTGGCAATGGGGGCACTGGCACATTGCTCGCAGAACCGATGGCCGATGGGGCCTGGGGCCGAAGGAAATTTTGCAATCGGCTGTATAAAAGGGTTGCGACAGGTTTCGTAGTGGCTGCCTATATTAAAGTCTGAAATTTCCACTGGTATACCTAATGCATAATGCATCAATCATTGCCTAAACAAATACTGTAGCACATTTGCAATGGGATCTTAGAACTCAAACTCTAAAATGTTTTATTTAAAAACCTTTTGTAGTTTGATTTAAAAAAAAAAAAAAAAAAAAAAAAATTATTGTCTCAACACAGTTTTTCTTACAATCTAAGTACAAAAAAAAAACCTACACAACTGAGACAAAAGTTTGAGGCTCAGCCTGTGCTGACACCGGATTGAACCCGTGCAGCGCTGATTTTCTGATTTTAGTTTAGCAATCCATGGGGTAATTCAAGTTTATTTGTTATTATTATTGGTGTCACCCCATGTTACATTAAATTTGGTAATTGAATGTAGGTATATATGGGTCAAGTAATCCGAAATAAACATTATTTTCTCTAAAACTTTACAAAACAATATTTTTTTCCTTACAGATGAGGAGAAGGCAATTCAATACGTTGAAAAACTGACAGGAATTGAAGGTAAGAGATAATTAATTTATATTAAAATAAATTGTTAACAGCGCCTAGATTAGTTTACAATTTTGGAGCATGTTCTTACAACCCTATAATAACTTTGCAAGATGTTGAGCAAGATACAATAGACTAGCCCGTTTCACGAACACTATCGGCCTAAATTAAAAAAATATTTCGCCGAAAAAAGAAATAATTTTTCTCAGTTATTTTTGGTCTCCAGTCACAGACTAATTAGAACTCTCCAGTCAAACCAACTTATTCTTCAAACAGCTGCCGTAACATGATTGGCGTCGAGCCTTTTATCACGTTCTTTCGCGCCCAAATAGAAATAGAGCTAAGGCGTGACAGCACTATATTACTCTGTTATGCTACGCACGCAGCACGGGCGGCATGGCACCGCGATAAACGTTTCATCGCGCATTTTATCTTACTTAGCGAAGATGCGATATCGTGGAAAATACGATAAAAGGCGCGATAAAACCATCAACGCATACTAGTTCCACTATTCGGTGGTGCATTTAAAAGTAGAACTAGTGGGAAATAAAAGTCCCATTAGTTCTACGGTAGAACTGTTCAACTACTGGGAATGAGCGTGTAGGCTATACCGCATGCTTCTAATAGCCATTTCAAATAGCAAGACATTTTTAAGGGTAATTAAATTAGGTACAGAAATAGAGATTTGAGTTAAGACACTTGCTCTCACTTATTCTTAGAACAGCTTTACTAATGTTCAAGATATGTCGGATAGTAGTTACATCTTTGTGATAAATAAATTATGTTTAGGTACGTACCTAATTATCAGAATTCGCCAGAATGCTAAGTACGAACCGAATCTTTTCGTCGTTTTATGAAATGAAGTATTAATTTTTAATTTTATTATTAACTAGTGTTTTCCCGCGACTTCGTCCGCACAAATTATATACCAGATTTTAAGTCAGATCATAAGCTATCAAACAAAAAAAGTTTCAACCAAATCGGTTCAGTAGTTTTTGCGTGATGCGCGAACAAACAAACAAACTAACAATTTTGTCAATAGATGGCGCTGCACGTTTTTAGATCGCGCTATCGAATGTTATTTGAATTTATATGAAGAGAACCGCTACTTTTTTATTCATCATGATTTTACGGTTTTATAATAGTTTAAGATTTATATATAATTATAAATTTTTCAGATCGCGAGAAAGTCTACGAATTGATAAAGAAATGTAAAGGGTCCCGAGAATGGAAGTTCGTCCTCGATTTCTTAAAACAACTGGAAGGAACGAGCAGTGAGTTATTTGTTTTTTTAACACGGCGGTTATTATGGACCACTTGTCATTTTAGGACACTGGACATTTTGGGAATAGACGAATGGGGAAACTTGTCCATTTTGAACATTTTGATAATTCGGTATGTCAAGTTTTTTTTGGAGGGCTGAATCGAAAACCATTTCGAGATAATTGTCTCAATAATCATATTTTCTATGTCAGAGATTTTAAAATGAAAGGATTACAAATATTTTTAATAAAATAACGTCGTGTTTCGGTACGTCCAGTGACGTCACTGGAATACCTGTGAACTCCTTGGTAAACATAAAATCAACTTAAAATTGCCGGCCATTAAGAAAAAAAAATACATTCACAATGTCAGAATTTGACACTTGATGTTGCCGTATCTGTTTCCAGCATAGAGTTAGAATGAGGAGGCAGGTTTTAATTTTTTTAAATATAGCAGTAGATAGTTTTTCTCCATGGAGTTCGAATTATTTTTTCTTCACCATTTTTGCACTTAGAGATTACAGATCAAAATAATTTAAAAATGAAATGTATATTGATAAACTCGATGAATCGCAATAAAAATGAAATAGGTGTCTTAAAATTATGTCTTATATCCGTAAAAAATATAAAAATGAACACCAAAAAAAACTTGACATACCGAATTATTCTCACACGGTAGTTCTGATTTACCAACACAGAATTTTTTCTTTGTTTTACCACTATACTGAAAAATATGTTTTGTTAGGTACTTACTTACATAAAAGCAAAGCTATTGGCTATTTATAACCAAATGTTTGATTATGTGCTATAAAATAAAACAGTTCGGAAGACAAAATTGATTATATTATTGCAGTAACAAAAACATTTTTTCAGTGTAGGACAATGGACATTTTGAGACTATACGAATTGGGAAACTTGTCCATTTGGAACATTTGATAATTATTCTTACACGGTAGTCCATTTAGATAGGAAACAAATCTTATTATGGAGCACACATTTAGTTTGTAAGATTTGTATGGTTTCTCTGGTGTTCTGTATTTTATATGTTTAATAAATAATCTCACCAATAAAAAAAATCACATTTAATAAGTAAGTACTTAATATCAGAGCTGAGATACCTAAATCTCTATACCCTGTATTATAGTACCTACAGGGTGGATTTTTATGGACGGGGCAGGAAGGACAGGTATTAAAGACGCCATTACTTAGTACATTACAAAGTTACACAAACCCATTTCAATGACAACTTTACCTAAAATTTACAGAAGAAACTTCTGCATGTTGACCTACGAATAAGAATAACTATAGAAGAGTAGGTAACTCTAAACAAATTCCACATAATTTTTGGCACCTAATGAAAAATGACATTTTGTATGAGTTTTGGCGGTACAGTTTTTAAAGAACAAATTTAGAACACGGTACAGTTTTTTTGGCGCCACTTTTTGAGCTTGATTTACGTTTCTATACATTCTTATTCGTGGATGTTGACATATTAAATGAACGTGACTGTACCTAAGAACACCTGACACTCTTCTGTACCAAATATTGCATATATGTATTATTTTTATTGGTTTTTCTACTGGTGAAACGTGGATGTTCTGAGGTTTCAGAATATCTCTGACTACCCCCTCGGGGAATATAGTCGTGAGCATATGCTTATGCTTATGCTTATTTTTATTAACTAAAATGTGTTTTTTACAGACATCAGTGTTATTATCAACATTTTGAGAGAATTGACAAATGAGCGCGGTAAGTAGAAAATCTTTTTAAGTATCAAATATTTTAAATTTTTTTTTTTTTCATGTCAGTTACAAATGAACGGAGGGTTGGAAATTATCGTACTTTGGCGTACGATAATACATATTGTATCGTACATCGTACCGGTGCCGAAATTATCGTACATGTAGGATAATTGGACACAGTTCTGCAAAAAAGATCCAACCCACTATGTACTCCATAGTGGGTTGGATCTTTTTTGCAGAACTGTGTCCAATTATCGTACGTTTGGCACATGAGAAATTCCCCTAAATTCGACACTTTCGAAATTTCACCATTTTCCATTACACTAAATTATTCACATACCTAAATATCATTGGTTCAATGGATGCGATATACTTAGCTAAGTTACTAAATTGTGTAACAATCATTTACAGATTGTTTCAAGGCGTTCGCCATATTGGAAAAGCTGACTGGACATGGAGACTTTGATGCCATCTACGAGATCATGCAATGGATGTCAGGAGCCAAGAGTAAGTGTGAACTGATTTAGCTGATTATTATGCAGAAATCTATAGTAGATTACACACCGAGGACAGGAAAGTAAGAAAGGTCTCAGATCTCATGTAACGAGGCGAAGGCGAAACCGAGGTCAACAAACATGTGATCTGAGGCTTTCTTATTTACTGTCCGAGGTTAGTATACCTAGGGGAAAGGTGTACAAGATGATCCCCTTGAGGGAAAATGCTCGTAGTTTAAAAAATATTCGGTTTAATTCTGAAGTTTAAGCGATTAATGATAGCAAGTTTATCTGTCTACCTGTTATCATACTCAAAATGTTGAATTTAGTAATATTTCATTATTATATTTAAATTTTTCTAAAACCCTACGAAAGGATCATCTTGGACACCCCGGTGTCCAAGATGATCCCTAGGGTATGGGCAAGATGATCATGCCCCTTTTTAAGGAAAATTATATGTTTTTGTGGAATTAAATTTTATCTCAAAGAACTAGTCTCAAGCTGAGCCAGCCTTCTTAATACTCACAAAATAAGTAATAACAACCATTATTATAATAAAATCAATCGTATAGTGTATAATTTTAGCAAGATTCTAAAATACCGTACTTAATCTCATACACCCGAGAACAGGATCATCTTGCCCCAATTTCAACTTTTTTAGTCTTTGTTCGATAACATATTTTTTATGCTTTCTGTTGTTGCCATACCATTCAAAATACTAAATAGGGGCATTATATAAAGCCACTTACACAACAATCTTTGTAATTGACTGCCTAGATCAAAAGTTACCTAAGCTTAAAATCAACCCTACCTTAGATCAAAGTCACAAAATTTATGTTTTTTTCCATAAAAATTTACTCGTCTGTCACATCGCCATGACGAATTCACTGATGCGAGGGGGTATCGGGGGCTACGTTTTACCAAACAAAACAACCAGATAGGGTTTATAGTTTCGCTGCAATTGAGAGGGATCATCTTACCTCAAGGGATCATCTCGTACACCTTTCCCCTAATATTTTTCTCCTCGACGGAGGTGGAAAGCGACAACTCCGTTTAGCGCAGCGAGACGACAACTAACGATTTCCGTCCGGAGGTGAGAATTTTTTTTATCTGAACTTAATTTTATTTTAAATTATTTGGAAAAGCCTACGGCGTAGCATAAGCTGGACTACGGCGTAGTCTTTTCTTCAATACGATTTTTTGTCATTTTGAAAGTGAAGTATTCTTTGAAAGTTAAGGATACTCTGCTAAAAGAGATCTATGTTTCTTTTTGCAGGTTCCCATGAAGTTCTGGACTTCTTCAAACACGCCGCTCATCCAAAGGGTAAGTTTTCATTTCACATAGCAACGTTTACGTCGGCGTCTAACAAATAGTATTCTAGTACAGGGTGTTAGGGTGGACAGCTGCATTACTTTAAGGGGTGATTGTACCTATGATACTGAACAACTTTCCATAAGAAACCTATAGGAAATAAGCAATTTGTTTTTCGACTTTACAGAAAACTTTCGATCAGTTGGTTGCATTTAGTAGAAATAAAAATAAAAAAAATAAAAATCATTTATTTCAGACAACATAATTTATGGACTAATTATGTTGTCTGAAATAAATGATTTAGAGAGGGCCAACGATATCAATCTACGTTTATGGAGAGGGCCATTTTTTTTATAGAATTTCCTATAGGTCTCCTCGTAAAAGTTGTCCAGTAAAATGGGTACAATCACTCCTTAAAGTATTACAACTGTTTACCCTAACACCCTGTATACTATACAGGACGGATATACAGGGTGGCCGTATGCATACATGATGCATACGTATGCATACAAGTTGCATACGTGTGCATACAGTTATATATGGTGTACCTTTGGGGATGTTTCAAACCATCAGAAACAGAATCAAATCTTCAGAAACATCTGTGTTATCTAACTAAAGTTGTTTTTTTCCCCCACCAGGTGGCGTGGCCGGTATTGCCCTGCAGGTCAACAAGCTGACCGGTGGTCTCGGAGCTGTCGAGTTCCCTCGCCTCTTCCTCGCTTTGATACATGAAGTTGGTGAGTATTTACTGTCTATGTTATTACAAACCATTTCATTATTTTTTTAAACGAATTAGGATTGTGAGAAAGAGACGTGCCTATCCTAATGGGACATAATTTATAGGCGTAAGTAGGTATGTACGGGGGAATTTGAAAAAGGAAACCGACAAAAATTAAAACTAACTTCAAAACTAAGAAAAAAAGGAAAAAGAAATATTGCAGCCATAGATAAGATATATGTCTAGATAGAGCCGCACGTTTCCAACTTTCCAAAGGATGAAAAATAATATAATAAACTAGTGTTTACCCGCGACTTCGTCCGCACAAATTATATACAAGATTTTAAGTCAGATCATAATATAAGCTATCAAACAAAGAAAGTTTCATCAAAATCGGTTCAGTAGTTATTGCGTGATGCGCGAACAAACAAACATACAAACAAACAAACATACAAACAAACAGACAAACAGACAGACAAAATTTCTAAAAAAGGTTGATTTGGAGTCAGGGATACCTAAAAACCATATCGTAATCTTTTTTTTGTAAATATCTTCAATGTACAGACACACTTCAGTTACAGTTTTATAATAATTTAGATAACGCTCACAGGCACATAATTATAGTAATGATCCCAAGTAAGCCTCAGGCTTTTTGTTATGGGAACCACACAACAACGGCACACACATATAACATCCATGACCGAACCGGGATTCAAACCCAGGACCCTGGTTTGGCAGTCCAGCGTAGTAAATAGGCTTGGTTTGGTTACAATTTTTTGTAATTCACTTGTAATTGACGTCTCGATTTCCGTCGTTTTCTCGGGAGTGACATATTAGACCCTCTGCAGTGGAATATAATAAGCTGATGATGATGATAAATTCTTCTTTCAGATCTGCCTGGTGCTTTCAATCTCCTCATGTCAGCCACAAGGACCGGTGGTAAGTTTAAATACAACTTTTCTTATCATAAAATCTTCATCGAGGCGCATCAGCGTGGCCAGACGAGCATAAAGATGGGATATTGGGTATTTACCCATCTTCTAAGCGCAGAACCTTGCGGGCTTATTCCCGGTCGGTAAATAAAATACCAGTGAAAGCACCCAATTGGTTAAATATTAGGGTTTTTTTAAATAATGTACTTAGTAGTTTTTTTTTATTATTTTTTTTTGTAATGGAGATGACCCTGAGGAGTGCGATTTTTGAATCTCATTCGGTGAGCTCAGCTGTTGAAAATGACAAAATTACTCTCGAGATACGCATCTTTTTACTGCTGATTTGACTTTCAAAAATCGCTCTCCTGTAGTATGATTTTTGAAAGTCAAATCTGCAGTTGAAAGATGCATATCTCCATAGTAATTTTGACATTTTCAACAGCTGAGCTCAGCGAATGAGATTCAAAAATCGCGCTCCTGTTAAGAAAACCTAAGCGAAAATTAGACATTTTTATTGCCTTAAAATTGCGCTTTCGTCTGCTCAAATGCGCTTTATTTAAATTGCACGTATCCCACGGTATCCAAGCGCAAACGGTGGCAGCCGGGCGCATACCGTGGCATGCGCGGGCAGCCGTGAGAAATTATCGGCATACCTACTTATTATTATCATAAACGCGCTACACGTGTAAATCACAGAACATTATAAGAGGGGTTAGAAGTGCAAAGTAGACGTGGAACGTGTCGCCACAGGTTATGCAATGATTTGCATAACACCATAAAGCGCGCGGCGTGGTACGAGCGAGAGGGCATGAGTAATTGTAGCAGCGTGAGCTCCAAGACAAGTGGCGACAGCCGTCTCCGAAGCAAAAGTGCTACTTCGCATTTCTAACCCCCTTATAATGTTCTGTGGTGTAAATCGTATGTATAGTCTGTCTATAAAGTCGTAGCATGAATGTTTGAGGAACTAATCTTTTTTTTTTCAATATTATTACTAGCCTGGTTACCAGACCTTTTGGCTAAATCTTATTTTATTTCTAATTTTCTTCTGCTTTTACATCAAAACACCGGTATTCGACGTTTTGATGGTTCTTTGGAGTTTTTGGAGACAATCGAGAGACGCAGGAAAAGCTGAGAAGTCCACAGGAAAGAGGTGAACCGACCGCTTTGCCGCGCTAAAATCACGGAACGCTTTTCCTGTTTACGACCCATGCACCATCATATTTCACTGAACTATATATTGTTCACTTGCACGACACTTTGTTACGCAAAACAACACCAATTTTACGAACCAAAACTCACTATAAACAATAAAAATTCGATGAAATATGAGGATTCCAAACGTCAGCTACCGAATCCCGCCAAAAACTCCGGAACTAATCATTTTAGTATGGTGGTGTTGCCAGGTTATTCTTGATTTTGACGTTCTTGCGTGGAGACAGCGCCCTCATTTTTTTTCAAGACTTTTAAGACAGACTGTACGTACTTAAATAAAATAGGTGCTTTTTTGCCTATTATATTTAACTTATCGCAAAAACCCGTAGCTGATTAATAATATAAATTACTAGTGTTTTTTCCGCGATTTCGTCCGCACAAATTATATACCCGATTTTAAGTCAAATCATAAGCTATCAAACAAAAAAAGTTTCATCAAAATCGGTTCAGTAGTTTTTGCGTGATGCGCGAACAAACAAACAAACTAACAATTTTGTCAATAGATGGCGCGCTATCGAATGTTATTTGAATTTACATGAAGAGAACCGCTACTTTTTTATTCCTCATGATTTTACGGTTTTATAATAGTTAAGATTTAATTTCAGACGTCGGACAAGCAATCAGGGCATTCATCAAGATCATCAAACAGAAAACAATTTCCGAATGTATCAGAGTTTTCAAAATGGCTACAGGACAGACGCGTAAGTTTTTAATGTTATTTAACTTATTTAATTTTCAGCCGTGTAGCTCCTACATGACTTACCACAAAACATATTAACTTACAAAAAAAAATGTTTTCTCCGGGACCTTTAGCGCCAGTCCCACTTACACTTGGCCGGTTTTTATTATTTATAATATAACTAGCGACCCGCCCCGGCTTCGCACGGGTGCAATGCACATATAAACCTTTCTCTTGAATCAAACTATCTATTAAAAAAAACCGCATCAAAATCCGTTGCGTAGTTTCAAAGATTTAAGCATACAAAGGGACATAGGGACAGAGAAAGCGACTTTGTTTTATACTATGTAGTGATAATAATATCTTGGACAGTGTCACACAAATTATCTAGTCACATTTAAAGTTCCAGAATCTAGCCTGGACTTGTATTATGATAACTAGACAACGATATAGAATACATATAGGTATAGATACAAACATCCATGACTCGGGTACAAATATTCATATTCGTCATACAAATATTTGTCCCTTACGGGATTCGAACCCGCGACCCCCGGCACAGCAGGCAGGTTCACTACAGACTGTGCTGTCGGGCCGACCAATTTGTTGTTTTACTTTAGAGTTTGCTCTATAATCACACCAAGTTTGAGTGACCGTTTTTACGATAGAGCGAGCAGAAAAAACGTGGATAAAAACGAGTTTCTTGTACGAGGTTTAACCTTAACTTTTTGAAATTTTTATTATTTGTTAGAAAATCCATCACAATACCGCACATTCTGTGAAAATTCCAACGTTCATAAATTACAGCCCTAGGCTTGTGAATAGGGTCCCGTTTTCACCCTTTGGGCAGGTACGGAACCCTAAAAAAGAACCTAGTTACCAAATTAAATACAAATTTGGTAAATTTATTTTCTTTTTCAGAATTCAAGTACGCCTTGGAGGACATGACGCACGAAGCCAACATTCTGAGTAAGTTAATTAAATAAAACTTATGACAGAGTTGTTCTAACTTGTATTGTACCCATGTACGGAAAAAAGGACTGATCTGAAACGATGAACGAAAACATCGTGAGGAAACCTGCATACGCTGATGAAAAAATTCTGATGCGTGTGTGAAGTCTACCAAATCACATTGAGTTGTTGGAAAAGAAAGGGACAAACCTAAAGTTGAAAACAACGACGGAAAATTAAGAAAGAAGGACGAACATTACCTACCACCAAGGAGTATTTTCATGTTTCACTGCTTGTAAAGCAGTCTGTACTCCAGTTTACAGCGCAAAAAAAATCTACTGTTCCATACTAAACTGCAATCGTATGAAAAAGCCAGGAAAAGCTTTTTGTTCTGACACGTTTGCTCCCAAAGTAAAAGTTGTTCAGTTTGATGGGTAGAGTTTGTGGTTTAGAGGTTAATGATACTTTTCCTAACAACCTGTATACGATGCTGATGATTTTATTCGTCTTATCATCATAATCACAGCCGATGGTGGTCCACTGCTGGACATAGGCCTCTCCCCATGATCGCCATAACGACCGGTCCTGCGCTGCCCTCGTCTTAAATTAAAGTATTATTTTCTAACGCAGGTATTAGTGAAGTGATGGAGATTCTATACAGAGTTTCAGGAAGCGATAACATTGAGCAAACACAGGCTACCTTCAAGAAAGTCTACGGATTGGACAGTAAGTAAAATCTTAAGATCAATCAATCAACTATTCTTTTATTGTACACCAAAAAATAAACAGTATCTAAAGTACAGAGAAAAATAAATGAGGCACAGAATAAGGCGGTATTATCGCTAAGAAGCAATGAATGAAGCGAAAATAACTAAAATATTGGGGAAATACCTTCGGGTGCAATTTTTCTTGTAAAAAAAAGATACAAAATACTTTTTTTCTACCCTGATGTGAATGTGTTATCTTCCAATTTCTTGCTTGTTTTTTCCACCCTGTATGTAGGTACCTTAGTAAACGTAAAGTAAAGTAAAATGTAAAGTAAACACTAACATTATTTTAAATACCTAGGTATTTGCCATACCATTGACGAGTAGGAATTGAAAATAATTAAGTAGTAGAGTTTCTTGCCGCATCTTCTCTACAGGAAAAACACTTGAGAAACGGTGGTAGATTAATAAAAGGTTTAAGAAAAGGATTTGCCTTGTATTTAAAACATTAAGTTTATTTATAATTTAATACTTATTTCCTCAGACATCGTACTAGTAATGAAGAAAATCAACGAAATAACCAAAAGGAAGGACGCTTTGGCGTTCATGGAGTTCTTATGTGAAATAACACGGACTAAAAATATTGAACAGGCCAGCATCGTCATCTTGAAGAGTACCACTAGGAAATGTAAGTTTTTAAACACAAATGGTATTTTTCATTTATTTATGATTTTTACTTTTTAGTGCCAATTAGGTGCATGATAACACGTTTTAAAAACTGTTTGAGGTACAAGGAGTTTGGGGTATCCAAACAATTCGGTCACACAGTCCAAAATTAGACGCATTCAACCTTAGAAAAAGTATATGTCTAGAATGAGCCTCGCGAATATCCCGTATAAAACAAAAGGGGCCAAGTTTCATAGGTTGGTGTGCGTGAGGCGCCATACAAAATATGTATGTGTGCGTGTATATGTATAGGGTTTAGGAACCAGTACTGGTTACAATTTTTTTCGACGCTTTTGTATCTTAGACTGTCAATTTTGACATATAACTTTATCAAAGGCATTCAACATTTAAAGCACCAGTAAATGACAAACATTACTGTAATACAATGTTTTATAAAACTCAGAAGTCATAACATAAATGTTATAATGGCAAATTTATATATTATTATTCATGTATTACCTAACTATACATTTTCTGCCAAATCCAGAATCTGTCGCATCCAGAATCTGCCCATCTAATAAAATAATGATGTTTCGGTCGAAATATTAATACCAATGTTATTATGTATTAATTACACACTATGTTTCTTCCAGGGACATTCCTGCAAGTATTGGACAGAACACGAACCAAGTCAGGACACGAAGACATCAGGGACTTCTATAGAAAGTTTATGCAATTCACTGGAGCTTCGAGTAAGATCAACTTTACTTTCAAGATAATATATTTGTTATGTTATAGTTTGGGAAGCCGTGGTGGTCCAGTGGCGAGTAACCTTGCCTGCCGTGCAGGAGGCGATGGTTCGATCCCCGTCCAAGCCGACTCGTACCAATTAGTTTTTCGGAATTTATGTACGATTTGTTACACCACTGGCTATTCGGTGAAGGAAAATATCGTGAGGAAACCTGCATGCTTCAATTTCGAGGCATGTATTGTACCCACTGTCCATTATAAGTGGCGACGGGCTCACCCCCCGTCACACTGGACAGAGTTTCGGTACTACTGGTGAAACGTGGATGTTCTGAGGTTTCAGAATATCTCTGACTACCCCCTCGGGGAATATAGTCGTGAGCATATGCTTATGCTTATGTCGTGGTCCTTCCATGCCGGAAGATCGATGAGTTTATCAGAATTTATATACGATTTGTAACACTGGCTTCTCAGTAATGGAAACATCGTGAGAAAACCTGCATTCTTCAATTTCGATGCATGTATTGTACCCACTGTCCATTATAAGTGGCGACGGACTCACAACCTGTCACACGGAATAGTATGGGTGAAACAAGGATATTCTGGAAATTTCATAATTATTTAAAATAGCGCTTTCACCTCTATGAATGTAAAGGTAATCAGAAAAGGACCTATTACCCAGTAAGCTGACTTCATCGACGAAAAATGTCGTAATTACTGGACAAACAGTGGCTGAAAATCAGGACAGTGAATATTAGAACCAAATTTTTTTAAATATTAATTTTTCCGTCTTATCCACAGCTTATTCAGAGGCCTTTGAAGTATTCAAGGAAACTACTGGACTTAACGGTAAGAATTATAAATACCTTCATATACTTTTTTTTGTAGTCCTCATAATAATATTTCGAATTATTCACCTACTAAGTTTTATTCAAGAGAGTAAAAACACATTTAATAATTTTTTTGCAAAATACATTTCTGGTAAGAACCCGATATGTATTTGTATAGGCTGATGATGAAAAAAAAATCCTTTTCTTTTTTCAGACATCTTCGACATCTTCGAGAAGATTATAAAGCTGACCAAGGTCACAGATGACGTCATCGTTTGCTTGGAGACTATTCTTCGAGTGACCAACTCGAGCAACCTCAGAGTTGCCAACAACAAGTTGAGCAAACACACCAACAAGAAAAGTGAGACTAAACTTTTTAATAAAAGAAGAATGGCGATCATTTAGTACCTATTTGGGCTAATTATCTAAAAATCAAATCAAATTTGTCCATACCAGATTCTGCCTAATCAAGAATCTGCCGTGAACAGATTCTGCCATTAACTGATGGTGTACATACTTGTTTATACTGATGTTTTGCTTTCAACTAGTCTTGCCTAAATATGACCATGAAAAATAGTATAATATCGGTAGTGCTTTCGATATTTTTAATAGAATCTAGAATTGCTTTAAACTATTAACTATTTTAACTATTTTTCCATTTAAGTATATAAAATATTACTTTTATTAATACCGTACATGCGTGTTCTGCGTCAAAGTTTTGTATGAAATTGACTTCTCTGAAACCACCTTAAAGCAAAAACTAGTTTTTTTTTATATAAGTTAAAATATACGTCATTTGTATAAGAAAAATCTATATTAAGTATTTAAAAAATCTATCGATCACTATCGGTATTGTCAATATTTTTCAAAGTCACGATAGTATAGACAGTTTCACTATCGTTAGGGAACACTCGTTCAACTTTATTTATTGAATTGAAATTGACAAAGATTTTGTTTACACTAAGCGATTACTTCTTTTCACCTTGAAACTATTAAAGTTTCAACGTTTTATTTTATTTTCAGCATTGATCGAGTCAATCTACGCGATCTACAAAATCGTCAAGATGGGTAAGATTTGATTTACTTAGGTATATTATCTACTCGTAAAGCTTATATCAAAAATAAATTATTCTAACAAACTCACAAAGAAGTTGAGATAGGTATTACATCTCTTTACTTAGATTGAAAGTAATGAATGGAATGTTATTTAATTTAGAATTTTAGAAGATCATTGTTTCTTTAGTTATTTTTTAAATAAATATTTTTTTTTACAATCGTGAGACGGATAGTTTGAAATTACTTTCTTTATTTTTAAATGCCCTTAGAAAAGGTATACAGGGTGTAAGGGACAGCCCTTTGCAAACTGAAATGGTGAACTCAGACCACCAAACTGAACAACTTTCACTATGGAGCCTACCTCAGGAAACGCAAAAAAAAATCAGCTGTCCCATACATTTGAGTCGGGTAGGTGCAGCAGTTTTGTATGGGACAGCTGATATTTTTTTGCGTTTCCTGAGGTAGGCTCGTTTCAGTTTGCGGAGGGCTGTCCCTTACACCCTAGGATATGTCTAGAATGAGCATCACGGTTATACCATATAAAACAAAAGGGGCCAACTTTCACAGGTTGGTGTGCGTGAGGCGCCATACAAATTATGTATGTATGCGTGTATATGGATAGGGTTTTGGGGTCAGTACTGGTTCCAATTTTTTTCGACGCTTTCGTATCTTTGACTGTCAATCTTGACATTTAAGTTTATCAAAGGACGACCCTGTATTTAAATGTTTTTTTTTTTTTTTGTTTTCGCGATATAATTTCGTCTTTTTTTAGTCCACATCTGTCAAAACTGACTAGAAAATTTGTCGTCAGCCAGGTCTACAAAAGTTTGCTTTTAATGAAACTTAAATATCTATGTACTTATTGTTTTTTTTCAGACATCATCACTTTCTTCGACGCTTTGATTACGCTCAGCAAACGATTCTGTAAGTGTCAAGAACTATTAATTTATATATTCTACTTTTTTATATATTCTAGTCATCCTGGTAGTTTTTTAAAATGTATCTATTATTATTATTATTATATTTTATTACCTATTACTTTTTAATGGTTAGATTTATTGATAATAACAATTCGTTAATGTCTACACAAAACAAGCAGTCAGCACAAGCTTCGTCAATCTTATTATAATATAACAGCCCGTAATCAGAAACATGCTTCGTCAAAACTTTAAATAAACAGTTAGAGACCCGCAACATGCTTCGTCAACTTACCAAACTATAATCCATCACACGCTTCGCTTCACATTTTAATTGAATGAACCTTATTCATTAAACATTTATAAATTACTCACTATACCTACCTATTTTGTCCAATAAGTTAACATTTATTTTATTTTTATTTCGGTACTTCGTTTTTTTAAATAAAACTTGAATGTAATTATTATAATTATATTATTAATTTAAATATCCACACAAAAACTATGGACCATTCCAGAATAAGTATAGGTTTATTTCCTATTAACTTATTTGTTTCTTTTTAATTATAAAAAATATTATAAACCTTTTTTTTTAAATATTTTTAAATAATTAACTTCCTTCTTTTTTACATTAATTATAGTGTTCGATGAAGTCATCACCATCATTGAAGAGTACACGGAAACCACCGGTAAGGATACAGCATTTGTGGTAACTAATTCAAGATAAATGTAATAGAAAATAGTTTATCTTCGTAACCATAATCTTTCTTTCTTCTTTTTTATTTCTTTCGGTCCTTTTTCTTTCTCAGTTCTCCATTCACAAAAACTGCCTCCGTGGTCTAATGGTTAAGAGCATTGGGCTCTTGACACGGAGGTCGTGGGTTCGATTCCCACGGGGGGCACCTAGTGAAATGTCACTTTGTGCGTTTTTCCCCAGTTGGGTAGGGCATTGCAGGCTGATTGTCTGAAAAAGAAAGATGATTCCGTGCTTCGGATGGCACGTTAAGCTGTTGGTCCCGGCTACTATCTCTGGTGGTAGTAGTCGTTACATATAAACCACGTCAGATGCCGTAAGGCGGTTTGAATAAACTCTGACACCAGGGCTTGCAGCCCACTCGATAAGAAGAAGATTCACAAAAACTCAGTATTCTCTTTGTTCAGGTTATTCTTATCGAGTGGGTTGTCTCTGGTAAACGAAAGACAAATAAAACAATGTTTTAATTTCAGAGTTCCTCAACGCACTCAGGCGTATGCCAGAAGCTACCGGTGAAACAGGTAAAAACAATTAGAACGAATCGAATAAGATAATTTACATTAATATAGTGATCTACATCGTTCACTCGTGGTGGACTAACGCCCTCTATGCCGTGCAGTGGGACGTGTAAAGGTAAAAAACACCCCAGTAATATTTAAAGGGGTGCTTTAAACCATCAAACTGAACAACTTTCAGTATGGAGACATCGAGAAAAAAAAATCAGCAGTTTCATACAAAACTGCGGTATAGCCAGACTACCGTACCGACTCGACTCATATGTTAGGACAGCAGATTTTGTTTTTCGACTTTTTCTCTATAGGCATAGTGAAAGTTGTTCAGTTTGATGGTCTAATCTAAACCACACATTTAAATATTACTAGGGAGTTTTGTTACACCATGGCTGATGATGATGAAGCTAATTTACAGATCTTTTTTTCATTCGTTCGTAATCGATAAGCCACGATAATAAATAAATGTATATCTCCTCAGACACATTGAAATGCATAGAATACATAAAACAGAAGAAGCCAACAAAATTAACAACGACCACTACAACGACCACAACAACAACCACAACGCAGAAGCCAATCAGCGAGGCTGAACAGAAATGGATGAAAATTACAGGCACGGAGACAGTTGAGGACATGAAGAAAGTGATAAGATTTATCTTCGAAACTGATGGTAAGATAAGATAAATATTCTTTATTTGCACACCAAAAATACAAAAAAACAACAACAATATACACGAACAAGAAGGGTACAAAACGCGGCCTTATCACTAAAAGTGATTTCTTCCAGACAACCAGTGGATGGAAGAAGTCTTACATGAGATAAATGCAACATTAATACGATACGATAATTAATACATTAATATACTAACTCATTGTATAAAAACCCAAAAAAACCCAGACGGTTCCATACAAAGAAGATTGGTGGTAGGGCCTGCTGTTTCAGGCCCAGGTTTAGAGGTACCGTACATAAATAAAACTTAGCATCGCTAACTTCAACCTAACTGATTACTAACTTAAAAAAAAAGATCCTTCCACCAATCCACACTGAGCTCTCGCAGTGGAATACAGTCCTCTCCCTTTCACCCTTATGTGAGTGAGGCCTTTGCCCTGCAGTAGGATCCTACAGGCCAACTTACCTTTTATTTTTAGGAACAATTTTCCCATAACATTCTATTAAAATTCTTCTTTTCAGACCTCAAAACGATCTTCAAGGAGATGAACCTCATAACAGAGAAGAAGGAAGCCATCTCATTCCTGCTGTACCTTATAAAGATCACTAAGACCAAAAACATTTTGGAAATGAGCGAAGTATTCAAGAGTGTAACAACTGAAAAAAGTAAGCTGTTATTTTATACATACACACGCATATAGACACACACACGCACACGCACAACACACGAATCTGTAACATAGGATTTAGCAATGACAGCAATTTTGCTAGCAATTTTGGCAAAAAAATCTAACAATTGCAACAAGCTATCTGCGACGTGCATCGTCAAGATATTGAATAATCAAACATCTGCAATAGGAGGAGGCATTTTGAATGATGTTAAACTAGTAATTAATTAGACGTAGTTTAAAAAAATCCGAAACATGCTTCGTCAAAATATTTAACAAACAAAAATCTGCAGCATGCTTCGTCAAAAAATCGAACAAACAAAAACTTGTACAGTCAAAAATATGCGAAATACTTCAATCACAATAACAAACCAAAATCTGCTACACGCTTCGTCAAAATATCAAAAAGATAAGAAATAATAAAAAAAATTAACTAAGTACCTAATTGTTATTTTATTTTTATTTCAGTCTCATTCTTGAACATTTTGAGGAGACTCAAGAAAGCGTCAGGACACAAGGATATTTCTGATTTGTTGAAGAAGCTATTGCAGCTTACCAACAAGGATTGTAAGTAGAATAGAGATAAGTATGCATACGCACAACCACCTTCCTGATATTTAAAGAAACTAGATCATATTTTAGTACAATAGATAGGCTTCTTTTGATTTTTGTAATGCTATTTAATTGATGCTCTAGACTCTACCATTAATTATCTCTGAAGTTGGCTTACTATAGGCTATAGCCATGCTTGTTTCTATCTCCCGTTTGCAATAGAGGGAAGTCTGATATTTATTTTTCCCACCCTTTCAAAGATAAACAGTAACTTTTTTAACCGGGGTGTCACTGTTTTTTTTTTCGAATTTTATATTTCCATATACTTCATAGGAGTCACGTTGCATGGTTTGCCTCGAACACTTGTCTCTCGCGTGGTGTTCGCGCGGTTCGCGTCTCAGCCTGCCACGAGGCTCCTAAATCCTTCTCAGTTGTTCTTACTCAATAACAATCCTCGAGATTGGATAGACACTCCCTCAAATAACTTGACACTGGCGAAATCTAACAAGGAAACGCCATTAAATAAAAATAGAATAGAACATAATTCATAGATTAGACTAGTTTTTTCATTTTTTTAATCTTGGAATACGTTTATAGAAGTTGTATGCAATAAAATCTTGATAATAATATTGAGTTCATTTTTATGTTTCCAGCACTGCAAAACGCCATCAACGAACTTAGGGAAATCACTAATGAAGGTAAACCTAGTTTAAATAGTAAAATAATTATGATGAAAGTTTCTTCCATCACCATTTAATTTTGATATTGACTATACACATTGACTTACACTCTAGCGATAGACAGGCCCTTTCATAAAAGCAATATGTTCCACTTGAATGCGGTGGGCGCACCGCATTGTTGTTCCCGAGTTTACTTCGTCACTATGGCAATGACAGATCACAATGTGTCTTTTTTGTTGTTTCGTGTGACATGTTGTTTGTTTGAACGAGCTTGTCTATCACTAGAGTATATGTCAGTGACTATACATATAGATTGTCAACTTAACAAAATTCATTTTGTACAGACCTTCTGACATCCTTCGAGAAGACAAAGAAGTATACCAAGAACCAAGACGTGACTGTGTTCGTGGAGACAATTCTGCGCTTCGCATGCACCGATAACATCCGTGAAGCTAACAGTAAGCTGACGCAGATCACAAAGAAAACATGTAAGTATATAATTGTAAATAAATATAACTGTATGTAAATGTAAATTAAAATGTTAAATTGTATAAATATATTTTAAATTTAATAATCGTATTTAAGTATAATATTCAGATTTGCAAGGTGCGGAAGTATCAAGGGATCTCAGGATGCGTCATGTTTGCACTGATTGGCTTCGAAACGCTGGGTTCTTGGGGCCCAGAAGCCAAAAATGTATTAAAGAGCTGTCGATGCGTCTCCACGAGACCATAGGTGACCGCAGTGCTGGCAGCTTCCTTGGCCAACGAATTAGCTTGACTATCCAAAGGGGGAACTGCCAGCATGCTTTCGCGGAGATGCACCTGACGACCTTTTTTATCACTAAGATCTTATTTCTATACTCTTTTGTATTTTAATTATAGTTTTATATTTTTCAGACATCTTCGAATCACTTGATGTTTTATACGAAATCCTACAATGTGGTAAGTGTTGAATTTTGTGAAAAGCAATAGGTATAGACTATTTTAATTTTCTACTCGTTCCTAATATTTGAACCTATTTTAAAAGCAGTATAGGTACCTATTTATTGTTGTCGAAGCATTTTGGTAAATTTCAATATTTTTTTTGTCACAAACAATCTGTCATAAAGATGAGTGTTGATGTTGTATTTCATGACAAGTGTTAAAAATGAATGTGGACAGCTGCATAAATAGAATACGACAAAATTTGTCGTTCTAAGTATTCATGTAGGCATGAAAAATTTGGATGAGTTGTGTGAAAGATAACATGTGAAATAACGGTTCAAAGAAGTGAATGGAGGAAGATAACATACTTAGAAAAAGTATATGTCTAGAATGAGCCTCACTAATATCCCGTATAAAACAAAAGGGGCTAAGTTTCATAGGTTGGTGTGCGTGAGGCGCTCTACAAATTATGTATAGTGCGTGTATATGTATAGGGTTTAGGAGCCAGTACTGGTTCCAATTTTTTTTCATCGCTTTCGTATCTTCGAGTGTCAATCTTGACATATATATATCCTATATATCTTTATAATCTATAGATCTATTCTATAATTTCTATAATTCGATATCTTTGATAAAGTATATATACTTTATCAAAGATAACATATTATTGTGCCGACCCCAAGTAATTGGATAAGGTCAGGAAGATGAGAAACAATTAATTTTGTCCAATTAAGGCTTGGTCTCAATTTTATAATTAGTCAAAAATAACAATAAAATACATTTAAAAAACAATCATTTTAACTAATATTTATCGAGAATTTACAAAAGAAAACTCGGCGAAATTTCCCTCAGCTCGCAGGTTATTATTAATTAAAAGTAGCATCAAAGTTAATTAAAACAATTGTTTTCGAAACTTCATAGACCACACTCTAAATCAACGCAAAATGTACATTGACCAAGAGGTCAATGAAAATGTATTTAATTTATTGTTGTTTTAATAACTGAAAAACAATCTTCCATTTCTGATAATTCTGCAAGAACCATGTACTTTAGTACATTGATATAATTGGCAAGAACATCGATTTTAAGGGGACTGGGGCCTCATGTGGACTAAAAATTCACATTGAACATTTTCTTTCAGACTTAATTGAGTTCTTCGAAATCATAATCTCCTTCATTGAAGAATATGGTAAGTAAAGATTTCGATAACCAAAAATACTCAAAATACAATTTCTGATTATTAAAATGACTATGCCCTACATTGGGAAATTTTTTAAATAATTTTTATTTGTTTTATAGATCTCGACACAGTCATCACAATCATAACGACTTATACCGAAACAAATGGTAAGTAAATCATTTGTACCTATATACAAATTAAAATTAAATGCTGTTTGTTGGTAAGCGCATCACTTGAGAAAAGCAAGAAATATAATTGTCAATTTTTTTTAAAAAAATATGAAAAGTAGCCCGCAAAATATGAAAATTCAGAAAAAACTGAAAGTGTTCTTTCTATGGGATGTTTGCAACTACATGCGCAAATGTCGTTTGACAGCTGATTGGAGAGGACAACGTCTGTCGGGTCAGCTAGGATAATAAATATACATATTACCACGGACCTGAAAAAAAAACGGACGTAATGTGACACTAAAAAGATGTGAAGCATGCAAGGTCCTACATTTTCGTTTGTTCTACAAGGGACCTACACTCACACAGATGCACTAGCTCTAGGCGCAGGTCCGACACCCGTCACCATTTTGTACCGCGTGACAGCACGCACACAAAATAAATGGGTGCTTCACTCGTGATTAGACGAGATTACGTCCGTCTTTTTTTCAGGTCCGTGCATATTACATAAATTTGTACATACGAACGAGATAAAAGACGTGATACAGCCGTATCACGTGTAGCATGCTACGGCTTCTGGTCATTGATAGTATATTTTGTAGAAATTACTAGAGTACCTACTATGCCAAATATTTACACAACGCAATATCTAAATTAAATTCGTAATTTTAATATGATATTTAACGAATGATCCAATTTTACAGACTTCATTTCGGCACTTCAAAAATTGGAAAAGGCTACTGGGCAAAAAGGTATTGTATCCGTTTTATTGTTATTAACTTATAAGAGAGCCTACCAGAAAGATGGGTCAATGATATTAAGCGACACGCGGACACACATGTGGAAATATGAGAGAAGGCCTCCGAAAACGGACTGATCAAAGGCTGTAATGGATGGTGGATGGTCTTATATACCAAATCTCGCTGCAAAATTACCGTTATGTCATTCAAATTTAGATTAACTGTTGTTGTAAATAGATGTCTATCGATCTCGACCACAGAATAAATAGTAGTACTTACCTACTACACGTCTTGACAAAAAAAAAATTTTGGAGTCACGTTGCAGGGTTTGCCCCGAACACTTTTCTCTCGCGTGGTGTTCGCGCGGTTCGCGTTTCAGCCTGCCGCCAGGCTCCACAATCCTTCTCAGTTGTTCTTACTCAAAAACAATCCTCGAGATTGGATAGATACTCCCATCAAACCACTTGACATAGGCTCAAATGCGGTGCTAACGCACATAAAGAAGTCCTTAATTCGGTATGTCAAGTTTTTTTTTTGTCTTCATTTTATATTTTTTACGGGTAGGTATAAGACATAATTTTAAGACACCTATTTCATTTTATTGCGATTCATCGAGTTTATCAATATAAATTTAATTTTTAAATTATTTTGATCTGTAATCTCCAAGTGCAAAATTGGTGGAAAGAAAATAATTCGAACTCCATAGAGAAAAACTACTGCTAAGGTATATTAAAAAAAATCACATGCCTCCTCTTTCTAACTCCATGCTGGAAACAGATACGGCAACATCAAATGTCAAATTCTGTCATTGTGAAAGTATTTTTTTTCTTAATGGCCAAGTTACTTTAAGTTGATTTTAAGTTTACCAAGGAGTTTGCAGGGGCAGCGAGTGACGTCACTCGTGGACCGAAAAACGTCGTTATTTTATTAAAAATATCTGTAATCCTTTCATTTTAAAATCTCGGACATAGAAAATATGATTATTGAGACAATTATCTCGAAATGGTTTTCGATTTAGACCTCCAAAAAAAACTTGACATACCGAATTATAAAAAAAAAAATATATATAATTATAGTCCTACGTGGGTTTACAATTACTTGAATAGGTATGTATTATTCACAGGCAAACTATCGTGTCTTGATTGGATTAAGAACAAGAAACCATCAGCGCTTACAACAACGACAACGACAACAACAACAACGACCACAACAACAACAAAGAGACCAATCACTGAAACCGAACAGAAACTGATGGACTTGACTGGAACCAGTACTGTTGAAGACATGGTGACAGCAATGAAGACTTCCTTCGAAACTGAAAGTAAGGAAAAACAGTGACTTTATTTTGATGTGATTGTTTCTAATCTTTACGTTGTGGATCTGCTATTGGGCGGTCGCGTCGCCTGACGATCGTTGGTTGCCCCCTCCCAGGTCTACAACGGGGCTCTAGTGGTGGCTCAAGATAGTGTTCTTTTCGAAAAACAATCCTTGAAGTCACCAAATACATAAATTACCGTACAACGTCAAGCATTTTTGCTACATAAACTAGACATTGGAAAAATCATCAAATACGATGGCAGCCATTTTTTTTTAAATAGAATAGAATAGATAAAGAAAAACCTGTAGTAGCCTTAAGGGGGTGCTTCAGACCATCAAACTGAACAACTTTCTCTATGGGACCAACATTGAAATCGCGAAAAAAAATCGGCTTTCCCATACATTTGGCTCTAGGTAAGTTTGTTGTTTTGTATGGAACAGCTACTTTTTTCGCGATTTCTATTTTGATGCCATAGATAATGTTGTTCAGTTTGACGGTCTGATCATCAATCATCCCCTTTAAAAAAGTGTCAGCATATTAAGAAAGAAAGTATAGAAAAATATTCATCAATATAATCGAATTTAAAATATTTATAGAAAGAAAGAAAGAAAATATTTTTATTTGCATACACAACAAAACACACTGACATAATTATTATCTAGAAAAATTAAACTAAAAACATACAATTTAAAAATTACATAATTAAGACCAGTGTGTGCTGCAGCAGCAAACAGGGTTACGACTCAGCATTATGCTGGGCTCAACGAGCTCAGCGCTGATTTATGTTGTCTAAAAACATTAATAATTACTGATTTAAACATGAATATTTAAGGAACCGCAGTATCAGCAGTAGAAAGATGCGTATCTCCATAGTAATTTTGACTTTTTCAACTGCTGAGCTCACCGAATGAGATTCAAAAATCGCACTCCAGATAGCTACTTCCTAACGTATTTATGTTGATATGTTTCATTAATTATGATGAGATGAACTAATAAATATTGTCAAAATAAATTTGAGGAATATTCCTTTGAAAAATTTGCCTCTTTTAAGAAACCAAAAAAAAAATCTTGCTTAATGCCACTACAGCAAAAATCTATATTTATAATGTTTTTTTTAAAGTTACTCATATAATTTTACTATACATGTTTAGGCTTCAAAACGATCTTCCAAGAACTGAATGAGATAGCAGAAAAGAAGCAAGCTATTAGATTCCTGGTGTTCCTCGTCAAGATCACAAAGAAAAAGACCATTCAGGAAGCCTGCGAAGTGTTCAAGAGTCTCACTACTGAGAAAGGTAAGTTTTTTATTTATTTATCGATCTATCTACCGATAACGTCACGCCTCTTTCCTAGTGGGGTAGGCAGAGACCAGGGCGTGCCATTTACTATTATCCTTATATCCTCTTTTGCCTCATACACATCCATACATCTCTTTATACATGCCCGTCCGTCTGTTTCGAGTACTCCGCACCTCCCCTTTTTGTGGGTGCCCTCTGCCAACATTTCCAATCACATTAGGGTCATTTGATTATATCTCTTTCGTACATCTGCTGTCACTTATTTTGATTTAATTATAAAAATTACGTATTTATCTGTAGTAATTTTACATCAAATAACTCACGATTATAACCTACTCAAATATTGAACTAAAACTATTAAGAACTTTTATTAAAATTATAATAAATTAAAATAATGCAATGAAGAAACATTTTCAGCATTTCTGAAAATTTATATGATTATCTTAACTGTTATAAAATCGTAAAAATCGTGAGGAATAAAAAAGTAGCGGTTCACTTCATATAAACAGCAAATAACACTCGATAGCGCGATTTCAATGACGTGTAGCGCCATCTATTGACAGGTTTGTTTGTTTGTTCGCGCATCACGCAAAAACTACTTAACCGCTTTTGATGAATCTTTTTTTGTTTGATAGCTTATGATCTGACTTAAAATCTTGTATATAATTTATGCGGACGAAGTCGTGGGTTAACTCTAGTGTTTTATAAATTCATTAAGGGCCTGTTTCACCACTTCTGAATAAGTTCTTGTTAGCTTATCCGACAGATATTTTGACATAATTTCATTCAAAATATGTCAAACTATCTGTCGGATAAGCTAACAAGAACTTATCAAGAAGTGGTGAAACAGTTCCTTAATCTTTTAATAACTTTTATTTTATTGAAAGTAAATAAAGTTCGCCTTCCTAATAAGATTACTGTTCGCAGTAACCTGCTTGACAATTCTGAAGACAATCAAGAATCTGTCAGGGCACACGGATACCATGGACTTCTACAAACAGATGTTGCAAGATACCAACACCGATTGTACGTAGTTTCCTTTTTTTTTTAAATATGAATATAATCACATTTTACTTACGCAGAATAAAATAAAGAATTCCCTTTTTTAATTACAGCAATACAGGATGCTGCCAATGAACTTAAGAAAGTCACAAATGAAGGTAAGGACTGTCAATTTCATTGTAACTAAAATGTTTTTTTCCACAATATTGCACAATATCTGATTTTTTTTTATTATACGACCTAATAGTTCAGCAGTTGATTATGAACCTGCCTACTGAACCAAGGGTCGGTGGTTTGAATCCCACAAGGGGCAAATATTTATATGGTAACATCTACGAATAAAGAAATAAATATGGAACGATAACTCCGAACAAAATCTCCTTAATTTTTGGCACCATGAGTTTTGGCGGCAAACGCCGTAATTGGAGTCGCCATAATGATTGAGTCTTGCGCGCTTGCGTGGTGTACACCAAAGTTCGTGGGGTCATTTTTTGACGTGAATTATATTTCCATATTTATTTCTTTATTCGTAGGGTAACATTGATATAATTCCAATATAAAGTAACTACCTAACTAAATTATGGATGTTTATTTGTTTTCTTCCTATCTACTTATATCTCCGTGCTTATAACATTGTTTAGTAATTGTAATTATGATGGATAGAATACAAATTTGCTAGATTCTGGTAAATAAAATGATAGATGTGTGACAATGTCTAAGATATTAACTTTTTTTTTTAAACAGATTTGATTACATCCCTCAAAAAGATGAAGAAGTACAGCAAGAACCAGGACGCGACAGTATTAGTGGCAACACTTCTACGCTTCTGCAGCAGCAACACTATTCAGGAAGCTAACACTAAATTGACGAAGATCACAAAGAAACAATGTAAGTTATCTATGAATTAGTCGTTTACCATTTCTAATAAATTACATATATATGTCAAAATAAACATTACTTTATATTTTTCCACAGATATCTTCCAATCTCTTGACATCATCTACACGATTATCCAATGTGGTGAGTGTTATTATAAGAACTCGTTTTCCTGTTGTTTCTTTGGTTTTAAATCGTAATATAGAAAAGGATGTAATAGGATCCCGAATATGCTATAGGAGAAATTCTAAAATGCACATTGGCCATGCGTGGTGGATTACCACTCACACATTCAGCATGAAGGTAGTATTGTGCCGATAATGTTTTCTTAACTTTATCCGATTTTCAATCACTTGTTTTATTTCAGACCTCATCGACTTCTTCGAAATCATCATCTCATTCGTTGATGAATACTGTAAGTAAATTGTTTTATGTTTAAAATTTGTAATTTTGTAGCTGTTTAAAAATGTTTTTTGAAGCGACGAGTTATTTTTTTTCCTGCAAGGGAATGTGAATGTGAATGATGTGTGTGTGAATGTGTGTGTGTGTGAGGGCTCGCCCTTTGTAATTGTCTATTATGCTGTTTTTCTATGTATATTTCCGTGTGTACAATAAAGCGTTAAATAAATAAATAAATAATAATAAATAATGTGAATGAAACGCAACAACTGGGGTCTTGAGACAACTGAAACTTAGTGTTCTAGAGAAATATAACTAGCAGCCTACCCTAAATAGTGGGATTTATTCTAGAAATCCTGATTATAGCGCCAAATAAAATGCTGAATTTGATTTCACGTTATTGCAATTTGTACCTACAAATGTTTACAATTTGAAGACTATAGATTAGACTAGACTATTACTTCATTTTAAAGTTAATTTTGAAATTAATTAACAGATTTCGAGGACATCATCACGGTTATTATGGAATACACTAGAACTACAGGTAAGTAAAAGTAAATTACTGTAATCAATGCTTCACGGAAAAATATCGTTGTTTACCTTTTTCCTGAACATGTACCAAAAATATTTGATATACTATCTTTAATAAAACATTGTTTGTAAACGTAAAATAAACGTATTAATAAAAAGGGCTAAGACTTTAACATATTTTTACCGACATATTTTTTTATTTTATGATTTCATGAGAGGAAGATTCTCAAAAAAAAGGTGGGAAAGCGGACATCCTGCCTAACATTTTTAACTATAATGGATAGTTGTCCGACACGTGTGAAATGTTAATTGTTTTTACAGATTTCATCACGGCGCTTCAAACAATAAAAGTAGCTACTGGTAAAAAAGGTAATATTACCATTTACATAATCGAATGGAAAAATTGTTCCGTATTTCAATGGATACCATTCGAATGGAAAAATTGTCCCTTATTTCAATGGATTTAATTTTATACAATATTCTCAGATTTCCTGGAGGCCCTGGACTGGATAAAAAACAAGAAACCTGACACGTTTACTACAACTACGACTACAACAACGACCACAACAACAACAACAAAGAAACCAATCACTGAAACCCAACAGAGACTAATGAAATTGACAGAAACCAGCACCGTTGAAGATATGGAGACTGCTATATCAACTACCTTTGGGACTAAGGGTATGCGACATATAATAAGTTTTTTACTGATTTTGATATCATTATATCAATATTATGACTGTGAACTTAAATAGCACAATTACCAAAAACAATCGCCGAAACAATTTGTCCTTCCGAGCCATATAATAAGTATTATCCTTTTTCAGATGTCAAAACGACCATCGAAGAAGTAAGCCAGGTGTCAGGACCAACGGATGCCATCACATTCCTTGAGTTCCTCAACAAAATATGCAAGACAACAACGATTCAGGAAACCAGTGAAATAATTAAAAGTCTCGTTAAAGACAATGGTAAGCTTGGAAGATGAATAGCTCTCATAAAAGAAGCATTGCTACAACTACCATCTAATACATTTTTAAGCGTGTATTTGTGTAGCAATGCTCTCTCTTTTTAATAATGACGTATTACATGTCGATAGCTAGCTTATCGGCCACAAAAAGGTAAGTTCCTAATTTCTCGATAGATGGCGTTGACCAGAGAGGGGGCTAATAGGTATGAGCAAATATATTCATCATCATCATCAGTCTATGTAGGCACAGGCCTACCCTCTAAGAGGGTGTTTGGGCGTTAGTCCACCACGCGTGCCCAATGCGGATTGGTAGACTTCACATACGCATCAGAATTTTTTCTTCTGCATATTATGCAGTTTTCCTCACGATGTTTTCCTTCACCGTTATAATTATATTTATAGTTCATACATATTAATTCGTTCATTAATAATAAAATACACAGTACAAACCCTTTCTTATTGTTGTTGGTTTATTATTAACAATCTGAGTGTTTATTGTCTGTCAACAACGAATAAAGTATCAGACATGGTTGTATAGGCTTCGTATCCATTTTGAATATACGACCAATACCTACTTAAATTTGTCACTTCACTTTTCAATGTTCTTTGCTTTGCACGTAGAGAGCAAAATTTTTCGTCTATGACTTTGTTTTTCTTTCATGGAATACGACTTATCCGTTGAATAATTATCGATTTCAAGTTTTCCGGTTTATTTTTGTTGAAATTCTCAGTTTCTGTTAGGTTTTTGTAGTTTGTTATTGTTGTAAACGAGAGTTTATTGTTCGTATATTCAAAATGGATAGGAAGCCCATACAGCCACGTCCGATACTTAATTCGTTGTTGGCAGACAAGAACACTGAGATTGTTAATAATTAACCAACAATAATAAGAAAGGGTTTGTACTGCGTCTTTCTATTATTAATATTAATATGTTTGCTCATACCCATTGGACCCCTCTCTGGTCACCGCCATTATTGAGACATTAGGAACCAACTTTTATATCTTTTAGAAAATCCCTCATTGCAAAAAAAACGTAGTTAAAAAAACTGTTATTTTCAGTTTCGTTCATGACCATATTGAAGACATTCAAGACGCTGTCTGGAACAAATGATTCGGTGGACTGCTACAAAAAACTCTTGAAATACACTGATACTGATTGTAAGTGACACTTTGCAAATTTAATATTATTCTTTGGAAGTGAAATGATATTAACAAATATTATTTATGTTACAGCTGTAAAGGACGCTGCTGAAGAAATTAAGGAGATCACAAAGGAAGGTGAGAAACGTCAAATGTATTTTTTTGTAAAATATATTTTTAAATTTGTCAGTCATTCTTTTAACGACTGTTTATTGTTTCTCAGATCTCCAGACATTCCTTACGAAGATACATAAGTACACCAGGAACCAGGACGTGCCTGAATTCGTGGAGACACTTCTGATCTTCACAAGCACCAAGACCATCCGTGAAGCTTACACTAAGCTGACAACAATCACAAAGAGAAACAGTTAGTCTACATAATTCATAATTGAACTTCTTACGGGACAAAAACTTGGTTATTCTTTAACTATCAAACTGATATTTTTCTAGAAAAATTCTCAACTCTACCTTAAATATTATTATTAGCCGTTGATTTTTATGAGAGCCGGTATTTGACAGATAGGTATGTTGTTGATTAGTGGATGGTTTATACCTACTATAATAATAAACATAACTGTTTTTTTTTGTTAACAGGTTTCTTCGAATGTCTTGACGTCATCTACGAGATTGTCCAATGCGGTAAGTGTAACTTATTGAATGGAAAAACTATTCATCCACTTATACTTACATTATTCTTACTAATATAAAAGACAAAAACATGTATTTCTATTAAATAAGAAAAATATTTCTTACCCAACTCGTTTTGTTTCAGACTTGATTGACTTCTTTGAAATCATCATCTCATACGTAGATGAATACAGTAAGTTGAACCTTTATATTTAGACGAAACATAAGTTCTGGTTTTAATAGTTCGAATGATTTAGGTTGTACATTTTTATAAAACTTGACTATATCACAGGTTTCGAGGAAACCATCACAGTCATCATGAAATACACTAGAACTACCGGTAAGTAAACAAAGGTGTATTATGCTCTTTATAAAAAGTAAATTTTATCAGTGAAAGAAATTAAACTTTTGTTCTATTAAATGAAGTAAAAGGTTTCTTTTTATTTATTTAATATTAATAAAATTAATGTTGTACTTTACTAAAATAAAAATAATAAATGTTATTACATTTTAACAGATTTCATCTCGTGTCTGCAAACACTGAAGGAAGCTACTGGTCAAGATGGTAAGATTTTATGAATTATGTTTATGAAAATTTTAAAACCAAAACCCAACTCACATCCTCAAATTCTTTACAATTTATCTGCAGAAATGTGAAGATTACCAACGTTACAGTCATAAAATATCATTTTAAATTTATTCACAGACATATTCTAAAGACTTACAAAATGTTTATTTCCTTGGATTTCCCATTAATTATGAGCCATTTTTTAATTACCAATTTAAAAGCATTTATAATTAAATTTACTACTTTCTTTTTTATCATTCAATATTCTCAGACTGCCTCAAGGCTCTCAAATGGATCAAGAACAAGAAACCTGACGCGTTTACAACGACCACTACAACAACGACCACCACAACAACAACAAAGAAACCGATCACTGAAACCGAACAGAAACTGATGGACTTGACTGGAACCAGCACCGTTGAAGATATGGAGACTGCTATATCGACTACCTTCGGGACTAAGGGTATGCGAAATTAAATAAATGTTTTACTTATTTTGATATTATTAATTGCTTTAATTATTGTGACTGTATACTATAATTCCAAAAAAATATAAATGACAACTACCGTTTTTGGTAGTAATAAGGAATTAAGTTCCGGCGATTGTTTTTAATCGCCGGAACTTAATTCCTTATTCCATCCGAGCCTCATAATAAGCATCCTTTTTCAGATGTCAAAACGACCATCGAAGAAGTAAGCGAGGTGTCAGGAGAGACGGATGCCATCACATACCTGGAGTTCCTGAACAAAATCTGCAAGACAACGACAATTCAGGAAACCAGTAAAGTGTTTAAGAGTCTCATCAAAGAGAAAAGTAAGTTTGGAAGATTCATCGTGTACATGACATAATCATTGATATAACTACTATCTACTACATTTTCTGCAACCAGAAGGCCCTGATCCCTTTTTGTAGCATCCCTAAAAGTCTATTCCGTGATTCACTGAAAAAAATCAACTTCAAAAGGCGATAGAGCTTTAGAGGAAAATTTCCAGGCTTCAGACTCTCCAGAACACTTATTAAACAGCTTCCTTGCGCATAAAAAAGACAAAATTTTTACAATATAGTGAGATCACTCACAGGCCACTGCAAATTGAATAAATATTATACACACGCTGAACTAAATGACTCTACCAGCTGCAGATTTTGCAAAGAGGAGATGGAAACTCCTTTGCATCCTCTTTATAAATGTGGCCTATTGATGTAATCCATCTGGGTAGACAGGTATTAGCACCAGATGAGTCACAAAACCTACTTCACTTATTGACTGCAGTGGGAATCAATTGGGTACTATAAAAGGAGGGTTCACAAAAGACCAGCGGCCAAGCTGTAGCTGCAGCAATTTTCTCTATTTTATAATGACTTATGACTTGATGACAGCTAAGCTAGCTTATAGATACACAAAGGACTTCAAAAGTAAAATTACTATTTAATCTGTTATTTTCAGTCTCGTTCATCACCATATTGAAGACCTTCAAGACGGTGTCTGGATCCAATGATACGGTGGACTGTTACAAAAAACTCTTGAAATACACTAATACTGATTGTAAGTAACACTTTGAAAATTTTATGTTAATGTTTTAAACGGCGTGAACTAAACTGATATTAACAAAAATCATTGTTTATATTGCAGCTGTAACGGATGCTGTAAAAGAAATTACAGAGATCACAAAAGAAGGTGAGAACGACGATTTTTTTTATGTAAAATTGCTTTTAAAATTTGTCAGCCATTCTTTTAACATCTCTTTATTGTTTCTCAGATCTCCAGACATTCCTTACGAAGATACATAAGTACACCAAGAACCAGGGCGTGACAGAATTCGTGGAGACACTTCTGCGCTTCACAAGCACCAAGACCATCCGTGAAGCTTGCACTAAGCTGACAACAATCACAAAGAGAAACAGTAAGTCTACATAATTCTTAATTGAACTTCTTACTGGACACAAAGATGATTCTTTTAGTTATCAAACTGATATTTTTCAGCAGGATCCTCAACCATGCCTTAAAGGCCTCCGCTCATTGCAGCGATAATATCGAGCGATATTATCGCTGCGATTTTGCGATAATTGTTCTCAGTACATTTTGTATAGGGACGCGCGCGATCCTGCACACTGCCGCGATATTATCGAGCGATAATATCACTGCGATTTTGCGATAATTGTTCTCAGTACATTTTGTATGGGGACGAGCTCGATCCCACACACTGCCGCGATATTATCGCAACCTGACGCAATCTCTTTCTACTACATTCAGTGAAGGGCGCATGCGTGACGCGAATCGCGGAATCGCTGCAGTGTGTAAGGTGTCGCGATATCGCTGTCGATAATATCGCTCCATAAAATCGCTCGATAATATCGCTGCAATGTGCGGAAGCCTTAAAATAAATAATATCGTTAGCCTTTGATTTTTATAAGATCCGTTATTTGACAATATAGATTGATGTTTATTGTAAATAATATTATAAGCATAGCATAAGCATATGCTCACGACTATATTCCCCGAGGGGGTAGTCAGAGATATTCTGAAACCTCAGAACATCCAGAATAATATTATAATAACTGTTATTTTTGTTAATAGGTTTCTTCGAATGCCTTGATGTAATCTACGAGATTGTTCAAAGCGGTAAGTGTAACTGATTTAATGGAAAAAACTAATCATAGGTACTTTTATACTTAGCTAACTATAATGAAATTATATTAGGTACTTACGATTTTTTATTTAATTATTTATCAATTCGCAATAAATATGTATATTTAAAAACAACACACACACACACACATTTTGTTTTTTTAAATATGTATCATCATCATCATGGGCCTTATTTCATCTAAGTAGATGTTTCAAACAGCGTCTGTTTGGTTAAGACATCGATGTTTATGGCTGTATAAGCCAATTCCCACGCAGCAAGGCTGGCATGGGCGAAGTGTCCTCTCCGCAGACGGTGCATCGCCTAGGACACAATTAAAGAGAGCACAGGGTTGCCCAAGGCCTGTGCCACCCTCTCGGCCTAGCTGGTGGATTTCGCAGGAACGACGAGTCGATACGTGCAGCGCCAGGTTGGCTGCAGGGGCCTGCCGCATGTTCGAGTTGAACTCTACTTGCGCCTAACGGAGACCCCAATCCGGGTTTAATTTCGGAGTTTTCCTTCTCCTTTCTCCTTTTTAATACGAATAGGTATTTAATATGTATTTTTTTCCATAGAGTAATCCCTAAAACTCATTTTGTTTCAGATTTGATTGAGTTCTTTGAAATCTTCATCTCATACGTTGAAGAATACAGTGAGTAGACCCTTTATTATTTAAGACAAAAAAACCTATGATTTAATTAAAGCAATAGTTAAAATGATGAGGATGTTTTTCTAAAACTTGACAATATTTCACAGGTTTCGAGGAAACCATCACAGTCATCATGAAATACACTAGAACTACCGGTAAGTAAACAGACGTGTATATATTTGCTTTTAATAGGCCAACCGAATAAAATTTGTGTTTTTTTATTAAATTATTCTTTTAATATTATTATAATCATTCAAGTAACCAGAAAGAATTAAGTAAACATTAAACTTGTATTTTATTAAATAAAATTTGTTTTGTTACTTATTAAAAAAAGAGCTAATCAATATTATTCCATTTTAACAGATTTCATCTCGTGTCTGCGTACACTGAAGGAAGCTACTGGTCAAGATGGTAAGATTTTTATTATGTCGATGTAAAACAAAACCTAACTTGCATTTCAAATTCTTTAAGAATTTATCTGCAAATTAAATTTTCGTGGATTTAACTTTACATTGGCGAACGTTTTTTAATTACCTATTTACAAGCATAATTAAATAAACCACTATATTTTTGCTCATTCAATATTCCCAGACTGCCTCAAGGCTCTCGAATGGATCAAGAATAAAAAACCAGACGCGTTCACAACGACAACGACCACTACAACAACGACCACAACAACAACAACAAAGAAACCAATCACTGAAACCGAACAGAAACTGATGGACTTGACTGGAACCAGCACCGTTGAAGATATGGAGACTGCTATATCGTCTACCTTCGAGACTAAGGGTATGCGAAATTAAATAAGTGTTTTTCTGATTTTGATATTCTTTATTTCTTTTTCTCCCCTCCGGACGAAAAGCGTAAATTTTCGTCCCGCTGCGCTAAACGAAGTTGCCGCTTTCCACCTCGGTCGAGGAGAAAAATAGTATACTAACCTCGGACAGTAAACAAGAAAGCCTCAGATCACATGTTTGTTGTTGTTGATTGTATGAGATCTGAGACCTTTCTTACTTTCCTGTCCTCGGTGTGTATGTTATACAACGAGTTAATGAATTAACGCAAAACTAGAAAGTAGTCTGTTTAGAATCGAGAGCAGAATCTAATTATCATGGTTTCAACATAGGACATTTTTTTCAAATTCTTAAATAAGTAATTTGTATTTAATTAAAATTTAAAATTTTCTGATTTCGATCTCAAACCACCGCAAGGGTACACTCACCCTACTTAATACTAAAACAAGATTCTTAATATGTATATATCCATGAGCATGTTAGCGCTTTCATTCATTGCTGAAATTATAACAAATCATTTTTGCCACAAAACTTAAAATGCGAATAAGTAACTTTTAGTTTTAATTATCAAAATAATGAAATTATTTTTTCAATGTAATTATTTTGTTATAAATCAGTTGGGGTGTATGAGGTTTTGCGCTTATTCATTAACACGTTGTATAATTTAAAAAAAAAACACAATTATCAAAAACATTAGCCGGAACGTAATTCCTTTTTCCATCCGAGCCGCATAATAAGCATTATCCTTTCTCAGATGTCAAAACGACCATCGAAGAAGTAAGCGAGGTGTCAGGAGAGACGGATGCCATCACATTCCTGGAGTTCCTGAACAAAATCTGCAAGACAACGACAATTCAGGAAACCAGCGAAGTGTTTAAGAGTCTCGTTAAAGAGAAAGGTACGCTAGGAAGAATGATAGGATACAAAAAAGAATCACTGCTACAAATAGTTATTAAGACTATGACTAAGAATCGACTATGTTATTAAGACGCTCCCCATAGGTAAACTCTGGGCCGGGCCATATTTTGCTGGTTGTTAGAAGCTATCTTCTCTTCAACATCTTGGCTTTATTTGCTGTGAATTATATTTCTTATTTTTCTATAAAATACAAGTACATAATAATAATGAAACCTGTGTTCAAAGGAAAGCCTAATTATTTGAAAAATTCTGTATTACGTGCATCTGCTTTATAAGTTGAAGTCACTTTTACTTGCGACACACACCCTTGTGTACCTAGACAATATTATGATCTAAAAATGTAATTTAAAAAAATGAAGACTTACTTTTATGAGTAAATTACATAATTTTAAAATTTGGTGCGAATTCTAATGATTTTCGAATTCGATTTCCTTGGATTAGAAGGAACCACGCTACCACCCCTAAAATGACGTAGTTTAGCAGAGGTGAGGTGGCTCGGAAAGGGTCAAGGTCGTTCAGTGGGGGATACGTCTTAAGTGCTCTTGTAGCAATGTTCTCTCGTTTTATAATGACGTATGACGTGGTGCTGGCTTAGCTAGCACATCAACCAAAAAAGCACTGCAAAATGAACATAACTAATCTGCTATTTTCAGTCTCGTTTTTGACCATATTGAAGACCATCAAGAAGGTGTCTGGGACCAATGATTCGGTGGACTGCTACACTAAACTCTTGAAATTAACTAATACTGATTGTAAGTGACACTTCGCAAATTTATTTAACGTTTTGGAAGGCGTGAACTGAACTGATGCTCACATAAATCATTATTTGTGTTACAGCTGTAACGGATGCTGCTAAAGAAATAACGGATGTAACAAAGGAAGGTGAGCACGATAAATTTATTTTATGTATAATTGCTTTTATGACAATGCGAGTTTCGTATGGAAGGTTAGCGCCTTATTTTTCGCCGTAGTTTTTGGCGCGATGATCTACTAAATTTGAATATTTTAGTTCAGAATAAAGTAACAAACAAATACCCTAAACTCAGTCTGAAGGCTTGAAGTTGAAAATATATCCAAAACGTTTACTTCAAGTATTTATTTACATCTCCGTTCGTACTTAGTTTAGAGATCATCATCGTAGGCCTTTACAACTGAGGCAGATGATTTAAGCTGTGTTTTCGAGAAGCACTTTTTCGAGATATACCTACCCTTGTTTTGTTTGTTACTTTATTCCGGCAACGGAAACGGCGCCATTTTTAGTCATTGGCTTTTGTCAGCTTCTTTAAACGCCTCTTTATTGTTTCTTAGATCTCCAAACATCCCTTACGAAGATACATAAGTACACCAGGAACCAGGTCGTGACAGAATTCGGGGAGACACTTCTGCGCTTCACAAGCACCAAGTCCATCCGTGAAGCTTACTCTAAGTTGACAAAAATCACAAAGAGGGACAGTAAGTCTACTTAATTCTTAATTAAAATTCTTACTGGACGCTATATTGGTTATTGTTTTTTCTATAAGACTAATATTTTTTAGTAAGATCCTCAACCCTACCTAAAACATATGGACTTGGTTTTCCATTACTTAACCATGTTTTTAAAAAGAAGTATGATTTTAATTATTAGATTGAGTGATGTGATTGATGATGATGTGGTTAGATAATATAATTTAAAACTGTTTCTTGTCTGTACAGGTTTATTCGAATGTCTTGACGTAATCTACGAGATAGTCCAATGCGGTAAGTGTAACTTATTGAATGGAACTATTTAGAAAATAAAGCAACTAAGAAGTTTGTGGCTTTTTTATCTATAAAATAACTAAGTACCTATAAACTATTTATTTCTAAAGTTAACAAGAAAACTACTTTTATTTTCAACAGTATGCTAAAACCTCATTTTCATTTCAGACTTGATGGACTTCTTTGAAACGATCATCTCGTACGTTGATGAATACAGTGAGTAAATCCTTTCTCCAAAATAGATTGCTTTTAAAGCAACAGTTCAAAACATACCGCATTATCTCCAGGCTGTTATTTATCTTAAACTTGACCGTAAACTTTTCAGACTTCGAGAAAATCATCACCGTCATCATGAAATACACAAAGACTACTGGTAAGTACCAAAACAAAAAATTTCAAATGCCTTTTATAACTGCCAAGCAGGGGTATTTTTGTTGTGATATTAAGACTGAAATAACTTTTGAAAAAGAAAAAAATTTATGTCAGAAATTAAGCTTTTATTTTATTTCACAAACTTAAGTTTTGTTCTAAATTAAAATAAAGTTAAGTAATAAATATTATATTTTAACAGATTTCATCACGTGTCTGCGTACACTGAAGGAAGCTACTGGTCAAAATGGTAAGATTTTTTAATTATGTTGGTAAAAAATAAAAACCCAAGTAACATTTCTAAATCTTTCTAATTTATCCACACAAAATTAAATGATAAAACCAAAATTGCTATCATAATTTTTCACAGATGTTCAGAATATCTGAAAATTAATTTCCTGGGATTTGCTTTATATTTGCGAAGATTTTTTAATTATTTGCATTATTAAAATCGGCTCACCCCCCGTCACACTGAACAGAGTTCCGGTACTACTGGTGAAACGTGGATGTTCTGAGGTTTCAGAATATCTCTGACTACCCCCTGAGGGAATATAGTCGTGAGCATATGCTGATGCTTATGCTTATTATTAAAACAATTTTCATTTTAATATTCACAGATTGCCTCAAGGCTCTCGAATGGATCAAGAACAAGAAACCTGACGCGTTTACCACAACAACGACCACTACAACAACAACTACTACAACAACGACAAAGAAACCAATCACTGAAACCCAACAGAGACTGATGGGCGTGACTGGAACCAGCAACGTTGAAGATATGGAGTCTGTTATAGCGACTACCTTAGAGACTAAGGGTATGCAAAATTTATTACGCAACTATTTTACTGATTTTGGTTTAATTTTCAAGTGCTTAGACTATTATGACTATAATCTATGATTATTTTGCAATTGACAGAAGTTAAAAAAAAAAAAAAACTTTTTTCAAGTTTGTACGCGCCATCTTATAAGCAATTATCTTTTGTCAGATTTCAAAACTGCAATCGAAGAAATTAGCCAGTTGTCAGGACAGACGGATGCCATCACATACCTGGAATTCCTCAACAAAATATGCAAGACAACAACAATTCAGGAAACAAGCGAAGTGTTTAAGAGTCTCACTAAAGAGAAAGGTAAGCTTGAAATCTATGGATTAATGGCCCTTCATAAACAGATTATAGATATGCTTGCACTCTTACTGAAGCCCGATATATTATAAGTAATTGATTGTAAGTAAATCAATTTTATTTGCACAAAAAGCCGTCTCTTTCTATTGTGTGTGCTCTTCGCATAATATTGTAAGAGATCAGATATGATTGAAGGGATTAAGTAGACACCTGCTGTCGTCGTCATCTTAGTAGATAATGAGCGGAAACATATATTATATCACCCCCGTTTGCTTTTCAGTAACATTCTTGAACATCCTGAAGACAATCAAGAAGTTCTCAGGACACGACGACAATGTGGACTGGTACAAGAGGACATTGAAAAATACGAATAAAGATTGTAAGTATCTTCAAAATTTATTCGTCCGTTCCCCTATTCCCGGGTAGAAAATCTTTGTTCTAAATTATAGTATTGACCCTAAATTGAGCTTAGAATGTAGTAATTTTTCGTCGCCGACGTCAGCTAGCTACGTTGGAAGTATGTCGACTCCGATTGGACTGGCTTCGAAACAGTGGACCTGCCTGCTGAACGGTGGGTTCGTGGGCTTAAATCTCACGAGTAAATACGAATATTTGTATATAGTCTGTCTATAAAGTCTTGATAAAAAATGAGGGCGCTGTCTTCACACAAGAACGTCAAAATCAAGCATAGCCTGCAACACCACCATACTAAAATGATTAGTTCCTCAAACGTTCATGTCACGACTTTATCGACAGACTATAAGTTATGAATTTATGTGTCTTGAAGCTAAATAGTTTTCTTCCCGGTTTTTTTTAATTTAATTTACTAGGACTAGAACTTATTTCCTCTATTTTTTATATTTTAATGTTATATATTTTTACAGCAATTACAGAGGCCGATGCCGAGCTAAGGGAAATCACAAAGGGAGGTAAGTAACATAACCTTACCTGCTTTTTAAATATTGCAGTTCAATAAAAATAGCGACTTTGTTTTCTTCCAAAATACTCGAGTTATGAATACTCTTGTATTTTACGAATATTCGTACCTACCCAAGAAATCAGTTTATTTATTAATTCTATATTATTAACATTATCAAATCTAGTCATCATAAAAGAAGACGTGTTAATTAGATTCGGATATATTAATTTGGGATTAGGAAATCTATATGACAATTCTAATTTACTATTTATCATTATTACTTTTCAGGTCTCCTATCAACTATAAAGAGGATCAAGAAGTACACCAAGATCGATGATATTTCAGTTCTTGTATCGTCATTTATGCGCTTCACAAACGCCGAGACACTCCGCGAAGTTAACACCAAGTTGACTCAAATCACCAAGAAGGAATGTAAGTCTAACCCTTGAGCATCATATTTCGGAAAATTAAGACAAGAATGTATTAAAAACAATACACCTTTCAATTAAGTTGCATATGTTTCTCTTTACATCATGATACTAACTGACCCTATGAAAATATATAAATGTTTATTGTTTACAGATCTATTCGAATCTCTTGACGTCATCTACGAAATCGTCCAATGTGGTAAGACATTCGTTCTTAATTTATCTACGACTTGAGAATTCGCTCACAACACTCCAAAGTTTCCAAACACACACACCAACACACATACACGCAAACAGACATACACACGCAAACAAACATTTCGTAATACTTGAGACAATTTAACTATTTTGTAAAGAAAAAATAAACTTTATTTCTGAACAAGAAACAGGCTAAATCAATTTCGGTTTCTAATAAAATCGTTTTTTTTAGACCTCAACGACTTCTTCGAAACGATCGTCTCATTCTCTGACGAATATGGTAAGTGAAATTTTTATATAAATTGCCTTTATTGGTAAGTTATAGCCCGTAGGATCCCACTGCAGGGCAAAGGCCTCCAAGACATAAAAACACAACGCAAAATGTATGCATAATTTTCGTGGACGGCTTAGTAATTTTCGTGGCACCAAAAATTTGAAAATTGAATTCTACTGAAAGTAACAGTCATATCTAAGTGCGCAATAGATTAATTGACTTGTATTGTCAGCTACTTTCATATTTTGACCTTATTTATCTAAAAATCTTAAAAATAAAATGCGCCACGAAAATTACACGGAGAATGCCGGAACGAAGAACTACTCTTGGTATGGCCCACTCGCTTTCACCATCAGTAAATAATCTTATTTATCGATTTAAAAATATTCCTATCTGAGATTTATCTATAAAATATATAGTTAATTGTATGTCTGTGCAATTATTTATTTTTTATATTTAAAAATACAGGGTGTTTCATAAGTAACAATAAATATTTAAAACTCTTAAGGGGGCTGTTTAGACCGTCAAACTGAAGAACTTTCTCTATGGGACCAACATCGAAATCGCGAAAAAAAATTGATATACCATAGGTACATATTTTAGCTCTAGTCGATTTGTAGAGTATGGAACATCATTTTTTTTTCGCGATTTCGTCATTGGTCCCATAGTGAAAGTTGTTCAGTTTGATGGTCTACACCACCCCCTTAAAGGTTTATTTGTATTTTTGTAACACCTTGTACTGACGGTTTTTAAGAGGATGATCAGACCACCAAACATAACAACATTCTTCATAGGACCAAGAGCAAAATCACAAAAAAAATGTGCGGTTTCAAAACTACAATCCTACTCGACGAATAAGTAGATTTTTTAATGCTATTTCGATGATGGTCCCATAAAGAAAGTTTATCAGTTTCATGGTCTAATCATCCTAATAAAAAACCGTCATCATATTAAGTTTGACCTATTACTTTTATGCTCATGTTTCTTAACTTTTTCAGTCATGGAAGAAACCATTAAGACTATCGAGACCTATTGTAGAACAAATGGTAAGTAGGCAAGAGAATGTATTAAAACCGATTAAAAACTGTATTTTTTTCTAATATTATAGAGATATTTAATCTAACATATATTTTATTAAATAAAGTAAATTTCATTTGTGACAGAAATTAATTGAATTGAAATTAAACTTCCTATATTTAGTAAGAAACAAAGTTTTGTTCTTTATTTAAATTAAGCTAATGTTACGTAATTTTTAACAGATTTCATCACAAGTCTGAAAACACTGAAGGAAGCTACTGGTCAAGATGGTAAGATTTTTTATTATGTTGATAAAACAATATTGTCAAATTCCTTACAATTTATCTACAAAAATGCGACACTGATCTCTTGATGGCTCTTAAAAATATTTAATTTCATATTTTGGAAAGTTTTCTTCATTATCATTATAAAAATTAATACCATTTTCATCATTCAATGTTCTCAGATTGCCTCAAGGCTCTCAAATGGATCAAGAACAAGAAACCTGACGCGTTCACAACAACAACGACCACTACAACAACAACAAAGAAACCAATCACTGAAACCCAACAGAGATTTATGGACTTGTCTAAAACCACCACCGTTGAAGATATGGAGACTGTTATAGCGACTACCTTAGGGACTAAGGGTATGCGAAATTTATTAAGTACCTATTTTACTGATTTTGATATAATTGTCAAGTGTTTAGATTATCATGATTGTTATCTATAATTACAACCTGACACGTTTGAAATTAAAACTAACAACAATTTATTATTGACAAATTTTTCCGCGCCATCTTATAAGCATTATCTTTTGTCAGATTTCAAAACCGCAATCGAAGAAATAAGCCAACTGTCAGGACAGATGGATGCCATCACATACCTGGAGTTCCTCAACAAAATATGCAAGACAACGACAATTCAGGAAACCAGCGAAGTGTTTAAGAGTCTCACTAAAGAGAAAGGTAAGCTTGAAAACTGTAGACTTAGGCCCCTTATTCATAAACAGATCTCTGAAGCTTGCCGGTATATCATTCTTAGGTACCAACCTAAGCCCGATATTAAGTAATAAAACATACAACCAATATTATTCAGTACATCTAGGTACACATCCAGATTATTCTGAGTTAAGGAATACCATCTCTTTCTATTGCGTGCCTACTTGACAGGTGTTGTAGATCAGATGTTAACGATGCTTGAAGGAATTTAGTAGTCACCTGGCGTCGTAGTAGACGATGATCGGAAACATAAGTTTAATAATCAATCGGACCCCTGTTTTATTTTCAGTAACATTCCTGAACATCCTGAAGACAATCAAGAAGTTCTCAGGACACGACGACAATGTGGACTGGTACAAGAGGACATTGAAAAATACGAATAAAGATTGTAAGTATACTTGCAATTTGTTCGACCGTAGATAACGAAAACTAACAGTAGGTATGTAGTTCCTCAAAATTTAATAATTTAAATATTTTATCTTTTTATAGCAATAACAGAAGCCGATGCCGAGTTAAGGGAAATCACAAAGGGAGGTAAGTAACATAATCTTGCCTACATATTTTTAAATATTGCAGTTCAAAATTAGCGGCGGATTTTTTTCTCTTCCAGCCTCTGGCTTGAAGGTCAGAATTCCGTAAAATGTTTGAGTGATGAACATGCATGTATTTTACGAATGTTCTAAAAAATTATATATTATTAACATTATCAAATCTAGTCATCTTAAAACAAGTGTATACGAGATTCGGATACTTTAATTGGGATTTGAAAATCTCACAATTTTAATTTATTATTTCGACGGTCCCTACGTACATATTCCTAAGTGGTAGATACGTGATTTGCCTTTTATTGTTCCATGTCCTTCAGGTCACTCTATACTATCGATTAGTCAAAAAAAAAGTAAACATTTTATGCAAATTGAACCTTAAATCCACACACACATTTCCCGTAACTACAAAATTAAGAAAAATTTCCGAAGTAAACTAACATCAGTGGTAGTTCAGTGATTCTACATTGGAACGTAATCCACGCCTGCCGCGTAACTGCTACGCACTATGTTAGTTACGTTGTTTTACGTGGACAACTTTACATGCCTAAGCCAGGCCATGCCATGCAAGTGGTAGATAAGTTTTCTTACGTCGGAAAATAAAAGTACTTTTTATCAATAACTACCATTTAAGGCTTTTTATGTCGGAAATATTTTGTAAATATGATAAGAAAGTTGTATTTATGTTATTAAACTTCTGTAACTTCGTCTGGTTTTGGAAAAAAATATTGATTAGCCAGGCAAATTAACATCTTACAACCATCATGTCAATTCCAAATTGACATTTATTAGGTGAAAGTTGTTTATGACCAGGAAGCTGGCATACGTTTATGACTGTGCGCGTTTGTCATTATTTATAATAATTATAATGCTTTATGCAGAAAATAGTTTTAAAAAATTATCCGATGTAAAGAGGTCTATCAAAACCTCTTTATTTATTTATTTATTTCATTATTGTACAAATTAAAACCATTTGCCATGAGTTAACTAACGTGGCAATGTTTTTTGAGGCAATATGAACTAGAAAATTGGTTACGCCGATCACATGAGCGCTGATGTTTGTCGTGAAAGAGAGTAACAGAAGCTATAAGTAATATATGGGATGTTCAGATGGGAAGATGAATACCCCTCCATAATAGCCCTCTCCATTGCCCTTTGTGTGACTTTCAGGCTTTTTATGAGGCCAGGAGTGAGCTACTACGTCTCAATTTCGTATGTCAAGTACTTAATATTCTATCCTATTCTGTGTCGTCACTGGCAACACACACTGGTCAATGACTTTCGTTTTGAGACACTGCAGTGTTTGGCCGAGAAGATACTACGCAGTCCATACGTCCTGAACGATGTCCAGCCCAGTTAGATTCGTCTATTGACCTCTATCTCGAAGTGGGACCATCCTAACTGGATAGTTTGTCCCTGGTTAACATAATCGTAGTAACTTCGAACTCAGAGTCTACGATCTTTACAGGAGTGGGTAGAACATGGACATTTGACATGATCTTCGTCTTGTCCATGGTAATTTTCAAACCAACTCGTTCGAAGGCTCTGCTAAGGTCATCAAGCATTCTACTGAGGTCCTCCATGCTCACCGTCATAATGACTATAATTATCTCACCCTGAGAGACTCAGCCCTTTCCAATCCAAAACCTTGAAAACATCTTCCAGTGCCACGGTGAACAGTTTCAGAGAAATAACGTCTCCATGCCTCACACCTTGCTGCGGTAGGTAGGATAGGTATCTATTCTGGTCATGTAATCGGACTGACATAGTGGCAGTAGCATTTGAGCACTTCCAAGTACCTACCAGTAGTCAACTTTTCATCGCTGGAGAGACTGCAGAACAGCACATGTCCCATTCAAATCAAAAGCTTTTTCGTAGTCCACGAACGCCAAGCAACGAGGCAGAGCGTATGTATTGTATGTGGTACGCGGTGCTAAAGTTTGTTCGGAACCCAGGTTACTCGGGAGGTTGGAATTCGTCCAAATGAGCGCGACACGGTTCGTATCAACTCTCGAAAACAGCTTATAGACATGGCTAAGAAGTGAGATGGGCTTATAGTTCTTCAGTAGGGCATTATCGTCCTTTTTAAAGAAGAGAACCATCAAATTTCTGTTCCATGTCTGCGGCGATTTCCCCTCAAGTATGACGAAGTCAAACAGCTTCTGAAGGGCTTAAAGACCGGTGTCAATAGTGAGCACCCACCACACCAATTATTTGTTTTGAATTAGATTGGTACTCATATCGTATGGTCAACAAGTCGCCTTATAATATTGTCAGTTTATCAAAATAGTAAAGTCTACTACTAGAGCACCGCCATAGCATTTATCGCTCTATTCCATCAAATGAATTTCTGTAAAAATGGCTTTACGAGATATGGCCGCCTTTGATACCCTTCTCGTCTATGTTGTAAATTGTATTTGTCTGTTTCTGACGAGTAAATATAGAACAATAATTATTTTATGTTATCAATATTGCTAAGTCTCAAATTAGTTACTTTGCTATTAACAATATACTAAAACAATATAACAAAACAAACAATATACTACACATACTAAAGTATAATGTAATTTTTTAAACCTTCGTACGTCCACGTTTCACTAGACTAGAAGTACCGAAACTCTGTCCAGTTTGACAGGTACACACGAGGTATGTGGGGACGGGGTTAAAATTTATTAATAATACTAAAAAAGTTTACTTTTTGTTGTAACAATACACTTCGTCCTTACCTACAAACCCCGTATCTCCATAATGTTTCCCATGTACAATGATCTATGTGACAGTTAAGATTTTGATCGATCTTGAGACTACCGCGTAATAATCAATATGTACCACATACGTTATTTGTAATTGGGGAGTTTCCGATGTAGAACTAAGTAAGTGACTAATAACACACTTCCAATTAACTTTTTGAGTTTTTTCTTTATTTTACATATAGTTTACCGTATATTAAACCTATATTCCAAATTTCGTCACTGTGTTACAAATAGGACGTGAAATACACATGTTTGAAACTTAAAAGTGCTCTCCTGTAAAATTTGACTTTTGCACTTACGGGAATGTACGTAGGGACCGTCGATTTATCATTATAATTTTTCAGGTCTCCTATCAACTATAAAGAGGATCAAGAAGTACACCAAGATCGATGATATTTCAGTTCTTGTATCGTCATTCATGCGCTTCACAAACGCCGAGACACTCCGCGAAGTTAACACCAAGTTGACTGAACTCACCAAGAAGGAATGTAAGTATTACCCTTGTGCATTATATTTCGGAAAGTTAAGACAAAATGATTTCAACACAATGAACTATTAAATTAAGTAGCATTTTTTTATTTTAACATCGTAATACTAAATGACCCTATAAAAATATGTAATTGTTTATTGTTCACAGATCTCTTCGAATCCCTTGACGTCATCTACGAAATCGTCCAATGTGGTAAGACATTCGTTCTTGATTTACCTACAACTTGAGAATTACCTCACAGCACTCACACACACACATATACGCAAACATGCACACGCGAACAAACATTTCGTAACACTTAAACAGTCTTACCTTAACATAACTACTGTGAAATCAGTTCTGTAGTATATTTTTATGTAAACTTTAGAATAGATAATTTTACTATTTTTTTTTTGTGTTTATTTACAAAAAACAAATGAACTTTATTTCTGAACAAAAACAGGCTAAATCAATTTTCGTTTCTGATAAAATCGTTCTTATTTTTTAGACCTCAACGACTTCTTCGAAACAATCGTCTCATTCTCTGACGAATACGGTAAGTACAAAAAGTGTTTTTTTTTATAAATTACCTCTATTGAATTAGGTATAGCCCACTCACGATCACCATCAGAGATATGTATATTCATATCTGAGATTTATCTATCAAATTCATAGTTAATTGTATATCTGTACATTTTTTTAAAATATCTACATACACAGGGTCCTTCTTTGTATACTGACTGACTGCTTTTCAAGGGGATGATCAGACCATCAAACTGAACAACTTTCACTATAAGACCAATGACAAAATCTGCTGTTCCAAAACTGGTCCCATAGAGAAAGTTTTTCAGCTTGATGGTCTAATCATCCTATTAAAAACCGTCGGCACATTTTTTTTTCACGTTTTTTTTAACTTTTTCAGTCATGGAGGAAACCATTAAAACTATCGAGACCTATTGTAGAACAAATGGTAAGCAGACAAGAGAAGTTATTAATACAGATAAAAACATTTTTTTAAGAAATTAAGATAGTTAATCTAAAATACATTTGATTAAATAAAGTAAATTTTATTTGTGACAGAACTTAATTGAATTGAAATTAAACTTCCTTTATTTAGTAAGAAACTAAGTTTTGTTAATGCTAATGCTAATGTTACGTAATTTTTAACAGATTTCATCACAAGTCTGAAAACACTGAAGGAAGCTACTGGTCAAGATGGTAAGATTTTTTATTATGTTGATAAAACAATTTTGTCAATTTCCATACAATTTATCTACAAAAATGCGACACTGATCTCTTGATGGCTCTTGAAAATATTTAATTTAATATTTTGGAAAGTTTTCTTCATTATCATTATAAAAATTAATACCATTCTCATCATTCAATGTTCTCAGATTGCCTCAAGGCTCTCGAATGGATCAAGAACAAGAAACCTGACGCGTTTACCACAACAACGACCACTACAACAACAACAAAGAAACCAATCACTGAAACTCAACAGAGATTTATGGACTTGTCTAAAACCACCACCGTTGAAGATATGGAGACTGTTATAGCGACTACCTTAGGGACTAAGGGTATGCGAAATTTATTAAGTACCTATTTTACTGATTTTGATTTCATTATCAATGTTTAGATTATTATGATTGTTATTTATAATTACAACCTTGACACGTTTGAAATGAAAAATACAAACAATTTATTTTTGACAAGTTTGTCGGCGCCATCTTATAAGCATTATCTTTTGTCAGATTTCAAAACCGCAATCGAAGAAATTAGCCAGCTGTCAGGACAGACGGATGCCATCACATACCTGGAGTTCCTCAACAAAATAAGCAAGACAACGACAATTCAGGAAACCAGCGAAGTGTTTAAGAGTCTCACTAAAGAGAAAGGTAAGCTTGAAAACTGTAGACTTAAGCCCCTTATTCATAAACAGATCTCTGAAACTTGCCGGTATATTATCACTCTTAGGTACCAACCTAAGCCCGATATTAAGTAATTAAACATACAACCAATATTATTCAGTACATTTAGGTACAAATCCAGATTATTCTGAGTTAAGGAATAACGTATCTTTCTATTGCGTGCGTACTTGACAGGTGTTGTAGATCAGATGTTAACGATGCTTGAAGGAATTTAGTAGTCACCTGGCGTCGTAGTAGACGATGATCGGAAACATAAGTTTAATAATAAATCGGACCCCTGTTTTATTTTCAGTAACATTCTTGAACATCCTGAAGACAATCAAGAAGTTCTCAGGACACGACGACAATGTGGACTGGTACAAGAGGACATTGAAAAATACGAATAAAGATTGTACGTATCTTTGCAATTTGTTCGTCCGTAGGTACTCCAATAACATACCTAAAAAAGAAAATGTTTAGTTAGAAGCCGCTTCCATAATTTCATAGCTAAAAATGATGTTCAGGTAAATATGCATCCGAATATACGATCTCTAGTCGTAAAGCTAAATAGTTTTATAGTTGGTAAACACGAATTAAATTCTGAACTTACTAAGAAGTTGTTTATTTTAGCTAAATACGAAATAAATGATAATACTAGATCTAACGAAAACTGACAGCATGTACTTCCTCTAAATTTTATAATTTAAATAATTTATCTTTTTACAGCAATAACGGAAGCCGATGCAGAGCTAAGGGAAATCACAAAAGGAGGTAAGTAACATAATCTTACCTACATTTTAAATATTGCAGTTCAAAATTAGCGCCGGATATTTTTTCTTCCAGCCTCTGGTTTGCAGGTCAGAATTCCGTAAAATATTTGAGTGATGAACATTCATGTATTTTACGAATGTTCCTACCTATACCTATGCAAGAAATCAATTTATTAATCAATTCTATATTATTAACATGATCAAATCTAGTCATCTTAGAACAAGTGTAATACGAGATTCGGATACTTTAATTGGGATCAGAAAATCTGTATGACAATTGTAATTTATTATTTATCATTATTATTTTTCAGGTCTCCTATCAACTATAAAGAGGATCAAGAAGTACACCAAGATCGATGATATTTCAGTTCTTGTATCGTCATTCATGCGCTTCACAAACGCCGAGACACTCCGCGAAGTTAACACCAAGTTGACTGAACTCACCAAGAAGGAATGTAAGTCTTACCCTTGAGCATTATATTTCGGAAAGTTAAGACAAAATGATTTAAACACAATGAACTATTCAATTAAGTAGCATTTCTTTATTTTACCATCATAATACTGACTGACCCTATGAAAATATTTAATTGTTTATTGTTCACAGATCTCTTCGAATCCCTTGACGTCATCTACGAAATCGTCCAATGTGGTAAGACATTTTCGTTCTTGATTTAACTACAACTTGAGAATTACCTCACAGCACTCTTACACATACACACATATACGCAAACATACACACGCGAACAAACATTTTCGTAATACTTAACACTCAAACAGTCTTACCTTAACATAACTACTGTGATATCAGTTCTGTAGTAAATTTTTTATGTAAACTTTAGAATAGATAATTTTACTATTTTGGTGTTTATTTACAAAAAACAAATGAACTTTATTTCTGAACAAAAACAGGCTAAATCAATTTTCGTTTCTGATAAAATCGTTCTTATTTTTTAGACCTCAACGACTTCTTCGAAACAATCGTCTCATTCTCTGACGAATACGGTAAGTACAAAAAGAGTTTTTTTTTTTTTAAATTACCTCTATTGAGTTAGGTATGTATGGCCCACTCTCGATCACCATCAGAGATATGTATATTCATATCTGAGATTTATCTATAAAATACATTAATTTTATAGATAATATTAATCCTGCAATCAAACTAGAACTAAAGTTAAATATCTCAATAAGTTTTGCTTTACCCGTACTAATGCATTATAGTCTTCAAATATTTATAACTAGAAATTGCGCAATCAACTATAAAAAAGTAATAGGAATTAAATTATCTATATATAACAGTTTTTCTTTGTGTTTATTTATTTTACTATTTTATTATGCTTTCCAAACCAGGATAACTAGAAACTACACTACTTATACTACAAACGAACTAGGAATTAAGATAACTATGTACCTATGTGGCGGTTTTTACGTGTTTTTAATTGTCTCGCTAATCTATTATACTTACCAAACCATTATGATTGTTAAACTTTTTGGCCACATCTCACAAATACAATTCCACACTTTCAATACACAATATAAACCAATTATCAATTATTTCCTCAAAAACTCAGAAAATTATCCCGCACACTCACGTCCCTGGTCTTTCACTGCAACAAATAAACTGAACTTAATTCAATTTCATGTTAAAGTTGACATCTTCGGCTTAGAAACCCTCGCGTCCATAATTATAGCTCATAATCCTAAGCTAAACTCATTCTACATAAACGCAAAAATCCTCCACGCACTAACTAAACCTAACATGCTAACTGCAACGAACAAACTGAACATTACTAATAAAAATATCCAAACTAATCGCATACAAAAACAACCTTATATTTACATCAGATTATATATACTGGGCGCACGTACTCATTCTGTAAATCACCCGCGCACACATCCATCCACTATCTTTGTCCAGGTGATCTACTCGTATAAGACAGTGGCAGAGAGTGCGAGACATGCTTATGTACTACATACCTATAACTATAACTGCTCCACTAAACTGCGCATTTATGATAACCACAACAAAATTCGCGGACATTAACGAGTTTATGAATAGTGTGGAACAGATTTCGATTTCTGATCCACATACGAGTGAAATTGAGCAATGTAAATCTCTTATAAAAAACCCAGAATCACACTTAAAAATACTGCAACAAAATATTCGCAGCATAGGTCGAAACTTTGATAGTTTATGTACACTACTGACACGCCTGGATATGGGGTGTGATATAATAGTTCTTTCAGAGTGTTGGTTGTCAATTACTGGAAATCTACCTGCGTTGGACGGCTATTTGAGTTTTAAGACTACTGACACATATAACCAGAACGATGGCGTGGTGGTGTACATAAAAGAGTGCCTAAACTTTACATTGGAGGAACCGACTGTTTGTGACGCAAACTGTCTAACGGTTACGGTAAACAGGGACACAATTATTATTGCAATATACAGACCACACTGTTTTAAAGATACTAGCAGCTTTTTACAATCACTTCAAAATCTTCTTATAAGTTTAACTTATTTCAAAAATATTGTAATTGTGGGAGATATAAATATTAATATATTGGAATCAAACACTGCAACAATTAACTATATGGAAATGCTTTCTTTTTGCGGACTTCTCCCAGCACACAATTTCACGACTAGAGGAAATAGCTGCCTAGACCACGTTATATTAAAAACTAAATTACCTTCGACCACAATAGTTTTACAATCTGCAGTAACTGATCACCAGGCTATACTTGTTTGTTTGGATATGAACAGGGAACGATATAAATCAAAAATACATAAAATGGTCCAAAAAGTAAATTTAGACGGTATTCTAAAATGTTTGGAAACGGTAGATTTCAGTACAATCTCCACGAAAACTAACCTAAATGAGTCCTTTGATATATTAATAGAAACTATATCTAATGCAATAAAAATTAACACAACCTCAGTTAAAATACCATGTAGAAGAGCCATTAAAAAACCATGGATGACTGCTGGTTTACTAAAATGTATGAAAAATAGAGATAACCTGCACAAAAAATTGAAAAAGGACCCGAACAATGACATTTTGAAAATTACTTATAAACGTTACAGAAATTATTGCACTAAAATCATAAAAAATGTTAAACGATGCTACGAGAAAGAGCAAATTAACTCTGCTAAAAATAGTTGTAAGAAACTGTGGCATGTAATTAAAAACGTTACCAACACTCACAAAAACAAGGTATCAGCACAGGAACTACTACTATCACATAGCACTAAAGACACATCCATAAACTATGTTAATAACTTTTTCGCAGCTGTAGGCAAGCAGCTCTCTGATGGGCTTCCCTCTAACGTTCCCCTTTTCAACAAAGATAAAATACCCAACCTTATTACTAGCAAATCTTTTGTCCTCTTGAAAACTATAGAGAAGGAAATTGAAAGTTTGATTATGAATCTAAAAGGTGATTGTTCAGCAGGATGTGATGGCATTTCATCAAAGGTACTAAAAACTATTAAACATTTGATAATCCCCACTCTCACGAAATTGTTTAACCGCTGTCTGGACACAGGTGTCTTCCCTCTAATACTAAAAAAATCGATCTTAGTACCAATACACAAGGGAGGGGACAGGGACTGTGTCAATAACTATCGACCAATCTCAATTCTCCCTTCTTTATCCAAAGTGTTAGAAAAGCTAGTTAACACGCAACTTATTAATTACCTAGAATCCAACAATCTCCTAGCTAATGCTCAGTACGGTTTTAGATCTGGAAAATCAACCTCTGATGCTGTGCACAAATTTACTGATACAGTGGCTAGAAGTTTGGATTGCAAGAAAAAATGCCTAACTATATTTCTGGACCTAGCGAAGGCATTTGACACGGTCCCGTTCCCCAACCTTATACAAAAGCTACATAACCTGGGAATAAGAGGTACTCAACTAGAATTGCTGACGGACTACCTGACACACAGAACTCAACGTGTAAGGATTGACACCAATATAAGTGATGAAACACCTATTCTATGCGGTATTCCTCAAGGTAGTATTCTCGGACCTACACTGTTCCTCTGTTATTTGAATGAGCTGTGTGGAATAAAACTAGACAATTGTGAAATTATATCTTATGCAGATGACACAACAGTAACTTTTTATGGAAATACATGGGAAGATGTATATTCTAAAGCTCAACTAGGCTTTAATCAAATCTGTCATTGGTTAACTGCTAACTCCCTCTCCTTAAACGCTGGTAAAACAAAATACATAGAATTCTCAATTAGAAATGTCAACCTGCCTGAACAAAACAGATACAATATTATAGCTCATACGTGTTCTTTCCCACCTAAACCTGTATGTACATGCAAACGGATTGAGAAAGTAAGGTCCATACGATACTTAGGCGTAATTATTGACCAAAATCTGACCTTTAAGGACCACATTAGCAACCTGTCTCAAAAAGTGAGGAAACTGACTTACATCTTTAAACAACTTAGAGATGTGGCAGACAGTAGGATAGTAAAAAATGTGTATATATCGCTATGCCAGTCGATAACAACATATTGTATTAGCTCCTGGGGAGGCGCAGCAAAGGCGCATATGCTAGAAGTTGAGCGGGCTCAAAGGCTAATATTAAAGGTGTGCTTGTTTAAACCTAGGATGTATCCAACAACCAGTCTCTATAAAGATAGTGGAGTACTCACGGTTAGACAATTGTACATACTACACATAATACTAAAACAACACTCAATGACACCAGTAACAGATGAATACAAATTGAGAGACTGCCGCAGAAAACATACAGTATGCACGTCAGAGCTCTTTAAAACATCTTTTGTAGAAAATTTCAGTTGTTATCAAAGTAGCAGGATGTATAACAGGGTAAACGAGATTTTAAACGTTTTCACTAAAACAAGGATGGAATGCAAGAGTACAGTATCAGATTGGTTAAAACCCCATACCTATGAAGAGACAGAACAGCTATTATTATATTATACATAAACCACACGTAATATACCTACAGTTTATTATTATATTATACTTAAGATACACGTAATACACAGTTCAAACACTTTTAACTAGTCGCTCACACAGTAGAATGTAATACACTCACGCACATATACACACACACAAACACATAAGAAAAACACGCAGACAAGCAATCATATGGGTGCCTATTATTTTATACACATTTAGATAAAACGATGAACCTTATTTTTGTTTTTGTATAAACTTTTTATAATTATATGTGATAAGATTGTAATCTATTTTATTTTATTTATTTCAACTTGGCTTTTAAATGTTAAACTGTGAATCTAAAGATTAACAAAAATGTAACACTTCTGAGAGGTGGGGCCTGGTGACTTGAAAGAAAAGTCTTCACAGACTTAGCTCAAGCACCAGTCTTCCACAATCTAGTATTGTAGAAACATTATCGTAGCTATAATATCTAATGTACCTAACTAGTTTTGTGGTTGAGAATAAATAAATTTTATTATTTTATTATTATTATTATTATTATATCAGTATATATGAACATTTTTACATCTACATACACAGGGTCCTTCTTTATATACTGACTGTTTTTCAAGGGGATGATCAGACCACCAAACTGAACAACTTTTTCTATGGGACCAAGGACAAAATCTGCTTTTCCAAAACTGCAATCCTACTCGACCAAAATGCAGTTTTATTTTGCTTTTTCAATGATGGTCCCATAGAGACAGTTTTTCAGCTTGATAGTCTAATCATCGTATTAAAAACCGTCGGCATATTTAGTTGGACCCTGGATGTATTACCTACTTATGCTCACGTTTTTTTTTTCACTTTTTCAGTCATGGAGGAAACCATTAAAACTATCGAGACCTATTGTAGAACAAATGGTAAGCAGACAAGAGAAGTTATTAAAACAGATAAAAACAGTGTATTTTTTTAAGAAATTAAGTTAGTTAAGCTAAAACATATTTTATTAAATAAAGTAAATTTCATTTGTGACAGAAATTAATTGAATTGAAATTAAACTTCCTATATTTAGTAAGAAACAAAGTTTAGTTCTTTATTACAAATTAAGCTAATGTTAGAATATTTTAACAGATTTCATCACAAGTCTGCAAACACTGAAGGAAGCTACTGGTCAAGATGGTAAGATTTTTTATTATGTTGATAAAACAATATTGTCAAATTCCATACAATTTATCTACAAAAATGCGATACTGATCTCTTGATGGCTCTTAAAAATATTTAATTTCATATTTTGGAAAGTTTTCTTAATTATCATTATAAAAATTAATAGGTACCATTTTCATCATTCAATGTTCTCAGATTGCCTCAAGGCTCTCGAATGGATCAAGAACAAGAAACCTGACGCGTTTACCACAACAACGACCACTACAACAACGACCACCACAACAACAACAAAGAAACCAATCACTGAAACCCAACAGAGATTTATGGACTTGTCTAAAACCACCACCGTTGAAGATATGGAGACTGTTATAGCGACTACCTTAGGGACTAAGGGTATGCGAAATTAATTAAGTACCTACCTATTTTACTGATTTTGAAATAATAAATTATCAATAAAAAATAACAATAATTTATTAATGTCAAGTTTGTCCACGCCATCTTATAAGCATTATCTTTTGCCAGATTTCAAAACCGCAATCGAAGAAATAAGCCAGCTGTCAGGACAGACGGATGCCATCACATACCTGGAGTTTCTCAACAAAATATGCAAGACAACAACAATTCAGGAAACCAGCGAAGTGTTTAAGAGTCTCACTAAAGAGAAAGGTAAGCTTGAAAACTGTAGAATTAGGCCCCTTATTCATAAACAGATCTCTGAAACTTGCCGGTATATCACTCTTAGGTACCAACCTAAGCCCGATATTAAGTAATTAAACATACAAACAATATTATTCAGTACATTTAGGTACAAATCCAGATTATTCTGAGTCTTTCTATTGCGTGCGTACTTGACAGGTGTTGTAGATCAGATGTTAACGATGCTTGAAGGAATTTAGTAGTCACCTGGCGTCGTAGTAGACGATGATCGGAAACATAAGTTTAATAATAAATCGGACCCCTGTTTTATTTTCAGTAACATTCTTGAACATCCTGAAGACAATCAAGAAGTTCTCAGGACACGACGACAATGTGGACTGGTACAAGAGGACATTGAAAAATACGAATAAAGATTGTAAGTATCTTTGCAATTTGTTCATCGTAGGTACTCCAATAACATACCTAAAAAAGAAAATGTTTAGAAGCCGCTTCCATAATTTCATAGCTAAAAATGATGTTTAGGTAAATATGCATCCGAATATACGATCTCTAGTCGTAAAGCTAAATAGGTTTATACTTGGTAAAAACGAATTAAATTCTGAATTTACTAAGAAGTTGTTTATTTTAGCTAAATTCGAAAAAAAAAAATTAGATCTAACGAAAACTAACAGTACCTATGTACTTCCTCTAAATTTTATACTTTAAATATTTTATCTTTTTATAGCAATAACAGAAGCCGATGCCGAGTTAAGGGAAATCACAAAGGGAGGTAAGTAACATAATCTTACCTACATTTAAAATATTGCAGTTCAAAATTAGAGGCGGATTTTTTTTTACTTCCAGCCTCTGTCTTGCAGGTCAGAATTGCCTAAAATGTTTGTGTGATTAACAATTATGTATTTTACGAATGTTCCTACCTATTCCTACGCAAGAAATCAATTTATTAATTAATTCTATGTATATTATAAACATTATCAAATCTAGTCATCATAAAACAAGTGTAAACTAGATTCGGATACTTTAATTGGGATTTGAAAATCTCACAATTTTAATTTATTATTTTTCAGGTCTCCTATCAACTATAAAGAGGATCAAGAAGTACACCAAGATCGATGATATTTCAGTTCTTGTATCGTCATTCATGCGCTTCACAAACGCCGAGACACTCCGCGAAGTTAACACCAAGTTGACTGAACTCACCAAGAAGGAATGTAAGTCTTACCCTTGAGCATTATATTTCGGAAAGTTAAGACAAAATGATTTAAACACAATGAACTATTCAATTAAGTAGCATTTCTTTTTTTTAACATCATAATACTGAATGACCATATGAAAATATTTAATTGTTTATTGTTCATAGATCTCTTCGAATCCCTTGACGTCATCTACGAAATCGTCCAATGTGGTAAGACATTCGTTCTTGATTTACCTACAACTTGAGAATTACCTCACAGCACTCACACACACATATACGCAAACATACACACGCGAACAAACATTTCGTAATACTTAACACTTAACATAACTACTGTGAAATCAGTTCTGTAGTATATTTTTACGTAAACTTTAGAATAGATAATTTTACTATTTTGGTGTTTATTTACAAAAAACAAATGAACTTTATTTCTGAACAAAAACAGGCTAAATCAATTTTCGTTTCTGATAAAATCATTCTTATTTTTTAGACCTCAACGACTTCTTCGAAACAATCGTCTCATTCTCTGACGAATACGGTAAGTACAAAAAGTGTTTTTTTTTTTAAATTACCTCTATTGAGTTAGGTATGGCCCACTTGCGATCACCATCAGAGATTTATGTATATTCATATCTGAGATTTATCTATAAAATACATTAATTTTATATCAGTATATATGAACATTTTTACATCTACATACACAGGGTCCTTCTTTATATACTGACTGTTTTTCAAGGGGATGATCAGACCACCAAACTGAACAACTTTTTCTATGGGACCAAGGACAAAATCTGCTTTTCCAAAACTGCAATCCTACTCGACCAAAATGCAGTTTTATTTTGCTTTTTCAATGATGGTCCCATAGAGACAGTTTTTCAGCTTGATAGTCTAATCATCGTATTAAAAACCGTCGGCATATTTAGTTGGACCCTGGATATATTACTTATGCTCACGTTTTTTTTCACTTTTTCAGTCATGGAGGAAACCATTAAAATTATCGAGACCTATTGTAGAACAAATGGTAAGCAGACAAGAGAAGTTATTAAAACAGATTAATAATTGTATGTCTTATTGAGAAATTGACATATTTCAGCAAAAATATCTTACTTAAAAAAGTAAATTTCATTTGTGACAGAAATTAATTGAATTGAAATTAAACTTATTAGTAAGAAACAAAGTTTTGTTCTTTATTAAAATTAAGCTAATGTTACGTAATTTTAAACAGATTTCATCACAAGTCTGAAAACACTGAAGGAAGCTACTGGTCAAGATGGTAAGATTTGTTTATTATGCTGAAAAAACAATATTGTCAAATTCCATACAATTTATCTACAAAAATGCGATACTGATCTCTTGATGGCTCTTAAAAATATTTAATTTCATATTTTGGAAAGTTTTCTTAATTATCATTATAAAAATTAATAGGTACCATTTTCATCATTCAATGTTCTCAGATTGCCTCAAGGCTCTCGAATGGATCAAGAACAAGAAACCTGACGCGTTTACCACAACAACGACCACTACAACAACGACCACCTCAACAACAACAAAGAAACCAATCACTGAAACTCAACAGAGATTTATGGACTTGTCTAAAACCACCACCGTTGAAGATATGGAGACTGTTATAGCGACTACCTTAGGGACTAAGGGTATGCGAAATTTATTAACTACCTATTTTACTGATTTTGATTTCATTATCAATGTTTAGATTATCATGATTGTTATTTATAATTACAACCTGACACGTTTGAAATGAAATTTACAAACAATTATTTTTGACAAGTTTGTCCGCGCCATCTTATAAGCATTATCTTTTGTCAGATTTCAAAACCGCAATCGAAGAAATTAGCCAGCTGTCAGGACAGACGGATGCCATTACATACCTGGAGTTCCTCAACAAAATAAGCAAGACAACGACAATTCAGGAAACCAGCGAAGTGTTTAAGAGTCTCACTAAAGAGAAAGGTAAGCTTGAAAACTGTAGACTTAAGCCCCTTCTTCAAAAACAGATCTCTGAAACTTGCCGGTATATCACTCTTAGGTACCAACCTAAGCCCGATATTAAGTAATTAAACATACAACCAATATTATTCAGTACATTTAGGTACAAATCCAGATTATTCTGAGTCTTTCTATTGCGTGCGTACTTGACAGGTGTTGTAGATCAGATGTTAACGATGCTTGAAGGAATTTAGTAGTCACCTGGCGTCGTAGTAGACGATGATCGGAAATATAAGTTTAATAATCAATCTGACCCCTGTTTTATTTTCAGTAACATTCTTGAACATCCTGAAGACAATCAAGAAGTTCTCAGGACACGACGACAATGTGGACTGGTACAAGAGGACATTGAAAAATACGAATAAAGATTGTACGTATCTTTGCAATATGTTCGTCCGTAGGTACTCCAATAACATACCTAAAAAAGAAAATGTTTAGTTAGAAGCCGCTTCCATAATTTCATAGCTAAAAATGATGTTTAGGTAAATATGCATCCGAATATACGATCTCTAGTCGTAAAGCTAAATAGTTTTATAGTTGGTAAACACGAATTAAATTCTGAACTTACTAAGAAGTTGTTTATTTTAGCTAAATACGAAATAAATGATAATACTAGATCTAACGAAAACTGACAGCATGTACTTCCTCTAAATTTTATAATTTAAATAATTTATCTTTTTACAGCAATAACGGAAGCCGATGCAGAGCTAAGGGAAATCACAAAAGGAGGTAAGTAACATAATCTTACCTACATTTTAAATATTGCAGTTCAAAATTAGCGCCGGATATTTTTTCTTCCAGCCTCTGGTTTGCAGGTCAGAATTCCGTAAAATATTTGAGTGATGAACATTCATGTATTTTACGAATGTTCCTACCTATACCTATGCAAGAAATCAATTTATTAATCAATTCTATATTATTAACATGATCAAATCTAGTCATCTTAGAACAAGTGTAATACGAGATTCGGATACTTTAATTGGGATCAGAAAATCTGTATGACAATTGTAATTTATTATTTATCATTATTATTTTTCAGGTCTCCTATCAACTATAAAGAGGATCAAGAAGTACACCAAGATCGATGATATTTCAGTTCTTGTATCGTCATTCATGCGCTTCACAAACGCCGAGACACTCCGCGAAGTTAACACCAAGTTGACTGAACTCACCAAGAAGGAATGTAAGTCTTACCCTTGAGCATTATATTTCGGAAAGTTAAGACAAAATGATTTAAACACAATGAACTATTCAATTAAGTAGCATTTCTTTATTTTACCATCATAATACTGACTGACCCTATGAAAATATTTAATTGTTTATTGTTCACAGATCTCTTCGAATCCCTTGACGTCGTCTACGAAATCGTCCAATGTGGTATGACATTCGTTCTTGATTTAACTACAACTTGAGAATTACCTCACAGCACTCTTACACATACACACATATACGCAAACATACACACGCGAACAAACATTTTCGTAATACTTAACACTTAAACAGTCTTACCTTAACATAACTACTGTGATATCAGTTCTGTAGTAAATTTTTTATGTAAACTTTAGAATAGATAATTTTACTATTTTGGTGTTTATTTACAAAAAACAAATGAACTTTATTTCTGAACAAAAACAGGCTAAATCAATTTTCGTTTCTGATAAAATCATTCTTATTTTTTAGACCTCAACGACTTCTTCGAAACAATCGTCTCATTCTCTGACGAATACGGTAAGTACAAAAAGTGTTTTTTTTTAAATTACCTCTATTGAGTTAGGTATGGCCCACTTGCGATCACCATCAGAGATATGTATATTCATATCTGAGATTTATCTATAAAATACATTAATTTTATATCAGTATATATGAACATTTTTACATCTACATACACAGGTTCCTTCATACTGACTGTTTTTCAAGGGGATGATCAGACCACCAAACTGAACAACTTTTTCTATGGGACCAAGGACAAAATCTGCTTTTCCAAAACTGCAATCCTACTCGACCAAAATGCCGTTTTTTTTTTGCTATTTCAATGATGGTCCCATAGAGACAGTTTTTCAGCTTGATGGTCTAATCATCCTATTGGTAAAACGTCAGCATATTTAGTTGGACCCTGGATATATTACTTATTTTTTTAACTTTTTCAGTCATGGAGGAAACCATTAAAACTATCGAGACCTATTGTAGGACAAATGGTAAGTAGACAGTAAAAGGTATTAAAAAGGATTAAAAAATGTATGTCTTTTTGAGAAATTGAGATATTTAATTTAAGATATATTTTATTAAGGGCCTGTTTCACCAATTCTAGGTAAGTTCTTGTTAGCTTATCCGACAGATAATTTGACATATTTTGTATGAAATTATGTCAAAATATCTGTCGGATAAGCTAACAAGAACTTATTCAGAAGTGATGAAACAGGCCCTTAATAAAGTAAATTTCATTTGTGACAGATATTAATTGAATTGTAATTTAACTTTCTATATTTTAGTAAGAAACAAAGTTTTGTTTTTTATTAAAATTTACCTAATGTTACGTAATTTTTAACAGATTTCATCACAAGTCTGAAAACACTGAAGGAAGCTACTGGTCAAGATGGTAAGATTTTTTATTATGCTGATAAAAACAAAGACTTGTGTTTCTATTATCTTATTCTTCTCAAATTCTATTTAATTTATCTGCAAAAATACTACTGTTAAAACAAACATTACAATCATAAATAATAATAAATTTTTATTTCCTTTGGATTTAATTTCATAATTTTTAAATTAATACCATTTTCATTATCAGATTGCCTCAAGGCTCTCGAATGGATCAAGAACAAGAAACCTGACGCGTTTACAACAACAACGACCACTACAACAACAACAAAGAAACCAATCACTGAAACCCAACAGAAACTGATGGACTTGACTGGAACCAGCACCGTTGAAGAAATGGAGACTGTTATGAAGACTACCTTCGAGGCTGAGGGTAAGCCAGTAATACGCAGTCTTGGAATAAAATGTCGTCGATACAAAGTATCTAAAGTTGACATTTACATTGCCAATCAAAGTTTTCCCATTCAATTTCCCATCCATCGAGTCACCAAGTGAAGTGACGTTGAATGGTGTCTTGCACTAAAAAGTATTTAGGCTAAAATATAGCCTTTGCTTCTTTCAAACCTGGACTAAACAATTTTCATCTTCCTGCCCTTTACCCATTATTTGAGGTCGGCGCAATATGTCGTCTTCCATTCATCTCTTTTAGCTGTCATTTTAGCGCTCACTCCTTTTTAACACACCATCTTTCACACAATCCATCTTTTCATCGGTCGTCTCTTCATGCAGCCATCCACATTCATATTTCAAGTATTTCTCTTCGTCTGTTAAATATGAATGTGGATGGCTGAGTGTGATATAATTACGTCTTGTAATATGACACTCATCTCTACGCATCGTTCTAAAACATCAATTATAATTTCAGATATCGAAACTATCTACAAAAGACTGAGGAAGATATCAGGAAAGAAGGACTTCATCTCTTTCTTGGAGTACCTCACAAAGATCACCAAGACCAAGACTATTGTGGAAACCAGTAAAGTGTTCAAGAGCCAATGCTCTGTCAATGACACAGAGAAAAGTGAGTTTTCTTCACAGATATCTACGGGTGTAAACTTAAATGCCAGAGACACATATTATAAGGTTCAGATCAGACCATCAAACTGATACTTTCACTGTGGGACCAACATTAAAATCGCAATGAATCTGCTTTCCGTACGTTTGGGTTTTGGTTTGCGAACTTAAGTACATAAATTCAAACACAATGTAAAATGATAATGAATTGAAACTGAAACTGTCTTACTATTTACGTTTTCTATGGAACAACTGTTTTTTTTGCCATTTCGACTTTGGTCCCGTAGGGAAAGTTAATCAATTTGATAGTCTGAAGTGCCTAAATTATGTAACGCATTAATTTTAGGGAAACCACCATCAAACTAAAACATCTTTTAGTATGGGAGCAAACGTGAAATCGCAAAAAAAACGGATGTTCCAAACTAAACTGACTCAAATGTTAATTTTTTTGTATTATTATTGATGGGTTTGCTCTTGACCTCTATCTAGTCCTCAGGAGTGCGATTTTTGAATCTCATTCAAATAATAATATCAAATTTAATGTCAAAATTACTATGGAGATATGCATATTTCTACTGCTGATTTGACTTTCAAAAATCATACCACAGGAAAGCGTTTTTGAAAGCCAAATCAGAAGTAGAAAGATGCGTATCACCATAGTAATTTTGACATTTTCAACAGCTGAGCTCACCGAATGAGATTCAAAATATCGCATTCCAGGACAAAGATGAGGTCGAAGATGTAGCGAGCTTACCCAGAAGTAAGAAGGAAGAAGGAAGAAATGTATCAGATTTTCAGCTGTTTTTTTTTAAAGAATTAGTGTGCCAGTCCATTGACGCGTAGATAGGCGATGGAGCGGAGAAACTGAGTTTTATTAACCAATAATATTGCATGCTTGCCTGCCGTGCAGGAGACGATGAGTTTTTCGGAATTTATGTACGATTTGTAACACCATTGGCTTTTCGGTGAAGGAAAACCGCATGCTTAAATTTCGAGGCATGTATTGTACCCACTGTCCATTATAAAGTGGCGACGGGCTCACCCCCCGTCACACTGGACAGAGATTCTGTACTACTGGTTAACCGTGGATGTTCTGAGGTTTCAGAAGATCTCTGACTACCCCCTCGGGGAATATAGTCGTGAGCATATGCTTATGCTTATAATATTGCATGAAATCTCGGTGCTGATATTTTATAGCTGATATTTCGGGGTTAATAAAACTCCGTTTCCCCGCTCCGCCGCCTATCTCCGCGTCAATGGACGGGCGTCCTTAGGGTTTGCTTTAATAGTACAAGTTGTTCAGTTTGATGGTCCGAACTACACCCGAAAACTTCGGAACGGTGAAAGAATCACCCAGTATCACAGAACTTTTTTTTCAGCCTCCTTCTTGTCAATTTTGGAGAATATCAAGGAGTTGACAGGACACGGCGACATAGAAGATTTCTTCAACAGAGTTATGAAACGTACTAACAAGGATTGTGAGTACCATTTACTTTAAATACCTGGAGTCTTAGATCAAAATAAAATGAATGGATAGGCCTTACGGGAATATTACAAAATGAGGCAAAACAAATGAAATGTTTACTTCAAATTTGTATGCAAGTGCCCTAGATTTGACAGATAATGGTTCTAGTTTGTATGGACCAAGTGCACCAGTAGTGTGCTTCAAGTTACCGCGCTTTAGGCCTATCCATTAATTTTATTTTGATCTAAGCCTGGAGTGCGATTTTTGAATCTCATTCGGTGAGCTCAGCTGTTGAAAATGTCAAAAAAATCATACTACAGGAGAGCGATTTTTGAGAGTCAAATCAGCAGTAGAAAGATTCATATCTCCATAGTAATTTTGACATTTTCAACTGCTGAGCTCAGCGAATGAGATTCAAAAATCGCACTCCTGAGGTGAACAGACTGCCCAAAACAAGGCTAAAATTCGTCATCACCATTACCAAAAACATTGGCATGAATTAAGAATCCTTTTGAAAGTTTTTAGCCCTATAAGAATGTGAGTTTAAAAATACGTAGGTAACCTATGCATATGCTCATGGCTATATCCCCCGAGGGGGTAGAGATATTCTGAAAATTCAGAACATTCACGTTTAAAAATTAAATAGGTACATTAGCGGGACATTTACTCGGCTTTGGTGCCACATTATTATTTTGTGCCCCTGGCCTTTGAGACCATCGACTGCTGGGGTCGGAAGCTTGGTCGTCGCCTCCAGGAGAGGGGGAACGACACTCGCTCCGGGTACTACTTGATGCAAAGGTCCATCGCCATCCAACGCGAGAAGCGTCACGGGATCCTTTGCATTTGGTATGACCTGGGGACCGGGGAGGGCTGTTTGACTGATTATGCCTGGCAATACACATCAGATTTTCCATCCGATTGTCTGATCCGATATAGTATATAGGTAAGAGATGGACGGAAGCTTCAGACATTATACCTACTATTGTCTGATGCTTCCATCCCCCTCCTTCGTGATGGAAGGGAGAGGGACTTATATACTATTGGATCAGACAATCTGATGGAATATCTGACGTCTATTGCCAGCCTAAACTGTTTTTAATTTTAATAAAGCTTTTCTAACGATTTTCTTGTTATTATAATCCTTAGTATACCTATATTTCCTGTCCGTAAGTGACAATTTGGCCTTTTATAGATGTTTAGGCATGATCTTTTAGTTAGGTCCCTTAAAATACATTATTACTTAAATTTTAATATTTGTGCCTATTCATCATACAAATATTTGCCTCTGGGGCTTGAACCGAAATGGTACTAAACATTTTTTTTTTCAGCTCTGATTGATGCAATCAAGCAACTGAAGGAAGTCACTAACCAAGGTAAGATAAACATTTTATAGACAAAACGCACACAACACAAGCCTAACATTATAAGAAAGACCATCTTGTACTACATACAGAACGGGTACTCCCTGCCCCCTACCAATTTCAACCTCACCCCCGCTTGGTAGGAAACGTGGCGCAAAATGTAGGCAATGGCGTATCCATGATTATATATATACACATATACAAGGTGTTTCATAAGTAAGAATAAATTTTTGAAACTCTTAAGGGGGTTGTTAAGACCGTCAAACTGAACAACTTTCTCTATGGGACCAACATCGAAATCGCGAAAAAAATAATTTCATATCCCATACATATTTTAGCTCTAGTCGATTTGTAGAGTATAGAACATAAATATTTTTTTTCGCGATTTCGATATTGGTCCCATAGTGAAAGTTGTTCAGTTTGATGGTCTACACCACCCCCTTAAAGGTTTATTTGTATTTTTGTAACACCTTGTATATAATATACATATGAGATAGTATGGCGTATATTGATTCAAATCTGAAATTGAAACAACTGAAACAAATCACTTGACACTGGCGAAAATGCAGTGCTAACGCAAAAACAAGAGCACATTTAATTTATAAATTAAAAAAACGAACTGCCAGATAAGCTATCAAGAACTGCCAGATAAGAATTCAGAATTCCTTCTCATTCTTGTTATAAATTGTATTTGTCTATTTTTGGTGTGCAAATAAAGAATATTTATGTTATGTTATGTTAAGTGGTGAAATATGCCGTTAATTTACAACATAATACAACAATCTTACTCTTGCCTAACGCAATAAGTCTAATTTTCTATCACAATGCTAATAAATAAAGTAACAATAAATTCAAACTTTATTTATTAGCATAGCAACTACATCGCAATTTTACAGGCTACAATTATTTGAATACTTAATGATAATGATTCAGTACAGATTTGTGAGATATTACCAACTAAAGCCTAATTAGGCTAAGAATAACCTGGCTTATTAAACGATAGTCCTCTTCCAAGATGTACAAGTTAATATACAAGGTGTTACAAAAATACAAATAAACCTTTAAGGGGGTGGTGTAGACCATTAAACTGAACAACTTTCACTATGGGACCAATATCGAAATCGCGAAAAAAAAAAAAATGATGTTCTATACTCTACAAATCGACTCGAGCTAAAATATGTATGGGATAATAATTTTTTTTTTTTGCGATTTCGATGTTGGTCTCATAGAGAAAGTTGTTCAGATTGACGGTCTAAACAACCCCCTTAAGAGTTTTAAAAATTTATTCTTACTTATGAAACACCTTGCATAGAACAAGGAGATAAAGTTAATAATGTCATGATGTCCTATCCTATACAAAAAAAAATTTAGTTAAAAAATGCCAATATATGGCGTTATGGTATCGTTATGTTTACGTAAAATTGTAAATTGTTACTAAAAATACATGATCTGACTACAAAAAATCTCATGAGCCTCGGAAAATCAAGCAATTTACTTTGCCCGAAGACTGCCCGAGTTACGGCAGTCGCGTTCCATTGTTTGACGTTGGACATCTGTACTGTATTGTATAGTATTATATAATCTGTGATAATGTACAAGGTAATAATACAATAAATTCGTCCCCAGATCCTATAACGTCTCTTCGAACCTACAAGAAGTTCACCAAAACCACTGACGTTGCGGTCTTCGTAACTAAACTACTGCAGGCAACTAGGAGCAAATATATTCAAGAAGCGGCCGCTAAGTTGAAGAAGTTCGTTCACAAGGACAGTAAGTATTCACCAAGCCTACTGGTTGGCTTATCACAGCCTGTATACGTCCCACTGCAGTGCAGACACTACCCTCAGGGAGGGTGTATGTACGTTAGTGTAGTACCACGCGTGCACAATGCGCTGCGGTATTAGACTTCACATATGCATCGGAATTTCTTCTTCAGCGTATGCAGGTTTCCTCACGATGTTTTCCTTCACCGTTTTGAGAGCAGTCGGTATTACTGGCTGGCTATGGAGAGAGTTATCCTCAGTGTTTCTCTGAGAGATCCGTAAGAGAACTAAAGTGGTTGGAATAGCTCAGAAACTTTGCAAGCTGAAGTGGCAATGAGCTGGTCATATCCTGCCAAAGAACTGACAATCGATGGGGTGTTAGATTTCTAGAGTGGAGACCCCGAAGTGACAGGCGCCCTGCGGCCAGATCATGGTCTTCGCTCGCTGTGATCGTAAAAGCTAATAATAATCATGGTAACTAATTTGTATCTGTTTTCAGGTTTATTCGACAACATCGAAGTTATTTACGAAAGCACCAATCAATATGGTAAGTTATTAACTTTAGGAAACCGTCGAACGCAGTCGCACCAATTATAGTAGCAATGCTCCAATGCTGCTATGCGTCAAATATTTCATATATGAAATCATTTATGACATAATGTCATTATACAGGGTGTAAAGAAACTTTTCTATATATTCTGTAGTGACATAATTCATAATAATTTTATTCCATGTATGTTTATGGATGGATAGAGCATCTAACGTCGAACGATCAGCTTAAGTTGATTTTGTATAGCTTAATGTGTCGCTGTGTGTACATGATTGAGTGTGTAGGCTGAACACAGATGAACTCTGTTGTTTCGCTTATGCTTATTTTTATTTATTTTTTGCAGATATCATCGAATTTTTCGAAAGCCTCATCACTTTCAGCGAAGAGAGCAGTAAGTTTCATTCGAACAGTCTTCAACCAAACAAAAAAATTTTCAGCTTCCTTTAAGGCGTAATAGTAGGTGGAAATACTTCGGAGGCATCTTTTATTTTTCATTTTGCGACTAGATTAACCGAACCATTTACCGAAACTAAAGTCATACCTCAGTATTTTTGGATAGTTTATCTAGTGAAATCATAAACTGAATACACGATTGGAATTACTTCACTCGATAAAAAAAACTTGACGGTAACACAATTTAAACGAAACCTCCAATTGTGGCTCTTGAGTAATTGTTTTTATTCTGTAAATGAGTTTCTCGATCACAATCAATGATTTTATTGATGGAAGCTATTATTATATAGGTAAAAATTTGTAATATTTTATAACATGACATTTAATTGGTCATATTTTTAATGATAATGTTGACAATTACTACTAATAAATTTAATTATTCGAAATATTGTATCTGCAAACTGCATGTAAAATTGTGACTTTCGTTTGTAAATTGCACGTATTTACTATATGATTGTTCTATGTTCTGTTCTGTTCTCTTTATTATAAAACCAAATCAAGTATGTAATATAATCCTGTATGTAATCCTGTAACTTGTTAACACAATATTTGTACGCCATGAGGGCAGATTTTTGTTGTCTCTGTGAGAACTTATTACCTACATCCTAAGTACTACCAAAAGTCTTATAAATAAATTATTTCATCATTCATCATTCATTCATTCATTCATTCATAGAAAATCGTCACAAAGATGACGTATTTTCATGCATTTGAAACATTTTTCTCGTTTTAGAAGAACTTAAAATTGTTTCCGATTTTTTGCATTTATAATCACATATTCACCATTAGTTTAACTAGTGAAATAATAAAAAAAATCTAGAAAAAGTACTTTGGTTAGTTCATTTTAATCGAAAATACGGCTCACGCACACACTTTTCGGAGCGCTGGGCAATCGCGTTTCTCATAGAAAATATTCGCCGGGACCTATGGCCCCTTAACTAAGGTCTTTTGGTTGCAAACATTACTTTAATTTACTTCCTTTTACAGCTTTCGAAGATATTATAACAACTATGGAAACATACACCGAAACTACTGGTAAGTACATTCTGTGTTCGCTATTTTTAACTTTTTTTGCCAGCCGTAGTACTATAATGGTCCCACTCAACGAGTGCGGGTGCCATGGTGGTCCAGTGGCGAGTAACCTTGCCTGCCGTGCAGGAGGCGATGGTTCGATCCCCGTCCAGGCCGACTCGTACCAATGAGTTTTTCGGAATTTATGTACGATTTGTAACACCACTGGCTTTTCGGTGAAGGAAAACATCGTGAGGAAACATGCAAGCTTCAATTTCGAGGCATGTATTGTACCCACTGTCCATTATAAGTGGCGACGGGCTCACCCCCCGTCACAGTGGACAGAGTTTCGGTACTAATGGTGAAACGTGGATGTTCTGAGGTTTCAGAATATCTCTGACTACCCCCTCGGGGTATATAGTCGTGAGCATATGCTATGCGTAGTACTATAATAAAGTCAAAGTCAATCTATCTATTCTTTGGTGTTTCTCTCTCGAATACACTCAAGTAATATGAATGAGTAGGACCTATTGTGTTTAAAAATCAATCTTCGGACGTAAATTTAATTATTATTATTTTCAGAATTCACTGAATGTTTGAAGAGGATTGAAGAAGCTACCGCTGAAAAAGGTACTGTTTTTAAATTGTTTTTTTATTTATATTTAAAAGAAATCGAAATAATAGATTTAGAAAAACATAATGCTAGGTAAAAGACTAAAATTAGCCAGAATCGAGAAGAATTGTACGACAAGATAATATTATTATAATATGAATCAAGACGAAAAACGGGAAAAGTATGTCATCATGGTATATAAATACCATCTACCAGAACCTTTGATAAAGTTATATGTCAAGATTGACAGTCGAAGATACGAAAGCGTCGAAAAAAATTGGAACCAGTACTGGCTCCTAAACCCTATACATATACATGCACAAATACATAATTTGTATGGCGCCTCACGCACACCAACCTATGAAACTTGGCCCCTTTTGTTTTATACGGTAAAACAGTGAGGCTCATTCTAGACATATACTTTTTCTAAGACCCTATTCAACAAACGTTACAATTGTAATTTACAATTACAATTCTGGGTACATTGCTGGTTACTTATGACGCTAAACTTGCAGTAGGTAACATATGCCTAGCATTCTCAGCAATGTACCCAGAATTGTAATTGTAAATTACAATTGTAACGTTTGTTGAGTAGGGCCCAGAACGTACAAGAATGTACTTTATGTACTTGTCGATGTCTTTTACCTATACTCCATTCAGGAATTAGAGCGACAAAATGTAAACAACGGTGATACCAGTGTAGAAAATACCATCTCGAGATGGAAGAAAACTTATCTCCGGAATGAGTAACAGTAAATTATCTACTCTACTCGCCAAGGATTACGACAAATTGATATGTTAATTTTGTATGGAATATAATTAAAAAATACGCAAGCTATAATTTATTTTAGATTAAAAGAAAGCGTGACTGTAAATATTTTATTTCGTGGTCTGGCAACAATCAGATATTTGAGACCATTGGTTCGTTTTAACAAAGTTCTTAAAGAAAAAGATTTTTTATTTTGTAAACGCATCTCTTGATTGTTTAATACCTTCGTCTGAGGCCGTACGCTATGCGCGGATGCTACGCATAGCACAAAAAGCCCACACAGACAGAGTAGCGGGCTACATAACATAATATAAAAATTTCATTCAAATTGTCACGATTGTTTTTATTATTTATAGATAGACGATAAATTTTAATGCCAACGCAATTTATTAAATGTCGTGCCGACTTAATTGTTTTCTTACAAAATGTACCAAAGGTTTCTGACCACGTAATGTCACTTTGACAGTGACGTTTCTTTGTTTACATTTTGTCGCTCTAATTCCTGAACGGAGTATAGCATTCTCTTTTTTTATAATTATCTAATGTCCGTCTCAGCAAAGACGCATGTTTTGTGACACTTGTAAACACTTTGCGATGCGCGTGTCTTAGTATCGTAGTATGTATGTGACATTATATAAAGCCTAACCAGGAATATAAAAAACCTGGTTTGGGGGCGCTGCAATCGACTGTCACTTTTAATGTTAGTGTTCCAAGTACAAAAATTAGTTCCAATGATTTTCCGCAACATGGCGAGGTTTTTTATATTTCTGGTCGGGCTTTAAAAACATAACCCTCCTTCTGTCGCAGTCAGGTAAAAATAAATACACGGATTTGTGGCTCGAATGGTAGTGTCACTAAATGGCTAAATCTTTATTAGAAAGAATACACTAGAAATAGAAAGAGTAGAGGACATTTCTTCAGTTTCTTAAAATGTCGATGAGTCTCTTTTTTTTATGATTTAATATTTTAATCTTTAATCAACACCAAAATATTTAACATAATCATCCTTTCACAGATTTCAAGAAGGCCATACAACATATTAAAGAAAACAGACCAAAGGCGTTCACATCTACTACTACAACGACAACGACGACAACTGAGAAACCAACAACAACAACAACAACTCAGAAACCAACAACAACAACGACGACAACTGAGAAACCAACAACAACTACAACAACTCAGAAACCAACAACAACAACGACGACAACTGAGAAACCAACAACAACTACAACAACTCAGAAACCAACAACAACAACGACGACAACTGAGAAACCAACAACAACTACAACAACTCAGAAACCAACAACTTCTACAACAACTCAGAAACCAATCAGCGAATCAGAGGAGAGAATGATGAAGGTGACGGGAACTAAAAACGTTTATGATTTGAAGAAGGTGCTGAAACAGCTTTTTAAAACAGACAGTAAGTACAGATTTTATCATCTTAATTTGTCTTGACGAAACAAAAAATTTGATTAATACAGGGTGTAAAATATTGAATGCGTCACATATTGAACGGAAAAGTTAAAGGGAGGTCCCATAGACAAAGTTGTTTACATTGGTCTGATCCATAGCCATATTACTCTAGCGATAGACAAGCTCGTTCAAACAAACAACATGCCACACAAAACAACACAAAATGACACATTGCGGTCTGTCATTGCCATAGTGACGAAGTGAACTCGGGAACATCAATCAGGTGCGTACACCTCATTCAAGTGGAACATGTTGCTTCTATGCAAGGGCAAGTCTATCGCTAGAGTTTAAGTCTATGGTCTGATCATACTCTTTAAAAACCGTCATCATATTGAGAAAGACCGTGCATAATTTTTTTACAAAACTGTTATTTATTATTTACTCTTTGGTCTTCAAAAATATTGAGCATCACATATTTCAGTAAACCTTAAATATGAGCTTTACCTTCTATTTTGTTACAGAATGGGACCAAGTCGTCAAAATATTCAAGTCAATCATAACAAAGAAATACGATGTGATCACATTCTTCGAGAAGCTGGTCAAGGCAACAAAGACTCAGACCCTCGTGGAGACCTACGAGGTTCTAAAGACCATCACATCTGAACAAGGTATAAAAAGACATCTGAGCAAGGTATAAAAAGACATCTGGGCAAGGTATAATAAAAAGCAACGTCGCTTTTTGTGAGACCTATTGTGTGAATTCGAGTGTACGCCAGCGTAACACCAGTTCGGTATTGTATTCAAAAGATTTGTTTATATCTCCGTTCCTTGAAGACATTAAAACACATTATAATATTTAGGATACCTAAGAGCACTATTAAGGAACTATTTTTCTGTGTAAAATCGTTGCCACGGAAAATGTGTACGCTGCGCTAGCTTAAGGGTATATTATTCGGAGCGCGCTCCATACAAACGTACTATGGTGATATTTTCAATACTAACGAATTAAAGTCAATGAAACTTTGCAGAAACGATCTAGAAACAAATTTCTATGCTTGTATGGAGTCAGATTTTCGTTAAAATGTATAGTTTTCGAGTTACAGTGCCTCAAAGATTTCCATACAAATCTTAAATTAATCCTAGCATTGAAACTGTATATTTTAACGAAAATCTGACTCTATAGAAGCATAGAAATTTGTTTCTAGATTGTTTCTGCAAAATTTCATTGAATTTAATAGGTTAGTATTGAAAATATCACCATAGTACGTTTCTATGCAGCGCGCATTTTCGCTCTAGGAATAATATTCTCTTAACGTCAACCTAGCTTAGTAGGTAAAAAATTTATATTTCTTAAACTACAGAAGCCCTATTTATTTGACCTAGGTACTAATTAGGCACTATTATGGAACTATTAAATATAACAATAACATTAAAGTTATCCTGAGTCCCGTCATGGTTACGCTATCTACACAAGACGTGGGCTCAAATAATTGGTTTTACTGATTTAAAATTATTTAATTCACAGATTTCGTATCAACTGTGAGAAAGATTAAGGAAACCACTGGAGAAAAAGGTTAGTAAAGAGATCCCTTTAAATTAACGATGGCGCAATATCAGAACAAAAAAACTCGACAGTTGGCATGTTTATCGCTCCATAGAGCCGTTTGCGAGATCCTGTCAAAATCTTGTCAAGACTGTGCCTGCCTTTTTTTTGGAACGCCAAGGGATCGAGCCCATACAACCAAGTCAGGCGTAAATGTTTCCAATTTTCTATTAAAATTATTAGTAAATAATGAAATATGCCATCAAAAGATGCGTTGGCATCTTCTTGATCATCTTTTCACTCTTTATTATTTTAAACACTTTTTGAAATGATGACGTTTCTTCGCTCGCACAGACCGTAGCGCCATATATCGATCCCCTATAAAACCAAAAGAAAAACGCTCATTTCCATTACTAAACTCCATAATGATCTCTTAGATTTTAATTTTAATTCAATTCCTCATGAAATGAATGCTATAATTAAGTAAAGCAATAAAATATTGAGTATACTCAAAATAGTTAGGACTAACCAACAATTTTCTACATTACAGACATAATAAAGGCCATTAAACAAATCAAACAGAAACAAGAAACAACAACGACAACAACAACTGAGAAACCAACTAGTGAAAGACCAACCCAAGGAAACGCAGGACAAACTGTTGAAACTACAGAAAAAAGTTCTCAAACCCAAACAAGCAGTTCCCAAACAAGCAGTACCCAAAATGGCAGTTCTGAAACAATTAACAGCGAATCCTTGACAACAACAAGCACAAGTCAGGAGCAGACAGAGCAACCTGGTAGTATGCCAGAAATAACAACAACAACAACAACAACTGAGAAACCAACAAGTGAACAACCAACCCAAGGAAATGCAGGACAAACTGTTGAAACTTCAGAACAAAGTTCTCAAACCAGCAGTTCAACTAACAGCCAGACAAACAACAGCCAGACAACTAACAGCGAGACAACAAACAGCGTATCCTCGACAACAACAAGCACAACTCAGCAACAGCCAGAGCAACCTGATAGTAAGCAACCAGAACAGCCAGAGAAACCTGGTAGTAAGAAACCAGAAAAGCCAGAGCAACCTGGCAGTAAGCAACCAGAACAGCAAGAGAAACCTGGTAGTAAGCCAGAAACGACAACGACAACAACAACTGAGAAACCAACAAGTGAACAACCAACCCAAGGAACTGCGGGAGAAACTGTTGAAACTTCAGAACAAAGTTCCCAAACCAGCAGTTCAACTAACAGCCAGACAACTAACAACCAGACGACTAACAGTCAGACAACTAACAGCGAATCCTCGACAACAACTAGCACAACTCAGCAACAGCCAGAGCAACCAGATAGTAAGCAACCAGAACAGCCAGAGAAACCTGGTAGTAAGCCAGAAACGACAACGACAACAACAACTGAGAAACCAACAAGTGAACAACCAACCGAAGGAAATGCGGGAGAAACTGTTGAAACTTCAGAACAAAGTTCTCAAACCAGCAGTTCAACTTACAGTCAGACAACTAACAACCAGACAACTAACGGTCAGACAACTAACAGCGAATCCTCGACAACAACAAGCACAACTCAGCAACAGCCAGAGCAACCTGGTAGTAAGCCAGTAATAAAAACGACAACAACAACAACTGAGAAACCAACAAGTGAACAACCAACTCAAGGAAATGCAGGACAAACTGTTGAAACTTCAGAACAAAGTTCTCAAACCAGCAGTTCATCTAACACCCAGACAACTAACAAACAGACAACTAACGGTCAGACAACTAACAGCGAATCCTCGACAACAACAAGCACAAGTCAACAACAGCCAGATCAACCTGGTAGTAAGCCAGAAATAACAACGACAACAACCACAACTGAGAAACCAACAAGTGAACAACCAACACAAGGAAATGCAGGACAAACTGTTGAAACTTCAGAACAAAGTTCTCAAACCAGCAGTTCATCTAACACCCAGACAACTAACAAACAGACAACTAACGGTCAGACAACTAACAGCGAATCCTCGACAACAACAAGCACAAGTCAACAACAGCCAGATCAACCTGGTAGTAAGTCAGAAATAACAACGACAACAACAACTGAGAAACCAACAAGTGAACAACCAACACAAGGAAATGCTGGAAAAACTGTTGAAACTTCAGAACAAAGTTCAACTAACAGTCAGACAACTAACAGCGAATCCTCGACAACAACTAGCACAACTCAGCAACAGCCAGAGCAACCTGATAGTAAGCAACCAGAACAGCCAGAGAAACCTGGTAGTAAGCCAGAAACGACAAAGACAACCACAACTGAGAAACCAACTAGTGAACGACCAACCCAAGGAAACGCAGGACAAACTGTTGAAACTACAGAAAAAAGTTCTCAAACCCAAACAAGCAGTTCCCAAACAAGCAGTACCCAAAATGGCAGTTCTGAAACAACTAACAGCGAATCCTCGACAACAACAAGCACAACTCAGCAACAGACAGATCAACCTGGTAGTAAGCCAGAAATAACAACGACAACAACAACTGAGAAACCAACAAGTGAACAAACAACTCAAGGAAATGCAGGACAAACTGTTGAAACTTCAGAACAAAGTTCTCAAACCAGCAGTTCATCTAACACCCAGACAACTAACAAACAGACAACTCACGGTCAGACAACTAACAGCGAATCCTCGACAACAACAAGCACAACTCAGCAACAGACAGAGCAACCTGATAGTAAGCCAGAAATAACAACTACAACAACAACTGAGAAACCAACAAGCGAACAACCAACACAAGGAAATGCAGGACAAACTGAACAAAGTTCTCAAACCAGCAGTTCAACTAACAGCCAGACAACTAACGGTCAGACAACTAACAGCGAATCCTCGACAACAACTAGCACAACTCAGCAACAGCCAGAGCAACCTGATAGTAAGCAACCAGAACAGCCAGAGAAACCTGGTAGTAAGCCAGAAATAACAACGACAACAACAACTGAGAAACCAACAAGCGAACAACCAACACAAGGAAATGCAGGACAAACTGTTAAAACTTCAGAACAAAGTTCAACTAACAGTCAGACAACAAACAGCCAGACAACCAACAGCCAAACAACTAACAGCCAGACAACTAACAGCCAGACAACTAAAAACGAATCCTCGACAACAACAAGCACAAGTCAACAACAGCCAGAGCAACCTGGTAATCAGCAACCAGAAAAGCCAGAGCAACCTGGCAGTAAGCAACCAGAACAGCAAGAGAAACCTGGTAGTAAGCCAGAAACGACAACGACAACAACAACTGAGAAACCAACAAGTGAACAACCAACCCAAAGAAATGCGGGAGAAACTGTTGAAACTTCAGAACAAAGTTCCCAAACCAGCAGTTCAACCAACAGCCAGACAACTAACAAACAGACAACTAACGGTCAGACAACTAACAGCGAATCCTCGACAACAACAAGCACAAGTCAACAACAGCCAGATCAACCTGGTAGTAAGCCAGAAATAACAACGACAACAACAACAACTGAGAAACCAACAAGTGAACAACCAACACAAGGAAATTCAGGACAAACTGTTGAAACTTCAGAACAAAGTTCTCAAACCAGCAGTTCATCTAACACCCAGACAACTAACAAACAGACAACTAACGGTCAGACAACTAACAGCGAATCCTCGACAACAACTAGCACAACTCAGCAACAGCCAGAGCAACCTGGTAGTAAGCAACCAGAACAGCCAGAGAAACCTGGTAATCAGCAAACACAATCTGATAAAAAAGACAATCAAACTGAAACTGAGTCTACAGAATCGACCAGTTCCGAATCTACTTCAAAATCCATATCTTCGACAAAATCTACAGAAACATCTAAACGAGCTCGCAGAAGGAAACTTAAGAAATCCAAGAAAACAAACAAAACATCGAATGAAAGCGAAAATTCTGAGACAAATATTTCTGAATCTACTTCAACCTCGGGTTCTTCTAAAGTGGTGAGAGAAGAAAGCGGTTCTGGACCACAGCCAAGTGCACCAGGACAACGTAAGCCATCGGACGAGACTGTTGGAAAGAAGGGAGGCAAATTGGGCTTGAACCAGGGCAAACGTGGTAAGTATCTTTTTATTACATTATTCTTCTTAAGGCCTCCCGCACATTGCAGCGATATTGTCGAGCGATTTTATCGAGCGATATTATCGACAGCGATATCGCGACACCTTACACACTGCAGCGATTCCGCGATTCGCGTCACGCATGCGCCCTTCACTGAATGTAGTAGAAAGAGATTGCGTCAGGTTGCGATAATCGCGGCAGTGTGTGGGATCGAGCGCGTCCCCATACAAAATGTACTGAGAACAATTATCGCAACATCGCAGCGATATTATCGCTCGATAATATCGCGGCAGTGTGTAGTATCGCACGCGTCCCCATACAAAATGTACTGAGAACAATTATCGCAAAATTGCAGCGATAATATCGCTCGATATTATCGCTGCAATGAGCGGAGGCCTTAAATGATTTTGAATTGAATTGAATTGACTCATTATCATTATTCTTTACAGAAATAATGCACGCCCTCGAAACCAGTATGAACTTGAAGGTGCTGATTCTTCCAAACGGACCCAAGAATAAGAACTGCTTCTGTACATGCGACAACGAGAGCGCCCCAAGACTGATCCCAGTCAAGGACCTGCCTGGACAGATCGCGGAATTGGAGGCCCATTGAAGCAATTAATAATTATAATCAACATGTAATATAATATTGTTAAGTGTGACCAGGTTTTAGAAATATTACCAAATAGTTATTGCGAATTTATTACATCTTGCAACACAATGACATTGGTATTACAGTAACATATTTCAGTCGGTATTTCATATTTTACAGTTAAATTATTTAATCTAGAATTAAAAATTAGAACGGGTTTTTACCGCGTTTTGGTATATTTGACTTCCCGATAATTACCGCGTAACTCTCCGAGCTGAATTATAAAAAACTGATTTAAATTATAGTTTTTCGGTATTCATTTATTTACAATAGTTATACATTTTATTAATATTATACTGTGTACGGGTTATAATATTGGAAGAAAATATTAAATAGTATGTATACAATTATAAACATTAGACAAAATAATAATAATACTTAGTGTTTTTATTATACATATTTTATATTAAAAAAAACAGAAGCATTTCTACAGTATCAATTAGTTTGAATACAAACTAAAATGTATTACTTATACTTAAGTACGTACAGATATTTTTTCTTCATACCTACTTTCTTTCCTACTTCAATACATACCGATTTTGCTACCTCTCTCTCTGACTACCCACCCCAATATTAACGTAATTTTAATAATTATAGTAGGTAACGTATTTTTAAGCCTGGTCATGTTTTACCTTTAAAAGTGGATTTATATAATTGTATCTAACTTTGAATATAATTTGCATAATCGATAAATATTGTTTACTAAATAGTATTTTTATGTATTTACAAGAATAATTAAATTGCATGATAAAATTTTATATTGTGTAAATGTTGTTTTATTTTGTCTAACGAACTCTAGTGTTCCGACACATCTGCGGAACGTACGGTAGAATATACGGGTGCAATGCTTTTTGCGCCATTTTTCCTATCCACTCAAGCGTTGTTGGTCCCAACTGTCCCAGGAAAAATGTACGGTCTTGCGCGTTGATGGGGACAACTCTCCCATTCCTACCTCCACACTTTAAACGTCATTTTTTGCTGATGATGGTACTCAAGAAGTTTGGAATACTCTATAGTGGAGCACAGACTGCCTAACAAGAGGGAAAACATGATAATATTCAATTCAATTCAATTTTCAATTCAATTCATTTATTCAACAACTTACACTAACAGTACAAACACTACACATGCAAGTTTTAGTCGTTTGATAATTTATAGTACATTATTACAGACATTAATATTTCGAGCGGTAAATCATTAAATTAAAAAATCTTTATTACATTTAGAAACAAATAAATAGAATGAGATATGAATGTCAAAGAATATTAGATTAAGTTTATAGTCAGTTTCATAATTATACATATCAAAATATTAATCATAGTTAAGAGCAATGGGGGAAATATCCACCACAGAGCTTCTAGCTGATACTGAGCCTAAATATCGTCCGGCAGATAGTAGGAGCCTAGATTCCGAGTCCGCAAAAATATCAACCAGATCAAGTTGTACGATAGTGTTCATGAGCTTCAAGGCCTCGTATAGTGGTGTATGTGACATGGATACAGTTCTCGTTTTAGGTACCGCAAAAAGTGGGTGTTGGCGTGGACGAAGGGCATGTCTTTGCGCTATGGGTACGTTTAGTGGGACATAGGCCAGAAGAAAGGGATTGGTAATTTCACCGCGAATCATTCTAACGAAATATCTCAATAAGGCCAACTTCCGTCTGACTTCAAGGGAAACGTAATTCACCATGCCCAGAACAAAAAGTGTGGGATACATGTAAGGGTAATACCCGTAAATTTTACGATACAGAAATCGGGTGAATGACTTCTGTATTCGTTCAAGAATTAGGATATACTGGTCTGCACATGGGCTCCAAACAAGCGAGTTTGTTTCCAACCTACTTCGAACAAAAGCATTGTAGAGGATACAAATAGCTTCGCGGCAATCAAAATACCGCGACTGGCGCATGACAAAGCCTAAGCATCTTCTCGCAGCGTTCGATGTCTCAATAATGTGGTGACAGAATAACAACTCTGTATCAAACCAGGTACCCAGATCTTTCATTATGGAAACGCGCTTTAGCGTCTCATCCCCCACCACATACCGACACATTATAGGATTGTGCGCTCTTGTATATGACATCACTGCACACTTCGAAACATTCAAGTCGAGACTGTTGTTCTGACCCCATGCGCAGACCCCATCTATATCTCTTTGTAGCCTCACGCAATCGCTGGCGCTATTTATTGGGAGAGCCAGTTTGACATCATCGGCGAATATAAGGCAAGTAGCACCAATTACAGCGTCGGGTAAATCGTTTATCAGTATCAAAAACAGCAAGGGACCGAGGCTACTCCCCTGCCCGATGCCAGACGTTACATAATACGGATCTGATTTTGCGTTCTTGTATTGAACGTACTGAGTACTCCTTGATGGTCGGTAATGATCGTTCTTCTCCGTTGTGGTTTTTAGTGACGTTAACTTTGTCCCTTTCTAATGTATGTTTAGGCACTTAGATCAAAATAAAATGAATGGATAGGACTTACGCGAACATTTCAAACCAGAACAATGAGGCAAAACAAATGAAAAGTTTACTTCAAATTTGTATGCAAGTGCCCTAGATTTGACAGATAATGGCGCTAGTTTGTATGGACCAAGTGCACCAGTAGCTTGCTTCAACTTATCGCGCTTTAGGCCTATCCATTAATTTTATTTGGATCTAAGTTTAGGCATGACGTCACTCAATTGTCGTTCATGTAATTGTGACGTCATTGGAATAGAAAGGGACGCACGTAAAATTGGAAATATCGACGACGGAGACGAACGTCAAATTTTCTTGTATCAATGCTTGTAAGGAGGAGTTCTATCCTTTATGATTTAGATCCATGATGGTACTATTAGTTATATTTAATGAATGTAGATGGCTCTGAAATGAAATTCCGCGACTAACGGTACCAAAAACCTTGTAGTTGAGGCCACAAATAATTTTCTTAAGAAAATTAAAAATTTTCGTTCGGAATTTTTCGAGATCCCTTCCACGCAAGAGGCGCCGCGTCGCACGGCGTGTGACGCTTGAGTGGCTAGTAGCGTATTCAACCGAACGTTCGGCACCGTACGTTCCGCAGATGTGTCGCTACACCAAAGAGTAATATAAGTAGGTATATTAGAAAAGAGAACCCACTCGTGGCAACATTATGCATCCACCTTATGTCAAATTGAAAGCTACCTAACTCCATCTATGTTCCCGTTCTTTTATTAAACATATACTATACATACCTACTTATATCTACTCAGACGGATATATATTATTGTTTTGAATGCTAGTTTTCGTTCAATCCCGCACCGACCCAGTTAAATTTCAATCTCCCTACTATTTCTGTAATCTGTATATTGGTTAGAGAACAACAGAAACTCCAAACATCACTAAATCGGCACGAAATTGAACTAAAACTACAAACAACACGCACATTACACAAATGGGCAGCCATCTTCAATTCAAATCAATTTGACATTGACATAGACCATAAAATCTTATTTTTTTGTAGTTTGCTGAACGTAATACTAGATGGCTGCACTTTCTATGCAAACTACGTTGAAGATACCTGCCAAAAGGCGAATGTCCTCCCACTGCGCTACACTTAGACCTATCTATCACACAACTCACAAGCTATTTTTGAGCGTAGACGATAACGTAACTGCACCGCCGCGACATCTCTGCCTCCGTGGTCTAATGGTTAAGAGCTTGGGCTCTTGACACGGAGGTCGTGGGTTCGATTCCCACGGGGGACACCCAGTGATATGTCACTTTGTTCATTTTCCCCGGTTGGTTATGACATTGGGTGGGGAGTCGCGTTGTAGGTCTGCTATAGGGTAGTCGCATCGCGAGTCGATTGTTGGTTGCCCCCTCCCCGGCCTACAACGAAGCTCCATTGGTGGCTCAAGATAGTGTTCTTTTCGAAAAACAATCCTTGAAGTCACCAAAATACATAAGTTACCGTACAACGTCAAGCACTCTTGCTACAAAAACTAGACATTGGCAAAATCATCACATACGATACCCAAGATGGCAGCCATTTTTTTTAAATATAGAATAGAATAGACATTGGGTGGGACATCCTTTTATTTATTATTGTTATAATTGAAAAAAACAGAATGGGTCAAACTATCATTTCCATAAAATCTCAGCCATATGGGCTCTATGATCATTTGAACAAAACTAAAGACAGTCCGTACTTAACGATCAAAATGTGGGGATGTCCCATGACATTCCATTCCAGCTGGGTCCATTCATCTCCTCATTCTTCGGCCTTCCTCTCCTTCCACATCCATACTATCTAGCAAGGCTTAAGTGAAACAAAGTAAGTACAACTAACAGCATATATTCATCGATGGGACACCCTGAGGTGCTGGCGGAGGTTCGCGCGCGCCTTGAACAGCTTGTGGCAGTGCGGGCACGGCACGCTGGCCGCGGCCGGCGGGTGCACGAACTTGCGGTGCTGGTGCACCGAGAGCCGAGACTTGAACTGCTTCTCGCATATGTCGCACTTGTACTCCTTGTCGCCTGGAAAAGTTCATGATGCTTCTTGTCAAATGGAAATTGTATGTTTATCAATCACCGCTGCCAATCTGAAGTGGGACTGGGCTGGACATGTCTGCCGCATGCCTGGTGACTTATGGGCCAAAATCACTACCAACTGGCTCCCAGTACAAAATCTGCGTCGAGGCAGACCTAGGAGAAGGTGGCGGGACGAAATTGATAGCTTCTTTAAGAACTGGCCCAACGAAGCGCAAAACAGGGATGCATGGAGAGAACGGAGGGAGGCCTTTGCCCAACAATGGGACACCGACGGCTGATATAATAATAATATCAATCACTGACATATACTCTAGCGATAGACAAGCTCGTTCAAACAAAGAACATGTCACACAAAACAACACAAAATGACACATTGCGGTCTGTCATGCCATAGTGACGATGTGAACTCGGGGATATCAATGTGGTGCGTCCACCGCATTCAAGTGGAACATGTTGCTTCTATGAAAGGGCCTGTCTATCGCTAGAGTGTAAGTCAATGTTATCAATGATGATAGTTCTTGTCAAGTGGAATAGTAGCGTTGCGAGGGGAGGGCAGGGGGAGGGGAGGGGGGGGGGGGGCAAATGCCCCGGGCGGCAATTTACGAGGGGCGGCAATTTCGGGGAAAATATTGATTGATTGAGCTCTGTCTATTACTAATTCATAGAGCAGAGAATAGTCGAGCTCGCTTCGCTCGCTCTGTTTCTATTACTGTCATCATCATCATCATTTTCAGCCTGTATCTACCCACTGCAGGGCATAAGCCTCCTCCATATTTCGCCATTCTTCTCGGTCCTGTGCCAGTCGCATCCAGGTCTTGCCTGTACTTTTCCAGATGTCGTCAACCCACCTGGCTGCCGGACGACCCACTTCTCTTTTACCTAATCTCGGCCACCACTCTGTTAAGGCTTTACTCCACCTGCCATCATTTCGTCTAGCTACGTGTCCTGCCCACCGCCACTTTAAGCGAGCTATTCGGTCCCCGACGTCCTGAACCTTAGTTCGACGTCGGATCTCGACGTTTGTGACGTGGTCAAGAAGGGTGATGCCTAGCATGGCGCGCTCCATGGCTCTCTGTGCTACTTTGATTTTGTGTACAGTTTTCTTAGTGAGCGTCCATGTTTCGGCACCATATGTCATGGTGGGCAAGACACATTGATTAAAAAGCTTGGTTTTCAAGCATTGTGGCATTTTTCTGTCTCGGAGCACGTCGTCCAGCTTACCGAAAGCAGCCCACCCCAATTGCACACGTCTTGAGACCTCTTTTATTTGGCATTCTTTACCAAAGGATAAACACTGTCCAAGATATACATAACGATCGACTACCTCTAAAATCTCATTACCCACAATAATGGGGTCTGTGACTCCACAGTCGTTCGTCATAACCTTAGTCTTGGACATGTTCATCCTCAGGCCTACACTCAAAGAAGCATTATAGAGTTCTTGCAACATCTCTCCCAGGTCCTCACTGGTTTCAGCAAACAGTATTAGGTCATCCGCAAAACGAAGGTGCGACAAGTAGACTCCACTATTCCTGTGTGGTTCTATTACTGTGTCTACACATAATCCTAAAGAGTTCTGATCACAGCTAAGACGTTGTGCTAAAAGTTTGGAGCATGCTTCGCTCGATCCATACCTAGCTTTTACTTTAGGCTACTTTGCACAAGTTTTGTACGTTAAAAGCTCTGGCTCTAACCGGTTCGTATAAAGGAGAAAATTCGAGCTCGCCTAGCTCGCTTTAAGTTTCTATTTTTGCATAGATAAACCAAAAGATGTCTGACCACAACCCGAATCGACGTGCAAAGAAATTTTGAGCTCGCTTTGCTCGCTCCTTTATTTTTTGGGTAGATAAAAGGGGGCGGCAAAATCAGTCTTTTCCCCGGGCGGCAGTAACCCACGCTACGCCACTGACGTTTATCATGACTTGTGACTGTGATGTCTTGGCGGCAAAACGCATCCTCGGAGATGGATACCCAAAACCGGTAGATCTTAGGTTTCTTCCCCTCATTGGTATTGCCTCCTTCATTGACCATGTATTTGAAGGGGGAGGAAAGCAAAAAGTATTAGGGCTAACACAAAAGATCCCACTGGGTCGAAGTGTTGCTGGCTTGCCAGCAACCACAAAAATATAAGATAAGACCTGAACTTCTGTGAACGGACAGGCACTCGTTCGAGTTCCCAACTGAGTATATAAGGTCAGGCCTGTCTCACGCCGCACTGTGGGTATAAAAATGTACCTACGCGGTCGCGCCGCGGTGTCGCGGCCTAATTCAGTCGAGTGCCACCCGCTCATTGCATCGCACGCGTGACCTTAGTATAGATGTAGGTACTTACGCTCGTTCCAATCTTGCGTTGCTGACATCCCTTACCATTCACCCACAGAGAGTCAATGTGTGCGTGACATTCACCCACAGAGAGTCAATGTGTGCGTGACATTCACGCACAGAGAGTCAATGTGTACGTGACATTCACCCACAGAGAGTCAATGTGTGCGTGACATTCACCCACAGAGAGTCAATGAGAGCGTGACATTCACCCACAGAGAGTCAATGTGTGCGTGACATTCACCCACAGAGAGTCAATGTGAGCGTGACATTCACCCACAGAGAGTCAATGTGAGCGTGACATTCACCCACAGAGAGTCAATGTGAGCGTGACATTCACCCACAGAGAGTCAATGTGTGCGTGACATTCACCCACAGAGAGTCAATGTGTGCGTGACATTCACCCACAGAGAATCAACTGGTGCGAATTCACTGACTCTGGCACTGACTGTATTTGAGCTAAAGTAAGTGAAGTGAACGAACCAGTAGGATGCACGTTCCTCTTGTGGTTGGAGAGGTACTTCAGTGACCTGAATTTCTGTGAGCAGAGTGGACACTGGTGGGAATTCTCCACCGACTCGTGCACCAGCTTGATGTGCTCCCGGAGAGTTAGCTTTGACTTGAAGTTGCGGTTACATCTGAAATAAAAGAATAGAAACTACATATAGGATCATTTTTAATAAGTTGGCGAAACTGAACCAGGGCACTTGTTAATGATAACAGATTGCATTATCAATGTTTATATGTATTTAGATCGAAGACAACTATGTGGCGACATGGTGTCGCACCCCGTCGGGGCACTGCAATATTTGAGAGAGAGTTTGAGATTACTTATTACTTATAACTTTTTTACATGCACTGCGCGTACCTTACGCACGATAATAATAATTTTGTTAATCATCAATTGATATTGATACCTTACGCACGATAATAATAATTTTGTTAATCATCAATATCAATTGATGATTAACAAAATTATTATTATCGTGCGTAAGGTACGCGCAGTGCATGTAAAAAAGTTATAAGTAATAAGTAATCTCAAACTCTCTCTCAAATATTGCAGTGCCCCGACGGGGTGCGACACCATGTCGCCACATAGTTGTCTTCGATCTAAATACATTATTTATAGCCCTTTAGACATCTAAAGGACTATAAATAATATATTTAGATCGAAGACAACTATGTGGCTATGCAATAAATGAATATGAATATGAGCAAGCAGTAGGTGGACGCGGGTGGACATTGACCTCAGAATCATATGATCGAGCGGGGGGTCATTACCACGTAATTGTGCTTAGTAACAGATACCAAATGCTTTTGTTAAGTTTCGCCAACTAATTAAATTGTACCTTATACAGGGTAAATTTTATATCACTGCGGATAACATAAGCTTATATTCTACTCATCAAACTGAACAACTTTTACTATGGAGCCAACATCGTAATCGCGATAAATAAAACAGCTGTCCCATACATTTCAGTCAAATAGTCTTTTTTTCTTCGCGATTTCGATGTTGGCTCCATAGTGAAAGTTGTTCAGTTTGATGAGTAGAATACATGCTGATGGGAATATACTATGCCCGAATTATGCCCGAAACCAGGCTAAAGATGCGTCATCAATGCTTCATCATCATTTATTTAAAAAAATGTTTGGTCTTAGTTATGAATCCCATTAAATGTATATTTGGCCTTATGGGAATGGTGGTTTAAAAATAAAATGCAATTTTTATAGTATTTTTTTGTATGGGATTAATGCTTTTGGTTATTTATTACCCATCAATTATTTCTTTTTACTTATGAAACACCTTGTATAGCTTATTGCTGCTGACTGTACACCCTCACCCTTGCAATAAAATAAATGATCTTACATGGTACAAACGGTAGACTCCTCCTGATTGCTATGCTCCCTAATCAGGTGGTCCTTCAACTCGTATTTAGGCAGCTCGACCATGCACACCGGACAGGAGAACAGCTCAAACTCGTCCGAGTTGTCCATCGTGTTCTCAACCTCACGCACAAGTTGTCTGAACGTCTTGCGTCTGTACTTCTTGGGCGGGGGCTGGCATTTACTGCGGTGTGATATGAACAGTTTTCTGGAAATAGGAATGTTTTATTAAATAACGAGCTTGTATCCGCGACTTCGTCTGCACAAATTATATACCAGATTTTAAGACAAATAATAGTAGAGTGGTACCCAAGAGAGGGAAAAAGAAGGAAAGGGAGACCATGCTGCAGGTGGGACGATGATATTAGGGGAATAGCGGGAGGAGAATGGTTGCGGAAAGCGAGGGATAGACGGGTGTGGAAGTCTCTGGAAGAGGCCTATGTCGGAAGAAAAATTGAAGAGGAAGTTGAGTCTGAAGATTAGTGAAAAATTTAGTGTACATAATATAATTGTAATATAATTGTACAATTGTATTAGTGTACGTAATATAATCCAAAAGAATTGTAAAGTAGCAGAAATAAGTATGTAACGAAATGTAACCCTTATCTCTTCAACAATAAAGGCTATAATAAATAAATAATAAAGTAAGCTATCAAACAAAAATCGGTTCAGTAGTTGTTGCGTGATGCTTGCTTGAACAAACAGACAGACAAAAAATCAAATGAACGTAAAAGTCATAGGGGGCAACATTATATTTTAGTTTTTTAGTATTGAAGTCAGTTTAAATTTTGTTTTTTAATATTTCTTCAAGAATAAGAATAAAAATGTCAGCCGATGGACATCCACTGCTGGACATAGGCCTCCATCAAGGATCGCCACAACGACCGGTCCTGCGCTGCCCTCATCCAGCGGGTTCCTGCTGCCTTCACCAGGTTGTTGGTCCACCTTGTGGGGCCTACCCACGCTGCCCTTTCCGGTACGCAGTCGCCACTCGAGAACTTTTCGGCCCCATCGGCGTAAAATAGTTGGTATTATACCCACAGTCGATAATCACTAATCAGTTTCATCGTACCCTTTACTAGTATTACTATGCTTTATGTACCTACCTGTATTGTATACCTATACATATCTACGCATCGTGCCTGCGCGCCGATCCACCTACCTGCGAATGACAGTCAATAAACTACTCGTACATCAGACGGTTGTTTCCTTGCTTCCCGATATTTCAATTACACACAAAATTACTGATTCACTGATAAAGTCACAAATTTTTAGGTTCATCTAAACAAGATATAGCTAAACAAAAAAATTGCAGCAGGTGTGTCTTTGCAGAGTAAATCTTCCATTTGAACTGTTATTTATTCTGAATTTAATCCACTTACCTTTCAAGAAATTTAGCCTCGCATATATGGCATTTGAAAGACATACGTCTGTAGCCATGTTCGTGCACCATATGGTCTGATACGTTGTTAGTCTGTAGCTCTTGAAGGCAATGCAGACAGACCATGAGGCCGGTCTTAGGGTTCAAGATGGCGTCCGTGTTGTTGAATACGATCGGTTCGTCGGGCTCGTCTGCTTCTACCGACTGCGCTAGTTCTAGAAGTTGCCTGGAAAATATGAGAGGCACAAATTAAAAAAATACAAAGAGCGAATTTAACAAGTCACCCCTTAGACTTTTTGTGAGTTTATGTACTACTAGTGTTTTCCCGCGACTTCGTCCGCACAAATTATACACCAGATTTTAAGTCAGATCATAAGCTATCAAACAAAAAAAGTTTCATCAAAATCGGTTCAGTAGTTTTTGCGTGATGCGCGAACAAACAAACAAACAAACAAACACACAAACAAACAGACAGACAAAATTTCTAAAAAAGGTTGATTTCGAGTCAGTGATACCTAAAACCCATATCATAATCTTTTTTTTGTAAATATCAGTGTTACCAGATCCGTGATTAAGAATTATCCCAGATTGGCCTCAAAATTACCGTGTTTTTATCACATCTCAAATTCCCAAAACTTACGATAGTGGAATTTGGGATGTCTCTTATGAGTCTAAAAGAGAGAGAGAACCAAATGGTGTACGAAATGCAATGATTCTTACTTACATTACGTGCTAGTATTTAATGTTACAAACTTTTGATTGAAACGACACAATGAGTACCTAAATACTTATTTCTATCTCAACTTTTCTCATAAGAACTTAAATTTTAGTAATATTTGAACACTGTACCCAGAATACTAAACGTGAGTATGATGTATCGTTAGAATTTAATGGAAAATATTGTTGAAAATAGTGATTGGGTACACTGATTCCATTACATTTAAAAATTATCGTGGATTATCGTGGATTACCGTGGAAATTTTACGAATTATCGTGCGATACCAGATTTTTATTTTCTATCGCATGGCACTCAAAAATATCGTGGATCTAGGATAATTATCGCACGTCTGGGAACACTGGTAAATATCTGCAATGTACAGACACACTTCAGTTACAGTTTTATAATAGTTTAGATATGTTGTGTGGTGGTGTGGTTATGGAACCCTCAGTGCAAGAGTGGCCCAACTCGCACTTGACCGGTTTTAAATATAAAAACAATTTTAAATAAACTTACATAGCGTTGTAACTTTCGTCGTCTTCAGTTTCATCCTTGATTTCTGCCTTCACAGTCACATTGAGGCTATAGCTGCTGCCTTCCATAGGATCTGTATCGATTTCCATTACGATTTAACACGATTTTTATTGATAATTATCTAAAAAGAAAACAATATCCAAACAAGGTTTAAATTCTCTGTGTTACTATAGTTATAAATTTCAGCGATAACTCGATTGAAAGATTGTGAAACGAAATCATTTGCGATAGAGATATAGGATTTTCAAATGTTAGAAAGAGATACACAATTTCGAGTACTGTGTGACTTTTGTAACCTTGGTACCGATGAGAAATGTCAAAAATTTACAGTTGTAGTGATGTGCCGTGGAGTAACAGGAAGTTCTTTTTGAAGGAGCTGTATAAATACTAGCATAGCATAGCATATGCTCACGACTATATTCCCCGAAGGGTTAAAATACTAGCTATTAATCAAAATATGTTTAAGACGACTGAGATGTAATGTACGCACGGCGACAGATCAACCTACCCATAGTTGGACCTTGTGTCCATGAACATAGAGTTTGTACGTGAGACATTTTGTAATTTTACGGTGGTTCACCATTTTTGTTGTTTATTTATAATTTACATGTAAATGGGGATAGGTACGTAATGGAATGCAGTGAGACCATTTTTAAAATTTATCTGTTTATGTTTGAAGACAATTTTTTTCCTAACTGAAAACGACATTTTCAATCTGTTGCGTCTTAAGGGGGCGTGCGCGCCATCTACACGTCCCCTTAAGACGCAACAGATTGAAAATTTCGTTCTCTGGTTAGTGGACTCGGTAGCGAAATTGGATAACGCACTTCCCCGGATTGGAAGAGTGCGGGTTCAAGTCCCACCCGAGACAATTTTTTCAATTATTGATCACTGAACAAAAAGTCATCATCAACGACAATGTTAAAAAAAATGTTAAACTGGTCTTATCTTTTATTATTGTTCAAAAATTGTACAAAATTAAAATTATAAAAAGCTGTTATTTGTAAAATTATCTGCACTGTATCTAAGCTTGGGAACAACCGAAATGTTTATACGTTACACCCAAAACGTATGTCTTGTCTATAATGTCGCAGTTGGAAAGAAAGTCTTCCTTATTTCTGTATTTGTGTATCTGTTTCTGTGACTTCCATTTGGTACTGAAGCGTGGGTCTGAGAAAAACGGCTCCGCTGTCTGAATATCTAAATGCTCTCCTTGAAGTGGTAAGACGAGTCTGCAAAAATATATTTATTTGCTATCATTGAAGTACACACGGCGACACATCGAGCGATACAAAACCAAAATAAGCTGGCCGCGTATGTCGAGTAACGTATAGCTTATGTTGGTTTTGTATAACTTGATGTCAACGGTTAAGAACCAATAATGTCTATATAAATTTTCGGCTGTTTTTACTTTTTTATGTCAATAGATTTAAAGTCCAATTTGGCATAAGTTGTTCAAGCAACTATCTCAATATGAACTATATTGTTTACTAGTTATTACACTTGGCTAAATTTTGATTCTAACAAGAGGGACAGAGCTATAGGTTAGAACGGGACGTTGTAAGTACCTCCTTTTTTAACCTATAGCTCTGTCCCTCTTGCTAGAATCTAAATTTAGCAAAGTGTAATAACACCTTTATTTGTCATAGAAATACCACCTATCTTAATTTTTTCTGCCAATATTGTCTATCTCTCCTCAAAGCGTCTATACCTCTAAACATTTCTGGTAACTTATTAACTGAAGTGAAGAAACGTTTTTTTTATCTCCTGTATAGTTGACTTTTTTGAGATATTGATTCTTAACCGTCGATGTGTCCCACCCCACCCCCAAAAAAATCAAAATCCATACTTTTTTTATGTACCTATTAGTTTTTATTCCGATTCGGATGGGATTCGGATTGGACGTAATGCGAAACCGCTCTAACGGATGCGTCTGACATAAGGAGCCAATTCACAGTAGTCCTACATGCAGGACTACAAGCCCATACACTATCCTGCAAGTAGGACTACCCATACATAATGCTCAAGGTCGTCGGACGCCTTGTAGGACTACCACACCATTCACGATCCAATATTGGTGTAGGACTGCAAGACGGACTACTGTGAATGGGCTACTTTAGTGAACTACGTGTGACTACGTTTTACTAGCTGTAATTTGCTCCTCATTTCATTACCTACCTATGAGCATGAAGGAACATCCTGTGAGGAACACTGTCCATGGTACCACTGTACGTATAGTCTCCGAGTATAATGTGACCCAAAGCAGCACAGTGCACTCTGAGCTGATGTCGACGACCTGTAAAAATAAATATTCACCATCATCATCTTATCAGCCGATACACGTCCACTGCTGACTAGATATAGGCCTCCCCAAGGATCGTCACTACGACCGGGCCTGCGCTGCCCTCATCTAACGTGTTCCCGCCTTCACCAGATCATTGGTTCACCTTGTGGGACGCTGCGCTTTTTGCACGCGTTCGCCACTCGAGAACTCTACGGCCCTATCGGCCATCGGTTCTGCGAGCAATGTGCCCTGCCTATTACCACTTCAGTTAAAATAAATACTATCATCATCAAAATTTAAATCCATCCAGGTCACGAGCTTCATGAATAAGGGTGAGAACTGAGAACTAACTACGCTGGGTCAGCGATCCAAATTGTGTCTTGGCGTCCCAACCGGGAGAACGCAACTTTTCCCGATCCTGCGCTATCTCTCGCCACTAACTGACTTGAAGCTTCCATAGGTCCTCGACAACGTCGCTCCAGCGATGTCTGGTGTGACCCATTGGACGGGTGAGACTATTTTTAATTAGTTTCATGCATACATAAACTCAGGACACTAAACACTTTCGGCGGGGTCAAAAGTCCCGCTGAATACATTTATATAGGGTCCTTCTGAATATGCTGACCCTTTTTAAGGGAATGATCAGACCATCAAACTGAACAACTTTCTCTGTAAGACCAACATTAAAATCGCAAAAAAAAATCAAACATCCCGACATGGCAAATTAGGTTTGCAGTTTTGTATGGAACAGAAGATTATTTTCGCGATTTCGATGTTAGTGCCATAGAAAAAGTTGTTCAGTTTGACGGTATGATCATCCCCTTAAAAAAGTGTAATAGTTAATAGTAATAATAAAATGCCCAGCCATAGATATTTAAAAACCAATTTCAATGTTATACCAGTAATAGGTTTCAAAAGCACAACGGAAACTGGATCGTTCTTGTAGAATCCGGTTTCGAGCAGCAGTAGTCTGGTATGCGCGGTCCGAGGCTGTACGGCAATGATCGCAGAGTTGGTGAGGGCCAGCATGCGATGACTGGTGTCCGATGTCGATTTGTCTATACCTAGTTGAAGAAACAATCCATTATATAAATATGTATTGAATGTTCTGCCAAGAGGAAAAATCTGTTCGTGATGGAAACGTGACAGCAAAGTCAACCCTTCTAGTATGAATCCTCTACTTGCACGCGACTTGGCTTTTTGCCATACTACTCTTGTTGCGGCAAGCGCGTAGTTAACTCTCTGAAAAGTGTGGGAAGAGGCAATTCCGGTTATGTATCAGCTATCTAGTAGCAACTAGCAAACTAGCAGTTAGGACCACATCTAAGCACTCCCTCTAAAAAAATTACTTAAGGAGGTTTTTGCTCTACAGGCTTTTTTATAAGAAGTTAAAAAGATTTTTATAATGAGAGATTTTCCAAAATCCATTAATAAAGAAAAACATAATTCCAAATGGCTCGATAGATGGCGTTGACGCAACGGGTTGAGTGACCTAGCAGATAATAAAATACAAATGAAATTGTAAAAATTTTAGTTTTTTAGTAAACAAAAAAATGTGAACATAATACTTCGTCCACGGTTGCGCCTGCGTTTAGTGACTTGCTTTTTTTGCTAAACTTTTAGTCTAAATTTCCGTCTTGGCACTCTCGCGTCCACGCCATATATCGCGGTTTGTTGGAACTACGTTTTACTAACTGTCAGAAAGCTCCTCATTTGGTAGGTATATCAACTGACTTACCAACTGGATACTCTATATCGCACAACTGATGCGGTACGTGTCCCCTTACTACAGCCAAATAATATTTTTGTGTCAGTCTCTTCTCAAATAACTTTCCCGCGCTCGCAGCAGCACTTTTTCTCTTGGCTATACAAAGCACACCACTAGTTGCATAATCCAACCTCTGGACGAAGTGAAGAGGATTTGTAGAAGATGATAGGTGCGAATCACCTGAAGCTATGTGGTGGGTCACGGTATTCTGAAAATAAATAAACATTTTGCTATTCGGTTCATAACAAAATGGTCAGAAAATACTTCAGCACTGTTTGCTGACAGGTAAATTCAGGCCGAGATTCTGAGACGATTTTTTTTAGTCATAGGCCGAGATTCAGGCCGAGGTTCAGAGACGATTTGTAAGTCATAGTTCGAACTCCCGTATGTCAAAATCCATACATTTCGACCCTACTTAGCTCGAGCTAAGACTAAAAAAATCGTCTCTGAATCTCGGCCTCAGAGACGATTTGTAAGTCATAGTTCGAACTCCCGTATGTCAAAATCCATACATTTGGACCCTACTAAGCTCGAGCTAAGACGGAAAAAATCGTCTCTGAATCTCGGCCTTAGTCCGAACTAAGTAGGGCAAAAATGTACCTATAGATTTTGACATACGGGAGTTTGAACTAAAACTAAACAATCGTCATTGAATCTAAGTACCTAAATTAAATTCAACATCATCATCTACAGCCCAAATCCACCCACTGCTGGTGGCTCCATTTGTGTATGACATACTCTTTTTTTTTTATTGCTAAGTTACGTAACGGAGCCCATTCACAGTAGTCCGTCTTGCAGTCCTACAAGCCCATACAATATCCTGCAAGTAGGACTACCGATACATAATGCTCAAGGTCGTCGGACGCCTTGTAGGACTACAATACCATTCACGATCCAATATTGGTGTAGGACTGCAAGACGGACTACTGTGAACGGGTTACTTAAAATTTTAACCGACATGTTATCGAAAGCCATTAATAAAGAAAAAGTAGTTCCAAATGGCTCAATACATGGCGTTACCGAAGCATGGACGTTGACCTTGCAGTTGCAGATAATGAAAGCCTTAGCTCGACTAAGTAGGGTCGAAATGTAAGGATTTTTATACAAGGGAGTTCGAACTATGACTTACAAGTCTTAAATCGTCTCTGAATCTCAGTGTAAGGCTGAGATTCGATTCGATTCGACGATTCTCCACTCGAGTAAGGAAATGTCAAGAAAACAACTAAGAATACGGGTGTTAGTGATCATCTAAAACCCTAAGTACCAGTTAAAACGTTAGTAACAGGTACGCATAATATACTACGATAGTATTTTTTTGCCCATCACTAGGTATTATTTATTGATTTGTTTGAGGAAACATAACCTAAAAATTCGTGGTTACTTTAGCTTTTCCCAGATAAAGATTTAATAAATTGTAGTAAAATAAACGCTTACCTTTTCATTTTTGTCATCAGAATTGATGTACATATCAAACGGCTTATTAACAACTAAATAGTCTTCACTCTCGTATAATTTCTCGACAGGCATTTTTCCTTTTATTTTTTTTTCCTTCGTTCGCGCGAAAATTCAAATTCTTTTGGATTTTATTCCGAAGTTAAGATATTACTGTATTAATTCGGTATGTCAAGTTTTTTTTTGGAGGGCTTAATCGAAAACCATTTCGAGATAATTGTCTCAATAATCATATTTTCTATGTCAGAGATTTTAAAATGAAAGGATTACAGATATTTTTAATAAAATAACGTCGTTTTTCGGTCCGTGCAGTGACGTCACTGGCATACCTGTGAACTCCTTGGTAGACATAAAATCAACTTAAAATAACCGGCCATTAAGAAAAAAAAATACTTTCACAATGTCAGAATTTGACATTTGATGTTGCCGTATCTTTTTCCAGCATAGAGTTAGAAAGAGAGGCAGGTTTTAATTTTTTTAAATACAGCTGTATGTAGTTTTTCTCCATGGAGTTCGAATTATTTTCTCTCCACCATTTTTGCACTTAGAGATTACAGATCAAAATAATTTAAAAATTAAATTTATATTGATAAACTCGATGAATCGCAATAAGAATGAAATAGGTATCTTAAAATCATGTCTTCTATCCGTAAAAAATATAAAAATGAAGACCAAAAAAAACTTGACATACCGAATTACGGAAATATCAGTCGGGCGCAATTGAAATAACATTAATTTGAATAAAGATTGAATAGCTCTATCTACACATACATACAGTGTTTCTTCCAGTATCATTTTTCTATTGAAATAAACACTGCAGGTTTGTAGGTTTTTTTCTACCCAATTACCTACGTCCAGATATTTACGGAGAATTTTGCAAGTTTTTCAAAAAAAAATGTTGTGACAAGACAATAAAGACATGGACTAGACGTAGACAAGAATTATGTTCTCTTTAGACAAGATCACAAACTATCTTTCAAAGAGCCCTCTTTATTATAATATTTTATTTTATTTTGTACCCATCCTAAGCCGAAAAATATTAAAACTGAGGTGAACGCATCCATTGTGCTGTCAAATCTGTCATTATAATCCGCCTAAATTAAGTTGTAGCATTAGCGTACATACTCGGAACATTTTCATTCAGTCACTTAAAACAAAACAAAAAGCAAAATTTGATCACGAAAATATATCGTGGAAAAAACTGAAAATTATACAAAATGAGACGAGTAAAGAAGCACAAAGTGAAGCACGAGAAGCCGGAAACCTCAACTTCTTACACTAGAGAGTTACAGGAGCACGATTTGGCTTATTACATACACGATAGAGTCGAATTAATGCATCAAGTGTTTTCGGTTTTAAAACACAAAGATTTGAAAGCTATGGCTCCGGAATGCATTAGACGAATATCTATTGATGATCTACAGGAACTATGCACTGAGGAGGTGGGTACGAAGGCTTCAAATAGGCTGTTTTTCATCGTTTGGTCTTTGGAATTTTGTTGGTTAAACATCTGTTGATATCATAGTTTTCGAGGCGCGTTGCAAGTCTGTTATCGGGTGGTCGCGTGTCGGCCTGCTCTCCGGCTTGCAACGAAGATCCAATCAACCAAGACCATCGTATGGCGGCTTAATACCATGATCCTCGGGCAATGATAACCTTAGATTTAGCATTATACTACGTTAGATTGGCTACGGATTGTCCAAGGCGAGATCAAATAAACCAGAGATTTTGAAAAAAACAAAAGCGGGATTTGTTCCGTTGACAACTGACGCTAGGGCCATACAGGCGTGTTCGTGAAATGGTCTCGTCTATGTAACTCACTCTAACATATGTTAATGCTATGCTCTTTCTCTTTCGCATTTCCGATCTAACGTAGTACATAGGGTCCAACTTAATATGCTGACACTTTTTTAAGGGGATGATCAGACCATCAAACTGAACAACTTTCTCTATGGGACCAACATAGTTATGCTGTGCTCTTTTAACCTTGCTATCTAATAGTTCTACATACAGAACGGCCACTCCCAGAGGGGGGCCCCTCTGACTTCAGATACCCCACCACCCCTCACACTCTCTGGGAAACTTGACAGTCAGGCGACCCATAGTATACACAAAAAAACATAAAACATAAAAAACAACAAACTACATAAAATTTAGTCTTTTCAGTGCTTATTAAATGTTGAAAAATTACGCTAAATTCACATTTTCAGTAATTCTTTAGCTCAAAAACTATTTTTAATAACAGAACGAACAATAAAAAGTAACAAAATGTAGATGTTCATACGATGAGTGGTAAGTCAACCCTACACATAGGTATGTCAATGACAATTTGCATCATCAAGTCAAATCCTAAACGTTGTTTGAAGTGCCGGACCTATGACATAAGTCTTGATTTCTTACCTATTTTCTTTTAACCTTGCTATCTATAACCACCAGCTCCTCGGCATAAGCTCAAAGCGTCTCTGCGCAATCCTGGACGGAGCCGATCCACCGTCAGACACGGAGTCCTCCAGCGGGTCACCGTCTCCACCGATGGAGACCATCTCGCTTGACAGCATATCGTCAGACGAAGAAATACTGAGTCAGTCAAGTAAGAAGAAAAAGGTAATTATACTATGTATTATGTTATATGTCACTTTTATTTACTTTAAAAAAAGAAGCCTAAAAAGAAAGAAAAAAAAGGCATAAGGGTTAAAGATAGCCTTAGATTGGAATCGATAATCGTCATAATCAGCCTGTTCAGGGTGTAAGTGTAAACAGTTGCATTACTTTAAAGGGTGATTGTACCCATGATACTGAACAACTTTTCCTAAGAAATATACAGGGACCTTCTTAATATGCTGACATTTTTTAAAGGGTGTAAGGATGGTATCAGACACCCTTAGGTACCAAGAAAACAGCGCTGCAAACGGCTGTAATGATTACTATAAACAATGATTCTGACCTCCACGAAAGGGTTTATGGTCGTTAGTTTATGTATGTGTATGTAATGATTTTTTTTAGCACAAACACAAGCGACGCGAATCCAAATCAAAGAAGACCAAAAAGACGAAAGAACTCGAAGAAGAAGCGGAGAATGTTGAGAAATCTAAGGCTTCGCGAGCCGGACTGACGGTGCTCGAACTGCTCGAGTTACAGGCTCGAGCTCGAGCCATTCGCGCACAGCTCCAGAAAGAACAGCTCAGCAGTCAGTATAACTATAATAATATACATCCCTGACACTATTTCTATGTCCTCGCTTGTAGTGTAGAAACTGTGCGGACTTGTAGATGTGTGAAAGAGTAAGACTTCCCGCGCCTGTGCTTGAACTGCTCGAATTACAGGCTCGAGCCATTCGCGCATAACTATAGAAGGAGCAGCTCAACAGTCAGTATAACTGTACATACCTCTTTAACACTTTCTATCTCCGTCTGTCCTCGCCAGTATTGTATAAACTTTGTAGACACGTAGAATATGTGCACGTCGCATGCTCGCGCGACAGATGGCCCATTAGGATAACGCCTAAGGCTACCCGCACAGTAATCGAAATGCTAGAGGTACGAGCTCAAGCTCGAGCCATTCGCGCATAGCTTCAGAAGGAAAAGATATCGACAAGGCGGCAATAATCTGTGGATTGTTATAGTATAAATGTTGAATTTGAAGTCATTAGCATCCTTTTAAACTGAGACTACCCATCAAACTGAACAACTTACTTACTTACTTTGGGAGCAAACCGATCAAAGCAAAAGAAAAACTGCTGTGGCATACATTTGAGTCGAGTAGGCATTGGAGTTAAGAATGGGACAGCTGATTATTCTTTTGCTCTTATCGGTTTGCTCCCATAGTAAAAGTTGTTCAGTTTGATGGGTAGAGTATGTGGTTTAAAGGTTAATGATTCTTTACCTTACACCCTGTATTCTGTTGCTTTAATTGGAACTAAATAATCTGTGTGACAATGACCAAGGGACTTATTTAATTTTCTTATTTTCTTTAAAATTGGCCTCATCTCTTCAGAGCAAGCGTCGGAGACAGCACCTGAGCTTCACGACTCGGACAATGATGAGGTGGAGATAAAGGAAGAGCCTGCCGAGGTGGTGGAGATCAGCAGCGAAGACGAGAAGCCTTCTATTAAGGAGTTGGAGAAAGGTGAGTAAAGGTTTTTCCTGACGATAGGACTACTTTTACCATTACTATACTACTACCATACTAGTTCATCAATTCAAGGTCGCTCAGCGAGCTATGGAGAGACCCATGCTCGGTGTTTCTCTGAGATATCACATCAGAACGGAATTAATAAAATTTCTTTTTTACAGCCAACCCTCCATCAACAAGCAAAGAACCTGAGACAAACAAAGAGGCAGCAAACGAAACTACAAACGAATCAACAAACAGAGACAAAGAGAAAACCAAAAAGAAAAACAAGAAAGACAAAAAAGAAAAGAAGAAAAAAGACACTGAAAAAGAAATAGAAATTCCAAAAGAAACTGACAAAAATATCGTAACTGAAAACCCACAAACTGTAACTAAAAGAGTTAATGATTTAGTCATAACCGTACCTCAGCAGTCCAACAGAAAGATTAAATTAAACCGAACTAAAGTAACTATTTCTCTACCAAACGTATCAGAAAAAGCAGTTGAAAATTCACGAACTGTTACTGTCGAAAATACAAAAACTCTATCTTCAGTCGTAAACAAACCTGCTGAAAACATTCATAAAGTCAGCTCCGCAGTCACCAAACCGACTGTAGCAGTCGAAACCGAGAAAAAAACAAAGGATAAACCGAAAAAAGTTAAGAAAAAGGATAAACGAAAAAACTCTGACAATAGTGATCAAGACGAAATAACTCTACAGCTGTCTGATACAGAAAAGATGGATTTACTCGAAGATTTCGATAGGAAAGACTATGAACAAGTCAGTTCTAGCGATTCTGACAGTAGCTCTGAAAGCGACAGTAACAGTTCTGAAGAAAACACCCAAGTTGACGAAAATGGTAAAGAAAATTCTTTTGAAGACAATCACACGACTATAAGACGTGTATTTGTAGTGAAACCTAATGATCAGATGGCTGATAATAATTCAGAAATGGAACAAACCGTTGATTTGATTGAGGAAACGGAAGCGACTGAAAAAATGGACGAAGAGACTGTGTCTAAAGAAATAGTCGTTTCAGAAGATTTGAATGAAGATATCAGCATGGAAAATGAATCAGAGAATGTAACAGAAAAAGCTACTGAGAACATTAAAGAAAATGAAGAAACAGAAACTACAAAAAACGGAGAAGTTTCTACTGCAGTAGAAAAAGGGGAACAAATGATTGAGATTGGAAATATAAATGATATACCTTTACAAGAACAAGATTCTATTATTACGGAAGAAATTACCGAGGAAATTGCTGAACAAATTCCAGTTGCTGATAAAGATATAGTACAAGAAGAAGCGAATACAGAAAGTGAATTGAATAAAGAAGAAAAAGACAAAAGTGAAAATCGTTCCGATGGGGAACTATCTGACAGAGAAAGTTCTGAAGTCGAAGTTTTCGATCTAAAACCCGAAGTCGTCTGCATATCGGACGAAGAAAATTCGAAAAAGAAAAAAGAGAAGAAAGAAGTCAATACAGAAACTGAATTGAATGAAGTAAATAATGACAACAGTGAAAATCTTTCCGATGGAGAACTAGCTAACAGAGAAATTTCCGAAGCCGAAGCTTTAAAACGAAATCCTGAAGTCGTCTGCATAACGGACGACGAAACTTCAAAAAAGAAAAAGAAGAAGAAAGATAAAAAAGTAAAAAAAGATAAAAAGAAATCGAAGTCGGATTTTCGGGAGGGCAATGACGAAAACTTCTTTAAAGATACAATAGTCATTGATGATAAAGAAAGAGATTTAAATGATGATGATGTATACGAGATTTTAGAATTATCCGATGATTCGTCCTGTTACGAAGTAGAAGGTACAGTTCTATCGAAAGAACCGACAGTTGAAGAAATAGCCGCTCTCTCAGCTAAAATAGACGAGATAAAAAGAGAGGACGTTGTAACAGACGAACAGATTAAAGAGCACGAAAGAGAGCAGGACGAGAAAGAGATAGAAAACATTTCTTGGAAAGACAGATATTTGGACAGCAGAAAAGTCAAAAAAGTTCTAACTACTTCTAATATATTGAACGCGCTCAGAAAAAAAAATATTGAGTTGAAAAAGAAGTTGGAAGAATCGAAGAAAGCGGATGCGGATGCAGCAAAAGAGAATATAGAAGAAGAAATTGTAGAAGAGAAAGTTGAAGAGAAAATGGAGGAAGGTTCCATAGAACAATACAACACTTTGGAAGGTTCAACCAAATTCGTTGATCCAGTTCAGGAAAATATTGAAAAACCTGAAATTGAAGTACCCGAAATTACAGAAAAATCTAACGGTGAAACGAAGATAGAAATAGAAGTAACCGGCGAGATGAAGAAGGACGCAAAACAGTTACTGAAGATGTACAAGAAATTGCTTAAGTACAACGATATTAATAAACAAAAAGATTCGACTAAGAAGAAAAAGAAAAAGAAGAAGAAAGATAAAGATGGTGCTGTTGGTACGTAAGATATACGAATATGCGAACACTTGTTAAGGGGATGATCAGCCCATCAAACTGAACAACTTTCTCTATGGGACCATCATCGAAATTTGGCTCGAGTAGGTTTGCAGTGTTGTATGAAAGAGCCGATGTTTTTTCGCGATTTCAATGTCGGTGCCATATAGAAAGTTGTTCATTTTGACGGTCTGATCATCCTAGGATCATCACCTTAAAAAAGTGTCAGAATATTAAGAAGGACCCTATATGCAAGCCAATTGCTCGTGTTTTTGGACTTACAGAATCTTTGATTCGAATATTTATGTTACTTGTTACTGTTAGAGTATTTAGAAAAATAAATGTGTCGCAAAATTGTTGTTTTTCAATCAAAGAATAAAATTATACTTAACTAGTGTTTTCCCGCGACTTCGTCCGCACAAATTATATACCAGATTTTAAGTCAGATCATAAGCTATCAAACAAAAAAAGTTTCATCAAAATCGGTTCAGTAGTTTTTGCGTGATGCGCGAACAAACAAACAAACACACTATTTTGTCAATAGATGGCGCTGCACGTCATTTAAATCGCGCTTTCGAGTGTCATTTGAATTTATATGAAGTGAACCGCTACTTTTTTGTTCCTTATGGTTTTACGGTTTCAGGGCTGCCTGGAGTGCTATTTTTGAACATCATAGTACGATCAACTCGGCGGCAGTACAAAGTGTCAAAATTACTATGGAGATTATGCATTTTCTACTGGCGAGTTGATCGTATGATGTTCAAAAATCGCACTCCAGGCCCTTTGACTATTTATTATAAGGTCTATAGTCCAGTAAAAATACGGGTCGAAAAGGAAATAATTTATAATAAGAAATTTTTTTTGCTAGATCGTTTATACAAATGATATTAAGATACTTTATTAACGAATCCTACAAAATTTCGTATTTTTAGTTTTTAGTACTAAAATGTAAATTTTTTATTTATAGTGTCAGATAGCTTTCTTTGTTTATTTTTATTGTTTGTTTTAGGGTATGAGTTTACATACACTGTGTAAATTTTGTCCTAAAATTGAGTTTTTCGTAATTTCTACTTATTTAAAAACAAAGGTTCCGTGGTGATTTTTCGTTGGATTTAGGTACTTCTAATATAAAAGAATACAAATGTATTTAACCAATTACATAAAAAAATGGTATATACTATTTTTTTCCAATTTTACATGTTTTTTTTACTATGTTTAATTATTTAAGAAAATTTTTAGGAGGATTTTCAATCTAAACGATAACTAGAATTATAATCTAATAAAACAAAAAAACCGGCTATTATAAATTATTTACATTCGCCATACGAGCGACCCGTAACTTTACTGGAGTACTAGCCTTGCGGTAGCATTTCTCCTCTGCCACGGTATAAGAACACATTGATCATGTGCATTTACATTCAATTTTATACCTTATCCCTTATTTTTTTTTATCACTCCGCACAGTAGTAAAGTTTATTATGATTCAAAATCATAAAAATAATAGGAACTAGGTATTTCTCTTTCAATTATTTCGTGTAAAATCAAGTGTTAGGTAAAAACGGTAAATAAATAAAATAAGCACGATTTACAGCGCTCATAAAAACAAATTCAAAATGGCCTCGCTGCATATTTTAAATCTTTTCATACTATTCCATTTTACTACAAGTTCAGTGCCTCTAGTGTTCAAAATACCGTTAAAAATCGACAGCTTACAACCAATTAATCAATACATCTATACAAACAGAGGTCTCCAACCGCTTTCCATACAAAATTTTATGCGATACACAGAAATACCGCCAAAATACACGATGCAATTTGGGAAGAAAATACTATTTCACAAAAAGACTGTAAACGAAAGACTTGAATTGCTAGAAGGTACTTTCGACGCATTTTCAGCAAGAAAAAGGATGGTGTGATTTTTTACTAGATTGGGGCCCTTTTAAGACGCTGTTATCCCGTCGAGGCCGTTTTTTGAACACGAACGAAAGTGTTTTAAACTGTGTTTTAAAGTCTGAAAACCAATTATGTCTTATTTAGGGATCTGGCTGATAGGTGACCGTTCTCAATTACACGATTAGATTAAGTTTAATAGATAGAAAAAAATCCCAAAGTTACCCCTTTTTGTTATGTTTTTTCAATACTGTGATTAAACTGCTGATATTTAACTTTTTATTCTTGTACTTAACTAAATACATTAAATATTTCTAGTGAACTCAGGAGAATTTTGAGCTTAGAAACACCCATGAGCAACGATATTAATGAGAACACGTTTTTTTTGCGATCCTGCTTTCAATTGGAGCGGGATGGCTAATTGCAAACTTATGCTAGCAAGAAAGAGACGCTTGCACTGGGATAACCTGGCCTTAAGCAGGCATATAATTACATAAGTAACTATTTATTGTTTTTTACTGGACAATGTTGCAGGCTTGTAGTTAAGAGGGTGTTTGGGCGTTAGTCCACCGCGCGTGCCCAATGCGGATTGGTAGACTTCACATAATTAAATTATGCATCGGAATTTCTTCTTCTGCATATGCAGGTTACCACGCGATACGTTTTCCCTGCGTAGTAGGGTTGCCAACTGTACTTTATATAAAGTATTGTACGTTATTTTCAGTCAATGTACTTTATATTTTTGAAGAACAATAAAGTACGCAAAAATACTTTATTTCAACTAGGTCTACAAAAAAATACTGGCGAGAAATGGCAGTAAATTTTTAAAGAATGCCCAAACGAATTCTATAATTTGAAGAAAATTATAAGTTATATTTTATCTGTCCCTGCCACTCCGGCTTTCAGGGTGTTTTCAGTGAAGAATGTGAAGTGGAGGGACGAGAAGAACAGGATATCATTAAAATTAGAAACGAGCTCTTAATATGTTAAAATCTTGATTTTGAATGCAGTGCATCCCACCAAACCTTTATAAATTATAAATCTTTGTTATTACTTGTACGAGCAAAAAGCTCCAAAAATACAGTTTAAAAATTTTAATTAATATTTAAATAAATGTACTTTATTTTTTAAGACTATACTTGTTATTTACCATCCCTGTAACGAAATATACTTTATGTTCGCCTAAAAAAGTTGGCAACCCTCTGCGTAGATACGCTGAAGAAGAAATTCCGATGCGTATGTGAAGTCTACCAATGCAGATTGGGCACGCGTGGTGGACTAACGCTTATACAACTTTTATGGGGTGTAGAGCATCGCTGTGATGGGGATGGGCTGGGGACAACTTTCCAAATAGTATAAGACATATGTGTACTTTTTGCAACCATCAGTATCAAGGCTGATTCAGTGTTTATGGGGTGTAGAGCATCTCTGTGATGGGGATAGGCTGGGGGGTCTGCCTGCATAACGTCAGTCGGTTTAGGAGTTGTCAGTAAAGAATTAACGATCAGCTGCAAGGTATGATATTATGGTAGTATGCACTTCTTCTTATCGAGTGGGCTCTTGGGCTGCAAAGCCCTGGTGTCAGAGTTTATTAAAACCGCCTTACGGCCTCTGACGTGGTGTTTATGTAACGACTACTACCACCAGTGATAGTAGCCGGGACCAACAGCTTAACGTGCCATCCGAAGCACGGAATCATCTTTCTTTTCAGACAATCAGGTGACTCAGCCTGCAATGTCCTAACCAACTGGGGAAAAACGCACAAAGTGACATTTCACTAGGTGCCCCCCGTGGGAATCGAACCCACGACCTCCGTGTCAAGAGCCCAATGCTCTAACCATTCGACCACGGAGGCAGATTGTGAGAGTATGCACTGTAGCTATGTGAACAGTACAAAAACTGGCATGTACTGCCAGTCGGTTTAGGAGTCGGTTTTGAACGGCTGTAACTCCTAAACCGACTAACGTTATGCAGGCAGACTTGGTCCATCTCCATCACAGAGATGCTCACCCCACCCCACACCCCATAAACACTGAATCAGCCTTGCTACTGATGGTTGCAAAAAGTACACTTATGTGTCACTTATAATAAAAAGGAACATAAGGGAAACTCGCAAAAAATTAAAGTGTAATAATTATTTTAAGCATTTTATTTATCGTCTTCATCGTCGCGATCCTTATCACATGTAGTGGACGGTGTGGTGGGCTTGTCGTATCTGCTGGCGCCCGATGATTTCGTCGATCCTGGAATACGGTCATTTAAATTCAATACTAGGTCTTGTCCACAGTATAAGCACAGTAAGGGTCCGGAATTATTCGGAGTGCGCTCCATACAAACGTACATGGTGATATTTTCAATACTAACCAATTAAAGTCAGTGAAATTTTGCAGAAACAATCTAGAAACAAATTTCTATGCTTGTATGGAGTCAGATTTTCATTTTCAGCCTCCAAGATTTCCATACAAATCTTAAATTAATCCTAGCATTGAAACTGTATATTTTAATGAAAATCGGACTCTATAGAAGCATAGAAATTTGTTTCTAGATTGTTTCTGCAAAATTTCATTGACTTTAATTGGTTAAGATTGAAAATATCACCATAGTACGTTTGTATGCAGCGCGCATTTTCGCTCTCGGAATCTGGAAGAAATCGCTTCCTAGCGATAAGACCGCCTTATTTTGTGCCTACTGTTTTTTCTTTCTGTATTTTACTGTTTATATTTTGGTGTAAAATAAAGTAATATTGATTTGATATTACTATACTGTCGTGCTAAGCCAAACGGGCCTCATCATCATCATCAGCCTATCATCGTCCACTGCTGGACATAGGCCTCTCCCAAAGCGCGCCACAAAACTCTGTCCTCGGCCTTCCTCATCCAGTCGCTCCCCGCTACTTTTTTAGGTCGTCTGTCCAGCGGGCAGCAGGGCGTCCCACACTACGCCTACCAGGCCAAACGGGCCTATGTCCGAAAATTACCAAAATCTGTTCTTTTTATTTTATTTATATTCCTTGAACTGTAAGGAACCACAATGTGTATACAACAATAGTTATTTGTTACGCTAGGCTGCAAAGTTCCCTTTTTGGCGCGAGTACTTGTATTGAAACCTGAGCAAGCGAAGGACTCTAGGATTGAACCGCGAGCGAAGCTAGTGGTTCAAGTAATAGAATTCTGAGCTTAGCGAAGGTTTCAACAGTACGAGACGCAGAATAACTTTGCAGCCGAGCGAAACACACAACTTTTCACCTCACAACAGCGAGGAAAACAAGTGAATTGCTAAAAAGAACATTTTACCTGCCATGATTGACGTTAAAAACCGCGCGTGACGTTCGATATGCCTTGGTTGGCATATTTGGCAATAAGCTATTGTCTATTCCAAAACTATCGTGCAACATTCCCAGAACTAAGTGAATAATTCCCGCATACCTCCAATGTGGTCCGATCGAACGCATGGCGGTCTGAATATTCTCGATTGACGTAACAGATTAGTTGTGTTCCCATAATCAAGATGCCATCTTTCAAATATTTCTCTAATACCGTGCGAGATCGCTCTAAATGTATGCCTTTGTCCTGAAAATGTAATAAAAAAAAGAATGGTAATTTTGTGGCCCAAGCCCGATAATAAGTGACCTATCTCTGTTTGTTTGCTACATAAGTTTACATAACGTAAAACTAAAATATGTATTATAATTCCCCAATTCTTCTCGTGGGTCTCTTACAAGGGGATTACATTCTCTTTGACTAGGAGACTAAGTAACAAAATTACTATGGAGATAGGCATCTTTCTAATGCTGATTTGACTGGAGTATGATTTTTGAAAGTCAACTCAGCAGTAGAAACATGCATATCTCCATAGTAATTTTGACATTTTCAACTGCTGAGCTCACCGAATGAGATTCAAAAATCACACTTCAGATGCAAGGCTGATCGTATGATATTATTGTAGTATGCACTGTAGCTATGTGAACAGTACAAAACTGACATGGTTCATCAGTCGGTTTAGGAGGGAGTTACAGTCGTTCAAAGGTCCGACCTTTGAACGGCTGTATTCTCCTTAACCGACTGGCAGTTCATGTCGGTATTTGTACTGTTCACATAGTTAAAGCCTGACCACGAATATAAAAAACCTGGTTTGGGGGCGCTGCAATCGACTATAACCTTTAATGCATAGGCCAAGTATTTCGCTACTCTTTCTACGCTTTAATGACAGAGTTCCTAGTACAAAAATTAGTTCCAATGATTTTCCGCAACATGGCGAGGTTTTTTATTTTCCTGGTCAGGTTTTACAGTGCATACTATAATAATATCATACGATCAGTCTTGCATCTGATTCAACGTTAGTTTTTTACTGACCTATAAACGTTTCTCCTAAACCCACTGAAGTTATAGTATGGATACTAAATAGGTATAGTTTGACTTTATTTACAATATCTAGCTAGACTAGAAAAAAAAACATCGATATCTTGAATTTTCGCGGAACCCCTGAGAGCCTCTTACGGAACCAAGGGTTCCGCGGAACACCATTCGGGAACCGCTGTACTAACCTTTAGTAATAAGACTTATTAAACTCATAATCCTGAGCACATTCCATTGAAACAGCCTCACGTTGACATTACTTATTTGATACAAGTGCGAAACCACCTCATCTTTGGAATATGACGTTATATTTTCAGACATTAACTGCATGAATCTGTAAAAAGCATAGATTTAAAACTTTTCGCTTACGCTACAAGATGGAGCCAAGAAATCGAGAGCGAGATAGCCATTTGTGAAAACTAATGTAAACAAAAAAGACAAAACATTATTTTTGTTTCGGTCACCGTGGCTGGTTTTTGTGTTTGGCAAGCTGTCAATCCTATAAAATCTTTGCCAAACAAACCTCTTTTAGCTTAGAGCATCCAGTCGATTCCAAACTTCTTGATCCAGTCTTATAGTATGCAAAAGACAAACTATTGCTGTTCCATGTGTGGCCACCGGCCACGGTATGGCGTAATCTAGAGTGTAAATCACCTGGTGGACTAAAAGTTTCCGTGCGAGATCGAATTAAAGAAGAATGAAAGCTACAACTCCATGATTGCAATACCTACCGACCGAACTAAACGCGACGTAACATTCCGCCGCGTAACGTGACGTAACCTTCCGCCGCGTAACGCGATGCCAAGTGTGTCATACCAACCGAATACTACTACCGATAGTTCAGCCGCTGAAGGTTCGGCCGCCGAACGTTCAGCAAGTGTGCCGTAGGACTAAAGTGGCACTGGGCGGGGCACATTGCTCGCAGAACCGATATCCGATGAGGCCGAAGAGTTCTCGAGTGGCGACCGCGTACCGGAAAGCACAGCGGGTTTAGGCCCCCCACAAGGTGGACCGACGACCTGGTGAAGGCGGGAACTCTTTGTTGAGGGCAGCCCAGGACCGGTCGTTGTGGCGATCCTTGGGGGAGGCCTATGTCCAGCAGTGGACGCCCATAGCACTTTCGCTGCTAATCTCAAAATCATGATCCTCGCTCAATGCTAAAACTGACGCCCCTCATAGGTCGTGCGCACAGTCGTAACGTAAAACGACCAAAGCGGCTCACCTCGTGGGTCGGCCCGCACAGGCGGGCGTTAGGTTTGGATGACTCACGCTGTAGGTCATGAGCACAGGCGAAACTTGACCCCCCTCATAGGTCGTGCTCACAGGCGTAACCGTGAAACGATAAACTCGCTCGTCTCGTGGGTCTGCGTCTGGTGACTCGCGCGGTAAGTCATAAGCACAGCCGAAATGCAATATAACTGACTCGTTACGTGGGTTCTTTATCACTGTGGCCCATTTGTCGCCGACCTACGCCGTAGGTTGTCAGCATCGAAAGTTATAGGCTGAGATAATGATCATGACGGTACCTTGCGTATGATCTTTCTTCAACATCCACGGGCGCCAATAATTCCTTCTTAACTCCAACCACATACGGTTTAATCATGTCCTGACAGTGAAGCCATTCGACAGGAACATTCTGTATGTCCTTCTCTACATATCGCCTGTAGAATGAATCGACAGGCTTTTCGATTAGAGGCTTTAATAGAGCGCTTCGCATTGGTTTCTTGTTATAGTTGTATGCAGCTGTCGTTGCTGGAGAATACGATGGTTCTGAAATAACACACTTTTGTATAATGTCTTTTCTATTGTTTTTATCACAGAACATTATAAGAGGGATTAGAAGTGCAAAGTAGGGGCGCGGCGTGGTGCGAGCGAGAGGGCATGAGTAATTGTAGCAGCGTGAGCGGGACGACAAGTGGCGACGCCGTCTCCGAAGCAAAAGCGCTACTTTGAATTTCTAACCCCTCATAAAATGTTCTGTGGTTTTTATCAATGTATCTGTGTGTACAATAAAGTGTTACAATAATAACAATTCAAATAATATATTGTGCGGAAAATAGCATGAATTGTGCGGAAAATAGCATGAATCGTGCGGAAAATGACATAAATTGTGCGGAAGATAAGATTAATTGTACGGAAAATAGCATGAATTGTGCGGAAAATAGCATGAGTTGTACGGAAAATACCATTAATTGTGCGGAAAATACCATGAATTGTACGGAAAATGACATAAATTGTAAGGACGACAACAGGAACTTTTCGGAAATTAGCATGAATTGTACAGAAAATATTATGAATTGTGCGGAAAATAGCAAGAATTGTGCTGAAAATAACATTAATTGTGCGGAAAATAATATCAATTGTGCGGAAAATAACATGAATTGTGGGGAAAATTAAAGAGTTAAATTTTTACGTTAAAGTTAGTCAGTGCAAATCATCAAACGATTAATACTTAGTACCATTTATGGTACCTACATGGCGTCAATAACTTACCCGTAGTGGTTGTAGTTTTAAGCTGCCTCAATTTAAACTTCTGTTCTCTCTTCCTATCATCAAAATCCATCACAGGAGTTATAGGCAAAGCGTCCACATCCACATAATCATATTGCCCATTTTCCAAATGTAAAACGTTTTCATCGACATTTTGTTGCTTTGGTTTCTTCTGATGACGATTGCGATGATGATGATGATGATGGTGTTTACGATCGGTTCTGAGCTGTTCTTTTATTTGGAACTTTAGTAGTTTTATTCTCTCTTCGACTGGAAGAGTTATTTCTTTTTGGGCGGGGTAAGAGTGTTTTAAGACTGTAATTAAGTATAAAAAAAGATGCCTAGATACAAAAATTGGGTAGGCTGACGCATCCGCCTTTGTAGTCTTAGTGCGTTCACACACGATGACGCACTGACGGAGCGGCAGATGTCAGTCCATAGAACTACACCCGGTGCGTCAATGCGTCACCGTGTGTGCTTCTACGTGCGGTTTCATACAACTCCTTGCTTCACAAATGACGGACTGACGTTTGCTGGTCCGTCTGTGCAAGGTGTAAGTTGATATTCTAGTATACTGAAACGGTGAACTCAGACCATCAAACTGAACAACTTTCGCTACTTATTGGCTTTCCTCAGGAAACGCGAAAACAAAATCTGCTGGACCATACATTTGAGTCGGGTGGGTACAGCAGTTTTGTATGAAACAACAGATTTTTATATCGCGATTTAAAAGTTGGCTCCATAGTGAAAGTTGTTCAGTTTGATGGTCTGAAACATCCCCTTAAGTATTACTAGGGTGTTTTTTACACCCTGTATATTTCGCACCGCAGTGGAGTCACAGAATAATAGTACCTATCCAGTGGCGAGGATTTGTAACACCACTGGCTTTTCGGTGAAAGAAAACATCGTGAGGAAACCTGCATGCTTCAATTTCGAGGCATGTATTGTACCCACTGTCCATTTTAAGGGGCGACTGGTTCACCCGCGTCACACTGGACAGAGTTTCGGTGCTACTAGTGAAATGTGGATGTTCTGAGGTTTTAGAATATCTCTGACTGCCCCCTCGGGGAATATAGTCGTGAGCGAGTGAGTAGGTATAACTATGCTGTAATAATTAAAAAAAACTTACCACTAACAATAAAGAAAAAAAAGAACAGTTTTTTTACATCGTCCATTTTTTTCATTTGTACCAACGATTAAATGCGATTTTTTCACGAATCGAAAGAAAAATCGTTCGTCATGGTTTTGGAAAAGACCTAATTAAAATTACTGAAGCGTAGGTAAATAAAAAAGACGTTGCATTCAATCTTGATAAAAAATACTAGTGTTGTGCGGCGCACTTCTCATAATATTTGAAGGTAGGTACATTATCGTAGTGATATAACTTAGTACTTAAACAATATCTACATCGTTATGGGAATTATGGTAATATTCCCAACCATCTGGGAATTACTGGTAAAACTGGATATTACCAATATCACATAAGCAAGTACAATAGTACAAGCATAGCTAGCATGCCGCAGTGATACAGCGCTATCACACCTTCGCTCTCTTTCTATTTGCGTGCGAACGAACGAGATAAAAGACGTGATACAGCCGTATGGATGTGACTGAGTCGAAGGCACCTATGGAAGGATCGTAGGAGAATTTAAAAAAAAAACTATTATCCAGACAAAATTAGGTGTATTCGACGACTAAATCAAGAAGACGGTCTTGACAAGAAACTTGCATACTGCCATATTCACTTCTTCGTATTCTGGAAATAACGATAAACAAATAGTACATTATGATACAAGTTCGGCGAGTTGATAATTACAGCATTATTGCTAGCCCGAGCCGTAGGCGAGGTCTACAAGAAAGCTGAGGCTGTAATTATCAAAGCGCACGTGTGTCATACGACGTTTTATAACATATTTGCGAGGAAACAAGGTAATAAATAAAACTCTGACATTCATAAACTAATAAATCTTTTAAAAAGTAGCGATAAACTAAGCGCGCGGAACCATTTTTACTTGTTCACAAATTAGCGATGCGCGCGCATCAGCGATTTCTTTTTTCTTATTTCTTAAGGCAAAGGCACAAAAACAGCCAGTATTACTAATAAAGTAAATTAATATTGTTTGTTTTGGTTTCACATAATAGTAGATTACACACCGAGGGCAGGAAAGTAAGAAAGGTCTCACTCTCAGATCTCATGTTAATTGTTGACCGAGGCGCCGTGTGAACTTTCACTATGGGACCAATATCGAAATCTCGAAAAATCCCCCAAAAGCATCCCTTTAAACTAAGAGTCTACTCATCAAACTGAACGATTTTTACCATGGGAGCAGAGCAAACCGATCGGAGCAAAAAAAATTTGCTGTTGCACAAATTTGAGTCGAGTAGGTGATTAGTAGAGTAGTGATATTGCAGTTTAGTATGGCACACCTGTTTTTTTTCTTGCTGCAATCGGTTTGCTCCCATAGTAAAAGTTGTTCAGCTAATGATATCGCTTGCGTTGGCCGGTCACCTGGCCGGCTGCCCCGTCCCTAAACGCCAAAAAACCGCACCTTGAAAGCTATCAGCCCTACAGTTAGCAGCGGTCAAAGAGCATTTGTTCTTGAACAGAACGACATGGTTGTCGACACTGCTGGCCCCGCAGACCGGATCTGTGACGTCGTCACATTCCTGCTCGCATCCAGCGCGCAGCCGAGAGCTCACCACGAACTGGACGCAGAATTTAGTTTCGGTTATGTCGTATTCTGGAATATTAAAACGACGAAGGTCATAAGTGAGTCGAGCAACGTCATAATTGAGTCAACGAAGGTCATAAGTTAGTCGATGAAGGACATGGTGAGTCGACGAAGGGCATAAGTGAGTCGAACAAGGTCATAAGTGAATCGAGCAAGGTCATAAGTGAGTCGAGCAAGGTCATAAGTGAGTCGACGAAGGTCATAATTGAGTCGAACAAGTTCATAAGTGAGTCGAACAAGGTCATATCGGTTACGTCTTTGGTTACGTCTTATTCTGGAATATAAAAATCATCATCTTTCAAACATATCTGAGAGATACCAGCACTCGTAGTATGCTACACGTGATACGGCTGTATCACGTCTTTTATCTCGATCGTTCGCACGCAAATAGAAAGAGAGCTAAGATGTGATAGCGCTGTATCACTGCGGCATGCTAGCTAGGCTGGAATGAGTTTGGGTTACTTATAAGTCAGAGAACTAAAGTGGTTGACAGTGGTAAAGGGCTGGACATATAATGTTAAGGCCGATTCTTGAACTGTCTCTACTAATGACCGATTCATGAAATTGACAGACTCTACAAATGACCGATTCGTGAAATTACCGATTCTACAAATGACTTATTGTACGAATGCCCGATTCTATAAAGTACAGATTCTACAAATGTCCGATCGAACGGTATTAAAAACGACTTAGGGATTAAAGGTTTCTTATGCAGTGTTTATGTGGGTGAAAGACTAGCCACCTATTACCACTTGACACGTCATTCCATCCTGAAACTTAAATGCTAAATGTGAGCATTGCTACAACTTAGTAAGTACGTTTTTAAGCAGAAATTTTGTAACTAGTTGTTTGAAGCGGCAATGTTTCTGACCACCCAGAAATACATTACGTTTGTGAGTTTATACACTGTATGTAGCTGTGAAAAACGTAGTTACTCAAGGATGTAGCTAGATCATTTATTGTTCCATATAATATGTCACGCGCTCTGAAACCATCGAGGGGCTCCGAATAGCTAATTACCGATTCGTGAAATGAACGATTCTACAAATGACCGGTTCTACAAATGACTAATTCTAAAAATGACTGATTCTGGAATACGACCGAGTCTAAAAATGACCGATACTTCAAATGACTTATTCTAAAATTATTGGTTGTATGTACGTAAACTGATTTAAAAAACGTAGGGTTCTTTGAAATGACTGATTCTACAAATGACCGTTTCTACAAATGACTGATTCTAAAAATGAACGATTCTACAAATGACTGATTCTACAAATGGCCAATTCTGATTCTAAAAATAAACGATTGTCGCGATTATATTACCTATTATTTATGTCTGATTGTAATAAACTTACTCAAGGCCTGTAGCTAGCGCATTTATTGTTCAATATAATATGGCATGCGCTCTGAAACCATCTGAACTTCACATCTTGTGATTATCGTTGCAGTGGTATGGGTCGCAATAGTCCATGTAGGCCGAGTGGAATGGTTTCTTAAACCGTTGAAAAATGACCTATTCGTGAACTGACTGATTCTACAAACAACTCATTCTGAAATAACCGATTTGTAAAATGACCGATTTTACAAAAGGCTGATTCTACAAATGACTGATTCTAAAAATGACTGTTTATGATTCTACAAATGACCGATTAGATCGTCAATTTTCGCGAATATTATGTTTAGATGTGTCACAAATAAAGAATCTGGTATTTGTATCTTACTAATTCTAAAAATGCCCAATTCTACAAAAAAGCCGATTCTGGTTCTACAAATAACTGATTGTCAGGAGTTCAGGAGTCTTATTGTAAAAAACTTACTCAAGGCCCCTCTGTAGCTAGCGCATTTATTGTTCAATATAATATGGCAGGCGCTCTGAAACCATCTGAACTTCATATTAGCTCTGTTAAGGCCACACGCTATCTTGTGACTATCGTTGCAGTGGTATGGGTCGCAATAGTCCATGTTCGCCGGGTGGAATGGCTTCTTGAATCGTTCTTTGAATATGTCTGGCATTGGCGGTCGGAATATTTCGTCTGTAGAGGTATTAAATTGAGAAATGAGCTGCCAACTGCTCCAGACTATCGTCATCATCATCATCCACTGCTGAACCTAATGCCTCAAAACTCGATAGGACAGGTGAGATCCTAAAGATTGAGATTGGCACAAAAACAGGCAACCGCGAGTCAGACGCGCGCCCTCAGGTTTCCGTACAAACTTAAATATGAAAGACAAACTAAATTTTGCTGTGGAAGATAATGTTCTCCCATACATTTGTATGTATAGGGGCTTTCTTAATAATGCTGATGGATTATTAAGGGGACGATTAGATCAAACTGAACAACATTATTTAAGGGAACAAGGTCGAAATAAAAAATCGTGAAAATACATTGCTAGATAATTTCTGTGTGACAATTCTATGTGACAATGTCCTTACAAGTTTGCTCCCATAGTAAAAGTTGTTCAGTTTGATGGGTCGAGTAGGTGGTTTAAAGGTTAATGATACTTTTGCTTACACCCAGTATAGGTATAGGTAGATAGGTGCCTACTGCCTATCTATACTGCATTCCAAATAAGGACGACGAGATTTTCCGATTCCTATTTAGCTTTCTGGCCAATTCTGATAAGCAAATACAATTTATTTATAAGAAAGATGTACTATCCGACATATTCTCTTGGACGTTACTAAAGCTGTTCTAAGAATAAGTGAGAATAAGTGTTGCAAATCTTTGTTTCTGTAATTAACAATGGCCTTAAATTTTTGCTGCTATTTGGAATGTAGTATCTAGTATCTACCTGCCTACTTATCACGACCATAATTCCATTTGGGATGATCAGAGACCTATATAGATTGATTGATAGATTGACAGTAAGAAAAACTGCCTACGTGGTCTAATGGTTAAGAGCATTGGGCTCTTGACGCGGAGGTCGTGAGTTCGATTCACGTTAAGCCGTTGGTCCCGGCTACATCTTTAGTGGTAGAAGTCGTTACACAAAAACCACGTCAGAGGCCGTAAGGTGGTCTAAAAATACTCTGACACCAGGGATGGCTGATAATCAAGAAGTAAAAGTGGTGAAAAATCCGAAATACCTCGCAAATTGACGTTGGGTACTTACATCTGTATCGATCTCTAATGAAGTTAGGATTATCATATTTTGCGGATTGTCTGAAAGAAAAAAAAATGTATTCAATTCGGACAGACAATTTCACCTATTCATATTGGTACCTGCATGCATATACTCAGGACTATTTTCCCCGAGGGGGTGGTAGTTAGAGTTAGTCTATTAGTTAGACTATTCTAAAGACTCAGAATTAGAGTAGTTAGTCTATTCTAAAGACTCAGAATGTCCGCGTTTGATTAGTAGTACCGAAACTCTGTCTAGTGTGATGGGAAGTGACCCCTCGCCACTTATAATGGACAGTAGGTGCGTTGAAATTGAAGCATGCAGGTTACCTCATGATGTTTTCCTTCGCCGAAAAGCCAGTGGTGTTACAAATCGTACGTAAATTCCAAAAAACTTTATTGGTTAGGAGTCGGCCTGGACGGGGATCGAACCACCCGACCCCGATCGTAGTAATTCAAAACATCGAAGATCGATCCTTATTCAATTCCAGTTCTAATCACATTGCAATCCAGTTTCTATTCAACAGTTCTTCCATTCAATGGTTATCTGGAAGAAATCGCTTTTAGTGATAAGATCGCCCTTTGTAACATTCTTGTTTTAAATTGTATTTTTTCTATTCTTGGTGTGCAAATAAAGAATATTTATCTTATCTTATTCAACTGTGTTTTGGCTAAACTTGACTTATTTACTATGTGATTGACAGCCGAAACGTCTGAGCGATCAATCGAACGCCTGTCAAATGATTAGCGCAATACCGAATGTGTAAAAATTGAGCTTTGCACGTGGTCCAACGTTCGACGTTCGACGTGGTGGTTCAGTGGCGAGTTACCTTGCCTGCCGAGCAGGAGGCGATGGTTCCATCCCCGTCCAGGAGTGCGATTTTTGAATCTCATTCGGTGAGCTCAGCATTTGAAAATCTCAAAATTACTATGGAGATGCTCATCTTTCTACTGCTGATTTGACTTTCAAAAATCGCACTCCTGAGGTATGATTTTTTAAAGGCAAATCAGCAGTAGAAAGATGCGTATCTCCGTCGTAATTTTGACATTTTCAACTGCTGAGCTCACCGAATGAGATTCAAAAATCGCACTCCGGCCGACTCGTACCAATGAGTTTTTCGGAATTTATGTACGATTTGTAACACCACTGGCTTTTCGGTGAAGGAAAACATCGTGAGGAAACTTGCATGCTTCAATTTCGAGGCATGTATCTACCCACTGACCATTATAAGTGGCAACGGGCTCACTCCCCGTCACACGGACAGAGTTTCGGTACCTACTAGTAAAACGTGGATATTCTGAGGTTTCAGAATATATATGACTACTCCTTTAGGGGAATACCTATAGTTGTGAGCATATGCTTATGCTATGATATGTTCAAATAATTTTAGTCATTTTCAAATTACAAAGTTCATAAAGAAGTAACGTTGCAGGTTCTGGCACGAGCACTTGTCTCGCGTGGTGTTCGCGCGTAATCCATAATCTCTTCTTGTTCTTGATAAAAAACAATCCCTGAGATTGGGAAGATACACATTTGTCAGCTTCCTGGGATAGATACTCACACAAACTATTTGGCATTTGCAGAAATGCAGTGCTAATGCACAAGCAAAAGTCCATTAGTTTATAAACACTGGCATATACTCTAGCGATAGACAGGCCCTTTCATAGAAGCAACATGTTCCACTTAAATGCGGTGGGCGCACCGCATTGATGTTCCCGAGTTCACTTCGTCACTATGGCATGACAGACCGCAATGTGTCATTTTGGTTTGTTTTGTGTGACATGTTGTTTGTTTGAACGAGCTTGTCTATCGCTAGAGTATATTATGTCAGTGATTATAAATAAATAAATAAAAAGTCCATAAATACTTACTGTGTCATAGTGTATGATTTTGGTTTATTGTCTGTAAAACAAATAAACACAATTTCACCCCTATTTACAAATAAAAATACCTATTAATATACAACACAACATACTTGCGAGTTGCTACTTCTACACATTGCATTTTAATAATAACAATAGATACGCCCGTGACTTCGTACCAGGTAGGCTACTACAAAAATACGTGAACTACATAACATCAGATTAGTCTTCAAATGACAGATTCGAGAAATGACTGCATAGGTGATAAATGACCGATTCGTGAAATGTCAGATACTACAAATGATCGATTCTGAAATGTCCGATTCTTTAAATTAACAATTCTACAAATGACCCATTCTAACAAACAATAGATACGCCCGTGACTTCGTACCAGGTAGGCTACTACTAAAATACGTGAACTACATAACATCGATTAGTCTTCAAATGACAGATTCCAGAAATGACTGCATAGGTGATAACTGATAAATGACCGATTCGTGAAATGTCAGATACTACAAATGATCGATTCTGAAATGTCCGATTCTTTAAATTAACAATTCTACAAATGACCCATTCTAACAAATGTCAGTGGCGAGGTAAATTACTCTTTGCATAATTATGTAGGTATTAAAAAAAACCGGCCAAGTGCGAGTGGGAGTTACGCATGGAGGGTTCCGTCCGTACCTACCTACCACCATACCTATCTAAAAAAATATCCGTAATCTCTAGCATGAGCCCGACGCACACATAGCCGGTTTTTAGTAGGTTATTGGTTATTCTACTTTAAGTAGCCCATTCACAGTAGTCCTACATGTAGGACTACAACACCATTCACTATCCTGCAAGTAGGACTAGGTACTCATACATTTTGCTCAAGGTCATCGGACACCTTGTAGGACTACAACACCATTCACTGTCCAATATTGCTGTAGGACTGCAAGACGGACTACTGTGAATGGGCTCCTTTAGAATAGGTATAATATAGGTACAGGGTGTTCCAGAAGCGATGGTCCAAAATGGACGAGGGGGTTGTGGAGACCATTTCCAAGAATTTTGGCTCAATACACATAGGTCCGGAAATGAACGGTTCAAAATCTACACCGAAGTCTGATTTACAACTTTATTAGAAAAAGTCAACTTGTCACTATAAAAACTAAGATGAAACATATTTTCCAACTTTTTATTTTAATTTCATGTTCATTAAAGGTGTGACTTTGTGACCATTTCCAATAAAATCACCAGCGTTTATGATAAGCTGGCAATTTTGTGGCAGACTATCGTTTTCGTGAAAACTTTTCCTGACTTCAGGGCTTTGATAAAGTATATGTCAAGTTTCAGGTCCGTGATGTCAAGATTAACAGTCGAAAGCGTCGAAAAAAAATTGGAACCAGTACTGGTTCCTAAACCCTATACATACCTATACACGCACACATACATAAATTTGTAGGGCGCCTCACGCACACCAACCTATGAACTTAGCCCCTTTTGTTTTATACGGGATATTAGTGAAGCTCATTCTAGACATATAGGTACTTTTTCTAAGCTTCAGGGTTGCGATTTTTAAATCTCATTCGGTGAGCTCTGATAGCAGAGCACTCCAGAACCATGCTGTGAAAAAAAGTACTCCAGAAAAGTGACCCTGTAAGTTGCGCAACTCGTGCAGGAGTGCGATTTTTGAATCTCATTCGGTGGTGAGCTCAGCAGTTGAAAATGTCAAAATAACTATGGAGATACGCATCTTTCTACTGCTGATTGGCTTTCAAAATGCTGATTTGACTCGTAAAAATTAAACTTCAGTGCTGGTAGCATGCAACACGTGATACGGCTGTATCACATCTTTTATCTAGTTCGTTCGCACGCAAATAGAAAGAGAGCTAAGGTGTGATAGCGCTGTATCACTGCGGCATGCTAGCTATGCAGGAGTGTGATTTTTATAAGTCAAATAAGCAGTAGAAAGGTGCATGAGAACGATTTTGTATGAGATTTAAAAACCGTTCAAACAGCGTAAGCGAAATACTTGGCCTATGGTTCAAACTCACCGATGACATTCAAAAATCGCACTCCAGGTTTTAAAACTGTAAAACACGTCATGCAATTTCTTTCAAATGTAGCTACCCTTGGAATCTAATATCTTTATTCGTAGTTTGGAATAGACTATTTTTTTCAGGCAAGTCAACTTTTCGCAAACTGTCAATGATAAAAAACTGCAATTTACACTCAAAATTTTAAATTTTAATTTTTTTTTCACCTCACAAGCTCGGAAAGATTCTGTTTATCGTTCGAAATCTGAGTGCAAAAGTGTATTTTATCCGCTAGCGTGGAAAGAGTTTTTGAAATTCGAATCTGTCTATTCAATATTTTTGTAATCCGCCAATGCACTGAAAATGGTTAATAACTATTTCATGACACTGGCCAGCACGAAAATAAAAACTTTTTGAAATGTTCTTTTTAGCAATTCACTTTTTTTCCTCGCTGTTGTGAGGTGAAAAATTGTGTGTTTCGCTCGGGTGCAAAGTTATTCTGCGTCTCGTACCTTTGAAACCTTCGCTAAACGCTCAGAAGCCGTAGTATGCTGCACGTGATACGACTGTATCACGTCTTTTATCTCGTTCGGTCGCACGCAAATAGAAAGAGAGCGAAGGTGTGATAGCGCTGTATCACTGCGGCATGCTAGCTATGCAGGATTCTATTATTTGAACCCAATTTGAAATTGAAAATTGAACCACGAGCAAAGCCTAGTTCAATCCTAGAATCCTTCGCTTGCTCAGGTTTCAATAAAAGTACTCGCGCCAAAAAGCAACTTTGCAGCCTAGCATAACAAATAACTATTTCAATCTAATTTTTTTCCCAATTGCATATTTGCTCCTATCGAATTGGTACCTACCTACCTACAGTTTGATGGTCTGACTGAACCACCCCCAAAAATATGACGAATAATTTCAATGTAATCCTGTAGTTTATGTAAGTAGGTATAAAAGAATAGATTATGACCAACACTCACCATTTTTACATTTTACTGTACTTATTATAAAACTTAGCAAAATGAAGTAAATTAATGTGGAACGCATCTTAGCTTTGCCAAAAATTAAAACAGACTGGTTAATCAACCACTTAACTATACTTAATTCAACCAAACATACTTACTTAAGTCATTAGTTCAAGTTTTATTTCTTTTTTTATTGTTGATTAATCTTTTTAATTGGCACATTTCCAATTAAAGACATTTTAGAGCGGGCCTCAAATGGAATTTCGCTTGCTGTTACTGCAAACCGGACAAATTCAATATGGTAGTCGAAATTGATTCGCTTCCCTTGCTCCAGCCAGGGCCGTAGCTAGGACTAGATTCAAGGTAGGGCATAGGAGGTTTAAGGTAGGGCGGAAGCAAAGAGCAGTTTTTTTGGATGAGATGAGAAAAAAACATACCAAGTCTCAAAAAGAGTTGAGTTGAGTTCCATTAGCCTACCTATCCCCTTCAACACCACTCAAAGGCTGGAGCGAGCGAAGCGAGCTCGAAATTTCACACTCCAAGACTCAAAACGGTGTTGGTATGCGTTCCATTAGTCTACCTACGCTCGTAATATCATAGGCTGGAGCGAGCGAAGCGAGCTCGAAATTTCACACTTAAAAACTCAAAACTATTTTGGTATGCGTTCTATTAGTCTACCTACGCTCGTAATATCATAGGCTGGAGCGAGCGAAGCGAGCTCGAAATTTCACACTCAAAAACTCAAAACTATTTTGGTATGCGTTCCATTAGTCTACCTACGCTCGTAATATCATAGGCTGGAGCGAGCGAAGCGAGCTCGAAATTTCACACTCAAAAACTCAAAACAGTGTTGGTATGCGTTCCATTAGTCTACCTACGCTCGTAATATCATAGGCTGGAGCGAGCGAAGCGAGCTCGAAATTTCACACTCAAAAACTCAAAACGGCGTTGGTATGCGTTCCATTAGTCTACCTACGTCCGTAATATCATAGGCTTGGAGCGAGCGAAGCGAGCTCGAAATTTCACACTCCAAGGCTCAAAACGGTGTTGGTATGAGTTCTATTAGCCTAACTACGCTCATAATATTATAGGCTGGAGCGAGCGAAGCGAGCTCGAAATTTCACACTCCTAAACTCAAAACGGTGTTGGTATGAGTTCCATTAGCCTAAACTACGCTCATAATATGATAAGCTGGAGCGAGCGAAGGGATTCGAAATTTCACAGTCCAAGACTCAAAACGGTGTTGACATTTGTGTTCCATTAGCCTACCTACGCTCATAATAATCATAGGCTGGAGCGAGTGAAGCGAGCTTAAAATTTCACACTCCAAGACTTAAAACGGTGTTGGTAACTCATACGGCATTCCGAAGCGGTGGTAGCTTAAAAAGAATTGACGTTTAATATGTGTGCTTCAGGCTCCTATATTGAATAAATTATTTTGATTTGATTTGCACAATATCATAGGCTGGAGCGAGCTCAACATTTCAAACTCCAAGGCTCCAAACGGTGATGGTATGAGTTCCATTAACCTACCCACGCTCATAATATCATAGGCTGGAGCGAGCGAAGCGAGCTCGAAATTTCACACACCAAGTCTAAAAACAGTGTCAGTCCGAGTTCACTTAAAAAAACAATTTAAAGGCTGGAGCGAGCGAAGCGAGCCCGAAATTTCACAGCAATGGAACTTTGTTGTGACCAGAATTCTGACAGTTTTGTAAGGGAATTTGCCCTACTTGCCCATATAGTAAAGACGTTGCCCATGTAGGAAAGAAGTAATGGTTGGGTGATTTTTAAGGTAGGGCATTGGAATTTTAAGGAAGGGCATTGCCCCACGATGCCCCCCCCTAGCTACGGCCCTGGCTCCAGCCTTTGAATGTCGTTTTAGGCATACATAGGTTAATGGAAATTATGAGTCCTTATGAAATTTCGAGCTCGACGTTCACTTCAACCTTTGAATGGTGTTTTAAAGCATAGTTATGCTAATGGAACTCGTTCGAACACCGTTTTGAGTCTTGGAGTGTGAAATTTCGAGCTCGCTTCGCTCGTTCACTTTTTTGGCCCTTTGATTGGTGTTTTAACCTCCTAAGGACTAAAAAAAAAGTTTATCGTGACTCAGACCCAGTGCACAATTTTATGCACAAAGTAAAAATATGCCATCAGGCCCAGAGGAACATTTAGGTACTCACTTACAATTTGTGCAAAAAAATGTACGGCTGGCGTACACCGGATCAGTATAGCCGTTCAGCGAGGAAATGCTGCCAGCATCTTGGCTTTCCAGACCTGCACCATATTATATGAGTCGATAAATATCAATGCCGGTATGTCCCACCTCTGGGACATCCCATTAAACTCTATTCTATTTTTATTTAATGGCGTTTCCTTGTTAGATTTCGCCAGTGTCAAGTGTTGAAGATATATTTATTAGGTAGGACAAAGCCCCGCTTTTAAACAAAAACACACACTTGAAACCGCCATTCAGATTAAATAATACAATGCCGACGTACGATAATTATCGTACATGTACGATAATTTCGACACCGGTACGATGTACGATACAATATGTATTATCGTACGCCAAAGTACGATAATTTACAACCCTCCTCCTTAGTAGGGTGAAAAGACTATTCAGTGCCCTAAAATCATCCAAAAACGTAGGTTGAGTATTCTATAGATTTCCTGACAGCGTATACTCGAAAGGGACAGAGATATGACAAAAATGTATGAGAAATCGTGCCTTTGTTTGCCATAGTTGCAAGATTTTGTATGCAATTCATAGGCCAAGTATTTCGCTTAATTCAACCAAATTCAACAAATCCATCGTTTATTTTTTAAATTTCAGTCTACTTTGTCTTATCTGTCTTTCCACAACTTCCTAAAATTCCTATTCTATTTCTAGTTTTGCGAAATAAATAAGATTTAAGCACCCATTACATTATCCAATTTGCAGAGCGCTAGATGAGCTAGCGTGCTAAATTTGTATTGTGTAATGGCATTTAGGCTGAGATTCAGAGACGATTTTTTTTGGCTTAGCTGGAGCCATGGTGTCCTATCCCATACAAGTGAAATTTCAGTTCAAAACAATGGCAATAGATGGCGTTATGGTATCGATTTGTAATTAATGTTTACGTAAAAGTGAAAATTGTATACTAAAAATACATGATCTGACTACAAAAAAATCTCATGAGTCTCGGAAAATCAAGCAATGACTTTGTTCATCAAATTCACATTTTTTATTAAATTAAAATTTGTTCTCATCCTACCCTCTGGCGGCAATAATTGGTATCACGTGGATCGTTGTGAATTGATATGATTGACGACTTTGTAGTGTTTATTCTGTGTGCTGATAGATGGCACTACCACATCAATACATACTTTGCGTTGTCGAGGAGAAAAATAGTATACTAACCTCGGGCAGTAAATAAGAAAGCCGCAAATCGTGTGCGTCAGAACCGCGGGTGTACTCCACCTATTGCGAAGTAATCTATATAAATAAAAGGTACCTGCTGTGTACCTCTGTGTACCTTTCTTAAAATTCTATGTACCTAACCATGAAAGAAGCTATGCATAAAATAAGGTACACCCGCCACCCTGACGTCAGGATGGCGGGAGTACCGATAAACGATAAACAAACTTCAACAAACTATTTACTACCATTTGGTACCTATTGTGTACCTGTAGAAAAATGCATAAATGACTGCTTATAACGTTCTTTCGTGTTTCAAATGACAATTAATCATATTATAACATACATTCATAACATAATAATAAACCCAAAATAAAACAATACTTAAAAATCAACATTACATAAGTTTTAATTAAAAATAAGAATAAAACTTCTTTAACTCATAACATAACATTTTATTTCTGACCATATACAATACAACGCAATGAGCGATCATTTGTCGGGCTTAGTGTTATAGTACTATAGCCACGGGACATTTTAATTACCTAAAAGATTACCGATTGCCGTTTAGTTATTACCTAACCTAAAGTTGCCATACAAAGCTATAAGACCGATCAAAGTTGACTTTTTCATCTGGTCTTATAGCTTTGTATGGCAACTTTAGACATTCTTACTATTACGTATGGGTATTGAGCTCAGTTGAAAAACATGACAGTATAGAAAAAAATTGTAATCTCGAAATTTAAAAATCTTGTACATTTTTTTTTTCTCCCCTCCGGACGGAAAGCGTCAATTGTCGTCCCACTGCGCTCAACGAAGTCGTCGCTTTCCACCTCCGTCGAGGAGAAAAATAGTACACTAACCTCTACACCTATACATGAAATCTGAGACTTTCCTTACTTTCCTGTCCTCGGTGTGTAATCTACTATTTTTAACCGACTTCAACAAGAGGATCAGTTTCTCAATTCGACCCGTATGATTTTTTTTTTAATGTTTGTTACGCGATTACTCCGCCAATTGTGAATTGATTTTGATGATTCTTATTTTGTTTGGTAGGTCATACTTCCGAGGTGGTCCCACGAAATAGATTCAGCGCTTGTTGAAAAAATCGACAAAATAACAAATATGTAAAAAAGACGGACGTAATGTTACACTAGAAAGATGTGAAGCATGCAAGGTCCTACAATTTCGTTTGTTCTGGGCCTACACTCACACAAATGCACCAGTTCTAGGCGCAGGTCCTGCAACCCGCCGTCATTATGTACCCCGCGACAGTGCGACAGCACGCACACCATAGACTAAGATTTTTTTTAAATTACTATATTGGTAGACGGAACATCAGATCAGTGTAACCGCGTATGAGATAGCGATACTGTTGTACTGCTTCTTGGTCATACTGTTGTGTTTAAACGTATAATAACTTTATAGTTAAACTTCATGGATATAGGTACCGAACACAAGAGTCTGTGGTACCGAAACACATAGATTTAATTGATCATAGCGGCGGTCGGTAATGTTCGTCGTTTTTAGGATTCCGTAGTCAAACAAGAAACCCTTATACTTTCGTCCATTCTGTCTGTCTGTGTGTCTGTATGCCCGCCTCATTAACTCGCTCATTTTTGCATCTTTTGAATCGAAATATGGCATAAAGATAACAGTAACCCAAAAACAGAAATGTTGTACGAAAGATGGATTGGATTTTTTTTAAATCGAGTGAGGTGTAGAGCTAATGTATTTCACCTAGATTTCAACACAAAAAATTTTGAAATACAATTTTTTTAACAAAAAATTAAAACTGACATCAAAACTAAAAAGGTAAAAATAATAATATTGCAGTCGTTGACTTTTACAGTCGCATCTATAAGAACATTAATTTGTTTTATTGGAGTCGGTGTCAAGCCAAGCCAAGCCAAAAAATTACTGCAAGCCCGCGAATCGTACCAGCTTCACACCGATGCCGATAAGACAAATTAATGTTCTTATAGATGCGAATGTAAAAGTCAACGACTACAATATTATTATTTTTACCTTTGTAGTTTAGAAGTCGGTTTAAATTTTTTGTTAAAATTTTTTTTTCGTTGTTGCGGGTTGTGTTGTGACTTGTGATCTGTAAGACTTAAGTTTTTATGTTAGTAATTTTGCACCATACAATAATAACTAACCGACAGTACTATAACACGAAGCCCGACAAATGATCGCTCATTGCGTTGTATTGATTATGGTCAGAAATAAAATGTTATGTTATGAGTTAAAGAAGTTTTTATTTTTATTTTCAATTAAAACTTATGTAATGTTGATTTTTAAGTATTGTTTTATTTTGGGTTTATTATTATGTTATGAATGTATGTTATAATATGATTAATCGTCGTTTGAAACACGAAAGAACGTTATAAGTAGTCATTTAAGCCTTATTAAAGTATCCGATTTTTTTTATTAATATACTCGGTTAGGTTAACAATTTTTTCTGACAGATGCATTTTTCTACAGGTACATAATAGGTACCAAATGGTAGTAAATAGTTTGTTGAAGTTTGTTTATCGTTTATCGGTACACCCGCCATCCTGACGACAGGGTGGCGGGTGTACCTTATTTTATGCATATCTCCTTTCATGGTTAGATACACAGAATTTTAAGAAAGGTACACAGAGGTACACAACAGGTACATTTTATTTATATAGATTACTTCGTAATAGGTGGAGTACACCCGCGGTTCTGACGCACACCGAAATCACATTTGTTTGTTGACCACGGCTTCGCCTTTGACGACGCGACGTTGCCGCTTTGTGCGGACGCCAGGTTCACACCGCACCGTAAGCGCCGAATAAAATATTGTACTTATGTTATTTATGAGTACTTACCTACCTAATGGTCATTCTTTTAATAAAATCAAGAATTGATGAGATCCACTCCATAGAGTGCGATTTTTGAATCTCATTCGATGAATTCAGCAGTTGAAAATGTCAAAATTTCTATGGAGATATGCATCTTTCCACTGCTGATTTGAGTTTCAAAAATCTCACTCCTGAAGTATGATTTTTGAAAGTCAAATCAGCAGTAGAAAGATGCATATCTTCATAGTAATTTTGACATTTGCTACTGCTGAGTTCGACGTATGACATTCAAAAATCGCACTCCTGATTACGGTTGACAAATCACCTAGTTTTTTTTTCGGTCCTAGATTATTTTTACCCGACTGCGACAGAAGGAGGGTTATGTTTTTCGAGCGTATGTATGTATGTATGTATGTATGTATGTATGTATGTATGTATGTTTGTATGTCTATTTCTTTGGCACGCCCTACAGCCTAAACAGCTTGATGGATTATAACATATGAGGTGTCGTTACATTCGTAAAAATCGTGAGAGTGACATAGGGTACATTATTTTAATATGGCGTATGCGAATTAAAAAAGAGAGGGGGGAGAATCCAATTTTTTTCGTAAAAAAATACAATATGGGTATCAAATGAAAGCTGGTGAAGAGCAGATTCCAATTATATATATATTATAGTATTTTTATGCAACCATTTTGACACAAGACTAAAAAGTATGAAATAAACTAAATTATTTAGAAAAACAAAAAACCCGACTGCATAAAAAACTATTAACTGAAAAGATAAAAACAAGCTCCTTAAATCAGCTATAATAACTTTGCTTGGGCAAATTAATACAATTTGAATGTTATTACTTATTAGGTAGGTATTGCAGGCGGGGACAAACCAATAACCAACAAATAGGTTATTTTTCTTTGTCCCCGTTTTTGTCAATCGTAATCTGTATAGGTACCTACTTTACTTTATCACACTGCAAAGTTTCAGCGATAGATGAAATTATTATTACGGTCAAACCCTAAAATGATTGGACTAGGAGTGGAAAGAAAGAATTATAATACTTGCAGGCGCAACGCAAATCGATACAATTTTTACGTAAGCTCAACTTGCTTCCGAAACAATATACTCTAGCCATAGGTAGGTATGTACAGAGTGCCCTGGCGCAATGACAGCGATGTGCCGGCGCACCCCGGAGTCCGCCCCGGCCGGTACCGATATATTACACGATTTCCGCGCCATTTCTCATTCACTCGCTCAACACTACCGCCATCTATTGGAATAACGCTTTACTACTAAAGGCGTGGGCTTGGTGCGGACAAAACGAACACGTTACACGAACTTCATGGATCACTAGATGGCGTTAGTAAATACGGTTGTCCGCTACTGAGAAAATGTGCCCGAACAGTTGCCCGAGTTACGGCAGTCGCGTTCCATTGTTTGACGTTGGGCATCTGTACTGTATAGTATTATCTAATCTGTGCTGGAGCTAAGTAGGGTAGAAATGTATGGATTTTGACATACGGGAGTTCGAACTATGACTTAAGAATCGTCTCTGAATCTCGGCCTTAGACAGGTAGTGATCCAATCTAGTGCGATCGCATGGACTCCTCTGTCAGTCAGTCGGCGTGCACTCGAACAGGAGGACGTATTTTTGGTTTTAAATCAAAATGACGCAACGGAAAGGAGATATAATAGAATTATACAAAGACATGCCATTTCTTTGGGATAAAAATCATTTTTTTCTCAGCAATAAATATTCTCAGACCCAAAATTTTCTGCGTCTTTTTTTATTTATTATTATTAATCTGGAACTCGACACCATTGCTAAAGCAATGCCAACTTTCTGGTGTTTTAATGGTGCCATATTCGTTAAGCGCTCTTCGAAAGATGCGGTTTGGCGGACGATCACTAGCGAAATGAAAGGAAGTCAAACTAACTAGCTTCGTTAGCATAGGCGTAGCAAGGGGGGGAGCCGGGTGGGCCCGGCCCACCCCAGAATCCTTCTGGCCCACCCCAGAAATCAAATGAATCACTTACTAAAAATAAGAGATATCAATAGGTAATGATTGTTGGCGAGACAACTACATACCTACATACATATACATTCGCATCTATTCGACCGGATTACACTACCACTCGAGCCGGTGTCCTTCGCATCACGTCACATTATAAAGAACCAATCACGATGGTTTATCGCGTGATCATCGGCCAATGAGCGGCGGTCCAGAGAGCTAGAGGAGGCAGCCAACGCGTCCTTCACTTGCCCTTCAACCTCGTACACGCACACAACGTTTAGCAATTAGAAAGTTTCCTAAAATTAAGAACTTTTGTACATTTTAATATATCATTATACGCTAATATAATTCAAAAGCAGCTGCTTCATTTCTCTGCCTGCAATCCTCGTCCAGCAATCTTCAGGGCTGTGTCTACGCATAGACATTTGGACCTCCTAGCCGGACTCAAGAACCAGCCTTTGGACCCTGGATGTGAGAACGCAATTTGCGAGCAGAAGATCGGCATCAGCCATCGGCAGCTGCACAGCGCATTTGGTGAGACGTGCCAACCTGATCATCACAACCCCTATCCGATTCGAGTGTGTGATACCGTGCTTATCTCAATTTCAGTACCTACCTATTTCTGTGAGTTGCCTATTGCGGTCGGCGCCGTGGTCATCCGTTCAGTACCTACTGCTACAATTACCGACGATAAAACTGTGAGTACTCCATTTTTCCACACGTTACCAAAATGGCTAGTAGTGATAGCGAAGACTCCAAAACTACTGAGATTATTAAAGATCTCAATAGGAGGAGAGGTTCAGTTAAGGGCAGGCTAACTAACTTTGCGAAGTATGTTAGTTCGTTTGATGAGCTAAGTTTATCTTCGAATCAACGCACTGAGTTAAAACTACGCATAAATGGAGCGTTAAATCTGTATACCGATTTTACCGATATTCAAAACAAAATAGATAGAATCGTATCAGACAGTGAATTGCCAAAGCAACTCGAAACTAGAGAGAGTTTTGAATCGGAATATTACGACATAATTGCTCGAGCCCAGTGTATAGTTGATGATGACGAGCTCAATGATGATTCTAAAGGGCCGTCGCCTAGTAATTTTGTGCAATCGGTTAAACTGCCTACAATATCTTTGCCTACCTATGACGGTTCATGTGAGCATTGGTTGGAGTTCCGCGATACATTCCAATCGTTAGTACATAGTTCCAAAGATATCACCAAAATACAAAAGTTCCACTACCTAAAGTCGTCTCTTAAGGGTAACGCGCGATTAGTCATAGACTCCCTTGAATTTTCGGCTGATAATTACACAATAGCTTGGGAACTACTACTTAACCGATATAACAACAGTAGATTACTTGTGCACAACCATGTTAAGGCATTATTTTCTATTCAGGCGTTAGCGAAAGAGTCACCAGAGTTATTAAGAAAATTAATAGATACCGTTTTAAAGAATTTACGCGCTTTAAAGGTTCTTGGTGAACCAACAGACACCTGGGACACCTTAATTATATACATGGTGGTTTCTAAGCTGGACCCAGTCACCGAACGTGAATGGGAACAGTTTAAAAGCATTTTCCTATCGAGAACTGGTGATTCTACGTCATCGCCTACAATCAAGGATTTACTTAACTTCCTTAGAGACAGGGCGGACATGCTGGAAACGCTCATTGTAACGCACACTAAGGCACTCGAATATAGGAAACACAGTAACTCACAAAACGTGCCTAAAGTTCACTGCAACTTCACCACTGGTCCTAACAACCACGCACAACACAAACCCACTCCTTGCCTTATGTGTAAAGGAAAGCATCCCTTGTATTCGTGTCAAGTATTCATCGATTCCAATGTACAGGACAGATGGAAGCTTGTACGCGAGCACAAGCTATGCGAAAACTGTTTTCGAACGGGACATACCAACACGGAATGTAGGTACGGTCCTTGTCGAAAATGCGATAAAAAACATAATTCTCTCATTCACTTTGACGCACCTAGCGAGGATGAAGTAAAAGATCGCACTGTCTCACTTCTTTCTATAAACGAGGAAGGAATGAGTACTTCACCTCCAATCGCTAGCTCCGTCATACAATCACAAGCACAATGCTATACCACGCAGGTAAACAAAACATACACAGATGAACATAACGCACAATCGTTCCTGGCACAACCTGTTTTGTTATCAACCGCAATCGTAGAAATACCTAACGCATTAGGTATATATCAGAGGGCACGCGCAATCCTCGACAGCGGAAGTGAACGCTGTTTTATTACTCAATCACTATGTGATAAACTAGATGTTCAACTTATACAGTCCACTCAGCATATACAGGGTGTCGGTAAGACGGTCACACAATGCACGCAGACATGTAACATAGTTATCAAGTCGATTACCGGTACGTACGTCACACAGACGCAATGTTTAGTTTTACCGCGAATAACTACAACATTACCTTCAATTTCGCTACAGAAAAAACATTTTAAAATACCTAGTCACATTCAATTAGCGGATCCTACCTTTTACGAAAGTCAGTCTATTGACCTTTTAATAGGTGCAGATCTATTTTGGGATCTTTTGGAGGAAGGTAAAATGCGTTTAGAAAACGGACCTTTCCTTCAAAACACAAAATTGGGCTGGATAATGTCGGGTTCCGTACATACAAAGACTATGTATTCGAAGTGTAATTTCACACAAACTATAGACACACAGTCAAAACGTCGGGAGCTCGAAGAAATTCCACAAAATATTATAATTTCACGAAAGATAAAAGCACACGTGAAAGCCTCTTTAAAACCACTACTTTGTGCAATCGTACAGGTCGGTTTTCCGTGCGCCTCCCTCTTTAACAATCACATTATGTATTAGGCGAAATACCTAGCCGTGTGGTTCCGGCTTAGAATGGACCACCCCATGTCTTCCCGTGGGTGTCGTACGAGGCGACTAAGGGATAAAGGTTTCTTATGCAGTGTATTTGTGGGCGAATAGGGTAGCCGAGCCACCTATCACCACTTGTAAACGTCACTTCATTTTGAAATCTCAAATACATAGCCGTGTGGTTCCGGCTTAGAATGGACCACCCCATGTCTTCCTGTGGGTGTCGTACGAGGCGACTAAGGGATAAGGTTGTCTTATGCAGTGCCGTGTATTTGTGGGCGAATAGGGTGGCCGAGTCACCTATCACCACTGTAAACGGCGCTTCATTTGAAATCTTAAATACCTAACTGTGTTAAAAGGGAACCTTGTTACAATTGCAACTGCATCCAAGACAGTTGTTAGTTGTAGCAAGGTTGTAACAATGTTTCCGACCACCCCAAAAAGGATCACGGTCGTTATTATACGAATATTACGCAACATCAAACGGGATAATGCGCAGCATAATATAGAAGAGCGTTTACCTATATTGTGTTGTGACGAATCCTAATAACGGTGCCTACGTTTATGTACCTATACCTGCGCAGCTACGCATATAGCGCGTCAGGTGATCTATTGATAACAGTTCATTCACTAAGTCGTTTCGGTGCAATCGAACATTGTTTCTCAATGGAATTCGGACCGAGTTCCGGTAGGTACCTAAACTCTGAAATAGAATCATTCGAAAAATAACATTAAGCGTTAGCGTTTAGTATGTTACTATGCCGGGTCCATGCTCATTCTTACCGCAAAGGAAGAGGCGTGCAATTAGAAAATGTTAAATACCTACTTGTTTTTATTCGTTATGTATTTGCTACACGGGCAATACATTTTTATTTAGAGTTAGTCAGTGAGCTCTCATCAGATGCGTACCTGTTAGCTTTAAAGATACTTATATCGCGACGCGGAAAACCAGCGGAAATTTTCTCAGACAAAGGGAAAAATTTCGTTGGGGTAATGAACGATTTCGCAAAGTTTGTTATCCAGTTGTTCAGCTGAGATTATAGTTTATGCCAAATCACAAAATATCAAATGTAGAATAAATATCAACCTATGCTAGCCATTTTAGAGGCCTGTGGGAAGCAGGAGTTAAGAGTTGTAAACACAATTTGAAACGAGTGATCGGCAACTCACATTTAACGTTCGAGGAGTTCAGCACGGTACTGACACAAGTCCAGGCCATCCTGAACTCCCGTCCACTCATTCCTATGTCTGCAGATCCACACGATTTCCTTCCTCTTAGCCCACTTCTTGGTTGGTCGTCCGCTGACTACTCCTGTGTACGCTGACCTGCACGACGTTCCAGTTACCCGTCTTACGCGCTATCAACGGGATGAACAAATACGTCAACATTTCTGGTCGCACTGGTCTAAGGGGTACGTGTCAGAGCTGCAGACGAGAACCAAATGAAAAGCAAAGACAGACGATTTAGAACTCAATACACTCGTTCTAATCAAAGATGACAAATGACAATGACCTTGGAAAAGATGGTGTGTCCAGGGTTGCTGATATCAAGATTGAAAATCGAATTATAAAGCGTGCATTCACGAAAATTTGCATGCTTCCTATACACATGATGTAGACACCTTCTACCTATTCTTATCTGTTGGAAGCTGGTACTTCCAAGGCCGGGAGTATGTTGGCGAGACAACTACATACCTACATACATATACATTCGCATCTATTCGACCGGATTACACTACCACTCGAGCCGGTGTCCTTCGCATCACGTCACATTATAAAGAACCAATCACGATGGTTTATCGCGTGATCATCGGCCAATGAGCGGCGGTCCAGAGAGCTAGAGGAGGCAGCCAACGCGTCCTTCACTTGCCCTTCAACCTCGTACACGCACACAACGTTTAGCAATTAGAAAGTTTCCTAAAATTAAGAACTTTTGTACATTTTAATATATCATTATACGCTAATATAATTCAAAAGCAGCTGCTTCATTTCTCTGCCTGCAATCCTCGTCCAGCAATCTTCAGGGCTGTGTCTACGCATAGACATGATAAATAAACACGACATTAATTTCTTGTTTTACGTTTCTCATGTCCACTTTCTTGAAAAGTCAATGTGGTCTGATTGTACTTTCGCAAAATCTTGCAAATCTTGAATCAAAATCTTGAGCTCACTTCGCTCGCTCCTGTTTTTAGAACGTACTGCTTTGATCTTATTTATATTGCTGTAAAATCTCGAGCTCGCTTCGCTTGCTCATGGCTAGACATATTGCAGTAAGATCTCAAGCTCACATCGCTCGCTCCAAAATTGGGTGAAATGTCGAGCTCGCTTCGCTCGCTCTAGGTATTGGATCGTATATCTTTTCATAGAGTAGTTATCTTGAGTTTGCTGTGCTCGTTCCAGCTTTCAAGTCATAAAAAACTCAAGCTCGCTTCGCTCGCTCCAGAATTTAAACCGTATTACACTGATCTCACTACACCTATTGCAGTAAAATCTCGAGCTCGCTTCGCTCGCTTCTGGCTAGACACTTTGCAGTAAAATCTCAAGCTCACTTCCCTCGCTTCCAGAATTGGGTGAAATGTCGAGCTCGCTTCGCTCGCTCTAGGTATTGGATCGTATATCTTATCATGTAGTAGTTATCTTGAGTTGAGTTGTCCAGATTTTAGGTCGTAAAAAACTCGAGCTCACTTCGCTCGCTCCAGAATTTAAATCGTATTACACTGATCTCACTATAACTATTGCAGTAAAATCTGGTGAAAAAATTCAGTGAAATGTTGAGCTCGCTACGCTCGCTCCTGGCTACGATTGTATCACAAAGACCTAGATGCAGTGCAGTGTATCACGAGCTCACTTAGCTTCGCTCGCTCCAGGATTAAGAGAAATCTCGAGCTCGCTTCGCTCGCTCTAGGTTTTAGTTTTTATTACATCAACCTCGCCTGGGTCTGGCCCACCCTGGGAAAAAATCATTGCTACGCCCATGTTCGTTAGCTAGTCTGGTGTAATGAGTGAGCTCTTTTTATATCACACTGCAGCACTAGATCTAGCGCTCTGCAAATTGGATAATGTAATGGGCCTTTTAGCCTAAAGGTCTTGTAACCAGGCTAGTAAATATATAAAAAAAAAAAAAAAAATTGTCAAACTCCCTCCGGACTGCATTTTTGTTTGTATTTTAAACATCTCATTTTATTGTGATTTTGTGAACAACTTTGAAAGACTGAACTAAGTTAATGAATTAGCACTGTGCCGCGCAAACAAAACAGTAAATAACAACCGCCAAAAGAATCTTAACGAAAGAAAAACCGCGATCTTTCCTAAAATGTGCCAGAGTTCTTTTCATGGAAAGATTGCTGAAATTCCAGGCATTTCTGTTGATAATTTCGAAGATCTCGATGATATAAAGCCTAGAGCTTATTTTCTGAGCCACTGCCACACCGACCATACAAAGGGATTGAATCGAAATGGTATTCTGTTGAAGACACTTCAGCTCACCAAATCTTCTATTTATATGTCAGAATTGACTGCCGCAGTCATAAATTATGATACCAACTACATTTTCGAGAAATACGTGAAGATTTTGAAGCCAGGTAAGATTTTAATTCGAGTCACGTTGCAGGGTTTGCCCCGAACACTTGTCTTTCGCGTGGTGTTCGCGCGGTTCGCGTTTCAGCCTGTCACGAGGCTCCGCAATCCTTCTCAGTTGTGTTCTTACTAAAAAACAATCCTCGAGACACAGACTTAAAAGAAGAACCAGACGTAATGTCATCGAATCATGAGTGAAGCACCCATTTCTTTCGTGTGCGTGCTGTCACGCGGTACATAAGGTCACGGGTTGTCGGACCTGCGCCTAGAGCTAGTGCATCTGTGTGAGTGTAGGTCCCTTGTAGAACAAACGAGATTGCATTACCTTGCATGCTTCACATCTTTTTAGTGCAATACTCGGTCCGTATTTCTTTCATGTTCGTGCCTCAAGATTGGATAGATACTCCCTCAAATGAGCAATCGAGGCGCGCGATCCTACTCAGTCGCTTAGGTTAGCGAGGAGTGAAGCAACAAGCATGTTAGGTTTGTTGCGACCACAGCTACGAGCTGAGGCAGCAGCTGGCGAGTGCCAGAACCGAATTGCTTCTCTTTACATAGTCGACCCCCATTGGTACCGGGAGAATTCGTGCTGCAGGTTACTAAAGCAACCCTACTTATATCCTGGCAACATCGCGTATGTCGCTCGCTGTATAAAGTAATAACAACGCTATGGCAAGCTTCCTTAGATACATTTATGTGCATACCGTCTGAAAGTAGGTAAGTAATTATAGCATGGGCATATTCGTTTGTTCTACAAGGGACCTACACTCACACAGATGCACCATCTCTAGGCTTAGGTCCTACAACCCGCCACCATTTTGTACAGCGCGACAGTGCGTTAGTTAAAATTAAAAAGTCATTTATTGCCTCAATTTTTCTTACAGTCTAAGTACACAAAAAAGTATTATTACACAGTTGAGACAAAAGGTAGAGGCTCAGCCTGTGCTGGGACGGGGTTGAACCCGCGCAGCGCTGATTTTCAGCCCCTCCCTTTTCCCTAAGATCTTGAGTGGGAGGTAAATGAGGGCAGATGAATAGTACATACAGATGCTCTAAACATCTAAATCTTAAACATCTTTGTACTTCTTAACTACATACAAAATTAATTATAAAATTAAATCATAAAATTTAACAAAATACAGTTAGCACTCACACAAAAATAAATGGGTGCTTCACTCATGATTAGACGAGTTTACGTCTGGTTTTTTCAGGTCCGTGAGCATGGGTATACAATTTCTGGTGGTAGTAGTCAGTCATTATATAAAAACCATGTCAGTGGATGCAAGGTGGTTTGAATAAACTCTAATACCAGGGCTTTATTATTATTATTTATTATTTGTGGTTGGGCTATTGCAAGCAAGGGTCGTTATGTAACACGTCAACCATTGCTGGTCCTTTATGGTCGCCCCAAACTGACACATATTTTACGCATACTTGTGGTATTTTCTTTTCATTCTCGGGAATGCAGGTTTCCTCACGATGAGCTAGTAAATGATAAATACAACTGTACATAAATTTCGCAGAATCCGAAAGATCCGAAATTCCGTACAGGCCAGGAATCGAACCGCCGCCTCATGATTGAGGCGCAAGCTCTCTTCCATATGGGCTATCATCGCTGTCCACACAATAAGAAGAAGCTACATAGTGGTGGGGCATCTCAGCTAGCATGAATGTGCACAATGGACACATCTATTCTTGAAAACGCTCACCATTCCACTATCTATTAATATGACATTGTTCCAGGAAGGAGACCAATAACATTGCCGGCCGACCCAGAAAATAATCTCCACGAGCTATGCATCGACGTAACAATGGTACCCGCTGGCCACAGCTTCGGTTCCGTCATGTTCATCTTCCATACAAACGACAAGACTATACTATTCACCGGTGACTTCCGTATAACGGTCAACGATGTATCCAAATACGCTTATTTGCATAACCCGTTGACTTTAGAACCTATTAAAATAGACGTCATGTATGTGGATACGACATTCTTCGATGCAAAGTTTGAATATTTTCCTGAAAGGAGCGAGAGTATAGAATGTACGGTGGATATAATTAAAGATTGGCTGGAAAAGGATAGCGATAATAGAGTAGCTTTGCACACGTCAGCAAAGTATGGATACGAGGCGGTTTTTAATGATATTCACAAGAAGCTAGGATGCAAAGTTTATGTTGATGAGAAACGATGGGAGTTTTATAGGTATGTATCATTCATTTTTAGGGTTCCGTTGTCAAACAAGGAACCCTTATACTTTCGTCCATTCTGTTTCTATGTCCCACCTCAATAACTCACTCATTTTGGCACCTATCGAATCGAAATTCGGAATGAAGACATATAACAGTAACCAAAAAACAGAAATGTTATAGTTAGGAATGAAGAAAAAGATTTTTTTTTATCCCATACACTGAAAGAGAGGTTGGGAATAATAAGTATTTTTATGAGGTGTCGTTGGATAGGTCTTGTTCAATGGAACAAAACTCCCATAAAAACTAAATTGATATAATGCTTCTGTCTCGGGATATATATTTTTGTTAAAGATAATCCTTAACTATTATAAAACTGTAACTGAAAGTGTGTCTGTACATTGAAGATATTTACAAAAAAAATATTACGGTATGGTTTTTAGGTATCCCTGACTCGAAATCAACCTTTTTACCCGACAGCGACAGAAGGAGGGTTATGTTTTTCGAGCGTATGTATGTATGTATGTATGTTTGTATGTCTATTTCTTTGGCACGCCCTACAGCCTTAACGGCTTGATGGATTTTAACGTATGAGGTGTCGTTAGATTCGTAAAAATCGTGAGAGTGTCATAGGGTACATTATTTTAATATGGCGTCTGCGAATTAAAAAAGAGAGGGGGGAGAATCTAATTTTTTTCGTAAAAAATTACAATATGGGTATCAAATGAAAGCTGGTGAAGAGCAGATTCCAAATATATACACATTATACTACTTTTATGCTACCATTTTGACACAAGACTAAAAAGTATGAAATAAACTAAATTATTTAGAAAAACAAAAAACCCGACTGCATAAAAACTATTAACTGAAAAGATAAAAACAAGCTCCTTAAATCAGCTATAATAACTTTGTTGGAGCAAATTAATACAATTTGAATGTTATTACTTATTAGGTAGGTATTGCAGGCAAATAACCAACAAATAGGTCATTTTTCTATGTCCCCGTTTGCGATACCTACCTAATAAGTAATAACATTCAAATTGTATTAATTTGCTCCAACAAAGTTATTATAGCTGATTTAAGGAGCTTGTTTTTATCTTTTCAGTTAATAGTTTTTATGCAGTCGGGTTTTTTGTTTTTCTAATTTGGAAATTTTGTTTGTCTGTTTGTCTGTTTGTTTGTGTGTTTGTTTGTTTGTTTGTTTGTTGGTTCGCGCATCACGCAAAAACTACTGAACCGATTTTGATGAAACTTTTTTTGTTTGTTAGCTTATGATCTGACTTAAAATCTGGTATATAATTTGTGCGGACGAAGTCGCGGGTAAACACTAGTAAAAACTAAATTGATATAATGCTTCTGTCTCGAGATTTATATTTTTTGTTAAAGAAAGATAATTTATATAAAAGTTGTATGCAAATTGTATGTAAAAATTAAATTAAGTACATACGGCGACACATCAAGCTACGCAAAACCAAAATAAGCCGCGCTTAGTTAGAGTAATTTAAACGTCGTGCGGCCAGCTAATGTTTGTTTTGCGTAGCTTGATGTGTCGCCTTGTATGCATTCATGCATTCATTTCATGTAGAAAATGTCTATTTGTTTCAGATCCCTACAAAAAAACGAAGTGCCAAGTGTAACAAACGACATAACGGAATCAAAAATACATATATGCACCTACCGATACGAGAAAATCTCGCACGAGTGTTGCCATAGCGAACTAACCGAAAAATACAACTATTTGTTCCTATATTTCTCTGCAATGAAATGGCGATTCTATACCTTGGGAGATAAAGTTTTTGAACAAGTATCAGAGAATAGAGTAGATGTGTGCTTCGCTACGCACTGTAGCAGAAGCGAATTGGTGCATTTTATTAAATATTTTAGACCTGGCAGAGTTGAAGGGTTCGTTGAAGAGTATAAGGAGAGTCCTATTAAAAACGTCGAGTTGATAAAGCTAGAGGGTAGGAGAAAGAGGAAGGCGTCGCCTAATAAAAATGTTAAGATTGATAGGAAAGTTGATTCGGAGTTAGTGAAGAAATTTTTTGAGTTTTAGTACAGAATGAGCGTTTTTAATGTATGGAAGTGAGGGTTGGGTATGGCAGAAGAAGCATGAATCTAGAATAAATGCTGTTGAAATGCGCTCCCTGCGTAGTATGTGTGGTGTGACTTTAAAGGACCGGTTACGGAATAGTGTGATTAGAGAAAGATGTGGTCTGAAAGAAGATGTAGTGACAAGGATTGAAAAAGGAATGTTGAGGTGGTTTGGCCATGTGGAAAGAATGAGCCAAAGTAGGCTGACGTATGAAATTTACAAGGAAAGTGTGAATGGAATGGTTGAAAGGGGTCGCCCTAGGCGCACGTACGCTGACCAAATAGGATGCGTACTGAAGAAGGGCCAAATAAAATGTACCCGGAACCGACGAGCATGTATGAAGATACTTATGAATGTTGAGGAGGCGAAAGATGTGTGTCAGAATCGTAGCATGTGGCGATCTATTGTCTCTGCCTACCCCAGTAGTGGGACATAGGCGTGAGCATATGTATGTATGAGCGTTTTTCTTTTCTTTTTTAATTTTAGTTCCTAAAATACTCGACAGATGGCATGTTTATCGCCCCAGAGAGCCGTTCCCGGGATCCTGTCAAAATCTTGTCAAGACTGTGTCTGCCTTTTTTTGGAATGCCAAGGGATCGAGCCCATACAGCCATGTCAGGCGTAAAAGTTTAGAATTTTCGATTAAAATGATTAGTAAATAATGAAATATGTCATTAAAAGATGCGTTGGGATCTTCTTGATCATCTTTTCACTCTTTATTAATTTAAAGAAACACTTTTTGAAATGTTGACGTTTCTCCGCATAGCGCCATCTATCGATCCCCAAGAAAATAAAAAGAAAAACGCTCATTAATACATCACACCACAGAACATTATAAGGCCCATCACATACATGCGGAATTGCGATTCGGAATTCCGAATGAAAACAGGTTTTTCGTATGGAGGTCCACATTTGCGAACGGGATTTCAAGAATATACGAAAACCGGTTTGCATTCGGAATTCCGAATTGCAATTCCGTATGTATGTGATGGGCCTAAGAGGGGTTAGAAGTGCAAAGTGGGCGTGGAACGTGTTGCCACAGGTTATGCAATGATTTGCATAACACCATAAGGCGCGCGGCGTAGTGCGAGCGAGAGAGAGAGTTTGGTATAGACTATGGAACAACAGATTTTTTTGCGCTTTCGGGACGTCGCGTGTGCCGCCGCCATTTTGTTTTTGTAACAGTACTTTTCGAGCGTAATATCGTATGTGGAGTGTCTGGGGTGTGGTATTAGGTAGTAGTAAGTTAGATTATTTATATTCTATGGTGTTATCTATAATGCAATGAGTTTGTTGCAAAAATATTTGGATTAAAAATTACCAAAGAATTTGGATTCAAAATTGTGATATTATTTTATATTTTTAGTGCCTTTTATGGATTAAGGATACGTAGGTATACCTACCAATAGATTAAGATTTTGTAATATGTATGAACTCTTGATAACATTCAATGATGTTCTCAATAAACTTTTTGAAATAAATTAACGATGTTTTCTTTTGACCAACCACAGACTTAAAAGAAGAACCAGACGTAATCCCGTCTAATAAATAAATCGTAATCCGTAAACCATCTGTGTGAGTGTAGGTCCCTTGTAGAACAAACGAGATTGTATTACCTTGCATGCTTCACATCTTTTTAGGGTTGAACTACACATGGCCGCACGCGATCGCATTTTTCCGTTGCTCCATCATTTTCTGTCACTCAGGAACGTCATTTGCTAGAGCATTTATATAAGATAGACGGAACGCGACCGCGACAGCACGGCCGCGTGCGATCGCGTTCCGTCTATCTTATATGCTCTAGCCTTTGACTATACTCATATAAGTCAAAGGCTCTAGCAAATGACGTTCCTGAGTGACAGAAAAGGATGGAGCGACGGAATTATGCGGTTCCGTGCTGTCTGGTGTAGATCAACCCAAAACGGTACCTATTATTTTAGAAAACTTTAAAGGACTTGAGAAGAATTTAGCGCCGAACCGAATCTAGCGCTTTTTCGAGTAGCGAAAAAAGAATCTAGCGCCGTTCATTCCCAGTAGTTCTACTGAACAGTTCTACCGTAGAACTAATGGGACTTTTTTTTCCACTAGTTCTACTTTTAAATGCACCACCGAATAGTGGAACTAGTGGGAACATTACTTCTCAGTAGTTCTACTACATTTCATATTAGACAAAAATAAAAATTATATTAGGTAATTCAACCAAAACAAACTGTAGTCAAATGTTAATAATATATATTTTTTAAATATATTTATTAGTTTTTCTTCATTTTGGTAATAAAGATAAAATATACAGGATAACTAACAATAAAATATAACTAACTAAACTTAATTAACACTTATTAAAAATGTTTTTTATTTTTTTTTAACTTTTTTTTAATTTTAAATTTTTTTTAATTTTTATTCAATTTGTATTATTTTTTTAATTTTTTTTAATTTTTTTTTAACGTTATTAAATTGTTTTTATTAAAAAACTTTAAAAAATATATTAAAAATATAAAAAAAAATTACAAAAATTTAAAAAAATATATAATAAAAAATTAAAAAAATATAAAAAAAAAATTATAAAAAAAATAAAAAAAAGAAAAAATTAAAAAATAAAGAAAAAATAATAATAAAAAAAAACAAAAAAAAGTTTAAAAAAATATAAAAAACATTTTTAATACCTAAGTGTTATTTAAGTTTAGTTAGTTATATTTTATTGTTAGTTATCCTGTACCTTTATTACCAAAATGAAGAAAAACTAATAAATGTATAAAAAAAAATCCTTTTATTAACATTTGACTTTGGTTGAATTAATATAATTTTTATTTTTGTCTAATATGAAATGTAGTAGAACTACTGAGAAGTAATGTTCCCACTAGTTCCACTATTCGGTGGTGCATTCAAAAGTAGAACTAGTGGGAAAAAAAGTCCCATTAGTTCTACGGTAGAACTGTTCAGTAGAACTACTGGGAATGAACGCTTTTTTCAGCCCTATCACATAATCCGTAATAGATTTATTTACTCTATTGTAATAGCGAAACGGAAACCTGAATCCAAAAATCTTGCCTGAATCGGAATAAAAAGCAAGATTTTCAAATGATATTTTTTATTAAGTAGGTACTTACCTATTATCATTTTGTGACGAATAACATCAAAGTTTACAATTTATGTTCACTAGTTGTAAAAAAAAAAACAAAGTTATGTCTAAATAACAAATTATATAAATAGATCTATAGGTCGGGATTACCTACCCTACCTACACAATAATGATAATGTTGATTTTAGACAAAAATAACAGACTTATATACTTACTTATATTAGGTACCTACTCTTATCTCTAAAATAAGTACTTAAACTTTTTAAAAACTGTAAAAACTAAAGTGAAATAATTTTTTAACACTTAAGTAATCTTTAAAAAATTACTGAAATATTAATGTTCAAAACTTAGATAATCGTTCAAAATTTACGATTAGAGCGAGAGGCTATAACAGAAGCGACGTCATAACTCCGTATTTTTATACAATCACATGACGACGTCATACAAACACGTGTTTTGAATGAAAGAGATAAAATGAAATTTTACTTCCATCGCTTTATTTATTTCTATTCGCTTGTAATTTCGTTTTAACATTTTGAAATTAAATTTAGCCATGAATTTTCAGGATCTGGAGTGCGATTTTTGAATCTCATTCGGTGAGCTCAGCTGTTGAAAATGTCAAAATTACTATGGAGATACACATCTTTCTACTGCGGATTTGACTCTCAAAAATCTCTCTCCTGTAGTATGATTTTTGAGAGTCCAATCAGCAGTAGAAAGATGCACATCTCCATAGTAATTTAGACATTTTCAACTGCTGAATTCACCGAATGAGATTCAAAATTCGCACTCCTAAACTCAGATCAATCCATTCCTTCCTAACCCATGTTCTTCAAGGTTTTACAAATCTCAGCTGCTGATGGCCTTAGTTTCCTATCCTTCAGACAATTTTTAGCCAAACTGTATATCTGAGAAGCCTTCGTCCATCCATCAATACTCTTATCAAGACAATTAGTAATTTCGTCGTTTTGACAATAATCTTCAAGATATTCTAATAAATTTAAAGGTCCAGATGTTGTTTGTACTATTGACTTTAAGCCAGTCAAAAGTTCTAGTAGGATTCTACCGTAATGGTAGATATCTGTTTCTTGAGTTACAGTGCCTCGAGCCTGCTCTGGTGCTAGGCAAGATGGAGTTCCCATTGCATTTAAAACAAAACTGGTCACATCATATTGTTTACCCGCAGCAAAGTCACATAACTGGAACAAAAAAGAAATCATTTTAGCATGGCTATTAATCGTTTGTTTCACGAAAACAACAAAACAGTACAGAGATAAGAACTTAAAGATAAAAAAGGTCGAGGTAGTCTAAACTGTAACTACGACCCCAAAATCGATAAAAAGCCGCAAATCGATTTAGAGACCTAAAGTACACGTATCTGTTTACCCAACGGCTATCCGGTAGATAGATTTGTTTTTTTTTTTTGCGTAGGGCTAGGACTAGTGCATCCCCACGAGATATGGTCCCAAGAATGCTGGCAGCGTTTCCCCTTTGAATAGTCAAGCTAATTCGTTGGCCAAGGAAGCTGCCGGCTCTTCGTTCACCTGTGGTTTCGTGGAGACGCACCGACAGCTGTTTAATAATTTTATTGGCTTCTGGGCCCCAAAAACCCAACATTTAGAAGCTAATTGTTGAAAACATAAAGCATACTGAGATTCCTTCATTACTTCCGCACCTTGGAAATCTCAGCGCACATATCATTGACATAGTTTAGCAGTTGCTCAGTCAAGTCTGTCGCATGCAAAGCAACCTGAAAGATGGGTAAAAAATTCACGCCCTGAATTCTAGAAAAAGGTCGGCGTTCAGGTCGACCCTGGAAGCCAGGGTCTGTGGTCGGAAGGGGTTTTGATGTAATTTAAAATGCACCGGCCTGCTCTTGGCTAATTTAGGCCTGAGTTTAGAGGTGACTGACGCATAGCCGGAAATTTTCATACCAAACTGTGGAGTACACCAGGCCTGCTACTGTAGCGGGTATCCGGTTCTATCGACCGTGAAAAGACAAATCTGATAGGTACCTAATATAATGTGTTAGAAGTTAAAATATTACCTTAGGAACATAGTCCTTAGTGAGCAAAATGTTAGCAGTTTTGAGATCTCCATGGACAAAGTTCTTTTGAGATTTTGAGCCAGTTTCTGCGAGTATAGATCTAGTCATGTTTGCTGTTTTATCCGAATGTAAAAATTTTACGGCATCCGCTACTCCAATCATTATGTTAATTCTTTGTTTTTCATTCAATGTCTTTTCTTCTATGTTCTTTTCTAAGGTACCTCCTTCTATATACTCGCAAACAATGCACGGTAATGTCTCATCTATTGAGTAACCTATTATGTGAACTATATTCGTATGCTTGAATAACGATAGAAATTGAATTTCGGAATTGAAAATCTTATTATAAATTTCTGGTATCGTTTTGTAGTTAGGATTAGGTCTTAGCTTTTTAACAGCAACATGGCCATAGTTGTGAAGATATCCTAAGTAGACATCGGCAAATCCTCCGCTGCCGATTATCCCAGACTTTCTATTTGTTGGACCACCAGGGGACACGCCGTTTTTACCAAAGTTATCAGTAATTCTTACCAACTTTTGATAGGGAAATGCAACAAGTTCTGAGTTATTAAGAATTTCAGTGTTGATTTTAATTTTTATAGGAATTATTTCTTGGTTCACAGCTTCTTTAGAATCAGTTGAGTTACTAATTATGTTACGAACTTGACGCTTAATATTTGATTCGTAATTTTTATACAGTTCATCGGAGTATTCACTCAAATCGTTTTCAGATTTCATCTTAGCTGATGTCTTATCTCCCAAAACTTTAAATGCAGAGATATTCGGTATATCTTGACTTGACACAGTGAATACGTTCGGTAGTCTTTCAGATTGCATTGGAAGGTCAAGGTCAAGGTCATTGCTATATCCTACAGATTCAATATTGCTTTCCATGTCTTTCATTGCTGTGTATGCTGTATAGTCCAAAGGAATGGGTGCTCCTGGTCCACTGGTGGGCCGCTCCGGTAGAGCTTCTGCAATAAAGGAAAACAGTGTCTCAATAAATAGCAAAAGAATGGTATGTGTATACCTACATGGTGTAAAATTAAATGCGTTACTTACATATTATTATGACGGATTATTATTATGTGTCTTACGATCCGTAATCACGGGCAATTAAGTCCCGGACCTTTGGAAGGCGTGCATGGAGCCGAAGCCAACATGTAGAGGCCCGTTCAAAAGACAAGTTAATCTAAATGTAAGGGATACACATGGCGGATACCATCTCCGAGCGCACAACATGATACACACGGGGATGGTCCCCGCCAGGTGCAAAGACTATTGGAGTGCGGCGCTATGGTCGCGATGGAAAAATAAGGTCTTGGGCTATAGAGGTGAAAGTTGGATGGATGGATACTGGGATATGGGAGGAGACTAACGGACGCCTGCCATGACAACTAGTCTCAAAATTGTAAATAGGGCAGGCGGTGACTCGCCGACTCGTCGAGTGGGCCCCATAAAACGGCCGCACGCACAAAGTGCGACAATGGGGCAACATCTCATTGAGCGGTTGTCGAGAGGTGCGGCACCGGTTTCACCATCGCGGGGTTTACCCCCGTGAGCGGGTTTCCCCGTTATTACGCCATTACGTGCAATACACTTCCAACCTGGAGCATAGGTTCTGCTCTTGCTATTCCACTTTGGACGGCCAATGAAGGCAAGCAAGAGGTAGGGGGGTGTGTTACTGTCTGTGTGGGTGTGTGTGTGTGTGAGCGCATGTCTGTATGGTCCCCCTGGATAGGGGTCCGCGGTGTCGCCACTCACCGTCAGCTCGCCACAAGCTGCCCCCGCGGGGTTATTATTATTATTATTGTCACGGATGCTGTCAGACGTAACAAAGTAACAAGGCATTCAAAAATTGATGCTCTTTTTTCTGTTTTTGTTTTTGCCTTCGTGTTTCGCTTACGCTCAGTGTAACCGCGTATGAGACAGCGATAGTCATAAAATCCTATACAATTTGTATGAAAATAGATGTCTAACTCTGGAGTCAGAAGCCGTAGTAGAAAAAAAAAGTGGTTACGTCGATAAGGACAGCAATAAGTAGCGATCTCCTTTTTTAACTAGAGCGAGTTTTCTATGTGCATCTCTTACTGATGACAAGACACGTGCTTCCTTCTAGTGCCTTCTCTTTCTACGAGCTTTACCTATCTAGCTATTACGGTTCAAGCCCTAAATAGGTAGGACCATAAAGGAATTATACCTTACAGGAATACAGCAACTGACATGAGTTGTCAAATGAAACCGTTTTTTTATGTTTTCAGGAGACTATTCGCAGGAAAAAATTCGATTACTGTCTATAATTCTGAGTCTAACGTGAAATCGTGGATAAATTAATGAAGTAGTGTCAGTATATTTCACAAAATTATCTACGATTTTACTTTAGATTCGCATTATTAACGGAAACCGAATTGTAAAAATGGGTAAGATATTAGAAAACGGTTCTATTGTTTGCGTCACGTATCTCTTTCTAATATACAGTGGTGCCGCTAGGTACATCTCGCTATCTCAGCTGTCAGTTCCTCTATTCCTGGTATTATACCTTTATGGGTAGGACAGACAGACAGACGGAGGACTATCTGACGGTCTAGGCTTATAAATACGGTCCCGTTTTCACCCTTTGGGCTCGGTACCCACGGACCTGAAAGAAATACGGACCGAGTATTGCACTAAACAGATGTGAAGCATGCAAGGTAATACAATCTCGTTTGTTCTACAAGGGACCTACACTCACACAGATGCACTAGCTCTAGGCGCAGGTCCGACAACCCGTCACCTTATGTACCGCGTGACAGCACGCACACAAAAGAAATGGGTGCTTCACTCATGATTAGATGACATTACGTGTGGTTCTTCTTTTTAGTCTGTGTCGGTACCCTATAAAAATTACCTCCCAGCATCATCGCGATGTCATCAGCTACTCTTAAAATCTCGGCTTTCTGCACAGCCTTCTGCAAGGTCTTCAGCGTGGGTCTTATTCGGCCTGATGAACCCCACTCGTCGAACAAAATTTCTGCACATTTTCTATTGGTTGCTCTGGCATGGTCTTCTATTAGCCTAAACAAATATTTTGTTTAAAGCCTGACCAGGAATATAAAAAACCTGGATTGGGGGCGCTGCAATCGACTGTCACCTTTAATGTTAGTTTTCCCAGTACAAAAATTAGTTCCAATGATTTTCCGCAACATGGCGAGGTTTTTTATTTTCCTGGTCAGGCTTTACATACTTAAATGAGGGATTTACCGATCGCCATTAAAAAAGAAAAAGTAGTTCCAAATGGCTCGACCAAAGAGATTTAATTGTTTAAATCTCTTTGGGCTCTACAGATAGTGGTTGACGAGAAATTGGATGGCGACCTTGAAGCACGGACCTGAAAAAAAGACGGACGTAATGTGACACTAAAAAGATGTGAATCATGCAAGGTCCTACATTTTCGTTTGTTCTACAAGGGACCTACACTCACACAGATGCACTAGCTCTAGGCGCAGGTCCGACACCCGTCACCATTATGTACCGCGGACCGCGTGACAGCACGCACACAAAAGAAGTGGGTGCTTCACTCGTGATTAGACGAGATTACGTCCGTCTTTTTTTCAGGTCCGTGCCTTGAAGATAATAATAGTACATTACTGCAGTGGCCAGCAAAAGAGGCATTGATGGACGAATGTGTGAATGTGGGCCGAGGCGAAGCCGAGGCACACATACGTAAGTCCATCAATGCCTAGTTGTGGCCAAGGCTTGTATAGTGCTTTTCTCAAACAATGCGCGGAAATTAAAATCAATCAACTTTTCAAAATCAATGACGAACAACATTAAACTTATACGTCACCAATTTTGTATTGAATTTCGTACAGCGCTACTAGTGGTTACGATGAGAACTAATTTCTGTCATACGAATTGGAGACGTAACTACAGTAGTAAAAAACTAAATTATTAAGAAAAACTAAAAACCCGACTGCAAAAAAAACGATTAACTGAAAAGATAAAAACAAGCTCCCTTTGTTTGAGCAAATTATTTGAATGTTATTACTTATTAAGTAGGTATTGCAGGCGGGGACAAACCAATAACCAACAAATAGGTCATTTTTCTTTGTCCCCGTTTGCGATACCAACCTAATAAGTAATAACATTCAAATAATTTGCTCAAACAAAGTTACTATAGCTGATTTAAGGAGCTTGTTTTTATCTTTTCAGTTAATAGTTTTTTATGCAGTCGGGTTTTTTGTTTTTCTTAATAATTTAGTTTTTTACTACTGTAGTTACGTCGCCAATTCGTATGACAGAAATTAGTTCTCAACGTAACCACTAGTAACGATGTACGAAATTCAATACAAAATTGGTGACAATATTATTGATTATAAACATGTTACAGCCATGTTGTGCTATTTCGAATCAAATTAAAGATTGAAAAATTTGTCTCGGGCGGGACTTGAACCCACGCTCGTCCAAACCGGGGAAACGTCCCCTTAAGACGTAACAGATTGAAAATTTCGTTCTCTGGGTAGTGGGCTCGGTGGTGTAATTGGTTAGCACGTTTCCCCGGTTTGGAAGAGCTTGGGTTCAAGTCACGCCCGAGACAAATTTTTCAATCTTTAATTTGAAAATTGGTGACGTAACTACAGTAGTAAAGAACGGTGAAAACTCATGATAGACCCACTGTATTACTTACTTGATGTCTTCATTGTTGTACTTTGGTAAAAAATCTTCACTTTTCGGGTCTATAGGAATGAAGGACATAACTTTCTTCCAATCATTGTTAATTTCTAAAACAGTGGCAATAGCGTAGAGTGAGGCGGTTGGTAAGCGTCTCAGTTCAACGTTTCCCAAAGACATTATGAGTATCTAAGATAGAAGGAGGAAGGAATATACGTGCAACTGTGTGTAATATAACGTGTTGAATAACAACTAAAATTTGTTTAGTTCTGTAGAAGGGGAATGATAAGGGAAGCCGTATGAATGACCCTGGAATGTTCGTTTTAACTACCTATTGTTGCCAGTAGTTTTGGGAAAACCCTCAGCAAGCTACAGATGCGACAGTGAAATTTTCACTTAGTTCCAACAGGTCCGTTTTGGCGCTGCTGAAATTGTAGTTATAGGTATGTATCATAGATTTAAATCTTTTCGCTTACGCTGAAAGATGGAGCCAAAAATCGAGAGCGAGATAGCCAGTCGTGTCTAGGGTGGCAAGAGTAGTCATTCCCACCTCACGCAAAATAGGCGCTTCAGTCGTCGAGTTGCGGAAAATGAGCCCGCTCAACCAATACCAATACCAATAGCCAGTCGTGAAACCATATGTAAACAAAAAAGAATAATTAGTTTTTTGTTTCGGTCACCATGGCCGGTTTTAATGTGGTAACGACCACGATATGGCTTAATCTAGAGTGTAAATCTATGGTAGGTATGTACAACAGAGAATAATTAGGGCTTCCCAAGGATTTCTGGGGACTTAAATAGATGTCTACACCCACAGATTCACGAAACTGAAGCGAAAATAGGTAAGTACCAGAAAAACACAAGATATAAGCTTCTGACGCAACAAAACGGCATGACGTGGCTGCTGCTGTAAAACCCGAGCAGAAATATAAAAACCTCGCCATGTTGCGGAAAATCATTGGAACTAACATTTGTACTTGGAACACTGACATTAAAGTTTATAGTCGATTGCAGCGCCCCCAAACCAGGTTTTTTATATTTCTGGTCATGGTTTAAGATAAATATGGTGCCCATGGATCTAAATCATAAAGGATAGCACTCCTCCTTACAAGCATTGATACAAGAAAATTTGACGTTCGTCTCCGTCGTCGATATTTCCAATTTTACGTGCGTCCCTTTCTATTCCAATGACGTCACAATTACATGAACGACAATTGAGTGACGTCATGCCTAGACATACATTAGAAAGGGACAAAGTTAACGTCACTAAAAACCACTACGGAGAAGAACGATCATTACCGACCATCAAGGAGTATTATCATGTTTTCCCTCTTGTTAGGCAGTCTGTGCTCCACTATAGAGGATTCCAAACTTCTTGATGGTGCCCCATGAAGGCACTTTTTTATAGCTAGCATGCCGCAGTGATACAGCGCTATCACACCTTCCCTCTCTTTCTATTTGCGTGCGAACGAACGAGATAAAAGACATGATACAGCCGTATCACGTGTAGCATACTACGAGGGCTGGTCAGGGTTATATGGTGCCCCATGAAGGCACTTCATGAGGGAAAATGCAAAAATTGGGAAAAATGTGACTTCAGCGCCAAAACGGATCTATCGGAACTAAAGCTGTCATAGGCCTGAGATTAATTATGCATATTGGAACCCAAAACACGTCGCTTCGCTGGAAAGTTTATTTTATTACCAGGTTCAATTTTTAATAACGGGATATGTAGTCGAGAATAAAATCGTGACATGTACTTATGAGGAAATAATTTAAAAATTCAAAGAAAGAAAGTAGGTATTGTGACAAAGTTAGCATAAGCATATGCTCACGACTATATTCACCGAGGGGGTAGTCAGAGATATTCTGAAACCTCAGAACATCCACGAACAAAGTTAGCTTTTTCAACCTTGCCAGCAACCAGCACATCAACCTTGACAATCTTGACAATTGTTTCTTAAGACGCTGTTATCCCGTCGAGGCCGTTTTTTGAACATGAACGAAAGTGTTTTAAACTGTGTTTTAAAGTCTGAAATTAAATAATGTCTTATTTAAGGATCGGGCGGATGGGCGACTGTTCTCAATTACACGATTAGATTAAGTTTACTAGATAGAAAAACATCCCAAAGTTACCCCTTTTTGTTATTTTGTTATGTTTTTTCAATACTATGATTAAACTCAAATTAAAGATTGAATTTTTTTTTGTCTCGGGCGGGACTTGAACCCACGCTCTTCCAAACCGGGGAAACGTGATAACCAATTACACCACCGAGCCCACAACCCAGAGAACGAAATTTTCAATCTGTTACGTCTTAAGGGGACGTGCGCGTCATTTACTGGCAGTATTACAACCAACCAACTTGCAAGTCAAATATTACAACTTGAATTCATACAATATAGATGGCACACCCTGTTCCAATATTATTGATTATAAACATGTAACAGCCATGTTGTGCTATTTCGAATCAAATTAAAGATTGAAAAATTTGTCTCGGGCGGGACTTGAACCCACGCTCTTCCAAACCGGGGAAACGTGCTAACCAATTACACCACCGAGCCCACAACCCAGAGAACGAAATTTTCAATCTGTTACGTCTTAAGGGGACGTGCGCGCCATCTACTGGCAGTATTACAACCAACCAGATACGCCAGTACGCCAACCCGCGATAGCGTGATATAGCGCTATCACGCTTCCGCTCTCTTTCTATTTGCACGCGACAGAACGAGACAGAAGACTACATTTGACAGACGGATGTGGTAAATGTGGTTAGCGTCTAGTACGCTGTTGTACTGTGCCTGTTATCGAAACGGCTAGATTGTCCTTTTTTGCAAAAAAAGACAGTAGAGGTAAAGTGCTAGATTTAGCCTTAAACTACGGTGGAAACACTGACCATTCTTATCATACTAGGAGTTTTTGGCGGGATTTGGTAGCTGACGTTTGGAGTCCTCATATTTCATCGAATTTGTATTGTTTATAAGTAGTGAGTTTTGGTCGTAAAATTGGTGTTGTTTTGCGTAACAAAGTGTCGGGCAAGTGAACAATATATAGTTCAGTGAAATATGATGGTGCATGGGTCGTAAACAGGAAAAGCGTTCCGTGATTTTAGCGCGGAAAAGCGGTTGGTTCACCTCTTTCCTGTGGACTTCTGTGGTTTTCCTGCGTCTTTTGATTGTCTCCAAAAACTCCAAAGAACTATCAAAACGTCGAATACCAACATTTTAATGTGAAAGCAGACGAAAATTAAAAATATAATAAGATTTAGCCAAAAAGTCTAGTAGCCAGGCTAGTAAATAAATTGAAAAAAAAAAATTTATCATACTAAATAATAATCGGCACTAGATGGCATGACCTTTTATCTAAAGCAAGTTATCAGTTACAAATGTCTCCACCATCCTCGTAGTATGCTACACGTGATACGGCTGTATCACGTCTTTTATCTCGTTCGTTCGCACGCAAATAGAAAGAGAGCTAATGTGTGATAGCGCTGTATCTCATTCGATGAGCTCAGCAGTTTAAAATGTCAAAATAACTATGGAGACATGCATCTTTCTACTGCTGAGTTGACTTTCAAAAATCATACTACAGGCGATTTTTGAAAGTCAAATCAGCAGTAAAAAGATGCGTATCGAGCCTTTTGGAACTACTTTTTCTTTTTTTCGCTTTCGGAAAATGAGCGTTTTTCTTTTTGTTTTCTAGGGGATCGATAGATGGCACTACGGTTTGTGCGAAAAAACGTCAACATTTCAAAAAGTGTTTCTTTAAATAATAAATAGTGAAAAGATGAGCAAGAAGATGCCAAGGCCAACGAATCTTTTAATGACATATTTCATTAAGTATTTAATAATCATTTTAATCGAAAATTCTAAACTTTTACGTCTGACATGGGCTCAATCCCTTGGCATTCCAAAAAAAAGGCAGGCCAGTGGGAGGACATTCGCCTTTTGGCAGGTATTGCAGCCATCTAGTATTACGTTCTGCAAACTACGAAAAAAAAAAAGATTTTATGGTCTATGTCAATGTCAAATTGAGTCACGTTGTAGGGTTTGCCTCGACTCGCATGGTTTTCGCGCGGTTCACGTCTCAGCCTGCCACGAGGCTCCTAAATCCTTCTCAGTTGTTCTTACCCAAAAACAATCCTCGAGATTGGATAGACACTCCCTCCACACTGGCGAAATCTAACAAGGAAACGCCATTAAATAGAATAGAAGCCCGTCGTGGATACGCACTTTGTCTTTCTTAAATAAATATAAAAATAGAATAGAATAGAACGTCAAATTGCCAAATTCACAAGATGGCTGCCTATTTGTGTAATGTGCGTGTTGTTTGTAGTTTTAATTCAATTTCGTGCCGATTTAGTGATGTTCTGGAGTTTCTATTGTTCTCTAACAAATATACAGATTACAGAAAGAGTAGAGAGACTGAAATTAAACTGGATCGGTGCGGGATTGAACGAAAACTAGCATTCAAAACAATAATATGTATCCGTATGAGTAGATATGTATAGTATAGGCTTAATAAAAGAACGGGAACATAGATGGAGTTAGGTAGCTTTCAATTTGACATAAGGTGGATGCATAATGTTGTGGGTTCTCTTTTCTAATATACTTATATTACTCTTTGAGGCAGGCACAGTCTTGGCATGATTGTTGATGTACACACGGCGACACATCAAAATAAGCTGGCCGCGCGTAGGTAGGTAGAGTAATGTTTACTTCACGCGGCCAGCTTATGTTTGTTTTGCGTAGCGTCGTGTGTCACCGTTTGTACGTTATCCCCGTTATTTGCGACTATTACCTTATAAAGACGACCGACGGCTGTATGGGCTCCATTCTTCTTGCTTTTCTTTGGGGAAGAAAAAAATATACAGTTTTCTGCCTCGGGGATTTCTACTAACGTCGAATGGTAAGTAGGTAACGACCAAAGAGTATAGTAATTATACCAAAAGGAAAAGAGAACCTACTCGCGCGGTTTCTGGTGACCCAAATTGAAATCATCTATCCTTATCACAAATTACCCCTTCAGTTGATTGGTTGGTAGATAACCAATGGACCGTTGACTGATTACTATACATATACGTAGGTATAGGTAGGTATATATGCCTAATATTACTTTATTTCAATGGATATAGGTACTGCCTCGGTTTTGAAATGTCTCTTTAAAGTACAACAGGTATCCTTTAAAGTCACATTTCGAAACAAGAAGCAGACACAGAACTCATTCTTTGAAGAATCACAAATAACAAAACACAATCATTCCACACGCAACACGCAGCTCCGCCATCTTGATACAATGAGAGTTGCCAGTAGCTAGGACCAAATTTACTATGCTGTTGTATAAATTACCCTTAGATGCTTTATAAAAAATATTTGAAAGTGTGCAAATACTTTTATTTCAATAACAACAGTTGCGCTGAATATATTATTGTGTAATTTCATAAATATACTGTCATAGCGTTTAAGGGACGGTCCTTTTTAATTTCAAATAATTTGTGTTTTTGTTTATTTTAATATTAATCTCTCTACTCGTGTTTATTACTGTAACAACTGACAAATATACATTAATAACAACATATTAAAGCACCCCCCTACTAGAGGAAATTTACCCCAAAAAAGTAGAATACCCATACTTGCACTTTAACGACATCTACTGTGTCGAAGAAGAACCTGGTTGTCAGTTTTATGTCCGGAAAATGTAAAAGATGGCGTCGTTTTCTACGTAAATTTGACAGATAAGGTCACTGTCCCACCACTGGTAACGACTTTTTATGCTTGTCAAATTGTCAATAAACATTCATTTGGAACATTAATTATCTACGATTTGAAATGATTCTGCTGGTAATTAGTGTGTTTATTAAAGGATTCTTAGCACTCGGTGCAACAGTTCTCGTGTTATTTTTAATTCACTGCGTTTTTTTAAAAGCAGTGATGCCAAAGGAGGAAGAATTTACAGCCCAAAGCGCGTAAGTTAACAACTATTTACGACACTGTTTTGTTTTCTGTGTGTAAATTTTGTTTTGATTTAGACAAATAACAAATAAGGTAGTTATGTAATGAATGAAATTCTCTTTGGTTTCGGTTTAAATTTTTACCTGTACCTTTTTAACCCTTTGTAGGAATAATGGGGTCTTGCTTGTTTGGGTCTAATAAATAATTGGTCTTATGTGTACTTGGTCTCCGAACGTATTTAGTAAGCATTTTTCATTCCAATTTAAACCTTTTTGATAAAGTTATATGTCAAGATTGACAGTCGAAGATACGAAAGCGTCGAAAAAAATTGGTACCAGTACTGGCTCCTAAACCCTATACATATACAAACACACATACATAATTTGTCTGGCGCCTCACGCACACCAACTTATGAAACTTGTTACTTGGCCCCTTTTGTTTTACGGTAAAACAGTGAGGCTCATTTTAGACCGTAGATTGAGTATTCTATAGATTTCCTGACAGCGTATACTCGAAAGGGACAGAGATATGAGAAATCGTGCCTTTGTTTGCCACAGTTGCAAGATTTTGTATGCAATTTCAACTGTGGCAAACAAAAATATCGCATACGCAGAAAGGGACAAACGACATGGATTTTGTCGCATTCACTCTGTGTAATTAGCGTATAAGGCTGTCTCGTTTTCGTGACTATTATTATTTTAATGCCTTTTCTAGTTGATTCTCTTTCTACGTTTTAGACATATACTTTTTCTAAGATAAACTATTAGGTAGCTACAATGAAGTTCGGACAGCGAAACGATCGCGATATATGGAAAAACGAAAGTGATTTGAACGTGTGAGTCTCAAAATCGCACTCCTGCACGTCTAGCATGATTTCTCTACACGCGCGTGACTCGGTTTTTTCCATACTACAAGACGCGGCAAGCGCGGGAAAAGGTTATTTTGTATGCAGCGAAGGCGCGTACGAAATCATACTAGACGTGCAGGTCTATTCAATCAAGCCTGGGTCTTGCACCCGCGGCATGGCGGCACGATATAGCGCTATCTCACCCTAGCTCTCTTTTCTTTTTGCACGCGAACGAACAAGACAGCAGGCGCGATAAAATGTTTATTAAGGCGCCCCATGCCGCGGGTGCTGTTGTAGTGGCGACGGGCTCATTCCCCGTCACACGGACAGAGTTTCGGTACTACTAGTCAAATCTTACTCTGTCTACCTACTCGGGGAATATAGTCGTGAGCATAATATGCTTATGCCGAGTCCTGTTCCATGACTGAACTGGTAATTTTTAGAACAGTCTGATCTCAGACATATTGTGATTTGTAGATGTTTGGAAAAAATGAGGGCGCCACTTTATTTGCAAGAAGGCCAAAATCACGTGTAAACTGGCAAATCCAACTTACTAAAATAATTACAACCAGTGGACCTAGCATGCGGCCGCCGCCGCCAAAAAAAAAAAGAAAAATCAAGGCGTGCCTCCTGTCCTCCTGTCTTTATTACTTTACTGTGAGGTGCTTTATGAGCGCTGACCTTGAGTGCGCAGTCAGTACCTAACCAATTACGGGTCTATTCTATTTGGTAAGAAAGATATTCCTCGCGTAATCGACAATCTGCGTGCATATCAACAAGTATTAATTTATAAGGTCATTTTGAAAAAGGGAACGTTTTGCGCAAGGGACATTTTGAAAAAGGGACATTTTGAGAAAGAGACGTTTTGAGAAAGGGGCTTTTTGCGAATAGGGGACGTTTTGCGAAAAGGAAATTCTGCTACTGAACGGATAAAACGTTGATAAAAGGCGTGTTATAGCCTTATCACGCGCATAATGCTACGGTCGCTGGAGAGCGATTTTTGAATGAAAAAGTTCAAATCAGCAGAAGAAAAATGACTATGCGTCGTACGATCACGATTTTTGAAGTGAGAGCAAGAACTTCTGTAATCTGTACTATGTACTTACGTAGTAACTTATTACTAATATGTGCCTGTACACACGGCGACACATCATGTTACGCACCCTATATACCCATAAATACACTACGTACAAAACACAAAATAGTGCGATAGAGAGCCTGCATAGACGCGGCTGCCGTCGACGAAACAACAATAACATACCGCACCCTCTCGCACGATTCGCAGCTTTCAACTTCTAATAGTTCAAAGTCCAAACAGGGTAACCCGACCTGTCGCCGTGTGTACACAAAACAAACATAAGCTGGCCGCGCGAAGTTATACATTACTCTAACTACGCGTGGCCAAGTTAGTGGCTAGTTTTTTGTAGCTTGATGTGTCGCCGTGAGTACGTGTGCCAACAGAGCGTACATAACATTACTGTTTCTTCGTTTTGTCGCTTAGTCGTGCGTAGCTTGCATGCTAGAGCAGCTACCATGCTAGAGTAGCGACAAACTATTAATCTCGGGTCCACTTTTGTAGCACAGTAACAACGATTCGTTTATTGTTTCCTGTAACTGAGGACATTGATAAGATAAATAACTACCTATAGTTAAATAAAGCAATGAATGAGCTATGTTTGTCTGCATGTAAGTACACAAATAATTAACTTTTCAAACAGTATTGGATTTGGAACATAAAGGCGCAATCATTTATTTTTAATTTTTCGACTACATTTTATTCTTTGATAGTTTATCTAGTGAAATAATAAATTAAATACACGATTGGAATTACTTCACTCGATAGAAAATCGTCACAAAGATGACGTGTAGGTATTTCAATGTATTTTAAACATAGACATAGTGGTCTAGCGATAGACAAGCTCGTTCAAACAAACAACATGTCACACAAAACAACACAAAATGACACATTGCGGTCTGTCATTGCCATAGTGACGAAGTGAACTTGGGAACATCAATCAGGTGCGGACACCTCATTCAAGTGGAACATGTTGCTTCTATGCAAGGGCAAATCTATCGCTAGAGTTTATGTCTATGATTTTAAACATTTTTCTGGTATTCGTATTTAGAAATTTGTCAACTGCATACACCACCGGGGGAACTTCTAAATCAGGTACTACTGTACATATAATAGATTGATTATATGTACAGTAGAACCTGTACACACGGCGTCACATCAGGTTACGTAGCCTATATACCCATAACTACACTACGTGCAAAACACAAAATAGTGCGGTAGAGAGTAGAGAGCCTGCATAGATAGACGCGGCTGCCGGCGCGGGCGCAGCGTGCGCGTGCCGTGAGACGAAACAACCATACCGCACCCTTTTGCACGATTCGCAGCGTTCAACTTCTAATAGTGCAAAGTCCAAACAGGGTAGCCTGAGCAGTCGTCGTGTGTACGTAGCTGATTTGACTAGTTGTTAAGTAGCCTATGAGGGATTTTCAGAAAGCCACTAAAAATGAAAAATTAGTTCCAGATGGTGTTGACGAGACAGGGCGAGCGACCTTGCAGATAATTAAATATAAATAAAATACTAAGAATTTGTGTTTTTAAGTAAGCAGCAAAATATGAGCATATATTTTGTCAACGGTTGCGTCTGACTCAGTGAAATGCATTTTTGTTTACTTTTAGCCTAAAATTTTCACCTTTCACCCAAAGAGTAATTTAGGTAAGTATTAGCTTTCACCTCTGGTCAACGCCATCTATCGCCGGTATGATGAACTACGTTTGAGTAGCTGTCTGAAAACTCCTCATTCTCATGACCTTCTTTTGGAGTGGTCTGCTCAGCAGCTTAGCTATATATACTAACCACCATTTAAACAGCTCGTCGAGCCGAATCTCACGTCAAATCAGACCAGGGCGAGAGGTCTAGAAATGCAATTTCTTTTTTTTTGATAGACGCCTTCGGAACATTTTAATCTGGCTACGCACGAAGGAGTGGGTTTGATTTTATGGTCTCCGTATTCAATACCTACAAGAGTTTCTAAAACGAAATGAATTCGAAAAATTCCCATTCAAAGATAGAGGATTTTAGATCGTCTGAACGATCTTGCGTGACTGTTTAGCATTCTATCTCTCTTTCACTTTCTCTCGCAAGAGTAAATTAAGAAAGAAAATAAATAATTTGTTGCATCTCTTTCCTTCCTCTAAGCGAAAAGAGAAAGAAATAGACACACGTTGACATAAATCTTGTCCATGGTCGGTCGGTCATGTAAGTTTTTTTTTTCATTTGTTTTTGTTTGTGCCAAACTTGCGAAGTCGCAAAATTCGTTAAAAATTTGCAACTGACTGCTTATTTTGCAATTTTCTTCATTTAATATTTGTTCAAAACCTACCTACCTGTGTTTTATTAAAACGGCAAGGAAAATCGAGCGTTTAAATATTACCGGCAGCTGTATTCGGTAAGTACCTATTTAAAGAATAAATTCATATTATAACAGTTCAACTCTGAATGAATTTTCCATATTTGTTTGATAGCCGAATAAGTCAAAATTCTTGTCCGATTGTGTGTAAAATACGTTGGTGCCAGCTTTTTCTGTTTGACTTTAAGTTTGCGAACAATAAGAGCACCAAAATCCAATCAAACCAGTAATTTTCGCATTATATTCACGTCACCTGTTTCCCGGTGAGAACCGAACCTAACACTTCCGCTAGAATTTCTGGGTTCGAGGGTTCTGTACCACCACACAACATACAACACCATGATGAACAACTTTCACTATGGAGCCATCTTCGAAATTTCGAAAAAAAAATCTGCTGTCCCATACAAAACTACAGTAAATAAATAAATAACGCTCACTGGCACATACATTGTAATGATCCCAAACTAGCACTAAAGGCTTTTATTATGGAAACCATACAACAACGGCACGAACATATAACATCCATGACCGAACCGGGATTCGATCCCAGGACCCTGGTTTGGCAGTCCAGCGTGGTAACCATTACACCAACCGGGTCGTCAAAACAGTACGGGTCGCTGAGTTGCCCAGGTCGCCGGGTACAGTAGGTACCTAATGTATGGGACAGCTGTTTATTTTTGTGATTTCGATGTTGGCTCTATAGTAAAAGTTGTTCAGTTTGATGAGTATCCGCAGTGATATAAATTTTACCGTGTATAATGACTTACCTTCACATTTTTTGTGTTTGTAAGGTTCTTTTTTCTCGTATCCTGATCGGATATACATGGCTTGACATTGCTAGCGCAAACATTGCCAGCGCAAACATTGCCAGCGCAAACATTGCCAGCGCAAACATTGCCAGCGCAAACATTGCCAGCGCAAACATTGCCAGCGCAAACATTGCCAGCGCAAACATTGCTACTGCAATGGAGCTGAAAAGTTCTCGAGTGGCGACCGCGTACCGGAAAGCGCAGCGGAGGTAGGCCCTCCTTACGGTGGATCGCCGACCTGGTGAAGGCGGCGGGAACACGTTGGATGAGCGCAGCGCAGGACCGGTCGTTGTGGCAATCCTTGGGGGAGACCTGTGTCCAGCAGTGGACGTCCATCGGCTGAGATGATGATGATGTCGATGATGAATGATAAACTAACATAAACTTTCTTTTTACAGTGAAATGCCCATTGCGACTCCATCGGACACAGAAGATGCAGATATTCCATCCTTATATATTAACAAATGTATACTTCCGATAAATAACAAAGAGATTATAAATGACTACAAAGTTACTGCAGATAAATACAAAGAGACTGCATATGAATACAAAGTGACTGTAAATAATTACAAAGAGACTGTGAATGAATACAAAGAGGCCGTAAAATACAAAGTAAATGGTTCAGAGTTTGTAGAGGAGTTTAAAAACAATGATAGTTTAGTGGAGTTCGAGATATTCGCTGAGGAAGTGACTATGTCAGAGATGGACCTGGATTATGACATGTATTGTGAATCACCACCTGGATCGGTGCAGTCGGATTGTGAAGGTAATATCTATTTTATTTTTGTTACACAAATATACAGGGTGTAAGGAAAAGTATCATTAACCTTTACTATTAGATAATTAAATATAATTTTATCCGAATTTAAGTTAATGTAATGCACTTCATACGGTGTAAAAAAAAATTCATGCGTCAAACCATCTTTCGTTGCCTCACGCTCAGTTGCAGAAACACGCATTAGAGTTAATCCTCCATTAAATCTCTTGCTAGCTTTTACTATGTCTACAAGACAAAAAGTGACAGCAAGAGATTTAATGGAGGATCAATCAACTCTAATGAGCGTTTCTGCAGCTGAGCGTCAGCGAGGCTGTTTTTTACTGCAGGTTTAATAAAAACAAGAGACATTGCCCACGTTACGAACTGTATTTGTTTCAAATAGTTGCGCGCAGTTTTTGTATATTTTTTTTTGTATTTTGTACTATCGAGTATAATCAAAGAACAAATACAAAGAGTATGATAGCTAAAATTATACACAAAACAGGAGGAATATCATACTTCCCAATGAAATGGATATTATCCTTTTCTGCAGTGGGATTTTTTATAAAAGTTTACCAGTTTTGTATGCGAAACGGGATTAGGCAATGTCTTTTAAATGTATCTAGATAATTTGTGTGGCAATGTTTCTGATATTTATTTATTTAACAAGTTATGATGCCGAAGCGGATTTTGATTTTTTTTGTAACTTTATTTTTTCAGAAGACACTCAACCCCTTGCGGTAACCCTTCAAGAAATACCCCACGGCTACATCATAAACTTAACCCTGTATCTGACGGAGCATCAGTGGCATACCCTCATTTTCATCGACACGAAGAGCACTAGATGCGTAGTGTGCGACGTTTACTGTGAAATAGATACTTGTAGCGAACATATAGGCACTGATGGACATAGAAGAAATCTGGATAAACATCCCCCTTTGATGAGATTTGATCTGAGCATTACTAGGAAGGTTAGTACTGTATTTAATAGCGTTTTCTGGGAAAAGGGACCTCATTGTCGATCTTTGCTTTGGTTTGTTTCTGTTTTCGGGATTTAATAATAGACAATAAGGTACCTTTTCTCAGATAAAAGTCGAAATTGTTTCTATATTTTTTCCAGGGAATAGTATGATGTTGTCTCTGAAAAGGGACCTTAAGGTCGGTTGTTGCTTGTGACTTTTTAAGTTACTTGTTTAGACACGACATTTGTATTAAATATTATGCTGACGTGAGCGACATATTAGGTCTCGTTTCCTAGATAATATCACTTATAATTATATAGTATTATTAGTTAAGTTAGGTAGTGTGTGACGTTTACTGTGAAATAGATACTTGTAGTGAACATTTATAGGCACTGATGTACATAGAAGAAATCTCGATAGACATCCCCCTTTGATGAGATTTGATCTGAGCATTACTAGGAAGGTTAGTACTGTATTTAATAGCGTTTTCTGGGAAAAGGGACCTCATTGTCGATCTTTGTGTTGGTTCATTTCTGTTTTCGGGTGTTAATGACCGATAATTAAATTAAATTAAATTAAAAATTATTTATTTCAGATTATTCATCCATATTGTGTTAGTAACAATTGTCTTACAACTATGTATATAATAAGGTACCTTTTCTCAGATGAAAGTCAAAATTGTTTCTATATTTCTTTCTTGGAAAAGTATGATGTTGTCTCTGAAAAGGGACCTTAATGTCGGTTGTTACTTGTGCCTTTTTAAGTCACTACATTTGTAGCTAATATTATGCAGACGTAAGGGACATTTAGGTCCCTTTTCCTAGGTAATATCATAATATCGCATTATTGGTTAAGTTGCGTAGTGTGCGATGTATACTGTGCATTGTGCAATAGATACTTGTAGTGAACATAATATAGGCACAGATGGACATAGAAGAAATCTGGATAAACATCCCCCTTTGATGAGATTTGATCTGAGCATTACAAGAAAGGTTCGTACTGTATTTAATATCGTTTTCTCGGAAAAGGGACCTCATTGTCGATCTTTGTGTTGGTTCATTTCTGTTTTCGGAGTGTTAATGACCGACAATAAGGTACCCTTTCTCAGATAAAAGAAATCGAAATTGTTTCTATATGTTTATCTAGGAAAAGTTGATGTTGTCTCCGAAAAGGGAGCTTATTGTCGGTTGTTGTTTGTACTTTTTTCAGATTACAATTAAAGTTAATACTATAGTTTACCCGCGACTTCGTCCGCACAAATCATAGTATATCAGATTTTAAGCCAAATCATAGGCTATCATACAAAGGAGTTTTATTAAAATCGGTTCAGTAGTTTTTGTGTGATGCTGTTTCAAACAAACAGACAGACAAAAAGAGTCTGACACGCTCTTGGCCATTTTATGACTGAAATCCTGTCAAAATATTAAAAACATGTTTCTCCTTTTACAGATTCGACAAAACTATCACTGCGCAGTTTGCAACGAACTATTCCACGTCTCCGACAATATGGACCACTTCGGTTCCAACTTGCACGAAGGAAAATTCTTGTTCGCAATCAATAAAGCGTCAGACCTCAGCTTCGATAACGATTTGTACGATAAAAATGAGACCAATTACAAAAAACAAGTGGAAACCCCTAAAGATATGAGCTACAAGTTTATAAACTTTCAAAATAACTATGATAATTTTGAAGATGAATTTGAGATTTTTGAGCCGCCTCAACCTGGTGTTTCTTATGCAAATATGGCGAAAACACCTAAAGTTAATACTCAGCAGTTCATTCATGTAGATTTAGGTAAGTATGTTTTCAGAATGACTAATACTATTGTTTGCGTGCATAGCATATGCTCACGACTATATTATTTACTATATTATTAACTGCCTCCGTGGTCTAATGGTTAGAGCATTGGGCTCTTGACACGGAGGTCGTGGGTTCGATTCCCACGGGGGGCACCTAGTGAAATGTCACTTTGTGCGTTTTTCCCCAGTTGGTTAGGACATTGCAGGCTGAGTCACCTGATTGTCTGAAAAGAAAGATGATTCCGTGCTTCGGATGGCACGTTAAGCTGTTGGTCCCGGCTACTATCACTGGTGGTAGTAGTCGTTACATAAAAACCACGTCAGAGGCCGTAAGGCGGTTTGAATAAAACTCTGACACCAGGGTTTTGCAGCCCACTCGGTAAGAAGACGACTATATTCCCCGAGGGAGTCAGAGATATTCTGAAACCTTAGAACATCCACGTTTCACCAGTAGTACCGAAACTCTGTCCAGTGTGACGGGGCGTGAGCCCGTCGCTACTTATAATGGACAGTGAGTACAATACATGCAAGTTTTAAACGATCACCAATTAATTGCCGTTTTTACATCAATTTAACTCGAAGACCAAAAAGACGTGGTCCAGTGGCGAGTAACCTTGCCTGCCGTGCAGGAGGCGATGGTTCGATCCCCGTCCAAGCCGACTCTTATCAATGAGTTTTTCGGAATTTATGTACGATTTGTAACACCACTGGCTTTTCGGTGAAGGAAAACATCGTGAGGAAACTTGCATGCTTCAATTTCGAGGCATGTATTGTATGTACCAACTGTACATTATAAGTGGCGACGGGCTGTCCCCCCGTCACACCGGACAGAGTTTCGGTACTACTGGTGAAACGTGGATGTTCTGAGGTTTCAGAATATCTCTGACTACCCCCTCGAGGAATTGACAGGGCCTAAATTGCATTAGTTTAGTTTTGTTTAGTTGTAGGTTATGTTCTGTTAACCAGTCTACAATGGCGTTAAGTGTAGTCTATTCTAAACTATTATCTAAACTATTATAAAACTGTAACTGAAGTGTGTCTGTACATTGAAGATATTTACAAAAAAAAGATCACGATATGGTTTTTAGGTATCCCTGACTCGAAATCAACCTTTTTTTAGAAATTTTGTCCGTCTGTTTGTCTGTTTGTTTGTGTGTTTGTTTGTTCGCGCATCACGCAAAAACTACTGAACCGATTTTGATGAAACTTTTTTTGTTTGATAGCTTATGCTCTGACTTAAAATCTGGTCAATAATTTGTGCGGACGAAGTCGCGGGAAAACACTAGTATTTAATAAGTTTGTTATTTCGTCATTTAGTTATACAGGGTGAAATTGATATCATATGCATCCTTTTAAACTAAGAGTCTACCCATCAAACTGAACAACTTTTACTATGGGAGCAAACCAATCGGAGCAAAAAAATTATCAGCTGTCCCATACTAAACTGCACCCGCCGCACCTGCCTACACGACTCAAATGTATGCACGCGGATCTTGTGTCGCGTTCCGTCTATCTTATATGCTCCAGCGAATGACGTTCCTGAGTGACAGAAAAGGATGGAGCGACGGAACAATGCGATTCTGTGCTGTGTGGTGTAGTTCAACCCTTAGATATACCGTGATATGTTCTAAGATCAAATTAAAGATTGAATTTTTTTTTGTCTCGGGCGGGACTTGAACCCACGCTCTTCCAAACCGGGGAAACGTGCTAAGCAATTACACCACCGAGCCCACACCCCAGAGAAGGAAATTTTCAATCTGTTACGGTAATACTGCCAGTAGATGGCGCGCACGTCCCCTTAAGACGTAACAGATTGAAAATTTCGTTCTCTGGGTAGTGGGCTCGGTGGTGTAATTGGTTAGCACGTTTCCCCGGTTTGGAAGAGCGTGGGTTCAAGTCCCGCCCGAGGCAAAAAATTTCAATCTTTAATTTGATTCGAAATAGCACAACATGGCTGTAACATGTTTATAAACAACTAGTGTTTTCCCGTGACTTCGTCCGCACAAATTGTATACCAGATTTTAAGTCAGAGCATAAGCTATCAAACAAAAAAAGTTTCATCAAAATCGGTTCAGTAGTTTTTGCGTGATGCGCGAACAAACAAACAAACAAACAAACACACAAACAAACACACAAACAAACAGACAAACAGACAGACAAAATTTCTAAAAAAAGGTTGCTTTCGAGTCAGGGATACCTAAAAACCATATTGTAATCTTTTTTTTGTAAATATCTTCATTGTACAGACACACTTCAGTTACAGTTTTATAATAGTTTAGATAATATGTTCTAAGATGTTCATATGTTTACGATATTTTAATATTTCCCCCAGGTAACAAACGAGTTCGGGTGAGATTCGATTCGTGGCACATGGTAATATGTCCGGAGCTGAACAGGTTCTACTGCATGGTCTGCAAGATGTTCGACCACGTCAGACTGAAGGCCCTTCATTGCTCGAAAGCCGATCATTTGAAGAGGCTGGAGCTCTGCAAAGTTGTCGAAGCTTATGAGGAATATTTTATTAGAATGGTAAGATTTAGACCACATCACACACACACAAACACGCACGCACGCACACGCCTATTTATTTTGTAATAGGGGAGCGTACAAACTGGTCAAATTAGCAACTCTTAATCGAATGTCAAAACGTGCCCTTTGTATGAAAAATTTTACTAGATACCCACAAGTGACGTCCTAAACATTTAATTACTTTTTAGGGTTCCGTACCCAAAGGGTGAAAACGCGACCCCATTACTAAGCCTACGTTGTCCGTCCGTCCGTCCGTCCTACCTATTTAGGGCTGTAACTTTTGAACCGTAATAGCTAGATAAGTAGTTGAAATTTTCACAGAATATGCGTTATTACGGCGGATTTCTTAACAAATAATAAAAATTTCAAAATGTTTAAAATTAAGGGGGGTTCTCAACAAGAAACTAGTTTTTATCGACGTTTTTTCTTCTCGCTCTATAGTAAAAACGGTAATACATACAAGTGTCAAACTTGGGGTGATTATAGAGCAAACTCTACATTATAACAACAAATAATAAAAACTGGCCAAGTGTGAGTCGGTTGCGCTAATGGTCCAGGAGAAAAAAATGTTTTTTGTATGTGAATTTGTTGTGTTTTGTGGTGGTGTATGGTACGGAACCCTAAGTGCGCGAGTGGCCCGACTCGCATTTGACCGGTTTTACTATACTTGATACTATTATTAAATTCTTCATCCTATTATTATTAAAAATAGTATTCAAGCTAAATAATTACAGAGAATGAGAGTTAAGCGTTATTTTCAAACGTTTTTTTTTACTAAGAAGATAAAACTAAAACATATTGTATACAGTCCGCTCCCCTATTGTACTTTGTATACAGGTTGTTAGGGTAAACAGTTGCATAACTTTAATGGGTGATTGTATTCACGATACTGAACAACTTAATCTATGAAACCTACAGGAAGTACGCAAAAAGGTTTCCGACTTTTCATACAAGGGTAGATCAACTATTTTTTGTCCTCGCAGTACTGTTTAAAAAAACGTTTTTATTCCTTTTTTCTTGACATTCATTAATTTTGAAAGATGGATATTGTATCTAATGATATGATTCTTCTACACACATGCACATTGCACCATTTGTGTTGAACTACTAGAAGTTTTTAGCGGTTGTCCGATAGACCAAAAAGCGCGGGGACAACGAAATAAAGCGTCCATCGGACAACCGCCAAAATTCAAGTAAAATTCAATTAATTTTGCAAAACCGTGTATGCATTTAATAAATGCAATCCTTAGTTATTCAACAAACATTAATTTTTGGGGCAAGCAAAACCTGAGCTTGAGCCTGAGCATGAACATTGAAAAATTTTTATGCAGATGACTGGGACTAGGTATGGACAAAAAATAGTTGATCTACCCACAAACGTTCGATCAGCTTATTGCATTTAGATGGATAGTGCATAATTTTATTTGAGAATTTCCTATATGTTTCTTGGGGAAAGTTGTTCAGTAACATGGGTACAATCACCCCTTAAAGTATTGCAACTGTTTACCCTAACACCCAAGAAAATAAATTTCTAAATGTATGTTACAAGTTTTTAATTGTTTTTTCACCTCACAAGCTCGGAAAGATTCTGTTTATCATTCGAAATCTGAGTGCAAAAGTGCATTTTATCCGCTAGCGTGGAAAGAGTTTTTGAAATTAGAATCTGTCTATTCAATATTTTTCTATACCTCCAGCCTACTGAAAATGCATTAATAACTATTTCATGTCACTGGCCAGCACGAAAAAAAAAACTGTTTAAAATGTTGTTCTCTTTAGCAATTCACTTTTTTTCCTCGCTATTGTGAGGTGAAAAGTTGTGTGTTTCGCTCGGCTGCAAAGTTATTCTGCGTCTCGTACCTTTGAAACCTTCGCTTGCTCAGGTTTCAATACAAGTACTCGCGCCAAAAAACAACTTTGCAGCCCAGCGTAACAAATAACTATTCCTAGACGTACAGCATTCTCATTGAAGCAATGTTAGAGATTTTTCTCCCATTCGGACGCAAAGCGTCAATTTTCGTCCCGGTGCGCTAAACGAAGTTGCCGCTTTCCACCTCCGTCGAGGAGAAAAATAGTATACTAACCTCGGGTTAATGCCCGAGATAAGAAAGCCTCAGATCACATGTTTGTTGACCGAGGCGAAGGCTTACATGAGATCTGAGACCTTTCTTACTTTCCTGCCCTCGGTGTGTAATCTACTATTTCACTCTAGTATTTCTTTTTTTATCCAATAGTTGAATAATATTTTTACAGGTAGACGACAAGCTATACCACTGTGGCCACTGCAACAATCTTCAATTAATCCACGAAATGAACGATCACGTCGAAACAAGCCACCCGAGAAAGACCAAAATAATTACAGAAAAAGTTCAAAAAACGCCATTGAAGAACCAAGAAAGTATCAAAGAAAATATTAACACGATTAACGTTAACGGAAAACTTAATTATGACAATGGAAATACTAATAGTGGAAACAGAAATGTGATTAGCGAAAACAGAATGATTAGTGACATCAGAAACACGTTTAGTCAAAATAGAAACACGATTATTGATAACAGAAACGCGACTATTGCTAATAGAAACACAACTATTGATAATAGTGACAACAGAAACATGTTTAGTGGAAATAGAAACACGACCGTCGACAATAGAAACATGATTAGTGGAAATAGAAACACGGCCGTTGACAATAGAAACATGATAAGTGAAAATAGAAACACGGCCGTTGACAATAGATACATGATTACTGAAAATAGAAACACGACCGTTGACAATAGAAACATGAATAGTGAAAATAGAAACACGACCGTTGACAATAGAAACATGATTAGCGAAAATAGAAACACGACGGTCGACAATAGAAACGTGTTTACTGAAAATAGAAACACGACTTTTGATAATAGAAACATTAGTGATAATAGAAACACCAATGTTGATAATAGAAACGTGATTAATGACAACAGAACCGTGTTTAATGAAAATAGAAACACGACAATTGAAAATAGAAATGTAAATAGCGACAACAGAAACATGATTGTTGAAAACAGAAACGTCAATGATATCAAAAATGCAAACGTTCCAATGTTTAAAACGAATTTGCAGCAAAATGGGCAATTTTTCAGCAAAATGGCTGGCATTTTCGACAGCACTGTCATATATCCTTTTGGATCTAAATTGTCTATACCAATTCTTTCATATAACGTTATCAATAAGAGACAAACAGATTTTTACTGCGGTATTTGCATATTCGTTTGTTCTGAAGATTTAGTTTTGAGTCATATTTATGAGATGAGACATATAGAAATGCTGCAGAGGACACCGTTCATCAGTCCTTTCAACTGTCATCTTATTAGAGCGGTAAGTGATTTACGCACTGACATATTAGTACTCTAGCGATCATGGATCTAAATCATAAAGGATAGCACTCCTCCTTACAAGCATTGATACAAGAAAATTTGACGTTCGTCTCCGTCGTCGATATTTCCAATTTTACGTGCGTCCCTTTCTATTCCAATGACGTCACAATTACATGAACGACAATTGAGTGACGTCATGCCTAGACATACATTAGAAAGGGACAAAGTTAACGTCACTAAAAACCACTACGGAGAAGAACGATCATTACCGACCATCAAGGAGTATTATCATGTTTTCCCTCTTGTTAGGCAGTCTGTGCTCCACTATAGAGGATTCCAAACTTCTTGCTAGCGATAGACAAGCTCGTTCAAACAAACAACATGTCACACAAAATGACACATTGCGGTCTGTCATTGCCATAGTGACGAAGTGAACTCGGGAACATCAATCAGGTGCGTCCACCTCATTCAAGTGGAACATGTTGCTTCTATGAAAGGGCCTGTCTATCGCTAGAGTATAAGTCAATGGTTTTACGTCTTTATTCAGCTACTTCATTCATCACGGCAAGCCGTGGTGGTCCAGGCGAGTAACCTTGCCTGCCGTGCAAGAGGCGATGGTTCGATCCCCGTCCAGATGTGAGATTTTTGAAAGTCATATTACTATGGAGATACGCATCTTTCTACTTTGACTTTCAAAAATCGCACTCCAGGCACGTACCAATGAGTTTTTCGGAATTTATGTACGATTTGTAACACCACCGGCTTTTCGGTGAAGGAAAACATCGTGAGGAAACATGCATGCTTCAACTTCGATGGATGTATTGTACCCACTGTCCATTACAAGTGGCCATGGGCTCACTTCCCGACCCAAATGTATGAAACATCTGATTTTTTTCACGTTTCCTGTGGGTGGCTCCATAGTGAAAGTTATTAAGTTTGATGATATGTCTTCACCGTTTCAGTATTTGCCATATCATTTACAACCTTTATAATTAAAAATATGTTTTATCTGTCCTTCCAGATCCGAGATTCTCTCCACTGCGCCATATGTAATATGTCACTCCCAGCGCACAAAATATACAAACATATTGAGGATCCCCAACATTTAAACTTACTCAAAAAAGCAATGAGTACCGACCCAAACCCAACCCAACCATTGTCACCTTTTAAAATTCAAAACGCACAAACTAATGTAGTTGGAAATGTTAATTCTCTGAGGGAAGATCTTAACAACGCTTCTAGAACGTCTGATGCAAGACCTTCCCACGCTCAAATACCGTATAACATTCAGAATGCGCAAACAAATGTTGTTTTTAGGAAGGAAGATGTCAATTCTCAAAAGGAAGATCTTAACAAAGAAACTAGAACGTCAGACGCGAGACCTTCCCACGCTCAAATACCGTATAACATTAATAATGCGCAAACAAATGTTTATAGAAAGGAAGATAACAATTCTCAAAAGGAAGATATTAACAAGGCATCTGAAACGAGACCTCCTCACGTCCAAATACCTTATACTATTCCAAAAACGCAAGGATATGTTATTAGAAAAGAAGGTATCTATTCTCCAAAGGAAGATCTTACCAATGCTTCTAGAATGGTTGAAGCAAATTCTTCCCATGTTCCAATACCTTACAACAATCAAAATGCACAAGTAAACGTTTTTAAAATAGAAGGTCTGCTTTATCCAAAGGCAGGTATCAATTCTCCAAAGGAAGATCTTAACAAAGCTCCTAAAATATTTGATCAATACAATATTCATATACAAGAAAATGCTACACTTAAAACTGAAATCGACACTCCAAAAAAATCACTCAAAAATACGAAACAAGATTTGGATAAATCGATCGATTCTGTGGACTCAGATTATGCTACTTTCGATCTCGAAGAATACGTATATCTCAAATTGAAGAATACGTATGTAAAAATAACGAATACTTCATACAATACGCTGGTTCATGTAGGAGATGGGTCGAGGTATTGCTTCGTTTGCGCGGTTCAAGTAGATTTCGTCGTTCTGCAAAAGCACGTCGACAGTCGCAGCCATTTAGAGAATATGGAGAAGTACAGGTTTTTGGAGAAATATGAAAATCACTTGTTGAGACAGGTAAGACTACAGGGTGTAACAAATCACCCTAGTCGTTGATTGAGTATTTTATAGATTCGCTGAGCGCGTATACTGGAAAGGGATGGAGATATGACAAAAATGTATGAGAAATCGTGCCTTTGTGCGACTTTGTTGCAAGATTGCATAAGCATAAGCTCACGACTATATTCCCCGAGGGGGTAGTCAGAGATATTCTGAAACCTCAGAACATCCACGTTTCACCAGTAGTACCGAAACTCTGTCCAGTGTGACGGGGGGTCAGCCCGTCGCCACTTATAATGGAAAGTGGGTACAAATACATGCCTCGAAATTGAAGCATGCAGGTTTCCTCACGATGTTTTCCTTCACCGAAAAGCCAGTGGTGTTACAAATCGTACATTTTTTTTTACTAGCCTATTTCATCCCACTGCTGGGCAAAGGCCTCCCCTTCAATCCTCCAACCATCTCTGTCCTGGGCATGCTCTGGCCACGCGTCATCGAAAGCATCCAGATCGTCCCGCCACCTCTTCCTAGGGCGACCTGGACGCCGATGACCGTTTTCTGGGATTCAGGGCGTTACAATTATTGCCCACCTTTCCTGATGCATCCGACAGACATGGCCGGCCCAATCCCACTTTAATCTGGCGGTTTTTCCCCCACATCGGCTATTTGTGTTTTGGAGCGCAGTGTAGTGTTTCTGACACGATCCGTTCTTTTAACACCCAGTATACTACGCTCCATTTCATTCCATTCCATTTTCGCGATTTCGAAGTTGGCTCCATAGTGAAAGTTGTTCAGTTTAATAGTCTAAAGCACCCCTTTAAGTATTACTAGGGTGTTTTGTTACACCCTGTATAATCCAGTATCTGGGTGGGAATCGAACCGGTGCCTTTACGTAGGCTACTCGCCACTAGATCTTTACGCCACGGATTATTTTTGTTTCTAATTTAATAATTTTATTTCCAGATCTATTTAATGTACCACTGCAGCGTTTGTAACGTAATTATAACTAAAAGAGAAGTCAAAACGCACCTAACCTGGCCAACGCACTACCTACAGAACGAAAACACAATAAAAAACATTAAAAAACAACGGAAAAACGACATCAAAGGCGGCATCAAACAAATAGTCGTGTCGACACAAAAAGAAAATATTTTCGTGAACGAAAAGGAAACCAAAATCAAAATTGGCTTAAACGTTCTAATAACAAAAACGGCTGAACCGAAAATGAGGAAGCTCAAAATAATTATCGTCGATGAAAACGTTCTCAAAGTTCCATGGGAATCATGGCATGGTGTTAGTAAGATAAAGAACGGTTATAAGTGTATATTGTGTCAATTGGAGTTGGGTACGAGCGAGATAGAAACGCATTGTGTGAGCGAGTGGCATGTATCCGGATTGGATAAGACGTTTGAGAAGCAATATGGTTCTGCTCTGATTAGAAAGGTAAGACAACACACATGTGCAATGATACATACATACATACATATGCTCACGCCTATGTCCCACTACTGGGGTAAGCAGAGACAATAGATCGCCACATGCTACGATTCTGACACACATCTTTCGCCTCCTCAACATTCATAAGTCTCTTCATACATGCTCGTCGGTTCCGGGTACATTTTATTTGGCCCTTCTTCAGTACGCATCCTATTTGGTCAGCGTACGTGCGCCTAGGGCGACCCCTTCCAACCATTCCATTCACACTTTCCTTGTAGATTTCATACGTCAGCCTATGATGCAATGATGATGCACTCATAGACATATTACTCTAGCGATAGACAAGCTTGTTCAAACAAAGCAACACAAAATGACACATTGCGGTCTGTCATTGCCATAGTGACGAAGTGAACTCGGGAACATCAATCAGGTGCGTACACCTCATTCAAGTGGAACATGTTGCTTCTATGGAAGGGCAAGTCTAGATGCACACACATACACACATAGTCACACAAAAATACACACACCCACACTTACAGCCAGTGTGACATTTTGTTAGTGGCATTCTTAGAGCGTCGGTGTGGAGAGCTGTGGAAACTCAACCTTGAGGTCCGGGTTCGAATCCTCACGGACCACATGCCATGTACTACTAATGAGTTTTTCTAACTTATGTACGTAATACCGACTGCTCTCAAACGGTGAAGGAAAACATCGCGAGGAAACCTGCATACGCTGAAGAAGAAATTCCGATAGTGAAAGTTGTTCAGTTTGATGGTCTAAACGACCCCCTTATATGTTTATTTGTATTTTTGTAACACCTTGTATAGGCTGTGATGATGATGATATTGCCAGTGTGACCACTACACCACTCCACTGCAGGGCTACCCTCAGGAAAGGTGTATGGGCGTTAGTCCACCACACGTGCCCATTACACATAGGTAGATACTCTTTCTAATACTTTTTTTTTCATTCAACAGATCAACGATTTGACCCTAAACTGCCTAGTATGCAACACTGAAGTCGCAAGTAGAGAAGATCTTATAATAGAGCACATCAGCGGTAAGAAACATGACAAAAATTATGAGGCTGTTCTAAAAATAAGCTCCACTTATAACACCTACACTGACTGCGATGATGATGTGTTCACTGTTTAAAAGGTTTAGAACACCTGACTTTACTAAAATTTTGATTTATACTGACAACCGCTGATTGTTTATTAAAAATGTTGCCTAAGGTTGAGAACCACTAAAAAAAATTGCTTAAGGTTGAAAATTGTTTATTAAAAACTAAGGTTGACAACCGCTAATGTGTTATTAGAACCGGTTTTGTTGATTAAAAATATTGGCTAAGGACTGATTTTGTTTATTAAAAATGTTGCTTATGGTTGAAAAACACTGTTTCTGTTTAATAATTTTTTTCTTTACGTTGACAACCGCTGATGTTTATTTAAAATGTTGCTAACTGTTGACGGCTACTGATTTTGTTGATTAAACATTTAGATCAAGGTCCGTTGATTTTGTTTGTTGTTGCCGAAGGTTGATAACCACTGATTGCTTATTAAAAATGTTACTTAAGGTTGACAACCACTGATAACGTTTATTAATATTTTTTCTTCAGGTTGACAACGTGTGATTGTTTATTAAAAATGTTGCTTAAGGTTGAAAACCGCTGATTGTTTATTAAAAAGGTTACCTACGGTTGACTATCGCTGATTTTGTTTATTAAAATTTTTGCCTAAGGTTGACAGCTACTGATTTTGTTTATTAAAAATGTTGCTTAAAGTTGACGATTCCTGACATTTATTTTTAAGATAGTTCTTAAGTTCTTTAAAAATTGTTGATTTCTGATATGTCTAAGTACAAAATGTTTAATATTTATAAGCCAATGGTATTCTATTTGTATTAATGTTAAATGTTATTATTAAGAAAGGCAAAGGGACCAAACCCCACACAGCCAAGTCTGATTTTTTTTTAGTCTAATCTCTAAGAAGATCCTTGAAAAGGTCATCTAATTTGGATTAATAACTTGTCCTATTCATCCCTTTGCATTCACACACACACTTATTCACACACATACTTATACGCACTTATTCATACACATACTTATACACACTTATACTAGTTGTAACAAAACACTAGTAGTAATATTTGAAAGGGTGGTTTAGGAACATCAAACGGAACAACTATAACTAAGGAGAACGTTAAAAAAATCTGCTGTTGCCACATTGCGGTCGACTACTCTACAGTTTTATATGAAACAGCGGATTTCATTTCCGAGATTTCGAAAGCTGTAAAGTTTGGTGGTATAAACCATACCTTTAAATATTACTAGTGTGGTTTGTTAAACCCGTATACTCCTTCGTTCAACACGGTAATACAGGCATACACTAATACACACATACTTTTATACACACATAATTATACACATACACTTATACACACTCGCCTAGTACACATAAACTCCCTTTTTAGGGAGATTTTTAATTCATATGATTATTTAAAGAAATTATTATTCTCATTAGTCATTTGCGCCATTTTGTTTTTAATTATTATCGTACCAAAATATGCAAAAGTACATTTTTGTATGAAAACACTGTAGTTTTAAGTTGTTGTTCAGATGTAAGAGAGAATTTGTTCTATTTTAAATTAGATATTTAAGTTTGATTTTCATTGTCCATTCCAAGTTAAGGGGACACCGAGCCTCCACTGCTGCTCTCAATCGTATTTTTTAAATTTCCTAACAATTCGAAAACATATCCAAAAAACAAGATTTTCACATTGCATTGTAGTCATTGCTGAATTTATACGGTCGTTACGGATTTGTTTATCTACTGTTTATAGTTACCTACCTCTTTAAAATTATAATAATGAAACATGTACGTAAAACATAGTAATCCATAATGTTTCGATAAATTGAAAACCAACAATGACTACAATGTGACGTTCTTGTTTTTTCGGAAATGTTATAACTGAACAGAAATAAAAAATAAATTCAAGGCAGCAGTGCCTTGATTGCTACTTTCAATCGTATACTTTTTATTAAATAAAATTTCTTAATAATAATAATAACATGAATGTCATATATTGTACCTAGTCATTGCTGATTTACAATTTATCGAAACATTCCGAACTATTATGTTTTATCTTTGTAATAACTGGCGATTTTAAAGATATTTTCTCCCCTCCGGACGGAAAGCGTCAATTCTCGAACCGCTGCGCTAAACGAAGTTGCCGCTTTCCGCCTCCGTCGCGGAGAAAAATAGTTGTTTTTTGGAAATATTTTATGATAGTTAAGAAAATAAAAAAAACGAATGAGGGGCAGCACTGGAGGCTCGATGTCCTCTTAAGATTTTTACTATTTTTGTCTTTTGTAGCTTGAAGATAGCATTGTTTATTTTAAATTAAATCCTTTAGCTAACTAAAGGACTGCCGCCATTCCAGACAATAGAAAGTCAATTATCCCGTAAGTCTAAGCTTCGGCAGTTCAAAGGCAGTTTAATCTTATTAAAATGTAGTCTTAGTGATAAAAAATATCATTAAAATTTAGTTTTTTGTGATAAAAATTGGCATTAACCAAAGTTATGATTGTATTTTGACGTAAGTATTAAGAAATTTTTTAAAAGCGTTTGTTGTTTGTTAATCTTTAAGATGACACTTGAATGTTGAAGGAATGTTGATTATTTTTTTACGATTAAAATATTGTGAAGTGAATTAAAAATTATGTTTTTCATTGATAGTATTTTGATAAGACCCATAAACTACAGGGTGAATTTTTTTTTTGACATTGCCACCAATTATCTAGTCACATTTAAAGTTCCAGAATCTAGCCTGGACTTGTGTTATGATAACTAGACAACGATATAGAATACATATATAGATACAAACATCCATGACTCGGGTACAAATATTCATATTCGTCATACAAATATTTGTCCCTTCGCTTATAATTAATATCATTAGCATCCTTTTAAACTAAGAGTCTACCCATCAAACTGAACAACTTATGGGAAGGGAGCAAACTGATCGTAGCAAAAAAAAACTGCTGTTGCATACATTTGAGTCGAGTAGGCGTTGCAGTTTAGTATGGAACAGCTGATTTTTTTTTGCTACGGTTGGTTTTCTCCCATAATAAAAGTTGTTCAGTTTTATGGGTAGCCTCTACCTACTAAACGATACCATCGTTTAGGCGTTCGGTGTCCATTTCTTAAAATGCCTCCTTCTAAATATGACCAGGAGAGCGATTTTTGAATCTCATTCGGTGAGCTCAGCAGTTGAAAATGTCAAAATAACTATGGAGATATACATCTTTTTACTGCGGATTTGACTTTCAAAAATCATACTTCAGGAGTGCGATTTTTTAAAGTCAAATCGGCAGTAGAAAGATCTTCATAGTAATTTAGACATTTTTTTTCTGATTTGACTTTAAAAAATCGCACTCCTGAAGTATGATTTTTGAAAGTCAAATCAACAGTAAAAAGATAGACTCCTGGATAGGGAATAAAATTCTGGGTAAAATAAAAATATGTGTCTTAATATAAAGAAAATATTCTTTATTCAATTAGGTATTATTTTACATCGATCAGTACATTTTGTTTAATGTATCTAAGTACCTAACTAACTGTGTCAATTCACACGGAAAAGGTACCTTGCGAGGTCGTTGCATTTGCATACCAACTGCTTTTTTCGTTCACCCTTTTCATGAGAATCGACTCAATTGAATATAACATTTAATTTCTTATTTACGTAATAATTCTTAGCATAAGTAATAATAATAAATAGGAATGAAATAAAATCACTATTAAAGCAAAAATAAGCACCGTACAAATTTACAAAGGTATCTAAATTTAGTTCTTAGTGAGAGATAGACCACCATCACAGACTGGCACTGAAAAGAGAAATACAGTAAAGCAACTTCATGCAAGAGCTTGAATCGACGTACGCACACAGACGAGCGCTTATGCACGGTTCTAGGTCGACAAAACGCGAAAAACGTCATGTGCGCTCTTTTTGGCATACCCCAGAAAGCAATTTCTAGGAATAAACTTGTAGCAAGTTTATAAGTAATCAAACTTTCTAGTTACCCTCCGACAAACTTGTATAATGTGTGCTAATGCAAACTTATGTACTTAATCTTTATCATCATCATGCTTCCATTCCAGTCCTGGGAGTGCCATTTTTGAATCTCATTCGGTGAGGTCAGCTGTTGAAAATGTCAAAATTACAATAGATATATGCATCTTTCTATTGCTGATTAGACTCTCAAAAATCATACTCCAGGAGTGCGATTTTTGAAAGTCAAATCAGCAGTAGAAAGATGCGTAAGTATCTCCATAGTAATTTTGATATTTTCAACTGCTGAGCTCACCGAATGAGATTCAAAAATCGCACTCCTGAAGTATGATATTTGAAAGTCAAATCAGCAGTATAAAGATTCATATCTCCATACAAATTTTGTCATTTTCAACTGCTGAGCTCACCGAATGAGATTTAAAAATCGCACTCCAGTATCGAAGGAGTACTCTGGTGTAAACGTAAGCAAGCCAGCCTACAACAAATTGGTTAATAACTCCTTGTGTGATAATTATAAAGATTACACAAGTCTGCATTAGCAAACATAGAGCAGACATTTTATAAGTTTGACAGAGGGTAACTAGAAAGATTGATATAAACTTGCCACAAGTTTATTCCTAGAAATTTCTATCTGGGACATAAAATAACAAAGATAAAGGCACATTTCGATTTTTATCGTTTTCTCGGGGGTGGCATGCGAGGCCTACTACTGTTGTATCCCGAAGTACGTTAGCGGGCCGTGTACACACAGCGACAAGTCAGGTTACCCTGTTTGGACTTTTGAACTGTTAGAAGTTGAACGCTGCAAATCGTGCGAGAGGATGCGGTATGTTGTTGTTGTTTCGTCTCACGGCACGCTGCGCCCGCGCCGGCAGCCGCGTCTATGCAGGCTCTACCGCACTATTTTGTGTTTTGTACGTAGTGTAGTTATGGGTATATAGAGTGCGTAACATGATGTGTCGCCGTGCGTACATGGTGCTCGTCTGTGTGCGTGCGTAGATTCGAGCGGTTGCACAAAGTTGCTGTACTGTATATCTCTTTTCTATGGTACTGGGTAGGTGTATCGTAGGTAGTACATTATTATACTATGGTGGCTTATAATAGCACCGACCTAGACGGGTGTTGAGAACGCCTATTTCGATTACAACACTGCTGCAATAGAAGTACTTGGCATTTTGGACGTCGAAATTAACTAAGTATTTTATTAAGTGTGTAACGGTTTGGCTTAATCATTGTAGTCCAAATTAAACCCATAATAAATAGGGCTGCATTGCCGACATTCTGACCCTTGGTAACATTAAAAAATACACCACCAGTAAAATTATTACTAGACCCTTCGTTACACGTGGTTACACCCTATAATGTATGTATGTCTGAGGTCCATCGATAGTTTTCCTTTAGACTACATTGATGGAACCAGTCCGTATAACATCTTAAGATATTGTAACTAACTGAATTCGCACTCGATTATTTCTTAATTTAAATCGATGATTTTTAATTAATTGTTTAAAAAAAGTTATTGTTATGCCTGCATGACAAAGTTATTTAAGTTTATAATATAAAATAGGCAGTGTAAGATTGGCGAATAATATCTACTCTACAGACAGGAGAATACTCTACAGGAGTGCGATTTTTGAACATCATACGACCAACTCGCCAGTAGAAAGATACATAATCTCCATAGTAATTTTGACACTTTCTACTGCCGAGTTGATCGTATGATGTTCAAAAATCGCACTCCAGGAGTTTTTTTCATTTCACACCCTGATTCGTATACGAAAGTGTCATAAACTATGGAAATTTACGATGTGTGAAATAAAAAAACACTTCTGACAAAGAACTCGCAATAAGATATTGAATAAGTATAAAAAAATCCTTAGTAAACACAAATCATTCTTCGATATGTACTAACTAGATGGCGTTATAGTCGCAAAAAAGTACTTGTCAGTCGCATTTTATCTATTTTACACTTTTTTAGAGAGATATCTTTTTAATATCGTATGTATGATCGTATACCGTATCCATTTCCTTTTTGTTTTATTCATGAAGTAAATAAATTTTAAGCCGTTGACAGATTACATAAGTTTGCGTCAGCAAACATAGAGCAAACAATATACAAGTTTGTCGGAGGGTAACTAACTAGAAAGTTTGATATAAACTTGCCACAAGTTTATGTGCTATCTGAGTACGTTGTACATAAGAGCTCAAAGATCTGCTTACTTACATATTGTTGTTTTTTTCATACCAACCTTAGAAATCGCTGTATTAGCATCCATAAAGTTTTACTATGTAGTATTAGGCACAAACAAACTTTTTTGGTATAATTTAATGAAATAATCGAATGCGAATTCAGTTAAAAACGAACATTAAGTGAAAATAAATTAAATTATGGCATTTAAGTATATAGAGCTTTCTTAAATTAAGTCTTAAAAATTATGACTAAATATAGATTTTTTGACTACATTATTATAAACTCATTGGTCCAGTAGAGGAAAGATATAATTATTTATACAATAAGAAATAAAAAATTAAAGGGGCAGTGTTTTATAAAAGATTTTTAAGATTTTTGCTATCCTTTAAATATAAAAAAAAAAAATTTAAGACAAAAAAATAAAAATCTGCTTATTTACCAAGAAGTTTCGCATACGCTAGACAGAATGCCAACCATGGATTTTGAATGATAATGGATCCATAACCTCCTTACAAGCATGAAACAAGAAAATTGGCAATGGCGTCGTCGATATTTCCAATTTTAGGTGCGTCCCTTTCTATCCAATGACGTAGTTACGAAAATGACGGGAGAGGAGCTACAATTTTTGACGTTTTATTAGAAAGGGACAAAGTTAACGTCACAAAAAACAACTATTAGTTCCAATGATTAGCTCGATTTTTTATTTTCCTGGTAAAACTTTACAAAAATAAAATTAAGAATAAAATACAACAAATAAAGTCTTTTTTTATAAATTCGGATGGAATCATTATTCAAATAAAACGTTTCTATTAATTTGTAAATAAAATAAAAATAAAATCAACTTTGCATTAAAAAAAATATAGCCTCGATTTCTATAGAATATGCTAACATTGAGAATGTATTAACATTAAATAAATTATTGTCGGGATATTCTAGCTACACTATACTAGCATAGCCACACCCAACAAAGCAAAGCGCCATCTCTTTTATTTGGTGCGAAACAGCGAAGGAAACGGCGCGTGATATAACATTGTCGCGCGCATCATTTTAGGCCTAATTTGGCCAATCCGTGGCGGACATTTTTGTCCGAGAAAAATAGACCATATACAGGAGTTGCTTTGTGGGTCTGCTATTGGGCGGTCACGTGCGCGTCGGTTGCCCCATCCCCGGCCTACAGTGGAACTCCAGTGGTGGCTCAGGATATTGGTCTTTTATAAGAACAACCCTTGAAGTCACCAAAATATCAATATAACCGTACAACGTCAAGCACTTTTGCTATAAAAACTCGACATCAAATACCCAAGATGGCAGCCATATTTTTAAAAATAGAATAGAATAGAATAGACCATATACAGAATTGATTTTTGAGACGGGGCAAAATCTGTGAATGCAGGTCAAAATGCATCAAAAACATTAGGGTAGTCACTTAACAACGGTTAAGGTATCCTTAGGGTTGAACTACACATGGCCGCACGCGATCGCACTTTTCCGTTGCTCCATCCTTTTCTGTCACTCAGGAACGTCATTTGCTAGAGCATATAATAGCATTTGCGATCGCGTTCCGTCTATCTTATATTACTTACTTACTGCCCTGTCTCAAAAATCCAGCCAGCATAAGGAAATCTATAAGGTAATTAATGCACTCATCGGAAAAATGTGTTTGAAATACGTTTCAAAATCATAAATGTTATCAATAATTTGATAAATCATTAGCGGTTGTATCTTATACATCGCAAAATGATGTCGAACAAACTCAAAATGCCTAAAAAAATTATGTAAGTCTTGTATTAAGCAATGAGCGTTTTTCTTTTGGTTTTCTAGGGGATCGATAGATGGCGCTACGGTCTGTGCGAGTAAACGTCAAAATTACAAAAAGTGTTTCTTTAAAATAATACAGAGGGAGAAGATGATCAAGAAGACGCCAACGCATCTTAAGATGGCATATTTCATTATTTACTCATAATTTTAATCGGAAATTCGAAACTTTTACGCGCCTGACATGGTTGTATGGGCTCGATCCCTTGGCCTTCCAAAAAAGGCAGGCACAGTCTTGACAAGATTTTGACAGTATCTCGCGAATGGCTCTATGGAGCGATCAACATGCCATCTGTCGAGATTTTAGGAACTAAAATTAAAAAAGAAAAGAAAAACGCTCATTATTAATTATGAATGATGATAGTTTCTTGAGTAAAATGCAAAAGGATTTAAAAAAAAATTCGTACACAATCGTTTTAAGTACAATACATTTAGGATTTAGGTACAAAATCTAGGTATAATTGAGTTTCAAATTACTATTCGTTTTAATTACCTTAGCAATAAAACACTTTAAAGCCAGGAGTGCGATTTTTGAATGTCATACGTCGAACTCAGCAGTAGCAAATGTCCAAATTACTATGAAGATACGCATCTTTCTACTGCTGATTTGACTTTCAAAAATCATACTTCAGGAGTGCAATTTTTGAAAGTCAAATTAGTAGCAGAAAGATGCATATCTCCTTAGAAATTTTGACATTTACAACGGCTGAATTCATCGAATGAGATTCAAAAATCGCACTCCTGACCAGAAATATAAAAAACCTGGTTTGGGGGCGCTGTAATCGACTATAACCTTTAATGACAGAGTTCCAAGTACAAAAATTAGTTCCAATGCTTTTCCACAACATGGCGAGGTTTTTTATTTTTCTGGTCGGGCTTTAAAAATACTGAAATGGTGAACTTAGACCATCAAACAAACTGGACAACTTTCACTATGGAGCCTACTTCATGAACAATACCTACATAAAAAACTGCTGTACCTACCCGACTCAAATGTATGGGACAGCTGATTTTTTTCGCGTTTCCTGAGGAAAGCCCATAGTGAAAGTTGTTCAGTTTGATGGTCTGAGTTCGCCGTTTCAGTATTTGCTAGGCTGTCACTTACACCCTGTATATTAAAAATGTAAAAGAAAAGACAGAATAAACAATAGCTATAGATAAGATTAGATAGGCAATAGAAAAATAAAAACCCCCGAATAGAACGAGACAGTGCGAATGTAGTTTTATACAGGGTGTTAATTTAAATGCGTTACATACTTAAGGCCATCAAACTTAGCAACTTTCACTATGGAATCTGCTGTTCCATAGAAAACGTCAATGGCTCGACTCGACCCAAACGTATGGAACAGCAGATTTTTTTTCGTGATTCGATGATAGGTCATTAATAAACGTTGTTCAGTTTGATGGTCTGAACCACCCTGTATAATATGTGACGTATTCAATTTAAACCCTATAGATAAAAAAAAACATCTACAATTACATCATTATCTTTGAAACTGCGAATTTGGGTAATACATTTTTTGGTAACAAATTATATAAAGGTAACTAAAAACATAATAAAATTACAATATCAGTTGGGCTATATGACAAAAATAAAATATTTTTTACACCTTCCCTTAGGTCTACGACACGACTAAGGGATGAGGTTCCTTTTGTAGTGTTTTGTGGGCGAAAAGTCATATCGGTGATCTGGATTTTAGCTACACTACAAACAAATGAGGGATTTTCCGAAAGTTGATAAAAAGAAAAAAAAATCCAAATTGCTCGATAGATGGCGTTTACGCGAAATGGATGAGCAAACTTGCAGATAATAAAATACAAATAATATGATAAAATACAAATAAAATAGTAAAATAAGTAAGGTAGGGTGGTGGGGGCGATATACTTCCTAGCGGTCCACCCCGGGCAACGGCATCACAAGCTACCTAGTTTGTGGTGGCGGCTGAACGATCCCCCACATCGGTGGGGTAGGCTCCGCAAGGAGCCGCCTGGCTCGCGACCACCCTCCTGCCGGAGTCTAGCGCCAAGCAGCTTGCTGCGTTCCGTCAGTGTGCAGGAGTGCCAGTGCACTTCTGGGTAAGCTCAAGTCAAGAGCAAACCCTTATATAAGGTTTAATTAGTTGGCGAAACTTAACAAACGCATTTGGTATCTGTTACTAAGCACAATTGCGTGGTAATGACCCCCGCTCGATCATATGATTCTGAGGTCAATGTCCGCCCGCCGGCCGCGCACTGCGTACGATACGTACGATAGTAATAATTTTGTTAATCATCAATGCCAATTATAAACATTGATAATGCAATCTGTTATCATTAACAAGTGCCCTGGTTGAGTTTCGCCAACTAATAAAGGCCTCCGCACATTGTAGCGATTTTGTCGAGCGATATTATCGCTGCGATTTTGCGATATTTATTGCTAGTACATTTTGTATGGGGACGCGCGCGATCCTACACACTGCCGCGATATTATAGAGCGATAATATCGCTGCGATTTTGCAATAATTGTTCTCAGTACATTTTGCATGGGGACGCGCTCGATCCCACACACTGCCGCGATATTATCGCAACCTGACGCAATCTCTTTCTACTACATTCAGTGAAGGGCGCATGCGTGACGCGAATCGCGGAATCGCCGCAGTGTGTAAGGTGTCGCGATATCGCTCGATAATATCGCTTCTATATTGAATAAATGATTTTGAATTGAATTGAATTGAATTGCAATGTGCGGAGGCCTTTAAAAAAAATACAGTAAAAAACAAAAAGGTATCTAGTTAGTTACTCATTATTATGATAGAATTAAGTAGAAGTTTTGATACCTTTCGCCCACTAAAAGACTTTAAAAGAAACCTATTGAAAAAAATCAAATCACACTAATATTTTCTTTCGGACTTTTCTTATCGCATATCTTAAAGACAGTCTTTATCACTTTAGCTTAAGGTTTAAAATTCCACGATAGCCTCCTTACAATTATTTACTTCGCTACATACACGAAAGAAAGTATTTTCAATCTTATGACCTTACAATAAGGTTCTGCTTTTTCAAAGTTCAGACACAAAATGGCGACGAATAGAGCGCGGGAAATCCACATTTAAACGTCACTTTTAGACACGAAATGGCGCCAAAGAGAGCGCAAGAAATGTCACTTAAAACACCAATAACACAAACTTTTCGAGTCAATTTCAATCCTAAAATCTTTGAAATAGAGTTCAAAATATGTATCTAGCTAGCGACCACAAGATGGCCGTCGTCGAGCTCAAAATGGCGGCCGGCGTAAGATCGGTCGCACTGCAAGTTAAAATGTCGTTTTTGTATAAATTTGGTGGCGGAGCCTCTTCGCCTCCTTTGCAGTATTCGTCTCGGGCCTGTAAAGAAAAATGTGTAAGTAATTAAAAAGTTATTTAACTATTTTTCTCCTCGACGGAGGTGGAAAGCGAAAACTTCGTTTAGCGCAGCGGCACGAAAATTGACGCTTTCCGTCCGGAGGGGAGAAATAGTAGATTACATCCCGAGGGCAGGAAAGTAAGAAAGGTCTAATTTCAAATGTAATGTATCGGAGGTTTTCTTATTTACTGCCCCAAAGTCTACTATTTTTCTCCTGGACAGAGGCGGAAAGCGGTAACTTCTTTTATTGCAGCGGGACGGGGAGGGGAGAAAAATATATTTCAAGCCCGCGTTCACAATGCGGATTGGTAGACTTCACATACGCTTCAGAATTTATTCAGCGTATGCAGGTTTCCTCACGATTTTTTACTTCACCGTTTGAGAGCAGTCGGTATTAAGTTAGAAAAACTCATTGGTATAGGGCATGTCGTCCGTGTCTACCTCTCCGCAATGCGCCTCAACTTTTTTAAAATAACATAACATGAAACCTATTGCCTGCCGTGCAGGAGGCGATAGTTCGATCCCCATCCAAGCCGACTCGTACCAATGAGTTTTTCCGCAATTCATGTACGATTTGAAACACCACAGGCTTTTCGGTGAAGGAAAACATCGTGAGGAAACCTGCATGCTTCAATATCGAGGCATGTATTGTACCCACTGTCCATTACAAGTGGCGACGGGCTCCCCGTCGCGCTGGACAGAGTTTCGGCATAGTGAAACGTGGATTTTCTGAGATTTCAGAATATCTCTGACTCCTCAGAGAATGTAGTCTTGAGCATTATGCTATGCAGGCACGTATCCAGGGGTTATAGGTGGGATTTATCCCCCCCCCCCCCCGAAATTCGAAAATTTGTATGGAAAAGTGATTACAGCACTTTCTTTTTCATGGTTTTTCTATGAAAATCCGCCCCCCCCCCCTTTATGTCCCCCCCCGAAACTAAAGTCTGGATACGTGCTTGATGCTATGTTACTTACAGCAAACTCCTGCCCGCACATTTCCCTGCACGGAGGGCAGACCACGCCCCCTTTGTGAAGCCACCCCTTCTTTATGATCCTCACTTGCAGCGCCTGCCCGGCGTGGTAGCACGTGTACGAGTAGTTGCCGACCTGCTCGACAACAATACATTATTTACATATGGGACTTATTTTTCTCCACGTGGTGCCTTTGATTAGAACTATCCATAGATGCACAATTTTTGAGAGTTACGCGGTTATTAATTAAGCTAAAGTTATTCATTATAACGGGTACAAACCGAGAAAAAAGTGACGATGACTTTCGAGTGAGTTCCGATCATGGAGTAAGAGGAGATGGCATATCGGCTTGTTTCTATAGAAAATTATGTCGCCGACAAAGGGGGTGAGGGACGGGTGAGGGGAGACAAAAAGCTTAGGGGAGCGTATAATTTCTCTATGGTCGCAGTACAAACTAGTGCCCAGTTGGTGGTTACTGTGCACACTTTGTTACACCATCTCTACCAAGGGGAGCGTGTAATTTCTCTATGGTTCCGATAGTGGTCGGAGCAAACGAAGAAGAATGAGGGTAGACAGATTTGTCTGCTCTTAAAAATCTACCTGCAGTTCTACAGTCATCCCGTGATCATGGCAGTTGTAACACTGCCGAAATATCGGGAACTCCAAAATAAATAAAAACGCGGTAAGAACCCGTTATAATGATTAACTTTAGCTTATCCATAGATTGGTGCAGTAGCGTAGCGAGGGCGGCAGAGGGGGCAAATGCCCCGGTCGGCACTTTACTAGGAGCGGCAAAGTATAGATTGATTGAGCTCTGACTATAACCAATTCGTAGAGCAGAGAAAAGTCGAGCTCGCTCCGCTCGCTTTATGTTTCTATTTTAATTACTATGCACTTATGTGCATAGGATTATTCCTAAAGAGTTCTGACTACAACAGCTAAGACGTGGTGCTAAAAATGTCAAGCTTTCTTCGCTCAATTAGGTTACTTTGCATATGTTTTGTACGTAACAAGCTCTGGCTCTAACCGTTTTGTAATTATGAGAAAAGTAGTTCTGCATGGATAAACCAAAAGACGTCTGACAACAATCCAAATGGATGTGCAAAAAAAATAAGCTCGCTTCGCTCACTCCGTTGTTTTTTGTGCAGGTCTTCTTATAATGATAGGGGAGCGGCAAAATCTGTCTGTGCCCCGGGCGACAGAAGCCCACGCTACGCCACTGGATCGGTGTCTGTCTCAGTGATTATTCCTTCAGAGTCAGAGTTTTTTCATTTATGTTCTCATTCGGGAAGATAAGACATTGAATTGAATGGGATACTTACGACAATATGAAGTCGTCCGCTTTCACACTTGTACTTGTAACACCCAGATCCCCAGTGCTGCCATTCTCTTATCTGAAATGTTACAAATTATACAGATTATGCTTTTAAAATAATAGAGAATTTCTGCAACTTAATTTATCGATTTGATTTTTAAATTATGAACATAAACACGCACGCATACACGCATGCACGCAAACGCACGCACACACACGCCCGCACATAAACAACATCCGTTCGATTAAATGCGTGATTGAGCCACAAACATACGAACATCGTCACAAACCATTATATTTAGTGGGACCACACACGATGACGCACTGACATTTGTGAAGCAAGGAGTTGCTCGAAACCGCACGTAGAAGTACATAGGGTGCGTCAATCCGTCACCGTGTGTACTTCTATAACCCGTCTATAAAGTCGTGGCATGAATGTTTGAGGAACTAATCATTTTAGTATGGTGGTGTTGCCAGGTTATGCTTGATTTTGACGTTCTTGCGTGGAGACAGCGCCCTCATTTTTTGCCAAGACTTTATAGACAGACTGTACGTACGGTTTCATACAACTCCTTGCTTCACAAATGACGGACTGACGTCTGCCGCTCTGTCAATGCGTCATCGTGTATGAAAGAGCTTATAATATTTGTGAGATTCCATCTTCCTATTGAAATATATTTGATTACTAGTGTTTTCCCGCGACTTCGTCCGCACAAATTATATACCAGATTTGAAGTCGGATCATAAGCTATCAAACAAAAAAAGTTTCATCAAAATCGGTTCAGTAGTTTTTTCGTGATGCGCGAACAAACAAACAAACAAACAAACACACAAACAAACACACAAACAAACACACAAACAAACAGACAGACAAAATTTCTAAAAAAGGTTGATCTCGGGTCAGGGATACCTAAAAACCATATCGTTATCTTTTTTTTGTAAATATCTTCAATGTACAGACACACTTCAGTTACAGTTTTATAATAGTTTAGATAATTTTTTTGACAACAAGTAAATAGGTAATGCGAACCTGTCTGCAGGACTTCTGTTCCCACACGCGGTCGCTGTGATCGAAGCATTTAGAGTGCGGCCCGTAGTTCTCTAGCGCGAAGTTTACATCGGTCTCTGTTAAAAAAAAACATTTCAATTAGGTATGTATTATATATTTTTTTAATAATTAATTAATTGAATAGAACCCGTAAAAAACACGTCGTCCTGCAAAAAACATTGCAAAGCGAATCTATGTATGTAATATAATATTTTACTAAATCGTCGTCAACTTGATAATGAAATAAAAATTGTCCCTCTGTAACATGGGTGTTGGTTCTGTGTGTTTAGCATGTTATTGTGATTGCGAGTGTCTGTGTGTGTATGTTTCGCGCGTGCGTGTTTGTGTATGTATGTAGTGTTTTTGTGCGTGAATTAGTGTTTGTGCGTGAGTGTGTCAGATAGTATGTGCGTGCGTATTTATGCATTTACGAATGAACTTGAATGTTTGCGTGTATTAGCATGTTTGCGTATGAGTATGTGTGCATATTTGCGCGTGTGTGAGCGTTTGCGTTTATGAGTGTGTTCGCGTGATCACAGTCTTGTGCTTCCACGTGAACTCCTGGAGGTAGGGGCAGTAGTCCGCGAGGGACACGGAGCCCCCGTAGTGCGCCTCCTCGTTGTGTGTGTATGTGTGTTTGTGTGTGCACTCACTGGGCGTGTTCTCCTCGTAGGAGCACCGGCTGCCCCTCACCAGCACAGTCTTATGCTTCCACGTGAACTCTTGCAGGTAGGGGCAGTAGTCCGCGAGGGACACGGAGCCCCCGTAGTGCGCCTCCTCGCCCGCCTTCACGTTCGGTAGGATGTCGAAGTGCTGGGAATTGGGACGTAACAAACATGTAAGTGACTGAGGTGGACAAAAACTATAGCTAGGTTCGTATGCAACATATGAAAAAACAATTGTGAACATTGGAAAGTATTCAGGGTGATATTGATATCATTAGCATCCTTTTAAAATAAGTGCGTTCACACAGGATGACGCACTGACGGAACGGCAGATGTCAGTCCATAGAACCACACCCGGTGCGTCAATGCGTCACCGTGTGTGCTTCTACGTGCGGTTTCATACAACTCCTTGCTTCACAAATGACGGACTGACGTCTGCCGCTGCGTCAATGAGTCATCGTGCCGTTGGTTTGTTGTCCAAGGTAGTGCCAACCTGATAATTTGCCAACTATACTACTACTTGGATGGAACTTGCAAGAAAACATTATTTCAACTTAACGATTCTCAAGCGATATTGTATTTTTATGGTCAAAATGGTCCTGATTGGTTCCTTCAACCTACAGGGTGAAATTGATATCATTAGCATCTTTCTAAACTAAGAGTCTACCCATCAAACTGAACAACTATTACTGTGGGAGCATTTGCTCCGATCTGTTTACTCCTATAGTAAAAGTTGTTCAGTTTGATGGGTAGACTCTTAATTTAGAAGGATGCTAATGATATCAATTTCACCCCGTAGATTGAAGGAAAATTATCAGGTTGGCACTACCTTGGATAGTTTTATTTGTATATCCGAAAAGTGGCGAAAAGCTCGGTGGCGCTATCCGGTGAGGTATGGACTCTCAATCATGAGGTCCGGGTTCGAATCCGCACGGTCAACTTGCCACGTACCAATGAGTTTTTCTAACTGATGTACGTAATACCGACTGCTCTCAAGCGGTGAAGGAAAACATCGTGAGGAAACCTGCATACGCTGAAGAAGAAATTCTGATGCGTATGTGATGTCTAGTTGTCTACCAATCCGCATTGGGCACGCGTGGTGGACTAACGCCCAAACACCCTCCTGGAGGGTAGGCCCTGCAGTGGGACGTATATAGGCTGATGATGATGACGATCCGAAAAGTAACTGAAAAAATTTATTTCTTCAAGGCCTTGCTCTAGAAGTTTGCCGGCCTTTATACCAGGGTTCCTCCAGGTACGAAATGGCAGTAATTTTTTTAACGAACATGTTAGTTAGTTCACAATGTTAGTTTACCTGGTCGGTTAGTTTGCCTCGGCACGGCAGTATGGTCTCATGACGCACCAGGTTGCACAACACGAGAGAACACTCACTCCTCTCACAGAACGGCGCAACATTATATAAACATTGTTAGATTACCTGGTATTGCCTCGGCAGTACAGTCTCATGACGCACCAGGCTGCACAACACGAGAGAACACTGGGTCTATCTTCTCACAGAACGGGGCATCATTATATGAACAATGATAGTTTACCTGGTATTGCCTCGGCAGTATGGTCTCATGACGCACCAGGCTGCACAACACGAGAGAACACTGGGTCTATCCTCTCACAGAACGGCGCAACATTATATAAACATTGTTAGATTACCTGGTATTGCCTCGGCAGTATGGTCTCATGATGCACCAGGCTGCACAACACGAGAGAACACTGGGTCTATCCTCTCACAGAACGGCGCAACATTATATAAACATTGTTAGATTACCTGGTATTGCCTCGGCAGTACAGTCTCATGACGCACCAGGCTGCACAACACGAGAGAACACTGGGTCTATTCTCTCACAGAACGGCGCAACATTATATAAACATTGTTAGATTACCTGGTATTGCCTCGGCAGTACGGTCTCATGACGCACCAGGCTGCACAACACGAGAGAACACTGGGTCTATTCTCTCACAGAACGGCGCAACATTATATAAACATTGTTAGATTACCTGGTATTGCCTCGGCAGTATGGTCTCATGACGCACCAGGTTGCACAGCACGACGGCTGATCGTCGCGGGGAACACTGAGTCCTAAGCGGGTCACCTTTTATCCTCTCACAGAACGGGGCGGGGTTCTTGCGTCTGTAATGTTTAGATTTATATTAAGTTTTAGGCATTTTTAGTACAGTAGTCGTGGAGGTCCAGTGGCGAGTAACCTCGCTCGATAATAGTTCGATCCCCGTCCAGGCCTACTCGTACCTATGAGTTTTTCGGAATCTTTGTAAGATATATAACACCACTGATTTTTCGGTCAAGAAAAACATCGTGAGGAAACCTGCATGCTACAATTACGAGGCACCTACTTTCCATTACAAGTGGCGACGGGCCCACTCCCAGTCACACTGGACATCGTTTGGGTACTACTAGTGAAACGTAGATGTTCTGAGGTTTCAGAATATCTCTGACTACCCCCTCGGGGAATATAGTAGAGAGTAAATCCATGGGTCTACCACATTCGTGGCATTCCCCTCCCGTTAGAGACTTAAAAATCTGTCCTAAAGGACAGGTAAGAATATTGCCATCTGGAGTGCGATTTTTGAATCTTATTCGCTGAATTCATCAGTTGAAAATGTCGAAATTACTCTGGAGATATGCATATTTCTACTGCTGATTTGACTTTCAAAAATCATACTTCAGGAGTGCGATTTTTGAAAGTCAAAACAGCAGTAGAAAGATCTCCATAGTAATTTTGACATTTTCAACTGCTGAGCTCACCGAATGAGATTCAAAAATCGCACTCCTGGTTCGCTTTAAGAGATTAAAAACAAGTAATATTGTTGGTAATTAATACTCACTCTCCAGATTCCGTCCCATTAAAGATGCTTGCAAATAAGTTTTAAGCATTAAAATATATACATCTTCAAAATTTATTTACGCATTATTAGTTGTATAACTACCATTCTAATTAACTTGACCAGTAAACAAAAATACCTCGCTATGTTGCGGAAAATAATGTCTATACTATATGGTGAGGGACAGCACTCCAGAAACTGAAAAGTTGAACTCAGACTATCAAACTGAACAACTTTCACAGTCACTATGGAGCCTACCTCAGGAAACGCGAAAAAAATCACCTGTCCAAATGCATTTACAGTTTTGTAGAAAACAGCTTACTTTTTTCGCGTTTCCTGAGGTAGGCTCTATAGTGAAAGTTGTTCAGTTTGATGGTCTGAGTTCACCGTTTCAGTCTGCGGAGGGCTGTCCCTTAAACCCTGTAATTACTTTTATTATAGATCCCACCCTAACGTAGCTAGGGTGTTTCGCTAGTTAGAACTAATTTCGTTTATTTTCAACGTGTAACTATACCAAGTATTGCAAGTTTTCAAACTGTTTTAACTCCAGTTTAATAATGGGATTGAAGGCCTCCGCACATTGCAGCTATATTATCAAGCGATTTTATCGAGCGATATTATCGACATCGATATCGCGACAGCTTACACACTGCAGCGATTCCGCGATTCGCGTCACGCATGCGCCCACCACTGAATGTAGTCGAAAGAGATTGCGTCAGGTTGCGATAATATCGTGGCAGTATGTGGGATCGAGCGCGTCCCCATACAAAATGTACTGAGAAAAAATATCGCAAAATCGCAGCGATATTATCGCTCGATAATATCGCGGCAGTGTGTGGGATCGAGCGCGTCCCCATACAAAATGTACTGAGAAAAAATATCGCAAAATCGCAGCGATATTATCGCTCGATAATATCGCGGCAGTGTGTAGGATCGAGCGCGTCCCCATACAAAATGTACTAGAAATAAATATTGCAAAATCGCAGCGATAATATCGCTCGATAAAATCGCTGCAATGAGCGGAGGCCTAGAAACAGATGACGCTATTTATTTCGTGATCGCATTCGAGTACGTTTTCGTTCGTTTGAAAACCCGCAGGCCCCAGAAATTATTATGTTTCATACCATGTAACTTACTTAGTTGTATTATCCGTGGTATTGCTTGAAAGAGAAACAGAAAATCTGTTAATGAACATTACTTGGTAGATTACTGCATAGCTAGCATGCCGCAGTGATACAGCGCTATCACACCTTAGCTCTCTTTCTATTTGCGTGCGAACGAACGAGATAAAAGACGTGATACAGCCGTATCACGTGTTGCATACTACGTGTGCTGGTTGTCTAGAAGATATCATTTTTAGTGATAAGGCCGCCATTTGTACCTTTCTTGTTCGTGTATATTGTTGTTATTTGTGTATTTTCATGTGCAAATAATAGTACATTATGGTACAAGCGTGTAATGTTGGTGATTACCGCTGAGGCACCATTGAGACCCGAGCCGTCAGGCGAGCGTGTTAAGAGAGCCGAGGACGGTAATCATCAATACACACGTGTATCATAAGACGTTTTTCAACACACTTGTGAAGAAAATAATACTAAAAAATCATTTTATCTTAGCAGCATTGTGTGTGTAACATAATATAACAGGATGTAAACTTAAATGCATACATACTTAAGAGGATGCTTAAGAACATCAAACTGAACAACTTTCTGTATGGCACCAACATAGAAATCGCGAAAAAAAAATTCAGCTGTTCCATACGAAACTGCAAACATACTCGAGCCAAATGTATGGGACAGCAGATTTTTTTTCGCGATTTCGACGTTGGTCCCATAGAGAAAGTTGTTCAGTTTGATGGTCTGATCATCCCCTTAAAAAAGTGTCAGCATATTAAGAAGGACCCTGCATAATACTTCTATAGGATAGAACATACATCCCTGCAAAACATTCAAATAAGCACCAAAAACAGAACACCCAAAAGTGAACCAAAGAACCCGAAAGACCAAAAAAAGGTGTACCTCAACCTTTGTTCATTAAGCCACTGCTTGCAGGAGGTCTTGGCGAACTGGCAGCCGAGCCCCCTGCCCCAGTCCAGCGGGGTCGCCAGAGAGTAGTCCGCTCGGTACCACCCCGTGTCCTCCATCATAGCGAAGGACACGCGGCTGAAGACTGAGTTCTGCGTGTGCGTGCCGGTCATTGCTTCGTTCTGGAAGAAAACATGTATTACTAGAGTAGACCACCTATACGTCAACAAGCTACCTAGTTTGTGGTAGCGGCTGAACGATCCCCCACAGCGGTGTGGTAGGCTCCGCAAGGAGCCGCCTGGCTCGCGACCACCCTCCTGCCGGAGTCTGGCGCCAGCAGCTTGCTGCGTTCCGTCAGTGTGCAGGAGTGCCAGTGCACTTCTGGGTAAGCTCTCTACATCTTCGACCCCATCTTTGTCCTGAGGACTAGATTGAGGTCAAGAGCGAACCCATACATAGTAAAAAAAAAAATTACATACTTACCAGATTTTAAATCAAATTAGAGGCTTCATCAAAATCGGTTCAGTAGTTCATGCGGGATGCTCGAACAAACAGACGGACAAAAATTCTAGAAAAGGTTGATTTGGAGTCACGGACACCTAAAAACCATATCGTAATCTTTTTCTTGTAAATATCTTCAATGTCCAGACACACTTCTGTATTCTGTTTTATAATACATTGTTTAGATGTTGAAATGAAGTGTTTATTCGCTAGAACATAAATGTTACAATAATAAAATAAGTTATAATATGTTAGGGGGCGTCCGTAAATTACATGGTTTGGTTGGATTTTGACCCCTAACTAGGGGGACATCTTGATGACATTCTTATTGACCCCCTTATGTCATATAAATTTAGATTAGATAAATTTTTAGCTTAGTATTTTTAGTTTAATAATTCTGTAAGGTATCGAGCTTAGTACTCCAAACTCAGAGTAAATATACCTACGCAATTTTACAATTATTTCATTCACGAACTGCTTTGACTGTCTTGCACCGTCATAAAGTAGGAATTTCAGACTGAGAAACTGCACAGAATCCACCCTTAAAACCGAATCACCCTAGCAAACAGTGACTAGGCTCGATATAAAATACCCGAATCAATCTAGCGGTGAAAACAGTAAGTGCGTTCACACACGATGACGCACTGACGGAGCAGCAAACGTCACCGTCATTTGTGAAGCAAGGAGTTGTATGAAACCGCACGTAGAAGCACACACGGTGACGGATTGAGGCACCGGGTGTGGTTCTATGGACTGACATCTGCCGCTCTAACGCACTAAGTAAAAACATAAAACTGATTTGTATAATCCGTAGTTACTACAACGCCATTCGGCATCTTAAACTGGACTTACTTCAAAAACTCTCTTCTCCCAGTGCGTGAGCGCAGTTCCGTCTCCCCCTTGATCCTCGAGTTCAGCGCCCTCTAGCGACGAACAGTTGAAGTGCTCTCTCACCTGGATATTGTAATATACTTAACTTAATATTATTTAATTTTGGATCCTTTCGGATGGAAAGAAGAAACACACAAGAACACAGAGATTTTTTTAACGTGATTTCAGTCTTGGAGTGCGATTTTTGAATCTCATTCGCTGAGCTCAGCAGTTGAAAATGTCAAAATTACTATGGAGATACCCATCTTTCTACTGCTGATTTGACTCTCAAAAATCATACTTCAGGAGTGCAATTTTTGAGGGTCAAATCCGCAGTAGAAAGATGCATATCTCCATAGTAATTTTGACATTTTCAACAGCTGAGCTCAGCGAATGAGATTCAAAAATCGCACTCCAGAAAGTTGTTCAGTTTGATGGTCTGAACTGAAGCACCTCATCAAGTATGCAACGCATTTAAGTTTACACCCTGTATATTCTACAGGGACATAAGGGTTTTTCGAAAATCTGTGGTTACAACGGGGTTTTGAAGATTTTCGAAATCCACGCCAAGTCGCTGGAAAATGCTAGTAAATATTAAATAATAGTTATTTGTTATGCTAGGCTGCAAAGTTGCTTTTTGACGCGAGTACTTGTATTGAAACCTGAGCAAGCGAAGGATTCTAAGGTACGAGACGCAGAATAACTTTGCAGCCGAGCGAAACACAAAGCTTTCCACCTCACAACAGCGAGGAAAAAAAGAGAATTCCTAAAAATAACATTTTAAAAAGTTTTTTTTTCGTGCCGGCCAGTGACATGAGGCGGTATAGAAAAATATTGAATAGACAGATTCAAAAACTCTTTCCACGCTAGCGGATAAAATGCACTTTTGCACTCAGATTTCGAATGATAAAACAGAATCTTTCCGAGCTTGTGAGGTGAAAAATAAATAATTATTGTAGTTCTAGGCTCTGGCTACCTCCTTCACGACTCTCGGCGTGACGACCATGTGCAGGGTGCGCTGCATGTATCCGTTCCTGATCATCCACTTGTCTCTGGTCACGTTCCTCACCACTTTGTCGGACCACTTGTGAATTTGTAATCTGCGGAGAACATTTTATTTTACTGTTTGAAGATGGCTTTTGATCGTGGGTGAGGGTGTGAGTATATGTGTGCGTGTGTGGTAGAGAGTGTGAGCGAACGTGTATTGTGCGTGCGTGAGTGAGGGAGGGGATAGTGTACAGCGTGCACGCTTGCGTGTGTTTGTGTGTTAGAGAGAATGTGCGAGCTGGCATGCGACGTGCGTGCGTGCGAGACCATGCACGGTCGCATGTGCGTGCGTAAAAGAGAACGTGGGATCAAGCGTACAGTGTGCGTGTGTGAGTAAGGGAGGGGATAGCGTGTACAGTACGACCAGGAAAATATGGCCGTTCGTTAATCTTCGTTTGCGCAGAGCAGGCCCGAGTCCCCGACAAAACCCGAAGTCATTTAGTAATCAAAGAGTGCAAAGTCGGATAGCAGCGAAAACGGCGCGAAAAAAAATTAGCCAATAGCGTAAACGGATTGAAGGTCCACATCCTGATTGGTCAATATAATTTCGCACGCTATTAAAATTTGTCAACTGCGCAGGTACATCGGTAAGCCTTATAAACCTGGTACTACTGTACGCTCGCATGAGTTTTTGCTTATAAGTGTGTGAGCGTGAACGTGCGAGCGAGCATGCAATGTGCGTGCGTATGTGAGGGAATGAGAGAGTGTGAACGATCGTATACACGAACGAGCATGAGTGTTTGTGTGAATGTATCTCTTAGCCTCGTATCCACTAGGCAACAATTGACGCGCAACACGTGACGCTCAACATGTTCGGCAACGTTGAAAAACAACGCGCGACGTTGCTTGTTTTGCAAAAAGAAGACATTGTGTAATGTTATAAGAGATAAGTGTTTTGCAACCATCAGCATCAAGGCTGATGGTTGCAAAAGTTTATGGGGTGTAGAGCATCTCTGTGATGGGGATGGACCAGTTCTGCCTGTATACCTTCAGTCGGTTTAGAAAGTCGTTTAAAGGTCAGTAAAAAATGTACGATCAGCTGCAAGGCTGATCGTATGATATTACTGTAGTATGCACTGTAGCTATGTGAAGTGTGAACAGTACAAAAACTGACAAGAATTGCCAATCGGTTTAGGAGATACAGCTATTCAAAAGTCGGACCTTTGAACGGCGGCTGTAACTCCTAAACCGACTGATGAACCTTGTCAGTTTTTGTACTGTTCACATAGCAGACAGCCTTACAGCTGATCGTTAATTTATTACTGACCTTTAAACTTCTGTAACTCCTAAACCGACTGAAGTTATGCAGGCAGACCTGGTCCATCCCCATCACAGAGATGCTCTACACCCCATAAACACAGAATCAGTCATCAATTATCTCTTATACTATAAGAAGCAATGTCGCGCGTTGTTTTGCAACGTTGCCTAACATGTTGAGCATTAGAGCTAGGTTCAATATATGCTCAATAGCTGTCACACACGATGACGCACTGACGGAGCGTCAATCCGCACAGTGTGTGTTTCTGCGTGCGGTTTCATACAACTCCTTGCTTCACAAATGACGGACTGACGTCTGCCGCTCCGTCAGTGCGTCATCGTGTGATCCCATTTACGTGTTGCGCGTCAATCGTTCCCTAGTTGATACGAGGCTTTCCTTAGTTAAACAAAGTATAAATAGTTATAAAGTATGCAGTTACAAACTCACTCTTCGTCTAAGGGTGGATTCCCCGTGTCAGGCCTCCTTTCCGTCAGTGGGTCGCCGTTATCATCGCTGAAAACAAAGGCGTAGGTATTCTAATGCAATTTAGCAACTATTCCGTCTTAACAAAAGAGCCAGTGGGGTATAAGACTAGGGCCCCGGCCCCGTAACTTATGCCCATACCATTTCACTGAGGGAGCGACAGAACTTTATCTACAACCGAGAAAACTGTAATCAGAAATCGTAAAATGCAACAATCGAGAAACCAGTAATTAGATATCTGAAAATGTGTGCAAACAAGTCATAGTTCTGTGCTTTTTTTTAAGTATGCAGTAATTTGTAAGTTGTCTAATAACTGTTTCCAATTTCCATAGAGGTTTCTGGCTTCCTAAAAGAAGTCCCTAAAGTCACTGTGCCCAGGAAGATATAAGGCGGCCCTGGTTGGCAAAATTCCCCTTATCTCACTGATAGAAAGCGAACAGTGAGACGCTGAATCCAAGAGCGTGCAGCATCTCATGCTTGACTGTCGACAGTACTGAGGTCAGGTCCCGGTACTTTGTGGATCTCTGCCCGGGGCAGAAGTGTTACTATTAGCTTACCGGTAGAAAGCGAACAGTGACACGCTGAATCCAAGAGCGTGCAACATCTCATGCTTGACCGTCGACAGGACAGAGGGCAGGTCCCGGTACTACCCGGGGTAGAAGAGGTACTATCAGCTTACCGGTAGAAAGCGAACAGTGAGACGCTGAATCCAAGAGCGTGCAGCATCTGATGCTTGACTGTCGACAGTACTGAGGTCAGGTCCCGGTACTTTGTGGATCTCTGCCCGGGGCAGAAGTGTTACTATCAGCTTACCGGTAGAAAGCGAACAGTGACACGCTGAATCCAAGAGCGTGCAACATCTCATGCTTGACCGTCGACAGGACAGAGGGCAGGTCCCGGTACTTTGTGGATAGCTCTCCCGGGCAGAAGTTGGCGTGACCAGCTACTGGCCTGTGGACAACCGTGGTAAGTTGATGACAGAGATTATTATACTGCGCACTACTTGATAAGTTGTGCGTGTACTTATTCCCGTTCCGGGACAAGGCTGTTCAAACTGTACATTTCAAAGAAAATCTGACACATAACAAGAATGGAGATTAGTTTCTAGATTGTTTCTGAAAAATTTCATTGACAATTTGTTAGTATTAAAAATTAAAACCGGCCAAGTGCGAGTCGGGACTCAGGCAATTAGTGTTCCGTACTACCAGTTGTTTAACAAGGGTCCTTTATGACACCACTATAAATTGACACATACTTAAAATGTGGTCACATAGTAACTGAAGATCATTTTACACTGGTGGTGGTTTTTTGGGTATAGAAAAAAACTATCCAAGTTTTTTTTTTTTTTTTTTTAATTAAAAAATTATTTATTGCCTTTCTCTTATAGTAATTACATACAAGGTAAGTACATAAACAGACAAACAAGCAAAATTGTACATACAAAAAGAAATAAAAGAAAATGCTTTGAGATCAAAAAGGCAAAAGGTGAGTGGCGTCAGCTGTGCTGTTCCGAAACCGTGGGCTCGGGCAGCGCTGTTTTTCAGCCACGTGATATTTTTTTAGAGTTAGAGCCAGTGTGATAATTTTCCCACCGTCTACATCTTATTTCTAATGCTCATGATTTTTTTCAGATTTACATTTTTGAAATATCGGTGGGGACAGCAGTTTTTCTGTGTCTGTTGAAAAATTTTGTATATCAACGTTTCAAAGAGAAACTAATAATAAATATTTTTAGACTCTTATTTTTATAAGCTTTCATTTGATACCCCTCACCATACTGTAGATTTTTTTTGCGTTTTTTATCTCTTTCTGCCCCCCATCAATATAAACATTAATTATTTAGTTTTTTGACTTTTTTTATGTCATTGCTATAAGTGTACCAAGTTTCAGCTTCCTGGGTCTTACGGTCTCCGAGCAAAATGCCTGTGACAGACGGACGGACGGACAGACATCGAGATGATTCCATAAGTGTTCCGTTTTGCCAATTTTGGTCCGGAACACTATAATAACCAGACATCGTTGGTATGGCGCGCGAATATCTCCTTATTGGTCATGAGTTTGTGTTTTAATTTGTTACCTATCTAAAGCAGCTTCCTGTTGACAATGCGACGCGTACGCAACGGTGAGACCTCTCCGACATCGTTCCGTCTCTACCGCACTCACGTACAGCACGAAGTCTGTATCTTCCACTCCTACAGGCTCCTCCTCATCTTCCAAGACTGCAATGCAAATAATCACATTAACATGTTATTGCATATGATCACGACTACAGAACATATGGCCCTTTTTGTCAATAATTAATGGCTTTTTGCTTGTGCGTAGCACCGCATTTCCGCCAGTGTCAAGTGTAATTTATGGGAGTATCTATCCCAATCTCAGGGATTGTTTTTGTTCAAGAACAAGAAGAGATTGAGGATTGCGGAGCCTCGTGGCAGGCAAAAACGCGACGCGCGAAAACCACGCGAGACGTGTGCTCGGGTCAATTCCTGCAACGTGACTCCATATAGTCCTTCTTAAGGTGGTTGGAGAGCTGTCAATTTCATATAAAACTTTGTCGTAGAACACTCGTAGACGAAAATTTCAAAGCCTTATATCTTCGTAATCATATTATAAATTGTAAATATTATTTGATACGCGCAAACTAGATTTTCTAAGCAATTTTTCCATGTATAAAACATTACTGTTATTAACACCGTCTACGAGTGTTCTACGACAAAGTTTTGTATGAAATTGACAGATCTCCAACCACCTTAACATGCTGACACTTTTTTAAGGGGATGATCAGACCATCAAACTGAACAACTTTCTCTATGGAACCAACATCAAAATCGCGAAAAAAAATCTGCTGTCCCATACATTTGGCTCATGTTGGTTTGCAGTTTAGTATGGAACAGCAGATTATTTTTTCGCGATTTCGATGTTGGTTCCATAGAGAAAGTTGTTCAGTTTGATGGTCTGATCATCCTCTTAAACAAGTGTCAGCATATTAAGTTGGACCCTGTATAAAGAAAGGCAAGCACATTTGCTTTGTAGACGGCTGTCGCCACTTGTCTACCCGCTCACGCTGCTACATAATTGCAGCATGAGTAATCTCATGCCCTCTCGCTCGCACCACGCCGCGCACCATAGAACAGATAAGAGCGTTGCTCATATCCTAGGCGCGCCTGCACCGCCCACAACGCCTTTCTAACCTCTCTTTATATGTTCTGTGATCACAACTATTTTCCCCAAGGGGGTAGTCAGAGATATTTTAAATAAACCCCACTAGCTAGCTCGCGATTTCGTCTGAATTGACTTTAAACATCCGGCCAAGTGCGAGTAGGACTCGCTCATCGAGGGTTCCGTATATTTAACAAAAGCTTTATATTTTCTCCGGGATCCATTGGACAAGCCCGAAACATACTTCATCTTCATCAGTTTTTAATATTAGTTGTTTTAACTTAGTGTGCTCAATAATCGCAACGACTTTGACGCTTGGATGCACAGAACATTATAAGACGGGTTAGGAGTCGCGTTGTCGATCTGCTATAGGGCAGTCACGTTTGTTGGTTGCCCCCTCCCAGCTCGACAGCGGGGCTCCAGTGGTGGCTCAAGATAGTGTTCTTTTATAAGAACAACCCTTGAAGTCACCAAAATCGTAACTATTATAAAACCGTAAACTCATGACATGAGGAATAAAAAAGTAGCGGTTCTCTTCATATAAATTCAAATAACATTCGATAGCGCGATTTAAAAACGTGCAGCGCCATCTATTGACAAAATTGTTAGTTTGTTTGTTTGTTCGCGCATCACGCAAAAACTACTGAACAGGATTTTGATGAAACTTTTTTTGTTTGATAGCTTATGATATGACTTAAATCTGGTATACAAGGTGTTACAAAACTACAAATAAACATTTAAGGGGGTGGTGTAGACCATCAAACTGAACAACTTTCACTATGGGACCAATATCGAAATCGCGAAAAAAAAAATTATGTTCTATAAGTACTCTACAAATCGACTAGAGCTAAAATATGTATGGGATATAAAATTATTTTTTTCGCGATCTCGATGTTGGTCCCATAGACAAAGTTGTTCAGTTTGACGGTCTAAACAACCCCCTTATCAGTTTTAAAAATTTATTGTTACTTATGAAACCCCCTGTATAATTTGTGCGGACGAAGTCGCGGGAAAACACTAGTATCAAATATAACCGTACAACGTCAAGCACTTTTGCTATAAAAACTCGACATTGGCAAAATCATCATCAACCAAAGATGGCAGCCATATTTTAAAAATAGAATAGAATAGAAGAGGGGTTAGAAATGCAAAGCACTTTTGCTTCGGAGACGGCGTCGCCACTTGTCTTCCCGCTGACGCTGCTACAATTACTTATGCCCTCTCGCTCGCACCACGCCGCGTTCTGTTTAAGGGTATATTATTCGGAGCGCGCTCCATACAAACGTACTATGGTGATATTTACAATACTAACCAATTAAAGTCAATGAAATTTTGCAGAAACAATCTAGAAACAAATTTCTATGCTTCTATAGAGTCCGATTTTCGTTAAAATGTATAGTTTTCAAGTTACAGTGCCTCAAAGATTTCCATACAAATCTTAAATTAATCCTAGCATTGAAACTGTATATTTTAACGAAAATCTGACTCTATAGAAGCATAGAAATTTGTTTCTAGATTGTTTCTGCAAAATTTCACTGACTTTAATTGGTTAGTATTGAAAATATCGCCATAGTACGTTTGTATGCAGCGCGCATTTTCGCTCTCGTAATAATATTCTCTTAAGGTTCCACAGTTCGGCAGACGTAAGCCCGTCATTTTTAAAGCAAGGAGTTGGATGAAACCACACGTAGAAGCACACACGGTGACGGATTGACGCACCGAGCCTTCTATCCACGTAAGTTAAGATAATATTATTCCGAGAGCGAAAATGCGCGCTGCATACAAACGTACTATGGTGATATTTTCAACACTAACCAAATTAAAGTCAATGAAATTTTGCAGAAACAATCTAGAAACATATTTCTATGCTTCTATAGAGTCCGATTTTCGTTAAAATATACAGTTTCAATGCTAGGATTAATTTAAGATTTGTATGGAAATCTTTGAGGCACTGTAACTTGAAAACTATACATTTTAACGAAAATCTGACTCCATACAAGCATAGAAATTTGTTTCTAGATTGTTTCTGCAAAATTTCATTGACTTTAATTGGTTAGTATTGAAAATATCACCATAGTACGTTTGTATGGAGCGCGCTCCGAATAATATACCCTTAAGAGAAACATTTCGGTTATTTTTATTTGATCTGTACAATCTTACTATGAGACAGTGAAGTAAAGTTTGAGTAAAGGTAAAACGATCGTTTTTCTCAAAAAGGTCTATTAGTTCAACAAACTCTCAAAGTTGTTGTTAGAAGTTTGATACGGTTGACGGATCAATTGTTTTGTTGTTTGTTGTTTGTAACTTACAAAGTTTAACTTTAGCGATGAAGGTTCAAATTATCCTAAAGACTAACTTGGGTCATTAAAAATTTTAATTGTTAAAATATTTTCATTCAAAAAGTTCACAAGTTTTTGAAATATTAGAAGATAGTGAAAGGACGATAAGACAAATATTTCATTCTATTTTTGGCTGCCAGAGCTGCCAGCAGTAGCATGGTGTTCCACTGGCGGACGACTCAAAAAAAAAACCCCTACAAACCTAAAGGCCTACCCTCTAGGAGGGTGTTTGGGCGTTAGTCCATCACGCGAGCCCAATGCGTATTGGTAGACTTCACATACGCATCAGAATTTCTCCTTCTGCATATGTAGGTTTCCTCACGATGTTTACCTTCACCGTTTGAGATCGGTCGGTATTACGTAGGTACATAAGTTAGAATAACTCATTGGTAAAGCCAGACCAGAAAAATAAAAAACCTTGCCATGTTGCGGAAAATCATTGTACTTGGAACATTAAAGGTTATTGTCGATTGCAGCGCCCCCAGACCAGGTTTTTTTATATTTCTGTTCAGGCTTTACATTCCATGTGGTCCGTGCGGATACGAACCTGGCCCCCTACGTTCTCATTGGCTCAATAAATATGCTATATTCGAAGCATTGAAGGGATATTTGCCACAATCACACCCAGAACCTATTGTTTCGACCCACCTGCGTCACCGCCGTCGTTCAGACCATTGCCATCCATGTCCAGGTCCAACGAGGACACCTCCTTCTTCCGCGGCAATGCTCTGCAATTGTGCCCGGTACTGTTGCAGACGTAGCAGGGCTGGAATGTAAAGAAATATACATTTATCATGTCTTTATTACATAATGTAGGTACCGGTCAAACGGGGTGACTTTGAGACTTGGGGCGACTTTGATGATAACTCCAAATGGCAACATGATTGTAAATTTCTCTGCGAAAACAGAACACAGCCTTATATTCTTTTTTGTGTTGGCATTATTGATAGTTCGTCCATTTTTAACCAAATCTTCAAGGCTGTAACATGAGGCTGAGTGGTTAAAATAATTGGTTAAAGTTTTTAGTAAATATTAGCAAAAAAACAGTTTCTTGTTAGGGGTGACTTTCGAAAACAATGAAAAAACGACTGGTATCAAAGTAGCCCCATTTCGTCCGATAAACGGACGACTAGACACTTCGATAATTTTTAGTAATGCAGATCTGTTATACTTATAATAGGGTGTGAAATAAAATGAGTTAATACGAGGTGTTGCAGACCATCAAACTGAACTACTTTTAATACGAGCCATAAATCGGTTGTTCCATAGAAAATGTCAATGGCAACACGCGTCAAATTTACGGAACAGCCGATTTTTTATGTTCTACGTAAGTAGGTATATTTCCCAAAAAATAACGAAATTAAATAACAAAGTTGTGAAACAAATAATCAAAAAAAACTGCGTCAAATTTTATGTTTCGCAATAAAACTGGGAATAGAAAATCGCATATAGCCAAGTATTTGTAAATAAATAACGTAAATAATACATTTTAATATTTTCACAATGCTACTATGTAGAAATTATTTTATAGGTAAGATAATCTTGACTTATAATCCTGACTTACCTATACAGGGTGTAAGGAAAAGTATCATTAACCTTTAAACCACATTCTCTGCCCAGTATGAGTATCGGGTGTAAGTAAACTAATAACGAGAACTCAAATAAACATATTTCATAGTAATAACTCTATATTAATACTAAATTAAATTACAACAGCTGTTTTTTTTGAGTTCTCGTAGTTGGTCCCACAGTAAAAGTGGTTTATATTGATGGGTACTTTTACCCTTTTGAGTTTTCGGGAGTTTTTTACTTTTTACACCCTGTATACCTAATAATTATCTACTCTATCTTTTCAAGCATAAGCATAAGCTCACGATTATATTCCCCGTGGCGGAGTCAGAGATATCCTGAAAACTCAGAACATCCACGTTTCACTAGTAGTACCGAAACTCTATCCAGTGTGACGGGAAGTGAGCACGTCGCCACTTGTAATGGACAGTGGGTACAATACATACATACCGCGAAATTGACATTATGGCGACCATAAAATGAAGAAATAAAGTTGTTTATTCTAAACCACTAAACCAAGAACCAAAACGCATGACACAAAATAATAAAACCCCTCAATTAATTCCAGGAGCCCTAACGCTGATTCACCTGACGCACACCTTCGTTCTACTAACAGCAAACGTAGAAGATGTTAAGAAAATAGCGAGAAAATTCGTATCCGAACCCTTAGCCCAGCAAATAGCCGACTTCATAGCAAAAGCAAGCTCCAACACAGCCCGAGGCGTATCAGAAGAGAACGAACAAAACGCGGAAGATATCAAACAAATGTCTGAAAGCGAGCAGGAGACGTTCAAAAAAGCTGCAATACAAGGCAAACAAAATAACATAACAAGGAAAATTACATACGGTACACTAGCACAAGAAGATAAAGTATCCATTGAAAGAACTACACGAGGTATTAAGACAAAGCCTGGAAATAAAGTAGAAACTAATCAATGGCACGGAATGCAAGTAATACCATTGGGTAGAGATAATAAGAAGAATTTTAAACAAGAACATGCGAATATTGTTAGAGAGTTAAGACCAAATAGATGGGAAAAGAAACGGCATTATTGGCAACAACTTAAGAACAAAGAGATGGAAAAAACTCAAGAACAGGCAGATGAAGAAGAGTGGCAGAAAGGAGAGGAAAACTGGAGAATCAGACACTCACGAGACCACGATTGGCAAGAAAGGCTAAAAGAAACTACTGAACGATTTATATTCCAGCCGAAAACGCAAGAAGAAAACCTTATAGTTAAACGCCAAAAATGGTCACAAGTAAAGACTAAATCTAAAAATAGCTGGCCGCAAATTGGATCTAAAACTGCATTCGTCGAAAACGAACATGATGAACTCAATCCTGCAGATTATGACCTTGACACCACAGAATTAGATCTTACAAACAAAGAACAGGTCTCTGATTACGAAGTAGCTCCAGATGTTTCCGAAAGAATCAAAGAGAGACTTATACGTCAACGAAAAGCTAAAAACAACCGAGAAATATTTGCTTTACAGAATTTCGAAACTGAGGACACGACACAAAGAATCAACGGCTTCAACATAGAAAATGAATACACAACTGTAAAGGAGAGAAACGAATTTGATCAGTACGATAATTTTAAATACAAGCATCAATATAACCCGAGGTCTGAACTAGTGGCCACATCGGGTTATATAATGTTAGGAATACTACAGCATACAAAACCAGCACAAATGCCGACGCAACCTTTGGTTGAACCACAGCGGTGGTGGGATAATGATAATGAAAAAGCTGAAGAGAAAGTACAATAGCACATTATGCTCGTATTTAGTTAATACCACTGCTTGGTTTGATACTTCTTTTTAATGGCCTTTTTAAAATAAATATGGCTCTGGATTTCCACAAAATCTGATTTTATTCGCTCTTAGTGCGTTCACACACGATGATGCACTGACGGAGCAGCAAACGTCAGTCCGTCATTTGTGAAGCAACCGCACGTAGAAGCACACACGGTGCGTCAATCCGTCACCGTGTGTGCTTCTACGTGCGGTTTCATCGTGCGCGCTTAGGCTCAAGTAAGTTTGCAGTTTTTTTTCGCAATTTCGATGTTGGTGCCATAGAGAAAGTTGTTCAGCTTGACGGTCTGACCCTCCCTTTAAAAAAGTGTCATTATATTAAGAAGGGTCCTATATACCAAAAAAAAAGACTGGGTTTGTTTGGAGAGTAGCTTCTAATTATCGACTAATAGGAATAAGAGTTTGGTATGTTCGTCGGGAGAACTTCTATACCTCAATACTCAATGAATAAAAGGTCCATCAAAGTCTGCTCCGAGTTACGCGAAAGCTACGATTCGACAAAAAAAAATTTACAAAGAAAACGAGGCGGCGCTGGCAATTGAAGCAGGAAAAATGAAAGAAACCGAACAGACCGCCAGACCTTGTCAAAAGCTTTTGCTGCTACTCTAGACGTAGTCACGCTTATGGAGGAACCAGGTGGAAAGGTTCCTTCATTGAAAAGGGAAGATCTTCCGTCAGGCTAGGTGTGAAGCCTGGCAGGCCGTGATCAGACCATCAAACTGAAAAACTTTCACCATGGGATCACCAATGTAATAACTTGCACTGTTGTGGGTTTTGACATCTGTGTGTCAACACCCACGGCCGTGTCGAAGACACAGCCGACCCAATTTTACTTTCATTATTTTATTTTAGAGCTTCAAGCCAACTACTGGCGAGAGGTTCACGAAGGATCGCGGAAAGTGGCGATATCTCATTTCGGAGGCCAAGACGGACTTTTGATCGTTGAGCGAAAGAGTTAGTTATGTTAGGGCCAACGCCTATCATCCATTAGTAGCATAGGCAACAAATATAAAACTCACATTCAGATGGTGGTCAGGAACTCTGACTTCTCCGCACATGGTGTCCGCATTGCAAACATCTATGCAGTGAGATCTGCCGCCTCTGATGAACACTTGACGCGTTGGACATTTTCTGCAACAAGATATATAATTTATATAAGACTTAAATAAGTGATCACATGCATCGCTTTAACAGGAACCGAGGCGATTTTTATTGGACTGAGAGGCGATTGAATTGAGAGAAATGTCTGGTCTTGACAATGTTACACTATGTAATTCAATATTTGTACTTTGTATATTTTGTTTTGTTTAAAAGAAGTGTGTTGTAGAGTTTCTGGCCGCATCTTCTCTACAACGGAACACCTTCCGAAGCGGTGGTAGAATCAAAAATGACGTCAGAAAGTTATCTATGTGATATTATTTTGAATAAAAAAAATTGAGTTTGAGTTTGATTGCATCTCAATTAAATCACCGCGGTGATTTTCAGTCAATCTAGAGGTCATTTGAATTCAATAGATATGGTTTGAAATAAATTTAGAGGTGATTTGAATTCAATAGATATGGTTGGTTTGAAATAAATTGAGAGGTGATTTGAATTCAATAGATATGGTTTGAAATCAATTTAGAGGTGATTTGAATCAATTTAAAGGCCTCCCCGCACATTGCAGCGATATTATCGAGCGATATTATCGACAGCGATATCGCGACACCTTACACACTGCAGCGATTCCGCGATTCGCCTCACGAATGCGCCACCACTGAATGTAGTCGAAAGAGATTGCGTCAGGTTGCGATAATATCGCGGCAGTGTGTGGGATCGAGCGCGTCCCCATACAACATGTACTGGAAACAATTATCGCAAAATCGCAGCGATATTATCGCTCGATAAAATAGCTACAATGTGCGGAAGCCTTAATTGTATTGTATAAATCCGTGACTTGGATACAAAATTCATCATACAAATAATTGCTATTTTGGAAGCCACGCACGACCCTCGGCACCGCAGGCAGGTTCACTACCAACTGAGCTATCGAACCGTCTCAGTTAGAGGAAAAATACCATAATCTTTCTGTTATCAGAGATTATCAATCCAGTAAAGCATCAAAAGGAAAAAAATATTTCATATTTTCGTTAAAAATAGAATAATGAAATGTATCAAAAAGGCTTAGCCAACTAACGAGGTATCGTATGACAGAGGTTTGTAAGGATTAATAACCATGGTAATACCATGGTAACCTCACAGAATGGAGAACGTTCATGGGTCTACAAAGTCGCTTGAAACTTTATCACATTATAGCTTATGTGGGTACAAGCTTCGATCAAAATAAATTTTATTTTAATCTAAGGGTACAAGTACATAAATTTATGTTTCATTGAAAAAGACCAAGTAGTTTTGACGTTGCGCGTTTTACACTGGTAAAACGTGGATGTTCTGAGGTTTCAGAAAATCTCTGACGGGTAGCCAGAGATATCCTAGGGGAATATAGTCGTGAGCATAGACTGATCTGAGTTATGCTATGCTATGCTAAAACTCCGGTAAAAATAGAGCACTCAACGCGGTGTGACGTCACGTTCTAGCATTTCATAGTCGCTCGAACGCTTATCAATCTACGATTACGCTAGTTTTTTTTAAATGTCACACAATGGGTGCGTAGTGCGTAGACGTCACATTCCAACACTTCTCGGGCGGCCGAATCTCGCGTCGCAAATCTATTTTTCTAAATTCAATATCTCGGAAACTATAGTTACTGTGTCCATCCGAGAATTTTGGATTTGCAAACCCTTCTAAATCCTCTAATCTTGGCGTGGACACCAGCCAATTTGGGGGTGGGCACGGCCCACCGGGCTATACAGGGCATAGGGTGTTAGGAAAAGTATCATTAACCTTTAAACCACATACTTTACCCATCAAACTGAACAACTTGGACTATGGGAGCAAACATGTCAAATCAAGAAAAAAAAATCAACTTTTCTATACTAAACTGCAATGCCTACACGACTCAAATTTATGAGACAGCTTTTTTTTTGCCCTGGCAGGTTTGCTTCCATAAAAAGTTGTAAAATTTAGTAAAAGTTGTTCAGTTTGATGGGTAGAACCTAATGATACTTTTCCTTACACCGTGTATAAGGAAGGGTGTCCGCACATTTATCAGAGGCGAACGAGCCGAGAAGGAGGCGAAAGAATCGAATTTTAGAATTGGTTTTATGAAATTCTATGACACCTCGCACACTTAGCCGCGGCGAATCGGACGAATCGTCAGATGAATTAAAAGGACATTCGTTTCGTTCGCCTCCTTCGCCGCGAATAGATATACGGTCACCCTTATACGCCAATGACAATCAGCAAGCATCTAACACTGGTTGGCAAATCACCTAGGTCCCTACAGGGAATAGCGCGTTTTTCGACGCCAGCTCTACCACCTCCATACAACGTCATAATATATAAATATACATTTATTATCTAGGGTAAAAATACGATAAAAGCTATTTAGCTTATCCTAATCTATCTATTGATAGTGGCAGATACGAAATAGGGATGGGAAGAAGTGAGTCGGATCAGTATGCGATCATTTTGTGCACGAGGGGCGCGCGACGGAGCACAAACTATTTATAGTAAGACTGGTTTCAGAGTCAAGCTTACGGCAAAGTACCTACTTACAAGATAATAGTAGGAGGAAATAGCGAATATATGTTAAGGGTTGTTACAATCATGTTTAGGGGATATGCAATAAATATAAGATAATCAATACCTATTATATAAGTCTAAATATTTTAATAATTGGTAGTGATCATATAATATCTACCTAGTTATATATTTATTTATACGTGGAATCACATCCGTACACAATACAACCAGTTCGAACCATTGTGGTACGTGCGCGCTCGCAAGTATACATTTTGACACTGCTGCCGGCGCGTACCCCAAGTCTCTGTTGACTTAGGGTACCGCCCGCAGGCAGAGCGGGCCGAGACGCGCTCCTCCCGCGCCCAGCTCCCCGCACACGACGCGCTCCTCTCGAGCGCCCTCAATATTATTATATTCACTTTGCTTACGGTCAGCGCGGGCGGTAAGCGAGCGGTTCGCACTATAAAATTGACTGTCGAGGGTCAGTTTTCACTGTGAAACGATAGGTACAAAGCAACACCTATCTCGTGGCCCGCTTCGCTTACCCCTCACGCCGGCGTAAGCGTGTCTCTGAATCTGAAACCAGCCTTAGGTACATTGAAAAAAATTGCTTATTCAGGAATGTTTCTATAGTATTAAAGAAAAGAATGTACCTATATTAGAGTAAGAGAGAGAGAGATTAGAGAGAAGAGTATATTAAGGTAAGTTTCGTGTTTTATAATGTATTAAAAAAAAAACTATTTTTAAATATAGGTGTATTTGTACTCTAGTATTTTTCTTTTATGTTCAATTCAGTTTACTGATCTGTCTCACGAGTCATATCACCAATTGACGAGACACAACCGATTTTTCCTAGAATCCATCAATTCGTTGATAATACAAGCAGGATATCACTAAACAGGTAAAAATTTTCTGTTGCTTTAGAAACACATTCAGAAATAAACGAATATTTTACAAAAGTTTGTGAAGTGTGTGTGGAGTAACGTGATTTTTGAACAACGTACCAAGTTATTATTTTATAAGGATCGATTTTGAACAAGGTAATAATAATATTTATAAGCATAAACCTTTGATCAAGGATATAACCCGGCCAAGTGCGTGGGTTCCGTACCGCCATACAATATTAATATTAGGTACCAAAAAATTGTGTTTCCTACATTGAGGTACTATGTTAACTAGAGAAGCTACCGAGAAGTAATGTTTTGTAACACTTGTTAGGGTGCACGCGCTCTAACCCACTTAGCCTGTGCCAGGCGCTCGTCGCAGCCTGACGCTCCCAGCACGCGCCCCGCACTGCTGATCATGGTGCACAGATTTTGGTTGTCTGCTCTATACATAATTACTCAATGGTTTCCTACGATACAAACTTGGCCAGTTTTTATTATTTGTTGTTTACTGTTGAGTTTGTACTAAAATCACACCAAGTTTGAAGCTTGTGTGTATGTATTATCGTTTTTACGATATAGACTAAAAACAAAAACATTGAAAAGAATTTTCGACTCTGTTTTTTAGGGTCCGTACACAAAGGGTGAAAATGGCACCCTTTTACTAAGCCTACGGCGTCCGCCTGTCTGTCTGTCCTACTGTAACTTTTGAAACGTAATAGCTTGAGTTGTAATTTTCACAGAATGTGCGTTATTATGACGGTTTTGTTAACAAATAATAAAAATGTCAAAAAATACAAATTAAGGGAAGAACTCACACAAGAAATAAGTTTTTATCGACGTTTTTTCTTCTATATCTGTCGTAAAAACAGTACTTAATACAAGCGTCAAACTTGGTTTGTATAGAGCAAACTCGACAAATAATAAAATCCGGCCAAGTGTCAGTCGGTCTTGCGCTAAAAGTCCAGGAGAAAACAACTTTTTTATAAGTTAATATGTTGCGTATGTGTTGCGGTACGGAACCCTCTCCCTGCGCGAATAGCCCGACTCGCAGTTGACCGGTTTTATTTATTACTAGTGTTTACCCGCGACTTCGTCCGCACAAATTATACACCAGATTTTAAGTCAGATCATAAGCTATCAAACAAAAAAAGTTTCATCAAAATCGGTTCAGTAGTTTTTACGTGATGCGCGAACAAACAAACAAACAAATAAACAAACAAACAAACATACAGACAAAATTTCTAAAAAAGGTTGATTTTGAGTCAGGGATACTTAAAAACCATATCGTAATCTTTTTATTGTAAATATCGTCAATGTACAGATAGACACACTTCAGTTACAGTTTTATAATAGTTTAGATTTGTAACCGACTAGCTATTATGGTTTTAGAACACTTAGGTGTTAGATACAGCCCTTAATAGGTAGGACGAAAAAGGAACCGCCTAAACAAAAACGGAAAATGTGACCTTGATCGTATCATAGAGATATATAATGAGTTATCAGTAGATTACTATCTCAATTATTTTATGTATAGGCAATAAAAATATAAATTAGGAGCCATTAAGGCTAGGTTATCCCAGTGCAAGCGTCTCTTTCTTGCAAGCATAAGTTTACAATTAGCCATCCCGCTCCAATTGAAAGCAGAATCGCAAAAAAACGAGTTTTTCGTCAATATCTTTGCTCATGGGAGTTTCTAAGCTAAAACTTCTCCTGAGTTCACTAGAAATATTTAATGTATTTAGTTAAGTACAAGAATAAAAAGTTAAATATCAGCAGTTTAATCATAGTATTGAAAAAACATAACAAAAAGGGGTAACTTTGGGATTTTTTCTATCGAGTAAACTTAATCTAATCGTGTAATTGACAACAGTCGCCCATCCGCCCCATCCTTAAATAAGACATAATTTAATTTCAGACTTTAAAACACAGTTTAAAACACTTTCGTTCTTGTTCAAAAAATGGCCTCGACGGTATAACAGCGTCTTAACTAAAAAACTTACACCAATATTAAAGACGCAGCCAAAAAGGAAAAGGGCAACGAAATGAAAAAAGGAAAGAAATGAAAGAAAGAAGGGGTATGAAAGTTTTTTGAAAGGTCCAGCAGTGGACGACCATCGGCTGAGATGATGATGCTGAAATTAATGAGGCTTCTGGTAAATTGTAAATGTTGGAATTGACAATTTAAATTTTGGTAAAAATTTATAAAAAACATTTCATGAAACAGCCTACCAATATTCTTTTACCTTTCTCCTCTACCCTAAGGTTGCCTGGAAGAAATAGCTTTTTAGCGATAAGACCACCTATTTTTGTAACTTCTGTATTTCCTGTTTGTTTGCTCTCTGTATATTTATGTTTTTTGGTGTAAAATAAAGTACCTACCTATAATTGATTGATTGACTGAAAATTGGTGTAAAATAGAGTATACCTAATTGATTGATTGATTGAAAAACATTTCATTTATTTATGATGGATTCCTAGTTGATTTAGACTACGATGAGTACTAATGTTTACAGAAAAGCCGTCAGGTACGCAGATTATATTATATAAGTGCAGAAGTGTACGCGCTAAACACAGATGCAGGAGACCGATACGATCATAGGTGGGGTCAGATGCAGTGGCTATAACCGGCAGCCGCACGATTTAGGCGTCAAAGACTTTGTTAAATTAAATTCAAAGACACTGCATCACTCTGGAAGAATTAGTCGCCCCTAATTACACCAGACTGGGTTGCTATTCGACGTCGGAAACCGCACGGCACTTGCTTTTATTATTGTATTTTCCAATATCTTTAATATATCCTTAATATCTATCATCATCTCACCCGATGGACGTCCACTGCTGGACATAGGCCTATCCGCCAAGGATCGCCACAACGCTGCGTTGCCTTCATCCAACGGGTTCCCGCCACCTTCTTCAGTTCGTCGGTCCACCTTGTGTTCACTGCCTACCCACGCTGCGCTTTCCGGTACGCGGTTGCCACTCAAGAACTCTTCTATATATCTTTATCTCTCTGTATATTAAGACTTGCACTATAAACATTTTTGAATCTAATGCTGTCTCAGTATGAGCTGTGAGGCTGTGAGAGAGCAATTTTTAATATTCTCGAAATTGCAATTTCCAGTGCACCGATGTCTAAAACGGGCTCAAGTTACCAGGGCTACCCCTACGTGAACCCTAGCATCACAGACGTCCCAACCCTCAACCCTGCTGAGGTCGCAGCCAGGAACAAATGGGCTAACTTGCCGAGAAAACCCGTAGCTCCAAGGGATCCTGTTGTTTATATTGATCTGCCGCAGGGGTCCAGTGTCTCACAAACACAGGCACAGGTAATAAATATGATTTCATCATCATAATCATCAAGATGATTGTCGTCATTATCATCATCATCATCGTATTATAATCATTCTCTACGTCGTCACTAGTCACTATCATTTTTAAAATAATCTTTGTCATTACAATCATCATTATCGTCAATATCATAATCATTTGTATTAAAATAATCATCACAGCCATCATTGTCATCATTATCATTATCATCGTCGTATTATAATCATTCTCATCGACATCGTCACTATTATTTTTTTAAATTATTTTTGTCATTATGATCATCATTATCGTCAGTATCATAATCATTCGTATTAAAGTCAACATAACAGCCATAATCGTCGTCATTATCATCATTCTCACCATCATCACTATCATTATCATCATCGGTGTCATTATGATCATCTTTATTGGCCACTTCGTTATTATCATTATAATAGTCATTATAATTTAGCCGAGGTGGTCCAGTGGCGAGTAACCTAGCCTGCCGTGCAGGAGGCGATGGTTCGATCCCCGTCCAGGCCGACACGTACCAATGAGTTTTTCGGAATTTATGTACAGCTTTTCGGTGAAGGAAAACATCGTGAGGAAACCTGCATGCTTCAATTTCGAGGCATGTATTGTACCCACTGTCCATTATAAGTGGCGACGGGCTCACCGTTTCGGTATTACTGGTGAAACGTGGATATTCTGAGGTTTCAGAATATCTCTGACTACCCCCTCGGGGAATATAGTCGTAAGCATATGTTATGCTATAATCATCACAATTATCAAAATGAATACCATCATAGTTTCGGCCTAGTTAAAGAGATGCAACTCTTCAATGTCACCAGGTCCCATCCACTCCCACAACATCACGGCCCAGGCCTCGGCCGCCGAAGGAAGATCCTCAGCAAGTGGTATACATCGACATCCCTGATAGCGACGCCAACAATCTCTTGGAGTCCCCGAGGGAGGAAGGTGAAGCTACATTTGTTCAGGTATTATACCTGTAGTATACATACATGGTATAGGATGCCATTTGGCGCTCTGGGTCAACGATCAGAGGTAACTGAGAGCAACTTAGATGTCGAAGACAGTTTTGTACTCTTTCGTCCTTTCTTGAATCTGATGGAAAAGTGCTAGGATCAGAGGTAGGGTCGGACGCAATTACCCTAACTGTTAGCAACACGGTATCAAAAATGTTGATTTTTGATTGGATAAGTCAATGATCACATCCCAGGCCTAGATCAAAGTAAAATTAAATGGATAGGCAAACATTTCAAACCAGAAAAATGAGGCAAAACAAATGAATGGTATACTGCAAATTTGTATGCAACTGCCCTAGATTTGACAGATAATGGCACTAGTTTGTATGGACCAAGTGCCCTAGAAGCGTGCTTCAACTTAACGCGCTTTAGGCCTATCCATATCCCAGGTAGGATACGATTCAAAGGCACACAGCAGTAGCACAATAATTTTGGGAGTGCAAGGAAAGAGCCTCCCCGAGTGAAGAAACCTGAGTTGGTCTGGCGCACCCTGGACAGTCAGCCTCGATACTGCTGCTGATTGGCTAATCTTTACACTACAGTATGAAGCAGTTGTGCAATTTAGCTCATGCTGAGACGAAAGAAGAAGCACAATAATAATCCCCAGATAATAATCATTATTTTTTTCTTAATTTCAGGATACGATACTGTATGATCCATTCAAGGATCGTAGAATAAGTCTGCCAGGTTCTGACAACAGTTCCCAAGGGGAACCTTCGAGACCTGCACGGAGACCTATGCCTCCAAACACCTTGGAATTTCAAAATTCTGGTTCTGGACCATCTACCCCTGGGTCTTCAGGTGCGTATACTACAGTATTGCAACGTTTTGGCTTGTACCTGGGCAGTTTACTTTTGAAAACCGTATCCAATTATGAGCATCTCTTGGTTATTTGAGAGAATGATGCATTAGCGAGGCACTCGAACGTCGGCGTTAGGATTGCCTAGAATGTGACCTGCCAGCATTCCCGTTTACGCTTGCCTAATAAATCGAACTCATAAAAATATGTTCAAACTGGTTCTCAGCCATCTTCAAGTCAAACCATCTCAACAATTATCCTCTATCACTGCAGCGAATTTCTTATTCGTAGTATCACACACAGTGACAAAGTCGTGGGAAAACATCGTGACGGAATCTGGAAGCATACGCTGAAGAATAAATTCAGCTGATGTGTATGAAGTCTACCAAACCGCATTTGGCGAGCGTGGTGGACTAGCGCTAAAGCACCAGGGTAGGCCTATGCCCTGCAGTGGGACGTATAAAGGCTGATGATGACTGTGACAAAGATAGAGAAAGCTCCTTTTTCAAATAGCCCCAGAATAAACGACAGTACTCTACAGCTATTTCCATCTTCCTACAGGATATCAAACGACTTCACCTGCCAGCATATCCCAGTCAATTCCACCGTACCTGACCAAGGAGACATCGGTGTACGGCCATTCAGACGATGGATTCCCGTTATCTCCTATCCCAATCAGCGAGTTCCCACGCCCTCCACCGTCGTACGAGGAAGTCGACTCCAGGCCGACCCCTGTGACAGCGCAACCACCAACTCAAGTTATTGTTACTCCTTCAGCAAGTAAGTTTGATTCACGTTGAGTAAAATGTCAACAGATTTTTACCCAAATGCCAAAGAGTTACACCGAAATTCTCCTTCACTTGTGACCAAACTGGACTAGTATTTTTTTCGGGCATAGGCCCACCACACCTTCCTGTTACTGAAACTCCTGTAAACCAGGATCAACAGCGGCGACCATTCTCAAGGTGGTACATACAAAACAAGCGAGAAACGGAGGACCAGAAGGCGTACCATGTGGCACGTGATACGCCTATATCAATCACGCCTTTTATCTCGTTCATTCGCGCGCTAACAGAAAGAGAGCGTTGGGTTGGCGTGATAGCGCTATATCACGCTGCCATGCTGGAGGAGTTGTGTGTATAGACATACAGGGGTTGGGCTTGCTTTGCTTACCTCAATCTAGTCCTCAGGACAAAGATGGGGTCGATGATGTAGCGAGCTTACCCAGAAGCGCACTGGCAATCCTGCACACTGACGGAACGCAGCAAGGTGCGAGGGATGAGTGCGAGGATGTGGGTGGTGCCGTGTTCCCACACCTCACCCCACCCTCATAACAGAAATGAGTCCACAACGCATCCTCGCACCGCTCATCTTCGCACCGTGTCACAGCTTCGGTACACTTTTTCGCACCGTTTATCTTTCAAGCACATCTCTGGTGCAAATTCGTAGCCGGCCGCACGCAGCAGCAGTAGACGACGTGTCACTTGACGTCACGTCGTTGCGCCATGATTTCAAACCCGACTGCAGACCGCAGCATCAGACGGCAGCGCCGTATTCCTCTGTCAACTCTATCGGTACTTAAATAGGTATTGTTTTACATTGCAACCTCCGCGCCCGTCCGTCGTAATGTGAATAGAGAATGAGACTACTGCGGGGCTAGTACGCCAACCACATTTAACACATCCATCTGTCGAATTTAGTCTTCTGTCTCGTTCTGTCGCGTGCAAATAGAAAGAGAGCGGAAGCGTGATATCGCTATATCACGCTATCGCGGGTTGGCGTACTAGCCCCCCTGATCTGCGGTCGGACGACGTGTCGCTAGCTACGCAGGGTGTTTCATAAAAATACATACAAACCAGTAGTGTCGCAACGACACGTCGTCTACTGCTGGCGTGCGGTCGGCTACGAACGTGTACCTTAAGTCACCTATAATACTTTATAGCGCATACTAAAGGGGCCTAGGACTTGCGCGAGAATATAAGGTTCCTTTTCACATCAAAGAGGGAGAATTCCCTGATGACTAAAACTAAAGATACACTTTTCGTTTTCCAGATACGCCAATAGTAGGTCTTCCGGACTCAAATCGCAAGAACGTGCAGTGTCAGCACTGCGGGGCCAACGTTCACACGATGGTGATACCGCAAAACGGACCTCTCAATCACTGTATAGCTGTCTCACTCTTCTGTTTAATGTAAGTCATTTGGTACCACTAAGCGCACTATAGCTGCACACCGCATTATCCTTAAGGTAACCACCTTCAATTTCATAATGAATTTGACAACTCTGCAACAACCTTAAGAGGATAGGCGGGCTGAAATGAAAATTTGGAGAGTAGGTCACTTTTCCGACTGTATACGTATTTGTCCGATGCGCCCCATGCCGACTAGAGTGCGAAAGAGAGTACTGCTTCTCTTACCGATTTTGTCGACATAAAATCGACGAAATCAGCATTTCGTATTCTCGTGTTTCCTCCTCCAAAACGAAACCGATTTTAATCATTCTTTCAAGAAAGATTTTGGCTATGTCTGTATGTTATATACTCGCCAAATTTGTTTGCTGGATGTCTGAAAACGGGCGGTAAAATTGGTCATTTTCGATTTAATGATTGCAAAAAAAGCAGAGGTAACATAGATTGAACGGTAAAATTTTTTTGCTCTAGTGTCATTTTCCAGGAAGGAAAGAGGGAAATACGATTGTATGGAAAAAACAGTACCCGCCTATCCTCTTAACATGGGAAAAGTGATAAGGTACTTCAATATGTAGTGGGTAGTTGAAGAAAAGCCTCTGGGCTCCGAATTGAAAATACGATCGTGAGGGTGAATTTATTTTTCTATCTCTTTCCAGATTCCCCATGGTTCTCCTGTACTGCACACCGTGGTGTAACTTCTTTAAATACCAAAACCATTACTGTCCGAATTGTAACAAGAAAATTGGGCACAGAGTGCCAGTTTTGTGTCAAGGCATGGTCTATGGTGATGCTGATCCTTATTAATGTGTGGGACCTGGTAGACCTGGAGAATGAGCAAAATCAAGACAATTTATAATGTTTTATAGATATTCAACTAAATGGCTAAACGTCAGTCAGGCTGTTAATTAAGTGGGATCACACATGATGACTCTTTGAGGGTGCGGCAGATGTCTGTCCGTCATTTGTGAAGCAAGGAGTTGTAAGAAACCGCACGCGCACTTAGAAGCACACACGGTGACGGATTGACGCACCGTGTGTACTTCTACGTGCGGTTTCATACAACTCCTTGCTTCACAAATGACGGACTGACGTCTGCCGCTCCGTGGGTGAACGCACCAAATGGCGCTATTTAACTAACCACCTAGTCAGCTTACTAAACCAAATGGATATTTTATACGCAATAATAAACAAATCCTTTTTCATGTTTTATTTTTTTTACGGGAATTAACACATTGACAGATCACCGACCATAATACAGGGTGTCCCGTAACTCAACGTTAACCCGGAATCGGGTGATAGGCCAAATCATAATGGTTACAAGAAAAATAAAAAAAAAATCGAAGTCATGACTTTTTTAAATTATAGGCATTTTTAATGTAAGTCCTGTGATGGTTCTTTAGCTCCTCCTGCTACAAATCTTTACTTCTTTATTCAATTTTATTTTTCTTGTCTAATCCTGAATAGTTCTAATCTAACCTGTTGCTTTGAATTCTCAGGGTGTATATTTTCACGAAAAAAAAGCCTGTAATTAAAAAAAAATTATGACATAGATTTATTTTTTTATTTTTCTGGTAACCATTATGATTTGGCCTATCACCCGATTCAGGGTTAACGTTGAGTTACGGGACACCCTGTATAATATACTTATTATATTTACTACTTAATATAGGTATATAAGACAAAAATAAGTATAGAATTTTATTTGGGTAGTGCTAAATTCTATTTGTAAGTCGATATAGTTCGCATGAGTGTATCTTAAAAGGCTGTCACGCACGAGTAGATCAAATAGGCGAAAATATATTTCATTCACGCAACAAGCTTTTAAGATATGCCACCCATGTGAACTGCAGGGTGTTAGGCGTATCTCTTTTATTAAACAGTGGTACCAGGTACATCTCGCTCTCTCAGCTGTCAGTTCCTCCATTCTTGGTATAATACCTACCTTTATAATTTCGAATCAGAATTTAGCGTGGCTAGAAAGTAGCACCGATAAAAGCTATTAAGCTTATCATATCTCTAGTGATAGTGGGAGATACGAAATAGGGATGGGAAGAGGTGAGTCAGATCAGTGATTGAAAAAAGAGTATTATTCTCTTTTTGATCTGTACTTTATTTATGCAGGGTCTAATTTAATATGCTGACGGTTTCTTCAAGAGGATGATCAGAACATCAAATTGAACAACTTTCTCTATAGGACCAACATCAAAATCACGACAAATAAACAGCTGTCCTATACATTTGGGCGAGTAGGTTTGCATTTTTTATATGAAACAGCTGTTTTCTTTGCGATTTCGATGTTGTCCCTTGAAAATACAGTCAGCATATAAGAAGGAACCTATGTACTATAGTACATACCAAACTCTGCACCTTGCTGGAATGCGATGCCCCTCTCCCTTCCCCCTTCGCGTCACGGTCTTACTAATCGCGTCAGTCAGTCTTCTTCTTATCGTGTGGACAAGCCCTGGTGTCAGAGTTTATTCAAACCGCCTTACGGCTGATTACGTGATTTTTATGTAACCGTCAGTCAGTACCGTCACTACAGTCAGACCTACCGAAAAAGCGCTTTCACACACGATGACGCATTGCCGGAGCGGGAGACGTCATTCCGTCATATGTGAAGCAAGGAGTTGTGAGATAACGCACGTAGAAGCACTCACGGTGACGGATAAACGCACCGTGTGTGCTTCTACGTGCGGTTTCATACAACTTCTTGCTTCACTTATGACGGACTGACGTCTGCCGCTCCGTCAATGCGTCATCGTGTGTGATCCCACTAATGGCTTCTATCCTCTAAATAATGGTAGTAAAATAATGCCAGCAGTTGCTATACTTACAAAGTAACTCGTAACATTTTTCGTTACATTATGGTTTTTGCAAGTACATAAAAAACCTTGCTCCTAGTCGCATTTGAATCATAATTTTTGACGTGAACTGTCTTTCATTTCGGTCTGTAGGGGAAAGACAGTTCACGTCAAAAAATATGGTTCAAATGCGACTAGAAGCGAGGTTTCGCCGAGTTTTAAGGTTTGAACGCATTCGCTCCATTCACATTCTTACTCTAGTTCTAGTGATTTTAATTCCATTCATTGATCTGAATCACGAGTCGCATCATTAATTGACAATAAAGACAACTCAACGTTCCCGGAAAAATCTGATAACAAACTCACGTTTTATCACTAGATACAGTATTTCTGTTATGCTGAAGAAACAAAACACATAACGAAGTTAACGCGAGGAATTAATTCAGTTTGTGAAGTGCGTAAAGTGACGTATAGTGATGTACTGATTTTATTCGGATTGTTTTTGAATAAAGTATCTATAATAATATTATAAAATAGCTTTTACCAGCAACTTCATCCGCGTGAAATTAGAATATATCGAATAAACCTTTCCTAATGAGGAGTTTTCTGACATCTAGTCAAACGTAGTTCAACATACTGCCGATAGATGGCGTTGACCAGAGAGGGGACCGAGGACGAAAATTTTAAGCTGAAAAGTAAACAAAAATGCATGTCACTGAGTCAGATGCATCCGTTGACGAAATATAAAAAAAAAATGCAATGAATATTATGAATTATATTGTGCTGCTTACTTTAAAACACAAATTATTACTATTTTATTTGTATTTTATTATCTGCAAGGTCGCTCGCCCTTGTCTCGTCAACGCCATCTATCGAGCCACTAGGAATTACCTTTTCTTTTTAATGGCTTTCTGAAAATCCCTTTTTCACCCCTACATCCTCCGTAGAATGTTTATTTCATCATCAGTCAGTTACGGAACTGTTTTATAAGTACTGTATAATGATCATTGTTGGTTTATCTGATCGTATTGTGATGGAATGCAGTACAATGACGTCAATATAAGTATCGCATTAATAATTGTTCCTCCTCTCGTACTTTTTGGTTGAATTGTTCTGTCCCATTGCAGTAAAATCTCGAGCTTGCTTCGCTCGCACCTGGATTTTAAACTACTGTTGTCGCAAATGCAGTAAAATCTCAAGCTTGCTTTAATCGCATTAGGATTTAGACTTAGGTAAGTATATTGCAGAAAAATCTCAAGGTTTTAGATGGTATAGCGACGACCTAATCATATTGAATTTAAGATTACAGAAAAATCTGGAGCTCGCTGCGTTTGCTCCAGATTTTGTATCTTATTGTGATGAATAACAATCAATGCATAGGTAATAACGTCATAACGTCATGCAAATAACGTCATAACGTCATGCCTATTTCCCAGTGGGGTAGGCAGAGACCAGGTCGCACCAACTACTACGATCCTTGCATAGCTCTTTTGCCTCATGCATATCCATTAATCTCTTCATTCATGCCCGACGGTTTCGAGTACTCCGCACCTCTCTTTTTTGTAGGACGCAATCGATTTGATCATAATACGTCCTACGAAGGGCGCCATATGCCGACACTTCCACTCACTTTGCTCCATATATCTCTTTCGTTCATCTGCTATCACTCATCCTCTCCACATGACCAAACCATCGAAGCATACCCTTCTCTATTATTTTCACAACATCTTCTTTCAATTTACATCGATCTCTAATCAGAATCACATAATTTCTAGCTAGTTAGTAAAATATCGACCTCGATTTTTTTATATTCTCAAAATGTCAACTTCCAGTGCACCAATGTCTCAAGCGGGCTCAAGTCACCAGGGGTACCCCTACGTCAACCCAGCTGAAGTAGCCACCAGGGCTAACTTACCGCATCAGACATGGGCTAACCTGCCGAGAAGACACGCAGCTCCAAGGGAACCTGTTGTTTATATTGATCTGCCTCAGGGGTCCAGTGTCTCAGAAACACAGGCACAGGTAATTGGAAAATTGGGAACTATCACGGGTTAGCACGGAGAGAAATGAAAGTACGTCTTGATGCAATGCCGTTTATTTCTAGACAAAGAAATGTACAAGAAAGAATTACCTACTAAATTAATTATTGAGATACCTACATTACAGTAATCTATTATTAACGTTATTATTATCTTCATCTTCGTCGTCATTATTATTATCATCATCGTTATGATCATCGTCGTAATTTTTATCATTTTCGTCATTTTTCATTATTATCGTATTATAATAACCGTCGTCATTTTTATTATAATCGTCTCCATTATAATCATTGGCATTATCATCATCGTCATTTATCATCATCTTATTTATTTAACACTTTATTATCTTCTTCATTAACAGCGGTAGCCGGATCCCCGTCTCCCATGCTGAGTCCTTGACCGTTTTGTTATCATTGTGCAATATTACTTTTACTGTGACAAATTTTCATGTTGTACCTAATGCCTATGAGACAAATAAATAATTTTTTATTTTAATTTTAATTTTTAATTCATTATTATAATAATAGTTATCATTCTCAAAACATACATTATTACCTTCGTTATAATCATAATTACAATCATCTAGCGACTGAAGACCAGGCCTATGTGAACCCTAGCATCACACATATATCCCGACCCTCAACCCAGCTGAAGTAGCCACTAGAGCTAACTTTCCGCATCAGACATGGTCAAACTTGCCGAGAACACCCGCAGGACCAAGAGAACCTGTTGTTTATACTGATCTGCCTCCGAGTTCCAGTGTCTCACAAATAGAGGCACAGGTAATCAATTATTGCCAGTCATTATTTTCATGATCAACGTCATTATTTTTTGGTCATCGTTGTCAAATTATAATCATCGTCGTCATAAACGTCTTTTTATTTATTTTTATTTTATGGTATTTGGGATAGCAAAATCTTCATTGCCATCATTATCATTATAATCATGGGCATTACCATAATCGTCATTTATTTATTTATTTATTGAGAAAGCGAACTTCACCTCGGTCAATAATTACATGAGATCTGAGACCATTCTTACTTTCCTGCCCTCGGTGTGGAATCTACTTAATTACGTTACAATCATTCTTAAAATCTACATTATTACCTTCGTTATATCATAAATATCATCATCGTCGTCATCATTTAGCGACGGTAGTAGCTGATCAATACGTCAAAAATTCAAAATAGTAGAGTAAAATAATTTAGTCGTCGTATCCTTTGTACTTTTTACAAAAATAAAAAACTACACAACACGATCTAGGCGCCCAAAAACTGCACAGCAACACAAAAAAATCAACGCTCAAAAAACTACAAAATATTACCTAAATCCAACAATACGAATATATACGCCAGTCCGCAGCACAATGCACTCTTTTATCATGAACAAAAGATCCAAAAATAGATTTGCATATGTACGTCGACGCTGTAAGAACCAGTTTAAAAGTTTAATTTTAGTTTTTAGTTAAAGAGATACAACTTTTAATTGACAGGTTCCAATCACTCCCACAAGGTCACGGACACAGCCTCGGCCGCCAAAAGCAGACCCTCAGCAAGTGGTCTACATCGACATCCCTGACAGCAACGCCAGCAATCTCTTGGAAAACAGGAGAGAGGAAGATGAAGCTACATTTGTTCAGGTATTATACATGCGCATTCATACTTAGCATTAGGCGCCCTTTGACCAATGACCTGAGATAACTGGGGGCAACTGGATGAGGAATGCCGAAGACAGTTTTGTACCACCTCGTTGTTAGCCTCATGAGTTTGATGGAATATCCACACGGTGTGGGCACCAGAAATATTGCATAAGCATAAGCATATGCTCACGACTATATTCCCCGAGGGGGTAGTCAGAGATATTCTGAAACCTCAGAACATCCACGTTTCACCAGTAGTACCGAAACTCTGTCCAGTGTGACGGGGGGTCAGCCCGTCGCCACTTATAATGGACAGTGGGTACAATACATGCCTCGAACTTGAAGCATGCAGGTTTCCTCACGATGTTTTCCTTCACCGAAAAGCCAGTGGTGTTACAAATCGTACATAAATTCCGAAAAACTCATATAAAGAAACCAGAAATACCCAGAAATATTGATGCCTGATAATTCGACTAGTTGGGTGCCAGTTCGAAGCCTAATAATCAGGTCTTTTCTTAATTTCAGGATACAATATTGTATGATCCATTCAAGGATCAAAGAATAGGTTTGCCGAGTTCAGACATCAGTTCCCAAGGTGAACCTATGAGACCTAGGCAGCGACCTACGCCTCCAAACACCTTAGACTTTGCGAATTCTGGTGCTGGACCATCTACTCCTGGGTCTTCAGGTACCTAATACAACAGTCTAATGTGTTCACTTGCAGACATGTTGACTTTTGAAAACTGCGTCAAAAATTAACTTCTTTTACTGGTTGATTGAATAGGCGCTTTAAGCATGACCGAGGTGGAAAATTTTCAGCGTCTATATATGGCCCAGGATGTGAACTTTCAGCATTCCCATTTAAGCTTGCCTTATAATCACACTCGTCAATCTGTTCTCACCGGTTCTCGGACATCCCTTCCACGATATGATCAAACCATCTCTACAAATTATCCTCTATCATTAAACAGAGATAGAGAGAACTTCTTTTTCAAACTACAGCCAAAGTATAAATAGCACACAGACACAACTGCAAACACACACACACGTTACGTGGCCAGGCGGTATAACGTCAAGACTCTTTCCCAGTAGGATAGACAGAGACCAAGGCGTGCTATCTTCTACGAAACCTCTTTCGCCTCATTCACATCCATACATTTCTTGCATGCTAGTCAGTTTCGAGTACTCCGCACCTCCCCTTTTTGTAGGACGCAACCGATTTGATCAGTATACGTCCTACGAAGGCAATAGGTGCTAATGTGAGTGGAAGTGTCGGCAGAGGGCTGCACACTTCCACTCACATTAGCACCATTTATCTCTTTCGTACATTTGCTGTCACTCATCCTCTCCACATGACCAAAACAACGAAGCATACTTTTCTCGATTCTTGTCACAAAATCTTTTAATTTACATCGATTTCTAATCACAAAATTTCTCACTCTATTTCTCAGCGAGTCTCAGCGTAACACCACAAATTATTTTATTACAGGATATCAAACGAATTCAGAATCCAGTATATTATCCCACTCCATTCCACAGATCCTATACCAGGAGACATCGGTGTACGACCATACGAACGATGGATTTTCCTTATCCCCTCTATCCATCAACGAGTTCCCACGTCCCCCACCTGCGTACGAGGAGGTGGATTCCAGGAGGATGACCCCTATGCCAATGCAGCCGACTGAAGTTATTGTTTCTCCTTGGAGTCCGTCTGCAAGTAAGTCCGATCAGCCTTCAAAATACCATTGTACAGGGTGTAAGGGACAGCCCTCCGCATACTGAAACGGTAAAATCCATCAAACTGAACCACTTTCACTATGGATACTACAGGAAACGCGAAAAAAGTGTGCGCAGTTTTGTGTGAAACAGCAGATTTTTTTGCGTTTCCTGAGGTAGTTCACCAAAGTTGGCAGATTTTTCAAATAAAACCAATGGCTCTACAGGTTTAGCCCCAGACTAATTAAAAAATTAACCGTCAGTTTTTTCAGAATGAGATAAATGCTAAATTTAAAATTTGAGGCTGTTGCCAAGGTGTTTTTTATTATTTTGGTATATTTCAAAGCTCACATTGGCTCTTAAATATTATACCGAAAAAAAAAACAATTCTTAATTAGTTCCATCAAACCGTAAAAAGTCAAAATATGTCCGGCTAAATTCACACGCCTGGTAACCCTACTTGCGAGAGACGGTAAGCAACTGGTTAACTTCTAGATCAGTGTTGGAAGATTCCATGGTTACTAAAACTAAAGACATACTTTTCGTTTTCCAGATGCACCAATAATAGGTCTTCCAGACCCTGATCGCAAGTTCGTGCAATGCCAGCACTGCAGGGTCAACGTCCACACGATGGTTCTAATACAAAACGGACCTGTCACTCACTACTTTGCTGCCATCTTATTCTTTACCATGTAAGTCAAACCAAGGACACCCTGCATACGCTGAAGAAGAAATTCTGATGCGTATGTGAAGTCTACCAATCCGCCTTGGTTACATACACCCTCCTTGAGGGTAGGCCTGTGCCCTGCAGACTTATACAGGGTGTAAGTGGCAGCCTAGCAAATATTGAAACGGTAAAGTCAGACCATCAAACTGAACAACTTTCACTATGGAGCCAATATCGAAATCGCAAGAAAAAAAACAGCTGTCCCATACGTTAGAGTCCAAGTCAGTACTGCAGTTTTATGTGAGACAACTACTGTTTTTTTTCGCTATTTCGATGTTGGCTTCATTGTGAGAGTTGTTCAGTTTGATGATCTGAAGAACCCCAACCCCGGCTATATGGCTGGCTTTTCAGTGAAGGAAAACATCGTGAGGCATGCAGCATGCTTCAATTTCGAGGCATGTATTGTACCCGCTGTCCATTATAAATGGCGACGGGCTCACTCCCCGTCACACGTGACAGAGTTTCGGTACTACTAGAGACACGTGAATATTCTGAAGTTTCAGAATGAATATCTCTGACTACCACTTCGGGGAATATAGCCGTGAGCATATGCTATGCTATTTTAAGAGTTACAAATAATTAATGCGTAATGTTCTAGATGGCGCTAGTGTCGTGCACATAACCAATAGGTTTAATTTAATGATGATTATTTTCTCCTTCCAGATTCCCCCTACTATTCTTCCTGTACTGCACACCGTGGTGCAATTTCTTCAAGTACCAAAACCATTACTGCCCAAATTGTAACAAGAAAATTGGACACGAAACGCCAGCTTTGTGTCAAGGCATGGTCTACGTAGATACTGATCCTTATTAATGTGTTGGACAAGAAAATAATGTATGTTGTTAGTTATTCAACGAAATGGCTGGAAGTATAAGTTAGGCTGTTCTTCTTATCGTGCAGGGCAGCAAGCCCTAGGTCTGAGTTTTTCAAACAGCCTTACGGCCTCTGACGTGGTTTTTATGTAACGACTACTAGCACCAGAGATAGTAGCCGGGACCAACGGCTTAACGGGCCATCCAAAGCACGAAATCATCTTTCATTTTCCGACACTCAAGTGATTAGGCCTGCAATGTCCTAACCAACTGGGGGATAACACACAAAGCGACATATCACTAGGTGTCCTCCGTGCGAATCGAACCCACGACCTCCGTGTCAAGAGCCCAATGCTCTTAACCATTAGACCACGAAGGCAGTAGTCAGGCTGTTAATCGAGTGGCTATATTTACCGAGTAGTCGAGTTTTAAAAAAAAGTCGAAATTGATATTGATAAAGGTATATTATCAGATGTACGCAAAACTCGTGTGGGACAAGAAGAAAATTATTAATATCAGTTATTTAACGAAATGGCTGAACGTTAGTCAGGCTGTTTATTGAGTGGCTAATAGTGGCTAAGTAGGTATATTTACTGAAAAGTCGACATTGATATTGATAAAGGTATATTATCTGATGTACGCAAAACTCGTGTGGGGCAAGGAGAAAATTATTTATGTTAGTTATTCAACGAAATGGCTGAACGTTAGTGAGGCTGTTAATTGAGTGGCGACAGTTAGCAAGTAATTGACAGTTTATACACGCCGCGTCTTTAGGGTTCCGTACCCAAAGGTTACGTTGTCTGTCCGTCCGTCTGTCCTACCTTCAAAGGGCTGTTTGTTTTTAAGATTTTATATGCTTATGTACTTAATAAAAGATTCTGTGATTATTAAAAATGTTTGTTAATACAACAACCTTTAATTACTACTAAACATTTTGAAGGCACCTTGCTCAGCGCCATCTGTCGAGTTACGTTAGAACGAGTTCGAACTTTCATAACGAACTGTCGGTCAAACCGAGCGGGTCTGTCGTGACGGCGAACGGTCATCAGTGTAGGCCTAACATGAGTTTTCACTGTACTTTATTACTGTAGTTACGTCGCTAATTTCGTATGGCAGACATTAGTTCTCAACGTAACTACTAGGGCCGAATTCAATATAAAATTGGTGACGTTACTACAGTAGTAAAGTACAGTGAAAACTCACGGTAGTGCCGGTAAAACGAAACACGCAATGCGAGCGTGCGCTAAGCCAAACAAATGGAATTCGGCTGGATAACAACGCGGAGTCCACAAGCGGCGTGGGCTAACCACAATCTAACCCCAGGCTAACCAAAATCTTAGCCAAACCCTCGTCTACGTTTGGTTGTAGGTTGGAGTTTCTTACCGTTTCTTCACCATGGCGGAACACTAGTGAAATGGTGGTAAATGTCGAGTCAGTGAAATAATTTCTATAGGGTGAAAGTAATAAAATGATATGATCATCCTGATCGTCATATTTCATCGGGAATCATCTCTATAGCCTATTGTTCGACTCCACACCCACTAAGATTGTATGAGGTTTTATTTAACTTGACTAGTCAGAATGTTAAGACTTTGTTTTTGATTGTTTTTAAGCAATAACTTTAATTCTTACCTGTTTAATTTGATGGGACCACCAGTCTTCCTCACTTTTAAAGCTTTTTCCCAGAACGAAACAGCATCTGGTAGTATTGTATTCTGAAAAAAATAATCGTTGATTTAATATACGAGTAGATTGATTATGTCTGATTCTTCTGAGAGCAGGTGGCGTGTTGCGGAGAATACGGAACCTCAATCATGAGACCCGGGTTCGAATCCGCACGGCCGACATGCCATGTACCAATGAGTTTTTCTAACATTTACAAAATACCGACTGCTCTCAAATGGTGAAGGAAAACATCGTGAGAAAATCTGCATACGCTGAAGAAGAAATTCCGATGATTATGTGAAGTCTTCTAATCTGCCTGCATTGGGAACGCGTGAAGGACTTTGCCCAGCAGTGGGATTAAATATGATAATAAAAAAAAAATAGGTGGCTTAGTTTAATATCTTAAAAATAGGTTTTTATCCAACTTACATTAATCATGTCGAATTTTTCGGGTTCTAGCCTGAAAAAGAAAAAAAAACAATAAATCAATAAAAGTATACTTTAAGAATAAGAATATAGATCATTATTAGTGAAAAATGAGTAATACAGTAGATCATCGAAATATTATTAGCAATTAAAATACAAAAACATTAAGAGGAAAGACGGGGTCCGTTTAGTCTTTAGTTTTTCTTTTCATAAACACGCAGATTATATAATATTAAAAATGTTTATAATAAGTAAGAAGAAAATATTTCATTAAAGCGTAAGTGAATTCAGCTCTGAAATATTTGACACAATATTAAAAAAATCTTGCTCTATATTTTTAACAATGAAATGAGGTGTTTTGATTTGATTTCCTTGGATTAGAAGGCACTAACCACAATGACATAATGAAGGACAAACCAGTCAAAAATAGGTGTAAGTACCTACTAAAATGAATTACTTAATTTAGTAGAGGTGAAGCGGCTCTGAATGTCTGAAAGGGTCAAAGTCGTTCGGTCAGGGATACCTCTTAATAATTGAAATTACGTACAAAATCTTGCAACGTTGCAACTAAAGTCGGGCCAAGTTAATAGATCACATTTGACGTCTGTCAGTTTTAGCTTCATAGTGAGGTGACCTGCTTAAAACATTGATTAGAGCGAATGAATAGATACGGATTTCAAACATATGTGAATTGATTTATACAGGGTCCAACTTAATATGCTGACACTTTTTTAAGGGGATGATCAGACCATCAAACTGAACAACTTTCTCTATGGGACCAATATCGAAATCGCGAAAAAAATATCAGCTGTCCCATACATTTTGCTCGAGTAGGTTTGCAGTTTTGTATGGAGCATCTGATTTTTTTTCGCGATTTCGATGTTGGTGCCATAGAGAAAGTTGTTCAGATTGATGGTCTGATCGTCCCCTTAAAAAGTGTCAGCATATTAAGAAGGACTCTATATGTGAATATCGCGGTTTGTTGGAACTACGTTTAACATAGATTTTTTTTGGGTAACATCCCTAGTGTTTAAAAAGAAAAAGGGTTCACTGACTGACGCAACATTGTAACGACGTTCAGTTCTTTAAAACAGAAATTGTTTATTATGTTTAAAATGGTTTATTAGTGAAAGTAAATCGTAAAATTACCTTCTTTGGTCATTATTACAATAAATATGTAATCGTAATTTAAAAAAGTTAAGCAATTGTGCAGTTCTAACTTCGATGAAATTAACAATATTCTATGCCCGCCGTTACAAGGTTACGTTTGATGAAATATCAATAGATGTCAAATGTGATCTATTAAATTGGCTCGACTTTTAAGGCGTATAGCATACAGAAGGAGTCGAGGCGGCGTAGAGGCGCGGGCGCGCCTAGGCGACCTTGACATACGGTCAATAATTGTATACCAAGAAGGCACGATTTCTCATACATTTTTGTCATATCTCCGTACTACCAACCATCCGGACGGAACTAGTCACGCAGGATCAGCCATTATAATAAGAAAGGCAGTGAAACACTGCGTTTTACCAGAGTTCCGAGAGGTCCACCTACAAGCGACAATAATACAAGTTCAAGACAAGTTAGGAGATTTCAAAATAGCTGCAATATACTGTCCACCTAAACACTCGATAACTGAAGAACAATTTACAATATTCTTTAAAACGTTGGGGTCAAAATACATTGCGGGGGGCGACTGGAACGCCAAAAATGTATACTGGGGTTCACACACAACGTTGACTAGAGGAAGAAGTTTGAAGGCATCAATTGACATAAACAAGTTATGTGTCCTCTCTACCCGACAGCCTACAAGCTGGCCAACAGACCCAGACAAAAGACCGGATCTCATAGACTTCTTCGTTTACAAGGGTATCTCGGAACACTATCTTAAAATAGAAAGTTGTTTGGATAGTTCATCCGATCACACACCAATCATAGCTACAATCAGCTCAGTTATTATAGAAAGAGGTAAAAAGGACTTCCTATACAATAAAAACACAGACTGGAGTGCATTTAGAGATTACATTACCAAGCACTTAAAACTAAAAATACCTCTCAAAACAGACTCTGACATAGAATCGGCTACAGCTGAGCTAACAAAAATTGTCCAGACAGCATGCTGGCTTAGCACCCCGGAACCAAAACAAAAACGAAACATATACCAAAATGTCTCGATCGAAATTAGGGAGAGGGTCCTAGAAAAAAGGAGGCTTCGCCGTATTTGGCACAACACTAGACGCAGTGATGATAAAGCACAATTTAACAAAGCGGCTGAGAACCTGAAAAAATTCCTGATCGATATCGAAAATGAAACCCTACAGAACAGACTACAAAATATGTCGGTTTCGGGGAACAAAGAATATTCTCTATGGAAAGCTATTAAAACCACAAAGAAACCAATCTCAGGACAATTCCCGCTGAATCTAGGTAACGGCTCATGGGCAAAAACTGATAGTGAAAAGGCGCAAGCCTTCGCCATATTCCTACAGGACGCGTTCACACCAAACTCAATTGAAGACTACACCACAGAAAAAGAAGTGGACGATTTCTTGAATTCGGATCTCCAACTGAGCCCTCCTATAAAGTGTTTTAGCCCACATGAAATTTGGACAACCATCAGAAGCATGGATCTACATAAGGCGGCTGGCTTCGATCTCATAACTGCGGAAGTACTCAGAGAACTACCAAAGATTGCTCTTGCCTACATAGCCTCCCTGTTTAATAGGGTGGAGCGAAACAAGCAAAAAAATTTTTTTTTCTCAGTTTCATGTTTCCTGTATCGATAATCGATGACCCGATAGGAAAGCTACATTCGGACAAAAAACCAGAAATCTACGACTCTATTTTCAGGTGGCGCACCTTGAGGACAGTTTATGAAAAGCTTACGTTTTTAGTTCTTAGTTGTGCCCGAAAAATTGAAGTAATATCGCAACTTTTTGGCAAAAACATACGACTTTTACTTTGCTCTTAGCCTTATTTCATGTATAAATGTATTATTTTGTAGTCATATATCATTAACTGGTGCTGCAAATATTTGCATATTAGGCATTTCGACTTTCTTGAAATGCGATTCGAATTAAATTTTTCTATGGTGGCATTTGGCTGGATGTAAACACGGGACACAAAAATAGAGTTATTGTTTTACTAGAAAAACACTAGAATCAACATTTAAACTGGTTTTTGTGCTTGTTACACGCAAACCAATTGCTACTTCGTCATTTGTTCTCCAGTCTCGACGACACTACAACAGGCCCTAATAGTTTATTTGGTAGCAAAGGAAATAGATCAAAAAGTATCATGACTTGGAAGCATTTGAACCCATTTCCATAGAATTGCCGGCTCTGAAGACTGATTTGTTAAGCACCAATCAAAAATACCTGTATCTTTCTGCTGGAACGGTCTCATCAAACTTGGCTAACTGAAACCCAGGAAATCTGGCATATTTTCGATGATTGACTTTCGCAAACAGGATTCTTCATTTATATAATTATTGGAAAAGCAAAACTAGCTACTTTTATCATGAAAGTTTACCCTCCAAACTGGTTTGAAATCAAGGCAAAATCGTCTTGTAAATATGGTTCGATACATGTATTTAACATGATTAAAAGGTGTTTTTTTATTTAAGATGACCTGAAAAGCATTGTTGTAGAAACTATTTAAAGATATGAATTTTTCGCATACCCAGAAAATGTGTTGCTGGCTATGTTACAAGATGATGAGTCACACGTAATAGAACTGGCGGTTCAGAGAGTTTTTAAGCAAGAAATCAATGCAAAGGGAAAAAAGTTCGCGAATTCCAACTTCCGGGACTTAAGGTTGATGCGGAAAGTTAATTTAATTTAATAGATTGAGAGAAAGAAATGATAAATGAACCCCCAATAACAATTAAATACTTCAACACGAAATCTCAGTATTTTCATCAAAAAGATGGTGCTGGAAATGCCGATTTAGGATATTAAAACGTATATTTTTTCAGTTTTTTGTGCGTATTTTTCATACTTATTCATTCCTTTAGCAATTACAACTATCAATATAGTAGTAACGATAGTAATATAGTCGTAAATAGAGTTTTGTTTGTAAGCAAAGGAACTTTTTTTTTCTAAAGTTCAAACCTAGTGCGCCACCTCAAAACATTGACTAAAGTAGCTGAAATTTTGCATAAACACTTCTAATACTACGTATCATTGATTGATAATACAGGAATCTTAAAATTTTAAAAACTTTTTTTTCACTCCACCCTACTGTTTAATGGCATTCTCAGGACGTCATACTATCCACTCCTTTGGAAAGTCTCCCACATAATTATGATACCTAAACCAGGCAAGGATCACTTTCAGGTCTCCTCCTATCGCCCCATAAGTCTGTTACCTGTGCTTTCAAAGCTGTTTGAGAAGTTATTCCTGAAAAGAATGAAGGTCATCATAAACGAGAATTCTTTAATACCAGACCACCAATTTGGGTTCCGAAGTCATCACTCAACTGTAGAACAAGTTCACAGAATAACGCATAAAATTCGTCAAACTCTCGAGAAAAAACAATATTGTTCAGCAGCGTTTCTCGACGTTCAACAAGCGTTTGACAGGGTATGGCACAAAGGACTACTGTACAAACTTAAAAAGGGACTACCACATAATTTTTACACTTTGATAAAGTCTTACCTAGAAGACAGGATATTCCAAGTCATAGTAAACGACAGCCGGTCTAAGTTCTACAGCATAAAAGCAGGCGTCCCTCAAGGATCAGTGCTAGGGCCAGTGTTATACACACTCTTTACTGCTGATCTACCTAGCTCTCCAAATGTCCTCTCAGCAACCTTCGCTGACGACACTGCAGCCCTGAGCAGCAATACAAATGCTGATACTGCCTCGGAAGAACTGCAACTACACCTGAACCGAATCGCAGAATGGATGAATAAGTGGAAAATAAAAGCAAGCGCATCCAAATCTACCCACGTAACATTCACATTAAGGCGAGGAACATGCCCTGCAGTAAGCCTCGGAGATGTGACCATTCCACAAAGAGACGTGGCTAAATACCTTGGAATATATTTAGACAAATCACAAACCTGGCGTACACATCTACAAAAAAAGAGAGATGAGCTAAATATCCGCTTTAGGTCACTATTGTGGCTAATGGGAAGACACTCTAGGCTGTCACTAGATAACAAGCTTCTTATCTACAAGGCAGTCTTGAAGCCAGTTTGGTCATACGGGATTGAACTGTGGGGAACAGCCAGCAATTCAAACATTGAAATACTCCAAAGATTCCAAAATAACGTCTTCAGAACAATAACCAATGCCCCTTGGCTAGTCAAAACATCAGAAGTTCATGAATACTTGGAAATGCCAACCATTAAGCAAGAGATATCAAATATCTCGAAACGATATAAGAATAGACTAGCCAATCATGTTAATGAGCTAGCAGTTGCACTAACAGACAACAGTAATGACATAAAAAGGCTAAAGCGACTCAACATACACGATCTAGACATTCCTAGAAGGCAACAATAAGGGAATACCCTCCACTGGGAGCTGGTTAATTCCACAAATCACAATTGTCATTCTCATGATCTGCTTATAGTGTCAGCACTGATTGCAGATAGTATAAAATAACAAAAAAAAAAAAAAAAAAATATCTCCGTTCCTTTCCTTATTCTACTCGACAGAAGAAGTCTTCCTGGATCATCACGACTATAGTAGATTACACACAGAGGACAGGAAAGTAAGAAAGGTCTCAGAGCTCATATAATTGTAGGCTTTCTTATTTACTGCCCGAGGTTAGTCCTATACTACTTTTCTCCTCGACGGAGGTGGAAAGCGGCAACTTCGTTTAGCGCAGCGGGACGAAAATTGATGCTTTCCGTCCGGAGGGGAGAAAAAATTTAAACAGGCGCAATATTCTAGTTTATGAAAAAAAAACGTTTCTCCCCGGCTCAAATGGTTAAAAACCGTTTCAAGCGAAAAAAAACATTTTTAACCGCTTGGTTTAAAACGAATCTAACCGGCTTTGCATCTATAGGCAGGGTCTTAGGCAGGGTCCATATAAACTTGTACATTACTAAAAATCCCGCCTCCAGACCGCCTCCGGTACCTATACCGCCTGTGTGTAGCCTGAGCTTTATTCTACTCGACAGAAGAAGTCTTCCAGAATCATCACGACTAAAATAATAAAATAAGGGTAGGTAGTTAAAAAATAAGAATAGTTACCTATATACGGAATGATCGTAGAATATACTAATGCGCAGCGGTTGATCTATGCTTCTCTTTCTAACCACGTGCGCGGGCTCTATGTGCACTCCTCTCACTACCTGCGAACAAAAATCAATGAATTAATAAATGAATGCATGCATATGCTCACGACTATATTCCCCGAGGGGGTAGTCAGATATTATCAAAACTCAGAACATCCACAAACAAATGACAACGTACATTAGGTATACTTTCACAAAATTTCCAGTGTATTTCTACCGGCCTCTTAGGGTTGAACTACACATGGCCGCACGCGATTCCTCTTTTTCCGTCGCTCCATCCTTTTCTGTCACTCAGGAACGTCATTTGCTAGAGCATATAAGATAGACGGAACGCGATCGCGTGCGGCCATGTGTAGTTCAACCCTTATCTTCCTCATATACAGGGTGTTAAGTTAAACAGTTGTATTACTTTATTGGGTGATTGTACTCATAATAATGAACAACTTTCCCAAAGGAACATAAAGAAATTCACAAAAAAAAATCATCCCTTCATACCATTTGTGAAGCAAGGAGTTGTATGAAACCGCACGTAGAAGCACACACGGTGACGCATTGACGCACCGGGTGTGGTTCTACGGACTGACATCTGCCGCTCCGTCAGTGCGTCATCGTGTGTGAACGCACTTATACAGGCGCATATCATTGAATGATTATACATCTTGTCAGTCATGGCCCATGGCAACAAACTTAGTAAAGTCGTGTAACAGTGCATGATGGATAATAAAAATTAATTAAAACCAATAAAACAATACATCAATTGCATTCAATGATGTGCCGGAATGCCATAAAATAGTAAGAGGTAGGTAGTTAGTAATTTTGATCGATTGTAAAAATGAATATAGACGAAGATGCGGTCCAAAACTAGTGTAGCGGACGCAGGGCGCAAAAAAATGTCATTGATCTCATGTAACAGGGTGTAACAAAAACAGTGTGTCATAAAACTCGACCCAACTTAAAGGAACAGAGTAGATTTTTTTCCGCGATATTAATTTTGGGCGAAAGCTGTTCAAATTAAAGATTGAAAAAGTCGGGCGGCGAGCGGGATTCGAACCCACGACCTGCCTATCCGGGGCATGCTCTACTCCAACAGAGCTGTCGTCGCCCCGCAAGCCACGACGAAGTTTTCAATCTATATCTCGTCTTTAAGGGACGTCAGTGCCATCTACCAGAGTTATACAACATGCCCCGGATAGGCAGGTCGTGGGTTCGAATCCCGCTCGCCGCCCGACTTTTTCAATCTTTAATTTGATTAAGCATGTAAAAATAATAAATTCGAAAGCTGTTCAGTTTTTAAGTTCACACCCTGTATAGGGTCCTTAGGGTACGCTGAAGGTTTTGAAGGGGATGATCAGATCATCAAACTAAACAACTTTCTCTATGGGACTAATGTCAAAATGAAATCGCGAAAAAAAATCATCGATTCCATACAAAACTGCAAACCTACTCGACCCACATGTATGGGACAGCTGATTTTTTTCCAGTGATTTCGATGTTGGTCCATAGAGAAAGTTGTTCAGTTTGATGGTACCGTCGTCAGCTCAGCATATTGATTCAGTTATGAAAAATATGCAATATAGGTAGTTTGCCATATTTAATATTTTTCTGTTGTATTTTTCGATTTACAAAACATAAGTTATAATATTTTATAGTTATCGTAAAACAAATAGAAATAAAAATGTTTCCTTCATTTTATTTTTTACTTTTTGCTACATTTTTAACGTGTAAGTTGTCAATATTGTATTTTTTATTTCATCATCATCATTGTATCATCATTCATCATCCACTGATGAACAACACAACACACAACCAATTAAAGTAAAAAAAAAAAAAAAAAATAACGCTCACAGGCACATACATTGTAATGATCCCAAACTAAGCACTAAAGGCTTTTATTATGGAAACCATACAACAACGGCACGAACATATAACATCCATGACCGAACCGGGATTCGAACCCAGGACCCTGGTTTGGCAGTTTGGTTTAGTTTGGTTTGGTTTATCAATTAAAGTAAGATAAAGATATTATGAAAGTCTTTTTTAAAATAAAAAGGAAAAAACTTGCTTGGAGGCTTGGAGAAAAAGGATGGGGGAATTAGGCCCATAGCGGTGGGCAGTACGTTTCGCCGCTTGGTTGCAAAGCTTGGTTGTCACGCTGTAAGGGAGGAGGTTTCATCTTACCTGCAGCCGCACCAACTGGGCTTTGGGACAGCGCTGGGGTGTGAGGCTGCCATACATGCCACTCGTGCATTTGCTCAAGCTTCGGAGGGTACTGGTGCAGTTATAGTAAAGTTGGATTTGAAGAACGCTTTTAACAGTGTGGAGCGTGACGCAATTTTGCTGAAGGTCAGGGAACGCATTCCAAATCTGTACTCATTTCTGCACCAGTGTTATTCGGCTCCGAGTAATTTGTACTATGATACGGATGCTTTTTTGTCGCAAGTAGGTGCGCAACAAGGGGATCCGTTGGGTCCTTTAATATTCAGCCTGGCAATCCACGATGTGGTCACCTCCTTGGTGTCACCTTTGAATGCTTGGTATCTGGATGATGGGACCTTGGGAGGGGATCCAGAGGTGGTGCTCGGGGACATCCAGCGTTTGATCCCAGGGTTGAGAGCCCTTGGACTTGAGGTTAATAGCGGCAAGTGCGAGTTCTTTGCGTGTGACCAAGCTGATTTGTCAACATATAGCCGTTTAGAGGCAGAATTGCCGGGTTTAAGAAGTATAGGGAAAGAAGGCCTGACTCTCCTCGGTGCTCCAATTTTTCAGGAGGCAGTCCCGACAGCCTTGCGCGCAAAGAAGGAGGTGCTTATGTCTCTGCAAAAATATTTTGAACATTTGTCGTCCCACATAGCGCTGGTTTTGCTCCGCAATTGTTTTGGCTTGCCAAGATTGACGTATATGTTGAGGACGTCACCTACGTGGCATTTTCCAGCAGAGGTCGAGGGCTTGGACCGATCGCTAAAGGGTATTTTGGAGAAGATTCTCAATGTGAGCCTCGATAACGCAAGTTGGAGCCAGGCGTCTCTTTCTATTCGGTACGGGGGATTGGGGGTGCGGCGTGTGCGTGATACGGGCCTGCCGGCATTTTTGGCTTCTGCGAATGGCGTAGCGGGTCTGGTTACTCGGTTACTCACAGTTGATGGTACCAGAGTCGTCATTCCATTCGAGGAGGAAGCTGTATTGGCGTGGTCAAGTATGTGCCCCAATGAACCAGTACCGTCTGCACCTTCTGTCCAAAGGGGATGGGACGATGTGAGGTGTAAAATAATCCTTCAAGACCTAATGTCAAATACAACGGGCTCAAATTTGGCGCGCTTGAGAGCCGTCTCGGAGGTGGAGTCTGGCGCGTGGCTACATGCGCTGCCATCGCCACACTTAGGGACTCTTTTGGATAATGATTCCCTAAGAGTGGCGGCGGCTTTGAGGCTAGGGTGCAGCGTGTGCGTTCCGCACACTTGTGTGTGTGGTGCGCCAGTGGAGGCGAATGGCTTTCATGGTTTGAGTTGTGTCAGGAGTGCTGGGAGGTTCTCGCGGCACCATGCCATAAATGACGTTATTCGACGGGCGCTCGTGTCTGCCAATGTGCCTTGCGTGGTGGAACCGCCTGGTTTGTGCCGTACGGATGGGAAGAGGCCAGATGGGTTGACTCTTGTGCCGTGGCGAAAGGGTCAATGTCTGCTGTGGGACGCAACGTGCGTAAGTACTTATGCAGCGTCCCATCTAAGTGGTACTGTGAGAGTAGCAGGGTCGGGGGCGGAGGCGGCGGCGGTGCTAAAGCACAATAAATACGCCGTTTTGAAACAAAATTATCTTTTTGTGCCATTCGCAGTGGAGACGGCAGGTCCATGGGGACATGAAGCAAAGGCTTTTGCGAGGGAACTGGGCAAACGTTTAAGGGAAAGGGGGAATGATTTCCGTGTTGGGTCGTACTTGGTCCAACGAGTGTCCTTGGCAATACAACGCGGAAACGCAGCCAGCATTATGGGCACGTTTGGGCCAGGTACGGCTAGGGGCGGTCTTTTCGATTAAGTGTTTGACGAGGCTTGTTGCTGAATAGTGTTTTGTAAATTTGACGACGCACGTTTTTAAAATTGATTTTGTAATGTAAGTACTATATACAGGTTTTAACAAACGCCCTAGTGATAATTTCGAGTGGTAGTTTAGACCATAAAACTAGAAAATTTTCACTACAGAGTTTGAAATAGCGGAAAAAAAACTGCATTAGCTTGTAGTACTGTAGGTACTACCTACTAAACTCAAATGTATGGGACAGCGGATTTATTTTATTTTATTTCGGTTTGGTAGCTAAACTACCTACTCTTTTTAATATTACTAGGGTGTTTTGTTTCACCCTGTTTATACAGATTTTTTTATTTCATAAACCAAATTATAACGACAAAAAATTGCTCGGCAGCATACAAAGTATTCAAATTGGAGCTAAGCATATTTAATGAAATACGTGCCCTCAAGCAGGAGTTTTCCTCCTGGTTTCACTACGGAAATATTAGCCGAGGCTTAGCAATGAAATTGAAAAATAAAACGTACTTCAATCACTCACAAAAGAAATCATTCACAGCCTTCGAAGCGACGAGGAAAATAAGCGAAAACAAAGTAATATTAGACGGAAATATTATTTCAAATGCAAATAAAACAAATCTAAGGAAAGATGTTATTACCGAAATCCCTCAACATAATTCAACAATAGAAAGAAAGTTTAATAATCAAGAAAAAGAAACAGTTATGAACATAATTCCAATAATACAAAAGAGATTAAATAACGATGCTATAAGAAAAACTTTAGATCAATTTACTATGGTCAGAAAAAAAACAAATGTTCCTATACCAAATACAGGCGAAACAATTTACAATATTAATCAAAACAAATATTTAATAAGACAGTCAGATATTGGTAAAGTAGAAAAACAACCGGTTAAGGAATTTCAAACTATACGACCTATTTATCATCGAGTAGAAAATGATGCCGTAAAAAAATCTCTCGATAAGTTTACAATTAACAAAAATACAGAGCTCATAGACTTTAGTAATCTAAAAACACCAGTTAATTTTGAGAGAATTAGACTCAATAATGATGATAATGAAGGAGAAATGAAAGAATACAAGGAAAATGTCGAGATAGACAACATGCACAAGCAACAAGATTATGAAAGAACTCTATATAATAAAATTGATAATAAAGACGTACAAAGATTAAACAAGGAAAAATCTAATGAATATTTCGTTAACGAAAACAAAGGAGTAGAAGCGGATTCAGATGTCGTGACAGCCATTAAGAAGCAAACTGAAATGATGGAGAATTTCCTATCAGCTCTAAATATCCTGAAGCGAGGGGATGCCCGTGCAGGAAAATTTACCGCAAACACCGACTTTGACGAATTGATGAAGGAATTAGAGACACCGAAAGTTAAATTATTAGGTAAATATTTGTACACGTGTACTTACATATTTGTACCTATATTTGCATACAGGACACTTTTTTAAGGGGATGATCAGACAACAACGAAATCGCGAAAAAAATCTGCTGTTCCCATAGACATATTACTCTAGCGATAGGCAAGCTCGTTCAAACCTGTGGTTCAAACAAACAACATGCCACACAAAACAACACAAAATGACACATTGCGGTCTGTCATTGCCATAGTCGTCACTATGGCAATGACAGACCGCAATGTGTCACTTCGTCAAGTGAACTCGGGAACATCAATCAGGTGCGTACACCTCATTCAAGTGGAACATATTGCTTCTATGGAAGGGCAAGTCTATCGCTAGAGTTTAAGTCTATATACTAATCTGCAAACCTACTTGAGCGAAATGTATGGGACTGCTGACATCTTTTTCGCGATTTCGACATTTGTCCCATTGACAGACAGACGGACGGAGGGATTGACAGCCTAGGCTTAGTAAGGGTTGAACTACACATGGCCGCGTGCGATCGCCTGCGGCGTGCGATCGCACGCGATCGCGTTCCGTCTATCTTATATGCTCTAGCAAATGACGTTCCTGAGTGACAGAAAAGGATGGAGCGATGGAAAAAGGCGATCGCGTGCGGCCATGTGTAGTTCAACCTAATAGGGTCCCGTTTTCGCACGGAAACCTAAACATTATTTCAAATTGTGAATAAATTGTTCGCAGGTAATAAAAAAGATAAAATGCCTGTTGAAACTATGGTTGATGAGACAGAAGTCAGAACAGCGTTGCTACAAGACCCTTACGTCAGGAGAATTTTGAAGCTCAATAAGCAAAACAGGGACAGGTATCTTAAGAATAGAAAGCCTTATGAGATCAAGACTATCCAGGGAATATAATTCAGAGCGAGCTCCATACAAACGAAGTTTGATGATATTTTCAATACTAACCAATTAAAGTCATAAGTCAGTCTGCCTGCATAACTCCAGTCGGTTAAGCAGTTACAGCCGTTCAAAGGTAAGTAAACAACGATCAGCTGCAAGGCTGATCACAGGATATTATTTTAAAGTCCGACCTTTGAACGGCTGTATCTCCTAAACCGACTAACAGACCATGCTCGTTTTCATACTGTTCGCATATATACAGTGAATATTACAGTAATACCTGCATATTCATAGATATGAATTTGTTTGCAACAGACCTTTGAACAGCTGTAACTTCTAAACCGACTGGAGTTATGCAGGCAGACTTGGTCCATCCCCATCACAGAGATGCTCTACACCCTATGAATACTGAATCAGCCTTGCAGCTGATGGTTACCATAATTCCTCTTCTTCTTCTTATCGTGTCGACTTCAAATTTTGAACAAAGTCGCTAAATAGTACCTTGACAGAAGTGGGCAACAGATACTGCACCGTCGCTAGCGGTCATGAGCTCCTCCTGCGTACAGGTGTTAGGGCACGCAGGGCACGATGTGAGATGGGCCATTGTTTGTGGAGCTCCACACAAGCAACTCACATTTTGCGCATCCGAGAATCCCCACCTGACCATGTTGTCCTTACTGCGACCGACCTGGGTTCGAAGTCGGTTTAACGACTTCCAGGTCGCTCAAGGCAAGTCATGTCCAGGCGGGAATGCTGCACAAATGGAGTTGGGAGGGACACTTTTTGTCGCCAAAGAGTACACCTCGCTTGCGCTGGGCCAGTATTCGGTGGGTCGACACACTTCATAAAGCTGCGTCGCCGTCGGCTTAGCAGCCTTTGCGGCGCAGGAATTAAGCCGTGCACGGGATGTCGTGTATCGTCCACCATTTTGGCTCTCTCTGAGGAACCTGTCACCAGCCTTCTTCTTATCTCTTATATTATTAGCGGGCCGTGAAGGTATGTGGCGTGTGTCTGTGCTAGCTAAAAAGCAGAATAATTGAGGACCTACTCCTTTTTTGAAGTCGGTTAAGAAGAAGTTTCCCATCCCATAACGTAGGACTTCTGAACTAGTTAGTTTCAATAATCTATCAAAGAAAATATTCATACGTTTTTTATTCAGTTTTCTATCATGAGTTATTTCGTTGCTAGGGCGTTAGAATTCAATTTGTGTTACGGCAGAAACGTTATTTTCTTTATAAATTATTCATAACGTTATACGTCTGTCTATTCAAATATGACCTTTACGTGATATGTGCTACCTACATTTAAAATGAATATGTTTAGTTTAGAGGAAAGGGCACAGAAAAATAAGAAAACAGTCGTGTAGAAATAGAAGGCACTAGAAGGAAGCACGTGCCTTGTCATATTCACTCAGTAAGAGATGCACATAGCAAATTCCGTTGAAAGAGAAGGCACTAGAAGGAAGCACGTGTCTTGTCATATCACTCAGTAAGAGATGCACATAGCAAATTCGCTCTAGTTAAAAAAGGAGACCGGTACTTATTGCTGTCCTTATCGACGTATCCACTTTTTTGTACTTCGGCCATCTGACTCCAAAATGTCACTTCATATATATTGTATGGGACAACCACCTGACTCCGAGATGTCACTTCATATAATTCGCTATCTCATACCCGGTTACACTGATATTCGGTCTACTAGCGTAAGCGAAAAATTTTTCGTCTATGGCAAATTCGCTCTAGTTAAAAAAAAGGAGATCGCTACATGATCGCTACCTTATTGCTGTCCTTATCGGCGTAACCACTTTTTTTTACAACGGCTACCTGACTCCAAAATGTCACTTCATACTTTGACGGCCCGATAGCACAGTCTGTAGTGAACCTACCTGCTGTGCCGAGGGTCGCGGGTTCGAATCCCCACAAATCAATCTTCCAAATATTTGTATGATGAATATGAATATTTGTACCCGAGTCATGGATGTTTGTATATTTTATATATGTATTATGTATTCTATATCGTTGTCTAGTCATCATAATACAAGTCCAGGCTAGATTCTGGAACTGTAAAATATGTGACTAGATATAATTCGTGTGATAATCCCCAAGACATAAAAAAAAAAAAGTTATTTGTTATGCTAGGCTGCAAAGTTGTTTTTTGGCGCGAGTACTTGTATTGAAACCTGACCAAGCGAAGGATTCTAGGATTAATAAGGGATAATAGAATCCTGAGCTTATAGCGAAGGTTTCAAAGGTCCGAGACGTAGAATAACTTTGCAGCCGAACGAAACACACAACTTTTCACCTCACAACAGCGAGGAAAAAAAACTGAATTGCTAAAGAGAACGACATTTTAAAAAGTTATTTTTTTCGTGCTGGCCAGTGACATGAAATAGTTATTAATGCATTTTCAGTAGACTGGCGGTATAGAAAAATATTGAATAGACAGATTAGAATTTCAAAAACTCTTTCCACGCTAGCGGATAAAATGCATTTTTGCACTCAGATTTCGAATGATAAACAGAATCTTTCCGAGCTTGTGAAGTGAAAACTTTATTATGCGTTTCACAATCACAATATTGTGATAATGATATCAATTTCACCCTGTATATTGCGTGCTAGTACCTACAACATTAATTGTGATTCTGAACCCTTATACCAACGGCACAGTAATTTTAAAAGAAAGGAGGGCTTGTATGGACTCAAGTAATCCATATAACCGGCGAACGAAGTCGCAGGCCTTTGACTATTTATTATAATGGACTAGTGACGCGTGTAATTCAACTAACAAACATTTCTGCCACTTTTTGCGGGGGGCGAGGTAACATGAAATCCGCAACTTTGGATTTTATTCCCCATAACTTTAGATTCTAATTTTGAATGTTAAAAATCATGAAAACTAGTCTCGTGTGAACCCCAAACGTTCTAAGTTCGAATTTATTGTTTCGCAATTCGGTATGTCAAGTTTTTTTTTGGAGGGCTAAATCGAAAACCATTTCGAGATAATTGTCTCAATAATCATATTTTCTATGTCAGAGATTTTAAAATGAAAGGATTACAGATATTTTTAATAAAATAACGTCGTTTTTCGGTCCGTCCAGTGACGTCACTGGCATACCTGTGAACTCCTTGGTAAACATAAAATTAACTTATAATAACTGACCATTAAGAAAAAAAAAATACATTTGATGTTGCCGTATCTGTTTCCAGCATAGAGTTAGAAAGAGGAGGCAGGTTTTAATTTTTTTAAATATAGCAGTAGGTAGTTTTTCTCCATGGAGTTTGAATTATTTTCTCTCCACCATTTTTGCACTTGGAGATTACAGATCAAAATAATTTAAAAATTAAATTTATATTGATAAACTCGATGAATCGCAATAAGAATGAAATAGGTGTCTTAAAATTATGTCTTCTATCCGTAAAAAATTTAAAAATGAAGACCAAAAAAAACTTGACATACCGAATTATCGGCTGTCTCGTTTAGTGATCTTAACTATTATAAAACCGTAAAACCATAAGGAACAAAAAAGTAGCGGTTCACTTCATATAAACTCAAATAACACTCGATAGCGCGATTTAAATGACGTGCTGCGCCATCTATTGACAAAATAGTGTGTTTGTTTGTTTGTTCGCGCATCACGCAAAAACTACTGAACCGATTTAGATGAAACTTTTTTTGTTTGATAGCTTATGATCTGACTTAGCATAGCATAGCATAGCATATGCTCACGACTATATTCCCCGAGGGGGTAGTCAGAGATATTCTGAAACCTCAGAACATCCACGTTTCACCAGTAGTACCGAAACTCTGTCCAGTGTGACGGGGGGTGAGCCCGTCGCCACTTATAATGGACAGTGGGTACAATACACGCCTCGAAATTGAAGCATGCAGGTTTCCTCACGATGTTTTCCTTCACCGAAAAGCCAGTGGTGTAACAAATCGTACATAAATTCCGAAAAACTCATTGGTACGAGTCGGCTTGGACGGGGATTGAACCATCGCCTTCTGCACAGCAGGCAAGGTTACTCGCCACTGGACCACCACGGCTCTTGATCTGACTTAAAATCTGGTATATATTTTGTGCGGACGAAGTCGCGGGAAAACGCTAGTAAGTTATAAAACTCAATGTGGCAGAGGGGAAATGCTAACGCAAGTCTAGTCCTCATACAGGGTGTTGTTGCGAGTAATAATATGGCAACATAGAAATATGGTGTTAATTTTACATCTTGCAACACTTTTGAGTCCTTCTTCTTCCGGCGATCCGATACAATAAACGTCTGTAAAGAATTCTCTGCGCCTTTAATTCAACAATCAAGAGTGTATCACGGACCACAGCAGCACCTATATAATCAAACTACAGTCCACACCAAACAGGTGTCCCGTAAATCGACGTCAAGCCGGAATCGGGTGATAGTCCAAATCATAATGGTTACCAGAAAAATAAAAAAATAAATCTAAGTTATAATTTTTTTTTAATTATAGGCATATTTTTTTCCCGAAAATATACACCCTGAGAATTCAAAGCAACTTAATCCTGAATAGTGCTAATCTAACCTGATTAGCACTATAAGAATAATAAAATTGAAATAAAAAGTAAAGATTTGTAGCAGTAGGAGCTAAAAAACAATCACAGGGAGTAAGTACATTAAAAATGCCTGTAACATAAAAAATTCATGACTTAGATTTTATTTTTTATTTTTCTGGTAACTATTATGATTTGGCCTACCACCCGATTCCGGCTTGACGTCGATTTACGGGACACCCTGTATAAGTAGTCAAAGTCACAGGCAGATCTAGTTCCAAACTAACTAGCCGCAATGTGGACTTAACATTCAAACCGTAGGCCCATTATTGCAAATATAACAATGTCAGGCGAGTCAGACCATTGTGCTGCGTTGCAAAGGTCATCCGTGGCATTCTGCAACACGCCCTGATTTCAATGCACTTTGCTCTTCGACAGTACATTCTTATTCTGGACCAGGGGCAATAGCGATAGCGCCCGCTTCATCGTGGTTCGGTAACTGCGCAATCGCGGGACCGTTATCGTTCCAATGTCAACTCTATTATTATGAATTTCGGACCCGTAGAAAGAGAAGGCACTAGAAGGAAGCACGTGTCTTGTCATATCACTCAGTAAGAGATGCACATAGCAAATTCGCTCTAGTTAAAAAAGAAGACCGCTACTTTTGCTGTCCTTATCGACGTATCCACTTTTTTGTACTTCGGCCATCTGACTCCAAAATGTCACTTCATATAAATTGTATGGGACAACCACCTGACTCCGAGATGTCACTTCATATAATTCGCTATCTCATACCCGGTTACACTGATATTCGGTCTACTAGCGTAAGCGAAAAAAATTTCGTCTATGTTCGGACCGAAACGGTCGCGATATTATATCGAAAATCGAAAGTCCGGGTACAGATCCAGGTTTGCTGCAGTGTGTTTACTGTTTATTTAAGGTTTTGACGAAGCATGTCACATGTTGCTCTTCTTCTTCTATCGAGTCGATGGCATGTCATTTCGGTCGAGCATTATACGTTGCCAACAAAGCATGTTGCTGATTACCGGCTGTTATATTATAATAAGATTGACGAAGATTGTGCGGACTGCTTGCTTTATGTAGACATTAACGAATTAATATGATCAATAAATGAATTTTTGCTGCATACAAACAAAGTTACGTCCTATTTTCAAAATTATCCGAATAAAGTAAATGAAGTATTTCAAACACGATCTAGATACTTATCTCTTTGGAGCGTGCTATGTCCTCTCCCAGGCAGGATAGTTCAGTCAAATGGCGGTGTAATTATTCGTTAAGACAGGACATTCTGAAAATCGGTCTTGGACTAGAATCTGCAATGTGCTGCCTGCAACGTATGCAACCAAGAAGGAAAAACAAAGCGTCGGTAGACCACGAATGTCATCGCCCGTGAACATGAAGGGTGCAGGCATTTCCAAGCCAGCATGGAAGAGCTGTTTCGTTTGCCCAGCGGTGTGGTAGGCTCCGCAAGAAGCCGCCTGGCTCGCGACCACCCTCCTGCCGGAGTCTAGCGCCAAGCAGCTTGCTTCGTTCCGTCAGTGTGCAGGAGTGCCAGTGCACTTCTGGGTAAGCTCGCTACATCTTCGACCCCATCTTTGTCCTGAGGACTAGACAGAGGTCAAGAGCAAACCCAAAAAAATGATAGACAGGGATATGACTGCCGACCTCCAGAAATGGAGAAGAACCCGAAGAAGTAAGTAAAACAAATATCTGAATTTGGTGACGCAAATGCGTGGGACATTTACCGTATTACCCTTACGCAACTGAATACCTTTGGCACACGAATTAAAAGTAAAAAGTACGTAGGTACCTATTAGATAAGATCGTGGGACTCTAAAACCGACACGCCATGTGAATTTATGTATTAAATCGACACTTGATCGAAAGATATAAAAGTTTAAACACGGTTTGAAAATGTAAAAAAAATCTCGCCACATATTGTGAAAAATTATACCTACGAACTAATTTCTGCAGATTCCAGCATTAAATCTAATCAGCCTATATTCCACTCACTGAAATCAAAGTTAAGTACCTAGTAGGTAACTACGAGTATCAGTAATATTTAACGCGTCCGCACATTGCAGCGATATTATCGAGCGATATTATCGACAGCGATATCGCGACACCTTACAATTCCGCGATTCGCGTCACGCATGCGCCCAGCACTGAATGCAGTCGAAAGAGATTGCGTCAGGTTGCGATAATATCGCGGCAGTGTGTGGGGTCGAGCGCGTCCCCATACAAAATGTACTGAGAACAAATATCGCAAATCGCAGCGATATTATCGCTCGATAATATCGCGGCAGTGTGTAGGATCGCGCGCGTCCCCATACAAAATGTACTGGAAACAATTATCGCAAAATCGCAGCGATATTATCGCTCGATAAAATCGCTGCAATGAGCGGAGGCCTTTATTAGAGCATTAACTCTAATGAGCGTTTCTGCAACTGAGTATCTGTCAATCAAATAGTAACAATATGCTCTGGTTAGCGCATGACACCAAATTACGCACAGCGTAGAAAGAGCAAGTAATAGAACGAAGTACGTGTTTTGTCTCATTTACTCAATGAGGGATGCATAATACAAATTCACTCTAGTCAAAAAAGGAGATCGCTACCTTATTGCTGTCCTTATTGACGTAGCCATATTTTTGCTCTAGCCTCTATGGTCTGACGCCGGAGTCAGTCAATAAAAATTTCATAAAAATGTTTGTTGCTCTATATTTCGATGAATAGTTATTTCGTAATAATTTTATTCATTGTAATTTGTTGCGAGTGGGTGACTTTAAGTTAACAACGAAACATGGTAGCGTGCAGCGTTTTAGGATGCAAGAGCCGCACTGAACGTTGCAAAGAAAATATTTCATTCCACGGGTATGTTAACATTAATTCACGTTTTATTGCAGGAAACATTAATAATAAAACGCATTTTAATAGTTTCATTCATCGGGCAAGTGTTAAAGACAATAATTTAAAAGTTAAAGCAAAATTTTGTGATTTGTAATCTCAATAAGGGTGGTCAGATGTCAAATTAAAATTACCCTGTTTCCACCTTGAAAATAAGGTACACCAAGGGCTGTGCCAAGGGTAAGCCGGAAGAGGTTTCATGAGGTGTTTTGTAACCGCTAGTTAAACGTAGTTAAGCATACCATACCATGGATAGCTGTCATTGCCTCACGGTTAAAAGCTCCAACAAAAAACAGCATTATAAATAGAGGTCGGTTAACTAAAGCTGGCGCGTGCCACACATTTACGCAATGCCTTTGTCTCACTGCACGCAGAATGTCTCGTCGAACTCATTTATATATATTGTGTCTGTGAACGTGCCAGCATCTTTAGTTAGGTTAACCTGTAAAACATACCATGATAGATGTCGTTGACGTGAGTTGAATCCTTGGGCCTGTTTCACCACTTCTGGGTAAGTTCTTGTTAGCTTATCCGACAGATAGTTTGACATACTATTTTGTATGAAATTATGTCAAAATATCTGTCGGATAAGCTAACAAGAACTTATTCAGAAGTGGTGAAACAGGCCCTTAGAGTATTTATTTATTCTACTAACAAACTTATCTGCCACTTTTTGGAGGTATGTATGTTTGAGGCAGCATGAAATCCGCAACTTTGGACTTTATTCCATTACTTTAGATTTTAATTTGAATGTTAAAATTCATGAAAAACTGTGTCGTGTGAACCCCAAACGCGATAGTTTCGAAATTATTGTTCCGCAATTAAAGGCTGTTTAGTGATAGATAAGGTATTAAAATTGTATGTAAATGCGTAAGATTGTTTGATCTGGCACGTTGGCAGAAGGGAAATGCTAAGGCGAGGCGGTCCCTATATAAATTGTCTAAGGTTGGATAATAAAGAATAGTTAGTGAGGTTTTTTTTATGTCTGTTTGTCTATTCGTTTGATTTTTTGTGTGTTTGTTTGTTTGTTCGAGCATCACGTAAAAACTACTTAACCAATTTTTTCGTATAGGTAGGGTAGGGAGTTGTAGCTTTTTTGCGTTTTTAAGTGATGTATTTTTTCTTCAGTTTTCCAAGCGACGAATATTTTAAAAATATATGGGTCTTCGCAACTGGCAGACTCAATTGGTCACCTACTATAAATTCGCGTATTTGAAGAACATCTGTTTATTGAAAATATACGTATAAGAGAAATGGAATACAGTGACACTCCAACACGGTATATAAAGGTAAATTAAATATGTCGGTAAATAGTACAAGTAGATAATTATAATAGTCAAAGTAGGTATATCTAGTTTAGGTAGGAAAGAGTATAGGTCATTTATTATTTGTAAACTGGAAGACTAAGGGCCTTTTACGCCACTTCTGAATAAGTTCTTGTTAGGTTATCCGACAGATATTTTGACATTATTTCATACAAAATATGTCAAACTATCTATCGTATAAGCTAACGAGAACTTACCCAGAAGTGGCGAAACAGGCCCTAAGGCATTGTCCTAATTGGGCAATGTCGGTAAAGCTGGTTAGATTCTTTATTAAATAATGTTAGGTAGCATTGCTTTCTTTTTTTAGTTCTAGTAATGTTTTCGAGATGATTATTTTCATACAAGAAGCGAAAACCAGTTTACCTACTTAAGCCTACTAAAAATCAGGTTCGGGTTTCGATCTCATTTGATTCTGTACACCTTAAACTAGGTTACCTACCATACACTAAATGTTGGCTCTCCCTGCAAATTGTTCAATGTAATTGATGATGTAATTAAGTTCGAGCTAAGTAGGGTCGAAATGTATGGATTTTGACATTTAACTGTAGGTTTTAGCAAGGTCTTACAATTATAGTACAGAATACGAGCCTCTATATAATAGCTTACCAGAAAAGGTGTGTATCATATCTTACATTAAAATATGATAATGTTCTATAAGTTAACAACATAATTTATGATTTGATACAATGTATTCTCGTTATTATAATGACACAACAGGTGACATAAATTGATAATTGCATATTGCATAATGTGCTATTATTATGTTCTTCTACTTCTTATCGAGTGGGCTGCAAGCCCTGGTGTCAGAGTTTATTCTTACGGCCTCTGACGTGGTTTTTATGTAACGACTACTACCACCAGAGATAGTAGCCGGGACCAACAGTTTAACGTGCCATCCAAAGTACGGAATCATCTTTCTTTTCAGACAATCAGGTGACTCAGCCTGCAATGTCCTAACCAACTGGGGAAAACGCACAAAGTGACATTTCACTAGGTGCCCCCCGTGGGAATGGCCGTGGTGGTCCAGTGGCGAGTAACCTTGCCTGCCGTGCAGGAAGCGATGGTTCGATCCCCGTCCAAGCCGACTCGTACCAATGAGTTTTTCGGAATTTATGTACGATTTGTAACACCACTGGCTTTTCGGTGAAGGAAAACATCGTGAGGAAACCTGCATGATTCAATTTCGAGGCATGTATAGTACCCACTGTCCATTATAAGTGGCGACGGGCTCACCCCCCGTCACACTGGACAGAGTTTCGGTACTACTGGTGAAACGTGGATATGTTCTGAGATTTTAGAATATCTCTGACTACCCCCTCGGGGAATATAGTCGTGAGCATATGCCCCCCGTGGGAATCGAACCCACGACCTCCGTGTCAAGAGCCCAAGCTCTTAACCATTAGACCACGGAGGCAGTTCTACGGAGGCGGATTATGTTCAATGGGTACCAGCCAGTCTAGTATGATTTCTCTACTAGCGTGCCGACTCTATTTTTTCCATACTAAGTACTTGTCGCAGCTAGCGCGACGCTCTGAAAAGCGCGAGAACAGCAGTGCGAATTTTGAAAGTCACACGTTCAAATCAGCAGTAGAAAGATGCATAATCTCCATAGTAATTTTAACATTTTCTACTGCTGTTTACAGCGAGTTACGGGTGTCTTTCAAAAATCGCTCTACAGGGGCTATAGACAAGGTAACATTTCTATTGGCGTAGACGCTAGTAGAAATGACAGAATGTGTGGATTTGACATTGGCGATCGAAACATTTTGACGTTTTCTTTCTCCACCATACGTCAAATCCATACGTTTATTTTTTTTTCTACTTTCGTTAATGCTAATCGAAAGTACTTTTTCTAGAGGCCCTGGTTATTTTCTAAGCAGCCGAAGGCGCGGTGCGCACATGTAGTGAAATCGTACTAGACTCAAAGGACTGTAAGTATTCACCCTACGAGCGGCGCGGGAATCTCATTCGGTGAATTCAGCAATTGTAAATGTCAAAATAACAATGGAGATGTGCATCTTTATACTGTGGATTTGACTTTCAAAAATCGCTATGTATGATTAATGATTTTTGAAAGTCAAATCAGCAGTAGAAAGATGCATATCTCCAAAGTAATTTTGACATTTTCAACTGCTGAGCTCACCGAATGAGATTCAAAAATCGCACTTGTGTACACATACGCCGTGTGTACATAATATATCATAGTTCATTTACCCATTTTTATGGGAGTTTGATTTCCTATGGTATCACTGGATGAAATTATCGCTGTCTCATACGCGGTTACACTGATGTTCCGTCTATCAGCGTAAGCGAAATACTTGGCCTATGACGCACAGTTAAATTGACTGCGTCCAGTGTCAGCTGCTTAAGTGTCCCCATTTAACTAATAGAAAACTGTCAACAAACAAATCGATTAAATGTAATCGAGAATCTGTTACGTATTAACGTAAAGATCGAGATGGGAAACTCGATGACACCAATAGTTACACAATAGTTACATGTGTAATTTGTTAGAACATCTTCTCTGTATCCATACATAATGCAGTTCATTTCCTAGTCTAACCTATTGCCTAGTTTTATTATTAACATGGTGTATAAATTATGTTATCCTATTAAATTTGGTCAAGTGTCAGTCGGGCTACCCGCGTAACGAGGGTTCCATACCACACCACCAAATAAACATACAAAAAAGTTTTATTTTCTCCGGAACCTTTAGCGGGAGACCGACTCACACTTGACCGGTTTTTACTATTTGTTGCTAAACTGCACTGTAGAGCTTAGATTATCAAGATAGACAGTCAAAGCTACGAAAGCGTCGAAAAAAATAGGAACCAGTACTGGTTCCAAAACCCTATACATATACACGCACCCATACATATTTTGTATGGCGCCTCACGCACACCAACCTAAGAAAGTTAGCCCCTTTTGTTTTATACGGAACAAGTGTGAGGCTCATTCTAGACATATACTTTTTCTAAGCTGTAGAGTTTTCTCTATAATCAATAATATAAAGGTCTAATTTAATTAGTTGGCGAAAGTTAAGAAACGCATTTGGTACTTATATATTTTACTGAGTACAATTGCGTGGCAATGAACCCCGCTCGATCAAATGATTCTGAGGTCTATGTCCGCCTGCGGCCGCGTACTGTATGCACTGCCATACCTTACGCACGATAATAATAATTTTTTTAATCATCAATACCAATTATAAACATTGCAACATAATGCAATCTGTTATCATTAACAAGTGCCCTGGTTAAGTTTCGCCAACTAATTAAAAATGACCCTATTATACCAATGCTATCGATAGAAAAAAAATAGGTATTCACTTACAAGTTTTTCATTTAATTTTGATCTTGATGTCACTAAATGAAGGAATAAACATAAAATAAATAAAACTAAAAACGATCTGAAAATCATGCTGGAATCTATCCTGATGAAAATACTCTGAATAATACAAAAATAGTTACAAACAATAATAAAATTGATTTTTAATGGACACAATCACTTATAATTTTTACGACCGATATTTCTGTTCCGGTGGTTAAAAGGTATTATCTATTCCAAATCAACCAAACCCATAAGTTTGTGTGTTGCAGGAAAAATGACAAAACTGTTATATTAAAATTTTCCTAGAAACACTATAATCTTCCGGTTCATAATGATCACAACAAAGTTTTTGAGAGTTACGCGGTTATTATTCAATCTAGAATTAAACATTGAAGAAGTGGTCTGGTTCACTTTTCGACGGATTTTAAGTCTAGCGGCATTTTTGGTAACATTTTGTCAAATGTGTTTTTTTACTAATAGCTGGGGATTTAGTGCTCTTAACATAGCATGGCATGGCATAGTTGTTCTTTAGGTGATCTTGAGTGGATTTAACGCGGGAGCCATCGCGAGCCCCCCTGCAGGTAGCGGGAAGAGGGGGGGGGGGGGGGGGGGAAGTATGACTTCGCCGCCCTATACTTTGAGGCCTATATCTCCCTAATTATAGGGACTAGGGCAAGTGAGATATCATTTTCGGATAACTTAAGGATGAGAAATTTATTTCTGGAAAAAACGGCCTCTTCGGAGGGTCTTTTGACCCCTTTGGCCCTACAGGACAAGGGTGAGTTACCCTATCTTTCAATCAAATGGAGGCTGGATGGCTTCTTATTGCTTTCCAACAATTTGATGAGCCATGACTGTGCTGACAACTAAGCCAATTACCTACCTATTTTTCAGGATCTAGTATGATCTGAGTGTATTTCGGCTATTTATGACTGTTTGTCACTCAAAACATGTATACTCTTGTTTCTAGGAACTTTGAAAAACAGATTAGATGTCTGAACCAATATTTAGTCAATCCCTTTGACGTTAATGGGAATCTTAAGCTCATCTAGGTAATTTACGTTCTAATATTGATCAAAAGAACGTTATACGCACCCCCAGTAAGACCAGAAAGTGGTCAAGCAGTGGTTGGGTGAAAAGTGTTGCTGCAGTTGTGTTGCGTACCAACAAAATATCGCTAGTAGTTGCGATGTGGTTACATCGTGTGCAGACAGAAAAATTGACTCTGGCGCAGGTGGGCGCGCACTGTCATTATGTTTATGCAACATTATGTCTGCGATGTGGCTGGCCGCTAGTTAGCAGTGTCGCTGTGGGTTGCATTGTGGTTGTGATGTGGTTGATATAATCCATGTGGTCGATAATGACGGCAGAATGTGGTACCGTGTAAATTCTACTAAGTATTCATTTTCAATACAAAATATGCGCCCGCTCACGTGATGTGGTTGCGGTACGTGTGAAACAATACATAGACAACCCCACCTAGCATTGAACACTTAATCAGCTGAGTGGCATTCTACTTGTTATATTTTAAATCATTAAGTGTCTCTAGTGAATTATAGTGCGTTATACCTTATAACTCTTATTACATACTTACAGTTAGAAACTGATTATCAGTGATCGGAATGTCGGGGCATTTTTTGAGCATACAAGTTTGGATACGCCTGAATTTCCCGGAAGTATCCGGATTTAATAAATATGGATAAAAATTTCACGGGATTTATTGGGATTACCTATTTAGATGTCAAGAGACGTTTTTTTAAATCAAGAGTATTAGCAGCGCATACTAGAGGCCGCGACTTTGAAACACGCCGCCTGGTACTTTTGACATGTACCGCGCTTAGGTAAATATGTTGACCGTTGTTAAACAATGATACTTGTGAAAAGTAACACCACTTCCTTTATTATTCTTTTCCGACTGTGATTTACAAATTTTTACGGCGCATTTCCCCATTTTGGTAGCTTAATTTATACGTCACGGATATGTCCGCTCACTATAGATAAACGCCTGAACTGAAGTCAAAGAAGCCTGGAGACATCTTCGAAGTGGCAACGCTTTGGTGCTCTAACTACTAATCTAGTTACTTAATATCATTGTTTAATAACGGTCAACATATTTACCTAAGCGCGGTACATGTCAAAAGTACCAGGCGGCGTGTTTCAAAGGCGCGGCCTCTAGTATGCGCTGCTAATACTCTTGATTTAAAAAAAACGTCTCTTGACATCTAAATAGGTAATCCCAGTAAATCCCGTGAAATTTTATCCAAATTTATTAAATCCGGATATTTCCGGGAAATTCAGGCGTATCCATACTTGTATGCTCAAAAAATGCCCCGACATTCCGATCACTGATAATCACATTATGACGCTTGTGTGTATTTAACGATAGAGCGAGAAGAAAAAATGTTGGTAAAAACTAGTTTCTTGTACTGAGGACCCCCCTTTTTACTTTTTGTCCTTTTAAGGGTTCCGTCCGTACCCAAAGGGTGAAAACAGGACCCTATTACTAAGCCTATACGTTGTTCCGTCCGTACCCAAAGGGTGAAAACAGGACCCTATTACTAAGCCTATACGTTGTTCCGTCCGTACCCAAAGGGTGAAAACAGGACCCTATTACTAAGCCTATACGTTGTTCCGTCCGTACCCAAAGGGTGAAAACAGGACCCTATTACTAAGCCTATACGTTGTTCCGTCCGTACCCAAAGGGTGAAAACAGGACCCTATTACTAAGCCTATACGTTGTCCGTGTTCATTATTTTAGAAGTTAGGGGGGGTTGGGGGTAAGCCCTTTTTTATTATTTTGAAGGCAGATATCTCGAGACAGAAGCATTAAAACGATTTAAGACGCTGTTATCCCGTCGAGGCCGTTTTTTGAACAAGAACGAAAGTGTTTTAATAAACTGTGTTTTAAAGTGAAATTAAATTATGTCTTATTTAAGGATCTGGCTGATAGGCGACCGTTCTCAATTACGATCGTCCGAGTCTGATCGTCCCCTTAAGGCTAGGTTATCCCAGTGCAAGCGTCTCTTTCTTGCAAGCATAAGTTTACAATTAGCCATCCGGCTCCAATTGAAAGCAGGAAGCAGGATCGCAAAAAAACGTGTTTTCCGTCAATATCTTTGCTCATGGGAGTTTCTAAGCTAAAAATTCTTATGAGTTCACTAGAAATATTTAATGTATTTAGTTAAGTACAAGAATAAAAAGTTAAATATCAGCAGTTTAATCAAAGTATTGAAAAAACATAACAAAAAGGGGTAACTTTGGGATGTTTTTCTATCTAGTAAACTTAATCTAATCGTGTAATTGAGAACAGTCGCCCATCCGCCCGATCCTTAAATAAGACATAATTTAATTTCAGACTTTAAAACACAGTTTAAAACACTTTCGTTCGTGTCCAAAAAACGGCCTCGACTTAAAATAGAGCAAGTTATTGCGGGCATACAGACAGACAGACAGAATGGGTGAAACGTTCCTTGTTTGACTACGGATACCTAAAAAAAATCTTTCACTATAAAAATAAAAAAAAAAAAAATAAAAAAAAAAAAAAAAATCAATTTATAAAAAATCAATCAATCAATCAAATAATCAATTTTTAAAAATGATATATTCCAATCAGCTATACTTTTTTTTAGAACCTAATTAAGTTAAATTTAAAAAAAGACTCAAAGGTTCAGCCTTTCATACAACCTTCGTTTATTGGAGATGTATTAAAAAAGCTCGTTAGATATCCCAAAGAAAGGGATAAAAGCTCTCTGATTACTAAGAATTTATATAATGGGGAGCGTGGGTGGCTTTGTATTTTATGTACAATATAAACCCTTTGTTATCCACGTTTACGTTGAAATATAAAAATAGGTACGTGGGTTCTTTTTACTCATTTCATTCAAAAAATTTCCAGCCATGTATTTTGCCACACGGCTGGCTTATTTTTAAAATATTACTAAAGACCCACCCCCAGCTATGCCCGGGAACCGAAAACCGTATCAAAATCCGTTGCGTGGTTTAGAAGAAATAAGCGGAGAAACAGAAAGGATGAGGACCTTTGACTAGTTATATGAGGACTATAGTTACGCGTATAATTCTACTAGCAAACATTTCTGCCAGTTTAACACAGGGGTTCATACAACGCCGCCGGGTTGCTATCTTGCCGGACATTGGACAGTGTATTGTATCGAAATTGAAGCATGCAGGTTTCTTCACGATGTTTTCCTTCACCGAAAAGCCAGTGGTGTTACAAATCGTACATAAATTCCGAAACACTCATTGGTACGAGTCGGCCTGGACGGGGATCGAACCATCGCCTCCTGCAGGCGAGGTTACTCGCTACTAGACCACCACGGCTTTTTACCGGCCGCAAGTACCATTACCGATATTTTTTTTTTTAAATTGTACCTTTCCGTTTGGGAAGTAATGAGGTGCCATCGGAAGGAGATCTAAAGAATTGGAAAAACTAGGGTTGCCATCTCTCAATCTGCTGAAACTCTAGGGTTAAAAATTACTTCTTTGAACCTGGCAACCCTAGAGTAGCGGCAGACTGAGAGGAGTTTTTGGCGGGCTTTGGTAGCTGACGTTTGGAGTCCTCATATTTCATCGAATTTTTATTGTTGATAGTGAGATTTGGTTTGTAAAATTGGTGTTGTTTTGCGTAACAAAGTTTCGTGCAAGTGAACAATATATAGTTCAGTGAAATATGATGGTGCATGGGTCGTAAACAGGAAAAGTGTTCCGTGTTTTTAGCGCGGCAAAGCGGTCGGTTCACCTCTTTCCTGTGGACTTCTCTGCTTTTCCTGCGTCTTTCGATTGCCTCCAAAAACTCCAAAGAACCATCAAAACGTCGAATACCAACGTTTTAATGTGAAAACAGAAGAAAATTTAAAATAAAATAAGATTTAGCCAAAAGGTCTAGTAACCAGGCTAGTAAATATATAAAAAAAAAAAAGGCAGACTGAGAGGTGAGATCCCTAGTTTTTTCAGTTCTTTAGATCGGTTTCCTTCCCATGGCACCTCATTTACTTCCCAAACAGATAGGTGCAATTGTTGGAAATAAAATTACCAATAATTCTTCAAAAATCATAACGTTACAGAGACTGTGTCCAGTGACTTTGCGGCAAGATTTTGCTAGGCAATCCGGCGGCTTTGTATGAACCCCTGTGTGTCACATTTCGTTCACCAAACAAAAAGGTAGGATATAATTTTACGGTCGGATCTTAGTATACAAGGTGTTTCATATAAGTAAAAATAAATATTTAAAACTCTTAAGGGGGTTGTAGACCGTCAAACTGAACAACTTTCTCTATGGGACCAACATAGAAACCGCGAAAAAAATAATCTGATATTGATATCCCATCCCATACCTACATATTTTAGCTCTAGTCGATTTGTAGAGTATTGAACATAATTTTTTTTTTCGCCATTTCGATATTGGTCCCATAGTGAAAGTTGTTCAGTTTGATGGTCTAAACCAGCCCCTTAAATGTTTATTTGTATTTTTGTAACACCATATATAAGGACACTGTACAATTCTGTACGTGGATGTTTTGAGGTTTCAGAATATCTCTGACTACACCCTCAGGGAATATAGTCGTGAGCATATGCTTATGCTGTACAATTCTCGTAATTTCGATGCGTCGAAGCCGCGGGCCACATATCAATAAAACATAATTACTATTTATGATACTAACAACATTAATTAACCTTTATACCAAGTACCAAATCAATATCGATTAACGTCCGTATTCAAATCGATTACAACATAATGTGAATCTCTTTAGTTACATAATCGATTTGAATTATTCAATCACAATTCACATCACTACAATGTATGAGTTTTAAAAAAGTGAACTTTTGACATGGCAAAGGTCAATGCGTTACTCAGCCAAAATTCACTTTCACAAACCATTAATTTAGTTTTAAAAGTAGAAAGTTATTGTGATATTAATAAAATAAATGTTTATTTTTAAATATTGCATAATACGTGTTCTAATTTGTATTAATGAGAATTACATTTTTAGTTGTAAGTTTTAAAAGTTAGGCGCCATATCACAAATTATTTATTCCCCTTCACATAAGCATTATAAATGATAAGATAGTATGATAATACATGCATCGAATCTAAACAATTTTAAGGGGATGATCAGACCCTAAGATCAGACCATAAAGCCAAAAAAAAGATTAAGTATATCAACGAAAAAATTTTCGTCTATGATTTCAACGGATAGAATAAAAAATTGTGACACTAAGGCCGAGATTCAGAGACGATTTTTTTAGTCTTAGCTCGAGCTAAGTAGGGTCGAAATGTATGGATTTTGACATACGGGAGTTCGAACTATGACTTACAAATCGTCTCTGAATCTCGGCCTAATAGACTTTGAGTTAAAGATGATGATGATGGAAGGTTTCTTAAGTCTTCTTCTTAAATAAGTCTTCAAAAAATAACTAACTTGATAATAGAATTCAAGTTTTTTCACCTTGAAAACGAGTAGTTATTTAAAAGACGACATGGCGTCATGTTAGTCACAAAAGAGATTTAAGGCCTCCGCACATTGCAGCGATATTATCGAGCTATTTTATCGAGCGATATTATCGACAGCGATATCGCGACACCTTACACACTGCACCGATTCCGCGATTCGCGTCACGCATGCGCCCCACCACTGAATGTAGTCGAAAGAGTTGCGATAATATCGCAGCAGTGTGTGGGATCGAGCGCGTCCCCATACAAAATGTACTGAGAACAATTATCGAAAAATCGCAGCGGTATTATCGCTCGATAATATCGCGGCAGTGTGTAGGATCGCGCGCGTCCCCATACAAAATGTACTGGAAACAATTATCGCAAAATCGCAGCGATATTATCGCTCGATAAAATCGCTGCAATGAGCGGAGGCCTATTTATATTTGTAAAGGTACGTCCACACATGGGCAGCGAACGAACTCTACTACTAACCAAGGATCTACAAGCAACTCGAGCCCCATGAGCGACGCGGAGATGGTGCAGGTCCATCATGCCTTAATTGCAGAAATTGCGATTTTGGAAAAAGGAACTGCACCTAAATTTGTGGGATTCAACCACAGGCCAGGCTGGGCTCTGATCACATGTGAAGATCAGGCCGGGGCAGACTGGCTGGCGGGGAAAATCCCACAACTAAGACCGTGGCCGACTGCTGAGCTCTCCCTTATGTCGGAGAGCGAGCTTCCAAAGCCGGCAGTGGCCACAACTTTTATACCCAGCAGTGAGGCGCGGTCCTTGGTGGAAAGCCTAGCTGTACTTGGGGCGCAAAACGAGGGGCTCAACACTGAGCACTGGAGGGTGCTCCACAGCAGGAAGGAAGAGAGTGGGTGGATAGCCACCTTCTCTCTGGACGAACCCTCTGTGGAGGCTCTCAGAGCAATGGTGTGCAGGGCGACTCTTGGTTTTAAAAAGATACTTTTTAAAATCAAGAGTAGCACTGAGTGCCCCCCTCTCATAGAGGAACCACCCCAGGCGGGGCCGAGCTCACAGACGGCGGGAGGCTCCGGAACGCAGAGAGGGACAGGTCCCCAGAGCAATCTGGGGCAGGGAACTTCTGCGCCCGGTGGCCGCGCTGATGGGGGAAGGGCCACGAAAAGGGGTGGCCTCAAAAGAGGGAATGCACATAGGGCAGCCCAAACCAGCCGTGGAGGCAGGAAGCCGCGGACAGGTGGAGCAGGGCCCAATGTGCAATAAAAACAAACAGTGCTTGTACAAAAGGAATCGGTGAGGGTCCTACAGGCAAACCTCCATCACGCCACGGCTGCGTCCGCGGTGATGGAGTGTTGCCTTGTTGAAGGAAAAGCAGACATTGCCCTCATCCAAGAACCTTGGGTATCACACTCAACCATTCTAGGTCTAAACTCTGCTGGTAAGTTACTTGCTAACGCTGGCACGGGCAACAGACCCAGAGCTTGTATTGTTTTCAACAAGAACATTAATTTTTTACCTGTTCCAGAGTTTTGCTTGGACGACCTGGTGGCAGCGTACGTTGATCTCAAAGGGTGGAATGGGTCAAGAGTAATCCTGTGCTCGGCCTATTTACCTGGAGAGAAACCAAATCCCACAGAAGACTTAGAGCGCCTGGTTGAATTCGCCAGGGCAGAAAACGCCGAGCTTCTAGTGGGCTGTGATGCGAACGCCCACCACACTTCATGGGGGAGCACGAACATCAACGATAGAGGTGAGTTGCTTTACGACTTTCTCACAATTAACTGTCTTCACACGTTAAATAAAGGATGTGTACCGACTTTTGTAACAAGTGCTAGGCAGGAAGTTCTGGACATCACCATCACTACTACCAACATAGCCAGGCACGTCAACGACTGGAGGGTAAGTAATGAAACATCGATGTCAGACCATAAACATATATATTTCGAACTTAGAGCTAGATTGGCTATCGAAACCGTTACTTATAGGAGCCCAAAGGCGACCGACTGGAATGTCTATAGAGACAAACTAAGGCGAAACCTTGAAAAAGCGCCTAAAAGTATTAAAGATGTCGAGAGTTTGGAGCTGGCAGTTGAAATAATAACTGCCAGCATTAGGGACGCATACGAGGAAAGCAGTCCCTTAAAAACCAAAACCTCGAAACGTAGAGTGCCGTGGTGGAACTTAAAGCTAGATAAGCTTAGATCGGAGACACGGAAACTCTTTAATAAGGCTAAAAAGACCAGCAACTGGCAGGTCTACAAAACAGCCTTAACTGTATACAACAACGAAATTAGGAAAGCGAAAAGAGCGTCATGGAGGAAACTCTGCGAGGAAATAAATAGTCTGCCTCAAGGAGCGAGAATCCACAAGATGCTCTCAAAAGCTAAGACTAATCAAATTGGGCTTCTTAAGAGACCAAACAACTCCTTTACGTCAAACGAAAAGGAAACATTAGAGTTACTTGCGCATACTCACTTCCCAGGCTCTAGCTGTCAGGGTGATTCTGACAGACAGAGCGCTCCTAGGCTAAGACCTCGGAATGAGGATTGGAATGGGGCCGCTCTGGTTATAAGGCCGAAAGAAGTTGAGGCAGCCATTAACTCCTTCAAACCTTACAAAACTTGTGGAGATGATGGAGTACTGCCTGTATTTTTACAGCAGGGCAGTGATATCCTAATCCCATATATGGTCAAGATCTTCAGAGCAAGCTATGCCTGTGGTCACATACCGGAACAGTGGAGTAAGGTCATAGTTCTATTCATACCTAAGGCTGGTAAAAAAGACTTCTCATTGCCGAAATCTTTTAGACCGATAAGCCTATCCTCATTTCTTTTGAAAACGATGGAAAAGGTACTGGACAGACATATTAGAGATGGGGCCCTAATTAACAGACCCATCCACCCTAACCAACATGCCTACCGCAGAGGTAAATCTACGGAATCTGCTCTGCTCGACCTTACTGACAGAATAGAAAGGGCACTGGAGGACAAACAAATTGCACTTTGTGCATTCCTAGACATTGAGGGCGCTTTTGACAGTACACCTATCAGAACACTGGTCAGGGGACTCGAACTAAAACAGGTAGACCCGATCACGATCAGATGGGTTAAGTCGATGCTCTCAAACCGAAGAGTAAAACTTACTCTTCACTCTACCACATTAGAAGTGGCCACGACAAGGGGTTGTCCGCAAGGAGGTGTATTATCGCCCCTACTATGGACCCTTGCTGTGGATCAGCTCTTGTATAAGTTGGCCGACCTCAGAATTGACACTCAAGGCTACGCTGATGACCTAGTGATCACAGTAAGGGGTAACTGCCAACACATGATATCATCCATCATACAAAGAGCTCTCAACACCATAAGTGCATGGTGTAGAGAAAACGAATTATCGGTCAATCCTGGTAAAACTGTTATAGTGCCGTTTACGAACAAGCGAAAGCTTGAAAGGCTTATGCAGCCTACTCTGAATGGCAATCAGATACAATTTTCCACGGAAGTTAAATATCTGGGCGTAACCTTTGACCAGAAGCTTACTTGGAACCGACACTTAGAAAACGTACTGCAGAAGGCCAAAATTGCCTTGGGTACATGTAGTCGTATGGCAGGGCTGAATTGGGGGCTAAGACCCAGAACAGCCTTGTGGTTGTACACTGCCATTGTGAGGCCAGTAGTAACATATGCCTCTGTGGTATGGTGGAAGAAGACCAAACAGAGGACTGCAATTACCCAGCTAAGCAGTCTACAAAGAACCGCTTGCTTAATAGCAACTAGAGCCATGTCGACCTCGCCTGGGGAGGCGCTTAATGCACTGTTGGGGCTGCCACCTTTGCATTTGCATGTGCAAAGAGTGGCAATGGCAGGCATGCATAGAGTCGCCTCTCAGACGACAATGAATTGGCTTTCGCAAGGACTGAGATCTTTTAAAGACTCAGTCATGGGAATTCCCACTCTAGGCATGATAACAGATGTTATGCAGCCTAAGAACAAATATACAAAACACTTTACTGTGGAGCTACCATCCAGGACTGACTGGCTAAATGACAATGTGCATTGGAAAGCCGGCAGCCTTGTTTGGTTCACTGATGGCTCCAAGTCTAGAAATGACGTAGGCTGTGGAGTATATGGAGAGCGTCCGAGGTTCAAAAAAAGCACAAACCTCGGAAGATATGCCTCCATATTCCAGGCAGAGGTATATGCCATCCTAGAGTGCGCGGAGGCGAATCTGCAAAAGCGCTACGTCAACCATACTATCTATATAAACTCCGATAGTCAAGCAGCGTTATTGGCGCTGGCTTCGGACACAATAAGTTCGAAGCTAGTGGACAACTGCTTGACTCTCCTCAATACCTTGGGCGCATTGAACAAGGTCATTCTAAGATGGGTTCCTGGGCACTCGGGCATCGTAGGCAACGAAAGGGCCGACGAGCTGGCGAGAGATGGGGCTAGTGGCACGCAGTATGGACCAGAGCCGTTCTGTGGAGTCCCTAAAAGCCTAGTCAATTTAACGCTTAGGAACCTATGTCTAGAAAAATCGATTGATCACTGGATGAATACGACAGGATTAAACCATTCCAAGGCACTAATTGCGGCATTCGACTGCAAAATGGCAAAGGAGAGAATCGCGCTCAGCACGACAAACTTGCGCATCATAGTAAGGGCGCTGACGGGACACTGTAGGCTGAACAAACACCTTACGACCCTAGGCATAAGGGACTCGAAACTCTGCAGATTCTGTCTGGAGGAGGACGAAACCCCCATTCACATCCTTTGTGAATGTGGCCCACTAATGCACAAACGATATACTCGCTTGGGTAAACACTCTGTTCATCCGAGTGAAGTAAAATTTTTCACTGCTAAAGAAATCCTACAATTCCTCAAGGAAGTGGGTATTAGCAGTGAACTGTAACTATTGTGGCGATCACAAAAGATCTACATAAGGTCGAAGTGATACTAGTCTGGAATAGACTCGAATAGCCGCTTTACACAAAAAAAAAAAAAAAAAAAAAAACCAAGGATCTAAGAATCATAAAGGATACCACTCCTCCTTACAAGCATGGAAACAAGAAAAATGGCCATGGCGGTCGGGACCAAAATGTCTGGTCGTGACAATGTTACACTATGTAATTCAATATTTGTACTTTGTATATTTTGTTTTGTTTAAAAGAAGTGTGTTGTAGAGTTTCTGGCCGCATCTTCTCTACAACGGAACACCTTCCGAAGCGGTGGTAGAATCAAAAATGACGTCAAAAAGTTATCTATGTGATATTATTTTGAATAAAAATTTTGACTTTGACTTTGACTTTGGTAATATTCAACTAACAAGCAAAGAGTTGTATGAAACCGCACGTAGAAGCACCGTGTGTGCTTCTACGTGCGGTTTCATACAACTCCTTGCTTCACAAATGACGGACTGACGTCTGCCACTCCGTCATCGTGTGTGAACGCACTCAGCCATAAAATGCTTGTTGACGAATGTTTGTAACCGATTTTTCAATGGGAACTAGCCTTAATAGCCTCTCAAAACAAGTATTAACAAAGATGTCTAGTCTAAAAGCTGAATAATATACTATTTTTGTGTTCTCTAATGACTATAATGTCCGTCCGACGCTAGCGTGGCGGCAAGTCGTGCCGATTTGTCACGCATCAAACTTTTGTATTGTTAACATCACAAAGCGAAGTGGTAGCCAGCGTAACATACCTAAATATTATTTATTTGCACGGCAAAAAAGCACAAAAACCATGTTCAATTATATGTTTTGTATATAAAGAGCGTCGATGGAGCGTTGCGGAGAGTTATGGATACTCAATCATGAGAGTTCGGGTTCGAATCCTCTCGGACGACATTCCATGCAGCAATGAGTTTATTAGTCCAGTAAAAATACGGGTCGAAAGGAAATAATTTATAATAAGCAATTTTTTTTGCTAGATCGTTTATGCAAATGATATTAAGATACTTTATTAACGAATCCCACTAAATTTCGTATTTTAAGTTTTTGGTACTAAAATGTAATTTTTTTATTTATAGTGTCAGATTTCTTTCTTTTTTAATTTTTATTGTTTGTTTTAGGTTATGAGTTTACATACACTGTGTAAATTGTGTACTAAAATTGATTTTTTCGTAATTTCAACATATTTAAAAACGAAGGTTGCGGGGTGATTTTTCGTTGGATTTACTTGTAATATAAAAGAATACAAATGAATTTAACAAATGCCATAAAAAAATTGTATATACATTTTTTTTCCAATTTTACATGATTTTTTTTTGACTTTGCTTAATTATTTAATAAAAATTTTAGGAGGATTTTCAATCTAAATGCTAACTAGAATTATAATCTAAAATATGAAAGAAAAAAACGGCTATTATAAATTATTTACATTCGCCATACAAGCGACCCGTAACTTTACTGGAGTATTATGTACGTAATACCGACTGCTCTCAAACGGTGAAGGAAAACATCGTGAGGAAACCTGCATACGCAGAAGAAGAAATTCCGATGCGTTGTGAAGTCTACCAATCCGCTTTGGGCATGCGTGATAGACTAATGTATCCTTACATATTTACCATAAGGTATAGTAACTTAGGGTAGGCCTGTGCTGTAGTAGCAGAAACGATAGAAGCTAAGTGCGTTCACACACGATGACGCATTGACGGAGCGGCAGATGTCAGTCCATAGAAGCACACAGGTGCGTCAAGCCGTCACCGTGAGTGCTTCTACGTGTGGTTTCATACAACTCCTTTGCTTCGCAAATGACGGACTGACGTCTGCCGCTCCGTCGATGCGTCATCGTGTGTGAACGCACTTATATTGTTGTTATTTACTTAAAAGAGTTCTTTTTTATTTACACTACAACATAATATTAACAAGCACACTCTAAAATTAATCTAAATAATACCTCTTTTTTTTTTGAAAGTGAGAATTTAACAGGGCGTCATTAGTAAATAGCAATGTACCTTTCGAATTGTCATTGTAAATTACAATTGTCATGTTTGAACTATGGGGCCCAGCATGTCGGACGAAATTCAAAGGATCGTTGGTAGGTAATTGTAGCAATGCTTCTTCTGACCACCTCGAAAGTTTACGGTCGTGAGCGTAGAAAGAGAAGGAACTAAAAGTAAGCACGTATGTCATATCACTCAGTAAGAGATGCACATAGCAAATTCGCTCTAGTTAAAAAAGGAGATCGCTACTTATTGCTGTCCTTATCGACGTAGCCACTTTTTTGTTCTACGACGGCTGTCTGACTCCGGAGTCAGACATCTATTTTCATACGATTTTATGACTATCGCTGTCTCATACGCGGTTACACTGATGTTACGTCTATCAGCGTAAGCGAAAAATACTTCGCCAATGGTCGTGAGTTAACGTATGTAGGTTTGTTTACATCATAAGCTAATCCTTTTGGAATAAAACCTACTTATTTGTAACAATGACAAGAATCTACATTCAAATCTAAATGGAAAGATCCTTAACATAGTTCTTCTAGTCACGAAATAAGAATCGAAATAGTGTAACAGGTGAGCCACCGTACAGAACAAAGATAAAATCACCGATTCCACTCCAATTCACGTTTTAATAACTCTGAATCAGTGAAACGGAACGTTACTGTGTTGCCACATCGAAAATTGATTAGTGATTTATTGTTTAATGTGAACAAATTGTTATTTTTTTAATTTATTCAAGAAACTGTGGTAACGGTACAAGATAGAGAACTACTTTTAACATTATAGAACCAGCAATGCATCCTGAATTGTCATTGCAAAATACAATTCGGTATGTCAAGTTTTTTTTGGTCTGCATTTTTATATTTTTTACGGATAGAAGACATAATTTTAAGACTCCTATTTCATTCTTATTGCGATTCATTGAGTTTATCAATATAAATATAATTTTTAAATTATTTTGATCTGTAATCTCTCAGTGCAAAAATGGTGGAGAGAAAATAATTCGAACTCCATGGAGAAAAACTACATGCTACATATTTAAAAAAATTAAACCTGCCTCCTCTTCTCTTTCTAACTCTATGCTGGAAACAGATACGGCAACATCAAATGTCAAATTCTGACATTGTGAATGTTTTTTTTTCTTATGTGCCGGTTATTTTATGTTGATTTTATGTTTACCAAGGAGTTCACAGGTATTCCAGTGACGTCACTGGACGGACCGAAAAACGACGATATTTTATTAAAAATATCTGTAATCCTTTCATTTTAAAATCTCTGGCATAGAAAATATGATTATTGAGATAATTATCTCGAAATGGTTTTCGATTCAGCCCTCCAAAAAAAAACTTGACATACCGAATTGTCAAAACCACTGGTTTTTCAGTGAAGGAAAACATCGTGAGGAAACCTGCAGTCAGCGAGTTGGCTCAATACTGAGACCAAAGTGTCTTCTGTAATTTGTCTGAAGGCACCTTTAAATCTTTTATTTTTGGGGTGTTTGTGTAGTATCCAGTTTTTTATTAGTGATTGAGGATAAACATTTAAAAATGCAAGTTTCATAAAAATTCACTGAATATTTGATATCTCATTTCTGATATCTGTGTAAACATCCTTTGTTATTTCCGTTCTCTCTTCCTCCCTAGATAACTAACTAAAAGCTGAATCTGAATAGATACCCATGCAAACTCTACTCTAGATTAGACCGTCCTTTTAAACTAAGAGTCTACCTATCAAACTGAACAACTTTTACTACTGGAGCAAACCGATCGGACCCAACTAGAAATCAGCTGTTCCATAAACTGCAATGCCTAGTAAGTAAGTAAGTTATAGCCTATAGAATCCCACTGCAGGGCAAAGGCCTCCTCTCACGAATAAGGGTGAGAGGGAGTGGGCCAAGCTCCACCACGCGTGCGTGTTGGTGGAGGCAAGGTAGTGGTCACCTTGCTGTCAGAGAATTTTCAAGCCTCGCCATAGGCCTCTGACTTGGCTTAACGAATAGTTACAACGCCATCTGACGGAACTATCCGAGACCAACTGCTTAACGTGCCTTCCGAAGCACGGAAACGCTCGAGATGAAATACCACTAAACGGTCACCCATCCAAAGACTGACCGGACCTGACGTTGCTTAACTTCGGTGATCGTTTCCAATACCGAAGCTCCACTACGCCAACGAGCGCTTCAAACTGCAATGCCTACTCGACTTAAATACTGTATGCACAAGCAAATCAAATCAAGATAATTTATTCAAATATAGGAGCCTGAAGCACACTTATTAAACGTCAACGTTTGAGATGGAGAAGCTGGCTAAAGATAGATCGGAATAAAGGACCAATGTCCAGAAGATAGTGTTTGACTTTGAGGCTAAGCGAAGAGTAGATCTTGATGCCAAGAGACCAACCGCGGCCTTCCAATACATCATAGCGCTTTCACACACGATGACGCACTGACGGAGCGGCAGACATCAGTCCGTCATTTGTGAAGCAACGAGGTAAGAATCCGCACGAAGAAGCACACAGGTGCGTCAATCCGTCACCGTGTGTGCTTCTGCGTGCGGTTTCTTACAACTCCTTGCTTCACAAATGAAGGACTGACGTCTGCTGCTCCGTCAATGCGTCATCGTGTGTGATCCGACTTAAGACGCTGTTATCCGGTCGAAGCCGTTTTTTGAACACGAACGAAAGTGTTTTAAACTGTGTTTTAAAGTCTGAAAACCAATTCGGTATGTCAAGATTTTTTGGTCGTCATTTTTATATTTTTTACGGATAGAAGACATAATTTTAAGACACCTATTTCATTTTTATTGCGATTCATCGAGTTTATCAATATAAATTAAATTTTTAAATTATTTTGATCTGTAATCTCTAAGTGCAAAAATGGTGGAGAAAAATTAATTCGAACTCCATGGAGAAACACTACCTACTGCTATATTTAAAAAAAAAACGTGCCTCCTCTTTCTAACTCTATGCTGGAAACAGATACGGCAACATCAAATGTCAAATTCGGTATGTCAAGTTTTTTTTTGGAGGGCTGAATCGAAAACCATTTCGAGATAATTGTCTCAATAATCATATTTTCTACGTCAAAGATTTTAAAATGAAAGGATTACAAATATTTTAAATAAAATAACGTCGTTTTTCGGTACGCTCAGTGACGTCACTGGCATACCTGTGAACTCCTTGGTAAACATAAAATCAATTTGAAATACCCGGCCATTAAGAAAAAAAATACATTCACAATGTCAGAATTTGACATTTGATGTTGCCGTATCTGTTTCCAGCAGAGTTAGAAAGAGGAGGCACGTTTTATTTTTTTTAAATATAGCAGTAGGTAGTGTTTCTCCATGGAGTTCGAATTATTTTTTCTCCACCATTTTTGCACTTAAAGATTACAGATCAAAATAATTTAAAAATTAAATTTATATTGATAAACTCGATGAATCGCAATAAAAATGAAATAGGTGTCTTAAAATTATGTCTTCTATCCGTAAAAAATATAAAAATGACGACCAAAAAAAACTTGACATACCGAATTCTGACATTGTGAATGTATTTTTTTTCTTAATGGCCGGGCATTTCAAGTTGATTTTATGTTTAACAAGGAGTTCACAGGTATGCCAGTGACGTCACTGAACGTACCGAAAAAAGACGTTATTTTATTAAAAATATTTGTAATCCTTTCATTTTAAAATCGTTGTCGTAGAAAATATGATTATTGAGACAGTTATCTCGAAATGGTTTTCGATTCAGCCCTCCAAAAAAAAACTTGACATACCGAATTATGTCTTATTTAAGGATCTGGCTAATAGGCGTACGTGCTCAATTACACGATTTATTTTAATTTATAGAAAAAAATCCCAAAGTTACCCCTTTTTGTTAAGTTTTTTCAATACTATGATTAAACTGCTGATATGTAACTTTTCATTCTTGTACTTAACTAAATACATTAAATATTTCTAGTGAACTCCGTAGAATTTTGAGCTTAGAAACACCCATGAGCAAAGATATTGATAAAAAACACGTTTTTTTTTGCGATCGTGCTTTCAATTGGAGCGGGATGGCTAATTGCAAACTTATGCTTGCATAAGCATGCTTATGCTTGCAAGAAAGAGACGCTTGCACTTGGATAACCTGGCCTTAAAAATAGGTATAAGTACACTATAATATCATTATATGGATATACGTGCTTGGCCAAGATTAGTTGCGTTAGACGTCTAAGAAAACAAGAAGCTATCAAAATCACCAGCCTGCTGTGGTCCACACTGCCATGAAGCATAATATCAAATTTTCTGTGACTAATTCAAAATTTTGCGACACTGACTTTCAAGTTTCAATGTTATTGCCCGATTACGTATGATCTGTCGAATCGACGGTATAATCGATTTTGAATCGCTTTTTCACAGCATTACGATAATCGATTTTATTGTTTTTTTTTTTAAATAATAAAGAATTTACTTTCTTATTTTCTATTTAACGTTTTAAATTTTAATACTGGAGACGCTGTCAATTTCAAGCCATCACAATATCCTCTTAATTACTTATAAAAAATTTTTTTACTGCGCGGTTAGTGAATATTCAAACCATCTATCTATATAACATATCGTGATAAAAACCCGAATTTAAAAACCATAAAAACGGTATGAAAACATAACAATAAATAAAAAAGCAAGCAAGTGCAAGGAAGGTGTATTGACCTCAGTAACACTGTCGCTTTTCCACGATTGCCGACGTTAAGTACAATCATGTACACAAGTGTTAACAAATGTATGGCGGAGCTACGAGTAGAGTTGCCATGTGTCCCAATTTGCGCGGGACGTCCCGATTTTCAGGGACTGGGGACGCGTCCCGATTTGCACCTGATCGGGACACTAAAATGTAACCGATGAATCAATAAAAGCCACAAATCCGAATCCCGAGCCCAATCCCGATTCGCATACAAAACTGGTAAATTTGAATATTATTGGCCTAAGAGTAGCTGCACTGCAGTAAGTGACCACACTGTGTTCCAAACTACACTAAAATAGGCTAGATGCTATTATAAGGCTGCGTTTCCACCAGAGATGTGCGAGGTAGCGAGGCGTTGAGCGAGGAAACAATCTGCCAATAGCGCGCTCGCTCGATCACGTCATTGGGAAATTGAAGCACTCTCATTGCCCGATTTTTTCCTCGCTCACCGCCTCGCTACCTCGCACATCTCTGGTGGAAAAGCGGCCTTATCGCGGCTGTACCTACACTCTCGCGCCTGGCAGACCGAGGCTGCAGTGAATAGTAATTATTTTTAGTTCTGTTTACAAAACCGTCAGTGTACATCAGCCTCAGCAGCGTTTGATACAGCCGCCGGGCCGCCGGTATCAAATACGAATTAAATGATTTTTCTTCCCTCCGGACGGAAAGCGTCAATTGTCGACCCGCTGCGCTAAACGAAGTTGTCGCTTTCCACCTCCGTCGAGGAGAAAAATAGTATACTAAACTCGGACAGTAAATAAGAAAGCCTCAGATCACATGTTTGTTGACCGCCTCGGTCAACAATTACATGAGATCTGAGACCTTTCTTACTTTCCTGTCCTCGGTGTGTATAACTATCTACTATAACTTGCCACTTCATATTGTTTTATTCCGTGACTGAAACACTTTTGTGCCCGATTGTTCGTAAAGCGGCAAGGGCGAACCGGTTCCATAACCTCAGTTTTACGAGGTTTTACTTTAACGTCATATTTCTAACCTTATGTTTAAAAACCTATTTACCTATAAGTACCTAGTACTTACCTACCTAATTGTCGTCGGAAGTCGATTTCATTTTCCTACTCCTACCATCTTATTTAATTAAATTCATTGCGGGTTCAAAGAAAAACGCAGAAAAAGACAAAAATAAACATTACTTAAATCAAATAATATTGATTATAAACATGTTACAGCCATGTTGTGCTATTTCGAATCAAATTAAAGATTGAAAAAACTGGCCAAGTGCGTGTCGGGCCACGCGCAGGGTAGGGTTCCGTAGTTGCCCGTCACAATAATATACGAACTTAGAAGGGGGCTTTTTGTTTTATACTACGGTTTGACGGCTAATAAAGTCTAAAAAGTACTTTTTTTAAGTTGGTCGACTATTACTCGTTAACTTGTAAAGCTAACTTAGCGGTGATAGTTTTCCTTTTAATTTCATTATATACACTACTGCCATGAATTTTTTCACATATCTAGAAACAACCGTTTAGCTGGCAGAGGGGGGGGACACTCGACTCTAACAAAAATTAGCACCTTAAAGCTTAATATTTCGCTAACGGATCCCTAAATCGAAAAATGGTTTTCCCACACCCACCGTATTTTTAAAAGACCTATCCAACGATACCCCACACCATGGGATAGACGAGAAAAAAAAATTGCGTCCCCACTTCACGGGTAGGGGAGGTACCCTAAAAAAAATATTTTTCAAAATTGTATTTTACCACTTTCTCGGCGTGATTAATATGTGTACCCATGCCAAATTACAGCTTTCTAGTACTAAGCGTCTCTGAGCTAAGCCGCGGACAGACGGACGGACGGACGGACGGACGGACATGGCGAAACTATAAGGGTTCCTTGTTGACTTCGGAACCCTAAAAATTATCGTGCTCCAAGAAATTGTGTTTTTTTTCAACGTTTCTTGTTGAGTCGCGTTGTAGGTCTGCTATAGGGTAGTCGATTGTTGGTTGCCCCCTCCCCGGCCTACAACGAAGCTCCAGTGGTGGCTCAAGATATTGTTCTTTTCGAAAAACAATCCTTGAAGTCACCAAAATACATAAGTTACCGTACAACGTCAAGCACTCATGCTAAAAAAACTAGACATTGGAAAAATCATCACATACCCAAGATGGCAGCCATTTTTTTTAAATATAGAATAGAATAGAATAGAACGTTTCTTGTTTTTGTTCTATCGTAAAAACGATAATACATACAACCATCAAACTTGGTGTTATTAGTTATTACAGTACATAATCTAAGGTAAAACAACTAATAATAAAAACCGGTCAACCGTATCTCGGAGAAAACACTTTTTTTTGTTATATTGATTGTATGGTGGTACGGAACCCTCTTTGCGCGATTTCGATTCACACTTTGCCGTTTTGTTTCGATATAATAGAAAATAAAATATCACAGAAACATGTCCAGCGTATGTCCGTATAACTTAAAAATGCAATAACTTTTAAACCAAACCAGCTAGATCAAATCTTTTGATACAGTTTTAATAGGAATTCAGAGCACTAAATTTTGATGTAACATTTTAATCATTTTTGTCCATAATAAAGGAGGGCCCCGCTGGGCGGACGCTAGCTTAGATTTGATATAACTCCGTTATCTTTGAAGCAAATGAATTAAATGAGCACTAAATGATAAGCTAGGTTTCAAAGCCCTAGGGCCGAGGGCCCCGCTGGGCATACGGACATGTCCAGCGTGGCATGTGTCACCAATTGATTTCTCATACATAGGTATCGACACCGCTACTGTTTCAGTTACAATTACAGAATTCTTACAATCAAAAAATTCAAAAATTGTATTTGGTCCGAAGACAAAAAAAAAACGTTGCTTATCTTCAATGATTTTGTTCAGGTACCTACATAAACTTAAGTGCGTTCACACACGATGACGCATTGACGGAGCGGCAGATCTCAATCCGTCATTTGTGAAGCAAGGAGTTGTATGAAACCGCACGTGGAAGAACACACGGTGCATCAATCCGTCACTGTTTGTTTTCTACGTGAGGTTTTACAACTCCTTGCTTCACAAATGACGGACTGACGTCTGCAGCTCCGTCAAGGCGTCATCGTGTGTGACAGCTCTCACCCAGACGCGTATCTCTTAAGAGGCGACTAATTCCTTCATATCTTCACATGCATATCGTTAGCAACTCTGTCAGTCATGAAGTCATGACTGTTACAGTCACTGCGTTACCATCCCGATCTGGGTCACCCGTTTAATCATGTTAAGAACATTGAGGTACTATGTTAACTAGAGAAGCTACCGAGAAGTAATGTTTTGTAACACGCGTTAGGGTGCACGCGCTTTAACCCACTTAGCCTGTGCCAGGCGCTCGTCGCAGCCTGACGCTCCCAGCACGCAGCCCACACTGCTGATCATGGTGCACAGATTTTGTTCGCGTTGTCTGCTCTATAGGTACATAATTACTCAATGGTTAAGAAGAGTAATATTTTTAGCGTACACACTATTACATTTAAAAAGAAAAACGGGTCAATAGTCCAATCATTTTAGGGTTTGGCCCTAACAATAATTCATCTATCGCTGAAACTTTGCAGTGTGATAAAGTAAAGTATACAGATTACGGTTGACAAATACTTAATCTAGGACCGGAAAAAATCAAACCTAGATTATTTGCAAAATGCAATACAATGGTACATATTCTGTGAAAATTTCAACTGGCTACCTATTATAGTTCAGAAGATACAGCCCTCTGAAGCAAGGACGGGCGGACAGACAGCCAGCGTAGGCTTATGAAAAAAAAAAGAATCATCAAAATCGGTTCATTCAGTCGAAAGTTCTGAGGTAACAAACATTAAAAAAAGAACAAACGGTCGAATTGAGAACCTCCTTTTTTTTAAGTCGGTTAAAAAGGTACCGTTTTCACCCTGGAACCCTAAAAATGTGAACCGCATGTTTGTGCCATGTTGTTGTATGATTTCCATATTAATATTCATATTCATAACGTTATTGTACCTGACAGCTGAGCAAAACTCTGTTAGTCCAGTCATTTTACGACTTGAGCTGGGACCTACGAATAAGAATAAATATGGAAGAGTAACTCGAAACAAAATCGAAATCATTTTTGGCACCCAATGAAAAATGACATTTTGTATGAGTTTTGGCGGCTAGTTACAATTTTTAAAGAACAAATTTAGAACGCGTTACAATTTTTTTGGTGCCACTTTTTGAGCTTCATTTATACTTCTATACATTCTCTTATTCGTAGGCCGGGACTAACTAAGAATTGATATATTTTTTCGGCATATTATTTAAGAGCCAATTTGAGCCTAGAAATATACCTATATAAAAAAAACTTCAGCAACAGTTCCGATTTTATAATTAAGGTTTTATCCTGTTCTAAAAAAACCTGTTGGTAAATAATTGTTCACATATATTTAAGGCTGTACTATTTACATACTTCAAACATGGTGTTATTAGTATTTTCTAATAAAAACGTTTTTTTTTAATTTCAATGCCTATTTTATTACTCAATACTAAAAGTACTTAATTTATTTAAATCTAATTAAAATTAGTGCATTGGTATTTATATTTTTAAGTTAAAATTTTTCTTACAATTTTGATTTCTATGTTGCTAAGTAAACATATTTTAAATATATTTTCCGATAGTCTTTTTGTCACTTAAAGGTGCCAGTTTAAGAGTACCAACCATCCCATTCATAATTACTACCCCCCACCCCCTAACAAAACTCTGTAAAGTGAACTTCAGCGTCCTATTCAATCCACTGGTGGATCGAGATAGTGGATCCTACAGGACAGAGGGAAAATGACTGGGCTATGTCTAAATACTCATCACAACTTTTAATTGAGTGAGGCTGCGTTGAATTACCTTAGTTATTTTAATAACTATTACGAATGAAAACAAATACAATTTCTCCATTAAAACAGTTAATTAGAAAACTAAAATATCTCTTCATTCACAACTCAACCTTGTACGTAATTAAACAAACGTAGAGAGAATATAAAGCGGATATTTATCTGCATTTTCTATCGTACAGTGGTCTTCGAAGCGTAGACAATGTACATGCCAGCCGGTGTCGGCAGTCACTCAACCGTTGAGATTTACTTTAGTATTTACTAGAGATCCACCCGGCTTTCCACGTAAGGCATAGTCTACGAGTACATACCCCTATAGAGACGTAATATAAGGCGACCCAACTCTGTCAACTCATCAGTGACTTGTCACTTATATATTTCGCAACGCCTTTGTTTTCCGCCATTGTTTCGAATAGACTTCGTAGTACTTCGGAGCATTTCCGTCCCCCCCGCACCGCAGCTAGTTGACAGAATTGTTTTCTTTTAAATTCGCATGTATTACGTCTCTATAGGGGTATATGCTCGTAGGGCATAGTAGTCAGAATTAGAGCTGTCTTTAGAATTAGTGATGACGCACTGACGGAGCAGCAGACGTCAGTCCGTCATTTGTGAAACAAGGAGTTGTATGAAACCGCACGTAGAAGCAAACACGGTGCGTCAATCCGTCACCGTGTGTGTACCTAGGTATTCATTCACGATGTGTTGAAAGTTTATAAACTACTTTCGACTAGGTGTGCCATCTATTTCTATTTCGGAACGCAACAGACAAAGGCTTTGGAAAAATGATAGTATTGAGGCGGTGTATGCATACATACAGAATGGACTAAACTAAAGTATAAGGGTTCCTTGTTTGACTACGGAACAGAAAAAATGGTCAAATCAAAAATCGACGAAGAAGTCATAAGAATCAAAAAAGTTCCTACACTCAGACGAATATCTAACCGCATTTTTCTAAGTGATCGAAATTTTATTCGGATAGAGCAGTTTCGGTTTCGGATATTTAGTACTGTTACATCCCTATTCTAAACATAAAATGCAATACTTATTAGGTTTACGGTTCGAGAATTTGTGATTTATTCTATTGAAGACAAGAGAATGCATTGAAGATTTGAAAGACAGCTGTATGGAAGAGTGTCTGCGATATGTTTTTTTAAACCTGTATTAAACTTTCATCACCTTTAAACGTGTTCATCATCACCAATACGTCCCACAGCAGGGCACAGACACTACCCTCAGGAGGGTGTATGTACGTTAGTGTAGTACCACGCGTGCACAATGCGCTGCGGTAGACTTCACATACGCAACACAATTTCTTCTCCAGCGTATGCAGGTTTCCTCACGATGTTTTCAGTCACCGTTTAAGAGCAGTCGGTATTACGTAGGTAAGTACATAAGTTAGTTCAATTATGGCATGTTGTCCGTGCGGATTCGAACCCTGAACCTCATGTAATAGCTAAAACTAGTATGAATCAGCAATGAGAAATCAATCAATCAACTTGAAAGAGAATATAGGGACCATGGAGGGCAGAAAGGAGCGGAGGTGTCGCAAAGCAATATTTGAATCAGTGTCGCCAAAATTCAGGGATGGGATGCGCAGGTTCCACCCCTAAAACTGAATCCAGGAACAGCGCACTTCATCGATTTAGATATTGTATTTTTCTTCCCTCCGGACGGAAAGCGTCGATTCTCGCCCCGCTGCGCTAAACGAAGTTGTCGCTTTCCACTCCGTCGAGAAGAAAAATAGTAAGTATACTAACCTCGGACAGTAAATAAGAAAGCCTCAGATCACATGTTTGTTGACTTTTCTTACTTTCCTGTCCTCGGTGTGTAATCTACTATTATTGAAACCCTCTCTCAGCAAAAAGAATGGCGGCCCTCTTCGAACTGAGCATCATACGTCCACTGTGACGTCATGACCTAATATAATGGCTACAGACCTAATGAGGAGTTTTCTGATAGCTACTCAAACGTAGTTCATCATACCGGCGATAGATGGCGTTGACCAGAGAGGGGTCCGAAGACGAAAATTTTAGGCTAAAAAGTAAACAAAAATGCATGTCACTGAGTCAGACGCATCTGTTGACAAAATGTATGCTAATATTTTTTTGTTTCCTTAAAAACACAAATTCTTACTATTTTATTTGTATTTTATTATCTGCAGGGTCGCTCACCCCTGTCTTATCAACGCCATCTATCGAGCCATTAGGAATTACTTTTTCTTTTTAATGGCTTTCTGAAAATCCCTCATCGCCTTGCGACACCTCCGCTCTTTTCCGTCCTCCGTGGTCGGAACCCAAGCAGGTATAAATTTCAAACAATATTTAATTTTAATTATAATACGACAGAAACTTTTTCAACGCGCATTAAGTAGTTACAATTACCCCGGGTGGGCAGAGGTCGACGCTCTGCAGTGACAAGTTGATTGCAGGTGGCTTATTTAGCTTTATTTCTTCACGTTTTATTGCCCTTCTTAAGATGTTGTTGAAAAACTGCATTCACAGATTTAAAAACTTCATGTTTTTTTTATTTCCTTTTATTTAAGTAAGTATATGGATGGAAAAAGCAAACATATTTTGGCAAGTGTTTATTTTATAATTTTCTAAGAATTATTTAAATGCGAAATGGTCGCGCGCGAGAAAATCATTCGAACTCCATGAAGAAAAACTACTCAATTAAAAATCACCTGCCTTCTCTTTCTAACTTTATGATGGAAACAGAAACAGCATCATAGGTATAAATGTCAAATTCTGACATAGCAAATATTTATTTTTTCTCAACGGCCAGTTATTTTAATTTTCAATTTACAGGTCGTCGAGTGACGTCACTGAAAAATCGGCATTACTTAAGTATTAAAAATATCCGTAATTCTTTCATTTTTCTTAGATTCTTTATTGTACACAAAACAACATAATTATGAGAACTTACAATAAATCATCATTCATCAATCATCATGATTTTTCAAATATTTCATAGAAAATATTGTATTGAGACAATGAGGAATTTTCCGAAGCCCATTAAAAAGAAAAATTGTGCCGGTTCATATACATATTTAGCTTTCTGGCCAATTCGGTACCAATACGTCAAGTTTTTTACCAATGGTCTCAATAAAAATATGGTCGATGTCAGAGATTTTAAAATGAAAGGATTACAGATATTTTTCGTAAAATGACATAGTTCGTCCGACGAGTGACGTCACACTCGTCGGACCTGTAAACTCCTGGGTAACCATAAAAAAGATGGCGTTGACAAAAGATGGAGAAGACAATTCGTGTTTTTAAGTAAGCAGCAAAAGATGAACATGATAGGTACGATCTGCATGTCTTCATCACACAGCGTGCGAAGAGTGAAACCATTACGACACAGCCAGCATTAATTGAAATGTCACTGTCAAACTTTCGCGCCATTCGCACCGCCATTATACCGCTGACGATTGTCATTCATCTCATCTCTAATTTAATGATGACCAGATTTTTATTAGCATGACCGGCATGACCGCGAAAAGTTGTAAATTACAGCCGGTTTGTGTTTGATAGTGACTGGATTCAGTCCCGTTTGAAACTATTGTCGAAGAAACTTGTTTCTTTTTTTTTCGCATTTTTTACTGCCCTTGTTGTTGTTGTTTAGTTCTTCCGTTGTTGTCTGAAAGGAAAGATGATTCCGTGCTTCGGATGGCACGTTAAGCCGTTGGTCCCGGCTACTATCTTTGGTGGTAGTAGTGGTTACATAAAAACCACGTCGGAGGCCGTCAGGCGCGGGCGGTCTGAAAAAACTCTAACAGGGCTTGCCCACACGATAAGAAGAAGTACATCCGTTCGGAAAGGTAATGGGATCTAGCCCTTACAGTCGTGGGTGGTCTTCAGTAGTTTTTCGTTTTTTCTCAAACCTAACTCATTGAAATGCGAGGGTGGTTCACATATTCCAATATCCAAGGGAGTTTTACAGGGGGATCAATCAGAATCAAACGGTAGCGCCTTTCTTTATTTCTAATTTTTACTACATTGTTCTTCATTAATGGCACATTATTATCAAATTATTATACTAATTTCACCAAATAATAGCCGCGAAAAACTAATTTAGAAAATAAAGAAAAAAAGCCCGTCATTTTCTTCACGATTCCCGCGCAAAAACGCCTTACTGCCCTTGGAAAAATTTTTTTAGTTTCTTCCTATTCGAAAGGCAGTGGGATCTAGTCCTTATAGCCGTTGTCTTCAAACAAAGTAGTTAAAAACAAATTAATTAAAAATAATTGACTACCTTGCCTCCACCAACACGCACTGGGCCCGCGTGGTGGAGTATGGCCCGCTCCCTCTCACCCTTATTCATGAGAGGAGGCCTTTGCCCTGCAGTGGGATTCTATAGGCTATAACTTACTTACTTTTTTAATTGACTACCGAACGCAAAAGCATTCTCAACTCAACATTAGAACCATTTTAGAACAATAATTATTCTTCAGAATCCAAGCGTAACAAATACCACAGACTACAAAGTCAAGACTACAGTAATTTTCTCGTGATCATAAAAGGCCTTGAAATTGTTTTAAATATTTCGGAACTGCTCAAGTTATTTTCATTGTATTGTAACTTGGACTTTAGCAATATGACCTTCGCTCTAATCAAGTGAAAAAAAAACTGGTACGATTTGATTAGGAAAAAAAGTTAACATAGGCGCGAAAAAGGCCAAGGCTTAATTTACATTCGGCCAGAAGAATGGGTTTGTAAAGGATTGTTCGGTTCGTTCGCTTCATAGGTAGTAACTTATGCTCGCTCTCCATACTCAAACAATAACAGTAGGCGCCCAAAACTCCTCAGGTTCCCGCGCAAACACCCTTTATTGCCCTTAGAAAAAACAAATAATTTTTATTTTTTAGTTTCTTCCTTTTGGAAAGGCAGTGGGATCTAGCCCTTATAGCCGTTGTCTTCAGTAGATAGTTCTGTGGTAATAATTAATCAAAGCGAACAACCATATGCTATTTTTTTTCTTACTAGACATTGGCAAAATCATTTATGGAGTCAGAATTTTAAATTAGGAATTATAATAGATAGGAATATGTTAAAACAATGTAGCCAGCCAGTTCATAACTTATTCATAAATGCAAATAAAAATGTCAGCCAGCTGGTGACACTATAAAACGAAGATTCACCTCTTATTTATAGAGCGATATCTCACGTTACGTAACAAGACGTAATGTTAACGTAACAGCTCGTTAGCTTAGTTCAGCGGTACTACGGTAGTTTCTGAGGTACTCGAACCACTTATTATTTAATAGTTCTCGAACAGACAAAAAACATTTTATGTAAGCAATTTGGAATGTTTTTAAAATATGTAGTTTAATATTTGTATGGAAACTTTGAGTCACGATAACTTTGAAACTAAAGTGCGTTCACACACGATGACGCATTGACGGAGCGGCATACGTCAGTCCGTCATTTGTGAAGCAAGGAGTTGTATGAAACCGCACGTAGAAGCACACACGGTGAGACGGATTGTGGATTGACGGACTTCTACGTGCGGTTTCATACAACTCCTTGCTTCACAAATGACGAACTGACGTCTGCCGCTCGACAATGCGTCATCATGTGTGATTCCACTGTGCCACACACACACATCACATCAGCTAAAGTCGTGGTGCTAAAAATTTCGAACTCGCTTCAGTCGCTCCATAGCTTTTACTTACGTGCATACGTTTTGAACGGAAAGAGCTCTAAAGTCGGGCCAATTTAATAGATCACATTTTGACATCTATTAATACTTCATCAAACGTAACCTTGTAACGGCGGGCATAGAATAATACTAGGTATTTTTTTGGAAGTTAGAACTGCACAATTGCTTTACTTTCTTAAATTACGATTACATATTTATTGTAATAATGATTAAAGAAGGTAATTTTACTATTTACTATCATTTTAATAAACCATTCTAAACATAATTAACAATTTCTGTTCTAAAGAACTGAACGTCGTTACAATGTTGCGTCAGTGAACCCCTTTTCTTTTTTGACACATGTAAAGCGTAGTTCCAACAAACCGTGATATTCACATTGAATTCACAAATGTTTGAAATCCGTATCGATTCATTAACTTTAATCGGTGTTTTTATGCAGGTCACCTCACTACGAAGCTATAAAACTGACAGATGTCAAATGTGATCTTCGATCAATAATATACAATTAGATAACGGGTCGCATACAAAATCAAAGAGAAATTCTGTCCTCGTGAATATACAAAATTTTTTGTTAACGAACCGAGAAAACAGTCCGAATCTAATCTAAACTATTATAAAACTGTAACTGAACTGTGTCTGTACATTGAAGATATTTACAAAAAAAAGATTACAATATGGTTTTTAAATATCCCCGACTCGAAATCAACCTTTTTTAGAAATTTTGTCTGTCTGTTTGTCTGTTTGTTTGTGTGTTTGTTTGTGTGTTTGTTTGTTTGTTTGTTTGTTTGTTTGATCGCGCATCACGCAAAAACTACTGAACCGATTTTGATGAAACTTTTTTTGTTTGATAGCTTATGATCTGACTTAACATCTGGTATATAATTTGTGCGGACGAAGTCGCGGGAAAACACTAGTACATTATAATTTCGACCTCAAAGCAACCATAATTCCTAGTAATTTTTGAAGGAACTAATAATTCAGAATTCAGAATAAGACCTCACTCCAATAGTGAGGCGTTATTTGCCGGGTCATGTTTTGAGCGCTGACGCGTTATCTAGTTGGATATTGTTGATCGAAGAATGTGATCTATTAAGAGAATATTATTCCGAGAGCGAAAATGCGCGCTGCATACAAACGTACTATGGTGATATTTTCAATACTAACCAATTAAAGTCAATGAAATTTTGCAGAAAAAATCTAGAAACAAATTTATATGCTTCTATAGTCAGATTTTCGTTAAAATATACAGTTTCAATGCTAGGATTAATTTAAGATTTGTATGGAAATCTTTGAGGCAACGTAACTTGAAAACTATACATTTTAACGAAAATCTGACTCCATACAAGCATAGAAATTTGTTTCTAGATTGTTTCTGCAAAATTTCATTGACTTGATTTGGTTAGTATTGAAAATATCACCATAGTACGTTTGTATTTAGCGCGCTCCGAATAATATACCCTTAAATTGGCCCGCCGTGTATGTACCTACAACCGATTCGTATTGAGGGGGAAATTGAGCTTGCTTTGCTCGCACTATATTTCTGCTTGTGCATACATAAATCAAAAGATTTCTGACCACAATCCGAGATGTTGTGCTAAAAATGTATTACGTATTTCTCTACGTATAGAGAAAATGAGACGGCAAAATCGGTCTACGACCAGGAGTGCGATTTTTGAATCTCATTCAGTGAGCTCAGCAGTTGTAAATGTCAAAATTGCCATAGAGATATGCATCTTTCTTCTACTGCTGATTTCACTTTCAAAGATCGCACTCCTGAAGTATGATTTTTGAAAGTCAAATCAGCAGTAGAAATATGCATACCTATCTTGCTGCCTGCGCTTCATTATCCCGATTCCCGAAAACGAAATTCGAATTATCCGCAAGCAAAGGCTCGAGCTATAACCTAGTTCATCATAATTGCTTGTTAAAAATATACCAAGCTATTATTTCACTAATTAAAGAATCGACAGACGTTTTCCAAATTAGTACCATTCTTAATTGAAATTCAAAAAGAAGCTGGCAATCGCAATTTAATTAAAAAGTGAAAATAAATAAAGTTTTTTCATAATTAATTAGGAAACTAGCTTTTAACTACGAAGTTTTATCGTTTGTCTAATTATAAAAATCTTTCAGAGGCTTCGATCAACAATATCCAACTAGATAACGCGTCAGCGCTCAAAACATGTCCCGGCAAATAACGCCTCACTATTGGAGTGGGGTCTTATTTTGAATTAGTTGCGTTCGACCAAAGCCAACGTAAGCACGTCTCGCAATGCCGCAGTGTTCCTTTTTTAAATTACTAGGAATTATGGTTGCTTTGAGGTCGAAATTATAATGTATTTGGACTGTTTTCTGGGTTCGTTAACAAAAAAATTTGTATATTCACGAGGACAGAATTTCTCTTTGATTTTGTATGCGACCCGTTATCTAGTTGTATATTGTTGATCGAAGTTCAGAGGAGAGGTATGGACAATTAATCATGAGAGACCGGGTTCGAATCCACACGGACGACATGTCATGTACCAATGAGTTTTTCTAACTTATGTACTTACGTAATAAAGGAGAAGCGCTCGTTGGCGTAGTGGAGCTTCGGTATTGGAAATGATCACCGAAGTTAAGCAACGTCAGGTCCGGTCAGTCTTTGGATGGGTGACCGTTTAGTGGTATTTCATCTCGAGCGTTTCCGTGCTTCGGAAGGCACGTTAAGCTGTTAAGTTGGTCTCGGATAGTTCCGTCAGATGCCGTTGTAACTATTCGTTAAGCCAGGTCAGAGGCCTATTGGCGGCTTGAAAATTCTCTGACAGCAAGGTGACCACTAACTTGCCTCCACCAACACGCACTGGGCCCGCGTGGTGGAGTATGGCCCACTCCCTCTCACCCTTATTCGTGAGAGGAGGCCTTTGCCCTGCAGTGGGATTCTACAGGCTACAACTTTTTTTTTTATGTACGTAATACCGACTGCTCTCAAACGGTGAAGGAAAACATCGTGAGGAAACCTGCATACGCTGAAGAAGAAATTCTGATGCGTAGTGTAGTCTATGGACTTTTGCGTGCGTTAGCAGCTAGCACTGCATTTCCGCCAATGTCAAGTTGTTTGTTGAGTGTTTATCCCAATCTCAGTAATTGATTTTGATCAAGAACAGGAAGAGATTGTGGAGCTTCGTGGCATGCAAAAACGCGAATCGCGCGACCACGCGAGACAAGCGCTCGTGTCAGAACCTGCAAAACGTGACACCACACTAGATTGCAGCGAGTTTAGAAACCATTAGTACCGCTTCGCGGATGACAGTGAAAGTAGTAAGTTCGCGTTCCATTGTGATCGCAAATCTTAAAAAAAAATTATCTTAGCCATTGTGGTCTGACCGGTCGCCATTTTGTAGTCATTTTTTAGCACAATAGGTTTTTGTTTCGCGCCCAATTTTTTGTTATATTTTTAAACCGCAAATTATGTATTACGTTTACGGTGGGTGTTAGCACTAAGTTAGCAGGTGGGTGATTTTAACCAAATTTTGATTTCACACTTTATAGTCCAAAGGAGTTGAAGCTTGCGTGAGCTTGGGACTTTGGGACCTAAGCGATTTCTTCTGAAAGTTGTTCAGGGTTCTTAGGGAGTAAACATACTAAAAGTCCCTTCCTCTAGGAGTCGAGCCGGAGTGGGGGAGGGGGTTAAAGTTCTCACTTTTGGATTTTTCGCTAATATCTCCAAAACGGTGCGTTGTAGAGAAAAGTGTTTTCGCAATAAATTACACTTTATAAAATTCTCTACACATATTATTCTATACACTTTCTCCTATTTCCCAATAGTTTTCGAGCTGCACGCTCCGGAAAAGTATAAATTAAAGTTATTCAGCGCGCTAAGCATTACCTGAACATCTTTTGAACCGTAATAGCTAATATAGTTTAAAATTTCACATAATTAGTGTTACTATGGCGGATTTGCTAACAAATCAACACACTGTCCAAGATATGAAAAAAAAAAAAAAAAAAAAAGTTAAAATTAAGGGGGTTCCTACACAAGAAACTAGTATTCATCAACGTTTTTTCTTCTCGCTCTGTCGTAAAAACGGTAATACATACCAAGCGTCAAACCATGGATCTAGAATCATAAAGGATCCCACTCTTCCTTAGAAGCATTGATACAAGAAAATCGACGTTCGACTCCGTCGTCGATATTTCCAATTTTACGTGTGTCCCTTTCTATCCAATGACGTCACAACGAAAATTGAATGACGTCAATTTTTGACGTTGGATTAGAAAGGGACAGAGCTGGGACAAAGTTCGTAAAAAACGTCACTAAAAAAAAACTACGGAGAAGAACGATCCTTACCGACCACAAAGGAGTATTATCATGTTTCCCGTCTTGTTAGGAAGTCTGCACTCCACTATAGAGGATTCCAAACTTCTTGCGTCAAACTTAGTGTGATTATAGAGCAAACTCTACAGTATAACATCAAATAATAGAAATCGGCCAAGTGTGAGTCGGTATCGCGCTAAAGGTCCCGGAGAAAACAAATCTTTTGGTAAGTTAATTTATGTTTTGTGGTGTTACGGAAAAATTTGACGATGGTACGGAACCCTTGGTAATTTTATAAGGTTTCATTTGGTAGAAGATGCAAAAATTGCAGGGTATTAGATGGTAGTAATTATAGTACTCAGTGGTATAAGATTATCGTGGTATGGGCACAGAATAATAACTAGTAACTAGCGTTACAGAAGCTTTACTTCGCAATGGTTTTCAAAGAAATATGTACTCAATCTGATAAACAATATGATTTAATTTAGCTCGCGTTCCAGCCGAGCACGTGTTCATTTACATACCTACCAAATTTTTTTGAGGGAATATGGGCCTTAATTCACTGGACTACGGTTCATAATAAGTTATACGTGGTTATACGTATTGAAAGAGTTTATTGCGGCAGCCTACTAGATTGGCCCTTGCGCAATGGCCGCCACCTGTAGGTACCTACACGCGGAGTGACACAGGCGCCCGCGGCATGGTACCTCGATAAACGTTTTATCGCGCCTGCTAACTCGTTCGTTCGCGCGCAGAAAGAAAGGGAGCTAGAGTGCGATAGCGCTTTATCGCGCAATCATGCCGCGGGCGCTGGTATGGGCATGTAATGCGGAGAGACGAAAAAGAGGACAAAAAAGTTTTGTTTTCTCCGTGCCCTTTAGCGCGAGACCGACTCACACTTGGCCGGTTTCTATTATTTGTTGTGATACTGTAGAGTTTTCTCTATAATCACGCCAAGTTTGACGCTTGTATGTATTACCGTTTTTACGATAGAGCGAGACGAAAAAACGTTGATAAAAACTCTTCATTTTTAACCCTATTTGCAGGTTTTTATAGTTTATCCTGTTATAAAAATAGTATTCACGAAAGAATTACTGAAAAATGTTAGTTTAGCATTATTTTCGATTGTACGTTTTACTGATAAGATAAAACTAAAATATTATACCTATTTTATACTGACTGCATATTTTATTGCAATATTTGGGATGCGCGTTTCTCCACGTGTCCCTCTGATTAGCATTTCGATCTAATTTCACGGTAGCACCCCAGAGGGCACAGTGGAAAAACAATTTAAACTACATTACCGTACAACTGTCAAGCACATGACGTTTAAACTAAAACTTAATTTCAACTAGTACGTACGTACATCCTACTGATCTTACTTCTATGTACTCTGGGCTTCTATCTTCGACATGGCAAAATCACCGAAACGGCAATGGAGCGATTATTAAAAAAAAACTGGCCATGAGCGTGTCGGACTCGCCCAAGGTAGGGTTCCGTAGCCATTCCATTAAGCTTAAATAAATTTAAAAAAATCTCTAAGAAGCAAACAATAGTGCGAATTTATTTGGTTCAGCACCATCACCTCAGTCGATTTATTAAAAAATATATTTTTTCCAACCTATTTTTCGTTGTGTTGAAAAAAATTATTTGTTTTTGGGCATAGACAAATTACTCTAGCGATAGACTTGCCCTTGCATAGAAGCAACATGTTCCACTTGAATGAGGTGTACGCACCTGATTGATGTTCCCGAGTTCACTTCGTCACTATGGCAATGACAGACCGCAATGTGTCATTTTGGGCTGTTTTGTGTGACATGTTGTTTGTTTGAACGAGCGTGTCTATCGCTAGAGTAATTTGTCTATGTTTTTGGGTTACTGTTATCTGCCTTTATACAAAATTTCGATTCAATATTTGCAAAAATGAGCGAATGTCTGTCTGTAGACAGAATGGACGAAAGTATAAGGGTTTTTTGTTGGACTACGGAACCCTAATAACAACCAAGAATAAAAAAAAAATAAACAAAATTAGACGAAATAGTCAAGAGTTTTTGAGGTAAATTTGGTGGCAGACACCCGTTGGATTAGGGCAGCGCAAGTCCGGTCGTTGTGGTGATCCTTGGGGAGGCTTATGTCCAGCAGTGGACGTCTATCGACTGAGATAATGATTTGATCTGCAATCTCAAACCGAAAGCTTCTATTTCTCAGACTTCCAAATAGCCCAGCGCATTTCCTCGCGTGATAGCCTAGCTGAAGTGCGGAAATCACCGACTTCCTTAACTTGCTATATAACCACTTAGATCGTGTAGAACAGGTCTATCTTAATTAGGTCTGTAACACCTGGACAGCGGAATAAGGAAACTAGTCTTTGAAATAGGTATTGGATACAAAAGACTACATTTTTTAACGGTTTTGGAAATAATGAAATCGTCTTTGTTAGGACATTTGACGGAAACACTGCGTGCGGGGTAAATCGATTATGGTGGTATGGGCCACGGACCTTAAAGAAATACGGACCGAGTTTTGCACTAAAAAGAGATGAAGCATGCAAGGTAATACAATCTCGTTTGTTCTACAAGGGACCTACACACACACAGATGCACTAGCTCTAGGCGCAGGTCCGACAACCCGTCACCTTATGTACCGTGTGACAGCACCCACACAAAAGAAATGGGTGCTTCACTCATGATTAGATGACGTTACGTCTGGTTCTTCTTTTTAGTCTGTGGTATGGGCATGTGATGCTGAGAGACGATGTTAAGAGGTTTCCCCGACCGAACGACCTTGACTCTTTCAGAGCCTCCTCACCTCTACTAAACTACGTAATTTTAGTAGTAAAGCATACCTATTTTTGACAAGATTGTTATTCATTATGTCACTAGGTGTCTTCTAATCCAAGGAATACAAATTCGAAAATCATGAGAATTCGCACCAAATTTTGAAAAATAATTATCTCATTAAATTTTTAGATCTTTATACAGGGTCCAACTTAATATGCTGACACTTTTTTAAGGGGATGATCAGACCATCAAACTGAACAACTTTCTCTATGGGACCAACATCGAAATCGCGAAAAAAAAAAACAGCTGTCGCATACATTTGGCTCGAGTAGATTTGCAGTTTTGTATGGAGTATGCATTAATAGTAGATAGGTGACCGAATTATTTTCCACTTTTTAAAAGTTTTTTAAATTTGTAATTTTTATCTAATGACTAGATGACCGCGGCGAACTTTGTACCGCCATAGAATCTTCGCGACACACACTTGGCCGTTTTTTTATGTTTTTCGTAATGTAGCATTCTAATGGTGAAATAATTTTTCAGATCGGTCCAGTAGTTTCGGAGCCTATTTAATACAAACAAACAAACAAAAAATAAAATCTTTCCTCTTTGTAATACCTATTACTATAGATACTATGCGAGCAAAGCCGCGCGCTAAAGCTAGTAACCAATAAGTGCGTAGAAAATAAATGCCATAAGCAGTTTCGCTTATAAGTACCTACTTATTACGTTTTATAGGTTTGTCGACTTCGTTTGCGGTTTTAAAGTTTATATTATTATAAGGCTTGGAACACACCGATGCTAGTTATATTTGTACCACGGACATGAAAAACAGACGGACGTAATCTCGTCTAATCACGATTGAAGCACCCATTTCTTTTGTGTGCGTGCTGTCACGCGGTACATAGCGGTGACGGGTTGTAGCACCTGCGCCTAGAGCTAGTGCATCTGTTGAGTGTAGGTCCTTTGTAGAACAAACGAAAATGTAGTACCTTGCATGCTTCACATCTTTTTAGTGTAACATTACGTCCGTCTTTTTTTCAGGTCCGTGATTTGTACATGACATAACAAAACGAAAGCTGTGTGGAATATGGAAGAAGGCTGTGTGCTTCGCGACATCATCTGCATGGCATTTTTGTTCATATCTTTCCTCTGAGTTCAAGCTATCTCTATGCGAAAGGTCGGACGACTAAGAGCTGTCACACACGATGACGCACTGACGGAGCAGAAGACGTCATCCGTCATCGTGTGTATCCCACTTACATTATTTTTTCGTCCGTTTATCGGACGACTAGCAACAGCTTATAGGCCAGGACTTGAAAGAAATACGGACCGAATATTGTACTAAAAAGATGTGAAGTATGCAAGGTAATACAATCTCGTTTGTTCTACAAGCGACCTACACTCACACAGATGCACTAGCTCTAGGCGCAGGTGCTACAACCCGTCACCTTATGTACCGCGTGACAGCACGCACACAAAAGAAATGGGTGCTTCACTCATGATTAGACGAGATTACGTCTGGTTCTTCTTTTCAGTCTGTGCCTATAGTATGTAATTTGTGAATAACCCATGAGCATACAGCACCGAACTGTTTGTTTTATAAAGAAAATAACTCAATACCAATGACCAAACCAATTCAGAAAGGCAATTCCATGAACACTCAGCCTATTCGTTATAAGTATAGTTAATGGAAAGAAAAACGTTCGGAGAAAATTGTGTTGTATACGTAACGTAAGACTAGTATAAATGATTATGCGTTATCTGTTATCTCATATACTTATGCTAGTCATGGTTGTTTGGCGACAAGCACGTATCCAGACTTTTGTTTCGGGGGGGACATTCATAGAAAACCAATGAAAAAGTGCTGTAATCACTTTTCCATAAGTAGGTAAAAAATATTCGAAATTCCACCTATAATTCACATTTTCGGTAATTGTTTAGCTGAAATACTATTTTTAATAACAGAACGAACAATAAAAAGTTACGAAATGTAGATGATATTAATTTGAGGTGGACCATGGCCTATAGTCATTTTTTATTTGCATATTACTCATCATTTTAGTGAACCACCGGCAAGAAAAAGTGCCCGTGGTTCACCTAGGGTACTGAGGTGGACCATCGGCAAGAAAAAGTGCCCGTGGTTCACCTAGGGTACTGAGGTGGACCATCGGCAAGAAGAAGTGACCGTGTTTCACCTAGGGTACTGAGGTGGACCATCGGCAAGAAAAAGTGCCCGTGGTTCACCTAGGGTACTGAGGTGGACCATCGGCAAGAAGAAGTGACCGTGGTTCACCTAGGGTACTGAGGTGGACCATCGGCAAGAAAAAGTGCCCGTGGTTCACCTAGGGTACTGAGGTGGACCATCGGCAAGAAGAAGTGACCGTGGTTCACCTAGGGTACTGAGCACCGCTTCCACTAAGTTCAACTCAAAAGTTCAACCAGTTGAAATTGAGGTGGACCATCGGCAAGAAGAAGTGACCGTGGTTCACCCGGGTGAACTAAGCAGGTGGACCACGACCGAGGTCTGGAAGTTTCATACGATGCGTGGTAAACCCTACATATACCTATTATGTCAAGGACAATTTGCACCAAGTGCGCATGTGCGAACGCCATCGCGTCAAATCCAAAACGTTGTTTGAAGTGCCGGTCCTGTGTCTGAACTTGTACAGTTTTATTACATCATGCAGCTTTCGTAAAACAATGTTTATAATGAAACAAAGAGTGTACGCACGGACTATACTTGGATCGTGAGTAATCGAAGACCTGTAATAACTAATTAGGCATTGTAATTTATGTCTTGCGTTCCAGCACGAGGTCAATGATGCGTGACGAGTCAAAGAATACTGACTATTAGTCGAATGAGGTTACAATTACAAATACTGCAGGATTGCGATTTGCTAGGACGACCGTTGATCAAGGCAGTATATGAGTAGTGGCCACAGAGTATAAAGGTCCTTATTAAGACGCTCCCAGTCCCACTAGGTAAACGCTGGGCCGGGTCACATTTTGCTGGTTTTTAGAAGCTATCTGAGTTTTTCGGAATTTATGAACGATTTGTAACATCACTATGGCTTTTCGGTGAAGGAAAACATCGTGAGGAAGCCTGCATCCTTAGATTATCAAGATAGACAGTCAAAGCTACGAAAGAGTCGAAAAAAATAGGAACCAGTACTGGTTCCAAAACCCTATACATATACACGCACACATACATATTTTGTATGGCGCCTCACACACACCAACCTAAGAAAGTTAGCCCCTTTTGTTTTATACGGAACAAGTGTGAGGCTCATTCTAGACATATACTTTTTCTAAGCCTGCATGCTTCAATTTCGAGGCATGTATTGTACCCCCTGTCCATTATAAGTGGCGACGGGCTGACCCCCCGTCACACTGGACAGAGTTTCGGTACTACTGGTGAAACGTGGATGTTCTGAGGTTTCAGAATATCTCTGACTACTCCCTCGGGGAATATAGTCGTGAGCATATGCTTATATTATACTTATGCTGTAAGTTAGATAAATTTTCACTAAATAAATACATTGGATTAATTTATGATAATTGTAAAGTGGCAACGAATGGATATCGCCCGTGTAGAATCGTTTACGTTTTACGATTAACTGCGTGAATTATCTGAATAACTAACATTCCGATTGCATTTGACTTGCAAAAATGTGCATTAATGTCATTAATACATCGTTTTCTATTCTTACGTGTCTGTGGCATAATATGTGATTAACACAAAAAAGAATAAAACCGGTCAAGCGTGAGTCGGGCTACTCGCACACCGAGGGTTCCGTACTACACCACCACACAACACATCATTACCTTACTTACAAAAAAAGGTTTGTTTTCACCGGGACCTTTAGCGCACACCGACTCACACTTCGCCGGTTTTTATTATTTGTTGTTATACTGTAGAGTTTGCTCTATAATCACACCAAGTTTGAAGCTTGTATGTATTACCGTTTTTATGATAGAGCGAGAAGATAAAACAATGATTAAAACTGGTCTCTTTTATGAGGAACCCCCTTAATTTTTCCCTCTGTCCTGTTGTAGGATCCACTATTTCGATCCACCAGTGGATTGAATAGCACGCTGAAGTTCACTGTGATCCACCATTAGTTTCAGTGGATCCTATGATAACTTGTTGTCATTTTTATTATAGTTAGCAAATCCGCCATAATACGCACATTATGTGAAAAAACTGTCTAGCTATTACGGTTCAAAAGCTACAGTCCCAAAAAAGTAGACGGACGGACGACGTAGTATGCTTAGTAATAGGGTCCCGTTTACCACCCTTTGGGTACGGAACCCCAAAAAATCTGGTTTATTGGCAGGAGTGCAATTTTTGAAAGTCACATATCTTAATTAGTAATACGAAACTGAGCTGAGACCAAACTCTATGGAATTTATACATTTTCATTTACGAATTAGGATGAGTGTATTTCAAAAATATTACTCCAGAGAACTTAGAACCACATTAGTAAAGTATTTGAAAAGTCAATGTGGTCAGAATTACATTCGCAAAATCTTCCAAATTTTAAAGCAAAATCTTGAGCTCGCTTCGCTCGCTCCTGTTTTTAGAACATACTGCTCTGATCTTATTTATATTGCTGTAAAATCTGGAGCTCGCTTCGCTCGCTCCTGGCTAGACACATTGCAGTAAAACCTCGAACTCACTGAATTGGGTGAAAAGTAGAGCTCGCTTCGCTCGCTCTAGGTTTTGGCTCGTATTCATAGAGTAGTTAAATCTTAAGTTTGCTTTGCTCTTTCCAGCTTTTAGGTTGTTAAAACTCGAGCTCGCTTCGCACGCTCCAGGATTTAAATCGTATTACACTGATCTCACTATATTGCAGTAAAATCTCGAGCTCACTTTGCTCGCTTCTGGCTATACACATTGCAGTAAAATCTCGAGCTCACTTCGCTCGCTCCAGAATTCGGTGAAATGTCGAGCTCGCTTCGCTCGCTCCTGGCTACGATTGTATCACAAAGACCTAGATGCATTGCATTAAAATCTCGAGCTCACTTAGCTTTGCTCATTCCAGAATTCAGTGAAATCTCGAGCTCGCTTCGCTCGCTCTTTTAGTTTTTATTACATCAACCTCGCCTGGGCCTGGCCCACCCTGGGAAAAAATCATTGCTACGCCCATGACACTGGCGGAGCAGCAAACGTCAGTCCGTCATTTGTGAAGCAAGGAGTTGTATGAAACCGCACGTAGAAGCACACACGGTGACGCATTGACGCACCGGGTGTGGTTCTATGGACTGACATCTGCCGCTCCGTCATCGTGTGTGAACGCACTTAATGTCAAAGTTTGTTCGGTCTGTTTCCGGATTTTGATGAAATTTGTTATTGATAGCTTGAACGAAGTACGTATTTAGAGGGTGGTTAGGTGGGATGTATCCCAGTGTGGACAGATTTCAATGAGGTCTTTGTAGTCAAATGCAAATTTTTGAAAGAAGTTTCTTGGAAATCGGCCATCTGTTTTCAAGATAATCCGTTTTTGCGTACATAGCGTATCTGTGTTAATCGCTCGCAACCCGGCGAGATAAAAATAGATAAATATGTGTGGTTTAATATGCAGTAGTATCTCGTTTGTGGGAGTTCAAGGGTTAAATCAATATTCGTAGAAGAGCAGAGTTGAAAGCGTAAGGATTTTGAAAAACGGGGGAGTTCGAAACCAAACTCGAAAAAACGAATTTTGATCTCTGCTATAATTTATTTAAGAGAATTTTATTCCGAGAGCGAAAATGCGCGCTGCATACAAACATACTATGGTGATATTTTCAATACTAACCAATTAAAGTCAATGAAATTTTGCAGAAACAATCTACAAACAAATTTCTATGCTTGTATGGAGTCAGATTTACGTTAAAATATACAGTTTCAATGCTAGGATTAATTTAAGATTTGTATGGAAATCTTTGAGGCACTGCAACTTTAAAACTATACATTTTAACGAAAATCTGACTTCATACAAGCATAGAAATTTGTTTCTAGACTGTTTCTGAAAAATGTCATTGACTTTAATTGGTTAGTATTGAAAATATCACCATATATTGTGACATAGCTAGGTACACACGGCGACACATAAAGCTACACAAAACCAAAATAAGCTGGCCGCGCCTAGATTGAGTAACGTATACGTCGCGCGGCCAGCTTATGTTGGTTTTGTATAGCTTTATGTGTCGCCGTGTGTACTCGCGTTTTGCGTACAGCCTCTATTGCGTATCGGTATTTTATACTGTAACTAGTGTTTTCCCGCGACTTCGTCAGCACAAATTATATACCAGATTTTAAGTCAGATCATAAGCTATCAAACAAAAAAAGTTTCATCAAAATCGGTTCAGTAGTTTTTGCGTGATGCGCGAACAAACAAACAAACTAACAATTTTGTCAATAGATGGCGCTGCACGTTTTTAAATCCCGCTATAGAGTGTTATTTGAATTTATATAAAGTGAACCGCTACTTTTTATTCCTCATGATTTTACGGTTTTATAATAGTTAAGATAAGATAAGATAAATACTGTAAGCTTGCCGGTCTGTCGTTTTGCGAATAGGAACTAGGTAGATATTGCGTGTTCATCTTTTTGCGAACACTTTTTACGGTTCCGTAAAGGGTGAAAACGGGACCCTATTACTAAGCCTACGTTGTCCGTCCGTCCGTCCATTCGTCCGTCCGTCTTACCAATTTAGGGCTGTAACTTTTGAACCGTCAAGCTAAATTTTGTTTTTCAATTTTTTTTTGTATTTTTGGTTTGCAAATAAAGAATATTTATCTTATCTATTCTTATCTTATCTAAATAGTTGAAATTTTCACAGAATATGCGTTATTACGGCGAATTTGTTGACAAATAATAAAAATGTCAAAAAGTACACACAGCTAAGTTTGTTTTAATATAATACCTACATTACATAATGCATAAGTCACTCAATGAATAAATTGTAAACTGGACCGGAGCTTGATATAAATAACTTACTTTACCAGTTTCCAGAATACCTATAAAATCACAACTTTAACTAAAGGGTGGAATTTAGTCGATAATTTTTTAGGGGTGGTTCAGGATGTAACTTAAATGAGTAGAACACATTTTTTGGGGTGGTTCAGACCATCAAACAGAACAACTTTTACTATGGGAGCATATTTGGTGTTTTTAACTGTATTAAATTAATCTGCTTTACGTGCCTAATAAATAAATAAAAGTTTTTGAGTTGAGCTGGTATAGTATGGAACAGCATTTTTTGTGATTTCATGTTTGCTCCCATAGTAAAAGTTACCTATTCAGTTTCATAGTCTGACTGAACCACCCCTAAAAATTTGTAGACTAGTTTCAATGTCACCCTGTATATTTATATTAGGCTAGGTAGGTAGGCATTACGTTTCAAATCTAAAATTCGGTGATTCGAAACATCGAATGCTATCTAGAACAGATGTTTAGCAACAAAAAGTTTAAAAATATATTACCTAAGTCAACATAAAAGGTCAAGGTAAGTGTATTTTAATTTCCAAAGTACAATAAATTTTTCTTGTATCGACCTTTGTATAGAACTCGCCTTAAATTTAAAAAAAAACTTATTTGTTTTATTGTTTTTTTTTATTTGGTTGAAAGTGCAACAAAACAACACTTACAAAATTAAAAAAGTTAACATTTATTTTCTTTTGAACAAAGACATTCACTTTATTCAGCCAGTTTAAATAGTCCTTTCATTTTTCTCTAATAAAATTACCACAACATTAATTTCTTTATTACAATGTGTTTAGAAAGCATGAAAATTAAGCAACACGCGTCTATTTAATTAGCTAATTGTAAGAACAAAAGAAATATCTTATAAAACCATTATAAAACGAATTAATTTGCCTGTTACAGGCATAACCTCACATCAGAAAAAAATAGATTTATTAACTTACTTGGTCTTCTTTTGGATGCTCATGGGTGCAATGCACATGGCGGTGTTCGCTCGTCATTAATTCATTAATAAAACTCTCACAAAAAACATAATTCATGTTTATAATTAACAAAATTAACGCACTAATCACTTGCACACAATATCCATGCATAACCACCGCCATGATTTTACTAAAGAGTTATTTCACCAAAGAATATTTTTGTTTGTTTACATTATACTAACTAATAATTTCTTATTTAGTTATATACGTGTTTTCCGCTTCGAATACGCTATGAAACTAAATATAATGAATGAGAAATTGAGAATGGCGATTGGCGTTTGCCGTTTGCGTGAAGTTAGATGCAATAAACAGCTGACGCGGCAGCCATTTTGTGGGTCCTATCTGTCCCGCTTTAACTCGTCAAAGTGATAGAGAGGTGAATAGACACAATGGATTTGACTGATAAGGGAGATTTGACAGATAAGAACGTGTCAAAGTAAATTAAAACAAAAAAATGAGTCATAAACATTGTGATTAACAACAAAAATTAATCATAATTAATTATTGTGATTACTTAATTTCTAAATCTTACTTACAAAGGTATTTCTGGGTCTCCTCGAGATGCGTATGAACGTCACTGAAGCATACATACATACATACATAAGCTCAGGCCATTGTCCCATGGGGGTATGCAGAGACCACGGACCGCCACACGCTACGACTCTGACACACCTCTTTAGCCTCATTCACATTCATACATCTCTTCATGCACTTCCGTCGATTGAGGGTGCTACGCACTTGTCCTTTTCGGAAAAGATCATTGATTTGATCATGGCTTGTTTCCCTCGGCCGGCCTCTCCCAACACATCCGCTCACCTTTGCTTGATGAACAACAAATAAAGTAAATAAAAACCCCATGAAAAAAAACATCTCGCCTTGCCTTGGGGCACCGTACCCAGGAGGCTGGCAGCATTTGCCTTTTTGTGTAGCAGATGCTAAGAAATTAGGATTAGTGTATTAATAATTTATTTATTTTATAATAATTTTAATGACAAAATTAAATCTAACTTTAACTAAATCTACCTTAATTAGTTTGTAATGTAAAAAGTATATACAGAATATTGAGACTAAAAAGAAATTATGTACAAATTTACAATCCTAAAAGTAGGTAAGGATAATATTTACAGGGGGCCGCCGCACAGTCGAATGCATTTTCTATCCATCTTACGATAGATAGAAAATGCAGTCGAGATCGCTATCATGCGGGAGCGTGCCCAGGACGCTGGCGGCGTTACCTCGCTGTATGGCAATGCTGATACGTTGCCCGAGGTAAGCGCCAGCCCTGTTGTCCCCCGAGACCTCTACCAGGCGAGATGACAACTCCTTAAACAGTTGTCGTGCTTCCGGGCCCCAGGGTCCCAGGGTCTCCACCCCGAATGGTGCAAATATGTAGCCCTCGCCCAGGGCTGCATATAGGCGCCTCTTTTTGCTTTCCGCAGAGGCAGCCGCCGCGCCTGCTCTTAGAGAGGTGGCAGGGAGATGTGAGGGCGCCACAGTATCCACACATGTGGCGTCCCACACCAGCGGTCTGCCGCGTTTCCAAGGAATAAGCGACATTCCGTCGGGTCTCTTGCCATCGCCACGCAGGATACCTTTCGGCTCGAGGATGGATGGCACGTTGGCGCTGGCAAGGGCCCGGTGGATGACGTCATTCAGGCAGGCGTGGCGGGAGTTGCGACCGGCACTAAACAGGCAGGAGAGGCCGTGGTGACCGAGGCTGTCCACTCCCACTCCACACTTGCAGCGGTGTGGCTCGTTTGTCCTGGCCCCAAGTCTCAGACAGACGGCCATAGACAGAGTTGTCCTGTCCAGTAGGGTCCCGATGTTCGGAGAGGGCACCGCATGTAGCCAGTAGCCAGACTCGTGTTCGACAGCAGCGAGGAGACGAGCACGATCTGCGGGGTTTACTGCGGAGGCAATGAGGTGCTTTTGTACTTTGATGCAGATAGGCTCGTCCCAATGCTTTTGAGAATTTGGGTTGGTAGGAAAATTTTGGCTCGGACAGGCTTGTGACCACGCGACCTTGGCTTCAGGTAAGTGTGTGACCTCTACATCACCGAGTGACGGGTTAATTATTTTACCGAAGAGGTCACGGGTACTGTAGCCGGAAGACAAGAATGCGGGCAGAGCGACACTAGAAATTTTCCTTACGCCTAGGCCTCCATGGCGGATCGGGAGGGAAGCCTGGTCCCAGCTGCGGTCGTCAAGCGTACAATTTAGAATTTGGGATATGGTACCGCGGATGAGGTTGTCTAAAGGATTCAGAAGTGAATCACTTTTCCAGAAGGGGCAGCAGCGGAGGAAATATGTAAACTTAGGGACGAAAAGACAGTACCGGATAATGGACAGGGCCATGTGGGGGTTGATTTCAGAGAGACGGCCGCAGGATTCTGAGAATTTTGAAATTTTAGCTGAGATGAAATCCGGAATCGACTGCTCGAGGACGGGACCCCCTAGGAGGTGGAGCGAGACACTGTCAAGGATTTTGATGTTAGGAGCTAAATCGTTAAATTTTGATATAATTTCAAATTTTTTAGCAGCATCCACCGAGTCTGATACGTATAGTTCACATTTGTCGAAATTTAGTTCTAGACCGATGCTTTGGAATTTAGATAATAGATCTTCTAAATCTTGTAGAACTTTGCTCGCTTCGCCTCCTAGGGTTCCGTCGTCTAAGTACCACACGTTAAATTTGGAATTTAGCGCCGAGATAATGGGGTGGATTGCCAAACTGAAGATAGCCGGTCCGAGGGGGTCACCCTGCTGACAACCCACTGCCGAGTGAAGGAGGTGATTCCTGTGGACTAGTTTTGAGGGGGAACTGTAACACTGCCAGAGGTAGTTGAAGGTGGATGGAGTTTTTTCTTTAATTTGGGTTAGCAGTGTACCTCTGTCTACTGAATTAAAGGCGTTTTTGACATCCACCTTCAGCAACACCTCCCCACCTCCCAGTTCCAAAAATGTGCGGGCTGCGTGGACAGCAGCCTCGCAGCCCCCTTTGCTGCCAAAGCCAAGTTGTATGGGTTGGAAATAGTGTGATAAGTCGGGTAGGACGTTTTTGCAGCAGACTTTGGAAGCAATGCGTCGGATGGTATTGCCTACTGCTATGGGGCGGATACCACCATCCTTTTTTTTGAGAGCGCAAAGGTTGGCGCCATAAAGGATATCGACAATGACCGGGCACACCTTCCCGGACAGCATTAGGTTAACTAGCTGCACAATGTCCTGCAGGAGAGCTCGTCCAGCGCTGCCGACGGAATTGCCCAGCAGGTCTTTGAAGTGCTGCGGTGACAGACCGTCGAGGCCGCCAGCGGAGCCGTTCCTGAAGGACATTATGGCGGCCAGTACGTCTTCAGCCGATGCTTCAGGTGTGCTGTCGGATGGATTGGGGGGATCAGGAAGGTGGAGGTTCGATGCTGGAGGTGGGTGTTTGGATAGTAGGGCCGAAAGGGTTTCCGCAGAGTCTGGAGCGATGACATCACTGGAAAAGAGAAGCTGTGCGCCGCCTTTAGTTACGAATCTTATAATAATTGCCTGATTAGAAAGTCGAACTTTATCTTGAAAGTTAAGTAATAGAGTTCATGCTTTTTTTTTACCTAAAAGCAGAACAAAACATTCCTTACCTTTAAAATCCACGATTATTAGTCCCTAATCTTCTTATCGAGTGGGCTGCAAAGCCCTGGTGTCAGAGTTTATTCAAACCGCCTTACGGCCTCTGACGTGGTTTTTATGTAACGACTACTACCACCAGTGATAGTAGCCAGGACCAACGGCTTAACGTGCCATCCGAAGCACGGAATCATCTTTCTTTTCAGACAATCAGGTGACTCAGCCTGCAATGTCCTAACCAACTGGGGAAAAACGCACAAAGTGATTTCACTAGGTGCCCCCAGTGGGAATCGAACCCACGACCTCCGTGTCAAGAGCCCAATGCTCTAACCATTAGACCACGGAGGCAGTCCCTAATTAGTAACTGCCTCCGTGGTCGAATGCTTAAGAGCATTGGGCTCTTGACACGGAGGTTGTGGGTTCGATTTCCACGGGGGACACTATTGATATGTCACTTTGTGCGTTTTTCCTCAGTTAATTAGGACATTGCATGCTGAATTACCTGATTGTCTGAAAAGAAAGATGATTCCGTCTTCAGATGGCACGTTAAGCCGTTGGTCCCGGCTGCTATCTCAGCGGGGCTAGTACGCCAACCCGCGATAGCGTGATATAGCGCTATCACGCTTCCGCTCTCTTTCTATTTGCACGCGAAAGAACGAGACAGAAGACTAAATTTGACAGATGGATGTGTTAAATGTGGTTGGCGTACTAGCCCCGCTGGTGGTAGTCGTTGCATAAAAACCACGTTAGAGGTAGTAAGGCGGTCTGAATAAACCTACGGAATAAACTCTGAAAATAAAGATATTCTTATTCTTATTCTCTTATTCTTACCAGCACTACACGTGATACGGCTGTATCACGTCTTTTATCTCGTTCTTTCACGTGCAAATAGAAAGAGAGCGAAGATGCGATAGCGCTTTATGACGGTGTCATGCTACCTATATGCAGGGCTTGCTGCCCCACGATAAGAAGTCCCGAATTTTACCGATTTTATTAAATCACTTTTGCAACACGACCCAACCAGCATGGGTAGCATGACACCATGATAAACCGCTATCACACCTTCGCTCTCTTTCTATTTGCACGTGAACGAACGAGGTAAAAGACGTGATAAAACCGTATCACGTGTAACATGCTACGAGTGCAGCCCCTCTAGCATGCCACCGCCGACAAAACGACAAAAATCGAGACGTGCCTCCATCTTTATTATTTTACGTACGCCAAAAAGAGCGCGCATTGACGTTTTTCTCGTTTAAACGCTTTGTCGTGGGTGGCATGCTAGCCGTGCTGATCAGTTCGACTCTGATTATTATTAATTTATTAGTCTTGATTAGGTAGGTACACTACCTACTCCATCTCCATTTAAATACTCTATTGAGATATAATTTAGCTAGATGAATTCAGAGCGCGTTTCGAAGCATGAATAGCAAAGCAACTGACAAAGACAAGTAATCAGTACGCTACGGTTGTCGCTAATTAGTTACTGACTGAACAAACATCTGTTACATCTGTTAGGTACACCATAAAAGGGACACATCTTCAACCTTGCTCCATTTTATTATTGTGATACTGACTAACTAAACTAATTGGTTAAACTTTAACCAATTAGTTTAGTACAAGACGTGCCCACGAATTAGGATGTGTGTGTGTGCTTGTGAATATGCATGCATATGCTCGCGACTATATTCCCCAAGGAGGTAGGTAGTCAGAGATACATTCTAAATTGAAGCATGCAAGTTTCCTCACAATATTTTCCTTCACAGAAAAGCCAGTGGTTTTTCGAATCTAAACTATTATAAAACTGTAACTGAAGTGTCTGTACAATGAAGATATTTACAAAAAAAAAAAAGATTACTTACGATATGGTTTTTTGGTTGGTCCCATAGATATAGTTGTTCAGTTAGATGGTCTGAACATTCCCCTAAAAAACTTTCAGCATACTATTAAGAAAGCCGATATGACCCAAAGAATTGCTAAACTAAAATTAAAGTGGCAATGGGCCGGGCAGGGCACATTGTTCGCAGAACCGATGGCCGATGGGGCTAAAGAGTTCTCGAGTGGTGACCGCGTACCGGAAAGCACAGCGTGGGTAAACAGTGAGCCCCCACAAGGTGGACCGACGAACTGGTGCAGGCGGCGGGATCACGTTGGATGAGGGCAGCGCAGAACTGGTCGTTGTGGCGATCCTTGGGGGAGGCCTATGTCCAGCAGTGGACGTCCATCGGCTGATAAGATGATGATTTAAGAAGGGCCTGTGTCCTTCTTAATTTGCTGACCTTTTTTCGCGATTTCGATGTCGGTGCCATATAAGTAGAGAAAGTTGTTCAGTTTGACGGTCTGATCATCCCCTTATAAAAGTGTCAGGACCCTATACAGAGTGAAATTGATATCATTAGCATCCTTTTAAACTAAGAGTCTACCCATCAAACTGAACAACTTTCACTATGGAAGCAAACCAATAGGAGCAAAAAAAAATCTGCTGTTGCATACATTTGAGTCGAATAGGACATTGTAGTTTAGTATGGAACAGCTGATTTTATTTTTGCTCTGATCGGTTTGCTCCAGTAGTAAAAGTTGTTCAGTTTGATGGGTAGACTCGGTTTAAAAGGGTGCTAATGATATCAATTTCACCCTGTATAGGGCTCTTCTTAAATCATCATCATCATCTCAGCCGATGGACGTCCACTGCTGGACATAGGCCTCCCCCAAGGATCGCCACAACGACCGGTCCTGCGCTGCCCTCATACAACGGGTTCCCGCCGCCTTCAACAAGTTGTCGGTCCACCTTCTTTAACCTTCTTTTAGGCTCCAGCACAGTCGGTTAAGCCTACTGCCATAAATAATCAATTTCAACAAGGACACAAGTAATATCCTATTATATATAGATCGCATACAAATGGACACGGTGACCGAATTTACGTAATACCCATGGGCGTAGCAATGATTTTTTCCCAGGGTGGGCCAGGCCCAGGCGAGGTTGATGTAATAAAAACTAAAACCTAGAGCGAGGGAAGCGAGCTCGAGATTTCACTGAATTCTGGAGCAAGCGAACCTAAGTGAGCTCGAGATCTTACTGCAATGCAACTAAGTCTTTGTGATACAATCGTAGCCAGGAGCGAGCATAGCGAGCTCGACATTTAACCGAATTCTGGAGCGAGCAAAGTGAGCTCGAGATTTTACTGCAACGCAGAAGCAAGCTCAAGATTTTACTGCAATACAGTGAGATTAGTGTACCTAATACGATTTTAATCCTGGAGCGAGCGTAGCGAGCTCGAGTTTTTTACGACCTAAAAGCTGGAACGAGCAAATCAAACTCAAGATTTGTCTACTCTATGAAAAGATATACGACCCAAACCCTAGAGCGAGCGAAGCGAGCTCGACATTTCACCCAATTCTGGAGCGAGCGAAATCAGCTCAAGATTTTACTGCAATGTGTCTAGCCAGGAGCGAGCGAAGCGAGCTCGAGATTTTACAGTAATATAAATAAGACCAGGAGTGCGATTTTTGAATCTGATTCGGTGAGCTCAGCAGTTGAAAATGACAAAGTTACTATGGAGATACGCATCTTTCTTCTGCGGATTTGACTTTCAAAAATCATACTTCAGGAGTGCTATTTTTTAAAGACAAATCAGCAGTAGAAAGATGCGTATCTCCATAGTAATTTTGATATTTTCAACTGCTGAGCTCACCGAATCAGATTCAAAAATCGCACTCCTGAGCAGTACGCTGTAATAACAGGAGCAAGAATTTGCTTCAAGATTTTGCGAAAGTAGTGTATTGTGTAGTGTTTATTTATCATTTACATATTCATAAGTAACTTATTTTTACTAAGTGATTCATTTGATTTCTGGGGTGGGCCAGAAGGATTCTGGGGTGGGCCGGGCCCACCTGGCTCCCCCCCTTGCTACGCCTATGGTAATACCGCGTGCTTTGTATATAAATGTATGTAAATTTCACATTTGTAGTCACATGGTTCATGTTATTTTAGTTCTTATTGTTAAAGACGTAAGCGTTAAATGAGAGGACTTCTTAATTGAACTGTTTATTGTGAAAGTTGTAAAGTTTTTTCTATACGTGTGGTCCATACATATGATCACGCCGATGTCCCCATGGGGTAGACAAAGATCGCCACATGCTACGATTCTTACACAATACCTACAAACATATCTGGCCTCTTCATTTAATACATGCTCATCGTTGGGTAGTTTAAAGGTTGAACTACACATGGCCGCACGCGATCGCACTTTTCCGTCGCTCCATCCTTTTCTGTCACTCAGGAACGTCATTTGCTTACTAGAGCATATAAGATAGACGGAACGCGATCGCGTGCGGCCATGTGTAGTTCAACCCTAAGAGGGATTGTAAATAAAAATCAAGCACAAATAAATAACATAATTTATTTAACAACCAAATATATAAATCACCGTTTTATTTACAAATAATTAAAATTCAAAATCACACTATTTCGTACTTGAGGTCAGCCTTAAATCCTAAGACATAAGGTTTAATATAAAACACATTATACGAAATGCTATCATCACCAACAACAACATATCTAATAGACATAGATCAAAGTAAAATTAATGGATTTCAACCTTTGACTACTTATATGAGGACTAGTAACGCGTGTAATTGACAACATTTAATTTTTTTAACCACCTTTTTTTAATGAAAAATATAAAATAGGTAAAAAATAAGAGGTACTTACGTATTTTTTCGATTTATTTTTTGACTGATATTTCTATTTTTAATTTACTTCTGAATTTTCTGAAAAACGTAGGCTTTATGGCCAAGATACCTTGGCCTCAATGACATTAAAAATAAAAACTGTCAAATACAACACAAAAGCCAAGCAGGCAAAGGAATAAAATCTCATTCAACCTATATTATATTTTTCAGTATTTTTCAAATAACTCGAGAAATAATGGATAGAAAAATCTTATAATTTTGATATAAGCTTTGAATCACATAATCTCCAAATGGTTTTCTTATTTTGGTACCTTTCTTAAAATGAAATGTTGTCAATTCTACTAACAAACATTTCTGCCACTTTTTGCGGGGGGCGAGGTAACATGAAATCCGCAACTTAGGATTTTATTCTCCATAACTTTAGATTCTAATTTTGAATGTTAAAAATCATGAAAAGTAGTCTCGTGTGAACCCCAAACGTTCTAAGTTCGAAATGATTGTTTCGCAATTATAGGCTGTCTCGTTTAGTGATAAGGTATAAAATTGAATGTAAATGCACATGATCAATTGTTCTTATACCGTGGCAGAGGGGAAATGCAACCTGCAAGGCTAGTCCTTATAATAAATAAATAGTCGAAGATTTAAACATTTCAAACCAAAAAAATGATGCCTCAAAATGATGTTTTGAAATTTGTACCGAGATGACAGACAATTGCCCTAGTTTGTATGGGCCAATTGCCCTAGTTGTGTGCTTCAACTGAACGCGCATTAGGCCTTTTCATTAATTGTACTTTGATCTAAGCTAATAGATAAATAAATAAGGCAGTGACGTCATTAATTTCTATCAAATCATCATCATCAGCCTATAAACCACTAGTTTTTAGGGTTCCGTACACAAAGGGTGAAAACGGGACCCTATTACTAAGCCTATGTTGTCCGTCCGTCCGTCCTACCTACGTAGGGCTTTAAATTTTGAACGTTAATAGCTACACAGTTGAAATTTACACAGAATGTGCTTTATAATGGCGAATTTGATAAATAATAAAAATGTCAAAAAGTAAATAATCTAGGAAACTAATTTTTATCGACGTTTCTTCTTCTCGCTCTATCGTAAAAACGCATTGTTCACGCGTGGTACTACACTAACGTACACACGGCGACACATCAGGTTACGCGCCCTATATACCCATAACTACACTACGTATAAAACACACAATAGTGCGGTAGAGCCTGCATAGACGCGGCTGCCGGCGCGGGCGCAGCGTGCCGTGAGACGAAACAACAACAACATACCGCACCCTCTCGCACGATTCGCAGCGTTCAACTTCTAATAGTTCTAAGTCCAAACAGGGTAGCCTGAGCTGACGCCGTGTGTACATACACCCTCCCTGAGGGTAGTGTCTGTGCCCTGCAGTGGGACATATATAGGCTGTGATGATGATATAGTTCTAAACAAAAGGCAAAAACACCTTAACAGCAGGAAAGCCTGCCATAAAAAAAAGAAAACCCCCAATGCATTAGAAATGCGTAAACCTATTTCCCTAATGAAAATTTACTTTTACTGCCTCCGTGGTCTAATGGTTAGAGCATTGGGCTCTTGACACGGAGGTCGTGGGTTCGATTCCCACGGGGGGCACCTAGTGAAATGTCACTTTGTGCGTTTTTCCCCAGTTGGTTAGGACATTGCAGGCTGAGTCACCTGATTGTCTGAAAAGAAAGATGATTCCGTGCTTCGGATGGCACGTTAAGCTGTTGGTCCCGGCTACTATCACTGGTGGTAGTAGTCGTTACATAAAAACCACGTCAGAGGCCGTAAGGCGGTTTGAATAAACTCTGACACCAGGGCTTTGCAGCCCACTCGATAAGAAGAAGAATGAAAATTTGAGAGAACATTATGAATTTATGAACTTAAAAGCTATGTGCAAAATTTCTACTGTACTAGTTCTCGCATAAGCCTGTAGAAAGGTGAATGATTGACTTAGGTCACAATTATATTGATTACTAGTGTTTTCCCGCGACTTCGTCCACACAAATTATATGCCAGATTTTAAGTCTGATCATAAGCTATCAAACAAAAAAAGTTTCATCAAAATCGGTTCAGTAGTTTTTGCGTGATGCGCGAACAAACAAACAAACAAAAAATTGTGTCAATAGATGGCGCTGCACGTCATTTAAATTACGCTATCGAGCGTTATTTGATTTTATATGAAGTGAACCGCTTCTTTTTTATTCTTCACGATTTTACGGTTTTATAATAGTTAAGACTAGCTTTTACCCGCGGCCTCGTCCGCGTGAGATTAGAATATCGAAAAGTTATTTCTTAGTGCACTCTATATCCCTCCGTAAAATCTATATTCCAAAAGCCAATGCCTAAAAATGGCGCCTCTTATTTTCACCTAAAACTTGTTATGAAAAGTATATCTCTAAACTCAGTCCGAACGGAGATATAAAGGCTTTAAACCATTGACCAGAAATACTATAGACTCACAGTCTCATACAAAATCTTAGCTAATTTTTGTGTCCGAATTGATAATACTTTTTAAACTTCTGCAAAAAGTTTTCAATGACTAGCCTTTTTTCTGTAATCTTTTCGCGTAATACGTATCAATGGAACATATACCTTATACTCCAGGTATAAAGTTGTAAATACTTCTTACATGTCTTTAAAATCAATTTAATTTCTAAAAAGGCATTTTGAAAAAGGAACAAGATGTCATCTATCAGGCGATGACAAGAGTAGTATTTTTGAAAGTCACACGTTCAAATCTGCAGTAGAAAATGTCAAAATTTGTATGGAAATCTTTCGAATGCTTCTTTCCTACTGCTGATTAAAAAGTGTGACTTTCAAAAATCGCACTCCAGAACAGCGGCAAATTATAAGCCACACAAAATAAGTATGAATGCTGTAAGGTGATACTAATACGTCATATTTGATTATTAAACTTAGTCGTATTATGTATGTTTACAGTCGGAGAGTCGGCGTAGTACTAAGACCAAAAGAGCTCGGAAACGTAATTTCCGAGCTCTTTTGAATGTGCCATTTTTGGACCGCTGATTGTGTGTCTACTTCTGTTATATAAGAGGTCAATGCTCTTTAAACGTACCTAATGAAAACATTTTCAATTTCAAGCCTACACAGGGTCCTTCTTAAGGGGATATAATTCGGAGCGCGCTCCATACAAACGTACTATGGTGATATTTTCAATACTAACCAATGAAAGTCAATGACATTTTGCAGAAACAATATATAAACAAATTTCTATGCTTGTATGGATTCCGATTTTAAAATTTATAGTATTAAAGTTGCAGTGCCTCAAAGATTTCCATACAAAACTTAAATTAATCCTAGCATTGAAACTGTATATTTTAACGAAAATCTGACTCCATACAAGCATAGAGATTTGATTCTAGATTGTTTCTGCAAAATTTCATTGACTTCAATGGGTTAGTATTGAAAATATCACCATAGTAGGTACGTTTGTATGCAGCGCGCATTTTCGCTCTTGGAATACAATTCTCTTAATATACTGACACTTTTTTAAGGGGATGTTCAGACCATCAAACTGAACAACTTTCACTATGGGACCAAACACCGAAATCGCCAAAAAAAAACAGCTATCCCATACATTTAGCTCGAGTAGATTTGTAGTTTAGTATGGGAACATCAAATTTTTTTCCGCGATTTCGATGTTGGTCCCATAGTGAAAGTTGTTCAGTTTGATGGACTAAGCCACCCCCTTAAATGTTTATTTGTATTTTTGTAACATCTTGTATATCTCCGTTCGGACTGAGTTTAAAGATATACGTATTACTTTATTCTGAATTAAAATATTCAAGTTTGGTTGCTGGCGAAAACAGACGAAAAAAAAGCGCCACCTTCCATACAAAACCCGCATTATCTTTTCATGTTTCTATCTTCAGCAGTTTAAACTTTGTGTTGTCTATCATATCATTGTCGTTTTATAAGTACCTACAGATATATGGCTTTCCTATCACAGACTATGTGTTATTATTATGGAAGCATAATTTAGTAGATATTAAACTATGATAATTTGAAAGTGGCATGTCCGTGCAGTATAATAATAATTACAGTCGATAAAAATGTACATCTAACTCTGTCCTGCTGAACAATTGTCAGGTATAGCATTCGCCTATTTTAAATCTGACCACAAGGGCTATACCGGTTCTATTCTATTTTTATTTAATGGCGTTTCCTTGTTAGATTTCGCCAGTGTCAAGTAGTTTGAGGGAGTGTCTATCCAATCTCGAAGTTTTTTTTTTGAGTAAGAACAACTGAGAAGGATTTTAGAGCCTCGTGGCAGGCTGAGACGCGAACCGCGCGAACACCACGCGAGAGACAAGTGTTCGAGGCAAACCCTGCAACGTGACTCCTATACCGGTTCTTAGGCAGCTGCAAGGTGATATTCGGGCGTAATGTGACATTCATGTTTTTATGAAATCAAAATAAAATAAATCATTATAGATCCTAAATGGACATTCGAAATGAAAAATGATGAGGGAAACCTTAAATGATTTTCAAACACCTATTCAATGATACCCCACTCAACTTTCATTTTTTTATTTTTCACAATATGGCGCCTGGTTGTCGCCCATAGGCGAAGTATTTTTCGCTTACGCTGATAGACGTAACATCAGTGTAACCGCGTATGAGACAGCGATAGTCATAAAATCCTATACAATTTGTATGAAAATAGATGTCTGACTCCGGAGTCAGACAGCCGTCGTAGAACAAAAAAATGGCTACGTCGATAAGGACAGCAATAAGTAGCGATCTCAACTAGAGCGAATTTGCTATGTGCATCTCTTACTGAGTGATATGACAAGACACGTGCTTTCTTCTAGTTCCTTCTCTTTCTACGTTGTCGCCATATTGAACTTTGATTACTGTCATGTCTTTAGTGACACTCGCAAGATTAAGACAAATCGATTGACATAAGAATCATCAAAATCGGCCCACGCGTTTGGTCTCTAGTATGCCACAAAGGTACAAACTTAAAGCCCGACCATAAAAACCTCGCCATGTTGCGGAAAATCATTGGAATTAATTTTTGTACTTGGAACACTGACATTAAAGGTCATAGTCGATTGCAGCCAGGTTCTTTATATTTCTGGTCAGGCTTTACATACATACATATACATCTATGTAGATCTATCTATCTATCTATCTATCATCTAGAAAAAAAGCCGTGGTGGTCCAGTGGCGAGTAACCTTGCCTGTCGTGCAGGAGGCGATGGTTCGATCCCCGTCCAAGCCGACTCGTACCAATGAGTTTTTCGGAATTTATGTACGATTTGTTACACCACTGGCTTTTCGGTGAAGGAAAACATCGTGAGGAAACCGGCATGCTTCAATTTCGAGGCGTGTATTGTACCCACTGTCCATTATAAGTGGCGACGGGCTCACCCCCCGTCACACTGGACAGAGTTTCGGTACTACTGGTGAAACGTGGATGTTCTGAGGTTTCAGAATATCTCTGACTACCCCCTGGGGGAATATAGTCGTGAGCGTATGCTATGCTATGCATGCATGCATGCATGCTACATATACATCTTGTTAATGAATAAGCGCAAAACCTCATACACCCCAACTAATTTATAACAAAATAATTAGATTGAAACAATAATTTCATCATTTTGAAATTTACAATTTAGAGTTATTCGCGTTTCAAGTTTCGAGCCGAAAATTATTTATTATCATTTCAGCGTCATGGATACATTTTAAGAATCTTGTTTTGGTAGTAAGTAGGGTGTGAGTGCCCGTGCGGTGAGTTGAGATCGAGTTCAGTAAATTTTAAAATTTACAAACAAATTATTTATAAGCGGTACAGCCCTTAGTCAGAATATATTTCGTGGTAGCATTTCGAGGAACTATGGTAGTTTATAAAATAAACTTATTTGTCTATGCTGTAGACAGAAGGGGTTGTTTATGGTAATCTTTTCCGCAGAGCGTCTTGAAAAATTCCTTCGAGTTATGACATCTTTTGCTGACACAGTGCGGGCATCTGAAATTAAAAAACCTTTTTTTAGTGTAAATTAAAAAATAAAGATAATGTTGTGTTAGTCTAGCGGCGAGTAGCCTTGTCTGCCGTGAAGGAGGCGATGGTTCGATCTCCGTCCAGGCCGACTCGTACCAATCTAAATCTTTTTACAAATTATTATTAATAATTATGCAATAAATTATTATGAATTATGAGTTTTTCAGAATTAATGTACTATTTGTAACACCACTGGCTTTTCGGTGTAGGAAAACATCACGAGAAAACTTACATGCTTCAATTTCGAGACTGGACAGACTGGGTCCGTTCTTGACATGCTCCGACACAACGCTGGCTAGGGCTTGTATGAAGATCGGATGGTCGTTGGGTGCTGCCCTCTATATGTAAACACGTACCTAGTTAGAAACTGGCTGGACAGACTGGGTCCGTTCTTGAGATGCTCCGACACAACGCTGGTTAGGGCTTGTATGAAGATCGGATGGTCGTTGGGGGCCGCCGCCCTCTCGCACTGGATTATACCGGCCTGCAAATAAAAAAAAAACACGCATTATTTAAAGAATTAAATTGAAACCATTGGCATAATTTAAAACTAAGATACAGACGATAAATTATCTCGCTTCAATTACATAATGCCGGACGGTATGCGCAAAAATGTAGTTAAAGAAGCTTGACACAGCCACAGGCATGACACTGCGTGTACGTGAACGCGCGCGGTCCTTGGGCCGGCGCGATCGGGCGATAGAGTCGATCGATAACTACCTAATATTCTCATTGTAGTGTCAATTTCAAACTATGCTCGATACCCAGCCAGGAGAGTTGGCGTTTAGTATAGTGTCTATTTTCTACAGTCTTTGTACAGCGCGCGACGTTGCCGTCTGGAGCGAATGATAGAAATCAAGCAAGCGCTTACTATTTGCAAAAGTGTAGGTATTTAACTTGGTACCTACGGCCGAGTGACGAAGGCCTGCCGGTACTACATTGACCTACCTCCTTGGCAACCTCGTCGCAGTACTCGATGTCCAACTCGTGTAGCGTCTCGATGTGCTCGTTCACGAACGCTATGGGCACCAGAATCAGATGCTTGCGACCTTGCTTCGCGTATGACTGCAATAGAGGATATAGATATTTGATAATATTAAATTATTATTTTACTATTTGGGGCCTGTTACACCCATAAAGTTATTTTACCTTACAGGAATAGAGGCATTGACATGAGTTGTCAAATGAAACAGTTTTTGGATGTTTTTTGGAGACTATTCGCTGGCAAAAATTCGAATACTGTCTATAATTCTGAGTCTAACGTAAAATCGTGGATACATTAATGAAGTAGTGTCAGTATATTTCACAAAATTATATACGATTTCACTTTAGATTCCCAATTATTCACGGAAACCGAATTGTAAAAATTTATTAGTGACTAAAAAACGGTTCTATTGCTTAGCGTCACGTATCTCTTTCTATTATACAGTGGTGCCGCTAGGTACATCTCGCTCTCTCAGCTGTATGTTCCTCTATTCCTACCTCTATGGTTTCACCACTTTTGGATAAGTTCTTGTTAGCTTATCCGACAGCACATTTGACATATTCTTCATACAAAATATGTCAAATGAGGTGTTGGATGAGCTAACAAGAACTTATCCAAAAGTGGTGAAACAGGCCCTTAGGAAGGTAATTTGACTGCCGGATAGCGTGTTTATTTATTTATTTATTCAACACTTTATTGCACACATAATATTACAATAAAAAACAATTTACATGTACAAAGGGCGAGCTTATCTCTAAAGAGATTTCTTCCAGCAAACCCGCAACAGAGACAGTTTCTAAAGTGTGAGGCAGACAAAATCTGTACAGCACAAATGATAAAACTAGATACTTAGATGGACGTTAATACATCTTATCTTATCTTAACTATTATAAAACCGTAAAATCATGAGGAATAAAAAAGTAGCGGTTCTCTTCATATAAATTCAAATAACATTCGATAGCGCGATTTAAAAACGTGCAGCGCCATCTATTGACAAAATTGTTAGTTTGTTTGTTTGTTCGCGCATCACGCAAAAACTACTAAACCGATTATGATGAAACTTTTTTTGTTTGATAGCTTATGATCTGACTTAAAATCTGGTACATAATTTGTGCGGACGAAGTCGCGGGAAAACACTAGTATATATAGGTTTAAAGAATTTATTTCTCATAAGAATTATACAATTCGCTTACATGAGACATAATAATATAAGTACTTAACTAAATACAGTTAGGTAGTTATTTGTTTTTAATTATATATATATATCTATATATATGTTTGTACCATGTTTGTCATGATCATCATCATATCAGACGTCCACTGCTGGTCCTATGCATGGTAAGAACGTTGCCTTTCTCTCTAGAACGTTACCTTGATAGCATCGTCAGTGTAGGGCTGTAACCACGACAGGGGCCCTACTTTGGACTGCCACACCAGCCTATGCAATGGGCACGTTCAGTTGCTGCATGGTAAGACCGTGGCCTTTCTCTCCAGAACGTTACCTTGATAGCATCGTCAGTGTAGGGCTGTAACCACGACAGGGGCCTGACTTTGTATTGCCACACTATGCGAGTTGGGCACTTTCAGTTGCTGCATGGTAAGAACGTGGCCTTTCTCTCCAGAACGTTACCTTGATAGCATCGTCAGTGTAAGGCTGTAACCACGGCAGGGGCACTACTTTGGACTGCCACATCAGCCTGTGCGATGGGCACGTTCAGTTGCTGCATGGTAAGACCGTGGCCTTTCTCTCTAGAACGTTACCTTAATAGCATCGTCAGTGTAGGGCTGTAACCACGGCAGGGGCCTGACCTTGTATTGCCACACTATGCGAATTGGGCACTTTCAGTTGCTGCATGGTAAGAACCTTTGATTACCTTACCTTGATAGCATCGTCAGTATAGGGCTGTAACCACGGCAGGGGCCCTACTTTGGACTGCCACACCAGCCTGTGTGGGTTGGGCACGTTCAGTTGCTGCATGGTGAGGGCGACCGTGGCCGCCACCTCGTGCGGGTATGTGTCCCCGCGCGATACTGCCTGCAATCAATATAATATACGTAATTAATTTACGCTTGTTTCACACAAAATTTCAGTAAATTGAATATTAATTGACACGAGTTTGTAGGAGTTAGCTACCTTTAATGGCAGACTGTGCGCAGTGAACAGCACGATGACCTGGTCGCGTATCTTCTGGTCGAACAGCTGCAGCTTCTCTCTGATGCGCGCCGCGAACACGCTCGCCAGCAGCGGGTGTGTCGACCATCGCTCTATCATACTGTACTTTATACTGTCTGGTATTACCCTGTGAAGGAAAGGCGTGATGGTATTAGATATTAGCACAGTATATCACATCATCTCAGCCGATAGACGTCCACTGCTGGACATATAAGGCACATACAGTCCGTGAAGCCTTAGAATTTCAACCGTCAGGTGAAATCGGTTAAATACGTATTTAGGTGTGATTAAAAAAAAGTCCAGGACGAAATTTAAGTTAAATTTTTTTATGTTTTAAATTGGCTTTAATGTAGCCGAGGTAAACAAACATGTGATCTGAGGCTTTCTTATTTAGGTACTGCCCGATTTTAGTATAAAATTTTTCTCCTCGACGGTGGCGGAAAGCGACAACTTCGTTTAGCGCAGCGGGACGAAAGCTGACGCTTTTCGCCCGGAGGGATAAAAATAATTACCTTTGTTTATAGAAATCGGCGATTGCGTTTAAACTGGAGCCTGTGGTGGCGCAGCTATACTGTGGGTACTGTGAGAATATCACCGCGCGTTCCACTCCGTCCCTGGCAAGTTTAAGAATAGAACACACACACACACACACATTTAGTGATCAGTTTTATTATGTGTGATCATTTTTTACTTTATGTGATAATTTTTAGCAACGTGTCTGAACAATTTTACGATGAACGTAACCTTTAGCATCAAAAGTGACGACTTTAACTGTTTATTACAACAGAAATTGAATTCAATTCATTTAAACTTTTTTATTTTAAGTGCGATCACTTTTACTAATGATAGTAAACCAATGACATTCCATCTACATGGACTCACCAGTTTTGTTATTTTATGGCGGGGTGATGGTGAGTCATACAATAACAAAACTCAAAAATGACACATATCTCTAATGTCATTTAGTATGTTTCAGTTGCGCTTGGCTGACATACATTGACGCAGATTTTCCAGTACTTTCAAATGTCCTCGGTTACCAAGCAGTAATGTAAAACAATTAAGAACATTTGTGTTGTCCTTGTGTATAAAATGTCATTGTATTTTAAACGTATTTACTATGAGTGTGAACACTTTTTTAATTAATAGTGTGAACACTTTTACTATAAGTGTGAACACATTTACTTACTTCTCCAGTTGTTCGAAAGCGTCGTGTGTGAATGGAGGTACATATCTAAACGCTACGTAGTACTTGTGCGGTGCAGTTTCCGGCATAATTTTATCCAACTCCTTTACTAGTAGACTCCCTGGAAATTATAAACGAAAATTTTTATTCTTCTTATCGTGTATGCAAAGGATGCCAGACTTTTTTCAGACCGACTTACGGCCTCTGACGTTGTTTTATCTAATAACTACTACTACATACTAAATTGTTAATAAGATAATAGTAGGCATGCCATAAGTTGACAATGTAGTATAGTATAGCCCAGTCATTTTACGGTTTGAGCCGGGACTAAATTAATTTAAGAGCCAATTTTGGCCTAGAAATATACCAAAATAAAATAAAAAACACGTCAGCAACAACACCTAATTTAAAATTAATTATTTACCTCGTTCGTTAAGAGCGAGTGTGTAGAAAATGATGTTGTTACATCATTTCTTTGTCTGCTTACCTTGAGTTTCAGTCCACTTCAGAATAGGAGAGCCGCCTCCGATCTCGCTATACTTCTTCTTAACCTCCTCCGTTCTTCTCGTGGCGATCCAGGGGCCGAGTTTACTCTGAACCGGCAGCTGGATCATGTCGCGGTCTGTCATTATACGCAGCAAGTAGTCGCCTACCTGAGAAAAATAAAAATTACTTAGTAATTTATTTAAATTACTTCTTTTTTAGTGGGAGCATTAAGTAAAGAAAGGGTGCCGTCGGATAGCAGCGAAAAGGTCGCGATAATAATTAGCCAATCGCGGCAAGGGATTAAAGGTGGCACATACAGATTAGTCACTATAGTTTCACGCGCTATTAAAACATCGCGGACTTTCCCGCCAGACCACTTAAAAAAAATTTCGCATAATTTTGCGCATAACTTATTTTTTGAAAAACTATTAATTTATTGGTATATTCCATTGAGGTATATTCATCATTAGGGCGGGGCTAGACCAGTAGCGGATACTGGGGAGGCGGGTATGGCCTTTCAATCATAAGGGTTCGGGTTCAAATCCGTATGGACGACATGCCATGTGCCAATGAGTTTTTCTAACTTATGTTTGTAATACCAACTGCTCTCAAACGGTGAAGGAAAACATCGTGAGGAAACCTGCATATGCTGAAGAAGCAATTCTAATGCATTGAAAATTATGGATATTTATCTGAAATAAAAGAGTTTTTTTTTTACAATATAATTTAATGCATATGTAAAGTTTACCAATCTGCACTATGCACGTGTGGTGGACTAAAAACGCCCCTACGTAGCCTATAGTGTAGCTCAAAAATCTATTGATGATTAATAATTTTTTTTTTAATCATCAAAATCGGCACCCGCGTTTGATCTCTCGAGTGCCACAAAGGAACAAACTTACATACATACATAGGCTAATAAATACATTACCCTTCTTTGTTTCGCGCAGTCGTGTAAAGAGGCTTTCTAAGCTGATAATTATGACTCTCCCCGAAATTGAACCACGCAGATTTCCTCACATGTCGTCGTTTAGATGCCTTAATCCGAGAGGTTGACTCGGAAGCAAAGCAAGCTTATTTATATAGGGTCCTTCTTAATATACTATAAGCCGTGGTGGTCCAGTGGCGAGTAACCTTGCCTGTCGTGCAGGAGGCGATGGTTCGATCCCCGTCCAAGCCGACTCGTACCAATGAGTTTTTCGGAATTTATGTACGATTTGTTACACCACTGGCTTTTCGGTGAAGGAAAACATCGTGAGGAAACCTGCATGCTTCAATTTCGAGGCATGTACTGTACCCACTGTCCATTATAAGTGGCGACGGGCTCACCCCCCGTCACACTGGACAGAGTTTCGGTACTACTGGTGAAACGTGGATGTTCTGAGGTTTCAGAATATCCCTGACTACCCCCTCGGGGAATATAGTCGTGAGCATATGCTACTTTTTTTAGGGGATGATCATACCATCAAACTGAACAACTTTCTCTATAGGACCAACATCGAATTCGAGAAAAAATATCAGCTGTCCCATACAGGCTCGAGTAGTTTGCTGTTTTGTATGGAACAGCTGTTTTTTTTTCGCGATTTCGATGTTGGTGCCATAGAGAAAGTTGTTCAGTTTGACGGTCTGATCATCCCCTTAAAAAAGTGTCAGCATATTAAGTTGGACCCTGTATGTTGAGTAATCCTATCTCTGTAGGCCTTGGTTGAGCAGGTCACTAGCCTCATTCATCATCATCATCATCATCTCAGCCGATGGACGTCCACTGCTGGACATAGGCCTCCCGCAAGGATCGCCATAACGACCGGTCCGTGTGGTGCCGGCTAAGAATAGCATCACCCCATTTCTGCCTGTGGGTGTCGTAAACGGCGACTAAGGGATCTACCAGAGGATTGGCAGCAGCGTCCGCTGCGTACACCCATCTAAAACCACTGCGATCGCCAACCCGCCTGCCAAGCGTGGCGATTATGGCAAAACCCCAACATGGCACTAGCTACATTTAAGGTTATCCAAATATTTGCTAAAGCTGCTTTAAGAATGCTCCGAATATCCTGGACAGAACGCCGCACAAATGGGTCCATCCTCGACGAGTTGAACATCACGACGAGGCTCGCAACCATCTGTATGTAACGAGTCCTTAAATTCTTTGGGCATACGGTCAGGAGCTCAGATAGTTTGAAAAAGCTCATTATCACCAGCCGTTTGGAGGGAAAGAGAGGTAGAGGATGCATGCCTACGCGATGGACCGATGTAGTAAAAGAAATTACCGATACAACACTACAGGCCAGCATACACCAGGCCCAAGATCGCTCGATCTTGGGCCTGGTGTATGCTGGCCAGGACGCTCGTCCTGGAGAGCTGTGGTGGCACAAGCAGCCCACGATGGTCACGTCCCTCAGCCATGAGGTTACGACCAAGAAGAAGAAATATTTACCTGATCTGTAGTCTTGGGTCCGCCCATATTTAACATTACAATTGCTGTCTTTGGTTTTGCAGCAGTGCTGTACGCTGCATATTGAACAATGGATCTCGTGGCACAACCTGGACGTAACAAGCATTACAATATGTAATCGGTGTATGCGTAATCGAAACATAGATATATATTTTTTATTTATAATTAATGGCTTTTTGCTTGTGCGTAGCACCGCATTTCCGCCAGTGTCATGTGTAATTTATGGGAGTATCCATCCCAATCTCAGGGATTGTTTTAGTTCAAGAACCCGAAGAGATTGAGGATTGCGGAGCCTCGTAGCAGGCAAAAACGCGACGCGCGAAAACAACACGAGACGTGTGCTCGGGTCAATACCTGCAACGTGACTCCTACATAGATATTATTGTATAAGTGTAGTCTGTTCGTGTGATTATCTTTTACTTAACCTTTCGTATGCTTAGTAGCAGATCTGCTCGATGTACGCTAACTGCTAGGGAGCAGATCTGCACCTATGGGATTTGTTCGAAAATCATTGAAATTTAGACCCAAATACATGGTAATATGGTGTAAAGTTGTGTTTTTTGTACACCTAATGAATGAATGAACCATAGAGAATCGAAGAACCAATCACTCTCCATAGAAAAAAATATGAAAATTTGCTCTCAAAAATTTGCTCTCCCGCACGTAGACGTTCGAAGAAGGGGCACGGTTGCCCATACAAAAGGTTAATGGTAAGGATTCCCTATTGGCGTACGAACAAACTAGTTATGGTTTATAAATAGTGTGTTGATATTTGTTAATTTACTTAGGATCAAAGGGGCTATAACACCTTCCTAAATTCGGATACTAATGGGGGGACAGAGCTATAGATTAGAACGGGACATTGTATGTATGTCCGTTTTTTATCTATTCTATTCTATTCTATTTTTAAAAAAATGGCTGCCATCTTTGGTTAATGATGATTTTGCCAATGTCGAGTTTATAGAGCAAAAGTGCTTGACGTTGTACGGTTATATTTGATATTTTGGTGACTTCAAGGGTTGTTCTTATAAAAGAACAATATCCTGAGCCACCACTGGAGCCCCGCTGTCGAGCTGGGAGGGGGCAACCAACAAACGTGACTGCCCTATAGCAGATCGACAACGCGACTCCGTTTTTAATCTATAGCTTTGTCTCTCAATTACAATCTCTGAAGCTTTGTCTCTCTTCTGAATTCAGGAAAGTGTAATAGCCCTTATACTAAGAATTTACTTAAGACACTGTTATCCCGTCCAGGCCGTTTTTTGAACACGAACGAAAGTGTTTTAAACTGTGTTTTAAAGTCTGAAAACCAATTATGTCTTATTTAAGGATCTGGCTGATAGGCGACCGTGCTCAATTACACGATTAGATTAAGTTTAATAGATAGAAAAAAATTATTTGTGTTTAATTCTAACTGCTAACTAAAGGAAATAATTAGAAACAAACTTACGAATTGAAGACAACATTTTCTACAAGGTTTTTCTTATAATTATTGTAGGAAATAGCAAAATCGGTATAATTAAAACACAACCTATAAAATATGTAGGAAAAATTTTGTTTTGAAAAAACTGGGTAGAACTTTTCAAAAGAGAGTCTTAAATTAGTTTATTTCAAAGAAAAACACTTGAATAAATAGTAATTTCCATTAAAATTTACACAACAAACACCGAAAGTGACGACCCAATTTTTTATTTGACTGACACAAAATGACATTGATTGATTGACAGTGTGACCATTTTTAAATTGATGATCATGCTAGGCTCTTGGTCAAAAACTGCTAAATCCTGCTAAACATTTTTATAAAAATGCTAAAATCATGCTAAAAGTTAAATCATATTTTAATGCAAATAAAGTAATAAATATGGCGATCCTTGGGGGAGGCATATGTCCAGCAGTGGACGTCCATCGGCTGAGATGATGATGATGATGATGAAAGTAATAAATTGAGTTGATAAATTATATTTGTTTATTTATTATTTCGTAAATCAATCGAACGAATCGATCTTTCGTGTGATTTTTGAACATTATACGAGCGATTCGGCAGTAGAAAGATGCATAATCTCCATAGTAATTTTGACACTTTCTACTGCCGCCGATTCGCTCGTATGATGTTCAAAAATCACACTTCAGTTCTGCGGTGACCGTGGATTCAATCAGGGAATTCATCTAGAACGATACTAAAGAGTTGTCAGTATAAAAACATTTATTACAAATGGTAGGTACCTAAATATTGGTATGCGTGTCTCGAGTAAATAACCCAGTTTACTGGGTAAATGCTGAATCATGCTAAATTCTTGCTAAGGTTTTAGGCGATCCTGCTAAAAACTGCTAAATTTTTCAATCCTGCGACAATATCTGCTAAGCCCTAATTTAGGGGCCCAATCCTGCTAAAATCGCAGGATCCTGCTAAAAATGGTCACACTGTTGATTGATTTCGAATGTTGATGAACGATAACGAATGAATGATTTCAGTAATTTGTATTGAATGATTGAATGCTAACAAAAGCAATCTACAGAAACGCAGCCTGAACCCATTTATTCTGTCAGCTTTCAAAACTTTTCCACAGATGGCGCTAATATTAAATTGTTTTCTTGTGACTATTCTATTTATTCTGTGGTCCGAAAAATGAAAACAAAATTATCTATGGATATTTACGCCAGCGAAAACGTCAAATCAAGCTGACCGAGATTTTTTATTTGTGATTGAGAAATCGTGAATTTTGTATTTTTAAGAAAACCTAAAAGCTAAAAGCTCTTTATTTTCTCAAAATGTCGTGTCGCCACGCTTCTCACGCTGGGAGTTGGTATACCGAGAGTGGTAAGTAAATGTTTTATCGCACTTTTCAAGGGTGAATAAACAAAGATAAACATTTTATCGGTTTATTCCGTAAATATTATTATCTTGGAAGTTATAAACTAATTAGCGAAACAAATGTGAATTTGATTTCATTTCTCTCATTGAATGACCGTCTAAGTCAAAAGGTTATTGAACTTTTTTGCTTAGAAATCTAATTTCTTTGTTTGGAAGGTAATTAGATGATACCTAATTTTAACTATCTACTCTAATAAGACTTTGATCGTTGCTTTGTTGCATCTTAATTTTACTAGAATGTAGATAAATTATTATTTTATTGTTTACGAAGAATACATAATAAATATTAAGGAAGTTCACGACCTACGAATTTTTGTCAGTAACTTTAAAACAATGCATAATAAAGCTATTTAAAAATTGTTACTTGTTTTAAGATATGTTTTACAGTGAAATTTATTATCAAATAATTTAGTTTGCTTTATTTTCCCATTGAAAGTAACTAAACTGCTTACTTCCGGTGTATTGGTATCGAATGTGATTTGACATTGTAGTACTTTCGTTCAGAAATAGTGATGACTCGCAAAAGTTGTATCATGTGAAATATATCTTGTGGTGTGCAATTTATAGAGTGCCTATTGTTGTATTTTGCAAAATACACATCTTGACAATGATACAAAATTTAACTCATGGTTAACGCTATTATTAGAAACAAAAAAATACGTTTTTGCAGCATCATGCAATGTGCTACATTTCTAAACGAACCGGAAATAGACGTTGCCATGACAATGAATGACAGCCATTCAAACCGAAGTGTCAACGATTACGATAAACAAAAAAGCGAATCGTAAATTATAACTTTTCCACCAAAAATGTCGGATAAAACAAAAAACTTCGCCGCTCCACCGCCAAAAAACAAAACGAAACGTCCATCAACAGTCAACGTAGCTACAACATCGCGAACTCGAATCCCGCCAAGTGCCGCGAAAGAAAAACCAGTTTCCCGTCCGAAATTCAACAAAAACTCAACAATTTTGGGTGAAGGAGACGTCACAATACTAAAACATGAAGGTTCCATGCCTGATTTTGATGCGGAGTACCGTGAAGTGGCTTACGGGAAGTTTCTACGAGCGATGTTAGAAGATTGTTTGGTAGACGAAAAGATCGAGAGAGAGGAAACACAGATGGATATACAAATGGCGCAACTGGCTGACAGGTTCCAGAAGACCATGGACCAGATGGATAAGACCAATAGAAGACTGAAGGATATTTCTTTTCTTGTTGAACAGAAACGGTAAGTTTTGTTAGTCTAATGCAGTATAGACTGGGCACAGACTAAAAAGAAGAACCAGACGTAACGTCATCTAATCATGAGTGAAGCACCCATTTCTTTTGTGTGCGTGCTGTCACACGGTACATAAGGTGACGCGTTGTAGCACCTGCGCCTAGAGCTAGTGCATCTGTGTGAGTGTAGGTCCCTTGTAGAATAAACGAGATTGTATTATCTTGCATGCTTCACATCTTTTTAGTGCAATATTCGGTCCTTATTTCTTTCAGGTCCGTGAGACTGGGCTAATGAAAGCAATTTGCTGTTGGCTACAAATGTGCGATGCCTTTCATCATCATCACAGCTTATATAGGGTGTCCCGTAAACCGACGTCAACCTGTCGGATGCTGGTAGGTTAGGTCATGACTAAGCAGAAAAACAAAAATTGACTTTTGTAAAAGTGTCTTAGTTTTCGAGATATAAACAGTTTAACACGGATACTGCATAGAACATTTGTAGCCGTGGCACTCAAAATAGTGACTAAGGTAAAGAGTTTCACGAATTTCATAAAACTGTCCTTATCTCGAAAACTAAGAACCTTTTACTAAAGTTAATTTTTGATTTTCTGCTTAGTCATGACCTAACCTACCAGCATCCGACGGGTTGACGAGTCGCATTGTAGCTATAGGGTAGTCGCATCGCGAGTCGATTGTTGGTTGCTCCCTCCCCGGCCTACAACGAAGCTCCAGTGGTGGCTCAAGATAGTGTTCTTTTCGAAAAACAATCCTTGTAGTCACCAAAATACATAAGTTACCGTACAACGTCAAGCACTCTTGCTACAAAAACTAGACATTGGCAAAATCATCACATACCCAAGATGGCAGCCATTTTTTAAAATATAGAATAGAATAATAGACGGGTTGACGTCGGCTATAGTAAAATGATACTACTGATTGATAGATTGGGTTTTTTTTATTTATTTTTTTTCCTATATTCTGGTTAGGCATGAACTAACCTATCACAGCATCCAACGGGTTGACGTCGGTTTACGGGACACCCTGTATATGTCCTACTGCAGGGCACAGGCCTACCCTCAGGGTAAAGCCGGGATGCAAGCAAGACAGAATATGTGACATACTCTGGGAAAAAGATCCTTATGTATAGATTTTGGATCTATTCTTAACTCCTTATAGGCAACAAGGTCCCTTTGCTCTGAGTACTTGAGGACCAAAAGGTAATAGACATTTTTATTTACAGGTTAGTCGACCTAAAAAACCAGGACTGCTCCCAATACTACGAAACAATGGATAAATCAAACGCTCAAGACATCCTCACCAACCTAAACACGACCGAACAAGCCTGTCTGGATCGCCTCGAAACAAAAAACATCGACTTTGGCTACGATAAAGAAACCGGACACAAACAACTTTTAGATGCAGTCAACGATGCTATAGAAGGCTTAGAACAGATCAAAAAGCATTCTAACTTAGATTTTGATAAGTTTAAAGAGTACGAGAAGTCTGAACGTATTTTGGAGGAGTTGGGTAAAGATCGGTTTGATTTGGAAAGTCTGAAAGCGGATTTTGAAGCGAAATTTCCGATGTTCAGTGAGAAATTGCTGAAGCAAGCTTCTGAGCAGATCGCTAGGATGATTAACGATGAAGATGATGATGATGAAGATTGATGTAAATTGTTTATTGAAATGTTTTGTTGATTGTATCGCACAGTTCCTGATAGACTTAGGCCGGATTCGATCAAACTTAGATTTATAGAAGAGTAACTATACAAGGAACAATTTTACTCTTGGTGTTTACACACCCCGTACTAAAAAATTATTCCAGAGATCCACAGAAGAACCAGAGTAGCTGATATAGCCCAAAGAATTGCTAGACTAAAGTGAAAGTGGCACATTGCTCGCAGAACCGATGGCCGATGGGGCCGAAGAGTTCTTGACTGGCGGTCCAATTTGATCGGACTATGTCTGTCCAGTGTACTAGTGGTAGCTGTGTACTAGGGGGTCCTCCGACATGTAATTTATATACATTAAACATTCTTACAGTTAAACAATGAATGAATCAAACAAAGAATGTCAGTCTTGGTCATGTATCTATAAAATGTATGTATATCGTTATCTAGTCATGATAATACAAGTTCAGGCTAGATTCTGGTACTTTAAATGTGACTAAGTAGATAATTTGTGTGACATTGTTCAAGATATACTTTTTACTTTTTTATTTGTTCTACTACAAATCTCTTTCGTATTGAATATGCTCACGACTATATTCCCCGAGGGGGTAGTCGGAGATATCTCTGTCATATTAATGCACCGAATGCTTGGAAGTTTGTAATTTTATTGGCATTTCTTTGTTACCATGTAAATCTGCCGTTTATGGGCTGAAATGTTGATGATGTAAATAATGTTATAACTACTGTCGTTTATAATTGTATTAAATATTGCTCATATGCTTTAAAAATAAAAACAAATTTTATTCAATTTCAATGTGACTTTAATTTAGCCCATATATTGTTAGCTTTGCTTATCTACACACGGCAACACATCAAGCTACACAAAACCATAATAAGCTGGCCGTGCGTAGGTATAGAAAAGTATAACGTCGCGCGACCAGCTTATATTGGTTTTGTATAGCTTTATGTGTCGCTGTGTACATACCTAACCTATACAATAAACATCAAAAGTAAATATTGACGAAATTACCTTTCGAAATTTCTATGCAGGCTCAACCCTAAACCACCCTTTTAAATATTAATAAAGTGGTGTAAAGTAATAAAAAATGTATTTAAATAATAAAAACTTGACACTTATACATACATGTATACGTCCTTTCGGGGTAGTCAGGAGTATGTGTACTGTATTGCAGGCAGTTCTAGCAAGGCTCACGTCAAAAAAAGTTTAAATCTCACCCTGGTTTTTGGTCCTTATCCCAAATCACCAATTTTTTATATTTTGTCTGTCTGTTTGTTTGTTCGAGCATCACGCAAAAACTACTGAACCGATTTTGATTCAACTTTTTATTTCTTTGAAAGCTTTTAATTTGACGTACAACCTGCATGGGTAGCATGGCACCGATAATTATAGAAAGAGAGCGAAGGTGTGATAGCGCTGTATCACGGTGCCATGCTACCTATGCTGATTGCTGGTATATAATTTGTGCGGACGAAGTCGCGGGTAAAAGCACTTATCGTATAAAATAAATGTATCTATTTTAAATCCTCAGGAAGTGAACTCTCGAGACAGCTGGACATGTGGCTGTCCAAGGCTGATTTGACCCACGGACCTGCGCGGGCCATCATTGCTCCGTGAGTTACCAGTACAAAACATATTGTTAGTCTAAGTAGGAACCTTTGACCTTCGTTCGTTAAAGCATCACCTATACAGGGTGAAATTGATATCATTAGCATATTTTTAAACTAAGAGTCTACCCATCTAACTGAACAACTTTTACCATGGGAGCAAACCAATCGGAGCAACAAAAAAAATCTGCTGTCCCATACATTTGAGTCGTGTAGGTAGCGGCGGCGGGTGCAGTTTAGTATGGGTCAGCAGATTTTTTTCAGTTTTATGGGTAGACTCTTAGTTTAAAAGGATGCTAATGATATCAATTTCACCCTGTATAGGCTTTGATGATGATGAAGACCTGTGAGCGTTATTTATTTATTTCTTGTGAGTTCTTTGTATGTAGTGCCAGAGGTGTGTCAATGTGTCATGGACTGTTGGAACAATTATCTAGAGTCCTTCAAATTGATGTCCCCTTGACGGTTAACTGAAGATAGGTAATTTAATAGATTTATTTTGTTTGCAGGCATGCGGGGTATTCGTACTGCGGCGCATGCGCTGCATTCGCGTACAGACAAGTCAGTCCTGTTGTTGTGTGAGTAATATTGACTATATATAGGGTGTAAGACCGTGTGGGTAGGGTAATTGTCCGTGTGGTGTCGGCTAAGAGTAGCACCATCCCATTTCCTCCCGTGGGTGTCGTAAAAGGCGACTAAGGGATCTACCGGAGGATGGGCAGCAGCATCCTCTGAGTACACACATTCAATCCAACTGTGATCGCCAGCCCGCCTGCCAAGCGTGGCGATTATGGCAAATCCCCCCATTTTTGGGGAGGTCTATGTCCAGCAGTGGACATTTATCGGCTGATATGATGATGATGATAGGGTGTAAGGAAAAGTATCGTTAACCTTTAAACCACGTATTCTACGCTGCAGATTTTTTTTTGTTCTGATCGTTTTGCTCCCATAGTAAAAGTTGTTCAGTTTGATGGGTAGAGTAAGTGGTGGCTTTGGGCTATATCAGCTACTCTGGTTCTTCTGCGGATATCTTCGTTTCTGATTCGATCTCGCAGGGAAACTCCGAGCATAGCCCTCTCCATTGCCCTTTGGGTGAATTTCAGCCTTTTTAAATAAAAATAAATAAATCACTTTTATTTCAGGTAAACACCCAGCAGTATATTAAAGTAAAAATTAATTACAAATTAAATTAGGATTAGAATTAGATTAATAATTGTCATAAAATTATGTCATACTTTTTCATGTCATTACATTATATTAGCATTTATGAGGCCTTGAATGAGCGACCACGTCTCTGTTCCATAATGTCATCACTGGCAACACACACTGATCGAAGACTTTCGTTTTAACATTGCGATATTTGGGACCAGCACTGGTAGCATGCAGCACGTGATACGGCTGTATCACGTCTTTTATCTCGTTCGTATGCACGCAAATAGAAAGAGAGCGAAGGTGTGATAGCGTTGTATCACTGCGGCATGCTAGCTATGCTGTACTCTTTGTACTCTTTGATTGTATGGCCCAATCCCTCTCACCCATATTCGTGAGAGGAGGCCTTTGCCCTGCAGTGGGATTCTACAGGCTATGACACTCTTTAACCATAATATTTGTGTTCCAGGAAGCGCATTTTCATCCTGGGCCCGTCCCACCACGTCCGGCTCAGCGGCTGCGCGCTCTCCTCCATGGACAAATACCAGACGCCACTCTACGATCTCACCATCGACAAACAGAGTGAGTGCTCACAACATTACCAACTTTAACACACCCTGAACACTTTATACAAACTGGCTCGCACTGACAAGAGTTAGCTCATGTATGCTGAATTTAAATAACACAGGCTTAGAAAAAGTGTATGTCTAGAATGAGGCTCACGAATATACCGTATAAAACAAAAGGGGCCAAGTTTCATAGGTTGTTGTGCGTGAGGCGCCATACAAATTATGTATGAGTGCGTGTATACAAGGTCCTTCTGAATATGCTGACACTTTTTTTAGGGGATGTTCAGACCATCAAACTGAACAACTTTCTCTATGGGACCAACATTGAAATCGCGAAAAAAAAATCTGCTGTCCCATACATTTGGCTCGAGTAGGTTTGCAGTTTTGTATGGAAGAGCTGATTTTTTTTGTCTGAGTCTGATCTTCCTCTTAAAAAAGTGTCAGCATATTAAGTTGGACCCTATATGTGTAGGGTTTTGGAGCCAGTACTGGTTCCAATTTTTTTCGTCGCTTTCGTATCTTCGACTGTCAATCTTGACATATAATTGCATCAAAGAACACAGGCACTTTTACCTTACATATTTAACTGATGAATTGATTAAGGTTTTCGTAGTGCCATTGTTTGAGCGGAATGCGAGTTCAGTAGTATCGTAGTTCGCTGGTTCTAGTCTTTGACTACTTATATGTGGACTAGTTACGCGTGTAATTCTACTAACAAACATTCCTGCCACTTTTTGCGGGGGGCGAGGTAACATGCAATCCGCGACTTTGGATTTTATTCCCTATAACTTTAGAATTTAGAGAATTTAGAATTTTTATTCTAATTTTGAATGTTAAAAATCATGAAAGTAGTATCGTGTGAACCCCAAACGATCTTAGTTCGAAGTTATTGTTTCGCAATTATAGGACCTTCGTGGGCAACTCATCCCACACACGACTCATCCCGCGGGCTCAGTTGACACCTTTTATTTTGTCGGGGGTGACTCGGCCCATTCATTTCCCAAGGGGTCTACTCATCCCGCGGTGGATGGGGGCGGGAGTGAATGGGGAAACCCCCTTTTCCAACTCAGACGGTTAGGTTAGCGAGGAGCGAAGCGACGAGCATGTTAGGTTTCTTGTGACCACAGCGCACGAGCCGAGCGAGCGGAGCGAGCGGTGCCGCGGTAGCGGCCGATGAGTGCCAGAACCGAATTGCTACTATTTACCTAATCCACCGCGGGATGAGTTGACCGAGTGGTCCGAGTCGCCCCCAACATAAAAAGTAGCGGTCAACTGAGCCCGCGGGATGAGTCGTGTGTGGGATGAGTTGCCCATGAAGGGATTATAGGCTCTTAGATTATCAAGATAGACAGTCAAAGCTACGAAAGCGTCGAAAAATAGGAACCAGTACTGGTTCCAAAACCCTATACATATACACGCACACATACATAATTAGTATGGCGCCTCACGCACACCAACCTAAGAAAGTTAGCCCCTTTTGTTTTATACGGAACAAGTGTGAGGCTCATTCTAGACATATACTTTTAAGTATAGGCTATCAGTTTAGTGATAAGGTATAAAATTAAATGTAAATGCACATGATCAATTCTGTGTGTCCGGTGAATAACGGTCCAACTCAAAAAATGCAACTTTACAGGAGAGCCTAAAAACATATTTTTTTGGTAAAAAAAAATATTTTCTCGAAAACCGTTTCATATTTTTTCAAGCAAATCACTGTGTCTTCTAGATATTTTTATGGTCTTTTATTATTATATGGTTTAGTCTATGAAATACTTACCGTGCTGGAGATATTTCGTTCAGAAGTTGAATTAAACCTTTTGACACTAATAAAAATACGTTACATTATGATTTAAATTGAGTTAGGGCCTTTTACACTTCACAATAACCTTGGTATAAAATGGTTTATGTTATATTTTAATTTCATTTTTATTCCATCCCTTTCTTAAATACACACCACCGGAAAACTTACTTTGTAAACTGAATCAAAACGAATTGATAAAAGTAGTTTTATTTGGGTAAAACAAGCTCATCACAAAATTACAAAGTGTTTTTTGAGTTAAATTCTTTTTCACAAAGGTAACATTTTGTGCGTATGGATTTAAATCTAATATTTAATAATATTTTTAAGGAAAAATATAACAAACACTTGCAAAATGTACTTTCTAAGCTCACTGTTTAAGCTTTTAATTTCCACCATATTCAGCATTAAACTTAAGTGTCACAAAAATTAGATATTAATTACCTTGACCGTTATTCGAAGCTTATTTAATTGAGATAGGCACTACGTTTCCCGCCATAATATAGCTGTCTCTTTCTACCCTAGCTGTATGTATCTGCTATCTCTTTCTTCCGGTTGCCACCACCACCTGGCAGTGGGGGCGACTCGAAGTTAGTCGCACACAATTTTATGAAATTCATTGGTGTCTTGTTTCCCGCCGAGAGCGGTCGTGCCTTGCTTGCACTACCAAGTCACAGACCAAGTTCTAGAAAAGTGAAAGTGTTTTCAACTCACGTAAGTACTTTGATATTTTAACCCAAAAAATAATCATATAGATTTTTATATTGCTGGTTTATATTACCAGAACCTGAAAAATTTTCAGCACGCGCCGACAACCGGCGAGAATTATAACGTGTGTTCAAAGAATATAAAGATTCCTAACGGTTTTACCGTTCGTAAAAATTTTATTAAAACATTTTGAATTCTACCCTTTCTATAAAATTATTAAGATTGTTTGTCGAATACTAGCTAATATTAAATTTCTGCTCTTAGTATGGATGAGGATAATGGAAATGAGGATGTAGTTCGTGAAACAAATCCAAAGGCGTCTACCTCACGTGTGCGACGGAGGCGATCATCGTCATCAAGTTCAAGTTCGAGTAGTAGTAGTTCTTCATCCGGCTCCTCTTCAAGTGCGCCTAAGCGAGGGCGAAAGCACCGCAAAAAGAAAAGGGGGGCCAAACAAAGTCGTCACTCGAAGTACGAGGTAAGCAAGCTTTCTAAAGAATTGCGAGAGCTTCGCGAGCAAATTGATTCTGCTAAAAACGATGAGTGCCATGCCAATAGGAATGTCCCTTATGATTCAATATCGGTTTTTTCTGGTGTAAGTCAAAATCTATATGAAAATTTATCTGATAATGATTTCGAAAAAGATTTATTTACTTTTGATATCGAAACCAAGTTAAAGGAACCATCCGTTCCTAAGACGGCCCAGGCCGATTTAAAGTTGTTAAGTGACCTTCAACATTTTAACAATAATGATTGGAATGAAATTCGTTATGCAGAGACTCAAAAGTCTTATAATCATGACCCGGGATTTACTGACCTTGAAGTTAATGATGAGGTTAGGGCATATGATTCTCTACGACACTTAGTTTATTCAGATAAAACGTATGCAGCGCTGACAATGTGTATTTTAAAGCAAAGGGAAGCCCTCCAGAATAATCTTCGGGATATTTTACAGTGGGGGAAGGAAACTGAGACCCTTAATTTCGATACCCTCAGTCACAAGATTAATGATTCTTTTTCTAGCGGAGATTTCCACAAAACCTCGTCAGATTGATTACAGCTTGTGTGTGGCCATCGTGCAGAAATCATTCAGATGAGGAGGGATGGCATCACGAAACATATCAAGGATCCACTTGTGAAGGCGGCTGTGCGCAAAATACCGCCATCCTGTACGAACTTGTTCAATGCTGAGAAATTTACTGCTGCCATTGAGAAAGCTGGAGGCGTGCGGAAATGTTTCTGGCCACTGCAAAAAACTAACCATACCTCTGCCTCGCAGGCAGGAACTACTAAGGCTCGCGTCCCCTCGCAGGGGACGATGCCTCGAAAAATACCCTCGCAGGGTACTTACAATGCACCATGTGCTACTATGAGCCACGCACAGTCACAGTGCTGTGCTAATCCACCCCCGCAGGGTGGTTGTAACCATTATTACCCTCCGCAAGGGCATGCCAGACAATCGAATGTTCCTTATGCGCGTGGTTCGTTTCGAGGTCGACCATCTCGACCTAGCTCAAGGCCTAGGGGCCACTTCACAGGTGGGCGCAAGAGAGGACAGTCTCCCTCAAGGTATACCTATGACCAGGAGAAGAGACGTAAGTATTGACTCGACATTCAAAGCGGGCCGTCTTGCTCTGTTTCGAAGCAAATGGGAACAAATGGGAGCTCCAGATTATATTCTGAAAATAATAACTGGGTATCGCATACCTTTTTATCAAAAACCACCACTTATTCATCCAAGTGTCATGAAAGGCAGTTTCGACGTTCCAGAGTCTCTCGAAATGACGTCTGTAATATCGAAGATGAAGACTCAAGGTGTCCTCGAGGAGGCCGAACTGACTCCCAGCTTCCTGTCTTCAATGTTCCTGGTTCCGAAAAGCGACGGCAACGCACGGCCTATTTTCAATCTAAAGGCCCTCAACTATTACATTTTAACAGAAAAATTCAGTCTGATCAACGCATTCCGTATACCAGACTTCCTTCAGCCGAGGGACTGGTTGTGCAAGATAGATCTGTATCAGGCATACTTTCATCTGCCCATAAGTTACAGTCACAGAAGGTTCCTCCGACTCAAATATCAAGGACATCTCTTGCAAATGACATGCTTACCATTTGGCCTAAGCACAGCACCAAAAACATTCGCCAGCTTAACAAATTGGGTCTCGCAGACTCTCAGGAGCAAGGGTATAAGAATTATTGTATACCTGGACGATTTTTTGGTTGCTCATCAGAACAAAGATGCTCTTCAAGAGCATGTACGAATAGTTGTCGAGACCTTAGAAGTTTTAGGTTGGATGATCAACTACGAAAAGTCTGTCCTAATTCCAATGAAAAGCATGGCATACCTAGGTATTCATTGGAATCCGTGGCTAAATCAAAAGAGACTTCCCGAAGAGAAGATCCCATCACTAATTGCCAAAGTAAGCCACATGTCCGCAAAAGGCAGGACAAATCTGAAAAACTTACAAAGTCTGGTGGGCTTGCTGAACTTCGCCAGCTTCGTGGTACCAAAAGGCAGGCTGAATTACCGAGCACTGCTAAACCTTATGAACTCGCTGCTGAAAACAGAGCAGCAGAAGTCGCATCTTCTAACTCCTCAGGCCAAAGACAACCTGACATGGTGGTTACGAAATTGTGCACGCCCATCGGCGATTCACATGCCTCCACCGACCCACTTCCTGACAACGGATGCATCAGACCTTGCTTGGGGAGCTGTATTGGACAATCTGTCAATAACAGGTCTTTGGTCAGATATCGAGCAAGGTCTGCATTGCAACCAAAAGGAGATGTTGGCAATATTAAAGGTTTTGAGAGATCATTGTTGGATTCTGAGTCACAGCACAGTACTTGTCCAGAGCGACAACAAAACTGTTATTGCTTATCTCCGCCACGAGGGGGGGACGAAATCGATTCCTCTTATGAGCCTGACTTACGAGGTTTTTCAAATATTGGACCAGTACCAGATACATCTGAACCTATATCATTTGCCGGGCAGATTCAACTGCCAGGCAGACCATCTGTCGAGATTGAGGAAAATACCAGAATGGCATGTGCTCCCAGCTTGTACAGAAATAGTATTCTCCAAGTGGGGAACACCGAGAATCGACCTATTTGCCTCGAGCACAGCTCATGTGGTCCTGAATTACGTTTCGTTGGATCTAAACGACCAAGATGCACTGTTCCACGACGCGTTTTCCCGGACATGGGACTACACACTGGCTTGGATATTTCCGCCGCCATTTCTAATCCCCAGAGTATTAGCCCATCTCAATCAGGCCACAGGAGTATACCTGCTGGTAGTACCTCGCTGGGAACGGGTTTTCTGGCGAGCAGACTTGAAGAGCCGAGCATTGGCAGCTCCATTCACTCTTCAGAACTTGAACAACGTTCTAGTCGACACAACGACGGGGCTGCCGCCACCGGATGTCTTCAACATGACTTTCGAGGTATGGAAATGTGGGGGTGGTCTCGGAACCTAATTGGCTGGAACGATAATCAAATTAAGCTATTAGAAGGATCCTGGCGCCCCTCGACTCGTAAGACATACAGTTCCGCTTGGAAAAAGTGGCTTAATTGGTCCAGCAGCAATAAATTAGACCCTACAAATCCGGAGGCTTCTGATGTTGCAAGATTTTTAGCAGATTTACATTTAATTCACAAATTATCGTACAGCTCTGTCTTGTTACATAAATCAGTAATTTCTACGCTTTGTAACACAAATCGTTCCGGTCAATTGAGTTCTCATGTGCTAGTAAAACATGTTTTAAAAGCGATTGAACGACAAAAACCAAAATCTCACAAACCTCCCATATGGAATATTGATAGCCTAGCTTCATACCTAGAACATTATTCTGTAAACAGTACTAATGTTTTTCAAGTACAAAGACACACAGCTACTTTGTTACTATTGTGTTCAGGCAGAAGGGTTCACGATCTTACATTGCTTAGTGTTGATTCCGATCATTGCGTACAATCAAATGATTCTGTAGTTTTATGGCCAATTTTCGGCTCTAAAACTGACTCATCAGACCAAAGACAGTCAGGATGGAAATTAAATGTTAATCATAAATGTAAGAACCTCGACCCAGTGTTTTGGATCACACAAACAATAAACCTCATGCAAAATCGACGCATTCTGAGCAATGGTAACAATCTTTTTGTAAACATACGAGGTGAAGCGAGGTCTGCATCACGAGCTATTATAGCAGGATGGATTAAGACCTTACTAGTGGAAGCAGGTATATCGGCAACGCCAGGTAGTGTGCGTTCAGCTGTAGCGTCTAAAAACTGGGTTGACAATTATCCCTTGGAAGAAATACTCTCAAGGGGTAATTGGAGATCAGGCAACACATTCTGCAAGTTTTACAGACGACAAATTTTGCCTGCCTCTACCAGGTCACCAGGAGTAACATCTTTATTTACTCCAGTTGATTAAGGTATAATTAAATTAAAGTGTATAATTACATTAATTTTGGATATTAATAAAATGTTCTTTATTGTACACATATATGTTTTCATTTATTATAGGTACTTTTACCTAAATCCTTATCACATTGGTGTCCCTCTAGGTTTGCTAACCACCACCAGGCGATAACAAACAAGTCTCAATTAAATAAGCTTCGAATAACGGTCAAGGTAATTAATAGAGGCGTTTTACCTACCAATAAAACGCTTATTAATTTACTTACCTTATTCGAAGCTTATGGAGTAATTTCTGCCTGGTGGATTTCGACTCAATGAATTTCATAAAATTGTGTGCGACTAACTTCGAGTCGCCCCCACTGCCAGGTGGTGGTGGCAACCGGAAGAAAGAGATAGCAGATACATACAGCTAGGGTAGAAAGAGACAGCTATATTATGGCGGGAAACGTAGTGCCTATCTCAATTAAATAAGCTTCGAATAAGGTAAGTAAATTAATAAGCGTTTTATTGGTAGGTAAAACGCCTCTATTTTCTAGAAAAAATATTCATTTCGTTATTAAGTAGGTAAGTAGTTTTATCATATATAGGTATATTTTTTTGATGGGTAACACTAGCTTATATGCAAATTTTGTGACGTGGGTAACGCCACGTGGTATCAGTAATGCTGGAAAGTGAAATATTAAACAACAAACCAATATAAAAACAATACAAAAACAAATTCTAAAGCGACGCATGCTTAAAAACTTATCAAGTTAGAACTCACGATTCTGTGCCTCAAAATTGTATGACCAGTCTGATGTATTGTCATTCTTAAATACACGTTTGATATCCGGTTCGCTTTGCAGTGTTGTCATTATACAAAATACAAGATATTTTAGGAAAAAAATAGTTTAATTTCAAAGAATAAACAACAGATTCTTTCTTTACCACTCTATGTACAAGCCTATGCTTGAAGTGCGGTTCGGCAATCCCTAACTAAAACAAGGCCTGACATTATCACTTAGTTCAATATAACAGTACCACCTTTAAAAAAATTCGCCAGATTGTATTCATACTAAGTGATTCTTATTCTCACTACATAAAAGAAAATATTTGGTGATTGACGGTTTAACTCACTTATTCGACATACATTTTTGGTGAGACGTATAGCGTTCTCCCCAGTCCAAGATGATGTCAGTTTCCGTACTTAGCCCGCTATCAAACGCGCATCATATTCATGAGCTACACTTGATTTTTTATGTAGGTATTAAGGGCCTTCTTCGCAGATTTGGTAAAAACAGCCTCTGGCGTTTTCCATTTTTTATGTAGTAAACAAAGTTATTTCAGAAAATAAAAAATACTGTTTCTAGATAAGAAGTTTATCTACACATTGAGAAAATTTCACTACTGTATGTGTAATGGTTTATTGGTAATTTAGTGACAAAGTACCCCTTTGCGCGCAAAAAAGGCTCGCGGCGTAGTAAATATAGAGCGTTTCCTATACATTTTTATGAAAAAACTTTTAAACAATCTTAATTATAATAGACCAAAGAACGTATGTTCAGAATTTACTCATAAAAAAAGTTACCGTTTTTGAGTAATGAACACTCAAAGTTACAGATTTTTTCCCCAAAGATTTCTCATACTAATTAGTATGAAGCGAAAACAACGAATATAATAGTCAGTGCGAGTGTCTGTCACGTCACACGCTCAGGCGCATTCAAGGAGAGAGCACGTCGCTCTGAATGATTTTTGTGCCGATAAGTTGACTTGCGTAATAATACGTACGTACACAAAAATTTTTGCACAGTGGTCTGTTGACTGAACTTGTGGATCGGATAAAAAATGTACCTACAGCAGGTAGACTGTTGGCGGACCGTGTGCGTTTGGACAAACATGTGTTGCGCATCCTCGTTGAAATAGTAATTATATATTTGTGACCGACATTTTACGATTTTAACACCCGACGCAAAAAGAAGGGTGTTATAATCTATAGGCGCGGCTATAGTAATGTAAGTCGATTGTTTCAAATTGTGAATCTGAGTGCCAAATTGCCAATACATATGAGATTTATATGTATACCTAATATGTTTTTATTAAAATGAATATATATGTTTTGTTATTTGTTTTTATATGCAGATATTATCAGCAAAGCAATTTTTGTATCTATGTGTACCTACCTACATATTTTTTTTACATAAAAAGAAATATTTATTGCAAAATATATATTTTATAGGTCGTACTTTTGAAAAAAAAATCTTTTCTTTGTTTGTTTGTTTTTATGCAGGGTACGCTGACAGTTTTTTAAGGGCATGAACAGACCATCAAACTGAACAACTTACTCTATGAGACCAACATCGAAACCGCTGTAATAAAATCAGCTGTCCCATACATTTGGCTCGAGCAGGTTTGCAGTTTTGTATGGAACAGCTGATTTTGATATTGGTGCCAAGTTTAATTAATATACAAATAAAAAAAAAACCAACACCAAAAACAAACATTTAAATACATACCTACATACGCTCGAAAAACATAACCCTCCTTCTGTCGCAGTCGGGTAAAAAGTGAAAAATAATTCGGTCATCTATTAAAAATTATTACTTATTTTGGAAGTAAGCAATGTTTTACTTTTTACCTATCTTTAAGATATTTCAGGTCATTTTTATGCGTTGGGGACCGCTATGAAATGAACATAGATTTTTTTATTCAACAATCACTTGCGGTCCCCGACACATTAAATGACTTAAAATATCTTAAAGAGAGTTTAGAAGTAAAACATTAATTTGCTTACATAAAAAACATGAATTTTTTACTTTTTAAATGATGTCGGTTTTTTTTTATTGAATTGGTAATTTAACTAATTTATTATTATTTCGTAATTTTTTAGATTTCTTGAAAACTGCTCAACCGATTTTCATGAAACAAAACTAAGAACACTCTCGCAAAGATTAGCTTTCTATTAAAAAAAAAAACACGTCCGAATCGGTCCACCCGTTTGGGAGCTACGATGTTACAGACAAATTATAACGCCCCTCATTTTGCTTCGGGGGTTAAAAAGTGTCAGCATCAGCATCATGTCAGGGGTTAAAAACAAACAAACAGGGTCAGTTTATAGATATAATTAGCAAAGCAATTTTTTTCTATTTGCCAATTGTATAATGTTTGTTCGTTTGTTTTTAACCCCCGACCGACGCAAAAAGAGGGGCGTTATAAGTTTGACGCCTATGTCGGTCTTTCTGTTTGTAGCTCCCAAATGGGTGGACCGATTTCGATGCGTTATTTTAAAATAGAAAGCGAACTTTTGCGAGAGTAAATAACATTAAATGACAAATTAAAAAACCCCAAAGCCCAAAACAAACATTTAAAAAGTAAAAAATAATTCTGTCACCTAGGTTTTATTTTTGATGTACTTAAGCAAATGTGTTTTACTCATTAACTTTCATTCTGGGACCGCAAGAGATTGTAAAAAATATATTTGGAAATATTATGATTTGTATTAGTTTATTTATTCATTTGTTTATACTACAATACGAAACACTAATCACAATTTTTCAGTACATGCAAGTTTTAGATATACATAACATTAAAATAATACGGTCAAAATTGGTGTCGCGGGAACCACTGGGCAACCTAAAGATGTGTGTGTGAGCGCGCAGACGCTGTGTGCGTAGCGTTAAAAACCTAAAGTGGACACGGTCCGTCCGCTTATACGACCCTTAACTATTAAGGTTTTTGAAATTTGGTTTAACTCAGATAAATCATATTTCACAAAACAAAATAAATTGTGTCGAAAGATTTAAGTCGAAGTAAATCCATGTTCACCTAATTTTATATTTGTTTTATGATCTAACTCTATTTCAACCATTGTGCACGATAAAAAAATGGACTTAAATCGTTTTGTAATAAGTCTATCTCTGGAATTATTAAAGGTATGAATATTCCAGTAACACCATTTTGTAGAGAAAAAAAAATTGAGTATTATGGCATTAAAAACTCATTTTGGATCTAAGTTGAGTTAGACCGTTATTCACCGGACCCACAGAATTGTTCTTATAACGTGGCAGAGGGGAAATGCTACCGCAACGCAAGGCTAATCCTTATAACAAATAGTCAAAGGTTCTAGTAGATTGTTTCACCTTTTTTAAAGTCTGTTAACACTAACCTTTATTTCTCAGTCTACGCGGAGCTGGAGGCGAGTCGTCAGTTCGAGTGGATGGACGAACAGACGGACCTGGATGAACATTCTATAGAAATGCACCTGCCTTACATAGCTAAGGTTATGGAAGAGTGAGTATATTTAACGTAAACATACTACTGTAACTAAATAATTTATTTATTTATTTATTTATTAATACATATTACAGGCACAATTAATGTTATCATGACGGGTATACACCCAATGCGACGACTTTCTGGTTGCATATTTTACTTTCTCGTAGTTACATAGTTCAAACTCTATTACATTATTTATCACATTCCGAAAAAAATAATTTACAGTTAAGTATTTTTATTACCTGCTACCTTTTAAATAACTCAAACATAGATGTTTAATTAAATAGACTATGTATTACTGTATACATAACCTTAGCATAAGAATTTATATTGTAATAGTCATTAAGTCGTGTTATGCTGTAGAGTTTCTGGCCGCATCTTCTCTACAGCGACAACACGTTCCGACGCGGTGGTAGCTTAAAAAAGAATTGACGTTTAATAAGTGTGCTTCAGGCTCCTATATTGAATAAATGATTTTGAATTGAATTGAATTGATGAGTAACACTTTTATTTAGCTATAAATCTAAGAGCTGCTTCTGTGAACTGAGCCTGCGAACAATGGAACAAGTCTATATCTTTAGCCACTTCATTTAATATGCGTAATGCTGTCGTGGTCGGGGCATGAGCAAGTACATTAGTCCTGCACGAGGGCACTGCGAACATCTGGTCTCTGGGACCCCTCCGCAACCGTGTGTTCGGTACAACTAGGCTCATGGCTTATAAGTTATAACATAATAACGTTATTCGAAGCGATACCTTAATATTCTCCGAGCTCGTGAGCTCGTTGAAGCATTGAAGAGCTCGGTGGCGCGTTGCGGAGAGGTATGGACTCTCAATCATGAGGTCCGGGTTCGAATCCGCACGGACAACATGCCACGTCATCATATCAGCCGATAAACGTCCACTGCTGGACATAGGCCTCCCCAAAAATGGGGGGATTTGCCATAATCGCCACGCTTGGCAGGCGGGTTGGCGATCGCAGTTGGATTAAATGTGTGTACTCAGAGGATGCTGCTGCCCATCCTCCGGTGGATCCCTTAGTCGCCTTTTACGACACCCACGGGAGGAAATGGGATGGTGACTGTTAACCGACACCACACGGACGTACCAATGAGTAACATGCCACGTACCAATGAGTTTTTCTTACCTTATGTACGTATTACCGACTGCTCTCAAACGGTGAAGGAAAACGTCGTGAGGAAACCTGCATATGCAGAAGAAGAAATTATGATGCATTTGTGAAGTCTACCAATCCGCATTGGGCACGCGTGGTGGACTAACGCCCAAACACCCTCCTAGAGGGTAGGCCTGTGCCCTGCAGTGGGACGTATACAGGGTGAAATCGATATCATTAGCATCCTTTTAAACTAAGAGTCTACCCATCAAACTGAACAACTTTTACTATGGGAGCAAACCAATCGGAGCAAAAAAAAAAATCTGCTGTCCTATACTAAACTGCACCCGCCGCGCTGCCTACACGACTCAAATGTATGGGACAGCAGATTTTTTTTTGCTCCGATTGGTTTGCTCCCATAGTAAAAGTTGTTCAGTTTGATGGGTAGACTCTTAGTTTAAAAGGATGCTAATGATATCGATTTCACCCTGTATAGGCTGATGATGATGATAACCATCTGTGGAAACTTTTAGTTGGCAATGTTGGTTTATAAAAAATGTTGATATCTTACTATCCTGTAATTAGTCCTTAAGTTTTCCTAAAATGATTAAAATAAAATTAAAAATTTTTTAGTTTTCTACAAAATTCATAAGAATTCCTTCATTTTCAGATATAAAACGGGTTTTACGATCATTCCCATTTTAGTAGGATCTCTTACGCCGGATAAGGAAGCCAAGTAAGTATAGTAAAGTACGTAATACCTTTTGCTTTTCTCTTTTGTAAACTTTTTTATTTAATTTGTTTTACATGACATTTCTTTTTCAATTGATTTTTTTTAACTTCAAAACAGACTCTTACAGCATCTTGAAAGTAAGTGAAATAGCAAAAAAAACTGCTGTTCCATACATTTGAGTGAAGAAGGCCACAGACTTAGGTATTACAGTAGAAGAAGGCACTGATTTTTTTTTATTTCAAGTTTGCTCGCATAGTAAAATTTGTTCAGTTTAATCATCTGAACTTTGATAAAGTATATGTCAAGATTGACAGTCTAAGATCCGAAAACGTCGAAAAAAATTGGAACCAGTACTGGTTCCTAAACCCTATACATATACACGCACACATACATAATTTGTAGGGCGCCTCACGCACACCAACCTATGAAACTTAGCCCCTTTTGTTTTATACGGGATATTAGTGAGGCTCATTCTAGACATATACTTTTTCTAAGCATCTGAACTACACCAGAAAATTAGGAAAGTGATAAAAACCAACCAATACAAACGGTTTTCGAAATGCATAGCATATGCTCACGACTATATTCCCCGAGGGGGTAGTCAGGGATATATTATGAAAACTTAGAACATCCACGTTTCACCAGTAGTACCGAAACTCTGTCCAGTGTGACAAGCGAGTCCGTTGCCGATTATAATGGACAGTGTGTACAATACATGCCTCGAAATTGAATCATGCAGGTTTCCTAACGATGTTTGATGTTTTTTCGAAATGCTATTGCTATGTTAAGGGGCCATAGGTCCCGACGAATATTCTCTATGAGAAACGCGATTGCCCAGCGCTCCGAAAAGTGTGTGCGTGAGCCGTATTTTCGATTAAAAAGAACTATCCAAAGTACTTTATCCAGATTTTTTTTATGACTTCACTAGTTAAACTAATGGTGAATATGTGAGTATGAATGCAAAAAATCGGAAACTATTTTAAGTTCTTCTAAAACGAGAAAAATGTTTTAAAATGCATGAAAATACGTCATCTTTGTGACGATTTTCTATCGACTGAAGTAATTCCAATCGTGTATTCAGTTTATGATTTCACTAGATAAACTATCCAAAAATACTGAGGTATGACTTTAGTTTCGGTAAATGGTATAAAACTAGTCGTAAAATGAAAAATAAAAGATGCCTCCGAGGTATTTCCACCTACTGTTACGCCTTAACACCTTTCAATCAATCAATCAATTATACTTTATTTTACACCAAAAAAACATAATATACAGAGAGAAAACAAACAGGAAATACAGAAAGTACAAAAATAGGCGGTCTTATCGCTAAGAAGCGATTTCTTCCAGACAACCTTAGGGTAGAGGAGAAGGTAAAAGAAGATTGGTAGGCGGTGTAGATTACAATAACAATATACATAACATACACAAATAGTTTATTGTTTTTCTTCGACAGATACGGCGCGATCCTAGCCCCATACCTGGCCGACCCACAGAACCTGCTAGTTATATCGTCAGACTTCTGTCACTGGGGCTCCCGGTTCCGCTACACGTGGCGGGACGGCGCGCGCGGCAACATCCACCAGAGCATCGAGTGGCTGGATAGACAGGTAATCTTAAGTTAACTTGTTTAGGTTAGGAAGAGAGGTGGCCCTAGAGTAGTGCCTTGTAGAACACCCGTTGATATAGATAAGAATTCAATATAGCTATTACATGGTTCCGCTACACGTGGCGGGACGGCGCGCGCGGCAACATCCACCAGAGCATCGAGTGGCTGGATAGACAGGTAATCTTAAGTTAACTTGTTTAGGTTAGGAAGAGAGGTGGCCCTAGAGTAGTGCCTTGTAGAACACCCGTTGATATAGATAAGAATTCAATATAGCTATTACATGGTTCCGCTACACGTGGCGGGACGGCGCGCGCGGCAACATCCACCAGAGCATCGAGTGGCTGGATAGACAGGTAATCTTAAGTTCACTTGTGTAGGTCAGGAAGAGAGGTGGCCCTAGAGTAGTGCCCTGTAGAACACTCATTGACATAGGTAAGAATTCAATATAGCTATTACATAATTCCGCTACACGTGGCGGGACGGCGCGCGCGGCAACATCCACCAGAGCATCGAGTAGCTAGATAAGCAGGTAAACTTAAGTTCACTCGTGTAGGTTAGGAAGAGAGGTGGCCCTAGAGTATGCCTTGTAGGACACTCATTGACATAGGTAAGAATTCAATATAGCTATTACATGGTTCAGCTACACGTGGCGGGACGACGCGCGCGGAAACATCCACCAGAGCATCGAGTGGCTGGATAAGCAGGTAAACTTAAGTTCACTTGTGTAGGTTAGGAAGAGAGGTGGCCCTAGAGTAGTGCCTTGTAGGACACCCCTTGATATGGATAATGTTACTATAGTAAGGGCCTGTTTCACCACTTCTGAATATGTTCTTGTTAGCTTATCCGACAGATATTTTGACATAATTTCATACCAAATATGTCAAACTATGTCGGATACGCTAACAAGAACTTACCCAGAAGTGGTGAAACAGGCCCTAAGACTCGAATCCGATGTCGACGGTCTTTTTTTCCATTTCGTAAATAATATTTTCACCCCTCCGCGCGGAAAGCGTCATCTTTCGTCCCGTTGAGTTCAACGAAGTTGATGCTTTCCGCCTCCGTCGAGGAGAAAAATGCTAGACACTAGACACACCTTGGGCAGTAAATAAGAAAGCCTGGGATCACATGTTTGTTGACTTTCCTGCCCTCGGTGTGTAATCTACTATTTCTGTATCGAACATTGTTACCCTAGAAATACGCGCCCTGTCCTCCGAGTATATTTTGTTACACTGAGCCAAGTAAAAACATCGTAAGCGTAAGGGAAGGGGCGCGCTTGTTTTATTTCGTTTTATAAGGTCTTACAAAATTAGGTGAAACTATTTTAAGCCGGCTATACATGGCGTTGTCCAGAGAGGGGTCCGATGACGAACATAACTATTTTAAGTTCTTCTGAAATGAGAAAAATGTTTAAAAATGCATGAAAATACGTCGTCTTTGTGACGATTTTCTATCGAGTGAAGTAATTCCAATCGTGTATTCAGTTTATGATTTCACTAGTTAAACTATCCAAAAATACTGAGGTATGACTCTAGTTTCGGTAAATGGTATAAATCTAGTCGTAAAATGAAAAATAAAAGACGCCTCCAAGGTATTTCGTACTACTATTTTTCAGGACCTTAATGGCTTTCTGAAAATCCCTCATTATCATGAGATGGTGTTGCCTAAGCTGTCAATGTGCTAACAATAGTATATTTTTGTCAACAGGGTATGGATATAATAGAGAAGATGGAGCCTCGCACGTTCACCGAGTACCTGAACAAGTACGGCAACACTATATGTGGACGACATCCTATCGGAGTTCTCTTGCAGGTAATATTTCGAAAACTGACAACACTCAGTTGCAGAAACGCTCACTAAAGTTAATCCTCCATTAAATCTCTTGCTTGCTTTCACTACGTCTACAGGACGAAAAGTGGCAGCAAGATTAATGGAGGATTAACTTTAACGCGCGTTTCTGCAACCAAGTGTAAGCAAGAATAATAAATTAATAAATATATTTGATATTGTCACACAGATTATTTAGTCATTGAAATACCATAATACAAGGTGTTTCATAAGTAACAATAAATTTTTGAAACTCTTAAGGGGGTTGTTAAGACCGTCAAACTGAACAACTTTCTCTATGGGACCAACATCGAAATCGCGAAAAAAATAATTTCATATCCAATACATATTTTAGCTCTTGTCAGTTTGTCGTTTTTGTTTTTGTTTTTTTGTTGAACATAATTTTATTTTTCCCGATTTCGATATTGGTCCCATAGTGAAAGTTGTTCAGTTTGATGGTCTACACCACCCCCTTAAAGGTTTATTTATAGTTTTGTAACACCTTGTATAGTCAAGATTTTGTACTATTATGACTAGACAACAATATAGAATGAATACGTATTATAAGCATTAGCATATGCTCTATATTCCCCGAGGGTGTAGTCAGAGATATTCTGAAACCTTAGAACATCCACGTTTCACCAGTAGTACCGAAGTCCAGTGTCAAGTGGTTTGAGGGAGTATCTATCCAATCTCGAAGATCGTTTTTGAGTAAAAACACCACTGAGATGGATGGAATGCGGAGCCTCGTGGCAGGCTGAAACGCGAACCGCGCGAACACCACGCGAAAGACGAATGTTCGGGGCAAACCCTGCAACGTGACTCTTAAAAATACTCTTATAAGATAAGATAAGATAATGTTTATTTTAAACTTTTGATTACAACTATAAACTAGACTAGACTAGACTTGAACTATAACTTGATTATACTTAGATAAAGGGAAAAGATTATAGACTGTTTACCCTCTACAAACTCAAATCTACCGCATTATTATCAGCACTAAGCCAGAGAGTAGATGCTGCATTTTAACTCTTCTCCTATGGCAACATAAAACTAATTACAAATTATTTCTCCAACAGGCTATATCGAAACTGCAAAGCCAAACGGACTCACCTCGAATGTCGATGAAATTCCTCAAATACGCACAATCGTCACAATGTATGTCGCTGCAGGACTCTTCTGTGTCATACGCCAGTGCCTCCCTGGTCTTCGAATAGACTTAAGAAACCAAAACTCAAATCCGGAGCGAGGGAAGCAGCACAAAAATTTTTTAGACTACGCTTCGGACTTTGGAAATCGTATAACGGTCCTTCCCTTATTCTCAAATAAGCTTTTTGCAGCTGTTAGCTAAGGAGGAAGCGAGGGAAGCAAAGCTAAAACTTTGTAGACTGCTTCGGGTTGTGTATCTGTGTTTTCCTAGTGCTTCTGTAAGTTTTATGGTAGGTGCACAAAACTTATGCCACGTGCCTGTAAATGAGTGTAAAAAAAACTGTTGCGTTTATTTTTGGCATTTTAATCGGGAGCGAAGGAAGCAGTGAGTTAATTTCTTAGTTTTATAAATATGTGGTATATTATATTCACGCTTCCCTCAGCTTCGCATATTTTACTTAATAATTATACAAGAAAACTGTAATTGCAAGGAAAAACTCTGTTCGGTGTTTTTAATTTTTTATTCGCCGGTGACAATCGACTACAATTCAATACCTTTTATGAAAGATACCATAATTCGAAAACCATTTGGAGCATTTTGGAGATTATGTGATACAAAGCTAATATAAAAATAAACAGATTTTTCTATCTATGGGGGTGCTACTTGGGAATGTTCCTCCATTGAAAAGGGACTGAAAGGGGATCTTCCACCAGGCTTAGTGTGAAGCCTGGGGACCGGCCGTGGTCCAACAGTTCTTAGTTGGACCTTGTATATATATCGAATCTCAGTGAATATTTCTCTTGCGCGATTTATGTCTCGCATTCGATTGTGAACCTTATTTGTAGTAGGTTACGAGTTACGTATTTACGGTGAACGTTGTCTTTGTATGGAGCATATTTCTGAGCGCGACGGTATCGCCATCTGTTAGCTTCTTTGCTATAACTTGTGGGTACATCTATGGCAAGTCCCCACATATCCATTATTTCTCTAGTTATTTAAGAAATACTGAAAAATTACAAGCTAGGCAGAATGGAATGCATTACTTTTTCCTAAGTCTGAATCTAATCATTTAACATTTCTATTCTATATCCACGGACCTGAAAAAAAGACGGACGTAATCACGAGTGAAGCACCCATTTCTTTTGTGTGCGTGCTGTCACGCGGTACATAATGGTGACGGGTGTCGGACCTGCGCCTAGAGCTAGTGCATCTGTGTGAGTGTAGGTCCCTTGTAGAACAAACAAAAATGTAGGACCTTGCATGCTCCTTTTAGCCATCATTTTAGTGTCACATTACGTCCTTGTTTTTTTTAAGGTCCGTGTCTATTTCTTTGAAATTCTTCTGATCATCTTTCAGACCATTAAACTGAACAACTTTGTCTATGGCACCAACATCGAAATTGCGAAAAAAAATCTGCCGCTCCATACAAATTGCACTGCAAACCTACTCGAGCCAAATGTATGGGATAGCTGATTTTTTTTTCGCGATTTTGATGTTGGGCCCAAAGAGAAAGTTGTTCAGTTTGATGGTCTGATCATCCCATTTTAAAAGTGTCAGCATATTAAGTTGGACCCTGTATATACAAGGTCCAACTAAGAATGGTTGGACCATGGCCGGTCCCCAGGCTTCACACTAAGGCCGAGATTCAGAGACGATTTGTAAGTCATAGTTCGAACTCCCGTATGTCAAAATCCATACATTTCTACCCTACTTTAGCTCGAGCTAAGACCAAAAAAATCATCTCTGAATCTCGGCCTAAGCCTGGTGGAAGATCTTCCCTTTTCAATGGAGGAACATTCCCAAGTAGCACCTCCATAGTCTAAAGATCGATAAGGATGTATTGCATTTGAGTTTACAGCCTCTATATTTTATTTTATGTTTATTATCTTAATATTATATTAAATAGGTAAAAGGCTACGAATAAGAATAACTATAGAAGAGTAACTCTAAACAAAATCGAAATAATTTTTGGCACCCAATGAAAAATGACATTTTGTATGAGTTTTGGCGGCTAGGTACAGTTTTTACCATAGAGGTAGGAATAGAGGAACATACAGCTGAGAGAGCGAGATGTACCTAGTGGCACCACTGTATAATAGAAAGAGATACGTGTCGCGAATCAATAGAACCGTTTTTTAGTCACCAATAAATTTGTACAATTCGGTTTTCGTGAATAATTGGGAATCTAAAGTGAAATCGTAGATAATTTTGTGAAATATACTGACACTACTTCATTAATTTATCCACGATTTTACGTTATACTCAGAATTATAGACAGTATTAGAATTTTTGCCTGCGAATAGTCTCCAAAAAACATCCAAAAACTGTGTCATTTGACAACTCATGTCACTGACTCTATTCCTGTAAGGTATAATAACTTTATGGTTTTTACAGAACAAATTTAGAACACGGTGCACTATTTTTGGTGCCACTTTTTGAGCTTCATTTACACTTCTATACATTCTTATTCGTAGGGTAAAAGGTTTTAGATAAAAATCTTAGCTTGCACCAACACGAATGTATGCTTAAAAATGCCAACAATGTTGCTGTTTCTGTCATTAGTATGAAATGTAAGAGAGACAGAACGATAACTAAATATTTGTTGGTGCAAACTAGGGTACAAGTATTTACTTTAACTCAGTCCTTATACAGGGTGTTAGGGTAAACAGTTGTATTACTTTAAGGGGTGATTGTACCCATGATACTGAACAAATGAAGAAAACTGAGAAATGTAGAAATCCGCAGAAGAACCAGAGTAGCTGACATAGCCCAAAGAATTGCTAAACTAAAGTGGCAGTGGGCGGGGCACATTGCTCGCAGAACCGATGGCCGATGGGGCCGGAAGGTTCTCGAGTGGCGGCCGCGTACCGGAAAGCGCAGCGTGGGTAGGTCCCCCACACGGTGGACCGACGACCTGGTGAAGGCGGCGGGAACACGTTGGATGAGGGCAGCGCAGGACCGGTCGTTATAGCGATCCTTGGGGGAGGCCTATGTCCAGCAGTGGACGTCCATCGGCTAAGATGATGATGATGATGATACTGATGATCGAAGGTTTGTTGAAAAGTTTACATTTTTTTCGCGAATTTCCCTCATGTTCCTTTAAAGTAATGTGACTGTTTACCCTCACCATGTATACCAGACACAATACATAAACAATTTAAATCGAGCACACACGTTCCGCTGGGTTCTGTCTGACTCGTAAAAAATAACATATTTACCTATTTATACATGAGTTAAGGTAAAAATTAGTTTTAAAAACCAGTATCTCTAAATCTAGGTCTCAATTTTATACCTTTATTGTAAGTTTTAATATAAAGGCAGTTATGCATTTATGCGGATATTAAGAGGAGAGGAGATAATTGTCGAGGGAGTTTTAATACGCGTTTCTTTTTTTTTTCATTTCAGTTTCTATCAAGAAGTTTGAAATCCTCTATAGTGGAGCACAGACTGCCTAACAAGCGGTGAAAAATGATAATAATCCTTGGTGGTCGGTAATGATCGTTCTTCTCCGTAGTTGTTTTAGTGACGTTAACTTTGTCCCTTTCTAATGTATGTCTTGGCATGACGTCACTCAATTGTCGTTCATGTAATTGTGACGTCATTGGAATAGAAAGGGACACACGTAAAATTGGAAATATCGACGACGGAGACGAACGTCAAATTTTCTTGTATCAATGCTTGTAAGGAGGAGTGCTATCCTTTATGATTTAAATCCATGGTTTCTATAAAACTCAACAGATGGTATGTTTTTATTTATATATTAAGGCCGTTAATAGTAGGACGAAATACCTTGGAGGCATGTTTTATTTTGAATTTTTCAACTAGATTTATACAATTTACCTCTAAACCAAAGTCATACCTCAATATTTTTGGATAGTTTATCGAGTGAAATAAAAAAAAAATAAAAAACAAAAATAAAATTGAATGAAATATGAAAAATTGCTTGTGCAAGTATGAAACTCTCTCCTCTCTGATCTCCGCTTTGATGTATAACAAGCCTAAGTCTGAATAAATAAAATGCGAAATAATAAAAAGTATAGTGTGTTATATATAATACCTACTGTTTTTATTTTACCCTTTTTGTCGGGATTTAGTATTTTTCTCCCCTCCGGACGGAAAGCGTCAATTTTCGTCCCGCTGCGCTGAACGAAGTTGCCGCTTTCCACTTCCTTCGAGGAGAAAAATTGTATACCTACTAACCTCGGGCAGTAAATAAGAAAGCCTCAGATCACATGTTTGTTTACCTCGGCTTCGTCTCGGCCAACAATTACATGAGATCTGAGACCTTTCTTACTTTCCTGTCCTCGGTGTGTGTAATCTACTTGGGCCGGATTCGACCAAACTTAGATTTATAGAAGAAAGAGTAACTATACAAGGAACAATTTTACTTTTGAGTTTACACACCCCGTACTAAAAGAACTAATGTATAATTCACCTAAAGAAAGAGGTCGTTGCATCCGTACTTATTGCAATGTCAGGTTATACAGTTTTAATTTGTTAGGTTTCTTTTTATTATAATTTTTGCGAAGAAAGAGAAGGAACTAGAAGAAAGCACGTGTCTTATCATATCACTCAGTAAGAGATGCACATAGCAAATTCGCTCTAGTTAAAAAAGGAGATCGCTACTTATTGCTGTCCTTATCTACGTAGCCACTTTTTTGGGTTCACTAATGTTTGACCAAAAACTTTTTGGCAAATTATTACTTAACAAGCAACGTTTCATGTAATATTCATTTTACAAACACCTAGTTCCGCAAATTGTTCATTTGACAAATAATCGCTTAACAAAAATATTTTTTGCAAAAGCTTGTCTTTACAAATGTATCTAATGTATTTTTTTCATTTATGTATTTTTCATTTAATATTGTTACTATTTTACAAAATCACGTTTTAACAAAATATCATTTTATAGTCTGCTGCTAGAAGGTAGTTTTGATTTTTGGTTTTGATGTTTTGATTTTTTCGCTTCGCTCGCTCGGCTCGTGCGGCGTGGTCGCAAGTCAATCCTAACCTAACCTACTCATTTTACTTTGGATCAGGATAGCCTAGTGGAGTTTGCGAAACTAGTTTAACACGAGCGATTCGGTTCGATTCGTAACGGAGCGGTTCGGATCAATGGTCATAATATAAAATTTTGAAACGCCTGCCGAATTTAAAAAGGAACCTAACATAACCATTATTAATAACAATAAATAGGTAAATAACCAAATGAGTCGAAAGCGGTATGCGGAGGACCACGCAAAGTTCACCGACCTTGACCTTGATATTCATAAAAATGTCTATAATATGATCGCTCTCTAAGTGGTAACACTACACACCGAACCTAACCTAACTTATAGTTTTGAAGCTAGCTACCTTTCCGCCCCCCAAGCAACAAGCAAGCAAGCATGCAACGAGCAAACAAGCATGCAGCGAGCAAACAAACATGCAGCAAGCATGCAGCATGCAGGCAAGCATGTTGATGCTCCGCTCGCTTCGCTCGCTCCGCTAAGTGTGCAACATGTTCTAACCTAACCTAACCTAGAATTTTTAAAACACATGTTTGTTTTTCTCAGGCAGGGGGCATCCGCCCCCCGCACCCCCCTCGCGGGGGGCGCAGCCCCCCTGCACCCCCCAACATGCATCCAAGCAAACATGCAAGCAAGCACACATGCATGCAAGCATGCAAGCAAGCAAACATGCAAGCAAGCAAACATGCAAGCAAGCAAGCATGCATGCACGCACAAATGCAGCATGCATGTGACACACGTTTCGCTTGAGTCCACTCATTTTCTACGTGGTCACACTACCTAAATTAACCTAACCTATAGTTTAAATGGAAATTTACCTACTAGTTACATAATGGTTTAAAAAAATATTTGGAGCAATATATCAAGAGATCGTTGTCTCATAAAATAACATCAAATGTTTGATATATCAAACAAGTTTTATATTAAGTAATAGTTAGTAATAATCAACATTAGATAAGTTAAAATTATAGTTATTATTATATTTTCAATATTAAGCTCGTAGTTAGTATTTCTTAGGTTCATTATAATCATTTGAACGTTATAAAAATGTTATTTTACCAAATGTTATTATACGAAACGGGACGCACCCCCTAATAATAATGCAATATGTCAAATAATGCAATACACCAAGTGTTGTTTGTTTAATAACATGAATGATAAATGAATCGTTTGTCAATTGATATTTCGTAAAATGAAAATAAGTCAGGTGAATAGTTTAATACTTGAATAATTTGTAAAATGAGTAATTGTGTAAAGATGAAATAACGATTCATTTTTTTGCCAGTAGTTGGTTGTCAAGTAAAAATTTGCAAATTGACTGTCGGTGAAATGACAGGACACCACTTTTTTGTTCTACGACGGCTGTCTGACTCCGGAGTCAGACATCTATTTTCATACAAATTGTATAGGATTTTATGACTATCGCTGTCTCATAACGCGGTTACACTGATGTTACGTCTATCAGCGTAAGCGAAAAATACTTCGCCTATGGTATCTCCATAGTTATTTTGACATTTTCAACAGCTGTGCTCACCGAATGAGATTCAAAAATCGCTCTCCAGGAGTGCCATTTTTGAAACTATGTCTAAGTTGAAAATGTCAATATTACTATGGAGATGTGCATCTTTATACTGTGGATTTGACTTTCAAAAATCGCTCTCTTGTAGTATGATTAATGATTTTTGAAAGTCAAATCAGCAGTAGAAAGATTCATATCTCCAAAGTAATTTTGACATTTTCAACTACTGAGCTCACCGAATGAGATTCAAAAATCGCACTTGTGTACACACGCCGTGTGTACATAAAATATCATAGTTCATTTACCCATTTTTATGGGAGTTCGATTTCCTATGGTATCACTGGATGAAATTATCGCTGTCTCTCATACGCGGTTACACTGATGTTCCGTCTATCAGCGTAAGCGAAATACTTGACCTATGCCTTTAACAGTCAGAAACCAAAGATTAAACAGAAACCACCATTGATAAGCTACTATTATACAGGAAACCACCTTCTTTTCAACTTCCGTCAAAATCATCGTCGTGCCACTTCTCTTCCGCAAGAAGGCACTAGAAGGAAGCACGTGTCTTGTCATATCACCAGTGATCGGAATGTCGGGGCATTTTTTGAGCATACAAGTATGGATACGCCTGAATTTCCCGGAAATATCCGGATTTAATAAATTTGGATAAAATTTCACGGGATTTACTGGGATTACCTATTTAGATGTCAAGAGACGTTTTTTTTTAATCAAGAGTATTAGCAGCGCATACTAGAGGCCGCGCCTTTGAAACACGGCGCCTGGTACTTTTGACATGTACCGCGCTTAGGTAAATATGTTGACCGTTATTAAACAATGATATTAAGTAACTAGATTAGTAGTTAGGGCACCAAAGCGTTGCCACTTCGAAGATGTCTGCAGGCTTCTTTGACTTCAGTTCAGGCGTTTATCTATAGTGAGCGGACATATCCGTGACGTATAAATTAAGCTACCAAAATGGGGAAATGCGCCGTAAACATTTGTAAATCACAGTCGGAAAAGAATAATAAAGGAAGTGGTGTTACTTTTCACAAGTAAGTTTACTATATTTTGTCAAAATAAAATTAAAAAACTAAATAAATTTTTCACGCATTGTTTTTGCCATCAGTGTTGCAAGTAAATACGATTTAAATTTACAAACTTTTACGGCGCATTTCCCCATTTTGGTAGCTTAATTTATACGTCACGGATATGTCCGCTCACTATAGATAAACGCCTGAACTGAAGTCAAAGAAGCCTGCAGACATCTTCGAAGTGGCAACGCTTTGGTGCCCTAACTACTAATCTAGTTACTTAATATCATTGTTTAATAACGGTCAACATATTTACCTAAGCGCGGTACATGTCAAAAGTACCAGGCGGCGTGTTTCAAAGTCGCGGCCTCTAGTATGCGCTGCTATAATACTCTTGATTTAAAAAAACGTCTCTTGACATCTAAATAGGTAATCCCAATAAATCCCGTGAAATTTTTATCCATATTTATTAAATCCGGATACTTCCGGGAAATTCAGGCGTATCCAAACTTGTATGCTCAAAAAATGCCCCGACATTCCGATCACTGCATATCACTCAGTAAGAGATGCACATAGCAAATTCGATCAAGTTAAAAAAGGAGACCGCTACTTATTGCTGTCCTTATCGACGTATCCACTTTTTTGTACTTCGGCCATCTGACTCCAAAATGTCACTTCATATAAATTGTATGGGACAACCACCTGACTCCGAGATGTCACTTCATATAATTCGCTATCTCATACCCGGTTACACTGATGTTCGGTCTAAAGCGAAAAAAAAAATTTCGTCTATGTATATATTCCTCATAGACGAAAGATTTTTCGATATTCCTTGGTCGTGACCATAGAGAAATTACACGCTCCAATGGTCGTGACACTAGTGACACTTCTCTTCCGCAAAAATTATTTTACCCAAGTGATTCTAACATTATCCAAATTTTAAAGTCTATAACAAGAACGAAATTCTTAGGACAAAAAACAGATTTCAATGGACATCCCAAAATCGGGAGGTAACAGTCAAACATACTTATTCGACAAACATAAATCCTGGTACAAAATCGATTTAAATGGAACATACATTACAAAAACTGATAAATACATCCCTAAAAGCAAAAGAAAGATTATGAGAGCAAAAAGGAGAATCCCAATTTCCGAGAATATTAAAGATTTGGCACCAGGGTTGACGATAATGGAAGAAAATTTAAGTCGTATTCACGAAAACATATCGTATTTATCTACAAGAATAATATTAGCTATGGTTTTTTTATTGATGAGTTACTGCGGTTATGCATATTTGGTACCGTCTAAATCTCTTAAGGGTTATAGGCAATCCAATGAAATGTTTTAAACTGATTGTATAACCAACCCAATAAAAATTGTACAAAGGACTGATTATTTTTAATTTTAATCGTCGATCTCAGAAAACAGTAGATTCCATCGATAAGAGCATTGGGCTCTTGCCACGGAGGTCGTGGGTTCGATTGCCACGCGGGGCACGTAGTGAAATGTTACTTTGGGTGTTTTTCCCCAGTTGGTTAGGAGTTAGGACATTGCAGGCTGAATCACCTGACTGTCTGAAAAGAGATGATTAGATACGTGCTTCGGATGGCACGTTAAGCCAACGTTAAGCGTTAAGCCGATGGTCCCGACTACTATCTCTGGTATGGTAGTAGTCGTTACATAAAGTGACTTACATTCTCTTTGGTTACATTGAAAAACCACGTTAGATGCCGTAAAGGTTGAACTACACCAGGCAGCGCGATCGCACGCGGCGTGCTGTTCCGTTCCGTCTATCTTATATGCTCTAGCAAATGACGTTCCTGAGTGACAGAAAAGGATGGGGCGACGGAAAAATGCGATGCTGTGCTACGTGGTGTAGTTCAACCCTAAGACGGTTAGGGATGCCCACACGATAAGAATATCACAATATTACAAGATTTCTCAAAAGAACCACTATTTAAAAAGTGCTCCTCCCACTTACACATACTTGTGTAGGGACACACATGCGGAACGTTCCGCGCGCGTATTCAACCGAACGTTCCGCAGTTGTGTCCCTACACTAAGCCTCAAAGTTTATTTATTAACTTACAGGATGTAAGTATTGTTATAAGTATAACAGAAAAAGAAAGAAATATTACGATTCCATTTTACAAATAAATGCCAACGCGTTCTAAAATGTTTGTGTAAAAAAATTGCTATAACACACCAGGAGTGTGATTTTTGATACTCTTCGGTGAGCTCAGGAGTTGAAAATGTCAAAATTACTCTGGAGATACTACCCATCTTTCTACTGCTGATTTGACTTTCAAAAATCGCACACCTGAAGTATGATTTTTGAACCGAATGAGATTCAAAAATCGCACTCCTGCTGGTTAAAATGGCTGCCGGTAGGTATAGGGAAACGCGTTGCGCGCGTATTCAACCGAACGTTCGGCGCGGAACGTTCCGCAGTTGTGTCCCTACACTAAGCCTCAAAGTTTATTTATAATTGTTATAAGGGCCAGGAGAGCGATTTTTGAATCTCATTCGGTGAGCTCAGCAGTTGAAAATGTGTACATTACTATGGAGATATGCATCTTTCTACTGCTGATTTGACTTTCAAAAATCACTCTCCTGTAGTGTGATTTTTGAAAGTCGACTCAGCAGTAGAAAGATGCATATCTCATAATTATTTTGACATTTTCAACTGCTGAGCTCACCGAATGAGATTCAAAAATAGCACTCCTGGTCAGATCTACCCGAAACCGACGAGCATGCATGAAAGGACTAATGAATGTGGAGGAAGCTAGGGAGGTTTGTCAGGATCGTAGCAAGTGGCGTTCCGTTGTTTCTGCCTACCCCAGTGGGAGACAGGCGTGAGAATATGTATGTATGTATGTATACCTAAGTATAACAGAAAAAGAAAGAAATATTACGATTCCATTTTACAAATAAATGCCAAAGAGTTGTAAATGGTTGTGTAAAAAAATTGCTGTAACACACGAGTTGTAAATGGTTGTGTAAAAAAATTGCTGTAACACACCAGGCTAATTTTAAATTATGCACATCTACATTTCTGAGATCGATGACTTTTGTTTCTTTAGACAAAATTAAAGAAATCAACAATGAAATGCTGTTTAGTGAAAATATAAACTTTATTACCTTCAAATTGTTAGTTTTACATAATTTCAAATTACATTTTCAATTTAAATAATAAATTAACAAATTATCAAAAATAAACATTTTGCATTCTGGTGTTTTTGTAAAAATTATTTCACAATCACTTTTTTAAACACATCTTTGGGAATGCTTACAAAATATTTTTGAAAACTTAAGAGTCCCTTTACAGTTGAGTGGCGCCCTCGTCGCAATATTTAAGATTTCTCAACATAGAAAACATAATACTCTACTTTTCGTACCATTTGCGAAAAAATTAACACAATAATAATATGAGCTAAGCATTTATTAAAAATAATGACAATTAAAAGTAAAAGTTAACATTCGAAATATTGGTCCAATTATTGATAGACAGAGTTACATTTTTGTTTGCAAAGGCATCAAGCTCATACGGCCTCGTCGGTTTTCGTAATTTTATTTAATAATCATAACTGCATAATAAAATATCTTGACACATAAATTATTGTAAGTATTTCATAATAAAATAATCGATCAGCCATGTTTTTTTTAATCAATACAAACTCAATGGTGTAAACACAGATGTAGTTCAGTTCCAAATTTAAATCACATTCTCCCCCTAGAGGATGAATGAAATTCAGTACAATTTTCTTTTCACCTCACAAGCTCGGAAAGATTCTGTTTATCGTTCGAAATCTGAGTGCAAAAGTGTATTTTATCCGCTAGCGTGCAAAGAGTTTTTGAAATTCGAATTTGTCTATTCAATATTTTTGTATACCGCCAATGCACTGAAAATGCTTAATAGCTATTTCATGACACTGGCCAGCACGAAAATAAAAACTTTTTGAAATGTTCTTTTTAGCAATTCACTTTTTTTCCTCGCTGTTGTGAGGTGAAAAATTGTGTGTTTCGCTCGGCTGCAAAGTTATTCTGCGTCTCGTACCTTTGAAACCTTCGCTGATCGCTCAGGATTCTATTATTTGAACCACTCGCTTCGCTCGTGGTTCAATCATAGAATCCTTCGCTTGCTCAGGTTTCAATAAAAGTACTCGCGCCAAAAAGCAACTTTGCAGCCTAGCATAACAAATAACTATTCCCTGTTTTTAACAGATTGACTATTGTTATGTTCGCTTTTTGAGGCATAGAATGTCACTTTTTTGAGCAAGTGGTACGAAAAAAAATTTTACTTACTGATGCTCACTGAACGGTAAAAGTTAGCCTTAAGAACTTATACTTAAAAAATAATTTTGAATAAACAACCTTGATAGAAAGTCAAATTTTAAAAGTTAATAACAAAAGAAGCATATTAGCATTAGCATATGCTCACGACTATATTCCCCGAGGGGGTAGTCAGAGATATTCTGAAACCTCAGAACATCCACGTTTCACCAGTAGTACCGAAACTGAACAGTGACGGAGGATGAGCCCGTCCCCACTTATAAGGGTACAATACATGCCTCGAAATTGAAGCATGCAGGTTTCCTCACGATGTTTTCCTTCACCGAAAAGCCAGTGGTGTTACAAATCGTACATAAATTCCGAAAAACTCATTGGTACGAGTCGGCCTGGACGGGGATCGAACCATCGCCTCCTGCACGGCAGGCAAGCAAGCACGTATCCAGACTTATGTTTCGGGGAGGACGATACGATATATTATCGCACGATAATATCGCGGCAGTGTGTAGGATCGAGCGCGTCCCCATACAAAATGTACTGAGAACAATTATCGCAAAATCGCAGCGATATTATCGCTCGATAATATCGCGGCAGTGTGTAGGATCGCGCGCGTCCCCATACAAAATGTACTGAGAACAATTATCGCAAAATCGCAGCGATATTATCGCTCGATAATATCGCGGCAGTGTGTAGGATCGCGCGCGTCCCCATACAAAATGTACTGGAAACTACGAATACTGGAAACAATTATCGCAGCGATATTATCGCTCGATAAAATCGCTGCAATGAGCGGAGGCCTTTAACCTTCTAGGTAAGTAATTAATATGTAGTTGGATCGAAGGTAGTTGGCATTACATACTATTATTTCAATATAGTTTCATATGTGTGTGCATCGGATTCTTCTTTAGCGTATTTTTTTTTTACTATACATGGGTTTGCTCTTGTCCTCAATCTAGTCCTCAGGACAAAGATGGGGTATGCAGATTGCAGGTTTACTCACGATGTTTTCATTCACCGTTTGAGAACAATTTTAATTACTTAAGTTAGAAGAAACACCGGACAAGTCTAATTAAAAATAAAACATAGTTTCTTTAGTATGGACCGTAAATATATTTAGTTCATTATTATAATAAAAGTGTCTGTACATACTTGTGTTTAATAAATTACAAACTAATATTTTTTCTAAACTCCGCAGTCTTAAGTGCCTCCGCGACTTGTTGATGGGCATTCTGTAACAACATTAAATGTAATTATAACTTAAGAGGATAGACGAGTACAGTTTTCTCCATACAAACGTATTCCCCTGTTTTCTCCCTGGATAATAACACTAGAGCAAATATATTTTTACCATACAATCTTTGTCACCTCTGCCATGTCCCTATGTTTTGCTTTTTTGCATTAATTAATTACTGTAAGAACTAGGGACCTTCGAAAATGACCAATTTTACAGCCCGTTTTCAGACATCCAGCAAACAAATTTGATGAATATAAACAAAAAAAGCAAAACGTACTTACAGACACAGTTAAAGTCTTTCTCATATTATTCTTGAAAGAATTATTAAAATCGGTTTAGTTTTGGAGGAGAAAACAGGGGAATACGAAATGCTGTTTTCGTCGATTTGATGTAGATAAAATCAGTCCTAGCTGCAGTAGTCTCTTTGGCACCCTAGTCGGTGGGGTGTATGGGTGGGGCGGATCGGACAAATATGTATACGGTTGGAAAAGTAACCTATTCAGCCCGCCTATCCTCTTAAAGACGATAGCATTGAAGAATTTGGGCTTCAGACGTTATGACTCGTTATCTGGGTTCGAAATTATCAAGATAATTATTTTGAGAATCAGAATCAGAAATCATCTTTCATCATCTTCTTTTCTTTTCTTTCATCTTTCTTTGGAGGGAAATAATTATTTTCTTTTCTTTTCTTTATTTCGAGAGAAATATCTAACAAAAGTTCTAAAATTGCTGTTTTTGCTTTAATACACTCTAATCCAGACCAAACAGCACCTAGTCTTTGACATTTATAGTTTCTCGTCACAATGAATAACAAATAATTGAGAAAAACAACAGAAAACAGTGAGCAAAATAATTTCATGTTTAAGGTGGTTACAGTCCATACAAAACTTTGACGTAGAACACTCGTAGACGGTATTAATAAAAGTAATGTTTTATATATGGAAAATTAGCTTAGAAAATCTAGATTGCGCGTATCTAATAACATTTACAATTTCTATTATAATTACGAAGATATATAAGGCTTTGAAATGTATGAATAATTTCAAAGCTTGATATCTTCGTAATTATATTATAAATAAAAAATTATGCATCATTTATAAAAAAATTGAATTAAAAATTAAATTGTATTATTATAAATTGTAAATATTATTTGATACGCGCAATCTTGATTTTCTAAGCTATTTTTCCATATATAAAACAATACTTTTATTAACACAGTAATTATATACAATACAACACTCATTATCATGATAAATATCACTTCGAACCCTGCTCGGTAGCTTAATAGAATAAATTTTGCTGCGCGCTCGATACAAACGAAATTTGGTTATATTTTTAATACTAACAACCAAAAGATTTTACTTTAAGAGCCTGTTTCACCACTTCTGGGTAAGTTCTTGTTAGCTTATCCGACAGATAGTTTGACATATTTTGTATGAAATTATGTCAAAATATCTGTCGGATAAGCTAACAAGAACTTATTCAGAAGTGGTGGAACAGGCCCTAAGACAAATTGATAATATGGATAGAATCGATACGATTGAATTTCCATACTATCGATAGATTAAATTTGTCTTGAAGTAAAAACTATCGATACGATAGACGTTGCTCTTGTGGATACGCACTATGTAATAAATTTGAAAAAAAAAGAAAAATAAATACCGGCATTCACCACGATGCTGGCGTCATTCTGAAAATAAAAAATAAAATTAGTTACTTTTTAGATAGTAACTAGATTAGTTAGATTGCGTATTCTATAGATTCGCTGAGCGCGATTATAAACATTGATAATGCAATCTGTTATCATTAACAAGTGCCCTGGTTGAGTTTCGCCAACTAATTAAAAATGACCCTATATACACTTTTGTTCTACGTCGTCGTACTAAAGTGTATCCTTGTACCTGTATCCTGGTGCGCTGGACGGTCAGGTTCGGCTGGGGCACGGTGCTGTCGGGCTGGACTCCGAGCGCGTCGTATATCTCGCGGAGCATCAGTAGCATCACGTCTTCAGATTCCCTGAGGAGACAAATAATTTATTATTTGGGAGGCCTATGTCCAGCAGTGGGGCGTAAATAGGCTGAAGATGTTAAAATCGCAGAATTGGTCACTAAATCAAATATATTTTAGTTTTAACTGCTCAGTAAATAAACTGTTAGGAAACTAGTTTGCAAGTTTGGATGCTTAACCCACATTTTCAGTAATTCTGTTGCTTGAAGCCGACTCGTACCAATGAGTTTTTCGGAATTTATGTACGATTTGTTACACCACTGGCTTTTCGGTGAAGGAAAACATCGTGAGGAAACCTGCATGCTTCCATTTCGAGGCGTGTATTGTACCCACTGTCCATTATAAGTGGCGACGGGCTCACCCCCCGTCACACTGGACAGTGTTTCGGTACTTCTAGTGAAACGTGGATGTTCTGAGGTTTCAGAATATCTCTGACTACCCCCTCGGGGAATATAGTCGTGAGCATATGCTTGAATACCTACTATTTTTAATAACAGGATAAACTATAAAAAGTATCATAACGACGACGAAAAACAATGACGTCACTATTCAACTTTTAGTACAATATTTCATACAAAGAACGCGTTTTGACGTTTGTTACAGAGTTGTTAATTTGACTATTTGTAAACGCGCGGATTATAAACTGACCAGTAACAGACGTGACTGCTCATAGCGAAGAGATACTCGTTGATCATCTCGAAGGGCGCCTCCTGCAGCACGTAGTCCACTCTGCGGCCGCTGTTCAGCTTGCCCAGCATCTCCGGTGTAGCCTGAAATGTAGCGTTCATTATTATTGGCATTCATTACTTAACACTTTCGCTGCTGACGACCTACGGCGTAGGTCGGCGACAAATGGGCCGCAGTGCTAAAGAACCCACGTAACGAATGATAGCTTATGATCTGACTTAAAATCTGGTAAATAATTTGTGCGGACGAAGTCGCGGCAAAACACTAGTGATTTATACGATCCCGGATGTCAGATAACCCATTTTACAAAACATTTTTGAAAAGGGTTTTAAATTATGTAAAAATTATTGCGAGATATGTTACAAACAGTATTGAATGACTTACCAAATCGCTTTGCTGATTAACTTCTGCCTCTTTCGACTCCTCGGTCAGTTTCTCTTTCTCCAACTCCTCTCTTTCTATCTCCTCTTCTACAACCTATAAAAAATAAGAAATTTTCTCATCCGTAATCGATTATGGTTTATACAGGGTCTAACTTAACAGGCACGTATCCAGGGGGGGATAGGTGTGATTTATCCCCCCCCCCCCCCCCCCCGAAATCCTAATATTTGTATGGAACAGTGATTACAGCACCTACTTTTTCATTGTTTTTCTATGAATATCCCCCCCCCCCCCCGAAACAAGTCTGGATACGTGCTTGTAACTTAATATGCTGACAGTTTTAGAGGATGATCAGACCATCAAACTGAACTTTCTCTATGGGGCCAATATCGAAATCGCGAAAAAATATCTGCTCATCTGCTGTCCCACACATTTTTATTTTATTTATTTAATATGGCACACCAACAGTATACATATTTAAACATTTACAATAACGTAGGAACATTACAAATCTAATTCTAATACATATACATATAACAGGCGCACACAGCATTGGCCATTTACACAAGTAATCTACAAAAAATAAATAAATAAATCAATACAACATCTTATACTTTTTACTTACAATGCCTTACAATGACTTGCCTTACAAAATTTAGAAAATTTCAACATTTTAACAATTTAACAATCGAACAAACTAACAGGAAAATAACAATAATGATAACAATAAAAGAGAGAAGGGAATAAAATGTTGCGACTATTCCATCGCACTATTGGATGCTGGTCAAATACCTCAGCACCTTGGATTTAAACCGAAACAAACATTGTTTTAAACATTGGGCTCGAGTCTCGACTAGTCTCGAGTAGGTTTGCAGTTTTGCATGGGACAGCTAATTTTTTTTAGTGTTTTCTATGTTGGTGCCATAGAATAAGTTGTTCAGTTTGACGGTCTGATCATCCCCTTAAAAAAGTGTCAGCATATTAAGAAGGACCCTATGTACTGACAGACAGACAGACTGACAGAATTGACGAAAATATAAGGGTTCCTTGTTTGACTACGGAACCCTAAAAAGGAATTATCCAAATACGAGTAGGTCAAGAAATGCAGAAGTTATCGTGTAACATACATAAAAAATTTAAAAAGGAAAAAGAAACTGACGAATTGAAGAATCCTTCTTTTTTGACGTCTGTTAAAAATGTCATCATCATCTCGGCCGATGGACGTCCACTGCTGGACACAGGCCTCCCCCGCAGATCGCTACAACGACCGGTCCTGCGCTGCCCTCATCCAACGTGTTCCCACCGCCTTCACCAGGTCGTCGGTCCACCTTGAGGGGGACCTACCCACGCTGCGCTTTCCGGTACGCGGTCGCCACTCCTCTTCGGCCCATCAGCCATCGCCTCTGCGAGCAATGTGCCCCACCCACTGCCACTTTAGTTTAGCAATTCTTTGGGCTATGTCAGCTACTCTGGTTCTTCTGCGGATCTCTTCATTTCTGATTCGATCTCGCAGGGAAACTCCGAGCATAGCCCTCTCCATTGCCCTGTGAGTGACAGCCTGGGTGACTTTCAGCCTTTTCATGAGGCCTTGAATGAGCGACCACGTCTCTGTTCCATATGTCATCACTGGCAACACACACTGATCGAAGAGTTCGAAGACTTTCGGTTTAAGACACTGCGGTATTTGGGTATAAATGTTATATTTAAGTCTAAAAGTTACCTTTTCGAGCTGTCTGTCGGTAGGGGGCGGCTGTGACTTCCACATGTTGGACCAGGTGGTCTTGATGGACTCTATCAACTTCTGCTGTATGTATGTATGTATGTAAAGTTACCTTTTCGAGCTGTCTGTCGGTAGGGGGCGGCTGTGACTTCCACATGTTGGACCAGGTGGTCTTGATGGACTCTATCAACTTCTGCTGTATGTATGTATGTATGTAAAGTTACCTTTTCGAGCTGTCTGTCGGTAGGGGGCGACTGTGACTTCCACATGTTGGACCAGGTAGACTTGATGGACTCTATTAGCTTCTGCTTTATGTCTGACCCCACTCGGAACATTGTGTCTTTCAGTTCTGGAGTTAAATTATAAAAATATTATTATACATATTTTAATTTCTTAAATATCAAATATAGTAATGTGGTTACACCACTGGCTTTTCGGTGAAGGAAAACATCGTGAGGAAACCTGCATGCTTCAATTTCGAGGCGTGTATTGTACCCACTGTCCATTATAAGTGGCGACTGGCTCACTCTCCGTCACACTGGACAGAGTTTCGGTACTACTGGTGAAACGTGGATGTTCTGAGGTTTCAGAATATCTCTGACTACCCCCTCGGGGAATATAGTCGTGAGCATATGCTGTAATGTTTATCCAAAGTGAGAAGTGGTTTAGACTATCTTACTAAACAACTTAAATAATCGAGAAAAAAAAAACGGCTGCCTATACAAGGTGTAACAAAATACCTTAGTAATACCCTAGCAAAACTTAAGGAGATGCTTCAGATCAGATATCAAACTGAACAACTGTCACTATAGAGCCAACTTCGAAATAGCGAAAAAAAATCAGCTGTCCCATATATTTTAGTCGAGTCGGTACAGCAGTTTTGTATGGGACAGCAGATTTTTTTTCGCGACTTCGAAATTGGCTCCATAGTGAAAGTTGTTCAGTTTGATGGGCTGAAGTATCCCCTTCAGTATAACTAGGGTGTTTTGTTCCACCCTTTACATTTGAGTCGAATCGGTGCTGCAGTTTTGTATGAAACAGCAGATTTTGTAATTTTTTCTCGATGTTGTCTCCATATGGTGTAAACTAGGCCATTAAATATAAATATGAAGATTTGTAACCATGGAGTAAGAGATGGCATATCGGTTGTTTCTATAGAAAATTATGTCGCCGACATAGGGTGAGGGACGGGTGAGGGGAGAAAAAAGCATTAGGGGAGCGTGTAATTTCTCTATGGTATACAACAATCGCAGTACAAACTAGATGACGTCATGCCCAGTTGGTGGTTTCAGTGCTAACTTTGTTACACCATCTCTACCAAGAGGAGCGTGTAATTTCTCTATGTTTGTAACACACTGTATAATACGATATCATACCTAAATGCATCCGTTTCCTTCCCTTGTGGTGCGGGATCAGATGTGGCTTCAAGTCTTTTAGTTCCGGATTGATCAGCGGTTCGATTCTGGAACAAGACATTTTATTAATCTTCTTAAGGCGTAATAGTAGGTGGAAATACCTCTGAGGCATCTTTTATTTTTCATTTTACGACTAGATTTATACCATTTACCGAAACTAAAGTCATACCTCAGTATTTTTGGGTAGTTTATCTAGTGAAATCATCAACTGAATACACGATTGGATTTACTTCACTCGATAGAAAATCGTCACAAAGATGACGTATGTTCATGCATTTTTAAACAATTTTATCGTTTTAGAAGAACTTAAAATTGTTTCCGATTTTTTGCATTTATACTCACATATTCACCATTAGTTTAACTAGTGAAATCATAATTTTTTTTTAGATAAAGTACTTTGGTTAGTTCTTTTTAATCGAAAACACGGCTCACGCACACACTTTTCGGAGCGCTGGGCAACAGCGTTTCTCATAGAAAATATTCGTCGGGGCCTATGGCCCCTTAAGTAACCTATCTAAGGGAGTCACGTTGCAGGGTTTGCCCCGAACACTTATCTCTCGCGTTGTGTTCGCGCGGTTCGCGTTTCAGCCTGCCACGAGGCTCCACAATCCTTCTCAGTTGTTCTTACTCAAAAACAATCCTCGAGATTGGATAGACACTCCCTCAAACCACTTGACATTGGCGGAAATGCGGTGCTAACGCACAAGCAAGAAATCCATTACTATAAAAAAAAAAAGTTATCTAAGCTATGTCAGAATCATCATCATCATCAGCCTATCATCGTCCACTGCTGGACATAGGCCTCTCCCAAGGCGCGCCACAAAACTCTGTCCTCTGCCTTCCTCATCCAGTCGCTCCCCGCTACTTTTTTTAGGTCGTCTGACCAGCGGACAGCAGGGCGTCCCACACTACGCCTACCAGTTCGCGGTCTCCACTCTAGAACTCTGACACCCCATCGGTTGTCAGTTCTTCGACAGATATGACCAGCCCATTGCCACTTCAGCTTGCTAATTTTGTGAGCTATGTCAGCCACTTTAGTTCTGTGACGAATCACTTCATTTCTGATGTGGTCCCTCAGAGAAACACCGAGCATAGCTCTCTCCATAGCTCGCTGAGCGACCTTGAAGAATGTCAGAATAAGATGTCCATAATAATGAGTAGAAAACCATATCATAGTAAACAAACTTGTAACCTGTAAGCGATGGGATCTTACGGGCGACCGTTTTTTCCATACAAAAGTATTCCCCTGTTTCCTCCCTGGATAATGATACTAGGACAAAAAAAACTTTTACCATACAATCTATGTTACCTCTGCTATGTCCCTATGTTTTGCTATGAACTAGGGACCTTCGAAAACGAACCATTTAACCGCCCGTTTTCAGACATCCGGCAAACTTTCACGAATATAATACTCCAGTAAAGTTACGGGTCGCTTGTATGGCGAATGTAAATAATTTATAATAGCCGGTTTTTTTGTTTTATATTTTAGATTATAATTCTAGTTATCGTTTAGATTGAAAATCCTCCTAAAATTTTTCTTAAATAATTAAACAAAGTAAAAAGATACATGTAAAATTGGAAAAAAATTGTATATACAATTTTTTTATGTCATTGGTTAAATACATTTGTATTCTTTTATATTAGAAGTAAATCCAACGAAAAATCACCACGGAACCTTTATTTTTAAATAAGTAGAAATTGCGAAAAACTCAATTTTAGGACAAAATTTACACAGTGTATGTAAACTTATACCATAAAACAAACAATCAAAATAAAAAAAGGAAGCTATCTGACACTACAAATAAAAAATTTACATTTTAGTACTAAAAACTAAAAATACGAAATTTAGTAGGATTCGTTAATAAAGTATCTTAATATCATTTGTATAAACGATCTAGCAAAAAAATTGCTTATTATAAATTATTTCCTTTCGACCCGTATTTTTACTGGACTATAAACGAAAAAAGCAAAACATACAGACATAGCCCAAGTCTTTCTCGTATTATTCTTGAAATAATTATTAAAGTCGATTTAATTTTGGAGGAGGAAACAGGGGAATACGAAATGCTGATTTCGACGATTTTATGTAGATAAAATCGGTCCGAGCCGCAGTTGTCTCTTACGCACTCTAGTCGGCGGGGTGTATGGATGGGGCCGATCGAATACCTACACAGTCGGAAAAGTGACCTATTCTTCAAATTAGCATTTCCGCCCGCCTATCCTCTTCAAGAAGTTACCAACCTGTAAGCGATGGGGTCGTAGGGGTGGAAGATATTGAAGAAGTGGTCGCAGGTCGGCAGGCAGAACTGCGAGCCGAGCGAGTCCACGCCCCGTATGCACTCGAATATCGCTGAGGACAAACATTTAATCTTAACTATTATAAAACTGTAACTGAAGTGTGTCTGTACATTGATGATATTTACAAAAAAAAGATTACGATATGGTTTTTAGGAATCCCTGACTCGAAATCAACCTTTTTTAGAAATTTTGTCTGTCTGTTTGTCTGTTTGTTTGTGTGTTTGTTTGTTTGTTTGTTTGTTCGCGCATCACGCAAAAACTACTGAACCGATTTTGATGAAACTTTTTTTGTTTCATAGCTAATGATCTGATTTAAAATCAGGTATATAATTTGTGCGGACGATTTCGCGGGAAAACACTAGTATTACATAAAACTGTGTTTAAAAGGTTTAACAAAATTAGCTTAAACTGCCTCCGTGGTCTAATGGTTAAGAGCATTGGGCTCTTGACACGGAGGTCGTGGGTTCGATTCCCACGGGGGACACCTAGTGATATGTCACTTTGTGGGTTTTTCCCCAGTTGGTTAGGACATTGCACGCTGAATCACCTGATTGTCTGATCATAATGATGATTTCGTGCTTCGGATGGCACGTTAAGCCGTTGGTCCCGTCTACTGTCTCTGGTGGCGGCTATTACTATCTCCGGTGGTAGTAGTCGTTACATAAAAACCACGTCAGAGGCCGTAAGGCGGTTTAAATAAACTCTGACACCAGGGCTTGCCCACACGATAAGAAGAAGAAGCTGAAACTATTTTATGGGGAGTATCAGACCATCAAACTGAACAACTTTTACTATGGGAGTGTCAAAATCGCGAAAAATATCTGCTGTCCCATACAAAACTGCCAACCTAACGCGACCCGAATATGGGACACCGGATTTTTTTTCTGCGATTTCGATGTAAGAGAAAGTAGTTTAGTATCATAGTCTAATCATCTCCTTAAGGTGGTTGCAGAGTTGTCAAAACTTTGTCGTCTTCTTCTTCTTATCGTGTGGGCAAGCCCTGGTGTCAGAGTTTTTTCAGACCGCCTTACGGCCTCTGACGTGGTTTTTATGTAACGACTACTACCACCAGAGATAGTAATAGCCGGGACCAACAGCTTAACGTGCCATCCGAAGCACGGAATCATCTTTCTTTTCGGACAATCAGGTGATTCAGCCCGCAATGTCCTACCCAACTGGGGAAAAACGCACAAAGTGACATATCATATCACTAGGTGTCCCCCGTAACTTTGTCGTAGAAAACTCGTAGATGGTATTAATAAAAGTAATGTTTTATATATGGAAAAATAGCTCAGAACATCTAGATTGCGCGTGTCAAATAATATTTACAATTCATAATATAATTCTAAACTTCTACGACAAAGTTTTGTATGAAATTGACAACTCTGAAACCACCTTAATATAGTTCCAGCTAATTTTGTTAGACCTTATATTTTGTACAATTTAGCTTGATACCTGTGAAGGCAGGACGGGGCGATGCGTAAGAAATAAGAGCGACAGAGACTAACTTTAAAAATGAAGGTGACACTCACCGATAGGGCTGCCGAGTGCGTACATCGCTGTAGGCTTGAACTGTAGAGCGGGGTACTGCACGGAGGGCTGACCCGTTCCCGCCGCGCCAAGCACGTATCTCTTGTCCGTCTGCGTATCTGACGGCTGCGCCGGCTGTGGAAAAAAAAACATTATTAATAGCCGTGGTGGTGTAGTGGTGAGTAACCTTGCCTGCCGCGCAGGAGGCGACGGTTCGATCCCCGTCCAGGCCGACTCGTACCAATGAGTTTTTCGGAATTCATGTACGATTTGTTACACAACTGGCTTTACGGTGAAGGGAAACATCGTGTGGAAACCTGCATGCTTCAATTTCGAGGCATGTATTGTACCCACTGTCCATTATAAGTGGCGACGGGCTCACCCCCCGTCACACTGGGCAGAGTTTCGGTACTACTGGTGAAACGTGGATGTTCTGAGGTTTCAGAATATCTCTGACTATCCTCGGGGAATATAGTCGTGAGCATATGCATGCAGGCAATGCATGGATTATTACATTTAAATCTTTGATCGAAGGTAGGGTTAGGTATGGTTAACTTGTAAATACGGTTCAGTTCGTTGCAGACTGTATGTTTGTATGTATGTTCCTATTAGTATAGACTGTAGGTCATATAGTATGACGCTGCCAAGTGAATGTCCACCGAGCGACACACCACCGCTGAAGGCAGGGTTCCTCTCGCTGAACAACTTGTAGATTAGTATAGACTCACCGGGGCCTGGTGGCACAGAAGGTCATATAGTATGACGCTGCCAAGTGAATGTCCACCGAGTGACACACCACCGCTGAAGGCAGGGTTCCTCTCGCAGAACAACTTGTGGATTAGTATAGACTCACCGGGGCCTGGTGGCACAGTAGGTCATATAGTATGACGCTGCCAAGTGAATGTCCACCGAGTGACACACCACCGCTGAAGGCAGGGTTCCTCTCGCAGAACAACTTGTGGATTAGTATAGACTCAACGGGGCCTGGTGGCACAGTAGGTCATATAGTATGACGCTGCCAAGTGAATGTCCACCGAGCGACACACCACCGCTGAAGGCAGGGTTCCTCTCGCAGAATAACTTGTAGATTAGTATAGACTCAACGGGGCCTGGTGGCACAGAAGGTCATATAGTATGACGCTGCCAAGTGAATGTCCACCGAGCGACACACCACCGCTGAAGGAAGGGTTCCTCTCGCAGAATAACTTGTAGATTAGTATAGACTAACCGGGGCCTGGTGGCACAGTAGGTCATATAGTATGACGCTGCCAAGTGAATGTCCACCGAGCGACACACCGCCGCTGAAGGCAGGGTTCCTCTCGCAGAACAACTTGTAGATGCGGTTCAGTTCGTTGCAGACTGTGTCCAGGATTGTCTGGAGAGCAAATAAAAAGGGATTTCATTTAATTGCACTTAAAAAAGGATATTATAGCACTTGAAGAAGAGAAAAAAACCAATGACTAAATATAACGCCTTTTTTTTTCGCTGATAGTTTTAGCTCCGCCATCCATCAAACTTGAATAATTCAGAATAACGTTACAAATAAAACTTCTATGGCAAGTACATATATCTCTAAATTCAGTCCGAACGGAGATATAAGGACTTGAAGTAAATGTAGTGAATATATTTTCAACTTCAACTTAGCATTGCATTTTGCACACAGCATTGCATTTTGCACATAAGAACCACCATGCACTTTGAACATATAGTTACTGGGTGTTCCAAAAGTAAAAATAAACATTTAAAACTTTTAAGGAGGTTGTTTAGGTCATCAAACTGAACAACTTTCACTATGGAAAAAAAAACTAGCTGTCCCATACATTTAGCTCGAGTAGATTTGTAGTTTAGTATGGATCATCGTATTTTTTTTTTGCGATTTCTTTGTTGGTCCCGTAGTGAAAGTTTTTCAGTTTGATGGTCTAAACCACCCCCTTAAATGTTTATTTGTATTTTTGTAATACCTTGTATAGTGAATAGTTACCTGACAGAAGACAGGGCTGGTGTAGAACAGCACGTCTAGCACGGTGTCGTTGGTGAAGCTGCGAAGACGCGGTATACTCTCGAGGGTGATGCGAGCGAGACGGCGATCTACTCCCGTCTCACCAGAGTGGAGGGTCGCGTGCCAGGAGATCGGGAGCACCTGGGAACGTGATTATACGGTAAACTCTAAAGACTAGTAGTATGTGTTTTAGTAGTTAAACATGTCTGAACCACAATAATTTAGTCGAGTAGTTTAGCGAGTGCTTTAATTTTGTTACTAAATCACTTGCACTCGACTAAAATACTGGCATAGTCCGAACTAGGCTTTATAGACACTGACAACAAAATATATAGTACGCAGCCAATTTGAATAAAGTCTTTTCTAATATTTTATTAGCAAAGATATTATATTCAATTTTTACTTTGGCTATTATATAATATTATATTTATCACGATTTAGATGTTGGTCCCATGGTGAACATTGTTCGGTTTAACTTTTCATGAATCTAATTTACATAGCATAGCATACGCTCACGACTATATTCCCCGAGGGGGTAGTCAGAGATATTCTGAAACCTCAGAACATCCACATTTCACCAGTAGTACCGAAACTCTGTCCAGTGTGACGGGGAATGAGGTCGTCGCCACTTGTAATGGGCAGTGGGTACAATACACGCCTCGAAATTGAAGCATGCAGGTTTCCTCACGATGTTTTCCTTCACCGAAAAGCCAGTGGTGTTACAAATCGTACATAAATTCCGAAAAACTCATTGGTACGAGTCGGCCTGGGAGTCTCGTGGCCAAGGGGGTAAACAAGTAGACGTTTCGTCGGCTTGCGATTTTATTGGCCACGTGGCTCCGCCGTTTTATGGCGGTTTCGAGTGTGTGTTTTTGTTTAAAAACGGGGCTTTGAGATCGCCATATCCTACTACCGTACAATCTAAACTATTATAAAACTGTAACTGAAGTGTGTCTGTACATTGAAGGTATTTACAAAAAAAAGATTACGATATGGTTTTTAGGTATCCCCGACTCAAAATCAACCTTTTTTAGAAATGTTGTCTGTCTGTTTGTCTGTTTGTTTGTGTGTTTGTTTGTTTGTTTGTTTGTTCGCGCATCACGCAAAAACTACTGAACCGATTTTGATGAAACTTTTTTTGTTTGATAGCTCTTACTTAAAATCTGGTATATAACTTGTGCGGACGAAGTCGCGGGTAAACACTAGTATCTAATAAACATATCCTCAACACTTGACACTGGCGAAATCTAACAAGGAAACGCCATTTAATAAAAATATAATAGAATAGAGTCCGCCTGGACGGGGATCGACCAACGCCTCCTGCACGGCAGGCAAGGTTACTCGCCACTGGACCACCACGGCTTTACAATGTTAGGATATTTCTAAATTAAAATAGAAGTTAGTTATTTTCAAGATTTTACCTCGACTCTTCCAACGGCGCCGGTATCGTAAGAATTTCTGTAGTGAGACTGAATTAACTGCAGACTAGTTGCTCTGAAGTCATCCACTGTAACAAATATAGACATTTAATTAGCATTTAAGACGTAATAGTAGGTGGAAATACCTCAGAGGCATCTTTTATTTTTCATTTTACGACTAGATTTATACCATTTACCGAAACTAAAGTCATACCTCAGTATTTTTGGATAGTTCATCTAGTGAAATCATCAACTTAATACACGATTGGAATTACTTCACTCGATAGAAAATCGTCACAAAGATGACGTATTTTCATGCATTTTTAAACATTTTTCTCGTTTTAGAAGAACTTAAAATAGTTTCCGATTGTTGGTATTTATACTCACATATTCACCATTAGTTTAACTAGTGCAATCATAAAAAAAATCTAGAAAAAGTACGTTGTTAGTTGTTTTTAATCGAAAATACGGCTCACGCACACACTTTTCGGAGCGCTCGGCAATCGCGTTTCTCATAGAAAATATTCGTCGGGACCTATGGCCCCTTAATACATTTAATTTGACGTTGTTATGAAGCCAAAAAGAGCCAACCCACACTTTGATCAACAAAAAAACCGTCCAAGAGCGTGTCGGACTCGCCCATGATAGATAGGGTTCTGCAGAAACTTTTTTTTTCCGCCTCTGATTATGCTACAATATTCGTTATAATTTGCCGCCGCCGTGGCACAACAATAGCAAATGATCTATACTGGTCGCTATAGTGATGACTATGATGACTCACCTACTTCCTCGACGGCTCTGAAGCGCATATCACAGGCGGACCCCACGCCGTGGCACAACAATAGCAAATGATCTATACTGGACGCTATAGTGATGACTATGATGACTCACCTACTTCCTCGACGGCTCTGAAGCGCATATCACAGGCGGACCCCACGCCGTGGCACAACAATAGCAAATGATCTATACTGGACGGTTCCACGTCTTCGATCTCCGATTCGTCGTGACCGCGGCGAACGACGCGCGGGCGCATCGTCGATTGCTGTGGAGTAGAAAAAGATTTACTTTAGATTTAGTTTTTGATTGGACTAAAGTTTATTTCCTCCCCTCCAAAGTCAAAGTCAATATAATTTATTCAATATAGGAGCTTGAAGCACACTTATTAAACGTCAATTCTTTTTTAAGCTACCACCGCGTCGGAACGTGTTGTCGCTGTAGAGAAGATGCGGCCAGAAACTCTACAACATAACACGATTTAATAAATATTACACATTTTTCACACCAAGACTCAAAGCAGTAGTGGTAGGAATTTTTCTCCCCTTCGGACGGAAAGCGTCAATTTTCCCGCTGCGCTAAACGAAGCCGCTTTCCACCTCCGTCGCGGAGAAAAATCTACACTTTGGCGCATCGTAAGCGATGCGCTTGTATGAATTCTGCAACTCGCTCCAACCGTTTAGAAATAGCGAAAAAAACATCAGCTGTTTCATATAAACTGGAATGCTACTCGACCCAAATGTATGGGACAGTCGCTTTTTTTCGCGTTTTCGCATTGTTGATGGTCTGATCATCCACTTAAAAACCGTCAACAAGTTAAGTTGAACTCAGTATTAAATGGGTTGCTTCATACTATCAAACTGAACCACTTTCACTATGGAGCCGACATCGAAATAACGAAAAAATTTATTGGTAGTTCTATAACAGTTAGAAACACGGAACTACGCTCCAGAACTGGCATAGCGGACGTGGGGCGCAAGACAGCTCAGAAATCCATCAGATCCCGAAAGATTAGTTCCCCAGGATGGTCACCGGCGTCGAGGTAGACCGAGAAAAAGTTGGAGAGATAACATGGATGCCTTCTTGGAGAGTTTGCCAGAAGTTGCACACAACAGAAAGGATTGGAGAGTAAAAGGGGAGACCTTTGCCCAGCAGTGGGACATTGAACAGGCTAGGTAAAAAAAAACAAAGTTCTATAACCATATTGACGATTTTTTAGTGAAAGTTGTTCAGTTCGATAGTCCAAACCACCCCTTTAAATATAACTAGGGTGTTTGGTTACACCTTGTACAACAATTTCATTCGTAACCCAGAAATAATGCCCTCAACATGATTTTGCCACGCTAAAACCGACTCTACACTAAATAAAATAAAGTTCCCAACTAACAAACTTCTCCTTCTGATGCCTGTACTCGCCGGCGCCGTGGACCAGGAAGATCAGGTGGTCGATCCTCGCAGGCTGGTCTCTGGACACCCTGATCTTGGGAGGGTTGCGGTATACTCGCTTGCCGAACGCGAATAACTGGATGGGATAGGTTAGGTTAGGATGGGGTGGGTTTAGGATGGGTTTGGTCAGTATTGGGTGGGCTTGGTTAGGATGGGGGTGGGGTTGGTTGGGATGGGTTAGGGTTTGGTCAGAATGGGATGGCTTTGGTCAGTATGGGATGGCTTTGGTGAGGATGTGAAGGGTTTGGTTAGGATGGAATCGGTTTGGTTAGGATGAGGTTGGGATTGGTTAGGATGGGGTGGGATGTATTAGGTTAGGAGGGGGATGAGATCAGGAGGTCGATCCTCTCAGGCTGATCTCCTTTTTTACTAGAGCGAATTTGCTATGTGCATCTCTTACTGAGTGACATGACAAGACACGTGCTTTCTTCTAGTTCCTTCTCTTTCTACGACTAGACTACATTATATCGCCATCTACCGCCGCATTATGACTACTACAACTAGCGCCATCTACCGGCGCAGCGCGTCATTAACTCACCGAAGGGGCGGGCGAGCTGAACGCGTCGCTAGCGTTGCTCTGCAGGAAGTGCACCATCACCGCCGGCCCGTGCATCACTACTAGCTCGTTGTTGGGTAGCACTAGACGCCTGTGCCATTCTCCTGTGGTCACACCGTGACGGTACTCCTCCTGCAATAGGGTAATTTATTCTATGTAAGTAAGTTATAGCCTATAGAATCCCACTGCAGGGCAAAGGCCTCCTCTCAAGAATAAGGGTGAGAGGGAGTGGGTCATACTCCACCACGCGCGCCTAGCGCTTGTTGGTGGAGGCAAGGTAGTGGTCAACTTGCTGTCAGAGAATTTTCAAGCAGCCTCAATAGGCCCCTGACCTGGCTTAACGAATAGTTACAACGCCATCTGACGGAACTATCCGAGACCAACTGCTTAACGTGCCTTCTGAAGCACGGAAACGCTCAAGATGAAATACCACTAAACGGTCACCCATCCAAAGACTGACCGGACCTGACGTTGCTTAACTTCGGTGATCGTTTCGTTTCCCATACCGAAGCTCCACTAAGCCAACGAGCGCTTCTTACTCTATGTAAAAAAGGTATATTATGTCGAGCTGGGACCTATTTGCTGTAATAGCATGCAATAAATGACATGTTGTTCTACTGACGTTGCGTTGTATTCTTGCTTTGTAAACTTGTTGTGAACTGTATGTTATGTGTATGCAGGAGGACCTCACCTCTCGGAGGAACGGGAGGTGGACGACAGGTAGTCCTCTCTGACTCACACTCACTCAGCATACAATGTGCTATCCTTTTCTCGTCTATATCTTAGTATCCATGGTATGCTGCACTACGTATGTACCTAAAATCGCCTCGGTCAACAATTGATAACATTTCATTTTTTTAACCACCAGTTTTTTATGAAAAATATAAAAATTGGTAAAAAATAAGAGTAACGTATTTTTTCGATTTCATTTTTGACTGATATTTCTATGTTTAATTTACTTTTGAATTTTCTGAAAAACGTAGGCTTTATGGCCAAGATACCTTGGCCTCAATGACATTAAAAATAAAAACTGTCAAATACAATAGAAAAGCCAAGCATGCAAAGGAATCAAATCGCATTCAACCTCTATTATATTTTTCAGTATTTTTCAAATAACTCGAGAAATAATGGATAGAAAAATCTGATAATTTTGATATAAGCTATAAATCAAATAATCTCCAATGGTTTTCTAATTTTGGTACCTTTCTTAAAATGAAATGTTGTCAATTACATGAGATCTGAGACCTTTCTTACTTTCCTGCCCTCGGAGTGTAATCTGCTATATAAATGTCTTTACCTCTAATTTCTCGGCCACAGCTTCAGTATACGGCACGTATCTGGCGTCCGTAGTGCCCTTGTAGAACCAACTGCACCTGTAATAATTACAATAACACTTACACGGTTGGATCTATATTAACGTCTCTCGAATCGACAGCAGGATACGTACTACTGACTGATTGTTTGAATTATCGAGTATGTTACTCATAAACAGTAAATTACTGAGTTAGTTGAACATTTAGGTACCTTCTAACATTACTGGGCTTGTCAGCCCAATAGACGGCCACACGGAGCCTACCGATGACGTTCACGTCGAATCTACCGCCATCTGTCGGCACCAGCGTCGCATCGCTTAGCTCAGCTGGAATAGAACGTAGCTAACGTTAAAAATTAACCTGTAATTGAATGGACGATTGAAGATCAGTCAACGATTTTAGAATTAATAATACAGTTGGAGCTAGACCCAGAAAAAGGTGAAGAGAGAACATAGATGCCTTCTTGGAGAATTGGTGAATAGTTGCACACAATAGAGAGGATTGGAGTAAAAGGGGAGGTCTTATCCCAAGTAGAGGGGCACTGAACAGGTAAAGTAAAAAAACTGTAGTTTCTTACATACTATATTCACGTTCAATGTCACTAAAAGATGCTGATGATTTTGATAGGGAGGACAAATTTTATGAAGCAGTATCTCCAGTATACACTGATGGCACTTTTAATCAAATGGGCAAATATAACAGACCAGCAGGAATACGAAAGACCAGTGATGGTCGCAGTGACGTAGGCGCAAGTCTGTCAAGGCCACCAACTCCCAATATTAGAGTAGAATTGGTTTTTTCATCTGTCGAATCTGTTGCATGTCATTGGGCTTGAATAGGCTTGACTAGAAGAGATTTATCAACCAGTGTTAATGGTTTGCTGATGGCCGGTGGTATCGAGAGTTCGGGGAGTCTCTCTTCGTTCTTGTTTATTGACATGAATTTCCCAAGCTTCTTACCTGTTTGGAACTTTGTCTTACGTTGAATAGAAAAATTATGATTAAACCTTCATGCTTTTATTTAAAGGCGTGTAATGTTTCCACTGTCCATTGAAAAGTAGCGACATGCTCAGTACCTTTCGTACTAGAAAGAATTGAACACTGTTAAAGAAGTGTGGATTGTTGTGTTAGAAGCAGCTATACTCACGGCTATGGTAAGCTTCTTCAAGCGCCTGGTTGTCGGTGACGGAGAACCCCCGCCAGATCGACTTGCCGTCGACATCAACACGGTAGAACCAATGATGCTTCACCGGCGCGTATTCCGCTGCCGACCGATTCTGCAACACCTTCATTATCATCAACCTATATACAGGAGTCAGTTGCATCAAGATAGACCAGCCCCTGTAGATTTCTCAACAGTTGCGTACCTTCGCTGCATAGAAAATGACCTCTTCCCCGCACTTTTCAGAGAGCGAAAGTGCCGCGACAAATAGTATGTGAAAAAATCCGAGTCGTGCGGAAGTAAAGTAGAGAAATCATACTAGACGGGCTGTTGCTGTAAAGGTGGCCTAATTTGACAGTCAGAAGCTTCTTAGGGGAAAAACATGTCAAATAAGCCAAGCCTAGATATACGACCCACACTCAGGGTGCCTGTCCATCGACGCAGAGATAGGCGAAGGCGGCGGAGCGGATAAACGGAATAAATCTCGGAGCTGAGATTTGATGCAATCTTATTGGTCGACCCGGTTGGTGTGATGGTTACCACGCCGGACTGCCAAACCAGGGTCCTGGATGATAAATGTGTGTGCCGTTGTTGCATGGTTCCCATAACAAAAAGCCTGAGGCTTACTTGGGATCAGTACAATGTATAGGTATGTGCCTGTGAGCGTAATTTATTTATTTTCATTTTTTATTTATTGGTTAATAAAACTCCGTTTCTCCGCTCCGCCGCCTATTTCCGCGTCAATGGACTGGACAGGCACCCTTAAGGGCGCATCTAGGATTTATCCCACATTTTTCTGGGCGAGAGTCCCTGTTTCAGGATAGACGGAACGTGTCTAGGAGACAGTTGTATTTAGGGAAGGGGTCCACTCTTGGATCCACTGCACAGCACTGGTGTCACACGAGAGAGAAACCGTTGAGGATCCGAACAATTCGAAGTTTTTCACCAAATTACCGATTTGGGGTAAAAATCGTTTTGCGATATTCTGTGAAAAATAATCCCGGAATAAAATGTTCTGCTACTGAAGTAATATCGCGAAAAATAACTAAATTAAAGACAGAGCAGATAGATACTAGGAATACACAAACATTTCAAGAGATAGAAGTAGAAGGAAAACACAAATATTTCAAGAGATTTGTTGAAGACGCAACAAGGCTCTGCCTTTTATCTCTTACGTAGTTGGATATTGTTGATCGAAGCTTACGTACGACATTTTAATTACAATTTATATATTTAATTTTATTTGGATATGCTTCCAATTTCAACACTTGTACTAAATAATATATCACGATGACAAGACCTATTGTAAGAAAACTGTATTCATGCAAATAAATGATTTCTATTCTATGCGCGTAAATAGAAAGAGAACCAAGATGCTAGTACGACAAATCAGGATAAGAAAATTTAAATACCTCAATGTCTGAAGAAGTTTGTGACAAGTGTGCATTACTAAAAATAAAATTGTGTTTTGTAAAAGAAAAATTAAAGTATTTATAGATCATAATACCTCGGACATCATAGCAACTCCTTCATTAGTATCCTCTTGAAAAGAGCTGGTGAAATCAACCGACACCGAATGTTTATGATCGGACCCTCCTTCCTTCTCCATACTGCTATCAGTTTCTTTTTTATCGTCCTCTTTATTGACATCCATACAACTTTTTACTTTAAAATCTTTACCTATACTTTCGTGGTCTATTTTATTTATGTTTAAAATGCACCCATAGTTTAAGTTACAGCAATATTTACATTTTCTAACTATAGTTTTAACTGTTTTGTCATCGTGGTTAAAATTTTCCGCCGGTCCTTGATTAGCTTTGTCAATTTCTTTTAAAACGTCACCTTTGTTTAAATCTACGCTGAAATCTAAATTTTCATTGTCATATTCTACGGTAAAATAATTGACGGGTCGTATTATGTGTTCGGGTTTAAATTCAGGGTTTTGATAGGATGTTAGGTCGTTCATCAACTTTAGATTGGCTATTAGTTTTTCTTTAGGAATATCTTGTAAGGTTTTGTTGTCCATATAGTGATTTTGACTTTCGCTTAATTCAAAAACACTTTTTTGGTTCCTTTCATCTTCAGTTTTACTATCATCGTTTTTAGAATTTCTCCGATAATGGTCTTGTCCTTGGCTTAACTCAAAAAAAGATTTGGTATTATCATTTTTTGGCGGTGAAGAAAAATAGCTTGCTAATCTATTGAAACTGTTATCCTCTTCAGGATTCTTCGTGTCTTCTGAGGCGGTAGAGAAGAAATTTAGATGATCTTGCAACGGAGTGGATTTATGACTTTGGGGTTCTTGTTTTTTGGTTGTTTCAAGTTGGAATGGTAGTTCTTGTTTGACTATAGTAGTTGCCAAGTCAAATAATGCGATTTTTGGATCGATTTCTTCCGGAATTATATCAGCACTAAATAATGGTGGTTTTATATCATCATCTAAAGCTAGTCCGATAATGTTTGCGAGTAAATTTTCAGTTTCAGTTTTGTCAATATCTTTGCTTGTTTTAGGATTAGCGAAAACCGGAGGTACGTTTTTCAAAATAACTTGGTTTATTTCTTTTTTACTATCATCAAAGAGTTTAAAAACTTTTTGATTGTCAGATAAATCTACTATTGGATTCAATTTTTCGAATGAAGTCTGGGGCTTAAGTATATTTTCTTTATTGCCACCAAACATACTATATTCTGGTATACATTCAGTAAAAGGTGATGTTTTTTGTATCAAACCAGTCACATTCGATGCAGTAGTAGTCATGGGCTCATTGTGAGCTGTACTGTATGTAGGAGAGAACGTCGGACGAGTTTGAGTCGAAGTATCAGGGACATAAGGTTCAAATTTATTTTCTCCAGACTCTCCTTTCAATCCCTTTCTTCTTTCGTATTCCCCTTCAAAGCCCGGTGGTACACTAATCTGTGAATCTGGTCCAATGGATACTAAATTCGGTGAAGTCAACGAGTTTCTATAATGAGTTTCAGCTGCGTAGTTGCCAGTGTCAAAATAGGAAGGCATAGGCAAGTATGGGCTGGTGGCAGCAGTCAAATCAAATGTAGGGGAACCCATTTCCAAAGCATCGGTTTCTTCCAACTTCTTAAATCTTTCTACTCGATTAGTAAACGAATCTATTTCTTGAATATCTTCTGTACTCTTCTCCCTTTCGATTTTATCATCGTCTGTCTCAGACGGTTCAATTACATATTCTTCGAATGGAAAATCTTTTGTTGCGTCCTGCTCTATCGAGTGTACGTCTATACCTGTCTCATCTGATTTAGAATCTTCTTCGGGGGGCGCTGAAGGTACAACCGGTATCACTTGAGGTATATCTTCGTAAGTGAATTTTAATTCGGCTTTAATTTCGTCACTAGCATTCTTAGGGATGTCGAAGGGGTTTACGAAGAATCCTATTGGATTTGGGAGAGCTTGAACTTCATCTGAGACGTTTGGCAAAGCCAAATCGTCTGTCCAACCGTAGCTTCTAGTGGTCATGTCTTTTTCTAATAATTCTGTAGCTGATTGTACTTGAATAGTCTCTATAGTTTCTTCGGTGATGTGGGAGATTTCTGCGCATTGACTTGAGTCGAAATCGGTTTCCCCTTCAACTGCCGTTTTGCTTTCTGGAAAAGGAACTTCAACTGGATTTAAAAGCTGTATAGGTGATGTTATATTCTCTATTAACTGAGTAGTTAAGTCATCTAACTCATTGTCATCTCTTTCCTCGGGTTTGTTTACTTCTCTGCATGTTTCACAGATATTCAAATCTGGGACTTCTTGGCTTTCATCCAATTCAGGTTTATTTCCAGAGTCCAGGTCAAAAAAGTTCAAGTTTGAACTACGATTAAATATTGTATCAACGTCTTTTGATGTCTCAGTATTGTTGTATTCAAGATCAGAGAGTTCTTTAGTTTTCTCCGCTAGCATTGAGGATAAACCGAATAAAGGTGCAGAAACATCAAAACTTGCTTTGGAAAAGTCTTCTTTTGTATCATCTTCTACTGGTGTGTCTATGGAACGAGTGGCTACATTATCTTGAGCAAAAGTGAAATTAGAAAATAAATTTTCTTGAGTTTTGTCATCTTGTTTCTCAACAGATGAATTAAAAAAGTCTAGTGGATTTTCATTTGATAATAAACTTTGCACATCAAATAGTTTAGGTTCTGTTTGTCCTACATTAATTTCTTGCTCTGTTTCAGGTGTATTGTCACTCAATTGTATGACTTTTACTTCCTCAGTTTTTGGTTCTTGTGGTTGCGGCATATCAAAGAAACCCTTAGCATTTGAATCAAGTTCAGATTTTGGGGTTTCAGTTGAATCTCGAACTATTTCATCTGGTTTTGTATCTACCACAGGTTTTTCTTCCATTGCACTTAAATATTGAGGTCGGATTGCACAGTACGCATCTTCATTGCTGATTTCCCGTTTAAATACATTCACATTTCCTGGTACATTTTTGAGTATACTCTCTTGAGGGTAACTTGAGGTTGTTAAACATGAAACAGTAGCGGTTGTAGTGTCAGTATGAAAAGCAAATACTTGAGTAGATGCATTCAAAGACGGTTTGGAGTAGTAACTTGACGTTGGTATAGTTTGACTTTGATTTTCGTAGTAATTCTGTAAATTTTGACTTTGGAATGCTGGATTTTGATACGGCATTTGATAGTTGTAAGGCTGGTATTGTTGTTCGGCGCTAGGGACAACAATTTCGAAGTTACTGCTTGCTTGAGAATTCCCAGAATATTGATAGGGATTCTGTCCATAGTCAATTTGACTATAAGAAACATTATCCTGATCGTTGACAGTTTCTTTCTTCACCTCCTTGTAAGCAGGATCGAAGAAAGTTGTCACGCTATCCTGAATCTTATTGATATCTAAAGCACTAAGTTTAGATTTCAAAGAACCTATAATACCAAATCCTTTTGGCTCTTGTTTAGGCGTATCGTAGCTTTCTGTAGTTCCTCTACTGAAGTCAAATGCCGTATTATATTCCGATTGAACAAAACTCTGTTCTGGAGCTGCAACTACCTGTGTACTTATATCAAACGGTACTGTAGATTGCTCCAAACCAGGTGGTTGAACAAATCGTTGTGCTGGAGCGGCAACCGGTCTGCTTATATCAAAAGGTACTGTAGATTGTTCCAAACTAGGCGCAATTACTCTGTCAGCAACTTCATGTATTTCCGAAACTGGAGTAAACAAAGCACCATGGAAAGACGTGGTCTCCACAGGGGCTATAACAGGCTTTATATTATTACTAATAGAACCGACACCTTCAATCGGACCAGAATAATATTGAGGTCTCTTCTTTGTCATTCTATAATTGATTCCTGTTGCTTTTGGAGGTTCCGGAATAGGCTTTGGCGGTTCTGGCGGTGGGTTTTGGTCGAAGAACTGAGGGACACTCTGAGGTATACTTTGCGGCAGATTTTGAGGCACTTGAGCATCGATATGTGTAGTCATGGCACTAGGATTGAAGAATGTTGGTGGGGGTGGAAGATTTGCTTGAGGCATCGAACCGAATGGTGGAACTTGTGACCCCGAATGTGTATTTGAAGCTGACAGTGGTTGTAGTCCGGAAAAGGATATAGACGTAGTTTGTGTGGTTGGAATCATTGGTACAAATTCTGGCATGGATACTGAAGCCATACTAGTCTGTCCAGGCATTGGTAAATTTTTCGGCGGTGGAAGAAAAGATTTTGGCGCTGATATTGGCGTTGGAGGCAACGTTGATGCTGATCCAGCTGATGAAAATGGTGGCATGTTTCCAGTAGTCTGTGAGGGTATAACAGGAGTTGTTGAGAATGCTCCTATAGGAGGTCTCATAATAGGTAATTCAGCTACATTCGTAGGCCCTGCCATTGGTATATTGGTTACTGCATTCTTGGGTGGTGGAGATAATACTGAGGAAATTCCAGGCGCAAACATTGGCACATTAGCAACTTCTGCAGGTCTATCCATTGAAATTGAAGCTGACCCAGTCATTGGTATATTAGGTTTAGATATTAACGGTTGTGGTGCGGATGATCCAAACATTGAAATAGGTCCTGCAGCAGGTTGATTAATTGGTTGAGACGAAAACATTGCGATAGCTGTAGGCGGTGATGGCAATACCGATCCGGCAGATAACATTGGTATATTGCTAGATGATTGTGAAGACGATGTACTCATTGGGACAGTTGTACCAAATGGTTGTGCAGCACTAAATGGAGCAAACGCTGATGACTTTATATCAGCAATTGATTGACTAGCCGGATTAACTTTTTCTTCTGCTAACATTGGCGCTGGAACAAATATGTTTTCAGGGATCCTACTGACAGTCGCTTGAGGTTTAATAACTGGCTGATTTGCTGATATCCTTCTAGCTACAGACGGTGGTAAGACAGATTTTACTGAGTCAGGATTCTCATCTCTTCTTTGTATGTTGGAAAACATCGGAGGTGGTGGTATGATCGAAGTGGGGTGTGGCGTAGTGATGTCCGACAAACTTTTTCCAGTTTTCGGGTTTACATAATCTTGCGGCGTATTTAAATCTTGTGAATTTGTATTCTGCTCATTTGACAAATCCTCGGGTTCCTTAGGAGCAAATACATTGTGTACACCTAAATTAGTTTCTGGAATGCTAGAAGCACTTGTTTTAAACATATACGCGTTTTGAGCTTGATCTATAGACTTTTGCGGATCTATACTGTGTTTAGCTTCGGCAGAAGGTACAAAATAGTTTGGCTGCTGATAAATTTGCGTAGTTTCTTTGCTTTCTGTACCATCATTGAATGTAGGTACATAATATGAAGGCTGCATAGCATTGTATGCATGGTCATCTCTGTGTACACTTTGTGTTGTAACAGTTTGGTTTGGTACGTAATAAGATTGTTGTGCGGTTTGGTCTCCTGAAGATAATCCTGGTATTGGTGCATATTTTTTCTTTGTTGTCAGCCGATAAGTTCCTGTACCTGTAACAAACAAATATCACTATTAACATTTTGTTTCTTTTATCATTTACATGCAACTCAGGCACGTTAAGCAGTTGTTCAAATAGGAGACTTCGTAATACATCTTATGTTGTTTAATCTGTTTAGGTAAGTGATTAAATTAATCACTTTTTGTCAATAATTTGACATAAGATGTATTACGGCAACCAAATGCTGGCCGTCTAATCTCCTAACCACGATGCTAAACATCATTCCATCGACTCGACAAAAGAAGACATATGGGATCAAAATTAAAACTATGACCTAAAATGTTCTTCATACGTACTATTTTCGGTTTTTGGATTCTAACCAGGCTTTTTTTGGTTTCTAGATCAAAACCAAAACCTTTAGCAGCAGACCTTTTTTTGAAAATGTATGCTTGTGTGCGTAAACAAACAGTGCCTTTAAATAAGGCACAACTACATACATACATAAGCTCACGCCATTGTCCCATGGGGGTAGGTAGAAACGGACCGCCACACGCTACGACTCTGGCACACCTCTTTAGCCTCATTCACATTCATACATCTCTTCATGCACTTCCGTCGATTCAGGGTGCTACGCACTTGTCCTTTTCGGAAACTAAATAAGGCAATTTCGCAAATCCGTCGAAAGGGGTCTCCCAAAAAGGATCATTGAACTTGTTTACTACAAGTTGTTAATTCATCATCTTATTCAAGATCTACACTAAGTCGGTGGACTATTCGCCAATTCTTTTCCGTAAGTGATTCAATGCAATCAAAAAGTTCTTGATACGACACGACATCAACCTTTTGTTTCACCAGTTCTAGATAACTCTGTCTAAATCTTCCTCTGCCTCTCTTCCCCTATATGGGGGGTCCTTCTTAATATTATGCTGATGGTTTTTAGGGGATTATCAGACCATCAAACTGAACCTTTTTCTACGGGATCAACATAGAAATCACGAGAAAAAATCAGCTGTCCCACGCATTTCGGTCGTTTAGGATAGCAATTTTCGCAATTTCATCGGTGGTGATCCCGTAAAAGAAGTTGTTCAGTTTGATGGTCTTGGTCATGATCTTAAAAAACCGTCAGGATATTAAGTTGCACCTTGAATTTTCCTTTCCAATAAAGTTTTAAATTTTCGTGTTGTTTCAAATTTCCGATCATTTTCCTCTCCGGTAAACTGAATATACAAATGTTATCCTCGCTAAATATATTAATCACGTACTCAATTAGTGATAATTTTCCCGATGTCCGACGCAGTAATACCAGTCTATCCAGGTGTTGTGTTTAGCCGCTAGTTTTCTATAACTAAGTATACATGAGTAAGTCGCAACTAGTCTCTGTGGCTTGTCAATGTTATCAACCGGTTGGTTGGCTACTGTTTCCATTATAACACGTCTAGATATCATCGTCACCACAGCCTACAGGTGTCCCGTAAATTAACATCAAGCCGGAATCGGGCTAAATCATAATAGTTACCAGAAAAATAAAAAAATAAATGTAAGTCATAATTTTTTTTTAATTTTAGCTATTTTTTTTTTCGAGAAAATGTACACCCTGTGAATTCGGAGCAACAGGTTAGATTAGCACTATTCAGGATTAAATAAGAAAAATAAAAATGAGAAAAAAAGTAAAGATTTGTAGCAAAAGGAGCTAAAAAACCATCACAAGATGTGCGTTAAATAAACAAAAAACCCGACTGCATAAAAAACTGAAAAGATAAAAACAAGCTCCTTAAATCATAATAACTTTGTTTGAGCAAATTAATACAATTTGAATGTTATTACTTATTACGTAGGTATCGCAAACGGGGACAAAGAAAAATTACGTATGGTTGGTTATGGTTTGTCCCCGCCTGCAATACCTACCTAATAAGTAATAACATTCAAATTGTATTAATTTGCTCTAACAAAGTTATTATGATTTAAGGAGCTTGTTTTTATCTTTTCAGTTTTTTATGCAGTCGGGTTTTTTGTTTATCTTAATAATTTAGTTTATTTCATACTTTTTAGTCTTGTTTCAAAATGGTAGCATAAAAGTACTACAATATATATATATTTGGAATCTGCTCTTCACCAGCTTTCATTTGATACCCATATTGTTTTTTTTTACGAAAAAAAAATTATTCTCCCCCCTCTCTTTTTTAATTAGCAGACGTCATATTAAAATAATGTACCCTATGTCACTCTCACGATTTTTACGAATCTAATGATACCTCATACGTTAAAATCCATCCAGCCGTTTAAGCTGTAGGGCGTGCCAAAGAAATAGACATACAAACATACATACATACATACATACATACATACATACATACATACGCTCGAAAAACATAACCCTCCTTCTGTCGCAGTCGGGTAAAAAAGCCTATAATTTAATAAATTCATGACATAGATTTAATTTTTTATTTTTCTGGTATCTATTATGATTTTGCCCGATTCCGGCTTGAAGTTGATTTACGGGACACCCTGTTTACGTCCCACTGCAGGGCACAGGCCTACACCTCAGGCAGGGAGTTTGGGCGTTACCACGCGTGCCCAATGCGGATTTGTAGATTCACATACGCTAAATATCACCAATGGTTTTAATGTTTATACAGGGTTTAACTTAATATCATCATCATCATCACAGCCTATACAGGGTGTAAGTGACAGCCTAGCAAATACTGAAACGGTGACGTTCAGACCACCTGAACAAATGACACTATGGAGTCAAACTCAGGAAAAGCAAAAAAAATCAGCTGCTCCATACAAAACAGCTGTAAAAGCAAAAAAAATCAGCTGCTCCATACAAAACAGCTGTAATTACTCGACTCAAATGTATGAAACCGTTGATTTTTTTCACGTTTTCACGGCTCCATAGTGAAAGTGGTTCAGTTTGATGGTCTGAATTCACCGTTTCAGTATTTGCTAGGCTGTCACTTACACCCTCGTCCGTGCGGATTCGAACCCGGACCTCAAGACTGAGTTTATATAGCTCTCCGCAACGCGCCACCGCCGCTCTCATTTCATATCATATCATATCCATACACTTTCACGACTTATCTGTGCTATACCAAACTATGATCAGCAAAGGTGGCAGCAAACCCATCACAGTCAATGTTAAAGATTTGCTCGCGAAGTAATGGAAACAAACATAACACTCTAACCTTAAAGCAATAATTTTCGCAGTATTTATTATATTTATGAGCGTGTCGTCGTAAATATTATACAAGCAAGCCTTTATGGCTTAACTAACAGTGTTACTATTTATTTCTACGATCTTAGGTGTGAGAAAGGCTTGATCATCCCACCAGTCTTATCAAAACTAAAAGAATTCCCATTCGACTACACGACTGCACACCCCTAGCAATCCATAAAACAAACCACACCCCGGACACTGCCTACAGAAAACAGAAATTGACAATATGACGTCAGCACATGCGAAACGGAATCTAGGGCTGCAATAACTTTGGCTGCGTGCGGTAAATTAATTTAATCGTAAATAAAACGCTTTGACACCCGTCTATTCAAAAAGAGTTTTTATCGTCCGTCCTGAGATTACTTATATTAATTATATGTAATCTTAACTATTATAAAACCGTAAAAATCGTGAGGAATAAAAAGTAGCGGTTCACTTCATATAAACTCAAATAACACTCGATAGCGCGATTTAAATGACGTGTAGCGCCATCTATTGACAAGTTTGTTTGTTTGTTCGCGCATCACTCAAAAACTACTGAACCGATTTTGATGAAACTTTTTTTGTTTGATAGCTTATGATCCGACTTAAAATCTGGTATATAATTTGTGCGGACGAAGTCGCGGGAAAACACTAGTGATTTGATTACTATTATCAAAGTTTCGGTACTACTGGTGAAACGTGGATGTTCTGAGGTTTCAGAATATCTCTACCCCCTCGGGGAATATAGTCGTGAGCACACGTGAGCATAATGGGGTATTCTAAATACAGGATGTAAGGGACAGCCCTCCGCAGACTGAAACGGTGAACTCAGACCATCAAACTGAACAACTTTCACTATGGAGCAGTGTTGCCAGATCCAATTTTTAGAAATCCGTAGGTCAAGGTTGAAAAATCCGGAGAAATCAGTAGATCACCTCTTGAAAAATCCGTAAATCTACAGACTTTTTTTTAATGCTTTATCTGACTATATTGAAAGGGACTGACCCAAAACATCGCTCTAATTTGGCGAAGAAAATGGAAACTTAACAAGTGTAAGCAAAAATAATGCCCAGACAACATGAAATCAATGTGTGGGATGAGTCATATTTTTACGAAACACAGTCCAGAATACAAAAAAAGTAAACATTAATTCGATTTATTTGCGGCTAGGTATCATTTTATGCAGCAAATTGAGATTTTAGGTTGGATTTTCGAAGATTTCTAAAAGTCCGTAGATTTGCCATTGAAATCCGTAGATCCGTAGGCCAGGCCAAAAATCCGTAGATCTACGGATAAATCCGTAGGTCTGGCAACGCTGCTATGGAGCCTATCTCAGGAAACGCGAAAAAAAAATCTGCTGTTTCATACAAAACCGCTGTAAGTACATACCCGACTCAAATGTATGGGACAGGACTGACAATTTAACGAAATCTGATGTTATTAAAATAGAATTAAACTTCGTTTGTAAGGAGCGCGCTATCGCGCCATCCCGCTCGCGGTCGCTTATGCCCTAAAATTGCCCTCGAAGTGCGGGATGACGTGCGGTTTCTTAAGTTAGTGGGTAAGAAGCGGTCACTCTGTACTCAGGGTGTAACAAAACACCCTGCCCCTCTAGCATGCCAGAGCCGAGAAAACGACAAAAATCGAGACGTGCCTCCATCTTTATTATTTTACGAACGCCAAAAAGAGCGCGCATGACGTTTTTCTCGTTTAAACGCTTTGTCGTGGGTGGCATGCTAGCCGTGCTGGTAATAAATGGGGTGGTTTAGACCATCAAACTGAACCACTTTCACTATGGAGCCAAAATCGAGAAAAATTTAATTCTTCTTTTCGTTTTTTCTCTTCTTTTATTTTTTCTTAAAATGTAGGTATTCGGACAGCAGATTTTTTTATTTTTTCTCTTATCTTATCTTGTTGTGGGGGCTGGCAGGCCAGCAACACTTCGACCCAGTGGGATCTTTTGTGTTAGCCCCAATACTTTTTTTTTTTTTCCTCACCCTTCAAATACATGGTCAATGAAGGAGGCAATACCATTGAGGGGAAGAAACCTAAGATCTCCCGGTTTTGGGTATCCATCTCCGAGGAGGCACATGCGTTTTGCCGCCAAGACATATTTTTTCTCAATGTTGGCTCTATAGTAAAAGTTGTTCAGTTTTATGGTCTTCTAAACCACCCCCTTAAGTATTTATTACCTACTACATATTAGTATCTATTCTGTGACGACTCCATAATCAACAAACACAGTCACGTCCGTTTCGGGTAATAATGAAGAATCTCAGACGGTTGTTTTATTTTATTTAATAAACGTATTATACAATTTAAGGGCCCATCAGGTTTCCCACGCTATGAGATCTCGTGACCTTTATATCGACACGGTACAAGCAGAGACGGACTAGAGGTCGATATAGGGCCACGGTTTAAGGCGTATCAGCCGTGGACCACTCTCCTCTCACTCACACTCCATACTAATCGATGAGAAAGAGCGCGTGGCTCCGGTCAGAATTTTGCTGTTTTCTTTGAAAAATTCGATGATTTTTTATTAATTTCGAAAAAGTAAAAAAACCACATCATTCTAAATTGTATTGTGAACAGTATAGTAAATTTTCATTTTGTTCCGATTAAAAATGTAAGAGTAAAATGGTTACAACTGGAAAAAAAGGGGTGACTTTAGAGTCCCTTTTCTTCGGTTTTATTCATTAAAATCGATTTCTAGAAAAACCACATCACTTCTCATATCCTGTAGATGGTTCAGTTTAAATTTCAGCTCAAAAAGTGCCATAGTTAATTAATAAAATGGTTACAAAATTACCCAAAACCGGCAGGTAGCCCCTTAATATTAAGTCCCAGCTTATTAATATTTGGTTGTAAGGGCTTGATCAATGACCAATAGCTACCGCGACCTGAAAAGATCTATTGTAGCTGTCACCCTTGACCCAGACTCTAGAGGTCATTTCCTAGGCCCACTGAATTCATGAACCGTGTTATGCTTTTGGAGAGGTCCCTAATGTCAGCAGGTGTTATCACGTACCTACCCAGATGGTGAATCCTGCTGTGAATGAGCACTTCGCATTCGCAAAGGAGGTGTATGGGCGTTTTCTCTCCTTCACAGCAGAGTCTGCAGGTGGATGAATCTACAAGCACCATTCTTTGTAGATTCTTGTTTAACCTGCAGTGTCCTGTTAAGGCTCGCACCAAGAGCATTAAGTCGTTGCGGTTTGAATTAGAGGTATGTCTGTTTGAGAAGCTTGTCACAAGTTCTTTTGCATGCTTCCGACCTCCGACCCAGAGCTTACGGCATTTGGTTCACGGCCCATTCCTTCAGCACACGTCTAGAGGTGTTGCGAGAGATGCCGCAATAAGGCTCGGGGCCTATGGCGTCTTCCTCCGCCCCTCTTTGTGCCAGCTCGTCAGCAGCCTCGTTTCCAGGCACCCAGCCTGGAGTGACAGAGTTTGTCCCAGCGTAAGATAGGGAGCTATCTTTTTCTCAGAGTAGCCTGACTCGAGATTGTACTGTAATTCATCTCATGGGCACAAAATAGGCCCCTGATGGGCAACTCCATGCAACGTGCGTGACAGGCGCACGCACAAAATGACAGAACAGTATAAACGCGGTAAAAAAAAAAAGCTGTTTCACACAAAACTGCAGTTTCAAATTGTATAGGACACCTGATATTTTGTCGCGATTTCGATGTTGATCCCACAGAGAATTTGTTCAGTTTGATGGTCTGATAATCCCCTAAAAAAACCTTCAGCGAAGGGCTCTGTAATCTGTATATAATTATGAGGAAAAGATAAGTTATGGAAGTTCGAGGAGACTTACAGGACCTCTCCTTAATCCGACCCTGTTGAAACGATTTGAGGTCAAAATCATTATTAAACTAAGTTACCGATACGCGAAACTATTTCTAATTACTCTTCCGTTGTTTATTCTAATTATATGGTTCCAGTTACCATACACAGTAAAACACGGTCCTATACCAATTCGGGGTGGGCAGATACCATGGCAAATCATAAGAAAGAGTATGTATCAATCAATCAATCAAATATACTTTATTTTACACCAAAATATAAACAGTAAAATACAGATAAAAAGAACAGTAGGTAAAAAAAAGCGGTCTTATCACCGCCTGCCACCAATGGTCGGCAGCAAGCAGTCGCGTAGTCTTAAGGCACAGTATAAGAAAGAGTAGGTATCTAATCTAGTACTTCATGCAGTGTGGACACTGCCTGCCCGTAGAGGGCTACGGTATTTGAAATGACAGCAAAGACCGGTTGGTGTAATGTTTGCCACGCCGGATTACCAAACCAGGGTCCTGGGTTCAAATCCCAGTTCAGACATTGATATTTGTGTCGTCATATGGTTTCCATAATAGCCTTTGTAGCTTACGTTTGGGATCAATGCAATGTTTTTGCCAGTCAGTCAAAATAGTCATACAGTCGTGTGGTGGTCCAGTGGCGAGTAACCTTCCACGCCGTGCAGGAGGCGATGGTTCGATCCCCGTCCAGACCGACTCTTGCCAATGATTTTTCGGAATTTATGTACGATTTGTAACACCACTGGCTTTTCGGTGAAGGAAAACATCGCGAGGAAACCTGCGTGCTTCAATTTCGAGGCATGTATTGTACCCACTGTCCATTACAAGTGGCAACGGGCTCACTCCCCGTCACGCTGAACAGAGTTTCGGTACTACTAGTGAAACGTAGATGTTCTGGGAATTCAGAATATCTCTTACTACCGCCTCGAGGATTATAGACGTGAGCTATGCATGCTGTGTCAGTGAGCGACCGGTATTTATTATTTATTGATGTCTACGGTTTTGCCCGGCTTTATTGGATCTTATAGCTTATTTAGTTTATGGGTATGTAAAACCAATTATCCATGAATCGTACTATTTCCCCAACAACGACAATCATCCTTACAAAAGCGGAATTATTGTAATTTACGTTGGCTATCATTACGTGATTTTCGGATGTAGTTATATTTTGTTACGCCATCGCAGGGTCATGGTGTGATTGGGTCATTGAATGTTTGTTTATAGTAGAGGTCTGCTGCTTCTAATAATTCATTGAGAAAATATGACAGTCAACATTTTTGGTGTAGTCGGGGAAAAATACGGTTTGAGATTGCATTAAACACACTTTAGTAAATTGTTTTTGAACGTATATCTGTACTAGTTTATAACACTTTTTTCGAGATTTCGTGTTTATACAGGCTCTGGACCCTGAGAAATACCTAAAAATCGATGTAAATGTATAAACGGCAAGCTTATTCTAAATATATTTCTTCCAGCATACCAGCAAAAGAGACAGTTTTAATTATCACAAGGCAAACTTAATGTGTATAAACAAACAGTAAATAATTAAGTTTTGAGGTTATAATTTTTGAATACTTACAAAATTTTAAATATCAACTCAAATTTACGATATTAACCGGGGATTATTATTGTTATAAGTGAAACGAATTGAGCGAAGCCGTCCTGTACAAAATCACCAGTTTTCCATTTTTTGTTCATACCTAAATTTAATGTTTTGTAAATGTCTTAATTATTCAATAATACACAATAAAAAATCGGGGATTATTGAGAATTTTTGTTTTTCAGGTATGTATCTACTATATTCCAAAAGAATCCCCTAAAGTGCAATTAATGTAACCTACTCCATACAAAAATCCGTAGATTTCCTAGAGTAGTGAGGTGATGGAACCCACCAGCATACGCTGAAGAAGAAATTCTGGTGCGTATTGTAATGTAATGTAGCCTAAGGTTAGTTCACCCCCTTATCATGCAGGTTTACTACTAACTGAGCTATATGACCGAAGAGAGATTTACTAATCTGTTCTACGACCTTCGGGAACGTAGAAAATGAACTGAATTTTTGTTCTCCGTTTCACAAAGGTACAACTTCTGAATTACACACCAACAATACCACCACCCCTTCAGCCACGTAGTCCCAAAACCCACGACACCAGCATATGTAGCATGACACCGTGATATAGCGGTATCACACCTTCGCTCTCTTTCTATTTACGCGCGAACGAACGAGATAAAAGACGTGATACAGCCGTATCACGTGTAGCATGCTACGAGTGCAGGGCGATGTCGCACTTTCGCTGCAAATCAGGCCTATACCGAAGCACAAAAAAAAAGCATTTGCAATGTTAAAATAATCACATGAAAGTACTCACCACCAATATTCATCTCTTTAGGGGGCGGAGCAACATCCTTAACTTCAACATCACTGACACCCATCAGAGCTACCGTCGTAGCTTCATTCCTGACCTCCTGCTGCCCTGGCCTCTCATCAGGGGTCTGCTCTCTACTCCTCATATTCAACATACTCGAAAACGAACTGAAAACTGCACTGGCCACTTGTGGCAACACTTGCGGCAATTGAGAGAAATTTTGAGCAATATCCGCTGTCAAACTTTGCGGGACTTCTATAGGACCCTTTTCTGGTTCGTTTAGATTTATCTCTTCTAAATTCTCTTCTGTAGCTTCTAAATTAACGTTTTGGTTGAGAGGAGCGCTGACGTATCGTGTGCCTTGAAGCCTAGCGAAGTATTCATTTACATCGAAATCGTCTTCGGTTTTGACGGAAGCCTTTGATTGGGTAACGCATGGTTTTTCGTTTGATTTTTCGATTTTTTTGTTTTGTTGATAGTTTAGGGGACTTGGGCTGTTATTTGGGGAGGGGTTTGAGTAAATAGTATTAGAATTTGCGTCGCCCGATGGGAAGTTTGGCGTCACATGTTCGGTGTACCCCAGGGATTGTGCTTGGGTCCCGAATTGTTGATCTGTAACAAAAAGACACATTGTGTTAATGATTATATCAACTTTTAGTGAAAAGAAGAACTCTTTTTTTTTATCCGACTGAGCCAGGAGGAGGGCATTTGAAACCTCAAATATGTATAAAGCTACATGCATTAAAGGAACCTAGTTGAAGCACCTTGTCGCTCCCAAATTGGCTTAAACAGCTACGAGCGTCGGTGTCTAATCCAAACATACTCCGCTGCTTGAAATATCTGGTTAGGATAGATTGGAAAGGCCCAGGAATGAGTTGGAGCAAATGTTCGGAGAATATTGGAGCAAACGTTGTGACAACATTGGAGCAAAGATACTTCCACATGTTAGTAGTAAAATAAGTAATTAGCAAAACACCTAAAGTTTCTGCATCCATCCGTGTAAGCTTATTTATTACAGAAAAAACAGACTATATTAACAATAAATGAGTTTGCTAATGGTACGCCTAGATAATCGCTTATCGACGAGGTAAAAAGCCAGTTGACACAGTTCTAGTAAAAGTACACATACGCATAAGGTGAGCGAGTGAATAAGTGTGTTAGGTGACCATCTTTAGCGAAGGAGTGGTCTTGACGCAATGCCGATAAGTAACGATTGTATTTAAAACCTTAATTGCTTAGGAATACAGGTTTTAAAACCATCAGTAATATGCAACTTGTATGTCTTACAAAATAGAGTTGTAATTGTAGTGTAATTTTACTATTCAAATTGATTCATAAAAACCGTTAAGCGATCAGATACAGAAGGTCTATATAGGTATTATTATGCCGTGTGGTTTCGGAAAGCACTGCACCCAGATGTGTGTCTCAGCTACTTATTCCTTCAGACTATCGTCAACATGTCCTCACCATGTGGCTGTCGGTTATAGTCACTGCATCCGTGTGAGTAGAGGTGCGGAGTTACATCAGATTAGGGAGGGTCAGACGAGTGTCTGTCTCAGCGACAAATTTCTTCAGACATTCCTAAAATATCCATCTAGACTGCCTTTGAATTCATGTTTTATGTTCAGAAGGTGTATTTATTCCAATTCGTCCATTTTCCTTAATTGCTTGCTTGACCAATAGTTTACTGATGTGTTCCATTTCGACTACTTTTCCTTTTGGACTACTTTGGTAGTGATATCTAGAAAATGTTTTGAAAGTGAAAAGATGCCTAAACGGCGCGGAAAAGTAGAGTAATGATTGAAGCAATCATTGCCGTTTCCCCAAATGTCATTGCATTATACCATTATCATTAACAAATAGGTTCACCGCCATCCATAGAACATTAACCCGGGACCAACTGGTGTATTCCGAAGCATGGAGGCGCTTGACATAAAATACCACTGAACGGCAACCAATCCAAAGATTGACCGGATCACCGGAAACTGTTTACAAAAAAACTGTAAACTCACATTTTATAAAAAAGAGCTTCATACAGAACGGCCACTTCAAATACCACCTCACCCCGCGCTTTCAAGGGATACTTTAGTGGAGCCGAGCAAGAAGTACTTCCACGTGCGATGGGACGACGCCGTAATGACATTCTATAAACAAGGACTTCGCATCAGTGCATTGTGACAGAGGATATTTGAAAGGACTGGAATGTCAACGGCAATGTATCACAGCCGACCATTAAGGCTTCCGCACATTGAAGCTATATTATCGAGCGATTTTATCGAGCGATATTATCAACAGCGATATCGCGACACCTTACACACTGCAGTGATTCCGCGATTCGCGTCACGCATGCGCCCTTCAGTGAATGTAGTCGAAAGAGATTGCGTCAGGTTGCGATAATATCGCGGCAGTGTGTGGGATCGAGCGCGTCCCCATACAAAATGTACTGAGAACAATTATCGCAAAATCGCAGCGATATCATCGCTCGATAATAACGCGGCAGTGTGTAGGATCGCGCACGTCCCCATACAAAATGTACTGAGAACAATTATCGCAAAATCGCAGCGATAATATCGCTCGATATTATCGCTGCAATGAGCGGAGGCCTTAACTGAGGCATACTAAGGTGACATTAGAGACGTGTCATTTTTTGGTTTTGTTACTGTATGACGCGGTGAGTCCATGTGTATAGAATGTCACTGAATACCAGGCATCGTGAGACCGTTCTATGGAGTGCCAGACGGGTGTGCTTCGGCGATAATTTCCAACACCAAAGCTCCACAGAGCTAACGAGCGCCAGTATGTATGGCAGTGTAATAACATGGGTTACATAATGTTATAGCAGGCTGGAGCTAATCAAAAGTCAACCTATATTAAGGGCTGGCTGTATACAGTCTGCGTCGTAAAACTGTCGTAGGAAACAAAACTCGACCCCGCCCAAATCCGAAGCGGTGGCAGATAGGGTTTGTGCAGCTTCCGATATATTTTTCAAATTATTTACTTTTTTAAGATTTTTTAACACTTTTTTTTTGTGATATATTTCACCCTGTAAAATTATAAAAAATATACAAAAGATCGAAATCTTAAAGAAGTAAATAATTTGAAAAAAAAAATGCTAGCTTGTCGCGAAAGCGACATTTTGCGAAGTGTCCTTTTGCAAACGGTTGAAATTTTACAAAGTGGTCATTTTGCGCCTAAGCCGACCTCCCTTGTACACGTGACAAAAGGGCATTTTTGAGAAAAGGACTTTTTAAGAAAAGGACTTTATGAGAAAAGGACTTTTTGAGCAAAGGACTTTTTGAGAAAGGACATTTTGAGAAATTGACATTTTGAGCTGAGACGATTTTGGGATAGGGACATTTTGGGAAAGGGGCATTCTGGATCCAGGAAACATTTTGGGAAAGGGACATTTTGGGGAAGGGACATTTTGGGGAAGGGACATTTTGGGGAAGGGACATTTTGGGGAAGGGACATTTTGAGGAAGGGACATTTTGGGAAAGGGACTTTCTGGAACCAGGGGACATTTTGGGAAAGGGACATTATGGACCTGAACGTCGCTCGTCTGTAAGAGCGCTGTTGAATACTTTTGGATTTAAATTATTAGTTAGAGAGAAGTAGAAATCGATCAGTATTTACAAATCGTACATAAGTTCTTAAAAACTCATTGGTACGGATCGGCCTGGGCGGAGATCGAAGTGTCGCCTTCCACGGCTTATAATTTAAAGAAAACATTTCAAGAAGAAAACGAGTTCCATCATTCCATTTCCACTATAAAATGCTGTCACTCAACATCTTTTACTAAGAAAACTAACGAGCCTACGATGTCGCTTTTTAATATCTTAACTAAGGTTTTAATTGACAAATGCTTCGGATACCGAGTTAAATGTGCAAGAATGGAATGGTACAAACAAGAACAACATAAATGAGAAAGAAAACTTCGATCACTAAGCCGTGGTGGTCCAGTGGCGAGTAACCTTGCCTTGCCTGCAGTGCAGGAGGCGATGGTTCGATCCCCGTCCAAGCAGACTCGCACCAATGAGTTTTTCGGAATTTATGTACGATTTGTAACACCACTGGCTTTTCGGTGAAGGAAAATATCGTGAGGTGAGTGCATGCTTCAATTTCGAGGCATGTATTGTACCCACTGTCCATTATAAGTGGCGACGGGCTCTCCCCCCGTCACACTGGACAGAGTTTCGGTACCTACTACAAGTAAAACGTGGATGTTCTGAGGTTTCAGAATATCTCTGACTACCCCCTCGGGGAATATAGTCGTGACTCGTGAGCATATGCAAAAATATCAGATCCAAAAGACTCAACCGAATATCTGACGAAACTTTTGTGTAAGGGCCTACCGTTTCACCACTTCCGAATAAGTTCTTGTTAGCTTATCCGACAGCTCATTTGACATATCCTTCATACAAAATATGTCAAATGAGCTGTCGAATAAGCTAACAAGAACTTATCCAAAAGTGGTGAAACAGGCCACTTGTATTGTTCAGGAAAAGGGTGAGAATGAGAACACCGCGCGTGCCCAATGCGGATTGGTAGACTTCACATTATGCGCATCGGAAAAAGCTTGGTAACTTATGCACTCAATAATATCCTAAGTATCTAACGGCTTTTCTCAAAAAGCAATTGTAATCCAAATCAGATACGAGAAGTAATTCATACAATTTATATAAACAGCAGGCGAACTGTACTGAAACTGCAGCAATTATCTAGAAAGTGGTCCCGTCAATCAAACTGCGACACTGCGCAGGCGTCAATTATACTACACGCAATTACGCACCTACATTACCTAAGTATACAGCACCGTACTTCTTTGTAGTAACATTTACTTTTGAATATCCTTAGGAAAGATAGAGGGCGGAAGCGGAGAAGGGCGGGACATATTTATTGCGCGTATGGATGGTAAGCGATGGACCAGAAGAACAATGGAGTGAAACTCCAGGGAATCTACGCAGGGTAGAAGGCGCAAAAAAAAAACATAATTTCACTCAAAACTTATAAAAAGGTCAACAAAACAAAGGGGCAAAAAGGGTCTTTAAATATGAGTCAAAGGATATAGAAGAGATGAGCAGGCCATATTTCACGTTTGGGTGCTGGAACGGAACAGAACACTGTAGTGGAACTCCAGAAGGTCAACGCGGTGTGGAGGCCGCACACCAGAAAATATAGGTCAAAGGATAGTTAAGAACGTAGGTTGTGGAGATGGGCAAGACATATTGCACGTATGAATGCTAAGCGATGGACCAGAACACTGGAGTAGAGGTACAAAGGGGCAACACGGGTCGGAGGCCGCACACCATAAAATATGGGTCGAAGAATAGACATGAGCGTTGGATGTGGAGATGGGCTGGACAGATTGCACGTTTGGGTGCTGAGTGATGGACCAGAACACTGGAGGTCCAGAGGATCAACGCGGGGTGGAGGCCGAAGACTAGAAAAGATGAGTTAAAAGATAGACATAGATCGCCGGTTGTGGTGATGGGCGGAACCAATTTCACGTATGCTGGTGACCACTGGTCACGTATGGACCAGAAGAACACTGAAGAGGCACAGAATAGATAATAGTATAGTTCTAAATACAGAACGGCTACTCCCTGCCCCTCACTAACTTCAGATACCTCACCCCGCACTTCGAGGGTAACTTTTGGGGGAGTCAAGCAAGATACAGGAGGTATTGCGCTACAGCATCCGCTAATTTTCATTCTTGAATACATTCTTGAATATTCGCAGATTTGTTTTTGATGTGTAACATCTTTCCTCTCGCTCTCCTGCAATATGTAGGAGTGATTTCGTGAAGGGAAGGAAGTGAGTACCAGGAAGCCGGCGAAGCGGTTGTAGAGTTGGAAGTCAGATGTTTCCCACCCATTTTCCGACAGGATGGTACTGATTGCTTATTACCAAGGTCTGCCTCCGTGGTCTAATGGTTAGAGCATTGGGCTCTTGACACGGAGGTCGTGGGTTCGATTCCCACGGGGGGCACCTAGTGAAATGTCACTTTGTGCGTTTTTCCCCAGTTGGTTAGGACATTGCAGGCTGAGTCACCTGATTGTCTGAAAAGAAAGATGATTCCGTGCTTCGGATGGCACGTTAAGCTGTTGGTCCCGGCTACTATCACTGGTGGTAGTAGTCGTTACATAAAAACCACGTCAGAGGCCGTAAGGCGGTTTGAATAAACTCTGACACCCACCGGCTTTGCAGCCCACTCGATAAGAAGAAGACCAAGGTGAGATGTCAGATGTTACACATCATAAGCAACTTCTCTTAAGTAGTTGTAGTAGTAGTAGTTGTAGTGTGTGTAGCCTTCTTACGCTCGTTTTTTTTTTTAAGTTTAACTTTTTATGGGAGGGCTTTGAAATTCGGTTCCGCAACTATTTCGTGTAACGGAAGTTCGAAATTTACATTTGACAGCTGTTGTTTTACTTCTGCCGGGCGTCCCGTGACGGCCAACTTTTTTTTGTGCAAATGGGCTTGCTGATTGCCACAGGGTAAATCTAAACCGGGAAAATTACAAAGAAAATGCGCTAGAAAGGTACTATTTGAACACAATAGTCATCAACCCATCACTACAAAGGTGTGTAGTGTAAACAAGTACACGATAACCCGAGTAGGACCTAAATGAAGCAATCACTAAACATTCAAGTCGCGGCAAACTGTGAAATTTGGTAAGTAAGCAAGTGTCTAAAGTCACACATTTAAATGTTTAAGTGAGAAGTTTAGTTAACTTTAAATATCTACGTTAGCGCTCTTACAGACCAGCGACACTTTGCGGTCGCAGAGGGTCAAGCGACAGTTGCGCTCATAGACTTTACGGTCGCGCGAGTCGCTGGTCTGTAAGAGTCCTTAGTGAACTGTCGATATGCTACTTGACATTACTGTTACTAAACTATAAAAGTTATAGTAGATCACACACCGAGGGCAGGAAAGCAAGAAAGGTTCGCCTCGGTCAACAAACATGTGATCTGAGAGCTTTCTTATTTACTGCCCGAGGTTAGAATACTATTTTTATCCTCGACGGAGGTGGAAAGCGGCAACTTCGTTTAACGCAGCGGGACGAAAATTGACGTTTTCCGTCCGGAGGGGAAAAAACTTATAAAAATTTAGTTGTTTGTAACGGAATCACGCGTAGGCAAACGACTGAACGGATTTGGATGAAATTTGTCACAAAGAAAACATACGAAGTCGCGGGCAACAGCTAGCTCTGGAAATGAACTTTACGGGGTGTAAGGGACAGCCCTCCGCAAACTAAAATGGGGAACTCACACCATCAAACTGAACAACTTTCACTATGGAGCCTACCTCAGGATCAGGAAACGCAAAAAAAAAATCAACTGTCCCATACATTTGAGACAGTTTTGTATGAAAAAGCAGATTTTTTCGCATTTCCTGAGGTAGGCTCCATAGTGAAAGTTGTTCAGTTTGATGGTCTGAGTTCACCGTTTCAGTCTGCGGACTGCTGTCCCTTACAACCTGTATTACAATACCCTTTGTCGAAAGAAACACAGTGATAATATGAATACCTATTAGCTGAACTAGTGCTTTTAGAAACTGTTATTTGTTGTTATTTAGTTGTTAGTCGGAAAATAAAGAATAATGTTTCTTCTGAAAAAGTATGGATTGCAAAAGTGTCGGCAACCAGTCAACTATTTGTTTTACCGTAACACGGTGTCAGACAATTATCTAACTGACTACACCTTTATTATTTCCTACAATGCGTTACAATGTTTCGTCATTTCGAAGTGTGCCCGATTTTGCCGACTTGACAAAGGGGTTTATCTATTCGTCTGTATTTTTTTTAAAGTTGTGATACTTCGGCTTTTCTTGACCGATTTGGATGATTCTTTTTCTGTTCTGAATGAGTGATCTCCGAGTTGGTCCCATTTTAATTTGTCGGCGTGATTAATATGTATACCCATTCCAAATGACAGCTTTCTAGTACTAAGCGTCTCTGAGCTAAGCCGCGGACAGACGGACGGACGGACTTGGCAAAACTAATAAGGGTTCCTTGTTGACTTCGGAACTCTAAAAACGTTGAAAAATAACGTTAAATTCACATTTTCAGTCATTATTTAGCCCAAATACAAATTTTAATAACAGAACGAACAATAAAATGTATCCTAATGTAGATACCGGTTCTATAGAGTGCCGGATCATGTACGATAGTAAGCTATCGCTTACTATGCTATCGCATCGCTCGTGTAGTAGTGTGCTTGTCCAAAGCTGTTTCTCTGTAGAATATCTACTCGGTGACAATACTGCTGATTGTGTTGTGAGAATACTACATGAAACATATCGTAGAACCATTATATTTCCGCATGGTGAACCCCATAGAAGTAAGGTGTGGGAACCGTTTTATCTCTAAACTTATCTACGAACATTTTGTCGAGTGACTAAGCACTGGTCGACAACATAATTACTCTTATGTGTTAGAGCATAAATGTTTATATTATTTACTTGTAAATTCTTAGTATATCTCTAAAATAATATAAATAGTATAATACAAAGTCTCTGTCCGCGTCTGTCCTCATCATTTCTGTTTATCCGCTTACTTCTTCTAAACCACGCAACGGAATTTGGTTCAGTTTTCAATGTCATTTAGAGAATTTCTTCCGGAATATTTACGTGTATTTGCTTTTATTTAGTAACCAACCCGGGCGAAGCTGGGACGGGTCGCTAGTCCAGAATAATTCGTCCTTGATTTGATGAAAATCTGATGCCAAATAATTTACAGATTTTAAAGCTCAGGACAAATAAAGTGGGAAAGCGAAGATCCCGGTCGTTTGGTTTGGTTGGTTCGTCTTGGCCTTGACCCCAGTTGAAACGGCTTGGAGACACTCGTACCTAAGCTCACGCCATTAGGACGGGTAGGCAGAGACTACCGCCCGCCACACGCTACGCTTCTGTAGTCGTGATTAAAGAGATCCATACATATTTTCATGAACCTCCGTCGATTTGGACCAAAGTTATACCAAAATGACAGACAGAATGTACTTTTTTGTGGGAACCAAGTTCCTTACTTTGTGCGCTTCAACTAAATGCTGTTTGGGCCTATGCATTTATTCCACTTTGAGCTACGTACTTGTCCTTTTCGGAAAAGATCATTAATTTAATCACGGTATGTTTTCCTCGGACGGCCTCTCTCGACACTTCCGCTTACCTTCGCGTGATATATATTGTATTATGGATATGTATTTCCTTGTTTGAATACGGAACCCTAAAAACGAAATGTTACTCGAAGAAAACCTCGAAGGACGTCCACACTACGCCTCCCAGTTCGTAGTCTCCATTCTAGAATTAGAATTTCCCGTTGTTTGTCAGTTCTTCGGCAGATATGACCTGCCCATTGCCACTCCATCATAATATCAGCCGCGAGAGACGTCCACTGCTGGATATAGGCCTCCCGCTAGGATCGACACAACGACCGCTCCTGCGCTGCCCTCATCCAACGGGTTCCCGCCTTCACCAGGTCGTCGGTCCACTTTGTAGGAGGCCTACCCACGCTGCCCTTTCCGGTACGCGGTCGCCACTCAAGAAATCTTCGGCCCCATTGGCTATCGGTTCTGCGAACAATGTGTCCCGAACATTGCCACTTGAGTAATAACTTTGGGCTATGTCACCTACTCTGGTTCTTCTGTGGATCTCTTCATTTCTGATTCGATCTCGCAAGGAAACTCCTAGCATAGCCCTCTCCTTTGGGAGACGTCTAGGTAGGCAGGTTCTGACACCAGAAGAGATACAAACGGTCCCGATCAAGAATCTACTGCGATTTCTGGCCGCAGTGGGGATTGGTAAGGAACTTTCGAAAGGGCGTTCACAAAGGACCAGCGATGTTCAACGTGGCACAGGCTCAGCGAGCCTGTCAAAGCCCAACAAATAATAATAATATTTGGGAGACGTTCAGCCTTTTAATGAGGTCTTGAGTGAGCGACCACGTCTCTGTTCCATATGGCATCACTACCAATACACACTGGTCAAAGGAACACATTGCTTCATTTCCTTTTATGTCGTTTTGTAATTCGCTCGATTCCAATTAAAGGTGAAAGAAAGAGTGATTAGCATAACACTTTTTCTTTCGCCGGGCAGTTGTTGGACGTGTGAGAAATTTTAATAATTTTCCTGCTCCAGCTCGGATCGAGTTCTCTGTGCCGCAACGTACATGAAGTGCAGAAGTTAATCTTTCTTATCAATAGGATACCTATTAATTTCTAATTCTGCTGTAATGAAATCGATGACGTTGATGCTGCAGCATTTTTTTTACTTTTTTCCTAAACTACTGGAGCGAGGATGTTCTGATGTTTCAGGATATGTTTCAGGGAATACAGTCGTGAGAATATGTTTATGCTTCTCCTAAACTAAGCAAAATTAGCACATTTGCGTTTTACTCTGGTTTATTCGATCTGTAGCGAAATTTGGAAAAAAGTGGACAAAACAGTGCCCCGACACACACCCTACAGTGGCCACCAATAAATGACGTAGATCTGCAAATGTTTTTTTTTAATTTTCTATTTTGTGTTCCACTGCTGGGCAAAGGCCTCCCCTCTTTTCCTCCAATCATCCCTATGCAACGCGAAATAGGGCCATTATAAGGTATTCAAATAGTCGCCCCATCTTCCCTTGGGTCTTCCTCGACGTCGGCAACCGGACACCGTAAATATTTGGCCCAACATGACCTTAAAATTTCTGGCGCCTGGCAACCCTACGTGAACCTCGATAATCATACTCTATAGAGTAGACCTCCTGTCTCTACTATGCATCATCGGTGCGAAAGGCGTATAATTACATCTAAGGGACACGACAGACTGCTTGTCTGCGAGAAAGTGCTGTGAGGTCATCGACCCGTCGTATTACGCATCATACACTATGGTATACTTATCTCACAGTAATACCGCAGTATGAGAAAGAGGATCTAGTACTACATACAGTATCAAATTTAAGATTGAAAAATTTGTCTGGGGCGGGTCTTGAACCCACGCTCTTCCAAACCGGGGAAACGTGCTAACCAATTACACCACCGAGCCCACTACTCAGAGAACGAAATTACATATAGTATGTAAAAAAACCCTCTTGGAGCCTATAGGGGGTGCTTCAGACCATCAAACTGAACAACTTCCACTATGGACCCAACATCGAGAAACAATAAAAAAAATCAGCTGTCCCATACATTTTAGTTTTCGCGATTTCGATGTTGGCTCCATTGTGAAAGTTGTTCAGTTTGATGGTCTGACGCACCCCCTAAAGTATTACTAGGGTGTTTTTGTTACACCCTGTATACAGTACGGACACTCCCTGTCCCCAATCAATTTCACCCACACCGCGCGCAGGAAGCGTGGCGGAAAATGTAGGCAAAGGCGTATTCCTGTCTCGCTTGCACTCAGTATCGCATATGCTTACCTATTGTGAATTTTTCCCATTTGTATGAAATCACAGCCAAGTGTCCAAGGTGTGGTAATTCAACGTTTATAAGTCTTACCGATATGGATCAGCGATTTTGACTAATTTTAAGACGCTGTTATCCCGTCGAGGCCGTTTTTTGAACACGAACGAAAGGTTTTTAAACTGTGTTTTAAAGTCTGAAATTAAATTATGTCTTATTTAAGGATCGGGTGGATGGGCGACTGTTCTCAATTACACGATTAGATTAAGTTTACTAGATAGAAAAACATCCCAAAGTTACCCCTTTTTGTTATGTTTTTTCAATACTATGATTAAACTGCTGATATTTAACTTTTTATTCTTGTACTTAACTAAATACATTAAATATTTCTAGTGAACTCAGAAGAATTTTTAGCTTAGAAACTCCCATGAGCAAAGATATTGACGAAAAACACGTTTTTTTGCGATCCTGCTTTCAACTGGAGCGGGATGGCTAATGGCTTCTGCTTGCAAGAAAGAGACGCTTGCACTTGAATAAGAGAGCCTTAATATGAAATCTTCGACGATCTGTAGGATGCAAGAAAAATATTATCTTAAAGAATTGCCCTCCAGGATTCGAACTCTTGACTCAGCAGGCAGGTTCACTACCGACTGAGCTATCAACAAGTCAAACTACGACCTTTATGTAATACTAGTGTTTTCCCGTGACTTCGTCCGCACAAATTATATACCAGATTTTAAGTCAGATCATAAGCTATCAAACAAAAAAAGTTTCATCAAAATCGGTTCAGTAGTTTTTGCGTGATGCGCGAACAAACAAACAAACAAACACACAAACAAACAGACAAACAGACAGACGGTTGATTTCGAGTCAGGGATACCTAAAAACCCTAACGTAATCTTTTTTTTGTAAATATCTTCAATGTACAGACACACTTCAGTTACAGTTTTATAATAGTTTAGATTAGATGGACCATTCATAAATATCCACTAAACATAATTTAATAGTGCTCACTTGATAGCCGTGACCCGACCGCTTGCGAACCTTGGTTGGTGTCCAAATGGCCCGTTTGTATAATTATGTGTGTACGTTCCAAACTTACTATGTTACGCCTTTCGATATTATGCGTTTTGGTTACATTTCAAGATATTGGTACCTTTGGAATGTATTTAATTTACACACGGCGACATATCAAGCTTTGCATATGCTCACGACTATATTCCCCGAGGGGGGTAGTCAGAGATATTCTGAAACCTCAGAACATCCACGTTTCACCAGTAGTACCAAAACTCTGTCCAGTGTGACGGGGGGTGAGCCCGTCGCCACTTGTAATGGACAGTGGGTACAATACATGCTTCGAAATTGAAGCATGCAGGTTTCCTCACGATGTTTTCCTTCACCGAAAAGCCTGTGGTGTTATAAATCGTACATAAATTCCGAACGGTACGAGTCGGCTTGGACGGGGATCGAACCATTGCCTTCTGCACGGCAAGGTTACTCGCCACTGGACCACCACGGCTTGACTAAGAAAATAAGCTGGCTGCGCGACGTAATACGTTATGCGCGGCCAACTTATGTTGGTTTTGTATAGCTTGATGTGTCGCCGTGTATAAAGTACGACCAAATCAAAGGGTGCAAAGTCGGATAGCAGCGAAAAGGGCGCGAAACAATTAGCCAATAGTGTAAAGTGATTGAAGGTGGCATATCCTGATTGGTCAATATAATTTCGGAAGGACGAAATTAGTCCAAAAATCTAAGTCAAACCGAACATGATCGCATCGCCCGCTACTTTTGGGCTAGGTTCTAGGATAATGTGCTACAAATTCACAATGTCCAAGACAACAAAAATTGGCAGACTGGGACGCCAGGCAGATGTGATACTTCTCCCGATTAAAATTTCGAACATCCGTCCGTCCGTCCGTTTTGTGTGTAAAAATGTTGCCGATCAGAATTTCAAAGCCCTCCCCATAAGAAGTACCTACCTATAATATCACATAATCACCATAGGTTCCCACGAATATTTTCTATGAGAAACGCGATTGCCCAGCCCTCCGAAAAGTGCGTGCGTGTGCCGTATTTTCAATCACACAGAATTAACAAAAATACTTTCTATCAAATGTATGAGACAGCAACAGCAGATTTGTTTTCGCGATTTAGATGTCGGTCCCATAGAGAAAGTTGGTCAGTTTGATGGTCTGATCATCCCCTTAAAAAGTGTCAGCATATTAAGAAGGACTCTTTATATCCCTGGTAGCCACCCGGTAGTACAAACAAGTGTAAATCTTATTTGTTATCGTACAAGGTTCGCAATCGGTCACGGGCACCAAGTGACTTACGCAGGCGCCCGCGCCGGTTCAACTTGAACCAGTCACGATTTTGATTTAATTCCAATGGTCAGAGTACTGTGTCACCTACGTATGTATTTGCTGACGGATGACCAAAGTAAAGACGAACATACAGGGTCATCATCATCATCACAGCCTATGTAAGTCCCACTGCAGGGCACAGACGCTATGTGTGTACGTTAGCATAGCTGGACATTAACTCGTTAATCCGTTAACCGTTAATTAACGAAGTTAACATTTTATTTACGGATTAACTTTTAAGTTAACTTTTAAAAATGTTAACGGACACGTTAACTTCCGTTAATATGCAGAAGTCCGTTAATCGTTAATCCAATGCCTACTATTTACCGCGGCGCGGCGCGAAAAACAGGTTCTAAAGTATGAAACGACAAGTGCCGGGCGGCGCGTGGCAGCGAGTGAATTTCACCCAAAGTTCCGGTTGAAATGGCTGGAAACGTATGACAGCAATAGAGTGGATGCAGTAAAAAAGTGCAAGGCAAAAAGGTAGAAGATGCCTTACGACAAGAAGCAGCAGAAAATTCGATGGACAGATATAGTTTTAATGCAATTTTACACATATTTACGGATTAACGATTAACGTTAACTTGCGTTAATTCTTCCGAAATGTAACGCTTTAACGTTTAACGAAGCTAACTTTTTTTGTAGCGGATTAACGATTAACGAAGTTAACTATTTGATTAACGGTGCCCAGCTATGCGATAGTGTAGTACCACGCGTGCACAATGCGGTGCGGTAGACTTCACATACGCATCGCAATTTCTTCTTCAGTGTATGAAGGTTTCCTCACGATGTGTTCCTTCACCGTTTGAGAGCAGTCGGTATTACGTACAAAGTTAGAAATAGTAGATTACACACCGAGGGCAGGAAAAAAAGAAAGGTCTCAGATGATCTGAGGCTTTCTTATTTACTACCCGAGGTTAGTATACTATTTTTCTCCTCGACGGAGATGTGGAAAGCGGCAACTTCGTTTAGCGCAGCGGGACGTAAATTGACGCTTTCCGTTAGAAGGGAGGGAAGAAAAATTCATTAATGGCATGTGGTCCTTGCGGTTTCAAACCCGGACCTCAAGCGCAACCGATGCTCCACAGGGTCCATCTTAAGACGCTGTTATCCCGTCGAGGCCGTTTTATGAACACGAACGAAAGTGTTTTAAACTGTGTTTTAAAGTCTGAAATTAAATTATGTCTTATTTAAGGATCGGGCGGATGGGCGACTGTTCTCAATTACACGATTAGATTAAGTTTACTAGATAGAAAAACATCCCAAAGTTACCCCTTTTTGTTATGTTTTTTCAATACTATGATTGAATAAACTCTGACACCAGGGCTTTGCAGCCCACTCGATAAGAAGAAGAATACTATGATTAAACTGCTGATATTTAACTTTTTATTCTTGTACTTAACTAAATACATTAAATATTTCTAGTGAACTCAGAAGAATTTTTAGCTTAGAAACTCCCATGAGCAAAGATATTGACGAAAAACACGTTTTTTTGCGATCCTGCTTTCAATTGGAGCGGGATGGCTAATTGTAAACTTATGCTTGCAAGAAAGAGACGCTTGCACTGGGATAACCAAGCCTTAACATGCTGTCGGTTTTTTATAGGTTGATAATATGTGTGGATTCTGTATGTACATTTAATTTAGATTTCATAAGAAATTAACGAGACGTTGTTTTTGATCAAATAATCACGTTCCTGCGTTGTTAAGTAATAATTTATCGGTTATACAATCAATTTACACACATAAACACGTTTGATTTAATGTAATAAGCAGGTATTTTATGTGTTTTCATTTGCAAACAATTTTAAACAACCACCAGCGTTCTGTAGTTAAAAACGATGTCTTTGTTTTGGGTTATACGCAGTCGGCTAATATGAATAAATTGGAACCCTGTTGATATAGGTTGTAAAGTTCAGACTACCAAACTGAACAACTTTTACTATGAGACCGATATTGAAAAAAAAAAAATGTAGTAGTAATAATTTATATTAAATTTAAGAAAATTATTTAATAATGTATAGTAGTAATTATAGCCTGTAGAATCCCACTGCAGGGCAAAGGCCTCCTCTCACGAATAAGGGTGAGAGGGAGCGGGCCATACTCCACCACGCGGGCCCAATGCGTGTTGGTGGAGGCAAGTTAGTGGTCACCTTGCTGTCAGAGAATTTTCAAGCCGCCAATAGGCCTCTGACCTGGCTTAACGAATAGTTACAACGCCATCAGACGGAACTATCCGAGACCAACTGCTTAACGTGCCTTCCGACGCACGGAAACGCTCGAGATGAAATACCACTAAACGGTCACCCATCCAAAGACTGACCGGACCTGACGTTGCTTAACTTCGGTGATCGTTTCCAATACCGAAGCTCCACTACGCCAACGAGCGCTTCACCGGTATTGAAATCGCGAATAAAATATTGATTGTTTTACGTCGATGATTACTCGACCCACCGAGCATGTCACCGCCGAAAAAACGACAAAAATTGAGACGTGCCTCCATCTTTATTATTTTACGTACGCCAAAAAGAGCGCGCATGACGTTTTTCTCGTTTAAACGCTTTGTCGTGGGTGGCATGCTAGCCGTGCAGCGACGCTCAATCCTTAGATCAAAATAAAATTAATGGATAGGCCTAAAGCGCGGTAAGTTGAAGCACACTACTGGTGCATTTGGTCCATACAAACTTGCGCCATTATCTGTCAAATCTAGGGCACTAGCATACAAATTTGGAGTTTGAAATGGTTTGAATTTTTCTGGTTTGAAATGTTCGCGTGGCCTATCCATTAATTTTATTTTGATCTAAACGCTCAATCACCCATTAAAGTAGTGCAACTGTCTAGCTTAATACCCTATATACAATTTCTGGTTTCATGATGCCTTTAAGAGGATAGACGGTCTGAAATGCTAATTTGGAGAATAGGTCACCTTTCCGACTGTTTACATATTTGTCCGATCCGCCCCACCCATACACCCCACCAACTAGAGTGCGAAAGAGACAACTGCAGCTCGAACCGATTTTATCTACATAAAATGGACGAAAACAGCATTTCGTATTCCCGTTTTCTCCTCTAAAAATAAACCGATTTTAATAATTCTTTCAAGAATAATATGAGAAAGACTTTGGCCATGTCTGTACGTTTTGCTTTTTTTGTTTATATTCGTCAAATTTGTTTGCTGGATGTCTGAAAAAGGGCGGTAAAATTGGTCATTTTCGAAGGTCCCTAGTTCATACAGTAATTAATTAATGCAAAAAGCAAAACATAGGGACATGGCAGAGATGACATAGATTGTATAGTAAAAAAATGTTTGCTCTAGTGTTATTATCCAGGGAGAAAACAGGGGAATACGTTTGTAAGGAGAAAACTGTACTCGTCTATCCTCTTAACCACCTGGGACCTATTTCATAAACATCATCAGAATCTCAGCCGATGGACGTCCGCCGCTGGACATAGGCCACCCCCAAGGACCGCCACAACGACAAATGATTCCCGCCGCCTTCACCAGTTCGTCGTTCAACCTTGTCCACAAGGTTTCCAAGTTTACGCAATTTCTTATAAAGATGAAAGGGCTGTAGCGGAGCTACGAGAGAGCTGAATAAGCAACAATGCCGAACACATCGATCGAGTCGATGTAAACAAATAGAGATCTATCTAGGTCAGCGCATGCGACCTAGCACGTCACACAGAAGACGGCCAATCACAATATGGATCTGTCCAACGCATCACAGCTCATTACGAATAACAACCAATCACATGGCGAGTCCTGAATCGCACTATCGAAGTTATTAAGAGACTTTGCATATATACTACATCCAACTAAGAACTGTTGGACCGCGGTCCCGGGCATTCCAACTAGCCCGTGGAAGATGGAGAGGGCTACGCTCGGAGTTTCTCTGCGAGATCGAATCTGAAACGAAGAGATTCACAGAAGAACCAGAGTAACTGACATAGCCCAAAGAATTGCTACTTAAAGTGGCAATGGGCGAGGCACATTGCTCGAGAACCGATGAGTTTTCTAGTGGCGACCGCGTGGACCGACGACCTGGTGAAGTCGGCGGGAACCCGTTGGATGAGGGCAGCGCAGGATTTTTGTCTAATATGAAATGTAGTAGAACTATTGAGAAGTAATGTTCCCACTAGTTCCACTATTCGGTGGTGCATTTAAAAGTAGAACTAGTGGGAAATAAATGTCCCATTAGTTCTACGGTAGAACTGTTCAGTAGAACTACTGGGAATGAACGGTTGTGGCGATCCTTGGGGGAGGCCTATATCCAACTGCGATCGTCTAATATGATTTAAGATATGATTATGATAAAGATGAAAATGTTCACCCAGGTAAATTAGGGCGTTCAATCGCCCTGAAGCCTGAAGATTCATTGTAAAAATGTTTAGATAAGTCAAAAATCCCTTGAAATATAAGTAGTCCACAGGATGTGACAGGCAACATGTCATGAAAGGAAATCGGTGCGATACGTGGAAAAGTTCAGTGACAAGCCGTCACAATTAGTAATATTTAACGGGAAATTGTAAATATTTCAGCTTTTAGTCACTGCGCGGTTCGAGTGATAAGCGATTTGCTTATGCAAAACTTATGTTGTTTAGTTTGATGGCGTAAGGCGTAATAGTAGGTGGAAATACCTCGGAGGCATCTTTCATTTTTCATTTTACGACTAGATTTATACCATTTACCGATACTAAAGTCATACCTCAGTATTTTTGGATACTTTTGTTAATACCGTCTACGAATGTTATACGTCAAAGTTTTGTATGAAATTGATTAAAATTAAAATGTATATCAAATTCGTATGAACAATAAAATTACTATAACTTGCAGCTAGATCAGTAAAACATAAACACAAGTGCCCGCATAATTGAAAATTTTGATTGAAATCATCACAATTACGAGATATAAAAGAAAATGTGATAAAATCAGGAATAATGCTCCCGAGCGCCATCTAGTGTAGTGCAACTCCCTCTGCAACCCCCTTAAGCATGTAATGCGTTTAAAACCCTTAGAACCGGAAGTCTTCTAGTTTCAAATATTTATAACAATATACAAAGTAACAGTATATAGAGAATTTCGCCGACCATCCAGAGGTGTTATGCGGCCAGCATCTTAGCGACCTTTGAACCAGGGTTGCGCAGGGCAGTGCCTTTAGATTAGTTAGTGCTAGTCTGACGAAGCTTGCATGCGGATTTTATATTGTACTAGTGTTTACCCGCGACTTCGTCCGCACAAATTATATACCAGATTTTAAGTCAGATCATAAGCTATCAAAAAATTTCATCAAAATCGGTTCAGTAGTTTTTGCGTGATGCGCGAACAAACAAACAAACAAACAAACAAACAGACAAACAGACAGACAAAATTTCTAAAAAAGGTTGATTTCGAGTCGGGGATACCTAAAACCATATCGTAATTTTTTTTGTAAATATCTTCAATGTACAGACACAGTTCAGTTACAGTTTTATAATAGTTAAGAAGATGCTGTCATTGAAGAAGCTTGTAGCGGATATGTCGATATGTGATTATGGTTTGACGAAGCCTGCGTGGCGGATTCGATTTAAATAGTAGAAATAGCGAAAAAAAATCAGCTGTCAAACATTTGGCTCGAGTAGGTTTGCAGGTTTTGTATGGAGGGGCAGATTTTTTTTTCGCGATTTCGATGTTGGTTCCATAGAGAAAGTTGTTCAGTTTGACGGTCTGATCATCCTCTTAAAAAAGTGTCAGCATAATATGCTGACACTTTTTTAAGAGGATGATCAGAGCATATTAAGTTGGACCCTATATTGATTTTGAGTTGAATACATTGATTGTATTTATTTACCTCGCAGTGGAACGTGACACTTTTACACCTGTACTTCCATACAAAGCTAGGGTAACAACGGGTAACATAACACACGGAATTTAACTTTATATCGAAACTTGTGCCATACATAGACAAGCCATAGATAACTCAGCGCAAAACATCAAAGCCGCCGGCATAGATAGCGATTATTGTAAATAAGTTTACCTACGAATTGTGAAACTGAAAGGGCTAGCACACACGAATGATCTCAATCTTGAGGTCCGGGTTCGAATCCGCACGGACGACATGCCATGTACCATAGTTTTTCTAACTTATGTACGTAGGGGATGATCAGACCATCAAACTGAACAACTTTCTCTATAGGACCATTATCGAAATCTCGAAAAAAAAAATCGGCTGTCCCATACATAACTCGACTCAAATGTATGGGACAGCCGATCAATTTTTCACGATTTTGATATTGGTCTCATAGAGAAAGTTGTTCAGTTTGATGGTTTGATCATCCCCTTAAAACAGTTTCAGCTAATTTTGTTAGATTATACAGGGTGTAACATAACGCCGTAGTAATACTTATAGGGGGTGCTTCAGCCCATGAAACTGAACAACATTCACTATGAAGCCAACATCGAAATCGCAAAAAAAATAACTGTCCCATACATTTTAGACGAGTCGGTACAGCAGTTTTGTATGGGACAGCTGATTACTAGGGTTTGTTACATCCTATAGATCATGCAAAGTTAATAAAAAAAATAGGAAAGCCAGAAATAGGCTGAAAAACTAGGTCAAGCCCTAACTTTCTAGTTACCTAAAACGGCTAATCAACAAAATTTTCCCTAAAAACAGATAAGATACTAAAGATACCCAAAAAAAGAGCGGAAACGGAAAACATAAATATTTCGGACAATTACTCACTTACAACTATCACCTTTTGATTTAATAAACGCTATACGGCCAAGTACACTCTGTACACTTTATACAAAATTGGTCTTTGCTATAAGCATAAGCATATGCTCACGACTATATTCCCCGAGGGGGTAGTCAGAGATCTTCTGAAACCTCATAACATCCACGTTTCACCAGTAGTACCGAAACTCTGTCCAGTGTGACGGGGGGTGAGCCCGTCGCCACTTATAATGGACAGTGGGTACAATACATGCCTCGAAATTGAAGCATGCATGTTTCCTCACGATGTTTTCCTTCACCGAAAAGCCAATGGTGTTACAAATCGTACATAAATTCCGACAAACTCATTGGTACGAGTCGGCATGGACGGGGATCGAACCATCGCCTCCTGCACGGCAGGCTAGGTTACTCGCCACTGGAGCACCACGGCTTTTTCCTATGGTCTTACTTAGATATGTTTTATGAAAATTGGTTCAGCAGTTTCAAAGCTTTGATTGAGACCAAATGGATAGGTACCGAATAAAAAACAATTTTGTAATTTTATGGCAGGCTCTGGGGCATGAATCACCTATCTTGAAGATTATCAACCTAACATGCTGGCGGTTTTTTAAGAGACCATCAAACTGAACAACTTTCTCTATGGTAACAACATCGAAATCAGGAAAAAAAATCGGCCTGTATACAGGGTCCAACCTAATATGTTGACGGTTTAAGAGGATGAACAACTTTCTCTATGGGACCAAGATCGAAATAGCGAAAAAAAAAATCTGCTGTCCCATACATTTAGCTAGAGTAGGTTTGACTTTGCAGTACTTAGATATTTTTTTTCGCGTTTACGATATTGGTCCCATAGAGAAAGTTGTTCAGTTTGATGGTCTGATCATCCCCTTAAAAAAAGTATCAGCATATTAAGAAAGACCCTGTATAAAAGGTACCTACTGTCCTATTTTTTCACAATTTTGTTCCCAGTGAGTGTCGAATTATTTCATTTTTCATTTCATTTCATTTATTTATTCACGTTAAATTGTAGGTACATAACAATGTGGATCGTATTACAAAGAAAAGAAAACAGTTTCACTACAATTTTACCCTAAGGCATAGTGGATGTAACACAAACAATTTAAATTTTAAAGGAAAAACACAGTTACATCATTACTCAATACACAAATTAAAGACAATGTCAGTTCTGAATTAATGATTAGAATGTCATGTTGATAAAATTATTATTGATTATTAGGTAGGTACGTAATAAGAATTACAATATTACTCATTACCTACAGGTACATAATAAGAATTACAAATTATTAGTAATATTAGTTGCGTTCGCTAGGAAGTACAATTTTTTTAACCATTCCAATGAACTTTATCACCTTCAAAGAAAAGTTCATAATTCAATAAAAATTAAACCAATACCAATCCACCCTTATTTCTTATCAATCTAATCTATTAAATTCATCCATAGACATTAAGTTCAAAATCGTACCCCTCAAAAATACAATACCTACCTACAAAACCACCTCAACAAAATTTACAATTAACCAAAAAACAACCGTTTTCCTTAACAACAGAGCACAAATTACATTAGAATTACAAAAAGAACTAGATTACACCTTTTAAAAACCTTCCGATTCTCACAAAAGAAATTACACCTAAAATCTTAGACGTTACAGTCTAAATTAGAATGCCAGAGCAAAAACAACTTACAAAGCGTTCGATTCTTATAAAAAGTCACTACCAGAACATTTAAAACAAAGCAATAAGAACGAGAATTCCTTGAATCGTAAGCCGTCGTAAATAAAACTGATAATACAGACAAAGTTGGTCTTAAAAGCACCTGCGAGGTATTTTACAGTCCACATGTAAACGTCGAGAGGCACGCGCGCGTTCGTTCCAAGTTCAAATTTATATTTCGAACGTCTCGTGTTTGTGTTGTGATTGTGACACTTTTTTTTCTGTTTTGTTTTGTGCCAGTGCTGTGTTGGAAAAAAAGTTTTCGTTACAATTATGTAAGTTGTGTTGTGTTATTATAGTAAAAGAATAAGTGACTTTTTAATTTTTATTTAATATTGACAAAGGGTAAAGATTTACTAAAAAATTAAATCAATCAAATTAATTAAATGAAATTAAAATCATTGTAGAGTTTGAAAAAATAAACGTTTTGTTTCAATACCTACTAATAAGTCAAGAATGTGAGTTGTAATTTTTTTTAGTAATTTTAGTAAAATTGGAACAAGTGTCTTGATACTGTAATTATTTAAAATTACACCGTTTTGTATAAACCAAGATTAGCAGTGAACCTTTTAGCCAAACAAAAACATTAACTAAAAAACTATTTTGTTACAAAAATACTGACGTATATGTGTGTACTGCCTTAAATAATTTGATTAATTTAAAAGCAAATAATAATGGTAAGCAAAAGAAAAAAAAATATAAGTACCTACTTAAATAATTAAAATATTAAAAATTACATACGTCGCTAAATAAAGCTTAAATACATTGCTACAAATACTAGCACCTTTAACTTGACCTGGCAGTCTACATACAAAAACGCATAATAAGTCTTCTAACACAAAGTCTATTCTATTAAAAAAGTTTTTCTATCTTTTTAAAGTTTCATAAATGAGATGTTGCTTACCATGTGGATCTCTAAACAAGCTATACAAACTTAGATGAGTATTCGTTCCAAAATGAAAAAAAAAAACTTACCTATCTCTGATTGGTTCACTGACCTGTAAAGCGGGAAATCTTACTTTTTATAAGACTACAAATAACAGAGCCTCATAATAAAATTATTTCATTTACATTCTGTGAATCAAATCTATCCTTATTAAATTAAATTAAATAAATAAATATCTTGGACATTGTCACACAAATTATCTAGTGACATTTAAAGTACCAGAAACTAGCCTGGACTTGTATCATGATAACTAGACAACGATATAGAATACACATATAGATACAAACATCCATGACTCGGGTACAAATATTCATATTCATCATACAAATATTTGTCCCTTACGGGATTCGAACCCGCGACCCTCGGCACAGCAGGCAGGTTCACTACAGACTGTGCTATCGAGCCGCCGAGTGAATGTAAAAATTAAATAAATATGGAGATAAAGAAAACCACTTTTTTTTAATCTGCTGTCCCATACATTTGAGTCGAGTAGGTACTGTAGTTTTGTATGAAAATATAGTGAAAATTTTTCAATTTCATGGCCCATCCCTTTAAACACAGGGTGTTAGGGTAAACAGTTGCATTACTTAAGACGCTGTTATCCGGTTGAGGCCGTTTTTTGAACACGAACGAAAGTGTTATAAACTGTGTTTTAAAGTCTGAAAACCAATTATGTCTTATTTAAGGATCTGGCTGATAGGCGACCGTTGTCAATTACATTAAGTTTAATAGATAGAAAAAAATCCCAAAGTTACCCCTTTTTGTTATGTTTTTTCAATACTATTATTAAACTGCTGATATTTAACTTTTTATTCTTGTACTTAACTAAATACATTAAATATTTCTGGTGAACTCCGTAGAATTTTGAGCTTAGAAACACCCATGAGCAAAGAAATTGATGAAAAACACGTTTTTTTGCGATCCTGCTTTCAATTGGAGCGGGATGGCTAATTGCAAACTTATGCTTGCAAGAAAGAGACCTTGCACTTGGATAACCTGGCCTTAAAGGGATGATTGTACCCATGATATTTAAAACTAACAAGAACTTTGAACAAGTCATCTGAGATATTTCAAAACATTATAATACCCGCAAATTGCTATATAAACAAAACATAAAGAATCCTATACATAACCTTCAAAAACATATTTACTATGTACATAATTAGCATTTCTCTTAAGAAACATTGAATGAGTGAATTCTGTATGTCAAGTATTTTTAATATTTTGTCATGAAACGTCTTTTTTCTAATTTTATTTTTTAGTTTTAATACATTTTGGTCTGCGATCTCAGGAGCCCTAGACAAAGTGACATTCTATTGGCGTAGACGCTAGTAGAAAATGACAGAATGTATGGATTTGACGTATGGTGATCGAAAGCAAACGTCGAAATGTTTCGATCGCCAATGTCAACTCCATACATTCTGTCATTTTCTACTAGAGTCTACGCCAATAGAATGTCACTTTGTCTAGGGCCCCCTTAGAGATCTGTAATCTCTACATGTTAACGAGAAAATCTTTTAAACTCCATAGAGAAAACCTTTTAAAAAAAAACACCGATGTTCTCCTAGGAAAAAGTACCTGGTGTTCTCATTCAAAATCTATGCTGAAAACAGAAACGGCAAACATCAAATGTAAAATTCAGACATTACACGTCCCACTGCAGGGCACAGACACTACCCTCAGGCAGGGTGTATGTACGTTAGTGTAGTACCACGCGTGCACAATGCGCTGCGGTAGACATCACATACGCATCGGAATTTCTTCTTCAGCGTATGCAGGTTCCCTCACGATGTTTTCCTTCACCGTTTGAGAGCAGTCGGTATTCAATTATCAGTATTTTAAAATAGCAATAAATGTTTATTTACAACAAATAATCGAAATCCGAAAAAGGACATTCAAATTGGACCTTACAAAATGCAGTTTTCAATGTCAAATCAAAGTCAAGGTCAATATACGCTATGTACTGAGATATAACCAAAAAGATACACTGGGGTTCTGTTAACTTCTACAGAGTTAAACTGAAACCATTTGCATCCTTTCAAACTTAGACTCTACCCATCACCCTAAAGAAAAATCGTTTAAAAATATCAGCTGTTCCATCCTACACTGCAGTGCCTACTCGACTCAAATGGTCTGGTCTGGGAAAATATCAAGTAATTTTTTTCCCTCAATAAACACAGTAAAATTTCGAGAAAACTGGGTTAAATTAAGAAAAACATGGTCTTAAATACTAGTGTTAAAAAATTTATTAGGTAAGCAACGTGGTGGTATTTTCTCAGACAAACATGACAAATATAACAACATCGCATCTTCTTTTCTTTGTTTCATCTAAGGCAGAAGTGTTGACATTTAATTTTCTCATTAACAGAAATGGGTGCTAAATATTTTGACCAAACTGGTATTTGCTTATTTCTTATTTTATTTTTATCAATTTATTTTTTGTACGATTTGATAATGTGGGTCATTTTTACTCGAAATGCAAATGGATACAAATCGTAGATAAGTTCCAAAAAACACATTAGTGTGAGAGTCTAATTCAGGCTGGGATCGAAACTGCACACACTGCACGGAAAGCGAGGCTACTAACCAGTAGACCATCATGGAATCACGTTACGCGCCTCAGGCAGCGTTTCCACCAGAGATGTGCGAGGTAGCGAGGCGGTGAGCGAGGAAACAATCCGCCAATAGCGCGCTCGCTCGATCACGTCATCGTCATTGGGAAATTGAAGCACTCTCATTGGCCGATTTTTTCGTCGCTACCTCGAACATCTCTGGTGGAAACGCCTCGGGGAATATGCTCACGACTATATTCCCCGAGGGAGTAGTCAGAGATATTCTGAAACCTCAGAACATCCACGTTTCACCAGTAGTACCGAAACTCTGTCCAGTGTGACGGGGGGTGAGCCCGTCGCCACTTATAATGGACAGTGGGTACAATACACGCCTCGAAATTTAAGCATGCAGGTTTCCTCACGATGTTTTCCTTCACCGAAAAGCCAGTGGTGTAACAAATCGTACATAAATTCCGAAAAACTCATTGGTACCAGTCGTCTTGGACGGGGATCGAACCATCGCCTCCTGCACGGCAGGCAAGGTTACTCGCCACTGGACCACCACGGCTTCTAGGCGGAAACGCTTCCATACAAAACTGCAAACAGACTCGAGCCAAATGTATGGGGCAGCATTTTTTTTTTTCGCGATTTCGATGTTGGTCCCATAGAGAAAGTTGTTCAATTTGATGGTCTGATCATCCCCTTAAAAAGTGTCAGCATATTAAGAAGGACCCTATATTTTTACTCCATGTTAGGTGCCAGAAACCGCGATGCAGAAATTTAAATGATAACAAACAGAAATCAAATTGTATTTCTGTGGTTTTTTACCGATTGAAAAATAACAAAGTTTATTATTAGAAACATGCAATTGAATTTTCAAAAATATCAGGTCAAGGCTTGTTAGCAAACCAATTAAATTACATACTTTATTTGTATGACAAATTGGCAAATATTTAGATTGAATTTGTGTTTGACAAATAAAACTAATATTAATTTACTAGTATCGCCTTTGTCAAGTCTTATGTACGTAATACCGACTGCTCTCAAACGGTGAAGGAAAACATCGCGAGGAAACCTGCATACGCTGAAGAAGAAATTCCGATGCGTATGTGAAGTCTACCGCAGCGCATTGTGCACGCGTGGTACTACACTAACGTACATACACCCTGCCTGAGGGTAGTGTCTGTGCCCTGCAGTGGGACGTATACAGGGTCCTTAATATACTGACTGTTTTTTAAGGAGATGATCAGACCATCAAATTGAAAAGCTTTCTCTATGGGACTAAAAACAAAGTCTGAAAACAAATGATGTCTTATTTAAGGATCTGGCTGTTAGGCGTTCGGTCTATACAACACGATTAAGTTTACTACATAAAACAAAATCCCAAAGTGACCCCCTTTTCATTATGTTTTTTTCAATATCTTAATAATAAAACCGTAAAATCGTGAGGAAATAAAAAAGTAGCGGTTCACTTCATATAAACTCAAATAACACTCGATAGCGCGATTTAAATTACGTGCAGCGCCATCTATTGACAAAATTGCGTGTTTGTTTGTTTGTTCGCGCATCACGCAAAAACGACTGAACCGATTTTGATGAAACATTTTTTGTTTGATAGCTTATGATCTGACTTAAAATCTGGTATATAATTTGTGCGGACGAAGATGCGGGAAAACACTAGTTATTATTAAAATGCTGATATTTAACTTTTTATTTGTGTACTTAACTGGAAACATTAAATATTTCTAGACAACTTCGCAGAATTTGGAGCTTAGAAACACCCAAGAGAAAAGATATTGATACGTTTTTTTGCGATCCTGATTTCAATTGAAGCGGGATGGCTAATTGCAAACTTATGCTTGTAAGAAAGAGACGCTTGCAATCGGATAACCGGGCCTTAAATGTATAATTAAAAAATAATACCAGGATAGCAACATTTAAACAATAACAAATACAACGCTCCCGGAAACTTAAGCTGCGGCATACGTAAACGTGTCCTTGACTGCTATAGCGGCCGGAAGGCAAACTGTTGTAAGTTCAATATCACACAAAATTATAAACAAATTTTTTGGTTAAGTATTTGTGGAATAAATTTGTCGTGGCTCCCAGATAGACCTACATTTGTTCTTATAATAGACAATGGCCAGTGTAAGTTTTATAGCAACAAGGGGTTTACATTGACTGATCGGATATAAAAATCGGGTAGGCTGTATCAGAGACGCAGCCGCAGTGGAATACGCGAAACGTCTTGTACCGAGTAATGGCTTCTATCCTCTATTATTATTAATGGTAATAAAATAATGCCGGTAGGTGCTATACCTGCAAAGTAATTACAATACAAGAAATAATAATAAATTAGTGTTCCCACATTTTCGACTCAGTAAGGTCAACACATCTTTCATGGGGCACTGTATACGCTATTATAATAAGATACCAGAGGATATTCTAAACTTGCCAGACAAAAAGTTTAAATCCCATGTTAAACAAGTCCTCTGTAAAAAAGGTTACTATAAACTCGATGATTATTTGAATGACCAAAATGTCTGGTCTTGACAATGTTACACTATGTAATTCAATATTTGTACTTTGTATATTTTGTTTTGTTTAAAAGAAGTGTGTTGTAGAGTTTCTGGCCGCATCTTCTCTACAACGGAACACCTTCCGAAGCGGTGGTAGAATCAAAAAGGACGTCAGAAAGTTATCTATGTGATATTATTTTGAATAAAAAATTTTGAGTTTGAGTTTGAGTAATAAGCGATCTTGTCATAACATATTTCGTTACATATGGTTTTTGCAAGTGACCCCCCCCTACTGACCGAAATGAAAGACGTTTAAACACAAAAAAAAACATAATAAATAAATTCAGTAATGTGCAGGTACGAAATCGCGGCCACAGCTAGTTGTAAAAATAAATCGGCTATGAAGGTTCGTTACGCATTCAAAAATATTTTTTTATTAAATACATTCAAATATTTACCGCAAATATTTCAATTTACACTTTTGTATTGTTCTACACGGTTATTTGCACTGCATTTTTATAATGAAATATACAGGGTGTTGGGCAGACGGACGAAAGGAATGTAGGGTATGGGAGATCATTTAGAACCTATTTGGTCTAATTGCCAATGTGCAAAGTCACACGGATTTTTTAAAGGATTATTTTACTGTTAACCCACACATGTAACAAACGACTGAACCGGTATTCGAACCATGGACTTCTCGTTTCACAGTTGTAGTTACCATCGACACCAACCAGTTAGGAAGGATGGTCATCCTTTAAAAACCGAAATAACTAGGTTACACCTATCTACCACAGGGCCAGAACTATTGGTATGCACTACTCTAACTGATGTGGTCTAAATGACAACAATGCCGGTAAATCTTACGGAATTAACATTTTCGTTTTGTTATTAAGGAGACATAATTCGGAGCGCGCTCTATACAAACGTACTATGGTGATATATTCAATACTAACCAATTAAAGTCAATGAAATTATGCAGAAAATATCTAGAAACAAATCTCTATGCTTGTAATGAGTCAGATAATCGTTAAAATATACAGTTTCAATGCTGGGATTAATTTAAGATTGACAGAACATCAAACTTAATTTATTTATTTTTCACCTCACAAGCTCGGAAAGTTTCTGTTTATCATTCGAAATCTGAGTGCAAAGGTGCATTTTATCCGCTAGCGTGGAAAGAGTTTTTGAAATTCGAATCTATCTATTCAATATTTTTCTATATCGCCAATCCACTGAAATTGCTTAATAACTATTTCAGGTTTTTCAATTATTCAAATTGTTCAAATTGCTTAATAACATTTGGCCAGCACGAAAAAAAAAACTTTTTAAAATGTTCTTTTTAGCAATACACTTTTTTCCTCGCTCTTGTGAGGTGAAAAATTGTGTTTCGCTCGGCTGCAAAGTTATTCTGCGTCTCGTACCTTTGAAACCTTCGCTGAACTCAGGATTCTATTATTTTCGCTTGCTCAGGTTACAATGCAAGTACTCGCGCCAAAAAGCAACTTTGCAGCCTAGCATAACAAATAACTATTATTTTTATTTTGACATTTTACACACGGAAATACAGCATAATAGACAAGTACAAAGGGCGAGCTTATCTCTGAACAACTTTTACTGTGGAGCCAATATCGAAAACGTGAAGAAGAAATCTACCATCGAAAATGTCAATAGCAAGCAACACGACCAAAATACAAGGTGTTACAAAAATACAAATAAACAATTAAGACGTAATAGTAGGTGGAAATACCTCGGAGGCATCTTTTATTTTTCATTTTACGACTAGATTTATACCATTTACCGAAACTAAAGTCATACCTCAGTATTTTTGGATAGTTCATCTATTGAAATCATCAACTGAATACACGATTGGAATTACTTCACTCGATAGAAAATCGTCACAAAGATGACGTATTTTCATGCATTTTTAAACATTTTTCTCGGTTTAGAAGAACTTAAAATAGTTTCCGATTATTGGTATTTATACTCACATATTCACCATTAGTTTAACTAGTGCAATCATAAATAAAATCTAGAAAAAGTACTTTGGTTAGTTGTTTTTAATCGAAAATACGGCTCACGCACACACTTTTCGGAGCGCTCGGCAATCGCGTTTCTCATAGAAAATATTCGTCGGGACCTATGGCCCCTTAAGAGGTGGTCTAAACTTTAGACCATTAAACTGAACAACTTTGACTATGGACCAACATCGAAATCGCGAAAAAATACTCGAGCTAAAATGTATCATCGGCACGGCGACAGTAGATTTTTTCTTTCGCGATTTCGATGTTGGTCCAATAGTGAAAGATGGTCAGTTTGATGGTCTGAATCTGAAGCACCTCTTAAAATATGTGACGCATTTAAGTTTACATTTACTGTATAGCCTTATGATGATGATGATGATGATGATGATGATGATAATAAAATTAATCATAACACTTCCCTACACCGAAGTCGGATAAAAACAAAAACAATTCAACATGTGACAGACCGGCTCGTGCCTCTACAAATGTCACTTCACACCGCACTAACTTTTAATACATCAAGCAATTAACGTCATACAAACACACAACTTTTTACCCGACTGCGCACATAAAGAGGGTAATGTTTTTCAAGTATGTGTGCCCATTTCTTTTAAAACCTCTCGCCTAAACGGATGGATAAAAATTTTACGTAAAATCCATCTCATTTATAAACTTTACATTTTACTGTATTTTGCAAATAACTGGAGAAATAATGGATAGAAAAACGGGTAAATTTTTATATTTATAAGCTTTCAAGCTTTGTACCACAAACTCCAAATTGTTTTCTAATATTGGTACCATTATTCCTAAAATGAAAAGTTAATTGTCCATTATGCTAAAAGCAAGCCTTCTTGCTACAACTGTATGGTCAATATTATTGTTGACAGTTGTAACTACGTTTCTAACCAAGCTGTGGTAGTTGAATCAAAGCTTCTGCCTACCCTATAGGGATAACGGTCGTGAGCATATGCATGTTAACTAAACTACGCTCACTCGGAAGTAAAAAACAAGCTAACCAACCCGAAGGGAAAGTCAAGTTAATAAAATTGCAAAACAAAACAAACACCTCTTTTTTTACACAAGGTAAAATTGCGTTCGTACATTTGTTATAATAACGAAAATAACTTGCTTGCTTGCGTAAGAGTTAAACTTGAAAATTACTTTGTTTGTTTGTTTATAGTATAAAGTTTTTACAGGGTGTAAGGGTAAACAAGGGCGTCGCCAACGGGGGGCAGGGAGGAGCAGCTGCAGCCTACCTCAGGAAACGTGAAAAAAATCTGCTCTTCCATACTTTTGAGTCTGTTAGGTATACCTACAGCAGTTTTGTATGAAAAATCGTTTTTTTTTTCGCGTTTCCTGAGGTAAGCTCCATAGTGAAAGTTGTTCAGTTTGATGGTCTATGTTCACCGTTTGAGGTTGCGCAAGGCTGTCTCTTACACCCTGTATTCCCTTAAGTTTAAATTCCATTATTATTTTAAAAACAATTTTAATGAAAAGGATTCTCTGATGCGCAAAATGTGAGTTGCTTGTGTGGAGCTCCACAAACGATGGCCCATCTCACATCGTGCCCTGCGTGCCTTAACACCTGCACGCAGGAGGAGCTCATGACCGCTAGCGACGGTGCAGTATCGGTTGCCCACTTCTGGCAAGGTACTATTTAGCGACTTTGTTCAAAGTTTGAAGTCGACACGATAAGAAGAAGAATGAAATAAATTGTTTTAAGGTGGTTGGAGAGCTGTCAATTTCATAAAAAACGTTGTCGTATAACACTCGTAGACGGTGTTAATAAAAGTAATGTTTTATATATGGAAAAATAGCTTAGAAAATCTAGTTTGCGCATATCAAATAATATTTACAATTTGTAATATAATTACGAAGATATAAGGGTTTGAAATTTTGTATGAATAATTTCAAAGCCTGATATCTTCGTGTTATACGACAACGTTTTGTATGGACGGAAACCACCTTAAACAATTTAATACCAATAGTATTGTTTAAACATTTTCAATAAAACAATTTATTTCTAGTTAGTTTTAAGATTGTTAGTTTTATAAAACAATTGAAATAAATACATAGCTTAGATCATTATTTTCCAATATCATTACCGTGGCCTGCGCACTATAGCGCATACAGAACACACGTTTATGATAATAATGTCGGGTCCAACGCCGCTGACTCACTGGGCCCTATTCAACAAACGTTACAATTGTAATTTACAATTACAATTCTGTGTACATTGCTGAGAATGCTAGGCAAATGTTACCTACTGCAAGTTTAGCGTCATAAGTAACCAGCAATGTACCCAGAATTGTAATTGTAAATTACAATTGTAACGTTTGTTGAATAGGGCCCTGGTCATTATGTCAGAATGTGGACCCTGGTTTTTTGGGGTCCTTTTAGTTATTTAGGGTACCGCGGGATTGGGTTTCAAACTAAGATACCACTATTTTTAATGAGGCGTATTGCAAGACTAGTGGAACTAAACAATTATGCTCACGACTATATTCCCCGAGGGGGTAGTCAGGGATATTCTGAAATCTCAGAACATCCACGTTTCACCAGTATTACCGCAACTCTGTCCAGTGTGACGGGGGGTGAGCCCGTCGCCACTTGTAATGGACAGTGGATACAATACATGCCTCGAAATTGGAGCATGCCGGTTTCTTCACGATTTGTTCCTTCACCGAAAAGCCAGCGGTGGTACAAATCGTACATAAATTCCGAAAAGCTCATTGGTACGAGTCGGTCTGGACGGGGATCGAACCATCGCCACCGGTACGGTAGGCAAGGTTACTCGTCACTGGACCACCGCGGCAAAATGGCAATATTAAAAGTTTAGAAAAACCTATCTCATTGACAGTAAAAAGTGCTGTTTGTCTATGGTTTGCATCACAGAACATTATAAGAGGGGTTAGAAATTGAGAAAAACACTGATAACTTTCGATCTGAAAGCTAAGTTTCAGTCCAGTAAGATTGTAACGCCATCCTTCCAATGTTTGAAGGGTTTTGCCCAATAGATCGATTTATTTACAAGGAACGTCGTACCCGCAAAAAGAACAATTCCAAAAATCACAGAAAGTTCGCTTGTAAAAACCCGATGTCGATAAAAACAAAAGTTACTACTTGGAAACGTTTTACCTTCCTACTCACGTATCATCAAAGACAGAAGAATTAAAAATAAAAGAGTGATCAGGACTTCCCCAATCAGTAAACCATTCAAAAGAATCAATAGGATATCGCATCATTCATTCATTCATCGGAAGTATATTCTTATTAGCAGACCATTGAATGAAGTCAATTGTGATTATTTTGCACAATTAAAATTAAGATCTTTTGGAGTTCGAAATCGTATGATATATTTAGGTAGGAAGCTCCCAACTACGGACTCACAACGATATAGTAGGTACACAGGGTTCATCCTAATATGCTGACACTATCTTAAGGGGATGATCAGACCGTCAAACTGAACAACTTTCTTAACAACAACTTTCTTCTATACAAAACTGCAAACTTACTCGAGCCAAATGTATGGGACAGCAGATTTTCTTTTCGCGATTTCGATGTTGTTCCCATAGAGAAAGTTGTTTGATTTGATGGTCTCATCATCCCTTAAAAAAGTGTCAGCACATTAAGAAGGCCCCTGTATAGTATACACGTGAAATTGATATCATTAGCATCCTTTTAAACCCATCAAACTGAACAATTTTTACAATGGGAGCAAACCGATCGGAGCAAAATAAAATCAGCTGTTGCTTACATTTGAGTAGAGTAGGCGTTGCAGTTTAGTATGGAACAGCAGATTTTTTTGCTCCTATCGGTTTGCTCCCATAGTTAAAGTTGTTCAGTTTGATGGATAGGGATAGACTCTTAGTTAATAATTTCACCCCGTAGGTGTTGGAATATGACACCGTGCGACCAGTATTGCGGCGATGAAAAAGGTTCTGTCTGACTCGGCATTTATGCTCAAGCAAAAGCTGAGAGCGCTGAGAGTGACATATCGGTTAGAATGCGACTTGAATATGCTAATAGCAAATTGACAACGGACAGCGCACACTGGACAGACGACCTAAAAAGGTAGCGGGAAGCGACTGGATTAGGGAGGCCGAGGACAGAGTCTTGTGGCGCGCCTTGGGAGAGGCCTATGTTCAGCTGTGGACGATGATAGGCTGATGATGATGATGAAATTGACAACTACTGACCGTAGAACCCAAATTCATCGGGATTACACCGCACGTAGGGCTATCTACCAGTTGACAGAAATTTTCCCGACATGTCCGGAATTTTGGCCTTCTTTCAGGGAAACCGGTAAAATTTAATATTGTCAGGAAGACTAAAAGCTATGAACAGTTTTATTTTCTCGCGTTTTAAGGCCTCCGCTCATTGCAGCGATTTTATCAATCTCATTGGCTAATAGTTATCGCGCTCTTTTCGCTGCTATCCGACTTTGCACCCCTTGATTACGTACAGTCAGCATCAGAGAAGTCTGACCCCTCTATCATAATCTTTATAAGGGCAAAGGGGTTCGATTTCTCTGATGCTGACCGTACTAAACGACTTGTGGTTTTGTTTGTCGGGGGACTCTGCGAGGGTAATTATTTTCCTGGTCGTAGGTACTGTACCTTTTTAAACGACAAGGACAGAGCAAAAATATATAAAAAATACCACAGATTATATAATACTATACAGTACAGATGCCCAACGTCAAACAATGGAACGCGACTGCCGTAACGCGGGCAGTCTTCGGCAAAGTAAATTGCTTGATTTTCCGAGGCTCATGAGATTTTTTTGTAGTCAGATCATGTATTTTTAGTAACAATTTACACCTTTACGTAAACATTAATTACAAATCGATACCCTAACGCCATATATTGTCATTTTTTTAACAAAAATTTTATTTGTATGGGATAGGACACCATGACAATACGGAACCCTATCATGGGCGTGTCCGACACTATCTTGGCCGGGTTTTTTTATCGCATTGTGGACCTTAATTGAGCACGTGCGGTCGTGCCCCAGTCGAATTCTTTACTTTTTTTTTTTTACATTATACTTTTTTTAAACACTGACACCGGTAAACAAACAATGAATTTTGAGGATTCGTATACGTAGGTCTACGAATAAGAGAAGAAATATGGAAGAATAACTCCAAACAAAATCGAAATCATTTTTGGCACCCCATGAAAAATGACATTTTGTATGAGTTTTGGCGGCGAGTTACAATTTTTAAAGAACAAATTTAGAACGCGTTACAATTTTTTTGGTGCCACTTTTTGAGCTTCATTTATACTTCTATACATTCTCTTATTCGTAGACGTAGGTATACTTTTTGTTTTGATTTTTTTCGAACGATATGAATCCCAAGAAATTTAAAACATACAAAAAAATAGCAAACCAACGACAGATTTTCCAAATTTTAAAACGTAATTTGATCAGATTGTTCACCAAATGTTTTGTAGTAAAAAATCACTATTGAAATTAATTTTATCATAAGACTAATTTACAGTCGGTTTAGGAGTTACAGCCGTTCAAAGGCCCGACCTAGCTACAGTGCGTACTACAATAATATCATATGTAAATTTTTTACTGACCCTTAAACGTCTGTAACTCCTAAACCGACTGACGTTATGCAGGCAGACCGGGTCCATCCCCATCACAGAGATGCTCTACACCCCATAAACACTGAATCAGCCTTGCTGCTGATGGTTGCAAAAAGTACACTTATCTCCTATAACAAAACATTATTCTGTAACCATCGATAACTGAATGACGTCAAAACAATAACAACAAATAGTACGTTTGTATGTAAATCACACGATATACCAGTAGCTGATAATGAGAGCCGATAGTTTTGCATAACCAGTTATTAAGTGTTGACTGAGGAACAATCGGTACGTGATAGCTTTACTAATAGGTACCTATTTTATGTGGAAAACTTTTTTTTCCTGCATGGGATATTCCCACTAATGTCCTGTAAAACAGGATCAACAGTGACCACTAAAAACACTAGACAATAATAGCCATATCGTACCCTTATTGCGAATTGAATTTTGATATACTAACTTAGTGAGAAAGCAATACTAACAATGAAATTAATTGTAACTTTTGACTTACCTAGAATATGGAATTTATGTTCTGAAATAAATGATTTGATTTGATTTTTGATTTGATTGCAAAAACCAACTATCTGCAACCAACTACTGATCCAGATTTTTCGATGAAATATATTCAGTTTTCTTCAATTTTGGTTAAATTTTGGTGCAGATAGTTTGTTTTTTTCAATAAGTATACGCCGTACCCTTAATTGCATAAACCAATTAACTGCACCAAAATTTTACCAAAATTGAAGAAAACAGAATAAATTACATAGAAAAATCTGGATAGTTGGTTGCAGATAGTTGGTTTGTGCAATAAGGGTACGATATCACAAATGCTATTTTTGACAGTAGGCGATGCCTACCTGCTCCTGCACCCTTAACGACGTCCTAATCTCACCTCATCTCGCAACTGAATCGTCACTATTTTTTTACCCGACTGCGTCAGAAGGAGGGTTATGTTTTTACTAAACGTTATGATTGATCGCAGAAATATCGTGGCGATATAGCGGCGATATCACTGCGATATCGTTCCGTCAACGCCTATGCTCAAAAATCACTGTCATAATATGGCTGTAAAAACCGACCCTGAGTTTGGAATAAAATTCCCCGTAGCTCGGAATCATCATTCGCTTATAGAATCACATCAACAGGGAAAGAGTACCAGAAAAAACCGACTAAATCAAGTTCATCCCTAATTAAATACTTTCTTTCTCCCGCAGACAACCAAAACCATGCCAGCATAAAAACAAAATGGATCTCCGAACACTATCCCTTACCATCTTCTTCATAACTTTAACCAACTGCGATACCAACCTAACATCGATAGAAGATATAAAGACGCTACTAAGGGGCAGTGAAGAAATCGAGCCGGAGATCGAAGGGACGACAGAAGATGACTATTTTGACGTCACTAAAATAGATGCCACGACGACAATGTTCGAAGACAATGATGTTTATAGAACTCAGGATGTCGATAGCGTTGGCGGGAATAATAACACAGACAAGGTTAGTATTTAGGACAGTGTAGTAGGGCAGTAACTTGTAGTCGATACGGAAGAGGTTGCGTCTTAATCACGCGAGAAGCTCGGTTCCAGGAGTGCAATTCTCTAAGTCACCGCTGTCAAAAACATCGATTAGCTCACAAATGTAACATCCTTCTTGTATCTCATCGAAGTTTTTATATAAGTTTGACACATGACACAACCTTAGCCAATACCGAATTGACAGCTCGCCGATGTTTCAACGACGAATTTAAGGTTGTGACGATGTTTGCATTAGACTTAGAGAATTTCACTTCTGACAATAAAGTTCTACGGAATTGATGTAAATAGTATTTGTCAATATAAACTAGCTCGACGGTGAAGGCATCCATCGTAAGGCACCATACTTGCTGGAGAAGGAAAAACCAATTGGAGGTAAGTTTGTAAACAGAAACTATATACAGACGTACAAAAACTCACGTTGGAATTCCTTTTTGGGGTGTTCAGAAACTATGCTACAACTACAAACCAGCATTTACAGGTTTATAGCAAGGTAAGCATATTGATTCAAAATTGTTGAACGTTTTAAAAAATGCACAAACCCATTTAAAATCTCTTTTGAAATCCAACACACACTTGGAACAAACAACTTTTTTAAATATGAAATTTTTACATAGGCAGTCCGAGGAAAATATACCATGATAAAATTAATTTATTTTCCGAAAAGGACGAGTGCGTAGCACCCTCAAGCATCAAGGACGACGGAAGTGCATGAAAAGATGTATGAATGTGAATATGGCAAAAGAGGCGGCGGAATCGTGGCGTGGCGTCCTTAGTTTCTGCATACCCCAATCCATGGGACATTGGCGTGAGCTTATGTATGTAGTATGTACATTTATACGATCATTTGTTACCTCGTCTAACTCTTCCATTTCTAACCCCGTTATCCCGCAACACTAAAAACTTAAAAGGACCGTTCTTTCACATTACTAAACGTGAACCCTCAAACCTTCCAGGAGACGACAACAATGACACCTACCACGAGAGCCATGGACGAGGTCCTGGCAGACGCGCCGGTCGTCGAGGAAGTAGAGACGTCTGGACAGAGGGTGCCGAAGACTGAGAACTGTAAGTTTCTTGTTGATATTCGTGCTAACATCGACGGAAAGAGAGTTTTTTTTGTTTAATCTTTATTGAAGAGCTTGGCCTGAGGCCATGTCGCTCTGTGGGTTTTTCTGTTGGGTAGGTTCACTGATTAATAACATTAATTTAAAAAAAACAGTGAATACCGAATGAAGAAATAGAGAAAAAGAGTTTTCTTGCTTTGAATGGAGTAAAGTGACTGGGCTGCAGCCGACGTAGGTGCAGCCAAGGCACAATTACAACGCCCGATATTTAGAGACGGCAAGCCGTCATACACCTGTCTCCTGAGGGGCTCGCCCCGCACACACTCCATCAGGACATGGAAGACGTCCTCAACAACACCACAGTCTTCACAATTGGGGGATGCGGTAATCCCCATCAGGTGTGTGAACTTTTTGGATGGAATTTGACCGGAGCGGAGCCTCAGCGCTGTTACCATATCAGGTCTGGCCACTGGGCAGTTGTCAATCCAGGGGATTGTAAGCGGTTCCGGTTGAATGGAGTTGACAGGATAGATACGAAAAGAGAACCTGGCAGAAGTTTCCTTAAACGAAAAGAGGACAACAGGAATAAAAAACTGGTCAAGTGCGAGTCGGGCTACTAGCGTACCGAGGGTTCCGTACCACACCACGACACAACATACCAACTTACAACATTTTGTTTTCTCCGCGTCGTTTAGCGCGAGACCAATTCACACTTGCCCAATTTTTAATACTTGTTTTTATACTGTAGAATTTGCTCTATAATCACACCAAGTTTGACGCTTGTATGTACTACCGTTTTTACGATAGAGAGAAAAAACGTTGATAAAAACTAGTTTCTTGTATGAGGACTCCCCCTTAATTTATAACTTTTTTGTCATTTTTATTATTTGTTAGCAAATCCGCCGTAATAACCCGCATTTTGTGAAAATTTCAACTGTCTAGGCTAGGCTACTACGGTTCAAAACTTACAGACCTAATTAGGTAAGATGGACGGACAACGTAGGCTTATGAATAGGATCCCGTTTTCACCCTTTGGATACGGAACGCTAAAAAAGGAAAAGAGGACGTTATTAGACTTTGATAAAAGTAGAATTTGGCAGACTAAAGTCTGTTGGAAGTTGGAATAGCTTTTGAAGTACTTAGTCCGACCGAAAGTACCAGGCCCCCATAACTGAAAGCTAATCATGTTCCTTATTCGCAGCTGTACCAAAACCGCCGATGGAGCCGCACTACAAGCCCCTCCCTCCGCCGACAAGCAAAAGCTCCACCCTCAAAGGCTGGCTAGAAGACTCGTGGCTTCGACCGCCCGCTGGGATCCTAGTACCTCTACGACCCATGGCCTTGAACAGAGCGCTGGCTGTGTGGAAAGATTTGACGGCTGAGGGGCTGAATGTTACCGATGTGGTAATCGTGGGATATGATACTAATGGTGAGTGTTTGGTACTCTATCACAAAACACATTGATTTGGGAACTCAAAACTTCGGCGGGTGCGCAAAGACTCCTGCTGCCTACTTGTATCCTGGTACCTTTCAAGGCCAATGGCAATTGTCGGTTGAGGATCTGAATGTTATCGCTGTGGTTATTTTCAGATAAGATTTAACTGGTGTTTAAAAGTCTGTATATAGGAACACTTTCGACGATCCACTAACAACAAACATCGTCACAAACTTTCGTATTAATAATATTAGTTGGATTGTACTTTGAATTCAAGAGAATTAGAATTAACTTATGAATTGAAAAGACGAATGCTCTGGATTTCTAATTCAGTTCCGTAATCTTCTATTGCATAACACAAAAGAATAATAACAAATGCAGCAATAACCAATGTCGATAATTAGCCAAGACAATGAGATGTCCATTCCTTTATAATTGTCCGTTTTTTAGGGTTCCGAAGTCAACAAGGAACCCTTATAGTTTCGCCATGTCCGTCCGTCCGTCCGTCCGTCCGTCCGTCTGTCCGCGGCTTAGCTCAGAGACGCTTAGTACTAGAAAGCTGTAATTTGGCATGGGTACACATATTAATCACGCCGAGAAAGTGGTAAAATAAAATTTTGAAAAATATTTTTTTTTAGGGTACCTCCCCTACCCGTGAAGTGGGACGCAATTTTTTTTTCTCGTCTGTCCCATGGTGTGGGGTATCGTTGGATAGGTCTTTTAAAAATATGGTGGGTGTGGGAAAACCATTTTTCGATTTAGGGATCCGTTAGCGAAATATTAAGCTTTAAGGTGCTAATTTTTGTTAGAGTCGAGTGTCCCCCCCCTCTGCCAGCTAAACGGTTGTTTCTAGATATGTGAAAAAATTCATGGCAGTAGTGTATATAATGAAATTAAAAGGAAAACTATCACCGCTAAGTTAGCTTTACAAGTTAACGAGTAATAGTCGACCAACTTAAAAAAAGTACTTTTTAGACTTTATTAGCCGTCAAACCGTAGTATAAAACAAAAAGCCCCCTTCTAAGTTCGTATATTGTGACGGGCAACTACGGAACCCTACCCTGCGCGTGGCCCGACACGCACTTGGCCAGTTTTTTCACAGAGCTATCGATTCATTGCAAATCTTTAGAGTGTTGTGATGAGATGACATAAGGAAGTATTCATGTGCAATCTATTTGTTATATGTATAGCCTGTAAGATCCTATTTTAAGGCAAAGACCAATCACTAAATAAATTGATAGGCCCATGATCATCAGCATATTAACTCAGTCACCAGCATTGAAGAGCTGGTCGTTTGAAGATCAGTCTTGTTTGGCGAGAGATGGGCAGAGCTGACTGCCGACCTCCAGTAATTACTGGAGAGGAACTCGAGGAAGAAGCGAGCGATCCAAAGTTAACCGGGCCTCCGAAACGAGAGAATGCCACATTCCCCGATTTTCTCGCCAGAAACTGGCTTGAAGCTAAACTAAATAACAGCATCAGGTTAACCCCAAGGTATCAAAAATTACCAAATCAATGTGAAATGTTAAATACAATTTCTGATTATTTCGGAACGAATTCAAAATTTTACGACCTTAGTGATTACGGAGAATAATTTCAAGAGACAGGGCAATGACAGTTCATCGGAATCAAATTATGTTAATAACACACTTCGAAGGCAATTTTGGAAAATGTTCAAAGGCAGTGCTTTTGAAAAATTGTCTTTTAGACCCTCATTTAAGAAGCTTATATTGCATATTTTAGTTGTCATGAAATAAGCTTGATCCAGTAAGTAAGTAACACTTCGATTAAATTATTCAGAATTAGGGAATCCAATCCCGCATAAGCGGGATCCCGCATTTGCGGGATCCCGCACCTTTTTTGCGGGATCACAAATGCGGGATTACTCATGCGGGATCCCGCACGTTTGCGGGATTGCATTTTTTTAAAGAAAAATCGGCCTAGAGCATGTCGGACTCGCCCATGATAGGGTTCCGTAGCCATTGCATGATTAGAATAAGAAGAAAAGTATTAATCTTTTAATTTTTATCATACCTAAGAGACAATTTTGACTATGAGCGCAGATATTTCGAGACAGAATCGTAACAGCGATTTAGTTTTTATGAGAGTTTTGTTCCATTTGACAAGATTTACCCAAAGACACCTCACTCGATGTATGAAAAAATATTTTTTTTCAACCCCCTTTTTGTTGTTCGGGATCGATGCGTCGAAAAAAATGGGTTACTGTATCTATCTTCATAGCAAATTTCGAGTCAATATCAATAGGTGCTAAAATAAGCGAGTAAATGAGGTGGGGCATACAGACAGACAGACGGATAGAATTGATGAAAGTAGAAGGGTTCCTTGTTTGACTATGGAACCCTAAAAATGGGCTCAGACTACGTTCTACTTTTTTTGTTAGACCCCCAGCACAACAGCCTCATTAATAAGTTATTTAACAACTTAACTATATAATTTGAATGGAATTTAGTTTTTCAGTTTTTAGCTTACAGCCTTACCTTACCTTGAATTTATATGTTGTATTGTGTGAATCCTGTATTGGAATTCGGAACAATGTCAGTTCAAGTATTACCAATCATTTCTTTAAAAGTATTATCAGAAAAAAAATAACCCTCCTTCTGTCGCATTCGGGTAAAAGTAAGCTGATTTTACGTTTATAGAATGACGCGTTTTAATTAAAAAAAAATGGTTCAAAGACACTAGAAGGATGGCGTTACAATCGTACCAATTTATACGATTGTAACGCCATCCTTCCAGTGTCTTTGAACCATTTTTTTTTAGCTGTCAGATCGAAAGTGTTCAGTGTTTTTTTGTTCCCTGATTTTAGGGCGCAACTTGTTACTTCGTTAATAGGATTATGAAGGTTATCATGTGAAAGACTTTTTGATACTTCCAATTAATCGAATTTTTGTGCAGTTAATGTTAATTTTACATATAACAAACTAACATTTTCATTGCTATGGCGTATTTATTGGTAGTGAACAATTTATCTATTGGCAACACCATCTGTCAGACTTGATGCGAACCATAGACAAACGGCACTTTTACTGTAATTGTACTGTAATTTTAACATAGCCGTCTAATGATTTTTCGATTTACTAGTCTTGGAAAACGCCTCATTGACTAATAGTAATTTGTAATAAAACTACTTAGTAATTATATTTAAATTTACTTCTCCTAATTTCATTTTAACTACTTAAAACAAAAAAAAGTTAAAATAAAACTCAATCCCGCAAGTCCCGCGGGATCCGCGGGATTATTGACCTCAATCCCGCAGGCATGCGGGATCGCGTTTTTAGTGCGGGATTGGACTCCCTATTCAGAATATAGTCCTCGAAAAATCCAAATGAGAAAGGCCAAGGATAGTTTTGTGGCGCGCCTTGGGAGAGGCCTACGATCAGCAGTGGACGATGATGGGCTGATGATGATGAATTCAAAACAAACACCGCAAAACTACGGAAACTTATTTCGCACTATACAATTTTTTGAATTCAGTCAAATTGCGTGTCTGGTATTTGCTGAAATGGAGTTCTGGCTATTTGCGTGTTTAGTATTTTGCGGAAAGGAGTTCTGCTTATTTACGTGTCTGGTATTTTTCTGAAAGTAGTTCCTGTAATATTCGTGTCTAGTATTTTTCTAAAACGATTTCTGATAAATTGCGTGTTTGGTGTTTCGCGAAATGGAGTTCTGATAATTGCGTGTCTAATATTTTCCGGAGAGGAGTTCTGATGATTGCGTGTCTAATATTTTCCGGAGAGGAGTTCAGGTAATTCGGTATGTCAAGTTTTTTTTGGTCTTCATTTTTATATTTTTTACGGATAGAAGACATAATTTTAAGACACCTATTTCATTCTTATTGCGATTCATCGAGTTTATCAATATAAATTTAATTTTTAAATGATTTTGATCTGTAATCTTTAAGTGCAAAAATGGTGGAGAGAAAATAATTCGAACTCCATGGAGAAAAACTACTGCTATATTAAAAAAGATTAAAATCACCTGCCTCCTCTTTCTAACTCCATGCTGGAAACAGAAACGGCAACATCAACTGTCAAATTATGACGTTGTGAGTATTATTTTTTTCTTAACGGCCGATTATTTTAAGTTGATTTTATGTTTACCAAGGAGTTCACAGGTCGGCCAGTGACGTCACTGGACGGACCGAATAACGACGTTATTTTATTAAAAATATCTGTAATCCTTTCATTTCAAAATCTCTGACATAGAAAATATGATTATTGAGACAATTATCTCGAAATGGTTTTCGATTCAGCCCGCCAAAAAAAAACTTGACATACCGAATTTGCGGAAAAGAGTTCGGGTTATTAGCGTCTCTGTTAATTTGCGTATCAGGTGCAAAGGAAACTTATATCACAGCTGATCTTCAGATATATTACGACCTACCCTGGCGAGAGATCTTTACTTCTAATTGTTGGAGCATTCAATATCGGTTCTCAATAGCTCCATATCAAACGGAAAACGTATAAAATTATGCAATAATGTGGTAACGTTTTATTGTGAGTTTATTACTCATAAAATAGAGGTAGTTACATAGCTATAGGTATAAATGCGACGAAAACAGAGTTATTTTAAACGGTTATTACGAATAAAATAAACTTCTAATAATACTAGTTGTTTCCCGCGACTTGTCTGTATGGAATTTTTATGTCTATGTGCATTCTCAGGGCTTAAGCCATCTCTATACCAAATTTCATCAGAATCGGTCCAGTGGTTTAGCCATGAAAACGTAATAGACAAACAGAAAGAGATACTTTCGTATTTATAATATTAGTAGGTACTTAGTAAGAAATAAGGGTTCAAATTACATCACTAAAACTCACCACTTTCTATTTTCATATCATCACCAGTCAAAATTTAAATTCTTACCTGAAATAACAAAACAAATAATTAGGGTTGCTACTTAAATGGTAAAAATAAAAAAAAAAACGATGTTGATGTTGGCTCCATTGTTAATTATCGAGCCTGCCCCCTAGCATTTAAATTTACACCTTGTATATTCTGCGGCTACGGCTATTTTCGTGTTGTCCCGAAAGAAGAAGAACCTCAAAATCGAACAGATGCCTTCACTCATCTCAACAAAGACAATTTACTTAAATTTTTCAGTATTAAATACGAAACACAACAATACGGCGTGACAACACTTGTCACCGCCATCTATTGTTCAAAAACCGTCACTAATTTAATATTGACAGCTGTGCTAAGAATCAGTTTGTCTGCTTGCAGTTTATAAATAATTTATTTATTATTTGTTACTGTATTCATTTACAGAAATGACAATGAATTTACAGACAATTAGGTCAGTAAGGGTCATATCACACAAGCGAATTTTGAGCGTAGGCGTTGACGGATCGATATCGTAGCGTTAAGACCACGCTATCGCTGCGATATCGCCGTGATATAGCCACTGTATCGCCGCGTTATTTCCGCGATATTTCTGTAATCAACCAGCAAAAATCGCGGCGATATAATTTGTCGCGGTGCAAAGGTGAAGGGGTGGAAAAATATATATATTCAAGCTCGGAAAGATTCTGTTTACCATTCGAAATCTGAGTGCAAAAGTGCATTTTATCCGCTAGCGTGGAAAGAATTTTTGAAATTGGAATCTGTCTATTCAATATTTTTCTATACCGCCAATCCACTGAAAATGCTCAATAACTATTTCATGACACTGGCCAGCTAGAAAAAAAAATTTTAAAATGTTCTTTTTAGCAATTCACTTTTTTCCTCGCTGTTGTGAGGTGAAAAGTTGTGTGTTTCGCTTAGCTGCAAATTTATTCTGCGTCTTGTACCTTTGAAACCTTCGCTAAGCTCAGGATTCAATACAAGTACTCGCGTCAAAAAGCAACTTTGCGGCCTAGCATAACAAATAACTATTGTGTAGCTCAGATAGATCTTCACAACGATATAACAATGGTTTTTGTAAGTTATAAACATTTAGAATACGAGGTTTTCAAAAGTGGGTGATATTGAGAAAAATTCTAGAATGCCCGAGAAAAGTACGAGGAAGAAGTTCATCGAATTCACGTCAAATGTGCGAGTCCGTTTATATGAAACGTCTAGGCTGACAAACTCTAGGTGATAATGAAAGTAATCTTGCGTTTGATACAGAATTAAACAGCTGGCATGCCGTAATAATTTATTTAATAACAATTTTAATAGTTTACAATTGAAACGTAACCTTGGCGGGTGAATGTATTAGACCCCGGTTACGTAACACCGTTCCGCTCTGAATGCTATCACCAGGGCAATAACTATTTGAGAACCCTTGAGAAAGTATAATTCAATAGTAGATTACACACCGAGGGCAGGAAAATAAGAAAGGTCTCAGATCTCATGTAATTGTTCAACATGTGATTTGAGGCTTTCTTATTTACTGCCCGATGTTAGTATACTATTTAGCTCCTCGACGGTGGCCGAAAGCGGCAACTTCGTTTAGCACAGCGGGACGAAAGTTGACGCTTTCCGGCCGGAGGGGTGAAAAGATCTATTTCAAGATCTGATGATTCACAGCATATGGTTCCGGGTTTGATCACCCCATTTCTTCCAGTAGGCATTCTTTCCTTCCAGAAACTCCCCACAAAACCATGCCTGCCATGCAGGAAGCGATGGTTCGATACCCTTCCAGGCCAACTCGTACCAATTTTTCGAAATTCATGTGAGATATGTAACATCACTGGCTTTTCAGCGAAGGAAACCATCGTGAGGACACCTAGGTGCTTCAATTTCAAGGCATGTGTTGTACCCACTGTCCATTACAAGTGGCGACGGGGTCTCTTGAATCCCCGACACACTGGTCAGAGTTCTGGTACTAGTAGCGAAAAGTGCATGTTCTGAGTTTTCAGAATATCTCTGACAACCTTTCTGAGAACACAGTCCTGAGCATATGCATGCTTTTGTAAAAAAAAACTGAGTCGATTTTACTTCTGACAAGGCTGCACGTTTAAAAAACGCTCATTAATTGAATATTTTCTATTGTGCAGGAGTAAACTGGAGATCTCGGCACAATCTGCAGCCCTCGAGCACAGGAACTGGTGACCGGGCTGTCTCTGAAGCACTGTCCAAACTCCTCATGAAGTATCAGGTGAGAGCCAAGCCACGCGATAGTGCGGCGCTGCATGAACCACGGCCATTACCTCTTTTGTAGTGATCAGAAACATTGCTACAACGAACGGTCCAATCCGAACTTCTCACCTTCAGTATTTTTTGAGGCGCTCGTTGGCGTAGTAGAATTTCGGTGTTGGAAACCATCACAAGTCAAGCGAAGTCATGTCTTATCTGTCTTTGCATAGGTGACCGTTTAAGGGCTATATCACACCATCGACTTTTGAGCGTAAGCGTTGACGGAACGACATCTTCGGGATATCGCCGCGAGATCACCGCGTTATCGCCGCGATATTTCTGAGATCAGTAGACTTGCGACGATGAAGCGATGCCGTTGCGACATCGCCTACTCTCGAAAATCGCTTGTGTGATGATAGGTCTTTAAGCGGTATTTCATCTCGAGCATCTCCGTTCTTCGGAACTTAACGGAGAAGCCACGTTAAGCTTTTGTTCTTGGATAGTTCCGTCAGTCTCCGTTCACGCGGCTTGAAAATTCTCTAGACGGCAAGTTGACCACCAACTTGCCTCCACCAAGCCGCGCTGGTCTTTTACTCTGCAGTGGGATCCCACGGCTATAAACTATGTTTGCTGGCTTTAGACTACTTTCATTTATTCTTTTTTCGTTGGTCCCGGCTATCTCTGGTGGTAGTAGTCGTTACATAAATACCACGTCAGAGGCCGCAAGGCGGTTTAAATAAACTCTGACACCAGTGCTTGCCCACATACGATGAGAAGATTTATTCTTTGTCTCGCGATGTGTTGCTAAATGTGAGCATTGCTACAACTATATTCTTAAACAGAAAGTTGCCACTTGCAGCAATATTTCTGACCACCCTGAAAAGTATTACGGTCGTGAGTTTATGTATGTATGTAGGTATGTACAATCCAATATTTTGGACAAAACACGAATCTGCGCGAACGACCTAAAGATCTTGAGACATGTGTTCTTTCGCGTCACAAGTAACTACACAAAGAATCTATCAAACCGTGACATATTGTACTATTATGTTATGTATGAGTTGTATGAACAACTACGACAATACAATGCGACAGACTGACGGATATCGCAAATTATCATGACCGTGAAAGGCGCGAAAAATCTAGTAATACACATAATGATGTTGAATTATATTCAATTGAGGTCAGCCGTGTTGTTCCGGCATCATACGAGACGACTAAGGGATAAGGCTTCATGCAGTTTAGTGGACGTTAACCACTTGACACGTCATTGCATCTTGCAACGTTGAAATTGAGTTTGCACATCAAGTTTTTCGCTTGTATGTAAATCCGTTTTTATGATAAACAAAAAGCGTTGATAAAAGATTTCTTGTATGGGGACACATTTTTTGTACTTTTTCCATAAATTTGTTGTATTTTTTTCTTTTTGTTAGTAAATCATCACTACATCGTATAAAACAAGTCGCTTCCCGCTGTCTGTCTGTCTGTCCCTATGTATGCTTAGATCTTTAAAACTGCGCAACGGATTTTGATGCGTTTTTATCTAATAGATAGAGTGATTCAAGAGGAAGGTTTATATGTGCATTGCACCCGTGCGGAGCCGGGGCGGGTCGCTAGTCCGCCATAAGAACACATTCTGTGAAAATTTCAACCGACTCCCTATTGCGGTTCAAAAGATATAGTCCTTTCAATTTAGGATGGAAGGAGTAGGCCTTTAGCCTTTCCTCTGAGGCGTAGGCTTAGGAATAGGGTCCAGTTGACACCCTTTAGATGAAGAACCCTAAAAAGAAGGCCTACGCCCAGCAGTGGGTTGATACAAAGCTAATCTGATTGATTAATTTCCACAGGGAGTAAACACAGACATAACTACCGACGGAACAATGAGAGCGCTGACATCTGCAGCCAAACTCGTGCCGTACGACAGCGCGCTCTTTGTAGTGACCGACAAGGGAGCTGGTGACGGTCACCGCCTGCCCCTAGCTCTGAGGGCTTTGGTCGAGAAGAGATTAAAGGTGGGTATCTAGCTACTGCAGCCAAACTGGCGCCGTACGACAGCGCGCTCTTCGTGGTCACCGACAAGGGAGCTGGTGATGGTCAGACTGCCTCTAGCTCTGAGGGCTTTTTTCGAGAAGAGATTAAAGGTAGGTATCGCTACTGCAGCGAAACTAGTGCCTTACGAGAGCGCGCTCTTCGTGGTCACCGACAAGGGAGCTGTTGATGGTCACAGACTGCCCCTAGCTCTGAGGGCTTTGGTCGAGAAGAGATTAAAGGTGGGTATCTAGCTACTGCAGCCAAACTGGCGCCGTACGACAGCGCGCTCTTCGTGGTCACCGACAAGGGAGCTGGTGATGGTCAGACTGCCTCTAGCTCTGAGGGCTTTTTTCGAGAAGAGATTAAAGGTAGGTATCGCTACTGCAGCGAAACTAGTGCCTTACGAGAGCGCGCTCTTCGTGGTCACCGACAAGGGAGCTGTTGATGGTCACAGACTGCCCCTAGCTCTGAGGGCTTTGGTCGAGAAGAGATTAAAGGTGGGTATCTAGCTACTGCAGCCAAACTGGCGCCGTACGACAGCGCGCTCTTCGTGGTCACCGACAAGGGAGCTGGTGATGGTCAGACTGCCTCTAGCTCTGAGGGCTTTTTTCGAGAAGAGATTAAAGGTAGGTATCGCTACTGCAGCGAAACTAGTGCCTTACGAGAGCGCGCTCTTCGTGGTCACCGACAAGGGAGCTGGTGATGGTCACAGACTGCCCCTAGCTCTGAGGGCTTTGGTTGAGAAGAGATTAAAGGTGGGTATCTACTGCAGCCAAACTGGCGCCGTACGACAGCCCGCTTTTCGTGGTCACTGACAAGGGAGCTGGAGATGGTTACAGACTGCCCCTAGCTCTGAGGGCTTTGGTTGAGAAGAGATTAAAGGTGGGTATCTAGCTACTGCAGCCAAACTGGCGCCGTATGACAGCTACGCCCCCAGTCACGCCGGGCAGCTATCTAAGATGCTTGCAGTCACACTGTACCAAAGAGATCAGCTTAATCAGAACTTTTCCCAGCTTGTTGATATTGCTAGAAGTATGTTAAGCTTGTAGTGACGTGACGCCGTGTTCTTACTGCTATACAGTATGCAAGTAATTTCGAAAACATGCGATTCTGGCATCCTCGACTCCAATGTAAATACTCGAACTTCTATTAATAATGTTCAATCTGAGAATATTTATTTTCATCATTCCCAAAAGTTTCAGGACACAAAAGCCCCAAATTCATTCCAAAATCTACAACCGTCCCCAGCCAGCATAACATGATCTTCGACAAAAATCATCATGTCCTTTCGCCCACAGGTCTACACAATCTGGACGGACCCCAACCATCCCTCCGCAGGGTCCGAACAAGAGCTCCAGGTCCTGAGGAACATCTCCAGACACACTGAGGGGGAAGTTCTTCCCTACTCCTTGCAGGTTATGGTGAGTTTTATTTTTATGCACTTTTTAGGTTTCCGTCCGTACCCAAAGGGTGTCAACGGGTTACTAAGCCTATGACTTCACGTCCGTCCGTCTGTCAGACCTTAAAGGCTTCCGCACATTGCAGCGATATTATCGAGCGATATTATCGACAGCGATATCGCGACACCTTACGCACTGCAGCGATTCCGCGATTTGCGTCACGCATGCGCCCTTCACTGAATGTAGTAGAAAGAGATTTCGTCAGTTTGCGATAATATCGCGGCAGTGTGTGGGATCGAGCGCGTCCCCATACAAAATGTACTGAGAACAATTATCGCAAAATCGCAGCGATATTATCGCTCGATAATATCGCTGCAATGAGCGGAGGCCTTAAAAGGCCTGTCTTTTGAACCATAATAGGTAGCCGGTTGAAATTTTCACAGATGTTATTATGGCGGATTTCCTATTCCTAACAACTTATTTTAAAAAACCGGCCAGGAAAGTGTCGGACTCGCCTATAATAGGGTTCTGAAGCCACTGTACATATACAAGGTGTTACAAAACTACAAATAAACATTTAAGGGTTGAACTACACATGGCCGCACGCGATCGCCCTTTTCCGTCGCTCCATCCTTTTCTGGATATCTTATATGCTCTCGCAAATGACGTTCCTGAGTGACAGAAAAGGATGGAGCGACGGAAAAATGCGATCGCTTGCGACCATGAGTAGTTCAACCCTAAGGGGGTGGTTTAGACCATCAAACTGAACAACTTTCACTATGGGACCAACTTCGAAATCGCAAAAAAAAAAAAAATGTTCTATACTCTACAAATTGACTAGAGCTAAAATATGTATGGGATATCCGATTTTTTTTTCGCGATTTCGATGTTGGTCCCATAGAGAAAGTTGTTCAGTTTGACGGTCTAAACACCCCCTTAAGAGTTTTAAATATTTATTTTTACTTATGAAACACCTTGTATACGTAAATATTAGGAGAATAACTTCATACAATTGTTTTTCATTTTTTTCATTAATGAAAAAAGCAAGCAAGTGAATGGGTACCATGCCATATTGCGCAGTAGGGTAGCCTCCCTGATGCGTCGCGTGAGGGGCAGCGCCAATGGTCTCCTGAAGGCATTGGGGGAAAGAGTTGATGGTCCAATGCTGAGACACTGGACCAGAACTCATGTACGTGCGCTGGTCTAGGTGTTATTTATTGTTGTTTCTTATGTTTGTAGTGTAAATTTAAAATTCAAATTCAAAGAATGTTGTGATTTAATATATAATTTAATTTACTAACATAGTTCTAAGACAAACTGTTACTAATCTTTTCTATGGACTACGGTCTGAAATAAATATATATTATTATTATTATTATTTATTTCAGTAACAATTTGAGCGCGTTTTAATTTGCTTCAGTGCCCTTATAGTTAAGAAACATTAAAATCATTGTATAAAAGAAACGTGTACTTTTCAACGTTTTTATGTTTTGGTCTATGGAAACACATTTTTCTATATGGGACTAAAACTAAAATCGAAAATGCGCAAAAAGTTAAACTGTCCCATACAGTAGGGTCGAGTATATTTAAGGCCTCCGCACATTGCAGCGATTTTATCGAGCGATAATATCGCTGCGATTTTGCGATAATTGTTTCCAGTACATTTTGTATGGGGACGCGCGCGATCCTACACACTGCCGCGATATTATCGACCGATAATATCGCTGTGATTTTGTTCCGACGCAATCTCTTTAGGCCACATTTAGTGGTGGTGCGCATGCGTGACATATCGCTCGATAATATCGCGGCAATGTGCGGAAGCCTTTAAATTTTGTATGGCCCTATATGTTTTATGCACTTTACTTAAATAAATATCACAAAGTCTATGTTTGTCAATCTGTACATCAACTCTATTGCGTTCATATTAATTTGAGAACGCAATAACATTGATGCAACATCTCAAGGTGTGATTAAGTCAACTTTCTTGATATTCAAACTGTCATTAACTGAACTGATCAACTATTTACTTTCTAACCTAATGTGCAGTTAGACTCTTTAAATTACAACTTGCTTTCGTTTTTATTTAGTTTCAATGTTAAAGTAGGTTTTCATCAATGATGATAATAAGTAGGTAAGAGTACGTTGATGAAATTAGGGGCTGGAAGAAATTGCTTCTTAACGATAAGGACCGCCTTATTTCGTTTTTGGTTTGCTTTGCTTGTGCGTCAGCACTGCATTTCTGGGTCAAGTCGTTTGTATCCCAATTATTCCCAATGTCAAAGATTGTTTTTTGAGCAAAAACACAGTTGAGAAGAGATGACAGCGCAATCTCAAACGCGAACCGCGCAAACACCACGCGAAAAGTTTTAACTTTTAACTTGCAAAGAATGTTTGATTGATACGATTAAAGGCCTCCGCTCATTGCAGCGATTTTATCGAGCGATAATATCGCTGCGATTTTGCGATAATTGTTCCCAGTACATTTTGTATGGGGACGCGCGCGATCCTACACACTGCCGCGATATTATCGAGCGATAATATCGCTGCGATTTTGCGATAATTGTTCTCAGTACATTTTGTATGGGGACGCGCTCGATCCCACACACTGCCGCGATATTATCGCAACTCTTTCGACTACATTCAGTGATGAGGCGCATGCGTGACGCGAATCTCGGAATCGCTGCAGTGTGTAATATGTCGCGATATCGCTGTCGATAATATCGTTCGATAAAATCGCTCGATAATATCGCTGCAATGTGCGGAGGCCTTAAAAGTAGCTTAATCATTGACAAATAACGTAAATACTAACAAAGACTATTTCACATAAACATTCTAGTTTTTCATATTAGGTAGTATTTTTGCGTTTGCAGTTAGAGTACTGTTTGCTGCTTTGAAAACCAAATTTCACATCGCTTTAGGCATAGAGTAAAAGTAGTAAAACTTTTTCTGTAGTATGGCCCGCTCCCTCTCACCCTTATTCGTGAGAGGAGGCCTTTGCCCTGCAGTGGGATGCTACAGGCTATAACTTACTTACTTACTTTAAGCATAGAAATCGTTTGCGTGGCATTTTTATGGCTATGTCCTTCCTCAGGGTTACACTCAGGAACGGGGAAAGGTATCAAGTTTAAATTAATATCAAATGCTAAGGTCTATAGTCCCTTGGAGGATAGCTTAGAGGTGTACAACATTCAAGCTTCTAAGTCTATTTTTATTTTTATTTAATGGCGTTTCCTTGTTAGATTTCGCCAGTGTCAAGTAGTTTGAGGGGAGTGTCTATCCAATCTCGAGGATTGTTTTTGAGTAAGAACAACTGAGAAGGATTTTGGAGCATCGTGGCAGGCTGAGACGCGAACCGCGCGAACACCACGCGAGAGACAAGTGTTCGAGGCAAACCCTGCAACGTGACTCCAGCTTCTAAGTCAATGCAGTCAAAAGGCCATTTATGTCATATATTTTGATACTCACAATCTCACTCTTCAAAACCTAGACCTATTTATAGAAGAATTTTCTTTTCACTGCAAAGTTAAGTTTGTCTTTCACAATTAAGTCTGTACTCCTCAGGGCGCGACCCCGACTTGCTCTTGGCCAGTTTTTCTACATTACAAAAGAACTGCAATGGACAATTTTAATAGTCACAATATGTCCTTGTTGCAGGACGTAGACGGATCCAGTAACATGGCGACTGAGCCTCAGGCGTGGGACTCCTCGGAGATCCAGCAGCAGGCGAGGAAGGGGAGGTACAACTCCGCCATCGACAAGTTTGATGTAAGTTTTAGAGCAATTCATTTCAATTGCAACTCTGAGATTGATGGTGACTGATGCAAAAGATGGAACTAATGGAAGAGACCACACTAAAATGAGGGGTCAATTCTGGACTTAAAACTTGTCAGCGATCAAGGAAAATATTGTGAGGAAAGCTTATGCTAGTTTCGAGGCATAAAATTAAAAGGTGACGCAATAGTTTTTCAGAGCTATTCTGGAAGCCAAACCACCCGTCTTAGATATAGTAAGTCTATATCAGAGAGCATCGATAAGTATGGACACTCAATCACGAACGTCTGGGTTTGAATCCGCACGGACAACATGCCATTTGCCAATGAGTTTTACTAACTTATGTACGTAACACGGACTGCTCTCAACCTAGTCTCAAACGGTGAAGGAAAACATTGTGAGGAAACCTGCATACGCAGAAGAAATTCTGATGCGCATGTGAAGTCTAGCAATCAGCATTGGGAATGGGAACGCGTGGACTGACGCCCATACACCCTCCTTGAGGGTGTCGGCTGATGATTCATGATGTTATCTATTCACCTTAACATATAAAAGAAGGTACACCTAATTAAGCAACAATTTAAAAGAGCACTTAAATCAAAGCACCCAAGATTGGCGCTCAGTTCGGAATTTTAAAACCCTTTCTATGTCCATAATTGATATGTAAAATTTCAACAGATTAACAGTGCATCTTTCCATCAGACGTTGCTGGTGCGACGAGGTGGCGGAGAAGCCATATCTCTCGGAGTACCAGTCGAGAATGGAGTCACAGCTTTGAGGATATACATTGAGGGTCTGGTGGAACACGCTGTGCTGTATCCACCGAATGATGGCAAGTTGATTAGTCTGTGTCCATTTGCATACAACATTGGTCTTTGAGGGAGGAGTGAATATGAACTTTGTCAAAATCTAAATATTTACGAGGTAGTGCCTCTCCGAAAGACAAAAATTCGTCTGGCGTATTCTGGGCAGTCAGACTCGATAGGATTGGCTGGCTTAAAGCAACTGATGTATTATAGGCTTTTCAAGCCAGCTGTGCATGACGAAGCGTGGTCTGCACATCTGGCAGAGAAACGTGACAGAAGTCATAATGCCGCCATTTGTACCCCTATGTTCACATTGTTCTGTTGTTGTTATAATTGTGTTCTTGGCGTGCAAATAAAGGTTGTTTATGTTATGTTTATGGTGCCACAATCCCGCCGTCATCCACCTGTTCTATTGTCGAGTCTGAGGACGTGCGTACCGCTCTCGTACAGCCATTAGAAAAAGTACTTCTCCTAAAACACTGCTTAAATCATCTGCAACAGATGGTAAAGCCTATGATGAAGAAGAATGGTGGCCTTTGGCCATTTGTTTGGCGACTTATAGATTTTTCCAAGAGTTTAATTAGTGCATTTTTGTCTAAACAGGACCTCAAATAGACTTGTACAACGTGACATCGGTCCACGCGTTCTCTCCAGAATCCAGAACATACGGAGTATCACCGAGGGACATCTATCTGGTCTTCCCAGGGTCTGACTTTGATATGGACATGTGAGTACAATTTATTTTGCAACTTGTAATGCCTTCAGAGCTTGGAATCAAAGCAAATTTTCTTGAAAACTGCTGAACCGATATTCATGGAGCACAAATTAGCTTTTGATTACAAAAAACCGCATCGAAATGTCCATACCTTTGAGATCTAGTGAGCTACGAAGCCACGGACATACACCCAGAAAGACAGAGAGTCGTAGGAGTCTTTAACTTTTTGGGATTAAAGACATCCATAAAATCCATTATCGACTCCCATAAGCCAATCAAGGCCTCTCAAACTGATGCTCTGGCTGGATTTGTCTGGCCAATTGTTTGACGACATAACTTGCGGAGACCATGGCCCACTTTGAGTTTCTGAGTTCTAGCTGCCTTTGTCTTCTGGCCAGTTGTTTTATGTGCTAACTAAGCGCGACTTTGAGTTGCTGAGTTTTAGCTCTAGCTGGTTTTGTCTGACCAATCGCACCATCTACCGTCAGGTTATCAGTACTGCCAATGCTCCCGCCGAAGCCATCACCGGCCGCGCCCGCGGCGACTGTCGGCCCCTGGCACCTGAGCGTGCGATGCGACACGTGCGACTACCGGCTGTGCGTCACTGCGCGCGCGCACATACACTTCTACGCGGTCGTCGAGCCTAAAGGTACGTCTATTGTCTGTAGAGTAAGGCGAAAAAAGTGTTTTAGGCTTGAATATATTTAGTGATCGCAATTCAATTTTTTTTAAACTGGCGATGTGCGAGTCGGGACTCGGGTTATTAGTGTTCGTCACGTGACATGCGTCGTTGATGAAAGTGAATAAAGTACACTTGCTAAGTATGTGGTCACATAGTAACTGAATATCATTTCACACTGGTGGTGGTTTTTTGGGTATAGAATTAAAACTATCCCAGTTAGTGCCAGACTGATAATTTTCCCGCCGATTACACCTTATTTCAAAAATTCGTGATTTTTTCTGATTTTACTATTTTAATCATTAATTCCTATTTTTTCTTTAAGTTTTTTTTTTAATAGAGGTGGGGACAATGATGTTGATGATGAATCTAAATCGAGAACCACTCCAAAATCGAGGGGACAAATGTGTTGTTCCATAGAAAACGTCAACAGATTTTTCATCTAGTATGAATTGATTGTGAGGGGCCATTTTTATATCAATTAGATGAGTCAATGTAGAATGAGCCGCAAAAAACGTAATTACTTAAGTTCATCACCCTGGTCCGTTCGAGACACACCTGCCAGCAAGTGTTACATCAATCAAACCTACATACAATCATTTATTTAACTGTAGATATACAAGCTGTCAACATCATACATTAAGGCGTATCATCCCCGGACCAAGACTCTCCAAACTAATCGATGCGAACGAGTGCGTGGCTCCGGTCAAAATTAAGCCGTTTTCTTTGAAAAATTATATGATTTTTTATTAATATCGAAAAAGCAAGAAAACCACATCATTCTAAATTGTGTTGTGAACAATATTGCAAATTTTCATTTTTTTCCGAGTAAGAGTAAAATGGTTACAACTGGAAAAAAAAGGGGTGAGTTTAGATTCCCTTTTCTGCGGTTTTATTCATTTAAATCTATTTCTGGAAAAACCACATCACTTCTCATATCGTGTAGATGGTTCAGTAAATTTTTCAGCTCAAAAAAAGCAATAGTTAATGAATAAAATGGTTACAAAAATACTCAATTTTGCGGTATTTTCGAATGAGTCCCCTTAAGGCAAAACCGAAATACCTGCTACAGGGTATAAAGTTAAATTCATTAAATATTTCACGGGGTGTTTCAGACATCCAAACTGATCAACTTTCACTATGGCAATAACGAAATCACTAAAAAAATGGCCAAGTGCGTGTCGGGCCACGCGCAGGGTAGGGTTCCGTAGTTACCCGTCTGAATATACGGACTAGGAGCTTTTTGGCTAATAAAGTCTAAAAAGTAAATTTTGCAAGTTGGTCGACTATTAATTACTCGTTGACTTGTAAAGCCTACTTAGCGGTGATCGTTTTCCTTTGACTTCGTTATAAACACTACTGCCGTGAATTTATATCCGATCAAACATTAATGTTATAGCCTGTAGAATCCCACTGCAGGGCAAAGGCCTCTTCTCTCGAATAAGGGTGAGAGGGATTGGGCCATACTCCACCACGCGGGCCCAGTGCGTGTTGGTGGAGGCAAGTTAGTGGTCAACTTGCTGTCAGAGAATTTTCAAGCCGCCAATAGGCCTCTGACCTGGCTTAACGAATAGTTACAACGCCATCGACGGAACATCCGAGACCAACTGCTTAACGTGCCTTTCGAAGCACGGAAACGCTCGAGATGAAATACCACTAAACGGTCACCCATCCAAAGACTGACCGGACCTGACGTTGCTTAACAAACAAGATCAAACATTGGTTTCATTCAAAAATATGTCTATGTTTAATATTCATTATCTCCCAAGGTTCTGACTTACATAAATTATTTCTAAATACACAAAAAAACCTTCCCAACAAACGGTTAGCAAATACAAAAAGGTCACACAAAAAATGTTAGCAAAAAACAAAACACGATTACATTATAGACATGTTTGTAAAAAAACCGATCATGTCTTTATTGAAATAGCTTTAACATAAAGCCATTCATCACTTTAAAATGTGTAGCAAAAAAAAACAGGAAACTAAATCGATTCAACAATGAAAATAACAAGCGAAACAAAAAATAAAAACAAAAGAAAACTATCTCACACTACTACACTGCCATAAGTTCATAACTCAAGAAAATAGGCTTTCTCGAAAAAAAAAATATCGATAAATAGGGCCCGCAATTCGGTATGTCAAGTTTTTTTTTGGAGGGCTGAATTGAAAACCATTTCGAGATAATTGTCTCAATAATCATATTTTCTACGTCAGAGATTTTAAAATGAAAGGATTACAGATATTTTTAATAAAATAACGTCGTTTTTCGGTCCGTGCAGTGACGTCACTGGCATACCTGTGAACTCCTTGGTAAACATAAAATCAACTTAAAATAACCGGCCATTAAGAAAAAAAAATACTTTCACAATGTCAGAATTTGACATTTGATGTTGCCGTATCTTTTTCCAGCATAGAGTTAGAAAGAGGAGGCAGGTTTTAATTTTTTTAAATACAGCTGTATGTAGTTTTTCTCCATGGAGTTCGAATTATTTTCTCTCCACCATTTTTGCACTTAGAGATTACACATCAAAATAATTTAAAAATTAAATTTATATTGATAAACTCGATGAATCGCAATAAAAATGAAATAGGTGTCTTAAAATTATGTCTTCTATCAGTAAAAAATATAAAAATGAAGACAAAAAAAAACTTGACATACCGAATTATTTCTCGACATAGACTTTGTTTAGATTTTAAAGGCCTCCGCATAATATCGAGCGATTTTATCGAGCGATATCGCGACACCTTACACACTGCAGCGATTCCGCGATTCGCGTCACGCATGCGCCCCCATCACTGAATGTAGTCGAAAGAGTTGCGATAATATCGCGGCAGTGTGTGGGATCGAGCGCGTCCCCATACAAAATGTACTGAGAACAATTATCGCAAAATCGCAGCGATATTATCGCTCGATAATATCGCGGCAGTGTGTAGGATCGCGCGCGTCCCCATACAAAATGTACTGGAAACAATTATCGCAAAATCGCAGCAATGAGCGAGAAAGATCTACCGACTGCTGTACTATGTATTACAATAATGCCGATTTAATAGGACGATAGAGCTAAAGGGGTTTGAAGAATTTAGTATGGAAGGTGGCTTATGGTCAGCCGCCATAATACATTTTTATCCAATGTTGCTGTTGCACCTTGAAACCTTTAAGTCGTTATAATTATAAGACACTCAGATGACCACAAATTTTGTACCTAAAAACATATTTTGTATTTAAGCCACTGCACCGGAGTTATTTAATGTCAAAAGCCACAAATCTTCAAAACTTGTTCTACATACGTATTTCAAACTTACATATTTTCCTTACTACATTTTTCAAGTTATGACAGTGTTGTAGCGTTAAAAATTAAAACATGCAAACAAAAATAGAAAAAAAAAATAACCTTCTAAACATCACGCTGACAGTTCGGCCATCTTCCCAAAATGGCGACGCACTTTATCTGTGCCAAGGACGCGTTGCACTCGTCTCGAATTAGCGGCGATCGGTCGAAATACTTTCTAAGTTCAAATTATGACATCTAACCTAACATAACTGGTTTTACGTCAACATTGCACGGATTATGAAAGTGTAAACACCGCAAAGAACTGGCAGTAAAAAAACCATGACACCGAAACTTTTTTTGTAATGCTGTAACTTAAACTGTATCATATTACATTCGAATTACTTGCAATATAAACTAATGCAATAATTTCGTTGATTAAACATGCTTTTGCAGTTTCTATCTTTAAAATTAGGTTAAGTATGTACTAACAAAATTTATGAGTCATGTTACTTGAAATAAATAAATGATTGATGATTGATTGATTGAAAATAATTTCTAATGTTTGATATTTTGATAACCTAACAATAAACGTATCTAAGTGACCACTTTGTACCAATATTAGTTTATGACATCACTGGCCGTAAAATTAAAAATAAACTTATTTTTTTTAAAAGCACACTTGTCAAGTTCTGGTTTTGGCGCGAAACACATCCGCGTTAAGCGGTAACAAACACTCGACTAACTTAGAGTTCAAATATTATCTATGAACTATGTGTTATCGATTTCATATTATTATTTTTGTTATAATTTATTACCTATCAGTAATGAACTGGTAGAAAAATAAATGATTAGATTAGTTTTTTACTTTAATCTACTTACTTATAAAATCTGATTCCTTTTTAACCGACTGCAATAGATTATCAATTTGTAGCGTAGTTGTTGCCGAGTTTCTGTTCACCCCCATATGTGTTGAAGTCGCGTGTCGTGTTCAGTATGCATGTATGTGCATTAAATTTCTCTGAATAATATCTCAACATCTCTGATGTCCAAACTATGACTACCGAACACATTCGTGTCCCTGACTAGGGTTGCCAAGTGATTAAAGGCTTCCGCACATTGCAGCGATATTATCGACAGCGATATCCCGACGCCTTACATTACACACTGCAGCGATTACGCGATTCGCGTCACGCATGCGCCCTTCACTGAATGCAGTACAAAGAGATTGCGTCAGGTTGCGATAATATCGCGGCAGTGTGTGGGATCGAGCGCGTCCCCATACAAAATGTACTGAGAACAATTATCGCAAAATCGCAGCGATATTATCGCTCGATAATATCGCGGCAGTGTGTAGGATCGAGCGCCTCCCCATACAAAATGTACTGAGAACAATTATCGCAAAATCGCAGCGATAATATCGCTGCAATGAGCGGAGGCCTTTATTCGCGAGGCCGGACAGATAAAGAACCGTAGTCGAACCATTAAGGTACTAGAGGCGACACCCAGACATAATTTTTTGTAACACAACTCGTTTAGGCTTATTGGTACAACTACACTTAGCCTGTACGCTTAGCACTTTGCCGGACGTCCGCAGGGCTGTGGCAGGTTCCTCAGAGAGAGCCAAAATGGTGGACGACACACGACATCCCATGCACGGCTTCATTCCTGCGCCGCAAAGGCTGCCAAGCCGACGCAGCTTTATGAAGTGTGTCGACCCATTGAATACTGGCCCAGCGCAAGCGAGGTGTACTCTTTGGCGACAAAAAGCGTCCCTCCCAACTCCATTTGTGCCGCCGTCTGAGAGCCTCCCGCCTGGACATGACTTGCCTTGGGCGACCTGGAAGTCGTTAAACCGACTTCGAACACGGGTCGGACGCAGTAAGGACATGTTCAGGTGGGGATTCTCAGACGCGCAAAATGTGAGTTGCTTGTGTGGAGCTCCACAAACGATGGCCTATCTCACATCGTGCCCTGCGTGCCCTAACACCTGTACGCAGGAGGAGCTCATGACCGCTAGCGACGGTGCAGTATCGGTTGCCCACTTCTGGCAAGGTACTATTTAGCGACTTTGTTCAAAGTTTGAAGTCGACACGATAAGAAGAAGACTTAGCCTGTGCCACTGCCAGGCGCTCGCTACACCGCGATCCAGCACGCGCCCCGCACTGCGGATATGGTGCACAGATTTTGTTCGCATTGTCTGCTCTATACATACTACTCTATACATAATTATTCAATGGCATTAGGTATATTTCTCTGTCTAATCACTGAAGTCCGTGTGGTGTCGGCTAAGAGTAGCACCATCCCATTTCCTCCCGTGGGTGTCGTAAAAGGCGACTAAGGTATCTACCGGAGGATGGGCAGCAGCATCCTCTGAGTACACACATTCAATCCAACTGCGATCGCCAACCCGCCTGCCAAGCGTGGCGATTATGGCAAATCCCGCCATTTTTGTGGAGGCCTATGTCCAGCAGTGGACGTTTATCGGCTGATATGATGATGATGATGAATCACTGAAGTCCTAACTATGGCTACCGGGCCGGGCACGCCTCTCTTAGGGTTGCCAGGTTAGTTTTTCGCAAGGCCGGACAGATGAAGAACTCGTAGTCGGACATGAGTTCAGTCTTTGTCAAAAAACCTTGCATAGGCGACAGGTTCCCTATTACCACAGATTATATAATACTATACAGTACAGATGCCCAACGTCAAACAATGGAACGCGACTTTTTTTCTAGTCAGATCATGTACTTTTAGTAACAGTTTACACTTTTACGTAAACATTAATTACAAATCGATACCATAACGCCATATATTGCCATTTTTTTAACCAAATTTTCATTTGTATGGGATAGGACACCATGCTATTACTATCATCAATATCGGTGGACCATATAGAGTATATTTTAGGAGGTTAACCTCCTAACAGATTCTCTCTCGTCTTTTTTACGAATGTTTTATAACGGGGTATTATGCTAGATAGCTGAATTACTTTAATGGTTGATCATTGATAATGGAAAAAACTAAAAAGGAAAATTGGCAAAGTAAAAATTTCGACTTTCATGTTCATGTCATATTCGATCAGCTGATTGTATTGAGTATGGGAAGTCCACAATATTTTCAGCAAATTTCCTATAGGTTTCTTAGGGAAAGTTGTTCAGTATCATGGGCACAATCACCCCTTAAAGTAATGCAACTATTTACCCTAACATCCTGTTTTTATAGTTACCTATATTTCTTTAAATTTTCATCAACGCCTCTAACATTACATATCTACTCTATGACTGGACATTACGTCATACATAAACAAAGAAATAGGGAAGCGCGATGTACGTCTGACATAGTTCAAGAGATCAATTCCGTTGCACACAAACTGATAAGTGATACGGTTCATAGTGTAAACACAGTTACGAAAGTATTATGACTTCATTAGATGGAGGTTAAGTTTTAGTCGGACGTTATTTCACGAGGGCGTTAAAATAACGCTTGAGAATAAAAGACGCCTCGAGCCCACTAGATCTCAGCCTCACTCGTGAAGCCTTGTAGCAGTCACAGATTACTACGTAACAGATGCAGCACTCAATTAAAAAACGATGAATAGCCACCATTTAATGGCTTACCTCTTGATATACCTATCTACAGGGTGAAATTGATAGCAGTAGCCTCCTTTTAAACTATGAGTCTACCCATCAAACTTTTACTGTAGGAGCACACCGAACAGAGCAAAAAAAAACGTATGTTCCGTTCCATACTAAACTGCAATGCCTACTCGACTCAAATGTATGCAACAGCAGATTTTTTTTTTGCTGCAATCGGTTGCTCCCATTGTAAAAGTTGTTCAGTTTGATCGGTAGACTCTTAGTTTAAAAGAATGCTAATGATATCAATTTCACCCTGTATATCTATCTCGACTCAGTGTTGTTACTACTTCACACATGCAGCGCACGACGTATGCGACGTTACCGTCTGTTGCAAGTGGCAGAAATCAAGCAAGCGCATCGTTTACGATGCGCCAAAGTGTAGGTGCTTATCTCGGTACATACGACCTAATGACGGAGGCCTAGCATAGTCAATCCCTGTCCCCTACCAGCGCGTTGACCTCATCCCGGCGGTACTCGAGGTAGACGACAGTAATCAGTACATTGGTGTATTCCTCTCTCATTCGCACTCACGCAACATACATATGGTAGCTTATTGTCAGTGGAAGTCCGTTCGCATTAAGTTACCAGGGTGTGGTAAAATTATATACTTGAATTGAAAGTTTTAACATTTTCCAAATGATTAAAATATTACAAAGAATATCTCTACGTGTATAACTATCAATAAAAGTGAGTGTAGATTTTCTTTTGAAAGAGTGACAGTCAACGTATTTTAAACGCAATTTCACGGCGTTTATTTCACGCGCGTCGTTAAATTGCGTTAGTCTAAATGCTAAACTCATTCACAAGAGCCGCACTTGTATCAAAGGCCATATGTTAAATACGTCTTATTGATTATCTTATGACTGTACACTTAACGATGCCCAAGAAATGGGCATACTTCAGTTTCAAGACGTAGGAAAGATCGTGCTTCTAGGCTGACAATTGACCATTACATTTTCCGTCTTAATTGTTAATTTGATATTATTATAAGAAAACAAAGAGCCAGCGCTGTTACAAATAAAGGCCTCCGCTCATTGCAGCGATATTATCGAGCGATAGCATCTAGCGGGGGCATCTAGTGAAATGTCACTTTGTGCGTTTTTCCCCAGTTGGTTAGGACATTGCAGGCAGAGTCACCTGATTGTCTGAAAAGAAAGATGATTCCGTGCTTCAGATGGCACGTTAAGCTGTTGGTCCCGGCTACTATCTCTGGTGGTAGTAGTCGTTACATAAAAACCACGTCAGAGGCCGTAAGGCGGTTTGAATAAACTCTGACACCAGGGCTTGCAGCCCACTCGATAAGAAGAAGAAGATCGAGCGATATTATCGCTGCGATTTTGCGATAATTGTTCTCAGTACATTTTGTATGGGGACGCGCGCGATCCTACACATTGCCGCGATAATATCGCTGCGATTCTGCGATAATTGTTCTGAGTAATAAAAATATTTTTCATTTTTCTTTTTTTTTTCAGTACATTTTGTATGGGGACGCGCTCGATCCCACACACTGCCGCGATATTATCGCAACCTGATGCAATCTCTTTCTACTACATTCAGTGAAGGGCGCATGCGTGACGCGAATCGCGGAATCGCTGCAGTGTGTAAGGTGTCGCGATATCACTGTCGATAATATCGCTCGATAATATCGCTGCAATGTGCGGAAGCCTTAAATAAATAGAGAGTATCACCCAGGCAGGAGTCCAACCAACCTCTGGACAACCGGCAGTTACTGACATGACCACGGCTAGGCTGGCTAAGGGGTGATCAGACCATCACACTAAACAACCTTCTCTAAGGGACTAAAATCTAAATCGCGAAAAAAATCTCCTGTCCTCGTTTCAGTCGATTAGGTTTCCAGTTTTGAGCTCTGCGGTTTTTTCACGCGATCGATTTCGATGTTAGTTTCATCAAGAAAGTCGTCCAGTTTGATGGTACTCCCTTAAGGTCAGGCCACACACAGGCGGTACCGGAGGTGGTCCGGAGGCGGGATTTTTTGGAATGTACGAGTTTATATGGACCCTGCCACACAGAAATCCAGACCGGGGGCGGCGCGGCGCGGCGCGGTACCGGGCAGAACGCTATGACAAACAGGCGGCCGCGACGCGGGCCGGGGGCGTCGCGGAAGCGGCCGCGGCCGCTGTATTCCATTGTAGTCAATGCGAGGTGTCACACAGAGCGGTGGCGGCGCGTCGCGGTCCGGAGGCGGTATTTGCCGCGCTGTCATTTTGTATTTTATGGATGGCCGCTTTCGATGTCACACCGGCCGCCTCCGCGCCGCTACCGGGCCGCCACCGCGCCGACCCGGTTTGGTACGCCTCGGAACGCTTTCGCTTCCCGCAGAACCGCCTCCGGCCCGCTTTCCCGCAGGACCGCCCCTTTGTGGCCTGAGCTTTACTTCTATCGTCCCAATAGCTAGGGACGATAACTAGGGGCATAGGTTTATTTTATTTATTTTATTTATTTATTTGGGTTACCAACAGATGAATCACATTACAAACTCAAGAGACTACATAAAATACCCCTTATTTTGAAAGTAAATAGGGTCCTTCTTAACATGCTGACACATTTTTAAAGGGATGATCAGACCGTCAAACTGAACAACTTTCTCTATGGCACAAACATCAAAATCGCAAAAAAAAATCAGTTGTTCCATACTAAGCTGCAAATCTACTCGAGCCAATTTTTTTTCGCGATTTCGATGTTGGTCCCATAGAGAAAGTTGTTCAGTTTGATGGTCTGATCATCCCCTTAAAAAAGTGTCGGAATATTAAGAAGGTCCTTGTATGTGTAGTCCACCAATCCGCATCGGACACGGAGTCTATGGCTACTAGTATTAATTCAACGGCTGGTCTTTGATAATAGTCAATCGTATTTCTTCACAGACATCCTGAAGTTCCGAGTGGTTGGACCAGTGGCAAGCGTCCGGGAATCTGTGCTTATTGATGAATATGGAAACGAACTGGCCAAGCTGCCTTTCAGGTAAGAACATAGAAAAAGCTATTTTTTTCTTTTCCTTAGTCTGTTTCATCCCACTGCTGGGCAAAGGCCTCCCCCCTTATCCTCCACGCATCCATGCCCTGAGCCAGTTCCACCCACTTTTCGTCGAAGGAATCCAGGTCGTCTCTCCATCTCTATCGGGGTCAACCCTGACGGCGACGTCCATTCTCCGGGATCCAAGGTGTTAAGACTTTGGCCCATCTTTCCGGCTGCAATCGACAGACATGGCCGGCCCAATCCCATTTCAACTTGGCGGTTTTCTCACCAACATCGGCTATTTGAGTTTTTTGGCGTATTGTGGAGTTCCTGACGATAGAAAAAGCTATTCAAGGTTTTTGGAATTGGTAATACAGGGTTTCTCAGGGAGCAGTTACTGCTTTTTACTGCGGACTATTGGAGGGAGGGACCACGAAGGGTCTACTGAGCCAAATGAATGACCTTAAGCAACCGACCTAGGGGCACCCAGAGGGGTGCGGACCTCGGCATAGGACGTTACTGGGGCTACGTGGCGGATTGGGTAGCGGGGATCGATGAGAAAGCCATACGAACAACACAAACAAGGGATAACGACGTAGACCACCTATAGGTGGTCGGGTAACACTGGAGCGACGTATTGAACCCTTAACTACGTGAGCTTCAAGCCAGTAACTGGCTGAGGCTTGGCTTGAGGTCGCGCAAGATCGGGAAAAGAGGCGCTCTCCCATTCGGCTTCGTAAAAGATGAAGACAAGCTTCGAGTTTCCAGTTATCTATAACAAACTTACATACATATCCTCACGCCCGTCTTCCACTGGGGTAGGCAGAGAAAAGGGTACGCCACCTGCGACGATCCTGACAAATTTCTCTAGCTTCCTCCACATTCATTAGTCCTTTCATGCATGCTCGTCTATAACATCAAGCCTCTTTTCTGGTGAGGTTACGAATATACCGCACTTCTCCTTTTTGTAGGGCATAATTAACACAATTTGCGACTTACGAGTTCGCCCTCTACCGACACTTTCATTTTCACCAGCACTAGCGCTCTTTCGTAAGTATTGTTCTGGTATCGCTGGAGTCATTCATTCTGCTGCTGTAATTCATCCTCTCTACATGTCCAAACCAACGAAGCATTCCATTCCCAATCCTTATCACGATATCTTTCACTTCCAGCTATCAACCGACAACAGCTGATGGTCAGGAAAGAGCGGATGGTCCACCGTCAGAGCTCGTAGCTGACTTGGCATTCCCTGCCGTGAAAGGGTCAAGGGTCTACGCTAGGATCGCTGGAAGAGATATCAGAGGTATGGTACTTCTTCTTTATCGTGATAAAGAGATACACAACCAGCATTAGATGCTTGATGATTGCCCAGAGGTTATAAACCACAGATCATTCAATCGATTTTACAGCTATTCAGGCGTCATATAAATATGTAAATATGTTCAGTCTATTTTGAGGAAAGCGACGAAGTAGGTGCACAGAATATATTTTAAACACAGGTGCACTTTTTCGTCTTTTACCTCCCGAATCTTATGGAACACGAAACAACAAAAACCGGAGAAGAGTTCGAATGCAGTGACTCTATCTGGACGATTAGCGTACATTTATCCCGAGACGCGGTTAACCAAAACAAGCACGAGCAACACCTCTTGAATCTATCGTTTTTATTTCCAGGTGAATCCTTCGTCAGGCTCTCAGGCCCGCTAATACAAGAGATCAGAGCGGAACGATCGGCATTCATATCGTCAGACTCACCAAATGACCTGGAGAGAGCTGAGACTATCAACTCCAGGGCGTACCAACGTCTGCAGTACAATGACAGCAATGTGTTGCCTTTTAACAGGGCTGTCTCACAGGTAAGTTATAGAAGGTTGAAAAAACCAGCAATGCATTAAAGAAGATACCTCAAATGCTAAGATGGCTGAATGAAAAATCAGTAGACTTCTTTGTCTAGTGTTGTGATTGGAAGTGATCCTGGTTTACGCAGTTACAGTGGTGGAAATGTATGGTGGGCCTAGGCCCGTAGCAAATACAAAAGTAGCAAATTTGCAGGATCATAATTCAGCGCAAAGACTCTTACGGTTATGGGTGAGAGGGAAAATGCCATACTTCACAACGAAGGTCAAGTACAGATTGGTGGATGGATGGTGGAGGTTAATTTGCTGTCAGAGAATTTCCAATCCAACATAAAGCCGGCTTAACGAATAGATCACCATCTAGTGGATGTATCCGATAACGACTAGCCTCACGAAAAACGGAGCCACTCGAAATAAAATTAAGACTGACCTAGCGTTGCTGAGCTTCTGTGATCGTTTCCAATACCGAAGCCCTACACTTCGCCAACAAACGAGCCATGAAAAGATTTCGTTTTTAATTTTTGTTATTCCAACAGGTGGTCAACCAACGTGGTTCTCTTCTGACGTCGGTTCAAATCGGATTGAGTACAAGACTGTATGGAGCCCCTGGTGATAGTTTACAGGTAAGATTCTTCACCTAATTATTTGGCATGTTTACCTACTGTCACCCAGATAAGGCAAAAATAAGACTCGGATATTACTCGTACTTTGAGAGCACTTCTGGTTCTACAATTTTTGTCATTGGTTGTGTATCTAGTGTTTAATCAGAAATCAATGATCTGAGAGGACACCCTGAACTAATAACTTTGTGTATTTGCAGTTACAATTCGAAGTGACAAACTACAGGGAGCAAGCAGTTAGGTTCAATTTCGAAGCCGTCGGAGAACTCAGGTTCCTCACCGGCATCAGCCCAACTACGTACGTATAATTTCTCTTTCGGGATGTTCATAAGCTTTGATCCAATACCGAGATTGTTCGATGGTGTGCCTTGGGCACTGACATATACTCTACCGAGATAGGATGAACGGAACTGCGGTAGTAAATTAACAAAGTAATCTTATCTTCCAGACAAACAATAGCATCAGGACAGACGGCCAACGTCATAGTTAGCCTTAGAATCTCAAACACAGCGCAGCCAGGAGCCAGGGATCTTGTCACATTTACTGCTGATGGTAATGGTAAGAACGAGACGAGTGTTCAGTGTAAATGTGGATGGCTGTGGTAGGAGAGGAAGGCCGAAGAAAAGATGGATGGAGTGTGTGTAAGGAAGGAGTGAACGCTGAAATGACGGCTAGAGATAATTGTGAAGAGTATGACATATTGCGCCGACCCCAAATAAGGAGATAAGGGTACGAGAATGATGGTAAGTAGAGAAGAACATTAAATCACCTGCCTATAAACATCCCACCACAGAACACAAGCCTCTACACATGAATATAGGTTAGAGGGAGTAGGCCATACTCCACCATGCGGGCTCAATATTGGTGGAAGCAAGAGTGGTCAATTTGCTGTCAAAGTATTTTCACGCCACCTTTATAGGCTTCTAATCTAACCTGGCTTAACGAATAATTAGTTATACTTCCACCTGACGGAACTTTAAGCAGTCAAAGTCCTTTTCTTAGGCTGTTGACTGTAGGTGTGGCGCTTTGGGAAAAGGTGACGACTTTCAAACGTGAGAATCCTCTTAGTTAGAACAACGTTCTTTTACTAACTTTTTGAAACAAAATCCAGGAGTCTAAAGTATAAACACTTATCCCCAGGTTTCGAACGAGTATCCATCTCAGCCTACGTCTACGTCCAGAACCCATCAGAACAGATAACAGACGTGTGGTCTCCAGAACTTCGGCACAACTTCCAGGGGACATGCATCGGGAAGACTGGCACTGATTGCGCACAGCATGTGTGGTCTACGACAGTCGTTGCAAGAGATGCTTTGGGAGGTGAGGGTCTAATATATTTCTTGATGACAGTTCTGTTTACAGATTTATCTGCCTGAATTGTATGGTATCACAACAATATTAATTAACGCCTTTTTTGACACATCATCGCATGGACTGGAAATATTGAATGTGACGCTGTCAATAGAATCGGAAACTCCAATAATTTCATTGAACGTAGTAAGAACCCATTTAAACGTTTAATTTTTGTTTTAAAATCTTTTGCCATCCTATTCCAGGTCTCCTCCGCTTATCCTCAACACCGATAGGTCTGATCTACGACAGTAACTTTATCTCCGGGTCCAGGGAGGAGGTGGTAGCCATCTACAGAGCCACATGCTGCGCTCCAAGAGTTGTCGTCACCGCCGTAGACGCCTACGGCAATGCCAATAGTTATATCATCGATATTTCTAGTAAGTATAAAACTTCTTCAGGTTGAAAACCTTCTTTAGGTTCAGGACGTTGGAGATTGAATTGCTGGATTAAAGAGGAGGTGGGCGGGACAAGAAGCTAGAAAAAAAATAGACGGTAGATGGACCAAGTAGTTGCCGAAATTAGGCAAGAGAGGAGTAGGCCGTCCAGCAGCCAGGAGGGCTGATGATATTGCAAAGGCAGCTGGTAAGACCTGGATGAGTCTGGCACGAGTTAGGAAAGAGTGGTATAATGGGGAGGAGACTTATACACTGCAATGGGTGGACTAAAGTTGATGATGATTAAACTTCTTAAGACTACTTACGACCGCGTATAACTCTTTTATAAAGCAGCACAATTGACTACTCAAAAAGTGGGTATAATAATGAATGGTGATGAGCTCTGAGCCTGCTGGTGGAGTCCACTCCTCAAGTGAAAGCCCTCGTGCCCTGCAGTGGGACGTCTGTAGGACTATGCTCCAGCAGTGGGTAAAATAGATGCTGATCAGTAATGAGGCCGCCTAGTGGAGTACAATCGACTTCTTACGTGAGAGGCTTTGTGCCCTACAGTGGGACATCTTTGCGGCATAAATACACTGTGCGAGCCTCATGGCAAAATCATACAGTGGGGCCCTGAGCCGGCCTTAAATCAAAGTAAAAATCGTCATTGTAATACTAAAGGTTAGCTTAGGTAGGGACTTCGTCAGTGGTTCTTTTAGACCTCAGGCCCTTTGCAATGAACCGCTTTTGCCAGCCAGTGCCTAATTACGCTATAGGACGTGTGTAGAATTATGATGGAAAAATTATGTTCTAATTTGCAGATTACATCACAGGAGCTGGCATAGCAGCCATTGTTCTTGGAGTGTTCCTCTTCATAGCGCTCATAGTGCTGATCGTATTCCTGATCTACTGCTGTGTGAGGAGACGCAAGGAGTCCAGGGAACTGCCTTACTCTACGTCTACTAGGAATATGAGTTAATTTATAAGAACCTCTCTTTCTAACAGACTCTAAAAAGTAGGACATTCTTTTGACCCGGTGTTGCCTTACTACGTTTACGGATGGACACACGGTGACACATCAAGCTATACAAAACCAAAATAAGTTGGTCTCGCGTAGGTAGAATAACGTATAGAGTCGCGGGGCCAGCTTCTTTTTGTTTTGTATGGCTTGATGTGTCGCCATGTATACTTGTGTCGTTGACAAATTTTAATAACGCGAGATATTGAGTATAAGTATCAATCAGGATGTGCCACGTTCACACGCCTAAAATACCTTTTGCTAGGTTTTCGCGCGCTTGTAACTGGCGGCGCAGCGTCCGTCAATCTACTAATCGACATAGAATAAGATAGAGTGATATTTAATAGCATCCGATTTTGCTCTCTTTGACTACCGCGACTGCGCATAATAGATTTGAATTACTAAATGACTTCGGGTTTCGACGGGGACACGAATATTAACGAGCGAACTAATTTTCCTGGTCATACTGTACCCCGTTTATAAGTCTTAGCCCCACTTGCGCCAACCTGGGCTAGCAATAAACTCCGGGCTAAGTTGGTAACCCATGATTTTTTGTATAGAAAAACAACTGAAAGAGCCATTTTATCCGGAGTTAATTGCTAACCCGTGGTTGGCGCAAGTGGGCCTTACGGATGTACCTGCGCAGTTGACTATTTTTAAACCCGCGCGAACCAATCAGGATGCTTTACGATTCCGCGGCAAAAATTACCTGCTTCTATTGGTCGATTTATTTCGCGCTACAGTGTCGGTCATGTAGACTGCACGCATGACAGTCAATTTCACACTTTAAACTAGCTAGCATAAGGTTGATTTTAATTATTATCAGGTTGCGCGTGTCATCGGGTAATGTATGTCCCTGTCTGCACGATGATTGACGAAATGATAAATAAACGTTGTCGTACTGTATGCATGGTGGTATATTAGTAATTTATTTGAAAACTACTGAATCGATTTTGATGATTCTTTCACACATGCGTTGAACAGCGAAATTACAACTTTTTTTCTATTTGAATCCAACACGGACCTGATAAAAAGACGGACGTAATGTGACGCTAAAAAGATGCGAAACATGCAAGGTCCTTCATTTTCGTTTGTTCTACAAGGGAGCTACACTCACACAGATGCACCAACTCTAGGGGAAGGTCCTATGTACAACCTGCCAACATTATGTACTAAGCGACAGTGCGTCAGCACGCACACAAATATAAATAGGTGCTACACTCGTGATTAGACGAGATTATGTCCGTCTTTTTTTCAGGTCCGTTTGTGTTTGAATGTTGGTCTTGTTGTGGAAATTGTTCAATTTGATGGTGAAGTACCCCCTGTAGTATCGTGAGTTATAAACTGACCTATTAACTCTCGAATGGCCAACAATGGTTTACAAGACACCCTGTATAACGAATTTAACGACGCACCTCGATGTTCAGTGCGAAAAAAGCCTTATACAATGTGAATAGAATAAAGCAATAATGTATTTACTAAATTATAAGTATTTTAAGTTAAAAAATTAAGTTACCTTAATTTTATGCTATACTAAGTTTAGGATAAGTTAATTTATATTTTCAAAGACATTCCAAGTTGATAAATCAATCAATCAATACAGTATAGTATAGTATAAATACATATGACCATGTCACATTTCAAGATGGTTGGCATATAAAATCTTTCGATATACAAGCATATAATTTAAAAAACAAACAGTAAATTTTTTTTCCTTAAACATAAAATATATTGAAATTAAATCCTGTGTGGTTTATACGTATTTTAATGTGACTATAAACAGGTAAAACATCGTGAGGAAACCTGCATACGCTGAAGAAGAAATTCTGATATGTAGGTATGTGAAGTCTACCGCAGCGCATTGTGCACGCGTGGTACTACACTAACGTACATACACCCTCCCTGAGTCCTGAGGGTAGGCCTATGCCCCACAGTCTTCTTTTTATCGTGTGGGCAAGCCCTGGTGTCAGAGTTGGATTTGGTGCCCTGCAGTGTGACATGTATATTGGTTTGTATGACCAGGATTAACTGTGGAGACCACATATGAAACCCAGAAAGCACAAGGCTTAAAAGGAACGTTTTTCAGACTACAAATTTGCATATCATCTGTTTTTTTTTCGAATTTTGGTCACATTTGATTCATGGATGTGTTAATCTAGGAAAAAACTGTGTTTCTTGAATCATATGTGCATAAGAAGTAACTTTCATTGTGGACTGCATCACAAAGTTTTAAATTAATTTTAGAAAATATAATTTTGTTAATAAGTTAATAATTTTTACTAATACGGGTAGTACAATATTTAAAAATAATAATAAAATAAATAATTATATTTCTTTAGTTTCTAAGTGACAAGCATCGAGCCATAATTATGTAAAAATTGTTTATTTTCAACAATAAAACTATTGTGATAAATTATTTGTTGTCTTACTCCAAACAGTTATTATTAAGAGCTCGGTGGTGCGTTGCGGAGAGGTATGGACTGGTGGAATGTGTGTTGTTGTTTATACAGGCAAAGTATCATTAACCTTTAAACCACACACCGTAGAAAGAGAAGGAACTAGAAGGAAACATGTGTCTTGTCTGGTGTGTATATCACTCAGTAAGAGATGCACATAGCAAATTCGCTCTAGTTAAAAAAGGAGATCGCTACTTATTGCTGTCCTTATCGACATAGCCATTTTTTTGTTCTACGACGGCTGTCTGACTCCGGAGTCATCATACAAATTGTATAGGATTTTATGACTATCGCTGTCTCATACACGGTTACACTGATGTTCCGTCTATCAGCGTAAGCGAAAAATACTTTGTCTATGCCACACACTCTACCCATCAAACTGAACAACTTTCACTATGAGTGCAAACTTGTCAGACCAAAAAAGAAATCAGCTGTGTCATACATTTGAGTCGTGTAGGAGGCATTATAAGAAATGAACATGAATCGGTATTGCAGTTTAGTATGGAACAGCAGATTTTTTTTGATCTGACAGATTTGCTCCCATAGTCAAAGTTGTTCAGTTTGATGGGTAGAGTATGTGGTCTAAACATAGAAGCATTTACTACGTTAGATCGGAAATGTGAAAGTGAAAGGGCATAGCATTAACATATGTTAGAGCGACATAGACAGACAAGACCATAGAGGTATTATAACAGGAATAGAGGAACATACAGCTGAGAGAGCGAGATGTACCTAGCGGCACCACTGTATAATAGAAAGAGATACGTGACACTAGGTAATAGGACCGTTTTTTTAGTCTCCAATTAATTTTTACAATTCGGTTTCCGTGAATAATTGCGAATCTAAAGTGAAATCGTAGATAATTTTATGAAATATACTGACACTACTTCATTAATTTTTTCACAACTTCACGTTAGACTCAGAATTATAGACAATATTCGAATTTTTGCCTGCGAATAGTCTCCAAAAAACATCCAAAAAAGGTTTCATTTGACAACTCATGTTTGTTGCTCTATCCCTGTAAGGTATAATACCATTATGGACAAGACCATTTCATGAACACGCTATGAGCCTGTATGGCCCTAGCGTCAGTTGTCAACGGAACGAATCCCACTTTTTTTTTTTTTTTCAAAATCTCAGGTTTTTTTGGTCTCGCCTTGGATAATCCATAGGCGATCTAAAGTAGTATATACTTTTTCTTACACCTTGTACTATATTGTGTCTGGTATGGTTTGACGGATTAGGAGGTCAGAGTGTCATCTTAGGGTCAGTTTCTATTCTATTCTATTTTTAAAAAAATGGCTGCCTTCTTTGGTTAACCTTTGACGTCCCGAAGTCGCGATATCCGGTCAGCTGATTACGATTCTCTACGCCCCGCAGTCGCGATATCGCGACCTATGACTCTAAGACATTCTGTACTTTATTTCTTAATTCTAGGGATTATTTTCACTTGTATAGACCGGTAAGTGATCAGGTAAGGATATAAGCTTTCTATTGGTGTACAATACTCATCACTGATTGGTCTAAGTTCAAAGATATTAGCAGTTAAAATCTGTCGTTCTTGTGCAAACCGGTTTCGCCGGCGGGCGGACTTCGGGATGCAGAGCAGTTTAACATTTTGGGTGAGCGGGACGTCAAAAGTTAATGATGATTTTGCCAATGTCGAGTTTTTATAGCAAAAAAGTGCTTGACGTTGTACGGTATTGTAGATATTTTGGTGACTTCAAGGGTTGTTCTTTTAAAAGAACACTATCTTGAGCCACCACTGGAGCCCCGTTGTTGAGCTGGGAGGGGGCAACCAACAAACGTGACTGCCCTATAGCAGATCCACAACGCGACTCTAGGGTCAGTTTATTTGAGTTGGAGAATGAAGACAACTGAGATATATCTATGCTATCACGCTACTATGAGACGGGAGACGATGCGGACGAAGACGCGGGCAAAACCTAGTACATACGATGTTTACTTACTATAGTAATATCATCTATGAATCTCTGAACCTTTTTGCATTTCGCATCAAACAACAACTCGACTTCCGCGAGCTCCGGAATATAGCGGCCGCTTTCAAAAGGCGCTGTCTTGCATGACTTATACAAGAATGACATAGCGAACTATTTTAGTATCTACGATAAAATTTAGATAAAATTATACATTATAACAAAGGGAAAAACGTCACCCTGCACATTATATCACTGGCACTTGCACTGTTACGCGTAATTATACACCGAAATACACTTTTTTCGGGCAAGCAATGACAGATCGCGACGAAAAATTGTCGTAAACTGACCGAAATGTTTTGGGCGCTTCAAGGCCGAAATTGACATATTTTTTCACTGTTATGGGTTATAAATAAAGAATGGCGCTTACCTGGTCGTGTGACCACTTCCTGGGTCAAGGGAACGGGCAGGAGCACAGCATTATGTGTCAAATCTTCAAGAGACAAACCAGTCACAGCGGTTGATAGAAGTGGGTTTTTCACAATATTCCTGTTCATGTGATCACCAAAACTTTTGTCCGTCATATTGTTATGAAAGCATTAACCGGCGGAAATACTATTTTTAATCAATTTACACATTTGGAGGTCACAAAAAGTAAATTTAATTATGTGAAGTTACGTGTCACTTGCATATTTTGATTTGACATTTTGGTGACATTTTGGGATTTTTTTTCGAAAAGCGGAACATGTGTGTTTGTTTACAATGCTGTGGGATCAATAATCATTGAAAATCTTCATTAAAAATAGCTTAGTTAGTAAAATTTTCTAACGGATCACTTAAATTTACAACGAAATTGTAACAATCAGTCATAAAAATGATTAAACTTTTCCAATAATTCATTTTGTTTTGAAAATGTGTTGCTCTATCATACTTCGTAAACGCTATAACATTTCGTTCGACGCAGCAAAAGGACACGTGGAATAACAGCAAATGAAAATAATTGCGTACAACGAAACAGCGTTTCTCAACGCGCTTATTTTGCTCCTTGTTAGTGTACGCTACAGTGATAGAAAAAGAGAACCACGTTGACTGTTTCTTTTTCTCTCAAATTAATTTGAGCTTAATCCGTACTACGCAAATTCAACAACACAATCTGTCAAAAGTGACAAACGCAGTGCTCGTGTTCAGTGTTCCCAGACGTGCGATAATTATCCTAGATCCACGATATTTTTGAGTGCCATGCGATAGAAAATAAAAATCTGGTATCGCACGATAATTCGTAAAATTTCCACGGTAATCCACGATAATCCACGATAATTTTTAAATGTAATGGAATCAGTGTACCCAATCACTATTTTCAACAATATTTTCCATTAAATTCCAACGATACATCATACTTACGTTTAGTATTGTGGGTACAGTGTTCAAATATTACTAAAATTTAAGTTCTTATAAGAAAAGTTGAGATAGAAATAAGTATTTACTCATTGTGTCGTTTCAATCAAAAGTTTGTAACATTAAATACTAGCACGTAATGTAGGTAAGAATGATTGAATTTGGTTCTCTCTCTCTTTTAGACTCATAAGAGACATCCCAAATTCCCAAAACTATCGTAAGTTTTGGGAATTTGAGATGCGATAAAAACACGATAATTTTGAGGCCAATCTGGGATAATTCTTAATCATGGATCTGGTAACACTGCTCGTGTTTTTGTTTTCATTCCAAAATCCAGGGCTGCCAGATTGTATAATTGGATACAAAAACTGTATAATTGGGTAGCTGTTTGTATCCTCTATGTATCCTGGACCCTCATGTATAATTGGATACATAATAAATATTTTCAACTGAAAAGTTCTGCTTAAGTCGGTAAATAGCAGAAGAGAAAGATAAAAGCTACTATAATCAGTCACATTACAATTCAATCGAGCAAAAACATCATGTTTCGTTCAAGTTTTGTAAAACGTTGTCTCTCTCGATTCAACCGAGGCCCAAAAAATGCTGTAAAGTTGATAAAAAATACCTGTTGGGAATGAAAATATCGATCTGAGTTCAAATTAGGTAAGTGGTGAATAATCAGAAAAAACATTATTTTATTGGTTTCGGAGGTTTTACACCTGTATGTATCCTGCGAGTAAATTTTGTATAATTTAGGGAACCTGGCTGAATAATTATAAAAAATCTACTGGCAGCCCTGCCAAAATCTCAAAAATACCACTAAATTCAAAGGAATTCTTCACTAAAATAACAAAACAATGTCAGACAAACCCGAAGACCCACCCCCGCCGCCGGTCAAGCGCTACAGACGCGATGAAAAAGAGTCTGAATCTGAAGAAGACGTCGATAACTATGAGCCTTATGTTCCAGTCAAAGAACGTACTAAACAAAAGTTGATGAAGTTGGGCAGGCTCGGGCAGGTCGCTGCTGAAGCCGCCGCCGAGCAGAAGAGCTCCAGCGACAACGACCCTGAAGACGAGAGTAAGTTAGTGTGTAATTATTAAGTCATTTAGTTCACTGCAAATAATTTTGTTTTTAACCCATTCGATGCGAATTGTGCTAGTTTTTTGGTCTAGTAACGTTATAGCGGTAAATGGTTTGTTTGATATCTTATCAACCCTAAACAAATTTTGATAAAATTTTAATAATAATGTGTTTAACTTCCCACCAGCATCTCAAGAAGAATGGGGGCGTCGGTACAACGTCTCCCTCCTGGACCAGCACAGCGAGCTGAAGCGTATAGCCGAAGCACGAGCGTTGTCAGCGGCGGAGAGACAAGCTCGCGAGGAGCAGCACATACTGGAGAGTGTGGCGCAGAGCAAGGCGTTGATGGGCGTCGCCGAGTTGGCTAAAGGTAATTATTAATCATCAAAAAATCTGGGTTCGAAGTGATAATTATACGTTGATAATTATCTTGTATCGATCCATGTATTTCCAATCATGATTCACGAAAAAAGAAACTCCGAAACACGAAATCGTTTTTCTCACTGTTTTCTGTTGTTTTTCTTAATTATTTGTTGTTCATTGTGATGACTATGCCATGCCAAATGACTATGCCAAAGACTAGGTGCTGTTTGGTCTGGATAAAAGTGGATTATACCAAAAAAAGCTGTTTATTTTATTTATTTAATTTTATTTTAATAGGCACGGTAACAAAAGACAATATAAATCATATGCTATACAAATATTATATCTAGAATAGGGCTAAAATAAGGCTAATTTTAGAGCTTTTAGTCAGAAATCCCTCTCGAAACTAAGAATCAACTTGGATAATTATCCATCATGATAATTATCAAAGAAAATAATTATCTAGATAATTTCGAACCTGGGTAATTTGTGATTCAACCATTCAACCTATTCATTGAAAGAGATCATTGCAATAAATTAAGCCCAGCCCAGTAACTGCTGGTCGAAAATTTGTGATTACCGAGTTATTTTGGTTTTAAGACTTTTCAGAAACTTTCGTACATGGTCCCGAAGGTAATTTGTAAATAAAATACTCAATCCTGGTCAGTTCATTGATACTCTTCTGAAAGCTAATGAATCATTGTTTATTTTGATCACAGTTTCCAGCAAACTTCACTAACCTGCAATTAAATTGTGTCTCTCATGTTGTTGTGGCTGTAAAAATTGTCTCACTGGAATTATGCAGAACATGTGTTTTAATATGACCTCAAATGAAAGAATGCCTGTTCTTCATTGACAATGTTACACTGTTTAATTCAATATTGTATTTGTAAATGTACTTTGAAGATGTGTGTTGTAGAGTTTCTGGCCGCATCTTCTCTACAACGGAACACCTTCCGACACGGTGGTAGAGTCAAGAAATGACGTCGGAAAGCAATCTATGTGATATTATTATGAATAAACAATTTTGAGTTTGAAAAACTACTTAATTAATTTGGTATCCCTCAGGCATCCAATACGAGGACCCAATAAAGACATCATGGCGTCCCCCTCGCTGTATCCTCGAGCTGCCGCCGGAGCGTCACGACAGAGTGAGAGAGCAACTGAGGATACTGGTGGAGGGAGAAGATGTACCACCTCCACTAAAGACCTTTCAACACATGAAGTTCCCTAAAGGTAAAATAAAATAAACTTTTATGTATGATACAAAATTTTGTTTTCACCTCACTAGCTCGGAAAGATTCTGTTCGAAATCTGAGTGCAAAAGTGGATTTTATCCACTAGTGTGGGAAGAGTTAGTAAAATTTGAATCTTTCTATTCAATATTTTTCTATAGCGCCATCTCCAGTCCACTGAAAATGCATTAAGGGGCCATAGGTCCCGACGAATATTTTCTATGAGAAACGCGATTGCCGAGCGCTCAGAAAAGTGTGTACGTGAGCCGTATTTTCGATTAAAAACAACTAACCAAAGTACTTTTTCTAGATTTTATTTATGATTTCACTAGTTAAACTAATGGTGAATATGTGAGTATAAATACCAACAATCGGAAACTATTTTAAGTTCTTCTAAAACGAGAAAAATGTTTAAAAATGCATGAAAATACGTCATCTTTGTGACGATTTTCTATCGAGTGAAGTAATTAAAATCGTGTATTCAGTTGATGATTTCACTAATGAAAAATAAAAAATGCCTCCGAGGTATTTCCAACTACTATTACGTCTTAATAACTATTTCATATTATTGCGCCAACCTTTTTTTTTTTGCCCACGTCGCCTACGTCTTGCTGCTTCTATATTCAGAATAAGATAGATATAATAACATGGATCTAGAATATACACCACAAATTTTTAATTAGTAACGAAACTTTAAGGGTGTATTCAGACCGTGAATCTGAACAACTTTCCCTTAGAAGAATTTTTTTTGGATCTCCGATACAAAAGTGCGGATCGGCCGTTCAATTTCCTGGTCCAAAAAAAATCTCGTTTTTCGACCCATGTTCATTAGGGACAGTTGTTCAGATTCACGGTCTGAATACACCCTTAAAGGTTCGTTACTAATAAAAAATTTGTGGTGTAGATCAGAATTCTTTTGATTATTGTTTACCTTCTCACTTAGTTACATAGTCTTTACGGCCAAGCTTTCATCTTACCCAAAATTAAGTTTCAACTTACCCAGCATAATGTTTCATCTTACCCAAACATTTATATTCCCAGGCATCCTCCGAGGCCTAGACGCGAAGGGTATCAAGAGTCCAACTCCGATCCAAGTGCAAGGCATCCCCGCCGTGCTGAGCGGGCGGGATATGATCGGGATAGCATTCACGGGCTCCGGGAAGACGCTCGTGTTCACCCTGCCCATCATTATGATGTGTCTTGAACAGGAGATCAAAATGCCCTTCATCAGGTAAGTTTTATAACTTGATTACCAACAAACGGCTGAGGTATGGAACTCTCCCTGAGACAACTCTCCCAATAGCTGTAGAGCAGATTTTTTTTTCAAAATCTTCATTTCATAGTTTGAAGTTTTTCAGTTTGTTGATGCAAGTATGATGCATCCCCTGAAGTTTTTAATGCATTTAATTTTACACCCTGTATAATGTATGGAACCTAATATATCTGCTATTCGACTCAGAGCGAGATGGAGAATGATTTAGTAGCACCCGATTTTGCACCCTTTGTCTACCGCGCATATGATTTATTTTAACTACTATTTAAACAATCTTGTTGTGGGGGCTGGCAAGCCAGCAACACTTCGACCCAGTGGGATCTTTTGTGTTAGCCCCAATACTCTTTGCTTTCCTCACCCTTCGAATGCATGATCAATGAAGGAGGCAATACCATTGAGGGGAAGATCCCTAAGATCTCCCGGTTTTGGGTATCCATCTCCGAGGAGGCACATGCGTTTTGCCGTCAAGACATCACAGTCACAAAGAATATGTTCCATGGTCTCTTCATCTTCTCTGCTCGGCAGCTGGTATCTAGGGTGAGTTTCATTTTGTGCATCATAGTGCCTCTGGCGTAGTGCCCAGTGAGGGCTGCGACGATGGCACGAGCCTTGCTCCTGCTGTTGTTCAGTATGAACTTTGAAACGCGAGTTGTCACATTGCTGATAAATTTCTTAAGAGTGTTGCAGACTTGCAAGGTCTAAGCAAACGAAGATTGACAAGCGGAATTGTTTTTCTGGCCGTCCTGTATCTTTATTACCCATAGCCTATGTGACGTAGATTGTATGTTTATGTTATTATGTTCCAGGAACGAAGGCCCCTACGGTCTGATAATATGTCCGTCGCGCGAGCTCGCCAAACAAACGCACGACATAATTCTACACTTCGTGAAGCATCTCAAGACGTCCGGCATGCCGGAGATCAGGAGCTGCCTCGCTATTGGAGGTAATTTAGTTTTTTTGTAACACCGCTGGCTTTTCGGTGAAGGAAAGCATCGTGAGGAAACCTGCATGCTTCAATTTCAACGCATGTATTGTACCCACTGTCCATTATAAGTGGCGACGGGTTCACTCCCCGTCACACTGGACACAGTTTCGGTACTATTGTTGAATCGTGGATGTTCTGAGGTTTCAGAATATCTCTGACTACCCCCTCGGGGAATATAGTCATGAGCATATGCTACTATTAGTTGGCGCGCCCTGGTCTCTGCCTACCCCACTGGGAAAGAGGCGTGACGTTATAGATAGATAGTTAGATTCCGTCCTAAAGAAGACGTGGCGCTATCTACTGGCGTTTTTTTGGCGCCACTACTACATAATACTTAATTGAACAGGTGTGGCAGTGTCAGAGTGTATGGAGGTGGTGCAGAGGGGTGTTCACATCATGGTCGCCACGCCGGGTCGCCTCATGGACATGTTAGACAAGAAGATGGTATGTCTGACCTTTATACAATACTAGTGTTTTCCCGCGACTTCGTCCGCACATCCGACTTAAAATCTGGTATCTAATATACCAGATCATAAGCTATCAAACATAAAAAGTTTCATCAAAATCGGTTAAGTAGTTTTTGCGTGATGCGCGAACAAACAAACTAACAATTTTGTCAATAGATGGCGCTGCACGTCATTTAAATCGCGCTATCGAGTGTTATTTGAGTTTATATGAAGTGAACCCAGCTTTTTTATTCCTCATGATTTTACGGTTTTATAATAGTTAAGATTACATCTAAATCTCAGCCCGGTCCTTTTGCGTCATGCGTGCGGGCGGGAAGCGAGCGGCAATGATATATTTTGACACATCTCATGTATACAGAAATGTACGTGAAATGCGTGTCGCCGGCATGCGTGCCCGCGTAACTTTCTAGCCTCTGTACACACGGCGACACATCATGTTACGCACCCTATATACCCATAACTACACTACGTAAAAACACAAAATAGTGCGGTAGAGAGCCTGCATAGACGCGGCTGCCGGCGCGGGCGCAGCGTGCCGTGAGACGAAACAACAACAACATACCGCACCCTCTCGCACGATTCGCAGCTTTCTACTTCTAATAGTTCAAAGTCCAAACAGGGTAACCTGACCTGTCGCCGTGTGTACAACTATGCCAATAGAAACATCCATGCCTTTGTAGTTTTGGTGATTTCGTGTCGAGTTGGATTTGCAAAGATTCAAGCTAATTTAACACAATTTGTCGGTGAATTGTTCACATTTCTACCACAGCGCGCGCTTCGATCGATTTGGCAGTTCCCTCCCACCATCCACTTCACACATAGCCGGTCGGTCGATCACGAACTGAAGCTCCCATTAGTTGATTATTATCATCATCATCATCATCATCAGCCTATCATCGTCCACTGCTGGACATAGGCCTCTCCCAAGGCGCGCCACAAAACTCTGTCCTCGGCCTTCCTCATCCAGTCGCTCCCCGCTACTTTTTTAGGTCGTCTGTCCAGCGGGCAGCAGGGCGTCCCACACTACGCCGTTGATTATTATATTTTATTATATTACTAGCAACCCGCCTCGACTTGGTCCGGATACATAAACCTTCCTCGTGAATTATTCTATCTCCTAGTGCAAACCTTATCAAATCATATCTATACAGAATGATAGGACGACAGAAAAACGCAGCTTGGAATTTTAATTTCTAATACCTAAGCATGTAGCGAGAGGCGCCCGGACCCGAATGCTTTCTCGCTCGCACACATCTAGCTGCCCTTGTCACGCGCCCTCTCCATCGTATTGCACGCGGCACGCGCATCGAGGATCGTATATAAGACCCGACGCGGCCAGCGAATGTCACTTAGCTAGGCGGCTTCGCCTGAGAGATAGCCACTGCAGTCCTCAGGTGCTTGCCAGGTCGAGGATCGTATATAAGACCCGACGCGGCCAGCGAATGTCACTTAGCTAGGCGGCTTCGCCTGAGAGATAGCCACTGCAGTCCTCAGGTGCTTGCCAGGTCGAGGATCGTATATAAGACCCGACGCGGCCAGCGAATGTCACTTAGCTAGGCGGCTTCGCCTGAGAGATAGCCACTGCAGTCCTCAGGTGCTTGCCAGGTCGAGGATCGTATATAAGACCCGACGCGGCCAGCGAATGTCACTTAGCTAGGCGGCTTCGCCTGAGAGATAGCCACTGCAGTCCTCAGGTGCTTGCCAGGTCGAGGATCGTATATAAGACCCGACGCGGCCAGCGAATGTCACTTAGCTAGGCGGCTTCGCCTGAGAGATAGCCACTGCAGTCCTCAGGTGCTTGCCAGGTCGAGGATCGTATATAAGACCCGACGCGGCCAGCGAATGTCACTTAGCTAGGCGGCTTCGCCTGAGAGATAGCCACTGCAGTCCTCAGGTGCTTGCCAGGTCGAGGATCGTATATAAGACCCGACGCGGCCAGCGAATGTCACTTAGCTAGGCGGCTTCGCCTGAGAGATAGCCACTGCAGTCCTCAGGTGCTTGCCAGGTCGAGGATCGTATATAAGACCCGACGCGGCCAGCGAATGTCACTTAGCTAGGCGGCTTCGCCTGAGAGATAGCCACTGCAGTCCTCAGGTGCTTGCCAGGTCGAGGATCGTATATAAGACCCGACGCGGCCAGCGAATGTCACTTAGCTAGGCGGCTTCGCCTGAGAGATAGCCACTGCAGTCCTCAGGTGCTTGCCAGGTCGAGGATCGTATATAAGACCCGACGCGGCCAGCGAATGTCACTTAGCTAGGCGGCTTCGCCTGAGAGATAGCCACTGCAGTCCTCAGGTGCTTGCCAGGTCGAGGATCGTATATAAGACCCGACGCGGCCAGCGAATGTCACTTAGCTAGGCGGCTTCGCCTGAGAGATAGCCACTGCAGTCCTCAGGTGCTTGCCAGGTCGAGGATCGTATATAAGACCCGACGCGGCCAGCGAATGTCACTTAGCTAGGCGGCTTCGCCTGAGAGATAGCCACTGCAGTCCTCAGGTGCTTGCCAGGTCGAGGATCGTATATAAGACCCGACGCGGCCAGCGAATGTCACTTAGCTAGGCGGCTTCGCCTGAGAGATAGCCACTGCAGTCCTCAGGTGCTTGCCAGGTCGAGGATCGTATATAAGACCCGACGCGGCCAGCGAATGTCACTTAGCTAGGCGGCTTCGCCTGAGAGATAGCCACTGCAGTCCTCAGGTGCTTGCCAGGTCGAGGATCGTATATAAGACCCGACGCGGCCAGCGAATGTCACTTAGCTAGGCGGCTTCGCCTGAGAGATAGCCACTGCAGTCCTCAGGTGCTTGCCAGGTCGAGGATCGTATATAAGACCCGACGCGGCCAGCGAATGTCACTTAGCTAGGCGGCTTCGCCTGAGAGATAGCCACTGCAGTCCTCAGGTGCTTGCCAGGTCGAGGATCGTATATAAGACCCGACGCGGCCAGCGAATGTCACTTAGCTAGGCGGCTTCGCCTGAGAGATAGCCACTGCAGTCCTCAGGTGCTTGCCAGGTCGAGGATCGAGATAGCCACGCAGTCCGTTCCAAAACCTAAGTCTTCTAAGCAGAAGAGTGAGATAGCCACGCAGTCCACTCTGATGCATAGCTAGGTATGTTTGTATGTGTATGTACCAATATTGTATGCTCATCAATAAATAGTTAAACTATCATCCTCTTTCACTCAGCCACCCTACAAGCACTAATTTTATTCTGTTTCACCCCAAGATCCGTCTGAACGTCTGCCGCTACCTGACCATGGACGAGGCAGATCGCATGATAGACATGGGCTTCGAGGAGGACGTCAGGACGATATTCTCCTACTTCACGGGACAGCGGCAGACGCTGCTGTTCAGTGCGACCATGCCCACCAAGATACAGAACTTCGCCAGGTTCGACTTTATCGTATTTTCTCTCATATCGAATCGATAGAATGTCATTGTGTTCGATATACCAGTGTAGTGTAGGTGCCCCAGGTCTGGTTACCTCACCCTGGAGCACCCCTCCGTAGCTAGTTGTCTGGCAGCTTGATACAGGCCTCTTGACAAGCAAATAGACTAATACAGGGTGAAATTGATATCACTACCATCCTTTTTACCCGACGGCGCGACACAAAGGAAGGGTAATGTATTTATCAGCCTATGTATGTATGTATGTAAGTTTGTACCTTTGTGGCACACTAGAGACAAAACGCGTTGGCCTATTTTGATGATTCTTAGGTCAATCGATTTGTCTTAATCTTGCGAGTGTCACTAAAGACAATATGACAGTAATCAAAATTCAATATGGTGACTACCAGACGCCATATTGTGAAAAATAAAAAAATAAAAGTTGACGAACTATGTCGAGTGGGGTATCATTGAATAGGTATTTGAAAATCATCTTTAGGTTTCTCTTACCATTTTTCATTTCTAATTACAATTTAGGATCTGTAACGATTTAAATTGCATGTATAGATAATTATGACGGGGCGTATTTCATAATTCAGCTCATAACTTTATACCCTGAGGTAGGCATAGTCTTGATAATTTCGTTCCCCTTTAGCAGGGTACTAGCACGCCCTGCTGTGCACGACGAAGCGAGAAAGTCATGTCGATCTTTCTCGTTATCTCGGCAAAAATTGACAACTATCCGATTTTCCCCAGGTCAGCGCTAGTAAAACCAGTCACAGTAAACGTAGGCCGAGCCGGAGCAGCGTCTATGCACGTCAGGCAGGAGCTGGAGCCGGTGAAGGCGGAGGCGCGAACGGTGCACCTGCTGCAGTGCCTGCAGAAGACCTCGCCGCCCGTGCTCGTGTTTGCGGAGAGGAAGCAGGACGTCGACGCCATACACGAGTATCTGCTGCTTAAAGGTTCGTCTGCCACTCTTGAAGGGGAGAACAAAGAATCTGCGGGATCTTCTAGGGAAGAGAAGCATCTTCTGCCATCGCTCTACGTCTTCAGATTCTTTATTTTTGCTTCGGCTTAATATGTTACTTAAAGGTTAGTCCGAGATTCTTAAAGGAGCTGCAGAGTTGCAGGAGTTGCGGAAAGTTGCAGTTTGAAACAAATGAAGATTGATATAGACATTTTAGACAGGTTCGAATTCGCACGCACGTTTTGCGACACACAAAATGTTTTTTCTAACTTACGTACCTACGTATCATCGACTGGATTTCATACGGGCTCAGTCAAAATAATATTTTTGCCATCAGGTGTGGAAGCAGTAGCCATCCACGGTGGAAAGGACCAGGAGGAAAGATCTCGCGCCGTCGAGGCGTTCAGGAAAGGAGAGAAAGATGTACTAGTCGCGACTGATGTTGCTAGTAAAGGTAATCCCATCAATAACATTCCATGGTCAAAATTATGCCAAATCTTCCGTAAAATGTCGTGTGATCTCTTATTTACTTTTTATCTACATTCAATATCATCCAAAAGTTGTGCAACCTAAAGGACACACCAAATGTCGGCGACATTGCCGGTGACTTCATTAGAGCAAGTCTGAAAATTTTGTCGGAGACATTTAGGTGGCACGAGATGTGAAACGTCGATCGGTAACTGGGCATGCAACATTGTTGTCGAAAAGGCCATATCCGGCGACATTGTCGGTGGATCGGCGACTTTTCATACCTTAAAATCTTTTTCCAACCAGGTCTCGACTTCGCAAACATCCAGCACGTAATAAACTACGACATGCCCGAGGACATAGAGAACTACGTGCATCGTATAGGACGCACGGGGCGCGCGGGCGGCGAGGGGGTCGCCACCACGCTACTGGGCCGCGCCGCCGACGACAGCGTGCTGCGGGACCTCGCGCATCTACTGACTGAGGCTGGACAGAAGGTACGTTATAATAGTATACTGGTACAGAACAGGCAGGATTCGAAGTGATAATTAAGTTAAGTAAGTAAGTAAGTTATAGCCTATAGAATCCCACTGCAGGGCAAAGGCCTCCTCTCACGAATAAGGGTGAGAGGGAGTGGGCCATACTCCGCCACGCGGGCCCAGTGCGTGTTGGTGGAGGCAAGTTACTGGGCAACTTGCTGTCAGAGAATTTTCAAGCCGCCTCAATAGGCCTCTGACCTGGCTTAACGAATAGTTACAAACGCCATCTGGCGGAACTATCCGAGACCAACTGCTTAACGTGCCTTCCGAAGCACGGAAACGCTCGAGATGAAATACCACTAAACGGTCACCCATCCAAAGACTGACCGGACCTGACGTTGCTTAACTTCGGTGATCGTTTCCAATACCGAAGCTCCACTACGCCAACGAGCGTGATAACAAGTGATAATTATCATTGATAATTATACATTGATAATTATCTTGATAATTATAAAATTTATCGGAAACACAAAAAGCTTGGGCTAGCAATGTCACGCCATGTATTTCCGATCACGATTTGCGAAAAAAGAAGCTCCCAAACATTAAATAATTTTTTTTCAATGTTTTTTGTAGTTTTTCTAAATTTGTTGTTATTCATTGATATGAGAAAGTATTATATCAAAGACTAGGTGCTGTTTGGTCTGGAAAGAGATAATTATCATCTTCTTCTTATCGAGTGGGCTGCAAGCCCTGGTGTCAGTTTATTCAAACCGCCTTACGGCCTCTGACGTGGTTTTTATGTAACGACTACTACCACCAGAGATAGTAGCCGGGACCAACAACTTAACGTGCCATCCGAAGCACAGAATCATCTATCTTTTCAGACAATCAGGTGACTCAGCCTGCAATGTCCTAAACCAACTGGGGAAAAACGCACAAAGTGACATTTCACTAGGTGCCCCCCGTGGGAATCGAACCCACGACCTCCGTGTCAAGAGCCCAATGCTCTTAACCATTAGACCACGGAGGCAGTTAAAATAATTATTTTGATAATTTCGAACCCTGAGAATGGGTCTATTACCTATTCTCATATAGTTCTACATACATAACGGCCTCTCTGACTTCAGATACCCCACCTCACCTCACACTTTCTGGGGACACTTTAGGGGAGCCGAGCAAGGGAATGCAGTCAGGCGCACCCGTAATATTTGACTAAATGAAATTGTATCTTTTCAGAGCTAAAAAAACGTTGAAAAATAACGCTAAATTCACATTTAATTTAATAGACTCACACTCAGTTGCAAAAACGTTGATTAAAGTTAACTCTCGATTAAATCTCTTGCTGTCAATTTTAGGGCCTGTTTCACCACTTCTGGGTAAGTTCTTGTTAGCTTATCCGACAGATAGTTTGACATATTTTGTATGAAATTAAACTAAGAACAAGACCAAGGGAGAATTGTGGACGTAGTAAAAGCTAGCCAGATATTTAATGGAGGATTCACTTTAATGAGCATTTCTGCAAGTGTCAAACAACAACCGCCGTGATTCATAAATTTTAATGCATGAAAAAAATACATAACAAAATAAAATAAATTAGGATGAAAGAAGTGTTGTAGTGGCTCAACTTGGATAATGGCGTGGCCATTAGAGTCGTATGTTGATTGTCGACATGTTTCCCAACAGGTGCCTTCGTTCCTGCTGGAAATGATCGGCGAGCCGGACGTGCCCGTCGCTGACGGACAGGGCTGTTCCTACTGCGGCGGTCTCGGTCACAGAATCACTGGTACGAGATCAATACTTATTAGTACTAGTTAGTGAATGTATCCTGCTGGACATGAGGACGTGCCCGTCGCTGACGGACAGGGCTGTTCCTACTGCGGCGGTCTCGGTCACAGAATCACGGGTACGTGTTCAATACTTATTAGTACTAGTTAGTGAATGTATCCTGCTGGACATGAGGACGTGCCCGTCGCTGACGGACAGGGCTGTTCCTACTGCGGCGGTCTCGGTCACAGGATCACTGGTACGAGTTCAATACTTATTAGTACTAGTTAGTGAATGTATCCTGCTGGACATGAGGACGTGCCCGTCGCTGACGGACAGGGCTGTTCCTACTGCGGCGATCTCGGTCACAGAATCACTGGTACGAGTTCAATACTTATTAGTACTAGTTAGTGAATGTATCCTGCTGGACATGAGGACGTGCCCGTCGCTGACGGACAGGGCTGTTCCTACTGCGGCGATCTCGGTCACAGAATCACTGGTACGAGTTCAATACTTATTAGTACTAGTTAGTGAATGTATCCTGCTGGACATGAGGACGTGCCCGTCGCTGACGGACAGGGCTGTTCCTACTGCGGCGGTCTCGGTCACAGGATCACTGGTACGAGATCAATACTTATTAGTACTAGTTAGTGAATGTATCCTGCTGGACATGAGGACGTGCCCGTCGCTGACGGACAGGGCTGTTCCTACTGCGGAGGTCTCGGTCACAGAATCACTGGTACGAGTTCAATACTTATTAGTACTAGTTAGTGAATGTATCCTGCTGGACATGAGGACGTGCCCGTCGCTGACGGACAGGGCTGTTCCTACTGCGGCGGTCTCGGTCACAGAATCACTGGTACTACTTCACTACATTTATTACTAGACTAGTGTTTTCCCGCGACTTCGTCCGCACAAATTATATACCAGATTTTAAGTGAGATCATAAGCTATCAAACAAAAAAAAGTTTCATCAAAATCGGTTCAGTAGTTTTTGCGTGATGTGCAAACAAACTAACAATTTTGTCAATAGATGGCGCTGCGCTGAAAGCCGTGGTGGTCCAGTAGCGAGTAACCTTGCCTGCCGTGCAGGAGGCGATGGTTCGATCCCCGTCCAAGCCGACTCGTTCCAATGAGTTTTTCGGAATTTATGTACGATTTGTTACACCACTGGCTTTTCGGTGAAGGAAAACATCGTGAGGAAACCTGCATTCTTCAATTTCGAGGCGTGTATTGTACCCACTGTCCATTATAAGTGGCGACGGGCTCACCCCCCGTCACACTGGACAGAGTTTCGGTACTACTGGTGAAACGTGGATGTTCTGAGGTTTCAGAATATCTCTGACTACCCCCTCGGGGAATATAGTCGTGAGCATATGTATGTATGTATTTAGATGGCGCTGCACGTTTTTAAATCGCGCTATCGAATGTTATTTGAATTTATATGAAGAGAACCGCTACTTTTTTATTCCTCATGATTTTACGGTTTTATAATAGTTAAGATGACCGTGGCGAACTTTGTACCGCCTTAGAATCTTCCTGACACACACTTGGCCGTTTTTTTGAGACTATGTTCATCACGGATAATGTAGCATTCTAATGGTGAAAGAATTGTCGATCCACTAGTTTCGGAGCCTATTCAATTCAAACAAACAACAAATTTTAACCTTTTCTCTTTATAATATTAGTGTAGAGTTATTCAGATTATTGCTAGACTGTTATACCCTCTACAGGTGTAACAAAACACCCTAGTAATACAGGGTTCGAAGTGATAATTTTCATTGATAATACCTTGATAATTATCTTGATAATTATAAAATTTATCGGAAACACAAAAAGCTTGCGCTAGCAATGTCACGCCATGTATTTCAGATCACGATTCGCGAAAAAAGAAGCTCCCAACAATAAAATCGTTTTTCTCACTGTTTTCTGTAGTTTTTCTCAATTATTTGTTATTCATTGTGATGAGACACTATCATGCCAAAGCCTAGGTGCTGTTTGGTCTGAATCGTAGAAAGAGAAGGCACTAGAAGGAAGCACGTGTCTTGTCATATCACTCAGTAAGAGATGCACATAGCAAATTCGCTCTAGTTAAAAAAGGAGACCGCTACTTATTGCTGTCCTTATCGACGTATCCACTTTTTTGTACTTCGGCCATCTGACTCCAAAATGTCACTTCATATAAATTGTATGGGACAACCACCTGACTCCGAGATGTCACTTCATATAATTCGCTATCTCATACCCGGTTACATTGATATTCGGTCTACTAGCGTAAGCGAAAAATTTTTCGTCTATGGTCTGAATAAGAGAAAAAAAATCAATTTTAGAACATTTAGTTCGAAATTTCTCTCAGAACTAAGAATCAGCTTGGATAATTATCGATTAATTATCATGATAATTTCGAACCCTGTAGTAATCTGTAGTAATATACTGGGTGATTTTTTAACACCAAATTTTCAAAGGTGGTTCAGACCATCAAACTGAACAACTATTACTACAATGGGAGTAATGTTCGAATTTCAAAAACTCTTTCCACGCTAGCGGATAAAATGCACTTTTGCACTCAGATTTCGAATGATAAACATAATCTTTCCGAGCTTGTGAGGTGAAAAAAATAATGTAGTTTCACATATTTAAGAGTCGAGTGGGCATTGCAGTTTAGTATGGAACAGCAGTTTTATTGCGATTAATGGTTTGCTGCCATAGTAAAAGTTGTTCAGTTTGATGGGTAGACTCTTAGTTTAAAAGGGTGCTAATGATATCAATTTCAGTCTGTAGTTGTGAGCATATTATTATGCTTATGCTACATTTTACACTTATGCTCAAAGATTATATAGATAGACTGCAACAATTCTTACAATAGCTCCGGAACCCTATCACGGCCGTGTCCGACACCCTCTTGGCCAGTTTTTAACCGAATACGTTTGTTTTGTTTACAGAATGTCCGAAGCTGGAGGCGGTACAGAACAAGCAAGCTTCTAATATCGGCAGACGAGATTACCTGGCGAACACCGCGGCCGATTATTAGATTGCGTATTTATTTAGTTTAGCTGTAAGTTTTAATTTGTAAATAAATTACATTTTTTGTACAGTTCGTGTATTTATGTTTAATTCATATTCACCGTACAAATCCACTCGCAAATGTACCGAAACATAATAATAATATAGTACATTACTACACGTGACTTCCGTTCTTCGGAAGGCACGTTAAGCAGTTGGTCTCGGATAGTTCCGTCAGATGGCGTTGTAACTATTCGTTAAGCCAAGTCAGAGGCCTATTGAGGCGGCTTGAAAATTCTCTGACAGCAAGTTGACCACTAACTTGCCTCCACCACAGATTATATAATACTATACAGTACAGATGCCCAACGTCAAACAATGGAACGTGACTGCCGTAACGCGGGCAGTCTTCGGGCAAAGTAAATTGCTTGATTTTCCGAGGCTCATGAGATTTTTTTGTAGTCAGATCATGTATTTTTAGTAACAATTTACACTTTTACGTAAACATTAATTACAAATCGATACCATATATTGTCATTTTGTTAACAAAAATTTTATTTGTATGGGATGGGACACCATGCCTCCACCAACATGGACTGGGCCCGCGTGGTGGAGTATGGCCCACTCCCTCTCACCCTTATTCGTGAGAGGAGGCCCTGCAGTGGGATTCTACAGGCTATAGCTAGCTAGCTAGCTAGTACATTACTACAGTGGCCAGCAAAAGAGGCATTGATGGACGAACGTGAAGCCGAGATCGAGATCGCTTACTTTGATCGAAGGGTGTAGCAATGAGTACTATTTGCACCACCGAGTGCCAACTGTACCATTGATGGTACTTCTCGATGGTACTTCTGGTCCAGCGGGTTTCCCAGGTTAGGTCGTCGATCGATCTCGAACTAAATATTCTTGCATTTCTACTAGTTCTTGTGGTCTGAAGCCATAGCAAGTATGTAACACATTTGACTTTACACCCTGTATAAAGTAGTAGTTGAAAAAAACACTCATATCTCTTTGATAGGATTTTTTTTTATTTGATAATGAAATAAAACAAGCAGATTTAATCAATTAGAAATAATTTAATTAATATAGTAAATAATTAACAATATTTTTTTGACGTCAATTTTTGTGAGTCGTAGGAAAAAAATCAAGTATTTTTTATATCATCTGTTGGTTGTGCGTGTGATTTCACTCTTGTGTGCGTGGACAGGTGACGATCCAGTGCTCGGCGTGTCTGTAACAACATTCATACATCATCATCATCATCATCAGCCTATACAAGGTGTTACAAAAATACAAATAAACCTTTAAGGGGGGGTGTAGACCATCAAACTGAACAACTTTCACAATGGGACCAATATTGAAATCGCGAAAAAAAAAATTATGTTCTATACCTACTCTACAAATCGTCTAGAGCTAAAATATGTATGGGATATGAAAAAATTTTCACGATTTCGATGTTGGTCCCATAGAGAAAGTTGTTCAGTTTGACGGTCTTAACAACCCCCTTAAGAGTTTCAAAAATGTATTGTTACTTATGAAACACCCTGTAGGTAGACTTAATATGGTGACACTTTTTTAAGAGAATGATCAGACCATCAAACTGGACAACTTTCTCTTTGGGACCAACATAGAAATCACGAAAAAAAAATCAGCTCTTCCATACAAAACTGCAAACCTACTCGAGCCAAATGGACAGGAAAGAGGACACCAGATTTTTTTTCGCGATTTCGATGTTGGTTCCATATAGAAAGTTGTTCAGTTTGATGGTCTGAACATCTCCTTAAAAAAGTGTCAGCATATTAAGTTGGACCCTGTATACGTCCCACTGCAGCGCACAGACACTACACTCAGGGAGGGTGTATGTACGTTAGTGTGTGCACAATGCGCTGCGGTAGACTTCACATACGCAACGGAATTTCTTCTTCAGCGTATGCAGGTTACCTCACGATGTTTTCCTTCACCGTTTGAGAGCAGTCGGTATTACGTACATAAGTTGGAAACACTCATCCCTTACGGGATTTGAACCCGCACAGCAGGCAGGTTCACTACCGACTGAGCCAATGGGGCCGACAAGACTTACTTGCCGTAAAATGGATTGAAAACTAAACTGACCCAATTTTTATACTTACCTAGGAATTGTATACAATGCCTAGGAAAAACATACTTTTCCTAGGAAATTAATGTATTAAAGAACATTTGACAAATTATTTTAAAGTTCGACCAGAAATATAAAAAACCTCGCCATGTTGCGGAAAATCATTGGAACTAATTTTTGGAGCGCCCCCAAACCAGGATTTTTTTATTTCTGGTCAGGCTTTACCTACACATTTGCACAGTTGTGCTAAGTCAAATTAAATTCAAGATCTTTTAGAGTTTATTATACACATTTCCTAAATCTATTTTTTGGGCCCCTTGTTAACCAGACGGTTTCTATCCGGTCCGGCGCCGGGCCGGTGCCGGATAAGCTTGTGGGGACTTGCCATAGATGTCATGTCAACACCCACAAGTTATAGCAAAGAAGCTAACAGATGGCGATACCGTCGCTCTCAGAAATATGCTCCATACAAAGACAAAGTTCACCGTAAATACGTAACTCGTAATCTACTACAAATAAGGTTCACAATCGAATGCGAGACATAAATCGCGCAAGAGAAATAATCACAGAGATTCGATATATATAGAAGGTCCAACTAAGAACTGTTGGACCACGATTGGTCCCCAGGCTTCACACTAAGCCTGGTGGAAGATCTTCCCTTTTCAATGGAGGAACATTCCCAAGTAGCACCTCCATAAGCTTGTTCAAGAGCACGGTTTGTACCCGTATGGCTAGCCGGCTGAAGTGCGGCCTCATTCTGTCGATTGTCATTGTTTAAATTCTTAAATACTTCACGTTTATGCTTCATGGTAGGCCCTCGGCTTACCATGAGTTTTCCCTGTATTTTACTACTGTAGTAACGTCGCCAATTCGTATGACAGAAATAAGTTCTCAACGTAACCACTAGGAGCGCTGAACGAAATTCAATACAAAATTGGTGACGTAACTACAGTAGTAAAGAACAGTGAAAACTCATGGTAGACCCACAGAAACGCGTAGGTAGGCGGGACTGCCGTGCGTACACCCGGCCTCGTCAACAAGCTCTCATAGACGGCCATACACGACTGCGCGCCGGACCCGGACCGTCGATAGCGCCGGCGTCGTTAACAAACCTTCATTGTGTCCCATACATAACTGACAACCGGACGTAGGCACGGTTTAAAACCGTGTGTAGCCCCGGTGGAAAACCGGCTCGTTAAGAGAATATTATTCCGAGAGCGAAAATGCGCGTTGCATACAAACGTACTATGGTGATATTTTCTATACTAACCAATTAAAATCAATGAAATTTTGCAGAAATAACCTAGTAACAAATCTCTATGCTTCTATAGAGTCAGATTTTCGTTAAAATATACAGTCTCAATGCTAGGATTAATTTAAGATTTGTATGGAAATCTTTGAGGCACTGTAACTTGAAAACTATACATTTTAACGAAAATCTGACTCCATACAATCATAGAAATTTGTTTCTAGATTGTTTCTGCAAAATTTCATTGACTTTAATTGGTTAGTATTGAAAATATCACCATAGTACGTTTGTATGGAGCGCGCTCCGAATAATATACCCTTAAGGGCTCTTGGATTCGCAATCATCTTTGATAACTCACAGTGACTCCCTTCCCGCAGTAATGGCAGATATGCGTAGTATCTCTCTTCACTCCAACTCTGCGCACGTCGCCTGTTGATCTAGAATGTGTTCTGATGTGCTTGCGCAGGGCGTAGCACGTTGAGAAACCACGCTGACACGTTGGGCAGGTGTTCTTTCTGCAATTAAGGGGGTTGCAGAGGGAGTTGCACTACACTAGATGGCGCTCGGGAGCATCATTCCTGATTTTATCACATTTTATTTTATATCTTCTTAATTTATTGAACTTATTCATTAATAAAAAAGACAAAGTGCGTATCCACGACAGGCTTCGTCAAAGGCAATACATTACTTGCATCCACAACAGGCTTCGTCAAAACTAATACATAAATATCTTCTTAATTATGTTATAAATTGCAAATGTTATTTGAGATGCGTAATCTTGATTTTCTTAACTATTTTTCCATATATAAAATATTACTTTTGTTAATACCGTCTACGAATGTTATACGTCAAAGTTTTGTATGAAATTGATTAAATTAAAATGTATATCAAATTCGTATGAACAATAAAATTACTATAACTTGTAGCTAGATCAGTAAAACATAAACACAAGTGCCCGCATCATTGAAAATTTTGATTGAAATCATCACAATTACGAGATATAACATAAAATGTGATAAAATCAGGAATAATGCTCCCGAGCGCCATCTAGTGCTCCCTCTGCAACCCCCTTAATTGTTTTTCTGTCAAACATCTGTTTTTTTTTTTCTTTGATGTTGCCACACAAATTATCTAGTCACATTTAAAGTCCCAGAATCTGGCCTGGACTTGTATTATGATAACTAGACAACGATATAGAAAACAAATATAGATACAAACATCCATGACTCGGGTACAAATATTCATAATATTCATCATACAAATATTTGTCCCTTACGGGATTCGAACCCGCGACCCTCGGCACAGCAGCAAGGTTCACTACTGCTGCGCTGTCGGGCCGTTGTAAGCTTAATATAAGCTTGGCTTGGCTAGAAGGGAAGACGGCCGGTGGACCCAGGACACGACTTAAATAATACATCACATAAACCAAAAGTTATTTTTAAGTGACATGTTAGGTATGCATGCATATATATATCTATGTGGCTGCGTCCACTCGCTACCCCGTCGCCTAATAAACCAGTGTGCTATGAGCTACCGGACGTTTCACTAGTCTCCCTATCGCCTACATAACAGTGGCGACGAGGATGGGACGCCTATTCTCTTGTGTATTATTCCCTTACACCACACGAAATGACTTTTGTTCTGAAATTTTTTATACAATACTAAATCTCCTTTTTTTAAACTTTGCTTACTGCTACTGTCATTCGTTTGCAAAGACTGTTCATTATCATTAGTTTTCGTCGGTGTCGATGGCGATGACGATGAGGGGTCAATTAAATCAAGACGTGATTTAATTTTTCGGCCAAAACCCATTTGTGCCGGAGACGATCCCGTGCCAGAATGAATTGAATTTCTATAATCCATCAAATATTTTAATAAATTCAACTTGTTTTCTTTTACGTTTTTATTTTGCAACAAACATGATTTTATACCTTTTTTTACAACTTTTACAAAGCTTTCTGCCTGACCGTTGCTGGCAGGATGATAGGCAGGTGACGTAACGTGCGATATCCCGTTCAATGCACAAAAATGATTAAATTCATTGGAACAAAAAGATGTACCATTGTCGCTCACTATGGTCTTTGGCAGCCCGAACCTCGAGATAAAGTCACACAATCTTTCTACGACTGCTGTTGACGTGGTCGTGTTAACCATATCATACACCTCCACCCATTTTGTATGTGCATCAACTATCACTAAGTACATGTGGCCGTTTAAAGGCCCCAATAAATCGGTGTGCAAACGACTGAAGGGATTTTTGGGGGTAACCCATGGGGAAAGGGGTGCTCTCGCGGGTGAGGGTCTAAGCTGGATACATACATTGCACGTACCTATCATATTTTCTATAGCTTCGTCAATTCCAGGAAACCAAAACCTCGAGCGTGCTTCTGCTTTCGTCTTGACTATCCCTAAGTGCGATTTATGCAACTCTGACAGCATCCTGTCACACAATGTCAGTGGTATAACGACTTTGTGGCCTCTCATAATACAGCCACTCTCGAAAGATAACTGCGTCCGGCATAAATAGTAAGGTTTAAACCGTACATCGGTATTTTTATGTGGCCAACCGTGTAATATGTATTGTTTAACTTGCTTTAAAATAATATCTTTATCGGTCGCTTCTCGTAACTCGTTTATCGTTACGGGCAAGCTGCCGTCTATCACGAAGCACACATAAGCCGCGCGGTCGGTGACGTCCGCTGTGTCGTCATCGGCCGGCGGGGACGGGGGCGCGTCCCCCCGCGCGCCCGCTGGTCGTGCTCGCGCTGTACCGACCGATGATGTGCTCGTTTCCGGTTCCGGTAGGCTCGCCCGAGAAAGATAGTCCGCTATATTATTTTCGCTTCGAACATATTCAATATTGTAGTTGTATCCGCTTAAAAACATGGCATATCTTTGTAACCGGTTGGCCGTAACTTCTGGTATTCCTTTATTTGGTCCAAAAATTGAAATTAAGGGCTTATGATCAGTGCGAAGTGTGAAAGGACTCGCCCTTCCATACAGGTATTGGTGAAAACGCCGTACCCCAAAAATTATCGCAGTCGCCTCCTTTTGTATTTGGGAGTAGTGCTTTTCGGCTGCTTTGAGCGTTCGCGATGCGTAGGCTACTGGCCTCTCTGCATTATTATCTACTTGCGAAAGCACTGCTCCCAACCCAGTGGGCGACGCGTCCACTGTTAAGATTAACCCTGCATTTTGATTAAAGTGCGCCAATACCAAATCTGATGCTAAACACTTCTTGATGCTTTCAAACGCATTGTTATGAACGGATTCCCAACTCCATTTATTCCCCTTTCTTAGCAAATCGTATAATGGACTTAAAATGCTCGATGCATTTGGTACAAAATTCCTATAATAATTTACTAAGCCCAGAAACGATTGTAACTGAGTAATATTAGCTGGAATTCGTGCACCGAGAACAGCTCGTACTTTCTCTGGTGATTTTTTCAACCCATCTTTGTTAATAATATAACCCAAATAACTTATTTCACTTTTAAAAAACTCGCACTTTTCCTTTTGCAAGGTTAATCCTGCACTTTCTAATCTTTGCAGTACGGCATTTAATCTTTCCCAGTGTTGTTGTTTATCTTTACCGCTTATCAGAATATCGTCCAGTAGGCACAGTACCCCCTCCATTCCTGCCAAGACACATTCCATTGCACGCTGGAATATGGCCGGCGCACTCGCTAAACCAAATACCAGACGTGTATACTTATATAGACCGCGATGTGTATTTATGCAGGTTAAGGCTTGTGACTCATCATCTAATACAAATTGAGTATAAGCCATTGATAAGTCGAGTTTTGTGAACTCTTGACCTCCGTGTAGTTTCGCAAATAACTCCTTTATAGTCGGAAGAGGGTACTGTTCCACTAACAATTGTTTATTAATAGAAACAGAGTAGTCCACACATAACCTGACAGAGCCGTTTCGTTTCAGCACCGGTACTACTGGCGACGCATACTCTGAATATTCCACTGGGACCAATACACCTAAGTCGACTAATTTATCGATTTCTTTTCCCACCTTATCTCGAAGTGCAAATGCAATCGGACGCGCTTTTACAAAAACCGGTTTGACGTTATCCTTTAGTGTTAAGTTTATCTTGTATTTATTGAAAGTACCAAGTTTATCCGAAAACAAATGCGGATAATGATTTTGTAAATCTGATACTGTAGTAACATCTATTGATTCCTTGCATAGATTTACGGGGACTAACTGTAACTTAAACTGGGAAATAAAATCCCTGCCTAAAAGTGGAGGGCCTCCGTCTGTCACTACGTAAACTTTAAGCGGTCGCTCTGTCCCTGCGTACAAAATAGTTAGAATGACTGTACCTATACATCTAATTTGATTTCCAGTATAAGTCATTAACTTTTTCCTAGTGGCCGACAATGGAACATCTTTAAAGTGTATTTTGTACATCTTTTCAGGTATCACCGTTACCGCTGACCCACTATCTACTTCAAATTCCAATTTTTGTCCTTTTACCGAAATTATTTCCAACAAAGGTTCGCCTCTGACAGAACGGATATTGAATAACTTACCGTCATCGTCATCGCTGTCGTCCCCGGCGTCAGTATGTACACAATTCACTTTTTTTGGACACATTCTGCGTAAATGACCGACTTCGTTGCACTTTTTACAAACGAACTTCGCGTAACGACACTCAGAGGTTTTGTGGTTAACGTAACCACACACTGAACACTTTTCTTTTGCTGACACTTTCTTTCGACCTTGACCTTTAGCGATTTTAAATAGCTGATTGTCAGTCGCGATTCCGGTGCCGCCAGAGGACGCGCTGGCAGCGGCTCCCGCGCGTGCGCTGCTGGTGGCTTCCGCGAGCTCCACCGCCTTACTGAGCGTCAGCTCCGTCAGGTTCTGAGCGTACAACCTCTCTTTCTCTGTGCACGGCAACATCCCCATTACAAAGCGGTCTCGCAACGCCTCTTCGACGTTTCTGAAACTACATTGTGCAGTTAGACCTCGTAGTCTTGCTGCCCACTGCGTGTGAGACTCGCCTTGATGTTGCGTCGCCGCGTAAAAGTTGTGACGCTCGGTGAACCCTGACCTTTTCGGAGTGAAGTGATCATCCAATAGCTTCAGGATGTCCTCCAACGGTAATTCATGGAGCTCCTTTGGTCGCGCGAGGTCGCTCGCGAGCTTGTAGGTAGCCTCTGTGAGTGCGCTTAGCAATATGGCCCGTCTCTTGGTTCCCAATGTATCGCTCGTGTTGCTAATATCATTAGCAATGAACCACTGCTTTAAGCGATTTTTATATCCGCTCCACGATTGCACATTGTGATCAAAACTCGTTAAAATTCCAAAAATTGCACTAGACATTTTTATTTTATTTTGGAACTACAAAATGTGGGTAACTTCGTCGTCACTGTTGTCGCCGCCACCACTGTCGCGGCCACCGCCGTCGCCGCTTCGCTCACCATGCACGCCGCCGACGTCGTCACCGTGTTCATCCTCATCATCGCAACCACCCACTCGGTCACAGCTTACCTCACCACCTCAGAGACACAGTTCGGGAATCGATTCCCCGGGGGACGGAACACAGGAAGCATCGATACAGTCAGCTGATCGTCATACAAAGGAGGCATTAGAGGCACGGGCGTTTGTTCCTCGCGAGATTGACACGGCTGGAGATAGACAAACGATTACCTCAGATACTGAAGAGGAGTTCCACGAGGCAGAGTGCCAGTGTGACAGGATGCTGTCAGAGTTGCATAAATCGCACTTAGGGATAGTCAAGACGAAAGCAGAAGCACGCTCGAGGTTTTGGTTTCCTGGAATTGACGAAGCTATAGAAAATATGATAGGTACGTGCAATGTATGTATCCAGCTTAGACCCTCACCCGCGAGAGCACCCCTTTCCCCATGGGTTACCCCCAAAAATCCCTTCAGTCGTTTGCACACCGATTTATTGGGGCCTTTAAACGGCCACATGTACTTAGTGATAGTTGATGCACATACAAAATGGGTGGAGGTGTATGATATGGTTAACACGACCACGTCAACAGCAGTCGTAGAAAGATTGTGTGACTTTATCTCGAGGTTCGGGCTGCCAAAGACCATAGTGAGCGACAATGGTACATCTTTTTGTTCCAATGAATTTAATCATTTTTGTGCATTGAACGGGATATCGCACGTTACGTCACCTGCCTATCATCCTGCCAGCAACGGTCAGGCAGAAAGCTTTGTAAAAGTTGTAAAAAAAGGTATAAAATCATGTTTGTTGCAAAATAAAAACGTAAAAGAAAACAAGTTGAATTTATTAAAATATTTGATGGATTATAGAAATTCAATTCATTCTGGCACGGGATCGTCTCCGGCACAAATGGTTTTTGGCCGAAAAATTAAATCACGTCTTGATTTAATTGACCCCTCATCGTCATCGCCATCGACACCGACGAAAACTAATGATAATGAACAGTCTTTGCAAACGAATGACAGTAGCAGTAAGCAAAGTTTAAAAAAAGGAGATTTAGTATTGTATAAAAAATTTCAGAACAAAAGTCATTTCGTGTGGTGTAAGGGAATAATACACAAGAGAATAGGTAACGTTTTATATTCAGTGCAAGATTATCGAAATTCAACACAAATTGTAAAAAAACATAAAAATCATATAGTAGTATATAAAGGGACCGATAACAGTCATAAGAAAAAGAGCACAGATAATGACACAGGAAAATACATCTTACCGTCGCCGCCGTCGTCGCCGCCACCGCCTCCGCCGTCGCCGCCACTGCCGTCGCCGCCACCACCATCGCCGCCACCGTTGTCGCCGCCACCACTGTCGCGGCCACCGCCGTCGCCGCTTCGCTCACCATGCACGCCGCCGACGTCGTCACCGTGTTCATCCTCATCATCGCAACCACCCACTCGGTCACAGCTTACCTCACCACCTCAGAGACACAGTTCGGGAATCGATTCCCCGGGGGACGGAACACAGGAAGCATCGATACAGTCAGCTGATCGTCATACAAAGGAGGCATTAGAGGCACGGGCGTTTGTTCCTCGCGAGATTGACACGGCTGGAGATAGACAAACGATTACCTCAGATACTGAAGAGGAGTTCCACGAGGCAGAGTGTGTTGCCCATCCAGATGATGCTCTTGAACCAAGGAGATTGTTACGCAACCGTCCCAAAGTAGATTATAAGAAATATTTTTGAGTTAGGTTCAAATAGGGGTAGGATATGCATGCATATATATATCTATGTGGCTGCGTCCACTCGCTACCCCGTCGCCTAATAAACCAGTGTGCTATGAGCTACCGGACGTTTCACTAGTCTCCCTATCGCCTACATAACATGACATAAAAAATTCTGCAGTTTCTATAATATGTAAACAGTACATTACATTAGCTCAGTTACAAATGGCGTCAAATCCAGGTAAAGTCAGCCATTTTATTATATGGAATATGGCCAAGATAAAATAGCCAAGACAATAGATTTTAGTAAACTTTCGTGCTACTATGGCGTCTGTGTATATATGTGGATGGGTGTGTGTGGGTGAGTGGGTAGGTGTGTGTTTTAGAGTGAAGTTCCCTACCATGAGTACTAATGTTAAATTTTAGTGCTACTATGGCGTATAGTTATAGCCTATGGAGGTGCTACTTGGGAATGTTCCTCCATTGAAAAGGGAAGATCTTCCACCAGGCTTAGTGTGAAGCCTGGGGACCGGCCGTGGTCCAACAGTTCTTAGTTGGACCTTCTATATATATCGACACTCTGTGATTATTTCTCTTGCGCGATTTATGTCTCGAATTCGATTGTGAACCTTATTTGTAGTAGGTTACGAGTTACGTATTTACGGTGAACGTTGTCTTTGTATGGAGCATATTTCCGAGCGCGACGGTATCGCCATCTGTTAGCTTCTTTGCTATAACTTGTGGGTGTTGACATCTATGGCAAGTCCCCACAAGCCTATAGAATCCCACTGCAGGGCAAAGGCCTCCTCTCACGAATAAGGGTGAGAGGGAGTGGGCCATACTCAACCACGCGGGCCCAGTGTGTGTTGGTGGAGGCAAGGTAGTGGTCAACTTGCTGTCAGAGAATTTTCAAGCCGCCTCAATAGGCCTCTGACCTGGCTTAACGAATAGTTACAACGCCATCTGACGGAACTATCCGAGACCAACTGCTTAACGTGCCTTCTGAAGCACGGAAAAGCTCGAGATGAAACTATGACGTTTATGTGTAGTGGGTGGGTGGGTGTGTGTGTGTACTTACTTGATAATTTCGTCAGTGGCATGTTTCGAGGCGCATTTTAGATGGTGCAGCAGTGAGTTGCGGCTCTTGAACTGCGCGTCGCACCCGCTGCAGCTGAACGAGCGAGCGTCCGAGTGACGGCGCATGTGCGACACTAAACTATGACGCATTCTGAACTTTCTGCTGCATTGATCGCAGTTGTAGTTCTTTTCGCCTGTGTGTATGCTGTAGGGAAGACAAATTTTATCTTGCTTAAGTTACAGTAGTACCATGTTTATAAGTCTTACCGTTGCACACACAGCGACACATCAAGCTATACAAAACCAAAATAAGCTGGCCGCGCGTAGATAGAGTAACGTATAACGTCGCGTGGCCAGCTTATGTTGGTTTCGTATAGCTTGATGTGTCGCCGTGTGTACCTGCACAGAACACCAATGTTAATAGCGCGCGAAATTATATTGACCAATCAGGATGTTCCTTCAATCTGTTTACGCTATTGGCTAATTTGTTTTCGCGCACTTTTCGCTGCAATCCGACTTTGCACCCTTTGATAACTAAATGACTTTGGGTTTTGTCGGGGACTCAGGTCTGTTCTGCGCGAACGAAGATTGACGAGCAGAATTATTTTATAATAGAATAATATAATAGAATAGAATAGAATTTCTTTATTTGTCTTTAAAAAAACACATTACAAAAACAATACATAAAACAGTCAGTTCTTACAAATAAGTACATAAAAAAAACAACAAAAATAAACATATTCAAGACAAAATGGTCTGTGACTTCAGTATACGGTAGTTGGTCAGACCAACAACCACTGCTATTATTGTCACAGCCGAACTTAACATAAAAAATAGTGATCTACTACTATAAAAGTCTTATTAACCAGTACCAATCATAAATATAAAAATAGGCAATAAGTAGTGAAAAAACAATTAAAAAACAAGAGACACAAAAAAAATCAGTTAAAATTAAAAATGAAAATATGTTTATTGTGGAGCATAGGTATAAATGTTCAAATAAAGTCGCCGTTTTCCTATACGAAGTTTCCACAAAAACCAGTAAACAAGCCAGTAAACAATTGTATTTATGGTCCATAACAAAATTAAGTAATTTGCTGTTTGATAACCAATAAAGATAAATAAATAACAAAAATAAAATTTTGGGTGGAACAAAACATGAAAACACCCTAGTAATATTAAACAGGTGGTTTAGAAATACTAAGGTGTTTTGTGTCAGCTTCTATTCTATTCTATATTTTAAAAAATGGCTGCCATCTTTGGTTAATGATGATTTTGCCAATGTCGAGTTTTTATAGCAAAAGTGCTTGACGTTGTACGGTTATATTGATATTTTGGTGACTTCAAGGGTTGTTCTTATAAAAGAACAATATCCTGAGCCACCACTGGAGTTCCACTGTAGGCCGGGGATGGGGGCAACCGACGCGCACGTGACCGCCCAATAGCAGACCCACAGAGCAACTCCTGTGTCAGCTTCAACAACTTTCACTATGGAGATAAAGTCGAACAACATAAAATCTGCTGTCCCATACATTTGAGTCGAATCGGTACTGCAGTTTTGTATGAAACTGCAGTTTTTTTTACATTATTTTTTGTTTTACTCGCTTCACTCGTCAATCCTAGATCCTTCGCTTGCTCAGGTTTCAATAAAAGTACTCGCGCCAAAAAGCAACTTTGCAGCCTAGCATGACTAATAACTATTTCGATTGCAAACTCACATTTTCAGTTGGAGCATTGACCGTGATGCAGACATTTTTTTCACTGCAAAGCCGCTGCTACTATTTATCCTTCATAATTATGTTTGTACGGAACCCGGAGGGCGCGAGTCCGAATCGCACTTGACCAGTTATACAGGGTGTTACAAAACTACAAATAAACATTTAAGGGGGTGGTGTAGACCATCAAACTGAACAACTTTCACTATGGGACCAATATCGAAATCGCGAAAAAAATAATTATGTTCTATACTCTACAAATCGACTAGAGCTAAAATATGTATGGGATTTAAAATTATTTTTTTCGCGATTTCGATGTTGGTCCCATAGAGAAAGTTGTTCAGTTTGACGGTCTAAACAACCCCCTTATGAGTTTCAAAAATTTATTGTTACTTATGAAACACCCTGTATTTTTGTTGTGAGTTGTAATTTAAAGTGTACTTACAGCATGTGATCATCATAGCTATCTCTGGAGACGAAGGTCTTATCACACAGCTCGCATCTTGGCCTCTCCGCTTTGGTGTGATGGTTACGGATGTGACCGTTCAGTGTACATCTATTTCTGGATAAAAAATACCTTATTTAATCTTCTTATCGTGTGGTCAAGCCGTGTCAGAGCATTTTCAGACCGCCTTACGGCCTCTGACGTGGTTTTTATGTAACGACTACTACTATCAACAGAGGTAGTACAACGGCTCAACTTGCCATCCGAAGTACGGAATCATCTTTCAATCATCACCAGCTATGGTCTCAGTGTTACTTAACGACCCTTGCCTGCTAACCCAAACACAAATCAATCAATCAACGCGAGAGGTCTAAGGAATATGTAGACTTACCTAAACACTTTGTCGCACTGCTTGCACGGGAATTCGTCTTCCAGACCTTCGTGGGCACTCTTATAATGCGCTATGGCACGAGGTTTCTCTACGAATCTGCAATTACAACGTAAAAAGAAAGTTATAGCCCGTAGAATCCCACTGCAGGGCAAAGTCTCACGAATAAGGGTGAGAGGTAGTGGGCCATACTCCACCACGCGGGCTTAGTGCGTGTTGGTGGAGGCAAGTTAGTGGTCAACTGGACCATTCCACGCCTACTTTGCACTTCTAACCCCTCTTATAATAAATATCTTGGACAGTGTCACACAAATTATCTAGTCACATTTAAAGTTTCAGAATCTAGCCTGGACTTGTATTATGATAACTAGATATAGGATACATATATAGATACAAACATCCATGACTCGGGTACAAATATTCATATTCGTCATACAAATATTTGTCCCTTACGGGATTCGAACCCGCGACCCCCGGCACAGCAGGCAGGTTCACTACAGACTGTGCTGTCGGGCCGTCAATGTACTGCATCAATGTACTGCGGGCGTATAATGTTCTGTGGTACAGACACACTTTTATTACAGTTTTATAATAGTTAACACTTTGACTGTCCCAATGATATTTTAGGTTCCCATCGCCATATGTCCAAAAATATTATTATACTAGTGTTTTCCCGCGACTTCGTCCGCACAAATTATATACCAGATTTTAAGTCAGATCATAAGCTATCAAACAAAAAAAGTTTCATCAAAATCGGTTCAGTAGTTTTTGCGTGATGCGCGAACAAACAAACAAACTAACAATTTTGTCAATAGATGGCGCTGCACGTCATTTAAATCGCGCTATCGATTGTTATTAGATTTTATATGAAGTAAACCGCTATTTTTTTGTTCCTCATGATTTTACGGTTTTATAATAGTTATTAAGATTTGAAGGTAATACGAGGTCACGTACCTAATGAATTTTAGGTAAGCAAAATTTCATCTGCAGAGTCCTAGGTAGATATCAGAAAATAAAAAAAAACATTAAATGTCACGGACGTCTGAGCTTGGACTACCGACCAATAGTTTGTTCAAAAACGTTGAAACACACTCGAGACATCATTGGTCAAATCAGTAGGTCTACCATGAGTTTTCACCGTTCTTTACTATTGTAGTAACGTCACCAATTTTGTATTGGATTTCGTACAGCGCTCCCAGTGTTTACGTTGAGAACTAATTTCTGTCATACGAATGAGCGTTTTTCTTTTTGTTTTCTAGGGGATCGATAGATGGCGCTACGGTCTGTGCGAAGAAACGTCAACATTTCAAAAAGTGTTTCTTTAAAATAGTAAAGAGTGAAAAGATGATTAAGAAGATGCCAACGCATCTTTTAATGACATATTTCATTATTTATTAATCATTTTAATCGAAAATTCTAAACTTTTACGCCTGACATGGCTGAATGGGCTCTATCCCTTGGCATTAAAAAAAAAAGGCAGGCACAGACTTGACCAGATTTTGACAGGATCTCGCTTACGGCTCTATGGGGCGATAAACATGTCATCTGTCGAGTTTTTTAGGAACTAAATTTAAAAAAGAAAAGAAAAACGCTCATTGGCGACGTAACTACAGTAGTAAAGTACAGGGAAAACTCATGGTAGGCCCTCTGGTCAATTCACGCTAAGTGCGTTCACACACGATTGGCAGACGTCAATCCATAGAAGCACACAGGTGCGTCAATCTGTCACCGTGTGTAGCTCCTTGCTTCACAAGTGACGGACTGACGTATGCCGCTCCGTCAATGCGTCATCGTGTGTGAACGCACTAATGTTTCATTTTACGTACCAAGCCACCTTGTCAGTGCATTACATGAAACGCATGACAGTGAAAGTGTTAAGATATTTAGGTATAGGTATTTGACCAGCATCCAATAGTGCGATGGAATAGTCGCAACATTTTATTCCCTTCTCTCTTTTATTGTTATCATTATTGTTATTTTCCTGTTAGTTTGTTCGATTGTTAAATTGTTAAAATGTTGAAATTTTCTAAATTTTGTAAGGCAAGGCATTGTAAGTAAAAAGTATAAGATGTTGTATTGATTTATTTATTTATTTTTGGTAGATTACTTGTGTAAATGGCCAATGCTGTGTGCGCCTGTTATATGTATATGTATTAGAATTAGATTTGTAATGTTCCTACGTTATTGTAAATGTTTAAATATGTATACTGTTGGTGTGCCATATTAAATAAAATAAAATAAAATAAGATATACAGATTTACGATCTTAAAATTGTAGGTAAGCATAATATACTTACACAGCACCGCACAGGTTACAATGGTACCTAGTGTCGTGTTTCCGTGCGTGTAAGGCGAGCGAAGCCGCGTTGCACATCGTACGGGAACATATCTCACACTCGAACTCACTGTTTGCCTGCGGACGAACAAACCAACATACATGGTTTTCCTTATATTATGGCGGTTTTAAGAGCTTTCACACACCATGACGCATTGACGGAGCGGCAGACGTCAGTCCGTCATTTGTGAAGCAAGGAGTTGTATGAAACCGCACGTAGAAGCACACACGGTGACGGATTGACGCAACGTGTGTGCTTCTACGGACTGACGTCTGCCGCTCCGTCAATGCGTCATCGTGTGTCATCCCACTTGGGGGATGATCAGACCATCAAACTGAAAAAATGTGTGACCAAGGTCGAAGGTAGATTTCTTTTCGCGATTTAGATTTTGGTCCCATAGAGAAAGTTGATTGATTTCTATGTATTGCCAGTGAGATGACATATGGAACAGAGACGTGGTCGCTGACTCAAGGCCTCATAAAAAGGCTGAAAGTCACGCAAAAAAGCAATGGAGAGGGCTTTCCCTGCGAGATCAAATCAGAAATGAAGAGATCCGCAGAAGAACCAGAGTAACCGACATAGCCCAAAGAATTGCCAAACTAAAGTGGCATTGAGCGGGACACATTGCTCACAGAACCGAGGGCCGATAGAGACGAAAAGTTCTCGAGTGGCGACCGCGTACCTGAAAGCGCAGCGTGGGTAGGCCCCCCCACACGGTGGACCGATGACCTGGTGAAGGCGGCGGGAAACCGTTGGATGAGGGCAGCGCAGGACCGGTCGTTGTGGCGATCCTTGGGGGAGGCCTATGTCCAGCAGTGGACGTCCATCGGCTCAGTTGATGATAGCATAAGTATATGCTCACAATTATATTCCCCGAGGGGGTAGTCAGAAACCTCAGAATAACTAACTAACTTAACCAATATAATAACTAACTGATAACTTTTACAGGGTCCTTCTTAATATGCTGACACTTTTTTAAGGAGATGTTCAGACCATCAAACTGAACAACGTTCTCTATGGGACCAACACCGAAATCGCGAAAAAAAAATCAGCTGTCCCATACATTTGGCACGAGTAGGTTTGCAGTTTCGTATGGAAGAGCTGATTTTTTTTTTCGATTTCGATGTTGGTCCCATAGAGAAAGTTGTTCAGTTTGACGGTCTAATCATCCTCTTAAAAAAGTGTCAGCATATTAAGTTGGACCCTATACAAGGTGTTACAAAAATACAAATAAACCTTTAAAGGGGTGGTGTAGACCATCAAACTGAACAACTTTCACTATGGGACCAATATCGAAATCGCGAAAAAAAAAATTTGATGTTCCATACTCTACAAATCGACTAGAGCTAAAATGTGTATGGGATATAAAATTTTTTTTTTTGCTATTTCAATGTTGGTCCCATAGAGAAAGTTGTTCAGTTTGACGGTCTAAACAACCCCCTTAAGAGTTTTAAAAATGTATTCTTACTTATGTAACACCCTGTATAACATATACAAACCTTATGATAGTTAAAAACGTGTGCGTTCAATTTCCTTTCATAGTTAAACCCTTTGTAGCATTTATCACATCGGAACGGCATGTCCCCGGTCGGTTTCAACTGTCTAATTTGTTCTTCTTTACTTAGTATCACTGTGGTTATCTTTGATGGGTCTATTTGAATGACGACTCGAGGATTTAGTTTGGGGGGTTTGCTGTAAATTGAAAATAAATTATTAGTAGAGATAAGCATATGCTCACGACTATATTCCCCGAGGGGGTAGTCAGAGATATTCTGAAACCTCAGAACATCCACGTTTCACCAGTAGTACCGAAACTCTGTCCAGTGTGACTGGGGGTGAGCCCGTCGCCACTTATAATGGACAGTGGGTACAATACATGCCTCGAAATTGAAGCATGCAGGTTTCCTCACGATGTTTTCCTTCACCGAAAAGCCGGTGGTGTTACAAATCGTACATAAATTCTGAAAAACTCATTGGTACGAGTCGGCATGGACGGGGATCGAACCATCGCCTCCTGCACGGCAGGCAAGGTTACTCGCCACTGGACCACCATGGCTTACTACTAGAGATAAGTGTCACATTACAAAAAGAGTGTTAAGTTAAGGGGCTTTTTACCGCTCTCATCTTAGATCAAAATAAAATGAATGGATAGAGGCCTTACGCGAACATTTCAAACCAAAAAAATTAGGCAAAACAAGTGAAAGGTTTACTTCAAATTTGTATGCAAGTGCCCTAGATTTGACAGATAATGGCGCTAGTTTGTATGGACCAAGTGCACCAGATCGAAGGCTCTCATCACAAAATTCTCACACCAGAAAAGAATCCAACTTTGTTTGTATGGAGCGCGCTAAAGGGCATTTCCTCTAGTGTTACTTACATTTTCTTTTTCTTAACTTTAGGAACAACATCTTTCTTCTTAAAGTCTTCTATACTATTAACATCATCGTCAAAAGTTTCAGAATCCAAATAAATTGCTTCTATATCATGCTTCGATTCACATTCCTCTTTTAAATTAACAGTTTCATATTTATGTTGTCCAGTTTCTACTTTTTCATGTCCTAGTGTTGCAGATTTCTGAAAGAAATGTTTGTTTATAAAGAAATTGACTTGCTTGTGCTGTAAAGTAGTTTTCGGTGGCGGATAACATCGTGAAGAAACCTTCATGCTTCAATTTCGAGGCATGTATTATAAAGCCTGACCAGGAATATAAAAATCCTGGTTTGGGGGCGCTGCAATTAATGTTAGTGTTCCAAGTGCAAAAATTAGTTCCAATGATTTTCCGCAACATGGCGAGGTTTTTTATATTTCTGCACTGGTAGTATGCAACACGTGATACGGCTGTATCACGTCTTATATCTCGTTCGTTCGCACGCAAATAGAAAGAGAGCGAAGGTGTGATAGCGCTGTATCACTGCGGCATGCTAGCTATGCTGGTCAGGCTTAACCCACTGCGTAGAAAGAATAGGAACTAGAAGGAAGCACGTGTCTTGTCATATATGCACATAGCAAATTCGTTCTAGTTAAAAAAGGAGATCGCTACTCATTGCTGTCCTTATCGACGTAACCACGTTTTTATTCTACGACGGCTGTCTGACTCCGGAGTCGGACATCTATTTTCATACAAATTGTATAGGATTTTATGACTATCGCTGTCTCATACGCGGTTACGCTGATGTTCCTTCTACCAGCGTAAGCGAAAAATACTTCGCCAATGACCCACTGTCTATTACAAGTGGCGACGGGCTCACTCCCCGTCACACTGGACAGTTTCGGTACTACTAGTGAAACGTAGATTTTCAGAAGTTTCAGAATATCACAGACTACCCCCTCGGAGAATGTAGTCGTGAGCATATTATGCTATGCTTAAAATGCCGACAACTGGACCCTTCTTCTTATCTTATCTTGTAGTGGGGGCTGGCAAGCCAGCAACACTTCGACCCAGTGGGATCTTTTGTGTTAGCCTCAATACTTTTTGCTTTCTTCATCCTTCAAATACATGGTCAATGAATGAGGCAATACCATTTAGGTGCAGATTCCTAAGATCTCCCGGTTTTGGGTATCCATCTCCGAGGAGGCACATGCGTTTTGCCACCAAAACATCACAGTCACAAAGGATATGTTCCATGGTCTCCTCATCCTCTCCGCAAGCTCGGCAGTTGGGATCAAGGGTGTGTTTAATCTTGCGCATCATCTGTGGCGTGTAGTGCCTGGAGCCTTCTTGCGTGGACGCCCACAAATATAAAATCATTCCTTACCTCTACAGATTGTAGCAGCATTTTATTGTTATGAATAACTTTGCTTCTGAATTGTCTGAAGGTATTTATTAAGGTAAGGCACTCGGTACAAATTGATTGAGGCAGATCATCTCTTGCATTTATCTGAAATGAAATAATGTTTAATGAAAATGTGTTATTGTGGCGGATTTGATGTTGATAGGCTGATGATGATGGCAGATTTGCTAAAACATAGTGATTATAATTAGGTATCTTTGGATTTGGTAACAAATAATTTAAAAATAAATGTTTATTTATGGCGTAATTATTTGTGGCAAGTAACCTTGCCTGCCGTGAAGGAGGCGATGGTTCGAATCCCGTCCAGGCCGACTCGTACCAATGAGTTTATCGGAATGAAAATCACGAGTGAAGCACACATTTTTATTTGTGTGCGTACAGATTTACCGTCGCGCAGTACATAATGTAATGGTGACGGGTTGTAGCACCTGCGCTGCATCTGTGTGAGTGTAGCTCCCTTGTAGAACAAACGAAAATGTAGGACCTAGCATGCTTCACATCTTTTTAGTGTCACATTACGTCCGTCTTTTTTTCAAGTCCGTGGTTACATTCTGTATAATGAGAAGACGAAAATCATTATAATCAGTTTATTCAATGCTTTCTACTTACAGCTATACCACATAAGTCTAATAATGCTTGGTTGGTGTCACTGTCTTCTATTAGTTTATGTAACATTTCTCCAGTAGCAAGGCAGGTTCGGCAAATGTGTGATTTCATTATTATCTGAAAATTATCATAACATAATAGTAAAGCCTGACCAGGAATATAAAAAACCTGGATTGGGGGCGCTGCACTCGACTATAACCTTAAATGACAGAGTTCCAAGTATAAAAATTAGTTCCAATGATTTTCCGCAACATGGCGAGGTTTTTTATATTTCTGGTCGGGCTTTACATAGTATAAACATCGTGAGGAAACCTGCATGCTTCAATTTCGAGGCGTGTATTGTACCCACTGTCCAATATAAGTGGCGACGGGCTCACCCCCCGTCACACTGGACAGAGTTTCGGTACTACTGGTGAAACGTGGATGTTCTGAGGTTTCAGAATATCTCTGACTACCCCCTCGGGGAATATAGTCGTAAGCATATGCTTATGCTTATAATAGTACATTAGGATATGTGTGACCTAAGTAATCAATTATTGCATAGCGCGAAATTATCGCCCGAGTGCAGCGAGGGCTATAAACGCCGTAATAATGGACTTACTTATGGGGTATATAATTCGGAGCGCGCTCCATACAAACGTGATATTTTCAATACTATCCAATTAAAGTCAATGAAATTTTGCAGTAACAATCTAGAAACAAATCTCTATGCTTGTATGGAGTCAGATTTTCGTTAAAAAATACAGTTTTATTTCTAGGATTAATTTAAGATTTCTATGGAAATCTTTGAGGCACTGTAACTTTAAAACTATAAACTACTAAACTATAACTTATTTTAACGAAAATCTAACTCCATACAAGCATAGAAATTTGTTTCTAGATTGTTTCTACAAAATTTCATTGAGTTTAATTGGTTAGTATTGAAAATATCACCATAGTACGTTTGTATGGTGTGTGCTCCGAATTATATTTAATTTAATTTATCTTTATTGGTTAAAGAGAAATTAAATTAAATTAAATATAATATTTCGGAGCGATATCCTCATAAGTCACGAGTATAGCATACGTTTTTCGGGCTCCATACTCAAAGATTTTATTCAGTAATTACCGATGCGCGCGTCGGCCATCTACCGACTGATTAGATATCGAGCCACTCCAATTTGGAGTTGTTGTGAGTACCTCACTTTAAGCGCGTTGTATCTCTACGTAGTCTGTTAGCGCGTTGACGGTTTCTGGTTAAGGGTTGAACTACACCACGTAGCACAGCATCATTGAGTAATTATGTATAGAGCAGACAACGCGAACAAAATCTGTGCACCATGATCAGTAGTGTGGGGCGCGTGCTGGGAGCGTCAGGCTGCGACGAGCGCCTGGCACAGGCTAAGTGGGTTAGAGCGCGTGCACCCTAACGCGTGTTACAAAACATTACTTCTCGGTAGCTTCTCTAGTTAACATAGTACCTCAATGCACAGCATCGCATTTTTCCGTCGCTCTATCCTTTTCAGTCACTCAGAAACAATTCAGGAAAAATGCGATACTGTGCTACGTGGTGTAGTTCAACACTTATTCTGTATTCTGAGGACCCTGTATGGGGTGTTTTGTTACACCTTGTATAGCGTACAAAATAATAAATAATAAATTATTGATTTAACGTAAATTATTGTGTGTTGCGCTACATACCTACGCTACATGCACTTAACTAAGGTACAAAAAAACGTAAAATAAGCAAATTAATTAACTCACACGTTCGTGTTTTGTTTCAAAATTAATTCAACTCTCCAATGTTTATTTGTTTTTGTTTTGTTGTTTTGATTTCTAGAGAATGATTGACGTGACGGACATGACAGTATGTCATTTGACTTGACAAGTTGACACATAAATGACACAAGTCACAAATAATGACAAGATAACAATTTACGCAAGATTAGTAAAGTTCACAAAAACAGTGCAATATATGTTTCAAAAACAATATTCGTAAATAAACACCGTAAAAAATAATTCAGTAGATTTATAAATGTGAGTACTTAAATGACCGGAAATCAAGTATATGACGCTCTTCAACTCCTACTTTTAGTCTATGGATTATTTTTTAAACTCACTCAACAAAATTAAAGGAAAGAAAAATGCCCTTACCTATCTTTTGATCAAGCATTCACTTTGAGCGCAAACTTATAACAATAACGTTATTAAAATCAAAATTTTATCCTGATTCTAAATTGTCTAGGTCATGAGGTCATCGCTCGCCGTAGTTAAAAATAAACTTGTTTGTCTATGATACAATTTGTTTGCTAGCAACATCAAAAATCGATTCAATTTTAAAATCTGTGGCAAAAAATCGATGTTCGACTCGATGTATAGATACGTCATACGATAGGTACAAATCAAGAACATTGTATATTGGTACAAATACACACGGTGATACATCAAGCTATACTAACAATACCAACAATAAGCTGGCCGTGCGACGTTATACATCACTCGACCTGCGCGCGGCCAGCTTATTTTGGTTTTGTATTTCGCCGTGTGTAGGTACTGTACATACACTTATGAAGAGTTGTACTGTCGTCGGTGAGTCGTGCCCACCCCAGGATGTTGGGTTACCAACCCAAATTCTAGCGGATGCACTAAAGTAGGTACTTAAAATAATATGTAGGTGTCAGACGAACAGCCGATTCAGTCAGACTCTCCTCCTTGAGGTTGCTCTCTCTTGCTGGCCCTCAGGGCCCCCTCCCCATATATACCTTTGCGGATTGCATTTAATTTTGAGGCTGAGTACCTAATGAGCTCATGCTATCCTGCAGACCATCGAAACGAATCTCGAATGTAAGTACATAATGTACCTAGTTACCTATACAAGTCTCGGATCTGTGCAAAGAGTAATAATGTATATTGTCTCTTTTTTTTTAAATCATAATACGTGGCCCGAGTTGGCTGAGCCCCCCCACCCCCCCATATGAAATCCTGGATCCGCCTTTGTCTATTTGTGTTACGCTTACGCTTGTGGCACGCACGGCAGCGATAAACCAAGACCGTTCTGACCATATAACTGAGAAGGCAGTTGTGCTAGTAAATTTCGAGCTCGCTTCGCTCGCTCCGTATTTTTATAATGGGTTTTCAATCTATGGATACCCCAAGCGGCAGAAAACCTCCTCCAAAAACCGTAGATATATATATCTACGGTTAGGTACGCCAATGGTGAGTGGAGTCACCAATGCGGAAGTGGAGGCAATTTAGCTGCTTCACTGTCTATATTATACCATTCTTTATTCATTAAAATAGTTAATTCCTTGTACATTTTTCTCGCCATAAAAATATAACTTATGATAATCGATTTCGGAATCGATTAATCCAACGCCACAGTGTTGCCAGAAACATTAATTTAGAAAGTTACATCACCATTTTCATGGCACGCATTTGTTAAATTTTTCGACTTTTCGTGACAGAAGTCAGCACGTCATTTTCGACATTTGATTGATAATTTTCTAAAGATCTATCAAATTAGTTTGTTTGAAAGTTAGTTTAGGCGCTAAAAGCTAGTATTTTAATATTTTACCCATAGAACGACGATGTGAAATAGGGGAATCCATATTTGGAGGTTGCTGTATAGGGACCACAATGACCGCGCTAAAGTGTGTGGTGGAAGGTTGCAATTTGGAATACGATGTTATTTGCAGCTTTTCCTTCTACAAGTGAGTGTTTACATGCATTATATCCACTATATATCCATATACTCAACTCCTGCAGCGCTGCATATGCATGCAATGCGTCACCCGTGACCTCGAATCGAAAAAATCCGAGTAAAAATGGTTGATAGCTTATTTATTGTATTTTTATATTCCTATACGTGTTGCACTAGTTTTCTAGATCCTATATGTATTGCTATGCAACAAAAAGATAAATTCCATAGACTATCTTACCAATAGACTTTGCTTGCATAACCAAATATAAAACTAATTGGGTATTGTGAACCTATCAGTATCAATTTGTGGACTAGTGGAAATGTTTATCTTAAATATAATTAGGTTTAACTGATTAGAGCGGGTAAATGTTTCTAAATAATGTATTAATCAAACAAAGTAGTGTAATTTTATTCATAGTCCATTGGCTAATCCATTTTATACCTCTAGTCACGGACCTGAAAAAAAGACGGATGTAATGTGACACTAAAAAGATGTGAAGCATGCAAGGTCCAACAGTTTCGTTTGTTCTACAAGGGACCTACACTCACACAGATGTACTAGCTCTAGGTGCAGGTCCGACAACCCGTCACCTGATGTACCGCGTGACAGCACGCACACAAAAGAAATGGGTGCTTCACTAGTGATTAGACGAGATTACAACCGTCTTTTTTTCAGGTCCGTGCCTCTAGTTTGGTCCTATGTTACATTAATTTAGTATCAGGACAGTCTATGATTGTCAGTGATCGGAATAGGCAGTGACCATTGCAAAATCTGTTAATTCATGTCTCAAAAAGTTAAAAAGACAGTCTCCTGAGTATGTTTCCCTGTAGCTACAATGGTTAAGGTACCTACATAGACATATTACTTTAGCGATAGACAAGCTCGTTCAAACAAACAACATGTCACACAAAACAACACAAAATGACACATTGCGGTGGAGTTGCGTTGTGGGTCTGCTATTGGGCGGTCACGTGCGTGTGTCGCTTGTCGGTTGCCCCATCCCCGGCCTACAGCGGAATTCCAGTGGTGGCTCAGGATATTGTTCTTTTATAAGAACAACCCTTGAAGTCACCAAAATATCAATATAACCATACAACGTCAAGCACTTGCTATAAAAACTCGATATTGGCAAAATCATCATTAACCAAAGATGGCAGCCATATTTTAAAAATAGAATAGAATAGAATAGACACATTGCGGTCTGTCATTGCCATAGTGACCAAGTGAACTCGGAAACATCAATCAGGTGCGGACACCTCATTCAAGTGGAACATGTTGCTTCTATGCAAGGGCAAGTCTATCGCTAGAGTTTAAGTCTATGGGTACACCTACTATACTGCCCTAACCGAAAAAATCCACCCTATGTAAAAATGTCGAGAGTTGACATGAATGTACCCTGTGCAGTGTGAACACATCGTCGGGTGACGATGCGAAACGTCAGGAATGGATCGAGGGAGCCATGCACGAGGAGAGCGAGTGCCTGTGGCGGCATGTCAGTCTACAGCTGTGCGGGTACGTACATACAGAATAAATAGTACTTGTCCTTATAGATGGTACACAGAGGTCCGTGATGGTTTTTAAGATGATCAGACCATCAAACAAAGTATAAGTCACACACTCTACCACTAAATTGCGAAAGACAATCTGCTGCCTGGATTCTGTGACGAAGACAAATATTGTCTTAAGACGTAATAGTAGGTGGAAATACCTCGGAGGCATCTTTTATTTTTCATTTTACGACTAGATTTATACCATTTACCGAAACTAATGTCATACCTCAGTATTTTTGGATAGTTCATCTAGTGAAATCATCAACTGAATACACAATTGGAATTACTTCACTCGATAGAAAATCGTCACAAAGATGACGTATTTTCATGCATTTAAAAAAAAAAAATCCTTTTAGAAGAACTTAAAATAGTTTCCGATTGTTGGTATTTATACTCACATATTCACCATTAGTTTAACAAGTGAAATCATAAAAAAAATCTAGAAAAAGTACTTTGGTTAGTTGTTTTTAATCGAAAATACGACTCACGCACACACTTTTCGGAGCGCTCGGCAATCGCGTTTTTCATAGAAAATATTCGTCGGGACCTATGGCCCCTTAAGTAACAGTTTCTCATCATTGGTCAGATTTTTATAACTGATATCCATTGGTTTTTATTATTGACCAAGTTTGACGCTTCTATGAATTGCTTTTTACAATAGAGCAAACACAAAAAACCCTTGAAAAAACACCCACCCTTAATTTTAAACAAACCCCCTCTAACTTCTAAAGTACTGCAATAAAAAATCTGGAAATATTATAAAATAAAGATTTTGGTAAGTACTTTCAATGAAAATTATAATGGATGCTGTAGCCCAACCAGTTACTGAAAAAACCTGTAACTTAAAGTATATTTTCTAATACAAATACAAACTAGATGGCGTTGCAGGAAATTAAATTGCGCTAATTATTTCTTATTCTTTTTATGCAATGGCTAATGGAACCCTATCATGGGCGAGGCACGCTCTTAAACGGTTTTTCTTATTACATACATACATACATATTCTCACGCCTGTCTCCCACCCACTGGGGTAGGCAGAAACAACGGAACGCCACTTGCTACGATCCTGACAAACCTCCCTAGCTTCCTCCACATTCATTAGTCCTTTCATGCATGCTTGTCGGTTTCGGGTAGATCTGACCTGGCCCTTCTTAAGCACGTCGTAATTTTTCTTATTATTTGTTAGCAAATCCGCCATAATAACCAACTGTCTATCTATTATGGTTCAAAAGATACAAGAGGGACGGACGGCTTATGAATAGGGCCCCGTTGGCACCCTCTGCATCCCTTAGGGCTCCATGGAGCCCTAATCAACAACCGTCAGCATATAGGATCCTTCTTAATATGCTGAAACATTTTTAAGGGGATGATCAGACCAGCAAACTGAACAACTTTCTCTATGGGACCAAGGTTGAAAACTTGAGAAAAAAAAAACAGCTGTTCCATAGTAAACTGCAATCAATGTTTTGTAAACTTATGAACTGTATTATTATGTGTGTGTTCTCTCTCTCTCTTCCTGGCTTTTAATCCCATATGGTGGTGGGGTCAGCCTTCCGTGTCTGTTCCCTCCACCTTGCCCTATTTCTGACGTCGTCTTCGGAGACATTGCACTCGGTCATATCACTGCGAACTGTGTTCATCCATCTAGTTTTCGGACGTCCCCTTGGTCTCTGTCCTGGAATCGACAGTTGCAGTGCCACATTTCCTACGTAATCGGGTGGCTTCCGTTTCACGTGTCCAAACCACCTAAGCCTATGCTCCTGAAGCTTATCTGCAATGTCACGTACACCCAGGCTACCTCGCACGTACTCGTTGCGGATTCTATCGCGCCTCTTGACACCGCACATCCACCTCAGCATCATTATGTGTGTGTTACTTATGCAAATAAATGATTTAATCTATCTTATAATATTGATTATAAACATGTTACGGCCATGTTGTGCTATTTCGAATCAAATTAAAGATTTGGAAAATTTGTCTCGGGCGGGACTTGAACCCACGCTCTTCCAAACCGGGGAAACGTGCTAACCAATTACACCACCGAGCCCACTACCCAGAGAACGAAATTTTCAATCTGTTACGTCTTAATGGGACGTGCGCGCCATCTACTGGAAGTATTACAACCAACCAACTTGCAAGTCAAGCATTACAACTTGAATTCATACAATATAGATGGCACACCCTGTTCCAATATTATTATGTCCCCTTAAGACGTAACAGATTGAAAATTTCGTTCTCTGGGTAGTGGGCTCGGTGGTGTAATTGGTTAGCACGTTTCCCCGGTTTGGAAGAGCGTGGGTTCAAGTCCCGCCCGAGACAAATTTTCCAAATCTTTAATTTAATCTATCTTATCCATCAATCCTACTCGACCAAAATGTATGGGACAGCAGATTTTTTTTCGCGATTTCGACCTTGGTCCCATAGAGAAAGTCGTTCAGTTTGCTGGTCTGATCATCCCCTTAAAAAACTATCAGCATATTAAAAAGGACCCTGTATAATTATATTTTTCCTCCCACACTGTACTTCCACATGCCTTCCGCAGCACGACCACAACCTGGCGATATCCAAGATATTAACATTTTCACCTCCTCAGGTACCACTTTGAGCTGGACGCCCAGGGACTATGGATCGACTCCCCGATGCTGCCGGAGCTGCTCACCAGCCAGGAGAAGCCGGTGCCCGTGGTGCAGACACCGGCAGAGAAGAAAAGTAAGCTATTTGATAATACTATTAGGTATGCATATACAATATAACAAAACACCCTATGGAGCCAAATTAGAAAACGCGAGTAAAATAACATCTGTCCCATACAAAACTGCTGTACCGACTCGACTAAAATGTATGGGACAGCAGATTTTTCTTTCGCGCCATAGTGAAAGTTGTTCAGTTTGAGGGTCCGAAGCACCCCCTTTAGTATGACTATATAGAGTCTAACATAATATGCTAACACTTTTTAAGGGGATGGTCAGACCATCAAACTGAACAACTTTCTCTATGGGACCAAAATCGAAATCGCGAAAAAAAAATCTGCCCCTCCACACAAAACTGCAAACCGACTCGAGCCACATGTATGGGACAGCAGATTTTTTTTTCGCGATTTCGATTTTGGTCCCATAGAGAAAGTTGTTCAGTTTGATGGTCTGATCATCCTCTTAAAAAACTGTCAGCATATTAAGTTGGACCCTGTATATCGGATATACAAGGTGTTACATAAGTAAGAATACATTTTTAAAACTCTTTAGGAGGTTGTGTAGACCATCATACTGAACAACTTTCTGAATGGGACCAACATCGAAATCGCGAAAAAAAAACTGATATCCCATACTAAACTGCACCCGCGCCGCCGCTGCCTACATGACTCAAATGTATGGGTTTTTTTTACTCCGTTTGGTTTGCTCCCATAGTAAAAGTTGTTCAGTTTGATGGGTAGTCTCTTAGTTTAAAAGGATGCTAATGATATAAATTTCACCCTGTATATCATTGATATATATCATTTAACCCTGGTGCTTCAGCCCATTGAACTGAACAACTTTCACTATGGAGCCAACTTCGAAATTGCGAAAAAAAATAACATCTGTCCCATACAAAACTGCTGTACCGACTCGACTAAAATGTATGGGACAGCAGATTTTTTTTCGCTATTTCGAAGTTGGCTCCATAGTGAAAGTTGTTCAGTTTGGTGGTCTGAAGCAACCCCTTAAGTATTACTAGGGTGTTTTGTTACACCCTGTAGAGTCTATAAGGGACAGCCCTCCGTAAACACAGTCCATCAAACTGAACAACTTTCTGTCCCATAAATTAGAGTCAGGTAGGTACAGCAGTTTTATATGAAACAGTTGATTTCTTTTCGCGTTTCTTGAGGTCACAGAGTTTCGGTACTAGTGAAACGATTATTCCCGTCCAGTAACACCCTTTACTGTCACACTGTTACTAGTTGGGAAAAATATTCGTCATCGAGTAACAGTGTGACTGGTTGGGATCATTTATTCCCGTCCAGTAACACCCCTACTGTCACACTGTTACTGGTTGGGAAAAATATGTGTCATCGAGCAACAGTGTTGCTGGTTGGGATAAATTAATCCACAACGGGTAACACTGTTACTCGATGAACCATTTTATTACCATCCAGAAACACTAGCTCTTTGTAATGTAATATAGGTATAGGTAATACTTAATTTTGTCTACTGTGTTACTGGTTGGGATGAAATAAGTTATATAGAATCTATGCCATTTATGACTCTTAAGGGCCTGTTTCACCACTTTTGGATAAGTTCTTGTTAGCTTATCCGACAGCTCATTTTACACATTGTGTATGAAGAATATGTCAAATGAGCTGTCGGATAAGCTAACAAGAACTTATTCGGAAGTCGTGAAACAGGCCCTAAGTCTGAAGTGATAAATTTTCATTCATAATACGTTCTAAATATTGATATCATAATAGGATAAGATTGAAATAAAATACATAATATCATAAGTATAGAGTAGGTATACAAATATAATTTTTATTCAAAAAAATCTGTCAGTGTAGTATAATCAGCATTTTTTATCTATCACAATAATCAACAAACTATTATCACAATAATTATTTTTGTAGTATAATCAGCCTTTTTATCTATCACAATAATCAACATTTTAAGGGGAGTATCAGACCATCAAACTGAACCACTTTCTCTATGGGACCAATATCGATAAAAAAAAATCTACTGTCCCATACAAAATGCCAAACTAACTCGACCCGAATGTATGGGACAGTAGATTTTTTTTTCGCGATTTCGATATTGGTCCCATAGAGAAAGTTGTTCAGTTTGATGGTCTGATACTCCCCTTAAAATAGTTTCAGCTAATTTTGTTAGACCTTATATAAATGTTGATTATTGTGATAGATAAAAAGGCTGATTATACTACAAAAATAATTATTGTGATAATAGTTTGTTGATTATTGTGATAGATAAAAAATGCTGATTATACTACACTGACAGATTTTTTTGAATAAAAATTATATTTGTATACCTACTCTATACTTATGATATTATGTATTTTATTTCAATCTTATCCTATTATGATATCAATATTTAGAACGTATTATGAATGAAAATTTATCTCTTCAGACTTAGGGCCTGTTTCACCACTTCCGAATAAGTTCTTGTTAGCTTATCCGACAGCTCATTTGACATATTTTTCATACAAAATGTGTAAAATGAGCTGTCGGATAAGCTAACAAGAACTTATCCAAAAGTGGTGAAACAGGCCCTTAAGAGTCATAAATGGCATAGATTCTATATAACTTATTTCATCCCAACCAGTAACACAGTAGACAAAATTAAGTATTACCTATACCTATATTACATTACAAAGAGCTAGTGTTTCTGGATGGTAATAAAATGGTTCATCGAGTAACAGTGTTACCCGTTGTGGATTAATTTATCCCAACCAGCAACACTGTTGCTCGATGACACATATTTTTCCCAACCAGTAACAGTGTGACAGTAGGGGTGTTACTGGACGGGAATAAATGATCCCAACCAGTCACACTGTTACTCGATGACGAATATTTTTCCCAACCAGTAACAGTGTGACAGTAAAGGGTGTTACTGGACGGGAATAATCGTAGTGAAACATGGATGTTCTGAGGTTTCAGAATGTCTCTGACTACCCCCTAGGGGAATATAGTCGTGAGCATAAGCAACATAACAGTTTCTTTCTTCTATATCGTTGTCTAGTTATCATAATACAAGTCCAGGCTAGATTCTGGAACTTTAAATGTGACTAGATAATTTGTGTGATTCCAAGATTTTTTTTATTTCTTTCTTTTAATAATGTCATCTACTGATTTTGGTTTTACTAGTCTAAAAACTCCTCATTTACAAGAAGAAAGCGTAGAATCCGATGCTAGATTTTACTAAAAACTATTTTTTTTTTAAATTTTATTACTAAAATAGTTGAAGCGCTCGTTGGCGTAGTGGAGCTTCGGTATTGGAAACGATCACCGAAGTTAAGCAACGTCAGGTCCGGTCAGTCTTTGGATGGGTGACCGTTTAGTGGTATTTCATCTCGAGCGTTTCCGTGCGTCGGAAGGCACGTTAAGCAGTTGGTCTCGGATAGTTCCGTCAGATGGCGTTGTAACTATTCGTTAAGCCAGGTCAGAGGCCTATTGGCGGCTTGAAAATTCTCTGACAGCAAGTTGACCACTAACTTGCCTCCACCAACACGCACTGGGCCCGCGTGGTGGAGTATGGCCCGCTCCCTTTCACCCTTATTCGTGAGAGGAGGCCTTTGCCCTGCAGTGGGATTCTACAGGCTATAACTTACTAAAATAGTTGATGAAGTCTGTTGATGATTCTTTCACATATGAAATAAATTTTAGGGTTAAGGCCTTCTTTTAAGGGGATATAATTCGGAGCGCGCTCTATACAAACGTACTATGGTGATATTTTCAATACTAACCAACTAAAGTCAATGAAAGCAGAAACAATCTAAAAACAAATCTCTATGCTTGTATAGAGTCAGATTTTCGTTAAAATATACAGTTTCAATGCTAGGATTAATTTAAGATTTGTATGGAATTCTTTGAGGCACTGTAACTTTAAAATTCATTCATCAGTTTACGAAAATCGGACTCCATACAGGCATAGAAATTTGTTTCCACCACTTGACACCTCATTCCATCCTGAGACTTAAATTGCTAAATGTGAGCATTGCTACAACTACATTATTAACAGAAAGTTGTAGCAATGTTTCTGTCCACCCCGAAACTACGGTCGTGAATTTATGTTTGTGTATGTTATGTGCTTTATACAGGACCAAATAAAGAATGTTGTATGGTATTGTATGTATTGTTTTGTGTTTCCCAGCTGCCTTAAAAACGGGAAATGGTAAGACGGAGTATTTATTTAATTGATTCTTATAAATCAAAGATGATGGGTTTGCATCCCATTTCAGTACACAGGATCCAACTTAATATGCTGATTGCTGACGGTTTAAGGGGATGATCAGACCATCAAACTGTAAAACTTTCTCTATGGAACCAACATTAAGCCATGGTTTCCGTTCCCATACAAATGAAATTTTAGTTAAAAAAATGCCAATATATCGTCGTTGCGCGACCAAAACCTGCTAAGTAACAAAATTAAAATTTTACAGGAGCAAAAAAAAACTTAATAACTTTTTAGGCTTATTGTTAGGAATGGTGACGCAGACGTATGCACATAGCATATATTCAGGCACGTATCCAGACTTTGGTTTCGGGGGGGGATATTCATAGAAAAACAATGAAAAAGTATGTGCTGTAATCACTTTTCCATACAAATATTCGGATTTCGGGGGGGGATAAATCCCACCTATCCCCCCCTGGATACGTGCCTGCATATATTGTTGGACCCTATACTCCATTCCAAATACCAACGAAATTTTAATGCCATTTTGAATTACAGAAACAGAGATTAGAAACACTTCCTCTCACTTATTCTTAAAACAGCTTTAGTAATGTCCAAGATATGTTGATTGGTATATCTTTCTCATAAATAAATCATATTTGCTAACCAGAATTGGCCAGAAAGCTATACAGGAATCGGAATATCTTTTCGTCCTTATTTGGAATGCAGTATAGAAACATGGCAGGTTTTGAAAATAAGTCATTAGTCGCGTTGTAGCTCCTTGACACGCGGCAGATTTTGTCAGGAGACGCATAGCTGTTTTTTCCACCTCTTGGCGTTATAAAAGGGGTTTCATCAAAAATGTTACATAGCAGGTTTTGGTCTCTCAACGACGATATGACGTTATGGTATCGATTTGTAATTAATGTTTACGTAAAAGTGTAAATCTAAACTATTATAAAACTGTAACTGAAGTGTGTCTGTACATTGAAGATATTTACAAAAAAAAGATTACGATATGGTTTTTAGGTATCCCTGACTCGAAATCACACTTTTTTAGAAATTTTGTCTGTCTGTTTGTTTGTTTGTGTGTTTGTTTGTTTGTTCGCTAATCATGCAAAAACTACTGGACCGATTTTGATGAATCTTTTTTTGTTTGATAGCTTATGATCTGACTTAAAATCTGGTATATAATTTGTGCGGACGAAGTCGCGGGAAAACACTAGTTGTTACTAAAAATACATGATCTGACTACAAAAAAATCTCATGAGCCTCGGAAAATCAAGCAATTTACTTTGCCCGAAGACTGCCCGCGTTACGGCAGTCGCGTTCCATTGTTTGACGTTGGGCATCTTTACTGTATAGTATTATATTATCTGTGCCCCAGTTTAAAGGCATTGTGCGACTGTGCCGAACAGGTACTTAAAGCTCAACCAGAAATATAAAAAACCTCGCCATGTTGCGGAAAATCATTGGAACTAATTTTTGTACTTGGAACACTGACATTAAAGGTGACAGTCGATTGCAGCGCCCCCAAACCAGGTTTTTTATCTATCTATAACGTCACGCCTCTTTCCCAGTGGGGTAGGCAGAGACCAGAGCGCGCCATCTACTACGATCCTTAAATACCTCTTTTGCCTCATTCACATCCATACATCTCTTCATACATGCCCGTCGGTTTCGAGTACTCCGCACCTCTCCTTTTTGTAAAACGATTTGATCAGAATACGTCCTACGAGGGCGCCCTCTGCCGACACTTCGACTCACTTTAGCTTCATATATCTCTTTCGTACATCTGCTATCACTCATCCTCTCCACATGACCAAACCAACGAAGCATACCCTTCTCTATTCTTTTCACAACATCTTCTTTCAATTTACATCGATCTCTAATCACACAATTTCTCACTCTCTCAGCGTAACACCACACATACTTCGCAAGGAACGCATTTCAACAGCATTCATTTTACTTTCATGCTTTTTCTGCCATACCCAGCACTCACTGCCATACATAGGTTTTTTATATTCCTGGTCAGGCTTTAAAAGCATGCAGCCATCACTTGCTGGCAATACCTCCGTTTCGTACCGAAGCGTATCGCAATTCACCGCTAGTGCGAGCTCTGCGTGTTCTTATCCAGCTGCCTCGAGTCGTCGCCGCACTGCGATCTGTTCGCTGACAGGTCGTCAGACCTACTCCGTGAATGTATGAAGTTTTGTGAGTGTCGCAAAAGTTAGCTCTATAACAGGCCAATGAGCAGTCTGTCTGAGTGTTGTTGATGATGATATCACAGATGATGATACTGTGCCCAAAATGCCTTATATGCCCAAAGTGCCCAATGTCTGATAGCCGGTGTTGTTGCAAATCTCGCCCTGTAGTGGGACGTATATAGGATGATGATGTATTCTGTGCCCAAAGTGCCCAATGTCTGATAGCCGGTGTTGTTGCAGGTCTCGCCCTGTAGTGGGACGTATATAGGATGATGATGTATTCTGTGCCCAAAGTGCCTTCTGTACCCAAAGTGCCTTCTGTACCCAAAGTGCCTTCTGTACCCAAAGAGCCTTCTGTACCTAAAGTGCCCAATTTCTGATAGCCGGTGTTGTTGCAGGTCTCGGTGGAGACGCCGGCTCTGGCTATCAGGGCTTATTCGAAAAATTCATTGGCAACTCCAAAGCAGGTACTTTTAGAAATAATTTTGTTGGGCATTAAAAATAATGTTTTGTGAGTCTTTTACTGCAATTACGATCAAAATCGCGGGTAATAGCTAGTAATTTATCGACAACCTTCCCAGAAACATGGAGATCCCATCTATGAGAGATTCTTCAAAATGGGTCCAGTAGTTTTCGTTTTGATCCATATCCCATGTGTGAAAGAATCTTCAAAATGGATCCAGTAGTTTTCGTTTTGATCCGTATCCCATGTGTGAAAGAATCTTCAAAATGGGTCCAGTAGTTTTCGTTTTGATCCATATCCCATGTGTGAAAGAATCTTCAAAATGGGTCCAGTAGTTTTCGTTTTGATCCATATCCCATGTGTGAAAGAATCTTCAAAATGGGTCCAGTAGTTTTCGTGTTGATCCATATCCCATGTGTGAAAGAATCTTCAAAATGGGTCCAGTAGTTTTCGTTTTGATCCATATCCCATGTGTGAAAGAATCTTCAAAATGGGTCCAGTAGTTTTCGTGTCCACTTTTTGTTATTCTTTGTGATACAAGACGAAAATGCCGATGACTAGACGCTTTTTGGTATGAATACGAGTGCATTAAAACAAAAACAATAATTTTAGAACTTTTACCTAGACCATGTGACTCAACATTAATTTGCTCCCCTCCGGACGGAAAGCTAGTCAATTTTCAGCCCGCAGCGCTAAACGAAGTTGCAGTTTTCCACCTCCGTCGAGGAGAAAAATAGTATACTAACCTCGGGCAGTAAATAAGAAAGCCTCAGATCACATGTTTGTTGACCGAGGCGAAGCCTGACATGAGATCTGAGACCTTTCTTACTTTCCTGCCGTCAGTGTGTAATCTACTATAACTTGATAATATCGTCAACATCTCTGATGGCTGCCGGTTACAGTCACTACATCCGACCCCACCTCCGAGTATCGGTTTGTCATTCCATTCGAGATTCATCCACGTGTTTTCATTCAAATCATCATGTAGGCACTTCTATCGATATTCCTAAAATTCCTTTCTTAGCCTGAACAACACACAGCTTTTCTGGATATACAAGGTGTACAGCTTCGTACCATCAAACTGAACAACTTTTACTATTGAGTCAACATCAAATAGGTCGAAAACAGGTCTGCAGTTTTTCATAGAACGGCTGATTTTTTTTCGCTATTACGATTGTAGTCCTATACAAAAAGTTGTTCAGTCTTATGGTCTGAAAAGAAAGATGATGTGCTGTGCTTCGGATGGCACATTAAGCCGTTGGTCCCGGCTACTATCTCTGTTGGTAGTAGTCGTTACATTAAAACCACGTCAGAGGCCGTAAGGCGGTCTGAAAAAACTCTGACACCAGGGCTTGCCCACACGATAAGAAGAAGAAGAAGATGGTCTGATCATCCCTTTCTTATCTTGTTGTGGGGGCTGGCAAGCCAGCAACACTTCAACCCAGTGGGATCTTTTGTGTTAGCCCCAATACTTTTACTTTCTTCACCATTCAAATACATGGTCAATGAAGGAGGCAATACCATTTAGGTGCAGAAACCTAAGATCTGGTTTTGGGTGTCCATCTCCGAGGAGGCACATGCGTTTTGCCACCAAAACAAAGGTCATCCTCTTGCCAAACCGCCAGCACAATTATTAAGAAGGACCCAATCAACAAATTCCAACTCTAAACCCTCAACGCTAAACTTCAAATTCCCTTGTCCACAGTCGCTGAGGTGATCAAAATGGAGCACAACTACAGCGTAGAGCCTCAACAGCAACCAGTGGCTGACGTATCGCGTCTAAACGTTCGACAGCTCGTAGATACACTGGGCTACCTGTAAGTACCTCACTCACTGATCCAATCATCATTATCAAAGTCGTTAAACCGACTTCGAACCCAGGTCGGTCGCAGTAAGGACAACATGGTCAGGTCGGGGATTCTCGGATGCGCAAAATGTGAGTTGCTTGTGTGGAGCTCCACAAACGATAGCACATCTCACATCGTGCCCTGCGTGCCCTAACACCTGCACGCAGGAGGAGCTCATGACCGCTAGCGACGGTGCAGTCGGTGCGGTGGTCCACTTCTGGCAAGGTACTATTTAGCGACTTTGTTCAAAATTTGAAGTCGACACGATAAGAAGATCATTATCAGTGGCGGATTTGCAGTCTTGGCCGCCCTAGGCCCTTGTAGTAAGTACCAGCCGCCCCTTTCTCAGCACCCATCATATACAGGGTGAAATTGATATCATTAGCATCCTTTTAAACTAAGAGTCTACTCATCAAACTGAACAACTTTTACTATGGGAGCAAACCAATCGGAACAAAAAAAAAATCTGCTGTCCCATACATTTGAGTCGTGCATGCAGCGGCGGCGGGTGCAGTTTAGTATGGGACAGCTGATTTTTTTTTTGCACCGATTGGTTTGCTCCCATAGTAAAAGTTGTTCAATTTGATGTGTGTTGACTCTTAGTTTAAAAGGATGCTAATGATATCAATTTCATCCTGTAGACTACGTAATAATGTTACTTTATTGCCATCTTTTATCGAAATCGATTCAGCAATTATAATAATGTGCTCGAGCCTTTAGAATATTCTGGTACTTTGAGTTATTTCTTGTTATCATCGGTGAATTTGTTGTCACGATTGGCCGCCCCTAATATCAGGCTGCCCTATGCCTTAAGGCAAATCCGCCACTGATCATTATTTGACAATCCATCCTATAACTTCATCATCTCTCAGCCGATGGACGTCCACTGCTGGACATAGGCCTCCACCAAGGATCGTCACTTGCCATGTTGAGAGGTTTTGCCATAATAGCCTAGGGTTGGCGATCGCAGTTTCTTCAGATCTTCAGCCTCATCTGTAAGCACTGAATCGCATTTTTCTGTCGCTCAGGAACGTCATTTGCTAGGGCGAGAAAGATAGCGGGAATACGATCGCACGTCGCACCGGCAGTGCTGCGACCTTTCTCGCTCTAGCCAATGACGTTCCTTAGCGACAGAAAAGGATAGAGCGACGGAAAAATGCGATTGTGTACTGCCAGATGAGGCTCAACCTTTACAATTTTACCTAACTCATCGAGTGAGGTGTAGTTTTATAGATCTTGGAAAATGGAAAATTCATTAGGAATAAGTCATTCTATCTCGAGATATTGGAGCTCAAAACCAAAAACAAAGTGAACCCCTCAAACTTTTTAAATACTGAAGTAAAAAATCTGAAAATATTCACGAATGCAGTTTTTTTAATGAACGTGATAAAGGATCTGTAGCGCGCAGTGTCAGAAAAAAAAACCCTAAACAACGGCTACGGAACCCAATCACGGGCGTGTCCGACACACTCTTGGCCGGTTTTTTTTGCTGCACAATGTGTAACATGTAACACAACAAAACATGTAATATTTAAAGGAGTAGTTTTAAAATCTGCTGTCCCCTACATTGTAGTAAAGACGGTACTGCAGTTAACACCCTGTATAACTCCGTTTTGAATTTATCAAGATAGCTATTTTCTTGGATAATTTTAATTATCAGATAGTTAATTATCCAGCTGATTCTTAGTTTTGTCTGCTATTTTCCCCATCCATAATGTTGCCATGTAAAATTGTTGCAGGTCCCTAAAGAACTTACAGCGGAAGCAGCTGTGGGTAGTGAAGGTGGAGACGGACAAGGCGGAGGCGTCCATCACGCAGTCCGAGCAGGTCATCACCAAGATGGCTGACCCCAAGCAGATCATAGAGGTGAGATATTCTCATTAAGAGGAAAGGCTCAAACTCAAAACTCAAACTCGAAATTTTTTATTCAAAATAATATCACATAGATAACTTTCTGACGTCATTTTTGATTCTACCACCGCTTCGGAAGGTGTTCCGTTGTAGAGAAGATGCGGCCAGAAACTCTACAACACACTTCTTTTAAACAAAACAAAATATACAAAGTACAAACATTGAATTACATAGTGTAACATTGTCAAGACCAGACATTTTGGTCATTCAAATAATCATCGAGTTTATAGTAACCTTTTTTACAGAGGACTTGTTTAACATGGGATTTAAACTTTTTGTCTGGCAAGTTAAGAATATCCTCTGGTATCTTATTATAATAGCGTATCTTCTGCCGTTTAGTCCATACAAACGTATTCCACTGTTTCCTCCGCACGCCGCCTCCGCCACCGCTCCGCCTCTGTGCACGGCTTGCATGCCACGATTTTATTCCGATATTAAAATATACTGTTTCAATGCTTGGATTAATTTAAGATTTGTATGGAAATCTTTGGGGCACTGTTACTTGAAAACTATACATTTAAACGAAAATCTGACTCCATACAAGCATAGAAATTTGTTTCTATATTGTTTCTGCAAAATTTCATTGCCTTATATTGGTTAGTATTGAAAATATCACAATAGTACGTTTGTATGGAGTGCGCTCCGAGTAATATACCCTTAAACGAGAAAAGCGTCATGCGCGCTCTTTCTGGCATTTTCCTAATGTGGCCCTAAGAAACATATAGGGTCCTTCTTAATTTGCTGACACTTTTTTAAGGGGATGATCAGACCATCAAACTGAACAACTTTCTCTATGGGGCCAACATCGAAATCACAAAAAAAAAAAAAATCTGCTGTCCCATACATTTGGCTCGAGTAGGTTTGCAGTTTTGTATGGAAGAGCAGATATTTTGTTCGCGTTTTCGATATTGGTCCCATAGAGAAAGTTGTTCAGTTTTATGGTCTGATCATCCTCTTAAAAAGTGTCAGCATATTAAGTAGGACCCTATACAAGGTGTTTCATAAGTAACAATAAATTTTTGAAACTCTTAAGGGGGTTGTTAAGACCGTCAAACTGAACAACTTTCTCTATGGGACCAACATCGAAATCGCGAAAAAAATAATTTCATATCCCATACATATTTTAGCTCTAGTCGATTTGTAGAGTATAGAACATAAAATTTTTTTTCCCGATTTCGATATTGGTCCCATAGTGAAGTTGTTCAGTTTGATGGTCTACACCACCCCCTTAAAGGTTTATTTGTAGTTTTGTAACACCTTGTATAGACATATAATAATAACATAAGATTTAATAGCACCCGATTTTGCACCCTTTGACTTCGGCGCATGATCGATTGTTAATTACTGACTTCGGGTTTTGACGGGGACTCAGGTCTGCTCTGCGCAAATTTAATTTAACCTGTTTTGTCCCACTGCTGGGCAAAGTCCTCCCCTCTTCTCCAATCCTGCCCAAAATACAAATACAATATTGAATTCATAAAGTTATTATACCTTACAGGAATAGAGGCAGTGACATGAGTTATCAAATGAAACAGTTTTTGGATGTTTTCAGGAGACTATTCGCAGGCAAAAATTCTAATACTGTCTATAATTCTGAGTCTAACGTCACGTAACGTGAAATCGTGGTTAAATTAATGAAGTAGTGTCAGTATATTTCACAAAATTATCTACGATTTCGCTTTATATTCCCAATTATTCACGGAAACCGAATTGTAAAAATTGATTAGTGACTAGAAAATGGTTCTATTGCCTCGCGTCACGTATCTCTTTCTATTATACACTTTCTCTATGGGATCAACATCGAAATCACAAAAAAAAAATCAGCTGTCCCATACGTTTGCAGTTTTGTATGGAAGAGCAGATATTTTTTTCGCGTTTTCGATATTGGTCCCATAGAGAAAGTTTTTCAGTTTGGTGGTCTGTGGTTGGTCTGATGATCCTCTTAAAAAGTGTCGACCATATATAGACATATAATAATAGCATAAGATTTAATAGCATATATAGACATATAATAATAGCATAAGGTTCTATTGCCTCGCGTCACGTATCTCTTTCTATTATACAGTGGTGCCGCAGGTACATCTCGCTCTCTCAGCTGTATGTTCCTCTATTCCTGGTATAATACCTCTATGATTGAATTACATAGCGTAACATTGATTCTAAAATACTTCGTATCATTCTACCCAGATTCTGCCTCAATCGTCAACCGAAGAGACATCCGGTACCAACGAAGTACTCCACATTATGGAAGACAGCACCATCTCCGACAACTTCATCTACGAGATAGCTGAAGAACAAGAAATAACTATGGAGGAAGTAAAAGAGATACCATCAGAGAACAAGGAGTGGATGGTGAACATTGTTCCCGAAGAGACGAAACCAAAGTACGCGTACATCAAACACTGTAGCTCTGGCAAGAAAAAACGACATTTTACCGCTGACATGAACGAAATCACCCTCCAAGGCGATTTCGAAAACTACTACATACTACCAGACGTCGATCCTTCCGTCGGCGTCGAAATAACCACCAGCTACGAACCCGAGAATTACATAGTAGAAGAATACGAGCATTTGGTGCTAGAACGCCCGAAAAAGCGTAGAGACGAACCGCCCAAGAAGAAAAAGAAGAAAATCACACCAATGAGAGATCAGGTCAAACAAATTCAGATCAAAACTGAAATCGGGGAGGATTGGGTCATTCAGAATGACTATGACAATGATGGGTCGGATGACTATGACGATAAAAAGGGGAGGGTGAGACGAAAAAATAAGAAATATCTAGGTTACGATTTTGTCACTTAATCTTAAATGTTTTAGAACTGACGCCCATGTCTTTTTTGTTTACACTTTTAGTAGCGGTATTAAATATCATTCACGTAGATTCTCTTTTAAGTACAATAACCGAGTCTTAAAATGGTACTGGCACGAGTGATTTTTGATTAGGTCAATTGGCGATACGAAATTAAGCTAGAAAGATGCCAAGCGTGCTTCAATCTTGCCTCGCACTACATGATTTTATGCGCACGTCGAGTACATAACATGGAACAGCTGGATTTCGCTCATTTATCAATAAACGAAGGTCACAGAACTAATACTAGTACTACCGTACAGAAGATAACAGACCGTGATAAAAAACAAATTGACTAACACCTTAGAAAGCTTAATTCAAACGTGCGCGCATCGCGGAACTCCAACTCCCATGGAGATGGTATACACCATATACCATCACCATGAGAGTTTGCTCGAAATGTATGACTTTTCGCTGTCGACCGAGTCACGTCGCGTATACAACTTTGTATACAAAGTGGGACGGACCAGCTAAGGTTTCGACTTTTTCTTAATGATTTTCAAACCTGTGATGTACCTACAGCCATGTGACATAAATTGACATTTAACACATTCGCTATTAAGATTATATGAAACGCGACACGTGTGCTAACACTGCACAATGTGATACAATCCAGACTCACCAGGCGGGTCGTGAGCACCACGACACCTAAGATGCAGGTCGGGCAACGGCATCACAAGCTACCAAGTTAGTGGTGGTGGCTGAACGATCCCCCACAGCGGTGTGGTAGGCTCCGCAAGGAGCCGCCTGACTCGCGACCACCCTCCTGCCGGAGTCTGGCGCCAAGCAGCTTGCTGCGTTCCGTCAGTGTGCAGGAGTGCCAGTGCACTTCTGGGTAAGCTCGCTACATCTTCGACCCCATCTTTGTCCTGAAGACTAGATAGAGGTCAAGAGCAAACCCATCAATAATAAAAAAAAAGGTCGTCGTCTGCGTTGTAATTTATTTTTACCTAAGAAAGGAAAAGCTATTAGAATTGCATATTTTAATACCTGTTACTAAAAGTATGATTCAACCGTTGATGGGCGTCAGATCTAGCTTCGTTTTTTTTTCTCAATAAAATGTCGGTATTTGATTTTTTTTGTGTATAGATTGTTGAAGAAATTTTGTTTTTTTAAATATAGACTTAGGATAGGAATTGGATATGGTTTTTTATAATCTAGAATTTTAGATTTACTGTTGACATGACTTTTAAAATTCTGCCAATGTTTAAGGCTGCACCGAGCCTATTGTGCTGCCCTCAATCGTATTTTTTTTATTTCTGAACAATTAAACAACATTTCCAAAAAACAAAAATGTCACATTGTAGTCCTGTAGGCCTCGCATGCCAACCTCGAGAAAACGATAAAAATCGAGATGTGCCTCCATCCCTATTATTTTACGTATGCCAGAAAGAGCGCGCAAGACGGTTTTCTCGTTTAAACGCTTTGTCGTGGGTGGCATGCTAGCCGTGCTGATCGGCTTTCAATTTATCGAAACGTTACGGATTATTGTGTTTTACTCTTATAGCTGTTATCTTTAAAACCGACAAAAGTGGCCACTTTATAAAAACAAATCCGCAGTGACCCGATAAATTGAAAATCAGCAGTGACTACAATGTGACATTCTTGTTTTTTTGAAATATTGTTTAATTGTTAAGAAATAAAAAAAATACAATTGGGGGCAGCACAATAGGCTCGGTAGGCTCTTAAGTAATCTTCAGCAACTCAGAAACTCTCCCAATTAGGAGTCACAGATTTTACACCCATCTCGCCACTTTTTAATCTAAGCTATAATTATAATAAATCATTCTTCGTGTCTTTTCACATGGAAAAGTTGTCGCTTAAGTCTTTCCAAACTAAATGAGAATCGATCAATCCATTATTGTACTTTATTTCACCAATACAAAGGGGAATAGCTGTCTTATCGCTGAATCTTGCAAACAACCATAGGATAGAGGAATTGATGAACGAATATAACTATACGGTATAGGTCGAATGACTAAATAACCTTACAATTTTCATATGAGACGAGAGATAATAAATGGAAGTAATTGGGAATTGTGGTTGAAATTTGTAAACCTTCGCAAAAATGAAGAGATGAATGTGTTTTGTTGTTTGTTTGTTAGTAAATCTCAAACCACCTTTTTCAAAGTCTGTGAAAAGAAGTAGAATAAACAAAATACTCTCTACGCAATACAAGTAAACTGATTGTGTCTACAACATTAAAAAATGAATAATATAAAATAACAATTTGAAATAATAACCACTTAAGCGACATGGCATATGCTCGCGACTATATTACCGAAGGTCGTCAGAGATATATACGTATTTGTCGTAAGCGACAGCGTTAATACTTTTTCATGTGAAAAGAAAATTATTAAGACAATTTAAAATAATTGCCCTATTTTAGTTCCTTATTAAAATTAATTGAGATCTCTTTAAGGTGAAAGATGACAATGAAATACCAATTCGAAGTTGAATCAATTGTCAACTACTGATCAAGTCAGTGTATTGTATGTAAATGGTATAAAAGAATCGGTTATTATATTACTCTAATATTTGTTGTAAAATTATAATTAAAATCGTGTAGAATTATTGTTTGCTAGTCGAACCAGATAAATGAAAATTACTGAAGGTTTCCTGGAATTTCATGAAAATTATGTCAAACAGAACTGATTTTCAAAGTGAAATAAAATTAGAATGCATAATTTATAGTTTATTCAATCGTCCACCATCAGCAAATTGAAAAAGTAGCAAGTATGTTTGTCATAATGTTTTATGAGATCCTGAGAGTACTTTTAAGAATGATGGGATATTTAATGGACTGAATATGAATAGAGAACGATTTTAAAAAGAATGAGATGTAGGTATTTCAATTGTATAATATTTAAGGATATAAATTTTAGCCCCTATCTTAAGGGATAAATCAAGCGAGGAAACTGCGGCGGTTTTTTCCGCTATGGCGCTGAAAATGTAACGATATCTGAAAAGTACCTAATGGCTGATGGTCGCTTAACACAATTGAGCATATCTAGTCTTTGCAGGAAGAAAATTGTAAGCGCCATTAATGACAGAAATAATGTTTTTATTTTATTCTATACAGTTTTTTCCACCTTGTTTGTTTTACCCGTACGTAAGTATTAATATTACAGACGCATTTTTATAAATATGTTTAACTGTTGAAATGACACCGTCGGTGCTATATCATTTTAACAAAAAACGTATCGCAAAATATACCAATTGGCGCTTAAGTTGTTCTTCCTGAAAAGGCTCAAAAAGAAAAGCGACAATCGCCAATTAGATACCCTTGTCTGATTACGTCATTTATGATCATTAATCGTGAAAATGAGTTCTAAATCCAATTTGTATAATAACAATGTTCTTTTTTTGCACATCAAACACAAAATACGCAATACATTGTATATTTTATTAATTATTCATAGTTTATTAAAATCAAATATCGACATTTCGATTTTTAATGTGGTCGCTTAGCTTAATTTTCATTAAAAGTTCATGTTTTAATCAAATAAACTCGCTATTAGTGTTTGTAAAAACATTTAAAATTAGGTTCATGATTTTTGCCGAAAATTTCGGACGTGGAAAGGGATCCAGGTGTCGCTTAAGTTGTTTTTCAATGTATAAAATTTACATCGTAAGCGACCAACAATAAGGACCTTTTTCGCATATGACGTCAAATGTTTTTGCTACTAAAAAAAGCTAGTGCTTTAAATTTGGTAGAGTCAGCAATATAAGAGCCCTTTAACTCTACAAGTATCGCTTGCTGACCGTACGGTGACTTATACCAAAATATTTCAGACTGGTTTAATGTAATTAATGAAAAAAAATCGTGAAAATAAAAGCAAAAATCTTTTATAAACAAAATCTGACTGGATTTTGTGTCTAGTTTTTTTATTGTTGTTCTATTTAGAATATCACTGACTCCTAAGTGAATGTAGTCGTGATCATATGCTGTATAGTCGGACTACAAGGGCTGTAACGCACATTTTGTACGACAGAGCTCAGTATATTTCATGTCATGTGTGTGCTAAGATGTTTTTATATGTAGATGCGTTGCCCGCGCTCCAAAATGTAAACAAAAAAGCAAGGTAATTGCCCGGCTTTCACATAGTCACGCGCCGTCTAGTGTACGGGCTACACGTCACCAAATCGCGCCATTTTAAAGTGCAGTGATGTTAGCGTATGACGCGTCTATTCGTAAAATGTCATTGGTGCAGGGACGTATTCTTCTAAGGGCAAAATGGGCAAGTGTTAACCCATTCGTAGCCACAATAGAAACAACACAAAAATGTCACAGAAGCCACCGTGATTTATTGCAAACATTTTTTATAGAGTTGGTGTCGGCTATAGCCGTCAATGCCTCTTAACCCTTAAACAGGCATAGTACGATTTATCGACCACATAAAAGTAACTGACAATGTACCTACTAAAAACTTACAATAAGGTTCATTATTGAATTTAAATATGGTGGCCAAGGCCTGTTTAAGGGTTAAACCCCAAATAATATATGTCGGCTAGTGCCGTTAGTGGCTGCGAATGGCTTAAGGGCGGCCAGTTCAAGGGGGGCGGTCCGTAGCAATGCCATACACATGGGAAGGGAAATTGTTATACACACTGAGTCTACATATTATCAGTTTTCTGGCTACAGGCTAGACATACTTTTAAAAATTAGTTTGAATTTTGTTTATGAAAGGTTTAACTTATTTAAATCTCGCTATCAACATTGTCATCGTTTTCTCATTAGTTTAAATTCATACATAACCATATAATTTTGTTTTTATATAAATGTAAGATTCTGGAATGTTTGAAAATTACATATTTACATATTTAAGTATATTTCAAATGCACCCGTCTTTGTTTAACGGTAAAACAGTTTTTTTATCCAGGAGTAAAAATGTGGGTAAATTTTTTACCTAAATTGACTTTATTATATTGGTTGATTTTCCACACTGGTGGAATCTGGGCCCTCGGTAGTAAATAATAGTTGATGTTGATGGAACATAATAGTTTAAGAGTCCTTTTACCGTTCAGTCACATAACAATATTTATGATTTCTTAAAGCCTAAAATACAAAATAGTTATTCCAAAAGCCTTAAAGCTATTTTTAAACAATACCTTTGTAGATTTTTAAAGGTTAAAATCATTGACCTATACTACACCCCCAGATTCATAAAATTTTAACAAATTTTTGGCCAAAATTGACGCACTGACCCACACAAACCAAGCATGCTGTTGAGTGACACAAATACGTTTTATTTGATTAATGAACTTTGTCGTATTTGGTATGTTTATTGTCAGCTAGTACAAAAAGAGCTACAGCTCTTTTGAATGTGCTATTTTTGGCGCGTTGATTGTGAATCATGTTCAGTTATTATAATAGAAGATATCGATGGTATTAAACTAAACATAGTTACATAAAAAAAAACGTTTACTTTTACATTTACTTCGATATTCTTCAAAGTGGAATGTTTAGAACCTATGACAGTATTGTATAAAAATGGTTTTTTCATCTCAAAAGCTCGGAAAGAATCTGTTTATCATTCGAAATCTGAGTGCAAAAGCGCATTTTATCCGCTAGCGTGGAAAGATTTTTTTAAATTCGAATATCTGTATTCAATATTTTTCTATACCGCCTTAGTGCGCCAAAATGTTTTTTTTTCTTTAATCAGCCAGCGTTTTCCTCACCGTTTTGTGAGGTGAAAAGTTGTGTTTCGCTCGGCAGCAAAGTTATTCTGCGTCTCGTACCTTTGAAACCTTCGCTGCGCTCAGGATTCTATATTTGAACCACGTTCGCTTCGCTCGTGGTTCAATCCTAGAATCCTTCGCTTGCTCAGGTTTCAATACAAGTACTCGAGCCAAAAAACAACTTTGCAGCCTAGCATAACAAATAACTATTAGGCTTTTATAGTAATGGAGTAACATTTTTTCATTGTGGGTTGTCATTATTGATTACTTAATCTTTAATAGTTGTTATGAGGAGCGCCCTCCTCTACTGAACAGTAAAAGGACTGTTAAGTATAATGGTTGATGTTGATGGAACAAAGAGTTTAACATCAAGATATATTTGAAGAGTTTTTAAATGAAAGACTGGGATTTTAATATAATTTCCGTAGTTTAATTATAGGAGACGATCACATTTTATTCAACCTTGTATGTAAATGTATTGTTAATTTTAAAAGCACTTGTAAAAACGGTAGCCTAAACTATGATAGTGTCAATCATGGTGTATATTGTTCAATAAATTTAGGTACCAGAAGCTGATTGTTTTATTAACCCATTCGCAGCCACTAACGGCACTAGCCGACACACCCCGCTTCGTTCCGCTGAGCTAAACGAAGTTGCCGTCGAGGAGAAAAATACTATACTAACCTCGGGCAGTAAATAAGACAGCCTCAGATCACATGTTTGTTCACCGAGGCGAAGCCGAGACAGAGACCTTTCTTACTTTCCTGCCCTCCATATACATAAGATCTGAGACCTTTCTTACTTTTCTTCCCTCCGGACGGAAAGCGTCAATTCTCGTTCCGCTGCGCTAAACGAAGTTGCCGCTTTTCACCTCCGTCGAGAAGAAAAATAGTATACTAACCTCTGGCAGTAAATAGGAAAGCCTCGGATCACGTGTTTGTTGACCGAGGCGACGGCCCTGTCTTCGCCTCGGTCAACAATTAGGTACCTACATGAGATCCGAGACCTTTATTACTTTCCTGCCATCGGTGTGTAATCTACTACCTATATAGGTACATATCCTCACGCCTATCTCCTATAGGTGTACAGACGAAAGGACGCCGTAAATACCAACACTTCTCTCGCTTCAATAGTACACACGACGACCACTCAGGCTACCCTGTTTGGACTTTGAACTATTAGAAGTTGAACGCTGCGAATCGTGCGAGGGTGCGGTACGTTTTTGTTTCGTCCTATTTTATTTTTCTCCCCTACGGACGGAAAGCGTGATTTCTAGTCCCGCTGAGCTAAACGAAGTTGCCGCTTTCCATCTCCGTCGAGGAGAAAAATACTATACTAACCTCGGGCAGTAAATAAGACAGCCTCAGATCACATGTTTGTTCACCAAGGCGAAGCCGAGACCTTTCTTACTTTCCTGCCCAGCCCTCCATATACTCTTACATGAGATCTGAGACCTTTCTTACTTTCCTGCCCTCCAGATACATGAGATCTGAGACCTTTCTTACTTTCCTGCCCTCCAGATACAAGAGATCTGAGACCTTTCTTACTTTCCTGCCCTCCAGATACATGAGATCTGAGACCTTTCTTACTTTCCTGCCCTCCAGATACAAGATATCTGAGACCTTTCTTACTTTCCTGCCCTCCAGATACATGAGATCTGAGACCTTTCTTACTTTCCTGCCCTCCATATGACATGAGATCCGAGACCTTTCTTACTTTCCTGTCCTCCATATACATGAGATCTGAAACCTTTCTTACTTTCCTGCCCTCCATATACATGAGATCTGAAACTTTTCTTACTTTCCTGCCCTCCATATACATGAGATCTGAGACCTTTCTTACTTTCCTGCCCTCAATATATCTCAGAAGACTGCTTACTTTCCTACCTGTGTGTAATCTACTATTATTAATGAGCAAGAATGTATTTGTCGTTTTGCTGTGCGTAGAGCGTGCATGCTCGCCATACTTGTGCAAAAGATAATTTACTCCTATTCAATTTAAGTTTATAAGGGTTGAACTACACCACACAGCACAGCATCGAATTTTTCCGTCGCTCCATCCTTTTCTGTCACTCAGGAACGTCATTTGCTAGAGAATATAAGATAGAGACGGAACGCGGCGTGCTGTTCCGTTCCGTTTATCTTATAATATTGCTCTACAAATTACGTTCCTGAGTGACAGACGACGGAAAAATGCGATGCTGTGTGCTGTAGTTCAACCCGTATTCCTTGAGGTGCTTGTATTGCAACCCCTACACAATATGCTCACGACTGCATTCCCCGAGAGGGTAACTTATCCAGCAGGTTATTCAAAAACATGTTAGACTTAAATATAACTTTTATAGAACAAGAAATAATACAACACAATATCAACTTATATATTTATTTCCCTCTACTTTTTGGGCGCGGCGGCTACTTTGGGCTTTGCCTTCGCGTCCTTGGGCGCTGCCTTCTTCTTGGGGGGAGGGGGGGCGGTTTTCTTTGCTGCGGGCTTCTTGGGTTTCTTGCTAAGTGCAACCTGTGGGCAAAGTGTGTGCGATTAATGATTATTCTGTTTCCGATGCGTATGTGAAGTCTACCGCAGCGCATTGTGCACGCGTGGTACTACACTAACGTACATACACCCTCCCTGAGGGTAGTGTCTGTGCCCTGCAGTGCGACGTATATAATAAGCTGACGGTTTTTTAAAGAGGATGATCAGTCCATCAAACTGAACAATTTCGTGTAGGCAGCGGCGGCGGGTGCAGTTTAGTATGGGACAGCAGATTTTTTTTGCTCCGATTGGTTTGCTCCCATAGTAAAAGTTGTTCAGTTTGATGGGTAGACTCTTAGTTTAAAAGGATGCTAATGATATCGATTTAACCCTGTATAATAAAGTGGGTTCGCTTAGTGGTCGCGGCGAGTCTATACAAGACGCGGAGTGCGGGGGGGCTCGCGCGCAGTGCGGAGGGGTTGAGGCACCGGCCGTGTTCGGTACAGCGCGCAGGTGATGATGATGGGTTACGGGGACCGCTCCCCCCTCCACCCCCACCCCCCGCACGATAGGCCTAAAGCGACCCGAGAGCGCCCCCACTATTATTATATTCACTTTGGCCGTACTATACTCATATACTGCAATGTCTACTCGACTCAATTGTATAAAACAGCAGATTTTGTTGTTTGCTACGTTCTGTTTGCTCTCAATTCCCATAGTAAAAGTAGTTCAGTTTTATGGGTAGACTCTTAGATCAAAATAAAATTAATGGATAGGCCTGAAGTGCGGTAAGTTGAAGCACACTACTGGTGCACTTGCTCCATACAAACTAGCGCCATTATCTGTCAAATCTAGGGCACTTGCATACAAGTGACAAGTAAACCTTTCATTTATTTTGCCTCATTTTTCTGGTTTGAAATGTTCGCGTAAGGCCTATCCATTAATTTTATTTTGATCGAAGGGTAGACTGACAGTTTAAAATGATGCTAATGATTTCAATTTTTGATCAGATAATGAAATGTGTTCCACATATCGACACACCAGCTCGCTCGCGGCGTCGGCTGATGCTTCCTACGGGAATGCGTCGCTCTACCCCTCACATTCGTAACTTCGAACCATATTGTATGGAGCGAGTAAGGCTTATGGGGGAAACTATATTATGCTTGAAGCCTTGAAGTATCGTAAAAACGGCAATACATACAAACGTTAAACTTAAGGAGAACGCATATTTATCCCGGGCGAACGAGCCGAAGGATGCGAAAGAATCGAATTTTAAATTACTTGTATGAAATTCTATGACACACGCATTCAATTCATATTGCATGTGACATAGGACCTTTTGATTTATTTAGGAACAAAAAATTATCTGCATATGTGAAGGTGCATCACAGATATTTATTTTTGAAATTTCATATTACCAAGTGCATGGTGGATAGCATATAGAAAATAGTCACGTCCGCTCCCAAGCGATTCTAAAAGACTGCCTCATACACTCAAGAACTACAAAAGTCTGTCGAGTCAAAATAATTAAATGGAAATTCGTTTAGTTCCCCTCCGTCGCCGCGGATAGATGTGCTTCCACCCTTAGTGTGATTATAGTGCATACTCTAAGGTAAAACAACAAATAATCTGGTCTTGCGCTACATGTCCCGGAGCATACACAATATGTTTGCATTTTTTAACACTTTCGCTGCTAAGCTCAAAATCATGATCCTTGCGCAGTGCTAAAACTGACGCCCCTCGTAGGTCGTGCGCACATTCGTAACGTAAAACGACCGAAGCGGCTCACCTCGTGGGTCGACCCGCACAGGCGTAAGGTTTGGGTGACTCGCACTGTAGGTCATGAGCACCGGCGAAACTTGACCCCCCTCGTAGGTCATGCGCACAGTCGTAACGGTGAAACCATAAACTGGCTCGTCTCGTGGGTCACCCGCGCAGGCGTAAGGTTGTTGGTGACTCGCGCGGTAAGTCATAAGCACAGCCGAAATGCAATATAACTGACTCTTTACGTATGTTCTTTAGCACTGCGGCCAATTTTTCGCCGACTTACGCCGTAGGTCGTCAGCAGCGAAAGAGTTAAAAACATTTTTTACTATCTATTTCGGCGTATCAAACTCATTGCGATAAAAAGTAACTAAACTTGAAGTTGATGCTAAAGCTACAATGACAAAAAGAGGAAACAAATGCATCCTTCTCATGGAAAAATAAATCCTTGTATTTAGGTATTAAAATTTTCGACTGGAACTGTTTTTTTTTATGAAACAGTCCTTCACACATAGAGTTATCCGTATTTTTTGTATTAAGGCCAGGTTATCCCAGTGCAAGCGTCTCTTTCTTGCAAGCATAAGTTTGCAATTAGCCATCCCGCTCATTGGAGCGGATTTTTAAAAACGCGTTTTTCATCAATATCTTTGCTCATAGGTGTTTCTAAGCTCAAAATTCTACGGAGTTCACTAGAAATATTTAATGTATTTAGTTAAGTACAAGAATAAAAAGTTAAATATCAGCAGTTTAATCATAGTATTGAAAAAACATAACAAAAAGGGGTAACTTTGGGATTTTTTTTTTATCTATTAAAATTAATAATTTCTATCTATTAATTTCTAATCGTGTTATTGAGCACGGTCGCCTATCAGCCAGATCCTTAAATAAGACATAATTGGTTTTCAGACTGTAAAACACAGTTTAAAACACTTTCGTTCGTGTTCAAAAAACGGCCTCGACCGAATAACAGCGTCTTAATGACAACCGAGAGGCGAGTCCCGAATATGGACGCTTTTATCAGGTGAGTAGCGGTCCAGTCTACTGGTGTAGAAGATGAATCTTACCTTGATAGCCTTACGCCTCTTCTCTCTAAGCTTCTCAGCCTTGATGGCGGGGTCGCTGGCCGGCAGCTTGATCTGTAATGTATGGCGACATTAGAACCTCGCGCAGCGGGGGTGGGGGGGAGTGCAGGGGCGGGGGGAACGATCAGTTAGTGTCAACGTGATTGAGTAATCATGGTTTTTCATAACCCAATGCTCTGAATAAGAGGGTATCATCATTTAAGATTTGTTTGATTGGTCGAAAAGTATAATTATCTCGGACATTGCTTATCTTTTGGCCCACAAGGTCAGGAAAAGGAGATCGCTCGTCGCATTCAGCTTGGGTGGGCCGCATTCGGTAAGCTAGAGGATGTGCTGAAATCCAAAATCCCTCAGAGCCTTAAGACCAAGGTGTTTAACCAATGTGTTTTGCCCACTCTCACGTATGGTTCCGAAACATGGACTCTGACTAAGGACGCAGTGCACAAAGTCAAAGTCGCACAAAGAGCAATGGAAAGAGCTATGCTAGGAATCACACTTCTGGACCGGATTCCGAATGTCGAGATCAGACGACGAACAAAGGTGGTTGATATCGGCAAGCGGATTTCGACTCTGAAGTGGAGGTGGGCGGGACACTTGGCCAGGCGGAATGATGGCAGATGGACGAGGGCAGTGACAGAGTGGCGGCCTTGGGAGGGGGAACGGTCAGTGGGCAGACCAGCGGCCAGGTGGTCGGATGACATTTGTAAAGTAGCCGGCAAACAGTGGATGAGACTAGCGCGGGACCGTTCTAGTTGGCGTGAAAATGAAGAGGCCTATACCCAGCAGTGGGGTTTACCGGGCTGATGATGATGATGATGATCATTTAAGACTATAACAATTAATTTCGGAGAAATACAGTTGGGGAGAGCTATGGAATCTCAATCTAGAGGTCCAGGTTTGAATCTGCACGGACGACATGCCATGTACCAATGAGTTTTTCTAACTTATGTACGTAATAATGACTACTCTCAAACGGTGAAGGAAAACATCGTGAGGAAACCTGCATACGCTGAAGAAGAAATTCCGATGCGTATGTGAAGTCTACCGCAGCGCATTGTGCACGCGTGGTACTACACTAACGTACATACACCCTCCCTGAGGGTAGTGTCTGTTCCCTGCAGTGGGACGTATAGGTTGATGATGATGATTAAATTGACTTAATAGTAATGGCTTACGTTTCAAAATGAATCGTATCAATAAAGCCTAGGTATTTCACATTGCATTACATATTTTGTGCCTCTAGTTTTTTCTCTGTATGTTTTGGCCTTTACACACTTTAGGCCTCATCTCAGATCACATGTAATTTACTGCCCAAGGTGTGTACACTATTTTTCTCCTCGACGGAGGCGGAAAGCGGCAACTTCGTTTAGTGCAGCGAGACGAAAGTTGACGCTTTCCGCCCGGAGAGGAGAAGAGTATATTTATTTGATTGATTTAAATCTCCCTTTCCTAATATCCAGTCTGGCTCTTTCCCCAATTTGTAAACCTATAAAGTATCTTTCTAAAAAAAATTTTTTTCTTCTATAAAAATGTGGAATATTCATAAATACAGCCATAAAAATAAATAATAAAAACAACTCACTCCTCGCTTCTGAGCCACAGCCAAAGCTTTGCTGTTGTTCCTCGTGTCCTGGTCGAGCACTGCCTTCCTCCTCATCACAGCCGAGAACGGGTTAAGCCTCAGCATAGCCCTCGAGTTGGTCAGCGGGTTGAGCTTCCTCGTGGCACGGATAACACGCTTGCTGCAACAAGTTGGGTGGTTAGTTATTGGGTCGTGGGTGGGTGGTTGTTTGGGTGGGTGGGAGGTAATCAGGAAGTGTCAACGTGAGGTAATCATGGTTGGTCATAACCCAATGCTCTGATAAAGAGAGAATCATCATTTTGGTTTGTTTTAATCTTCTTCTTATCGAGTGGGCTGCAAAGCCCTGGTGTCAGAGTTTATTCAAACCGCCTTACGGCCTTTGATGTGGTTTTGATGTAACGACTACTACCACCAGTGATAGTAGCCGGGACCAACAGCTTAACGTGCCATCCGAAGCACGGAATCATCTTTCTTTCCAGACAATCAGGTGACTCAGCCTGCAATGTCCTAACCAACTGGGGAAAAACGCACAAAGTGAGATTTCACTAGGTGCCCCCCGTGGGAATCGAACCCACGACCTCCGTGTCAAGAGCCCAATGCTCTAACCATTAGACCACGGAGGCAGTTGTTTTAATAAAAATTAAGGAGTATTTCAAAAAATATCTTATGGCTTAATCTAGCTGTGATAACAGCATCCTAATAGGTCCATAGTTATCAATACCATAAATAAAAAATGAAAATGTTAAAGTTCACAGTTTTTTGACTCTACTGGCCTGAATATTGGCCATACTGGTTTTAATACTTGTTTTTGCTTTACCTATATGCGGCAATATTAAATGGGAGATTATCTATTCCGGCATTAGAAAAAAAATTCCTATAATCAAAGGTCTTTTCACTCGCTCTTAACACTTTAACTGCTGACGACCTACGTCGGTCTCGACAGACAAGTCAGGTAGTTTTAATAAACTTTCGGAATATACCCAGGTTCGCAATTACCCCAATGCACTATACTTACACAATTTTATGGTTTGGAATTAATTCATATCGTTAAAAGGCAATAAAATTTAATTTTATTGATTATCTTTGGATTCAATCGAATTAACGTAATAGTAGGTACTTACAAGTAGGTTTATACCTACTGGTATCTTTGATATTTTAAAGGTATCCTTACGTCTATTATAAAATCATAAATTAGGTTCTTACCTAAGCACTTTATTGAAATTATCAACCAAAACATGGAGAAAAAAAGAGAAAGACTAGTAAGTAACAAAAAAAATTGCTTTCAGGGCACTGTCACCATCATTAGGGTTTTAGTTGATACGATGGTTCTTAGAAACCATTATGGACAGGTAGTTAGATCTAAATGAGAAACGATTAAGTGTTTACAGAGAGCCAAATAGGTACTCGCGCAGTCCCTGGACGGCCGCACTTTGTGATGGACGATGGACTACAATTTCATTATTACTTTCTTCCTCTCCAAAAAGGTTTCCTTATTAACTGCTTTTCTCTGTTGGGAACCAGGTACCTACTTACAGTCTTACCTATCGCGTTCTTATCTTTGACAACTTACATCCACACTAATATTAAATATCCGTCAGTTTGTCTGTCTGTATGGTGATCTGCTGTACCATAATTATGATAGTTTGTAGCTGTATCTGCCTTCCCTAATGGGAGACTGGTGTGAGTTTATTAAGTGTGTATGTATTACCATTACCAGCACCTACTTACCGTATAAAGGCATAGCATCATCATATACTTATTACGTACACAATGTGTACATAATATTTTAGGGGGTGCTTCTGGACACCATTGGCTTTTCGGGAAAGGAAAACATCGTGAGGAAACCTGCATGCTTCAATTTCGAGGCGCATTTCTACACGATATTGTACTTACTGCTACGAAAAAATAATAACTGTTCGTAGACTTATTGTCCATTACAAGCATGGGCGTAGCAATGATTTTTTCCCAGGGTGGGCCAGGCTCAGGCGAGGTTGATGTAATAAAAACTAAAACCTAGAGCGAGCGAAGCGAGCTCGAGATTTCATTGAATTCTGGAGCGAGCGAAGCTAAGCGAGCTCGAGATTTTAATGCAATGCATCTAGGTCTTTGTGATACAATCGTAGCCAGGAGCGAGCGAAGCGAGCTCGACATTTCACCGAATTCTGGAGCGAGCGAAGCGAGCTCGAGATTTTACTGCAATATAGTGAGATCAGTGTAATACGATTTAAATCCTGGAGCGAGCGAAGCGAGCTCGAGTTTTTACGACCCAAAAGCTGGAACGAGCAAAGCAAACTTAAGATTTAACTACTCTATGAAAAGATACGAGCCAAAACCGAGAGCGAGCGAAGCGAGCTCGATATTTCACCCAATTCTGGAGCGAGCAAAGTGAGCTCGGCATTTTACTGTAATGTGTCTAGCCAGGAGCGAGCGAAGCGAGCTCGAGATTTTACAGCAATATAAATAAGATCAGAGCAGTATGTTCTAAAAACAGGAGCGAGCGAAGCGAGCTCGAGATATTACTGCAATATAGTGAGATCAGTGTAATACGATTTAAATCCTGGAGCGAGCGAAGCGAGCTCGAGTTTTTACGACCCAAAAGCTGGAACGAGCAAAGCAAACATAAGATTTAACTACTCTATGAAAAGATACGAGCCAAAACCGAGAGCGAGCGAAGCGAGCTCGATATTTCAGCCAATTCTGGAGCGAGCAAAGTGAGCTCGGGATTTTTCTGTAATGTGTCTAGCCAGGAGCGAGCGAAGCGAGCTCGAGATTTTACAGCAATATAAATAAAATCAGAGCAGTATGTTCTAAAAACGGGAGCGAGCGAAGCGAGCTCATGATTTTGCTTCAAAATTTGCAAGATTTTGCGAAAGTAGGTACATTCTGACCACATTGACTTTTCCAAGAAATTGGACATGAGACACGAAACATAAGAAAATAATAAAGTGTTAATTATCATTAACTATTGATATCTCTTATTTTTAGTAAGTGATTCATTTTATTTCTGGGGTGGGCCAGAAGGATTCTGGGGTGGGCCGGGCCCACCCGGCCCCCCCCCCTTGCTACGCCTATGATTACAAGTGGCGACGGGTTCACTTCCCGTGACACTGGGACAGAGTTTCGGAGAATTTATCTGTCTACGCCCTGCGGAGAATAATATTCGTTAGCATTTTCCACCAATGTGAACTGTACTCGTAGCTAACCCTGATATAGGCTTCGGTCTTTTTGGGTTGTTACTGCAACACCTGCATTATATTGGAGACGCTTACTTGAGTCTATTTTAAGGTGTATTATTGTGTCTTGTATTTTGTTGTCTTACAAATAAATAAATAAGCTATGCTATGCTATGCTTCTGACCACCAAATTCAACCACTTTCGCTATGAAGCCAACATAAAAAAAAAATTTTAAAAATGTTTTTGTTCTGTAAAAAAGTAGAAAACATCAATGGGCTACTCTACTCTACTCTACACAATGCTATTTAGATCTTGGTTTCGTAGTGAAAGTTTACACCTTGTGTCTGTGATCTGAGCCACAGTAGGTATAAGAAAGCCTGAGCAGATTCTTCTGAATTCCCGATACAAAGGAGAGTTATCAGAGTTATGCCGCGGAGCTCGGAGCGCAGGCGCGAGGCTGCGGGTCCAGAACAGCTTCGAGCGGCTGCCCGAGCTGCCGGCCTACGACCTGCACCGCGAGGGCATCCTGCTGGACCTCTCCTGTCCTGATGCTGCACTCGTGCTTGAAAAGGTAGGTAGGAGCTCCCTTTGTTTACCCACCCATCATAAGAGTCACCCAGCGCAAGAGGAACCCGAATCGCACGATCATAAACGATCTTCAGCGCTTTGATAAAGTATATGTCAAGATTGACAGTCGAAGATACGAAAGCGGCGAAAAAAATTTGAAACAGGACTGGTTCCTAAACCCTATACATATACACGCACACATACAGAATTTGTATGGCGCCTCACGCACACCAACCTATGAAACTTAGCCCCTTTTGTTTTATACGGTAAAACAGTGAGGCTCATTCTAGACATATACTTTTTCTAAGCTTCAGCGCTGTAATATAATAGGTACCTATATTTACTTTCCCTCGTGTCATCATCATGGTATAAATCTCAGAAAACGGTCGTCGGCGTCCAGGTCGTCCTAGGAAGAGGTGGCGGGACGATCTGGATGATTTCGATGGCGGAGGCCTTTGTGGGATTAAATAGGCTAGTAATAAAAAAAGTAGTTATAAACTATAGTAACCGTTATGATAAATGCTCTAAAAAGAAGAAAATATATAAACTTTAAATTAAATCAAATCCACCAATTTATTACATTACTACACAATTTATATTATTTAAGGCCTCCGCACATCGCAGCGATAATTATTTCTAGTACATTTTGTATGGGGACGCGCGCGATACTACACACTGCCGCGATATTATCGAGCGATAATATCGCTGCGATTTTGCGATATTTGTTCTCAGTACATTTTGTATGGGGCCGCGCTCGATCCCACACACTGCCGCGATATTATCGCAACCTGACGCAATCTGTTTCGACTACATTCAGTGGTGGGGCGCATGCGTGACGCGAATCGCGGAATTTGCTGCAGTGTGTAAGGTGTCGCGATATCGCTGTCGATAATATTGCTCGATAAAATCGCTGCAGTGTGCGGAGGCTTTTAAAAGCTTGTCGGGAGATGGTAGCACTGAAAACTTAGGTCCCACATAGCACAGAATATCTATTAGAAATCGATTAGTTTTAGTTTTGTAGACATTTGTGCTGTTGGGGGTATAGCAATCAATCAATCAATATTTATTGTAACTAGCATGTATTGTATAGGCATAACCAGTCTGTTCATCATCATGCAATTCACATTCCACTGCAAAGCAAGACTATCAATCCACTAGTAAGAGATATGCCTCTATTTTGCCGTTCCAGTGCAGTGCTGCTCTGACTGATGAAGGCAAGGTATCGGGTGGGTCAACATGCTACCAGACTATTATGAAGCCACCATATAATTGCCTTTAGGACTTTGTATGAGTAGTACGACATAGTTTTTAATGCTAAACAGCTCTAGCTACCTACGGTACTAACTAGAACGATTCCAGGCGTCGTCCACCCGCGCCTTCAACCACCGCCACACCTGGCTGCTGCTCCACAACTCCTCGACCCCGGAGGACTATCTCGTCGACACCCTCATCCTGCCAGACGCTGACGTCACCTGCAGCACGCCTGACGCTGTGCTCGACGTGTACCGGGTCAAGCAGGACCAGCCACTGGTGTTCACGCAGTGGGAGTTAGACAGGAATGATTCTCTCGAAGACATGGAGAAATTCTGGGCGAAGTTGCCCACGGCCGTGGTCAGGAGGAAGAATCTGAATAATGTTTATTTGTCGTCTGAAACTATCGTAAGTATCTGTTTCCTATAGACTGTAAACTTTAACTAGACATCTTCCGTACCTATACGCTCATGGCACGGAACTCATGGTAAGGATAAATAAATGCAAAGAAAAGCGTCAAAATGAGAATAGTTCTGTCCCTATGATCTTATGTGATGAAGAAAAACTACGGGAGCAAAAAACTATTTTTTCATTTATAATGACATTTTCTGCACTGTAGGCTCGCTCACTATCTGCGTCGTACTGCGGAACGTTAAAAAAAATCATATCTAAAATCCTGAGCTCTAAGCTCTTCTCATACTTGGTAGCAAATGCAATCACAGTATCAGAAAGAGTCCTACATAATCCTTGATCCAATAACCTACACAATCTCAGGTTTATGATAGGATTAAATACGTTCTCGGTATCGATTCGATAATTTTTGAACTACTTAGTCCTATTTGGAATTAATAGCTTAACTGGAGTCGCGTTGTCGATCTGCTATAGGGCAGTCACGTTTGTTGGTTGCCCCCTCCCAGCTCGACAGCGGGGCTCCAGCGGTGGCTCAAGATAGTGTTCTTTTATAAGAACAACCCTTGAAGTCACCAAAATATCAATATAACCGTACAACGTCAAGCACTTTTGCTATAAAAACTCGACATTGTGCAAAATCGTCATTAACCAAAGATGGCAGCCATTTTTTTAAAAATAGAATAGAATAGCTTAACTAATTAGCCTACTTTAAGCCAAGCCCAGTGATTCCTTTCTCTTTGCGCTTGGGCAGGTGACGCAACCGCAGTACTTCAAGGGGTGGTCGGACCTTAACGACCGGCAGATCGACACCTTCCCGAAGCTCACCTACCCCCTGATGATGCTCGCTGCGGAAGACCTCAACTTCAGGTCTGTTGAGAGTCACCATCGATCGTAAAGAAGCTTAAATTGATATAGTCTTCAATTGATGTAGGTACCCCCTATTTCTTAGTTAGGTACCTACCAAGTTTTAAGGGATAAGGGATTTCAGATAATGAAACTAAACAACTTTCCCTAAGGAACATATGGGTCGAAAAACGAGAAATCATTGTTGGACATCCCTTAGAAAATCGATGTAATCGATAGCGGACTCATTATCTGAACAGGTACTTTATCTATTCTGTCTACCGTTTCCTCCGACCACAGATACAACATGAAGCAAGTGGACCTATACGGGGAGGAGCGTAACGGATCGTTCGACGGGCTGGCGGGGCGGCTGCAACGGCGGCAGGTGGAGCTCGGCGTCGCCTCCATGTTCATGCGGGCGGACCGCTGGAGAGTGCTGCACTACTGCTCGGAGACCGTGGAGCTCAGGTGGGAGAACATTCACTCTTGTATGACAGCGGAGCGGGTACAGTCAGTGTCACGGCGGCAGGTGGAGCTCCATGTTCATGCGGGCGGACCGCTGGAGAGTGCTGCACTACTGCTCGGAGACCGTGGAGCTCAGGTGGGAGAACATTCACTCTTGTATGACAGCGGAGCGGGTACAGTCAGTGTCACGGCGGCAGGTGGAGCTCCATGTTCATGCGGGCGGACCGCTGGAGAGTGCTGCACTACTGCTCGGAGACCGTGGAGCTCAGGTGGGAGAACATTCACTCTTGTATGACAGCGGAGCGCACAGTGTTTTAAGAACTGGGTTTTGGTGACGTCCACGTTTTATTCAAGAAATCGATAGTTTTTCTAATTCTGAGTGCAAGAGTAAAACTCCGGCTTCGATACGACTTATAGTTTTTTTTATAATAAATGTCAAAGTTTCCCAAAATCTGGGTCATAAATAGAGGAAAAAATTCATAAAAAAAGAACTGAAATACTTTTTTTTGTTTTGATTAAATCTTATAATTGTGTACAAGACAATACATCTTTCCACAAATTTTGGACATTTTACTGCGAATAGGTAACGAAATATGACCATTTTTCGTATTTCAGTTTTCATGTTTTTACTCGACCATAACACCGTATTAGGATGAGATGTCTACACCGAAAAATTGTTTATACCCTCCTTTATAGGTTCTAATAAAATCACAGCCCAGTTCCGTTTTATGTAGAAGTTATTAATAATTTTAGGTTTGTCCGGAATTTCCGGGCTTAGGGTTGTCATGTGACTTCAATTAAATATTAAAATTTTTAGGTTTTGTATGAAACACTAATTAAACATTCTTGCTTGCTTCTTAGAAGTGTCTGATTATATAATATTTTAAACATCTTTTGTATAAGTTTATGTTGTAATTTCTACTTCTTTTTTTTTTAACATTTTTATTAATAGCTGTATTCTACATAAAGCAAATTATACTCTGTTAGTGCCGTAAAAACAGACAATGTTTATGTATGTATGTATATCCATCGGTTTCCTCATAACTTCTAAACTCCTTATCATAATTTGACAAATGAGGTATTGTTGGAAGCGTCTTGAACGTCCACTGGTTATAGGATATTATTATGTGACTTTCAAAAATGTATATAGTAAATATTGTAATAAACCAAAATACCCAAAATAATTTAAATAAAAAGTAAGATCAAAAACTAAAACTCGAATACTGAAAAATATCGCTCTAAAAAGTATGAAACATGAAAACATTATGATCTGAAATTGTTATAATAATAATATGTAGGTAGGTATACAAACTACACAACAAAATTTCAGATGATTATATTTTCTTGTTTCATACTTTTTAGAGCGTGATTTTTCAGTAGTCGGGTTTTAGTTATTTATTATTTGTTTATTTCCTCTTTGGAGAACTAATAGCTAAATAACAGTTAGATTTCAACAAAGACAAATTGATGGTCAGATGCTGACAACAAGTTATTAAACTAATTTTTAATAACGAAGTCTTAATAATAGTTATGTTCAAGGGTCGTCGTTCTGCTTCTGCGGTTACTACAAGTCTCGGTACCTATCGACATTAATAGTTAATAATATTCTAGTTCATAGATATTAAATTTTCGAGAGTACGATAGACACGATTAATAGCTATAAGTTATTATGATTATGATGATTTAAATGTGATGATTTAAATCTACACTAAAGTTTTGGGCGTAAAAATGATTGATTTTGAGTTAGCAACAAATATCTGCTAAATCTTTACATAAGCGTTAGTCGGGGAAATCTACGGATTTTTGTATGGAGTAGGTTGCATTAATGGCACTTTAGATATATCGCTCATCCGCAGAAACAATGACACAACTGCAAAATCCCAAATTTACAGGTCGCGCGTTTAAAGTTTTAAATAAAGACTCATAGCACTACGCAAATTTTAAATTAACTGTATACGTTTTGATTTAAAGCCATATTCTTTTATTGAATGTTATTTAAAACTTTAAACGTGTTTCCTGTGAACATTATTTAAAGCTTTAAAAGCGTTACCTGTAAATTTGGGATTTTGCAGTTGTGTCATTGTTCCTGCGGAAGAGCGATATGTATACTTTATTTACTTTATTTGGAATATAGCTAGGAATAGGAATATATCCCTGATTTTGTATTGTGTATTATTAGATAATTAAGACATTTACAAAACATTAAATTTTGGTATGAACAAAAATATTGTAACTGGTGATTTTGTACAGGACTGCTTTGTTCAATTCGTTTTACGTATAAAAATAATAATCCCCGGTTAATATCGTAAATAAAGAGGCCGTAAGGCGGTATGAAAAAACTCTGACACCAGGGCTTGCCCACACGATAAGAAGACGATAGTAAAGAGTAGACAAAAGTATTATAAATTAACAGCAATACTAGTTCAAACACAATGAAATAAAGTGTCTATAATGCAATCTCAAACCGTATTTTTCCTAGACTACGTGTCAATGGCGATGATATAACACAAAATTGGTTTTTGTAACTCGCAATTATTTATCCGGATAAAAATATAAACGACTTAGGTATTCAAAAATATTACGTATTACCGGATATGAGTAAGTGACAACCCTGAAGAAAATAGAAAATTATTAATAACTTCTACATAAAACGGAACTGGGCTGTGATTTTATTAGAACCTATAAAGGAGGGTATAAACAATTTTTCGGTGTAGAAATCTCATCCTAATACGGTGTTATGGTCGAGTAAAAACATGAAAACTGAAATACGAAAAATGGTCATATTTCGTTACCTATTCGCAGTAAAATGTCCAAAATTTGTGGAAAGGTGTATTGTCTTGTACACAATTATAAGATTTAATCAAATCAAAAAAAAGTATTTCAGTTCTTTTTTAATAATACGTTATATGTTTTCCGGAATCCGGATTGCGGATTTTTTGTCATTTATTATAAAAAAAACTATAAGTCGTATCGAAGCCGGAGTTTTACTCTTGCACTCAGAATTAGAAAAACTATCGATTTCTTGAATAAAACGTGGACGTCACCAAAACCCAGTTCTTAAAACACTGTGCGTCGTAGGTCAGCGACACATGGGCCGCAGTGCGCATGACTCACACCTTGAGTCAGATTGTATAGGATTCCAGTGTTAGCACTGCGCGAGGATCATTTTTTTGAGCTTAGCAGCAAAAGTGTTAAGCGCCAGCCGCCAAGTGAAAGAGATACAGCGCGAACCTTGAGGATCTCGTCGGTGATGGCTGTTAACACCGTGCATAATATTCTAGAGGTAAAGGTACGTACTTGGGCGCGCGCAGAACCTTGCGGATCTCGTCGGACTTGAGCAGGCGGCTGAGGTCGGTGTTGGCCATCTTGGGCTGCGGCAGGTTGAAGTTCTTCTTCTCCTTGGACGGAGTCTTCCATGATCCGAATAGGGCATCTGTTTGCAAAATTATACAGGATCCATCTTAACATGCTGACACTTTTATAAGGGGATGATCAGACCGTCAAACTGAACAACTTTCTCTATTGCACCAACATCGAAATCGAAATCATCATTTAGTATAACAAGCATTTAGTATTGTAACAGCACAGGCTTTTCGGTGAAGGAAAATATAGTGAGGAAACCTGCATGCTTAAATTTCGAGGCACCCACTGTCCATTATAAGTGGCGACGGGCTCACTCCCCGTCACACGGACAGAGTTTCGCTACTAGTGAAACGTGGATGTGCTGAGGTTTCAGAATGTCTCTGGACTACTCCCTCGGGGAATATAGTCGTGAGCATATGCTATAGCAAGTCAAGGTCTATTTTCGCTAATTTCCCATAGGTTCCTTGGGAAAAGTTATTCAGTACCATGGATACCACCCTTTCCTTTTCCTTCATCCTTTGGGAGCAGTCGGTATTACGTACATAAATAAGACTCATTAGTACATGGCATGTCGTCCGTGCGGATTCGAACCCGGACCCTTATCAACTCAAGACCATAATCTCTTTCGGTGTGGTCAGAAAGTTCTTGACTTGTTCATAGTAAAATTATCTATCAGATAATGAAATGTGTTCCACATATCGACACACCAGCTCGCTCGCGGCGTCAGCTGATGCTTCCTACGGGAATGCGTCGCTATACCCCTCACATTCGTAACTTCGAACCATATTGTATGGAGCGAGTAAGGCTTATGGGGGAAACATTACACACCTACGTACATGTAAGGTTAAATTTAATTAGTTGGCGAAACTTATGAAACGCATTTGGTATCTGTTACTGAGTACAATTGCGTGGTAATGACCGCTCGATCATATGATTCTGAGGTCAATGTCCGCCCGCGCCCGCGTACTGTACGCACTGCGCACCTTACGCACGATAATAATTATTTTGTTAATCATCAAGCATAGCATACCATAGCATATGCTCACGACTATATTCCTATTAATCATCAATACCAATTATAAACTAATGCAATCTGTTATCGTACAGTTTAATGACAGTGTCGATTTCATCGTCAAAGATATCACTTACCGAGTCTGTCGAAGGCGGACTGGGTCCAGATGATGAAGCGACCGACGTGGCCGCCCGGGGCGAGCTTCAGCAGGTTCAGCTTGTCAACGTTCAGCATCTCCACGCCGGGGATGTTGCGGAATGCCTTTGTCAGACCCTGGGGTGCGGAGCAGCGATATTACATATTGGCTCAATCATGATTTAACTTGGATTGATGATAATGATGTCCTCCTCGCCGACGCGGCTACGGCGACTGCTGCTGGTATGATGGGGTTCGCTGATGTGCCCGGATGTGGCTAACACTTTCGCTGCTAAGCTCAAAATCATGATCCTCGCGCAGTGCTAAAACTGGCGCCCCTCGTAGGTCGTGCGCACAATCGTAACGTAAAACGACCAAAGCGGCACACCTCGTGGGTCGGCCCGCACAGGCGAAGCTTGAACCCCTCGTAGGTCATGCGCACAGTCGTAACCATGAAACTGGCTTGTCTCGTGGGTCACCCGCGCAGGCGTAAGGTTGTCGGTGACTCGCTCGGTAAGTAAGCACAGCCGAAATGCAATATAACCGACTCGTAACGTGGGTTCTTTAGCACTGCGGCCCATTTGTCATCGACCTACGCCGTAGATCGTCAGCAGTGAAAGTGTTAATGTAGCCAATCTTTGTGGTGAAAGTACGTACGCATATAACGCACTTGAGCGTGCCATTCTCATAATTGTACTGTATAGCCGCAGGTGGTCTTTGTGGCTTTAAGTTGATCCCGCTTGGTATCGAGATCCTCTCTTCTCTTTGCCTCAAAAGTGGAAACATTTGCCTGGACATGATGCCTCCATTCCGGGCGTTTAGCAGCGCGTTCCTCCCAAATCTCCAACACTTGTTTTATTGTTAGAGAGATAAACAAATATCGCGTTTGCGGAACTTCCAGGTTTAAGGCCTCCGCACATTGCAGCGATATTATCGACAGCGATATCGCGACACCTTACACACTGTAGCGATTCCGCGATTCGCGTCACGCATGTGCCCCACCACTGAATGTAGCCGAAATAGTTGCGATAATATCGCGGCAGTGTGTGGGATCGAGCGCGTCCCCATACAAAATGTACCGAGAACAATTATCGCAAAATCGCAGCGATATTATGACTCGATAAAATGGCTGCAATGAGCGGAGGCGTTTAAGAAAGTGAATGTAATTTGAATCTGTTAATAAATTACCTGGTCCTTGTGGTAGACGATCAGGGGTCCCTTGCGCTGGACGCGCCTCCTGTTGCGCATCTTACCCTTGCCGGCGCGCAGCCTCTGCGACTTGTACACCTAAACACAAATTATTAAATAAATAAATAACCCTCACAGGCACATACATTGTAATGATCCCAAGTAAACCTCAGGCTTTTTGTTATTCTATTCTATTTTTATTTAATGGCGTTTCCTTGTTAGATTTCGCCAGTGTCAAATGTTGAAGATATATTTATTATTATTGTACGGTAATAGGATATAGCGATCTCAAAGCCCCGTTTTTAAACAACACACTCGAAACCGCCATAAAACGGCGGAGCCACGTGGCTAATTGAATTGCAAGCCGACACGTCCACTCGTTACCCCCTTAGCCACGCGACTCCCTTTTTGTTATGGGAACCACACAACAACGGCACACACATATAACATCCATGACCGAACGAACCGGGTTTCGAACCCAGGACCCTGGTTTGGCAGTCCGGCGTGCTAACCGTTACACCAACCGGGTCGTCGTTATTAGTACTATATCATAGTAGTTCTTCACTGACAAGATTACGCTTTAAAAGTACACGGTAAATATTCGGTGATTGAACCATGAATGGACTACGTACGAACCATAACTTTTTACACTTTTGATATTGCGCTAATCGCGGTACTGCTCTCGACAGCCGTTACAGCCGTTTTAACAGATCACTCAGACGTTAAAGGCTAGTTATTAAGTTTAGCGCGATGCGGAATTGAGCACAGTTGAATAGTAATTGGATTTCAATGTGATTAGAACTGAAATTGGATAAGAATCGAACCTCAATGTTTTAACTTGGCGCAATCGAGCTCCTGGTGTCGTTACCTCTACTTTTACACAACTAGATTTGGCCCGCGATTTCGTCGGAGACGGCGCGTCTTCCTTCATACCAGTGTTTAAGTCTAATCACAAGCTTTTAAACACAAAAAGTTTCATCTAAATTAGTACAGTCGTTTTTGCGTGATGGTCAAACAAACAGATAGACGAAAAATCTGTGATTTGGAGACACAGACCCTAAACTCCATATTGTAACCATATTTTTGTATACAATCTTCAATTTACAGACACACTTCAGTTACAGTTTTATAATAGTTTGGACTTTAGATGTATAAAGTCTATTTAATGATGTAAATGCGTTTAGGCGAAACTATTTATGATTTCGTTTTCAGTCAATTCCGCATGATAAATAAAAAAAATTCACATTTCACGCAAATTGTCAAAAATATGAAACTTGAAAGTTAAGTTCAGTTAAATTTAAATGTAGGCCAAAGTCTATTTCGGAACAGAAAATATTCAATCCGAATGTTGTCTAAGGTACATTACTATTGTCCCAATTTTTATCATTCAAGGTAACTGGTAACTGTGAATGTAGAATCAGGACTTTAAAAATATCAAAATAAACTTATAACAAATATTACATATGGCAAATGGCTTGTTATTCTAAATACATTATATTGTAAAAGAGGCTGTTAGCATCCCGAATAATATAAAATAAAAATATTATCCATAGTATCCATTACACAATGAAAATGGTACTTATAAAGTATCTTGAACTTTAGTCCGGAACCCTATCATGCGGCTGTCCGGCACGCTCTTAGCCGTTATTCAGATACAAGGGGCAGCTCGGGACCTTCTAGCTGATGTGGGGATCAGTGGAACACAGACCTTGAGCACATCGGACCAGGCTTTGACGCGGCACAGGAAGACGACGGCCTGCTGTGATCTCCTGGACCTTGTCGGAGACCACGAGGGAAAGCTCGGGACCTTCTAGATGATGTGGGGATCAGTGGAACACATACCTTGAGCACATCGGACCAGGCCTTGACGCGGCGCAGGAAGAAGACGGCCTGCTATGATCTCCTGGACCTTGTCGGAGACCACGAAGGGAAGCTCGGGACCATCTAGATGATTTGGGGACACATACCTTGAGCACATCGGACCACGCCTTGACGCGGCGCAGGAAGACGACGGCCTGCTTGGTCTTGCTGATCTCCTGGACCTTGTCGGAGACCACTAGGGGCAGCTCTGGCACCTTCTCGATGATGTGGCCTGGTGAAATCACAGGGAATTTAATTTCAAGGTTGTTGACGAGAGCTAGAGTGAGTGGGGATACGTTTTTAGGAATATATTGGTATCGATTCGGTATTGCCACGACTTAACTTAACTAAATTTATTCCTGTCGTTTTCTAACATTCGACTAAGAAAAGAGACAGAAAACCAACAACTGACTTTAGTGCTGTCAAAGTGACGCTACACGCCCAAAAACGACTTAAATAAGATGGCGTGCATTATGATGCCATCTTATTTTGGGCGTATAGCGTCACTTTGACAGCACTAAAGTCAGTTGTTGGTTTTCTGTCTCTTTTCTTAGTCGAATGTTAGAAAATGACAGGAATAAATTTAGTTAAGTTAAGTCGTGGCAATACCGAATCGATACCATTGTGCTTCCTAAGCATTGAGCTGTGATGTCTTGTCGGCAAAACGCATGTGCCTCCTCGGAGATAGATACCCAAATCCGGGAGATTTCAGGTTTCTTCCCCTCAATGGTATCGCCTCCTTCATTGATCATATTTGAAGGGTGAAGAAAGTAAAAGTATTGGGGCTAACACAAAAGATCCCACTGGGTCGAAGTGTTGCTGGCTTGCCAGCCCCCACACAAGATAAGCATTGAGCTAGATTGTGTGTGTATATTTATGCTATGAAAAAAAGGACATGTAGTGACAACACTGCACCCGATCGGACCGTGTAGTAGACCGCTCGGAACGCCTGTCGACACACTCGCTGTAGCACTAACTACGCAGTAACTCTGTACGATATAACACCGCACAAAGTGGACATTCAGTGCAAAACATTAAAAAGATTGACATTTCTCTGACGTTATGTTTCTCCAGGCGGAAAGCGTCAACTTTCGTCCCGCTGCGCTAAACGAAGTTGCCACTTTCCGCAACCGTCAAGGAGAAAAACAGTAGACACATCGGGCAGTAAATAAGAAAGCCTCAGATCACATGTTTGGCTTCGCTTCGCCTCGGTCAATAGTTACATGTCATCTAAGGCCTTTCTTACTTCCATGCCCTCGTTGTGTAATCTACTATTTCTGGCTAAGGTAACAATACTGGTGCACGTTGACGCGCCTGTGTGTGTGTTGTGATTGAGTGCGTGTGTCAGGAGCATAAAGGTGTTATACCTTACAGGAATAGAGCAACAAACATGAGTTGTCAAATGAAACCTTTTTTGGATGTTTTTTGGAGACTATTCGCAGGCAAAAATTCGAATACCTATCTTCACTATTATAAAACCGTAAAATCATGAGGAACAAAAAATTAACGGTTCACTTCATATAAAATCAAATAACAGTCGATAGCGCGATTTAAATGACGTGCAGCGCTATCTATTGACAAAATTGTTAGTTTGTTTGTTTGTTCGCGCATCACGCAAAAACTACTGAACCGATTTTGATGAAACTTTTTTTGTTTGATAGCTTATGATCTGACTTAAAATCTGGTATATAGTTTGTGCGGACGAAGTCGCGGGAAAACACTAGTTGTATATAATTCTGAGTCTAACGTGAAATTGTGTATAAATTAATGAAGATACGATTCACGATTCCACTTTAGATTCGCAATTATTCACGGAAACCGAATATTAAAAATTAATTACTGACTAAAAAACGGTTCTATTGCCTCGCGTCACGTATCTCTTTCTATTATACAGTGGTGCCGCTAGGTACATCTCAGCTCAGCTGTATGTTCCTCTATTCCTGGTACAATACCTTTATGGTCAGGAGTGACACAACACGGTGCTAAACTCACCTCTAGCCTGTACCAGGGCGGCCGCTACGGCGGCGCATGTGTGTGTGTGTGTTGTTAGTGAGAGCGTGTGTCGGTAGTGATATAGCTCGGGGTCGCTCACCTCTAGCCTGCACCAGGGCGGGCACTCCGGCGGCGGCGACGGCGGCCGCTACGGCGGCGCGGCGCTGGCGCACGTTCACGCGCCTGTGCCAACGCCTCCACGGCTTGGTCGGCGCGAACATGCGTCCTCCGCGACACATGTTGCCGAACGCACCCTGTCCTGACCTGTTGGGAGGGTGGGGGTTGAATTGTAGCCACAGCACAATACAGTCTTTTCTATAAAGTCTTGGCAAAAAATAAGGGCGCTGTCTCCACGCAAGAACGTCAAAATCAAGAATAACCTGGCAACACCACCATACTAAAATAAATAATTCCTCAAACATTCATGCCACGACTTTATAGACAGACTATACATTCATAATCAATCCTCTTATACATTCTAAAGCAGGCACTACACTCTCGCGAGAACTTCCAAAGGAAAATAACTACGGCTCATGATGCCGCGAGAAAAATGAAGGGCATCCAATCTCGTTCTCGTCCCTTCTCGTCCGTTCTCGGCGAGAATGTAGTGCCTGCTTAACACATGATTTCATTCTCTCTTTAACCCTTGAAAAATTTTCACACCAAGACTCAAGTGGTAGTAATTTTTCTCCCCTTCGGACGGAAAGCGTCAATTGTCGTCCCGCTGCGCTAAACGAAGTTGTCGCTTTCCACCTCCGTTGAGGAGAAAAATAGTATACTAACCTCGGACAGTAAATAAGACAGCCTCAGATCACATTAAATGAGATCTGAGACCTTTCTTACTTTCCTGTCCTCAGTGTGTAATCTACTATTATTTGCTTGTGTAGCTACGCTTAAATTAACATTGGAACAAGCGAAACCAGCTCGAACACAGGCTAGCGCGAGTGACGTGATTGCGGCTGTATCACCGACACTCAAACTCAACATTCTTGCAAATTAAATAAGAGGAAATTAATCCTCTCCATGACCACTCTCATCTCAATTCGTTCGCGATGCGCCCATACAGGGGTGAGATTGGCCTCAGAGTTAAAATGGAAGGAGATCACCATAGACTTAAACCCTAGCGATAGACTTGCCCTTCCATAGAAGCAACATGTTCCACTTGAATGAGGTGTACGCACCTGATTGATGTTCCCGAGTTCACTTCGTCACTGTGGCGATGACAGACCGCAATGTGTCATTTTGTGTTGTTTTGTGTGACATGTTGTTTGTTTGAACGAGCTTGTCTATCGCTAGAGTAATATGTCTATGGAGATCACGAATTTATTAAACTGTCACATAAAAACTTGTAACTTTCGATTTTACTTTTTATAATGTATTTTTCTCCCCTCCGGACCTGAAGCTTCAATTTTCGTCCCGCTGCGCTAAAAGAAGTTGTCGCTTTCCACATCCGCGTCCGTAGAGGAGAAAAATTGTATACTAACCTCGGACAGTAAATAAGAAAGCCTCAGATCACATGTTTTTCATGAAATTACATGAGATCTGAGGCCTTTCTTACTTTCCTGTCCTCGGTGTGTAATTTACTATTGTACGCGTCTGTCGTCTGTATAAAGAACTCAAGACACTAGCGAAGAGACAAGATATCAACAATATTGGACAACTAGTCCACTTATCAAAATAGGTATTTAATTAGAAATGTGTTCCACATGTCGACACACAAGCCGGATGGACTCGGCCGTGTTTCCTAAGGGAATTGTTTACTATACCCCGTTATGTTTCTACAGGGCCATAGGGCTCAACCAGAAAGAGTTAGGGGAGGTGAGAAATAACAGATATCCATTAATTCGTCAGTTATCGACAATTACCACTAAATGTTATCTTAAAAGTTACCCATTGAAAAAAAAATGCCCTTGAAATTCTGTAAAAAATTGTGTGAAGCCGAAAATAAATTCTTGAAATCCTGTGAAAAATTTTGTGAAGTCTAAATACAGCTCTTTGAAATTATGTGAAAAATTGAGTGCAGTCTTAACAGCTCCTTGAAATTTTGTGAAAAATTGTGTGAAGTCTAAGAATAGCTCCCCGAAATTATGTGAAAAATAGTACCTTGAATAAGAGTAGTGCGCTTTCTAAAAATAGCTCCTTAAAATACTGTGAAAAATAGCGTGTAATCGAAAAATTGCACCTTAGAAATTTTGTGTGAAATTCAAAAATTGCTCTAGAAATTATGTGAAGTCGAAATATTTTAATTCCTCTTATTTTAAAAACTTATTATCATAGATAATGGTACAAACCTGTGGGTACCACCACCGCGCACACGGGGGATACGGGCTACAGCACGACCGGTACCCCATGACTCGGCACTGGTCTGGTGACCTGTACAAACACTTAGGCTTAAAACACATGTAATTGATCATAATTTTGTCCCTATTCAACATCGATGCGCCTTATTACAAGCCTCGAGAGCTCGGTGGCGCGTTGCAGAGGTATGGACTCCCAATCAAGAGGTCCGGGTTCGAATCCGCACGGTTAACATGCCACGTACCAACTTATATACGTATTACCAAATGCTCAAAAAAAACGGTGAAGGAAAACATCGTGAGGAAACCTGCATATGCAGAAGAAATTCTGATGCATATGTGAAGTCTACCAATTCGCATTGGGCACGCGTGGCGCACTAACGCCCAAACACCCTCCTAGAGGGTAGGCCTGTGCCCTGCAGTGGGACGTATACAGGGTGAAATTGATATCATAAGCCTCCTTTTAAATTAAGAGTCTACCCATCAAACTGAACAACTTTTATTATGGGAGCAAAAAAATCGGAGCATAAAAAAAATCTGCCGTCCCATACTAAACTGCACCCGCCGCTGCTGCCTACATAACTCAAATGTATGGGACAATTGGGACAGCAGATTTTTTTTTTGCTCCGATTGGTTTGCTCCCATAGTAAAAGTTGCTCAGTTTGATGGGTAGACTCTTAGTTTAAAAGGATGCTAATGATATCAATTTCACCCTGTATAGGCTGATGATGATGATGAAATATGTTCACGTTCAGGCCTGAATGTGATGGGAATATTGCTATTGAACGGAATAAGAGAGAAGTGGAGAATGTTAATGCTTTTGGTCTAAGTTCTGTATATCCAAAAATAAATAAATATTTGAAAAAACCGAGGCATCTGCCCAGCAGTTAGTTTTTGATGATTCATTGGTTCATATTATAAATGGGAAAATTAATAAGAATGTTTGAGACTTAATCATGAGGCAGGCTAAACTAATTTGTATGAAAAAGAAGGTTTAAGTCTAATCTAAAAAATGTTTGTAGTAGCAACGCTGCACCCGTCCTCGCCAAAGTGGAGCGAGTCCAGAACGCCATGTCACTTCGTTGATGTAGCACTTACTTCGCAGTAACACTCACCGGCATGTAGTGGCCGATGAATGTGGACATTTAGTGCAATTTGTACATTCTTGTGAAATATCCAGAAAAAGTGGTTTATACTGTGCAAGTAGACCACAATTTGTGTAGGAGGTTAATATGCTATATGCATATGGTTATACAGGGTCCTTCTTAATATGCTGACACTTTTTTAAGGGGATGATCAGACCGTCAAACTGAACAACTTTCTCTACGGGACCAACATCGAAATCGCGAAAAAATATCTTCTGTTCCATACAAAACTGCAAACCTACTCGAGCCAAATGTATGGGACAGCAGATTTTTTTTTCGCGATTTCAATGTTGGTCCCATAGAGAAAGTTGTTCAGTTTGATGGTCTGATCATCTCCTTAAAAAAGTGTCAGCATATTAAGTTGGACCCTGTATGGTGTGTGGTGGTTGTTGAATGTGTGTCGGAGATTCAAATAAATAATTTTTCTTTCTTTCTTTCTTTTATGCTGACAGATTTTTAAGGAGATAATCAGACCACCAAACTGAACAATTTTCTCTGACAAAGAAACCGCGAAATAAAACAATTGTTCCATACAAAACTGCAAACATGTGAAATCCCATAAAGTTGTTTGAGTTTGATGGTCTGATCATCCCCTTAACAATCAGACATCATTTTAATAAATAAATGTGGGCTCCACGAAAAAGGTCCAGTTCGTCGGGTTTTGCGTTAATGTTTGATTTGGCATCTAGATCAGTCAAATGAACATATGAAATAATAAAAAAGGAGTTAAAATGCCGACAACTGGAACTGGAACCCTTCTTGCGACCACAAATAAATTTCATTATTAAAATTATCTTAGAAATAGGAAGAAATGTTAAGAATTTGTCTTCTTGTGTAACCTGCGCCTGCGGCATGGTGCCTCGATAAACGTTTTATCGCGCCTGCTAACTCGTTCGTTCGCGCGCAAAAAGAAAGGGAGCTAGGGCGCGATAGCGCTTTATCGCGCGATCATGCCGCGGGCGCTGCTCTGAATAAAAACTATCACTCAGTTGCAAAAATGCTCATTAAAGTTAATCCTCCATTAATCGCTTGCATCCCGGCTTAAGATAACAATTGATAGCGGTCAATATCACGACCGCGGGACTTGAAGGGTTAAATCTCTTACCTACTAGCTTTTGCTACGTCAACAAGATAGAAAGTGACAGCAAGAGATTTAATGGAGGATTAACTCTAATGAGCGTTTCCGAGTGTTAATTAGGTATATTTTAAACTTACCGGCCTCCTTGCTGACGCAGTAGGGCTGGCGAGCATTCTTGGCCATAGATACGTGGACATCGTTGACGAGGTCCGGCCTGATGGGCGACTTGAAGACGAAGGGAAGCGGCAGCGAGGCTCCGGCCACCACTTCGCTCTTCTCAGAGTACACCGACACGAGCGGTCGGGCTACCGATAGACTCTGTAAGGAAAATAATTATTAATTTCCATCCTTTTTTAAATTATCTTTTCGTGTCTAAGCATTGTATTTCTGCAAATGTTGAGTATGTTTTATATTTTTGTTTTGTTTTATTATTGTAAGTAATCTGGAAGGACTGTACAATGAGTACCGTCCCCAAATGCCCCCCTTAGAGGGAAAAAGTACGGAAACCCCCCTTTTTTTACCCCCTTGCAGTCCAAAAATAGCTGGTAGAAGGTGTGGGATCTAGTTGGTTTGGTTAGCGAGGAGCAAAGCGACGATCATGTTAGGTTTGTTCATGTTATCAATTTCACTCTGTGGACTTTCCATTGTACAAACTCTATACAATAGCCAAACAAACTGGTACAAGCTAACGACTCTTGGCTGGTTAGGCTAACCATTCTGACAATTGAAAAGCCCAATAAACATGGAGCCTATCAAATCTCCCCACATCAAGCCACTGCTGAGCAAAGATCTCTTACAAAACTTCTTTGGTCTTCCTCTCCTATTACAACAGTTTCAAAATAAAGTAAAACAAATGTGTTCCACATGTCGACACACAAGCCGGATGGTCTCGGCCGTGTTTCCTAAGGGAACTGTTTACTATACCCCGTTATGTTTCTAGAGGACCATGGGGCGCAACCAGAAAGAGTTAGGGGTGTTTAGAAATAGCAGATATTCATTCATTTTCATAAACATCTCAATTCGTCAGTAATGTAATCTAGTGATTGACAATAACCGCTGTTATCTTTGTAGGCTCTGTGTGTAGAGAAAAGTAGCTTCTTGAAATTCTGTGATAAAAAATGTGAAGTCGAAAAATCCTTGAAAATATGTGAAATGAAAATTACTAAATGCAATCAACTGATTGAACATTAGTATGAAAAGCTTTTTTAACAAGACATATAAAGGTTACAGAATTCAGCACAACTTCTATAGAACATATACTGAAGATTTTGGATGGGACGTCACCACAAAAACCAATTTTATGTCAAGTCGGATTTATACCTAATACCAACAACGGCAATTTCTTACTACAAAAATGAATGCTTGAGGTCTAGCTAGAGTCTGGTCCAATTAAAAAAGGGGGCATTTAGTCTATGCTCACAAGTGTACATAAATTATTTTGCAATATAAACATTCATGTTATAAACTTCCACCCATTGGAAGTATTCTGGTTTATATAGTAAATCAGAGAAATAACGACATGAAAGGACATGCCTGGTTGTGAAGGTCGGATAACCACACACCGGAAAACAAAAAAATTCTTCACGACCTAACCTCAAAAATTGTTAACCCTAATTTCTTCGAATAAAGTAGTGTAAAAGGAAAATTCATGTCATAAGTTATGATAAACAGGACTAATTGAGGACACTTTCGAAATTTCTGGAGTCTTTGCCTAAAATAAACACCGATTTGAGAAGCGTGAGCACAACTTTCGCATGCCGGACGAAAGACATTTCCACCCTTGTAAAATGTATTTATAATTACCAAAACAGGCAAATAATCATGAAACTGCGATCTCCTCAGTCATTAAAAGATTAAAAACTTACGGAACATCTTCAGATTGTTGTTATTTCAAAGAAATGTGAACAAACACGTGGATGAGGCACCAACATTTATTAGTGCCATTGATAACACTTTCACTAACATATTTTCCACCACAATTACTATTTATAATTATCATAAGCACGTTTATGTAGCGGAAACTTACCATTTCGCTATTTTAGCGAAGATATTCCTCCAAAAAACACTATTAGCGGTGGTAAAGACCATCCGCCATGCCACGGAGGAGTGAAAAGACCGGAAATAGAAGTGGAAAATTCTGACAGTTGCTAATGAGCAGTTGCAAGACTAAAAATTAAGGAAAACAATTTATAATTTATTGTATCTTCAAACGAAACTGATAAAGTAAATTAGAACAATAATCAACAATTTTCATAACTTTATTCCTTTAATTTCAGTCTCAAAGTACACTGATATTTCAGGGAAATAAAAAAAAAGGAATGGAACTGAGACTTTGAAATCTGTTGGACCTGGCAACACTTTATTAATTGGTTCACATGCACGCCGTGCAGCCCGGCAAGATTAGGCAATTCGCTTTACATCGACTCGCCTGATAAGTGATTGTTACTATTTAACTTTATTGAAGCCTCAATGTACAGCGAATTGCCTAAGCTTGCCGGGATGCACGGCGTGCATGTGAACCCAGCATTATAGACGTTGATTTTTTTTTTAATATGGGCGTATGGCGTAGGCAAAGGAAATGCCACCAAAAAGCACCAAAAAAGCACAAACACCAAAAAATTCAAAATAAATTATTGACATTGACATTTTGACATTTTTACACTCAAACGTTTTGTTTTGTGATTATCAATAATGATGATACAAATAGGAATTTTAAAATTACCAAACTACTTCAAGCAATTCCTGGACTTTGTATCAATTTCATCCATTATATTCGCTTAAATAACAGGTTCTTGCTTTTGCAGATCTAGTTATTTTACTATCAAAATAATAACGAAAACAACTTCTTCATTGTGTTTTAAATCTCTTTTAGATCTCATGATGGATTCTACTGACCCTCCTCCTACCGCTACGGTGGCTGAAAAAGCAATGACCTCTAATCAAGAAAGCGATAGCAAATCCGACACCTCAATAGAAATGAACGTATTTTCCTTAGAGAACACAACACCTCAAGCTCCGAAACCCTTCCTCTTGGCACAATCAATATCAAATGTAAACGATACTCAACCCTCAAGTTCACAAGCTACTCAAGCTATCTCAAATTCACGTCCTATAACCACTCAGCCGTTGTACAGAACGATTTTAAATCTACCCTCAACAATGTCTTTAAAAATTGGTCCTTCAGATCAACCCCAATCGTTATTCCTCCAAGCATTATCAAAACTGAACGAAAGTTCTGCAATATTTGCTACTTTGAGTCAGATGAGATCAAACATGCCTGTCAATAGAGCAAATCCCGTCAATCCACTAAACAGAGAAACAAGTGGTCCAGATAACGAACTCCATTGCCCATCTGCTCCATCTATCAACGCTCCACCATCGTACTCTTTCGTTTTAAGACAAATATCACAGCAAAGAAGACCCAGGTTAATGGGCACCTTCATTCCTTCCCCGTCTTTCGTAGTTCATACTCCTCCTCCAAATTATACTACAGCTTTTGATATTTACGTCGATAACCCGATTCCGCCGCTGCCTAGGCCGACAGCTAGAGTCTTTAGCTTCGGCTATACATCAATGCCGGCAATTTGTCCAGAATGTGGGTATTCTGGCATGACCTTGGTGACGAGTAAAGTAACATTGTGCACGCATTTGTGCGCGATGACCCTTTGTCTTTTCTGTTGTTGGATTTGCGCGCCTCTGCCTTACATTATGATGTCGTGTAAAGATGTTTATCATTATTGTAGGAACTGCCAAACTATGTTGGGCATGTATTGTCCGACAGATCCTGAATGTACTTATCCTTAGGAATCAATTGTTTGGAATTGTTATTATATTTCTAACGGAGGACTGAGGAGACACGTGATAGCGTCTAGATTTTGACTGATTGAGATAGCACTGTCAGAGTCAACATCCTTTTGAATCATAAGCGAAGTATTTTTCCAGCAGAAGGTACACAGAGCTTTATGAATATGGGATCATTTTGGGCATATTTTGAGTACCTATATCTACCTTCCTATCACACACGTTTCAGACTTTCACCGACACGAATATTTTGTGGCTTTAAGTAGTATTTTCTGTTAAGTCCTTATTTCCAGTATTTTCAGGAGAATATGTTTTTTAGCAAACATGAACAAAATGGCGTCGCTTTATTCAATTTTGTTTGTAAACAAGATGGTGGAAGTGGAAGATAAAAAGTGAAGCTACCTATGTTTTGTTTTATTTGAAGCAGGCGACACGCCTTTAGAATAGCTATTATGTCGACTACTATCGGAATAATCGAAAGTACTACGTTTGGCTATTTGAGCTGGATCCGCCGCACCGTGTTGTTCAGATGCACGCCCCGTGCAGCCCAGCAAGCTTAGGCAATTAAGGGCAATTAATATAATAAATAATTCGCTGTACATTCAGGCTTATATAAAGTTATATAGTAACAATCACTTTACAGAGGAGTCGATGTACAGCGAATTGCCTAAGCTTACCTGCTGCACGGCGTGCATGTGAACGCGGCATTAAACCACATAGGCACACACGGCGACAGATCAACATGTTCATGAACATATAAGGTCTAACCATGGAATTCCAAACTTCTTGGGTCCAACTACGGGTAGGTTGATCTGTCGCCATGCGTACTCTAGGGCCGAGATTCAGAGACGATTTTTTTTGGCTTAGTTCGAGCTAAGTAGGGTAGAAATGTATGGATTTTGACCAAAGAGTAATATAAGTATTTTGACATACGGGAGTTCGAACTATGACTTACAAATCGTCTCTGAATCTCGGCCTAGGTACCCATCAAACTGAACAACATTTACGATTAATGATACTTTTCCTTTTACCCTATATAATTTCTACTAAGTAAATGTTACAGCGACTATACAGGATGTTAGGGTAAACAGTTGCATTACTTTAAGGGATTTTTTTATTTTTATACAAACGTTCGATCAGCTGATTGCATTCAGCATGGAAAGTCCGAATTTTTTTGTGCGAATTCCCTATAGGTTTCTTAGGGAAAGTTGTTCAGTATCATGGGTACAATCACCCCTTAAAGTAATGCAACTTTTTACCCTACCCTGTAGACCATTTATCTAAAGACCAAGATTATCGACTCTATACAAACTTACTTATTCCTACCGACTACCCAAGTGTTTTGAATGAGGGATTTTCAGAAATCCATTAAAACAGAAAAAGTAGTTCCTAATGGCTTGATAGATGGCGTTGACGAGACAGGGGTTTAGTGAAAAGATGATCACGAAGATGCCAACGCATCTTTTAATGACATATTTCATTATTTACTAATCATTTTAATCGAAAATTCTAAACTTTTACGCCTGACATGGCTGTATGGGCTCGATCCCTTGGCATTCCAAAAAAAGGCAGGCACAGTCTCTACAAAATTTTGACAGGATCTCGCGAACAGCTCTATGGGGCGATAAAGATGCCATCTGTCGAGTTTTTTAGGAACTAAGTTTAAAAAGAAAAGAAAAACGCTCATTGCCTAAGCTGCCCGGCTGCACGGCGTGCATGTGAACGCAGCATTATAGTGCGGCGAAATGTCACACCATAGACAATATATGTTTTCTTTCGACGTTTTCAAATCATGTCAACAAATGAAAAATTATAAATATTAACAGAATACTTTTGATTTAATATTAACAAATATTACGTGAAAACCATGGCCTAATTCAATTAAAAATCTAAAAATGATTGTCCTTTGATCTAGACAACAACGAAAAAAATGTGACCTTTTGCGTCAATGTTGCGTTCAAGATAATAGCGATTAGTTTAAAATTTTGTAAAAACCTGACATTAAACAGCGTGAGCAGACTTAATACTAAAGTCTTATAAAATATTGTATGTTTTATGTCTGTTAAGACGTCTAAATATTTCTTAATAATTTATTAAAATCATTTAAATTCCTGATAAATTGAACGCATCAAATGTCAAATGCTTTTCAGCGCCCTCTAGTGAGTAAATGTCCGCGTGTAAAATTAGAAGACAGCCTTCTGCGAGTTCCGTGTGTTCTGCGGAAAAATCCCTTTTTGGGCGTCCGAGCACATGTGTGAATTGCGAACAAAATACGGTTCTATAGTGATTTTCTGATCAAAAAGTCTAATTTCGATCTAAGTAGCATCGTACATCGATAGATACAGTGCCAACGGATCGTTCAGTGTGTTACAAAAGTTGGAACTAGTGGACGGAAGTGGATTTTTTCGATGTAAATACTGTCCATCCAGGGTCAGTGCGGTGCGCCCCGAAAAGTTCTCGCATAATTTTCGCGAACAGCGCTCCGTTGCGTTGCTAAATCATCGTGCGTCGTAGTGTAACAATTTGACCTTCGCGCGGAGTTTACGAATCGCGTCTATCCGTGAAGTTTGTTCGAGATTCTTGGGTTTGAAACCCCAGCATGTGTTATTGAGGGTAATGGCAGCGCGCTCTTGATCGTCGGTCGGCGCGGAGCGCGCGCCTGGTCTTACATAACAGAGGCAGCGGCGGCATGGCCGCTCGCGTCTCCGAGGGCGCTGGCCCCTCGTACGCGTCAGTACTGAACTTTCGACAGAGTGACAGTAACAAGGAGAACATAGAGGAACCGGCCGAGGAGGCGCCTGACACGGCTCCGAGGCAGGACGAGGAGGAAGAGGAGGGTTTTGTGCCCGTGATAGCGCACGGGAGGCGTCCGGGGAAGAGCCGCAGGGACCGGGACAGGAGAGCTCCACCGAGGCAGCATAAAACACCGCAGGCTCACGCTGAGACGAGCCAGACGGCCGAGCAACAGCAAGCTTCTGAGGACCAGCCTAAGAAGTTTGTCGAAGCCCCGATACCGAAGGTCAATCCTTGGCAGGTAAGTCGCTTTACATTCTGATAAAATTGTACCTTAATTTGATCTCGATTAACGTTTTTGACGTTATCTAACATGTTATAACCTATGTACGAGTTGATTGAGTCCTATAGGATTCGTCGGAGACCGTAGAATGTGGTATAAACATGTAAACAAACACCTGTCAAAGTGTTAAAAGCCATGTCGAATGATATACAATTCGAATATTGCTTTAATTAACCTATATTTTATTAAATATTAAGATTTGTCCGTCGATTGCAACATCAGTTGCAAGTCATCATAATTTTACAATAGGATGATACAGCGTTATTCTTTGGGAGGTCTTGTATCTAATATACAAATTGCCTTTAAACCTTTCCACTCTCAGTCAGTACCTAGTATATCAAGTCGGGTAAACAAAAGATTTCTATTGTTTCACGTCAAATTACTAACACGTTCCCCAACACTAAGTCACCCGTGTTGGACACTAATATTGTGTGGATGTGAATGAGGCAAAAGAGGTATGCAAGGATCGTAGTAGTTGGAGCGCCCTGGTCTCTGCCTACCCCAGTGGGAAAGAGTCTTGACATTATAGATATAGGAAGAAATTTATATTTAGTATAACAGCCTTCGTCATATTATATCATTAGTGTACATTAGAATGTGGCAATGATTGCTATGGCAGTCGACTGCTGTAACAGCTTGGCCATATTGCATCCTCAGTGCATGGTAGGCGACAGCGATTGCTATGGCATCTACTATAGCATCTATGTCGTAGAAATGTAGCTGATTTCGGATTGTATGGTATTTGCATCAGAGAACATGTTAATTGCTGACCAATACAAGAAATAGATCATGCTATCAGGCCAAGGAACTTGTAACAACAACTTGTTCAACTTTTATGTTGTGGAAATGCCATTAGGTTGACAATTAAAAAAAGCTATTCATTAAGGTTGTCACTGCATAGCATTCCATTCCTTCATGACTTTTAATCAACTTTTCAATAGAAGTGTGTGTTTGCACCATAAAGGTATTATACCTTTCAGGACATCTCGCTCACTCAGCTGTATGTTCCTCTATTCCTGGTATAATACCTTTATGGTTTGCCCACAATGTTTTTCATCACCGTTTGAGAGTAGAATGTTGAATATTGTTACGTTGAATCATTGTCAATATTACATACTTACATTGCCTCATGTCCCACTGGATTTCCATTACCAAAAGGTTATGCTTAATGTCACAAGTTATTTTCTATTTGCTGATCGACACTTGATATAGAAGTCGAGTTTCAGGTCTGTTATTGCGTGGGCACATTTCCATTGCCTGCTTCGGCTTGTAGTGAAGCTCCACTATTCTATGGTAGCTCAAGTGTGTGTTTTGTGCATAAAAGCGGTACCAAGCGGCGGCGGCGGTGGCGGTATCCAAGTGTATATATTAATGCTGTATGTTTCTCTAATCCAATAAAATAAAATAAAACAATCCTTGAAGACACCAAATATTTATTACCATCCAATGTCTCTACTCTTTTGCTATTTAAACTAAATATTGCCAAACACATTAGCACTAAGAAGATAAGAGAAGGCCCTTGATATACATATGTAATTAATTCTAGAACCTCCTTCTGGTAAAAAGAAGACAACACAAACACCACCAGGATTGACACAATAACATCATTTACTACGATCCTAACACACCTTCCTTGCCATCTCAGCACCCTTGAAATACAAATGTAATTCTTGATTAACTACACTAATTTTACCCTCCTTCTGTGGCATCTGGTAGAAAGAAAACAACACAAATCCCACCAGGTTTAACACAATAAATAACATCATCTCCTACGATCCTAACACACCTTTCTTGCCATCTCAGCATCTATAAACTGTCACACTTCTTGGTTTCAGATATACATTTGGCCCAGTTTCATGTAACAACATTTTATTGGCAGTCACCTTGACCTATAAAAGTCTATCCGACATATTAAAGAAGTGATAATTGTCTTGTCAACGTGAAAAATAAAAGAAATATTACACTTTCACTTTCATATGTTATGAAATGTGGTGTAACATTGTTGTTATGACCTAGGTCAATGTTATTTATAACTAACAATCAATGACGTTCTTTACCCTTACAATAGTCTAATTTTAATCTTAATATTTTGGCTTCATCTCTGTGTTGATAATTTTGCCTATCTCCAGTATAAGCAAAGAGCAATGAGTTTTTCGGAATTTATGTACGATTTGTAACACCACTGGCTTTTCGATGAAGGAAAACATTGTTGGGAAACCGGCATGCTTCAATTTCGAGGCATGTATTGTACCCACTGTCCGTTACAAGTGGTGACGGGCTCACTCTCCGTCACACTGGTCCTCTGACCAGGTAGACATAGAGCCTGACATAGAGCCCGTGTCGAAACTCTTTTCGGTACTACTAGTGATACGTGGATGTTCTGAGGTTTCTGAATATCTCTGACTGCCCCCTCGGGTAATATAGTCGTGAGCATATGCATGGATGGCTTTAAGTATGGTGAATAACTAAAGGTTTTGCCATAGATCAGTTTAAAAAAACATTCAATAAAAAAATTATTTTGAAAAATCTCCATTACATTTACTTTACTGTATTACTTTTTTAACCAATTTCTTAGTATTGATAAATCATATGTTTAAAGCCTTAAGTCACCAAGAGATGGCGCCACCAGTCGTTTCGCAGTAAAACATTGAAATCATTTTCCAAACAAAGTTGTTTTCCAACAATTTTCGAATGGAAAATGTTTTAGAATGTCATTTTTTATCATTTTTGATACAGCAAAATCGTCGTGAACATTTTTAATAATGAATTGCAACAAAACATGTGGCCTTTTTAGGTTATGTCGAAGTTATCACAAAGTCTTAGGCATTTCGTAATCTCGTTGAGTGATAAGATAATTTCGAGTTTATTTTTATCTTTACCATTTTGATTCTTTCGACTCAAAATCGTATGAGATACTGTCTTTTAAAAATTTGTCATTGTACACATTTTCACATAACACTAGGTGCTGTATGTGTTATGTACCCAATAGGTTAGGTAACTCGGTAAATAACAAACATATGTAACAATTAATTGTATGGCCATTGTATGAATGTATATCACGACCGTTTCCCTTTACTGGGTGGTCTGGAACTTTGCTACAATACAACAAGTTTAACTATAAGTACTCCATTAACAGAACCGTAGATTTGAAACACTTACACTCGGTTGCAGAAACGCTCATTAAAGTTAATCCTCCATTAAATCTCTTGCTAGCTTTTATTACCTATTTTTATCCAAAAGTGGTGAAACAGGCCCTTACTAAGTTGCAGAAACTCTTATTAAAGTTAATCCTCCATTAAACCTCTTGCTGTCACTTTTGTCTTGTTGACGTAGTAAAAGCTAGAAAGAGATTTAATGGAGGATTAACTTTAATGCGGGTTTCTGCAACTGAGTGTTAAGGCCTGTTTTCACCACTTTTCGATAAGTTCTTGTTAGCTTATCCAGAGTTTCGATACTACTAGTGAAGAAACGAGGATGTTCTGAGGTTACAGAATATGTCTGGCTACCCCCTAGGGGGATATGGTCCTGAACTCCTGAACAATATGCTATGCTTATGCTATGCTCATTTGATATATTTTGAATGAAGAATATGTCAAATGAGCTGTCGGATAAGCTAACAAGAACTTATTTGGAAGTGATGGATCAGACCCTTACATTCTAAGTAACAGCTTTAGTAACATCCAAGATATGTCGGATAGTATGTCTATCTCATAAATAAATTAGGTATATATGTATGTACTTGGACAGGGCATATGCTAAGGGACCGAAAAGAAAAGAGCAATAAACCGAGAGACTGCAACAAAAGAAAAAGAGGACGTCCAAAGAAACGATGGGCAGACGACATCAGAGCAGTCGCAGGTTCTTTATGGACTAGACTCACAAATGATAGAGCGCAATGGAAGATGCTGGAGGAGGCCTATGCGTCTCTGGATGCGCAGAGTGAAGATGAGAACTAATATAAGAGTGTAACATTACAACTAATGTAACTATCTCTGCAAAAAGCTAATAATAAATAATAATAAAATAATGTGTAAGTTGAAGGATGATATGGTAACCAGGATTGAAAGAGGTATGCTTAGGTGGTTCGGTCACGTACAGAGGATGAATGAGAGTAGACTCACTAGGGAGATTTATCGATCCAATATCAGTGGAACAGTCGAGAGAGGGCGTCCGAGGAGAACTTACCACGACCAAATAAATGGTCTTCTCCGAAAAGGACAAGTGCGTAGCACCCTCAACCGACGGAAGTGCATGAAGAGATGTATGAATGTGGATGAGGCGAGAGAAGTGTGTCAGAATCGTAGTGTGTGGCGAGCCGTAGTCTCTGCCTACTCCTGTGGGATAGTGGCGTGAGTATATGTATGTATGTATGTATAAAATAATGTATTTGCTAATTAAGATTGCCTTCTGACCAATACGGCCCGACAGCACAGTCTGTAGTGAACCTGCCTGCTGTGCCGGGGGTCGCGGGTTCGAATCCCGTAAGGGACAAATATTTGTATGACGAATATGAATATTTGTACCCGAGCCATGGATGTTTGTATCTATATTATGTATTCTATATCGTTGTCTAGTTATCATAATACAAGTCCAGGCTAGATTCTGGAACTTAAATGTGACTAGATAATTTGTGTGACACTGTCCAAGATATTTAAAATATCTACCTTTCTAGATAGATAGGAATCGGAATATCTTTTCATCCTAATATGGAGTATAGGTTACTGGTAAATTGGGTATTGGAAAAAATTGTTTTGGCCAGGATATGATTGTTCTTGTCACAATCTTTCAAAGATCTCTAAATTAGCATAACTGTTGCTGACTGTACTCAACTGTATTAGACGGGTGTAGTTCATCTTTTAGTATGAACCAAGTGATCTAGTTACCTATCTAAATAATGTGTAGATAAATGAAACAATACCATTGATTACATTTCTTACATATCCGTACGTTTGTTACAGCTGATTCAATAGTGATGACCTTATAATTTTAATGAGTACACGTTTCTACGTTTATTTTATTCATGAATATTATTACATGAGCTGTGTGAACTTGGCACCCGACCTTGAAAAAATATTTTTTTTATATTTTTTTCTGATAGGTATTCGTATGTAGTTTATTGTAGTAGAAAAAATTTTGTTTGTAGTAGCTCCAAAAAAAAGATATAGGACTTTGAAAAAAACTCAGCACCCGGTTTTGTCGAAACTCAAGTTTGATAATTTATACTTAATAAGAATCGTTTGTAGTTGATTGTAGTAGAAAAATTTTCGTTTGTAGTTCAAATTTTTTTTTTTTTTTTTTTTTTGTGAACTTGGCACCCGACATAGGAAAATTTTTTTTTTTATGTTTTTTTCTTATAGATATCGGTATGTAGATGATTGTAGTAACAATTTTTTCGTTTGTAGTAGCTCTAAAAAAAAATTAGAGCAAATCAAAAAAAAAATTTTTTTTTATGGACTTGGCTCCCATCCATCCATCACAACCTATATACGTCCCACTGCAGGGCACAGGCCTACCCTCAGGGAGGGTGTATGGGCATAAGTCCACCACGCGTGCCCTAGTTAGGTAGGTACTACAAACGAAAAAACCCAACAACACAATACATTAAAAAGTTGTGTAGTTATAATGGTTAAGTTGTGTAACTTCATTTCGTTTGTAGTAGCATTTTATCGTTTGTAGTAACTTTGTTTAGTTTGTAGAAACAACTTCCTTTGTAGTAACTTAATTTCGTTTGTAGTAGAGTCTATTTCGTTTGTAATAACTTCTTTTCGTTTGTAGAAGGATTTAAGTCGTTTGTAGTAACTTAATTTCGTTCGTTTTAGAAGAGTCTATGTCGTTTGTAGTACCTTGATTTCGTTTGTAGTAACTTGATTTCGTTTGTAGAAGAGTCTATGTCGTTTTTAGTAACTTAATTTCGTTTGTAGTAACTTGATTTCGTTTGTAGAAGAGTCTATGTCGTTTGTAGTACCTTGATTTCGTTTGTAGTAACTTGATTTCGTTTGTAGAAGAGTCTATGTCGTTTTTAGTAACTTAATTTCGTTTGTAGTAACTTGATTACTTTGTAGTACCTTGATTTCGTTTGTAGTAACCTAATTTCGTTTGTAGTACCTTGATTTCGTTTGTAGTAACTTGATTTCGTTTGTAGTACCTTGATTTCGTTTGTAGTAACTTGATTTCGTTTGTAGAAGAGTCTATGTCGTTTGTAGTACCTTGATTTCGTTTGTAGTAACTTGATTCCGTTTGTAGTAACTTAATTTCGTTTGTAGAAGAGTCTATGTCGTTTGTAGTACCTTGATTTCGTTTGTAGTAACTTAATTTCGTTTGTAGTAACTTGATTTCGTTTGTAGAAGAGTCTATGTCGTTTGTAGTACCTTGATTTCGTTTGTAGTAACTTGATTTCGTTTGTAGTACCTTGATTTCGTTTGTAGAAGAGTCTATGTCGTTTGTAGTAACTTAATTTCGTTTGTAGAAGAGTCTATGTCGTTTGTAGTAACTTAATTTCGTTTGTAGAAGAGTCTATGTCGTTTGTAGTAACTTAATTTCGTTTGTAGAAGAGTCTATGTCGTTTGTAGAAACCTAATTTAGTTTGTAGTAACTTGATTTCGTTTGTAGAAGAGTCTATGTCGTTTGTAGTACCTTGATTTCGTTTGTAGTAACTTGGTTTCGTTTGTAGTAACTTAATTTCGTTTGTAGTAACTTGATTTCGTTTGTAGTAACTTGATTTCGTTTGTAGAAGAGTCTATGTCGTTTGTAGTACCTTGATTTTGTTTGTAGTAACTTGATTTCGTTTGTAGTAACTTAATTTCGTTTGTAGTAACTTGATTTCGTTTGTAGAAGAGTCTATGTCGTTTGTAGTAACCTAATTTCGTTTGTAGTACCTTGATATCGTTTGTAGTAACTTGATTTCGTTTGTAGAAGAGTCTATGTCGTTTGTAGTAACTTAATTTCGTTTGTAGAAGAGTCTATGTCGTTTGTAGTAACTTAATTTCGTTTGTAGTAACTTGATTTCGTTTGTAGTAACTTGATTTCGTTTGTAGTAACTTGATTTCGTTTGTAGAAGAGTCTATGTCGTTTGTAGTACCTTGATTTTGTTTGTAGTAACTTGATTTCGTTTGTAGTAACTTAATTTCGTTTGTAGTAACTTTATTTCGTTTGTAGAAGAGTCAATGTCGTTTGTAGTTCCTTGATTTCGTTTGTAGTGTCTTAACTTCGTTTGTAGTAACTTGATTTCGTTTGTAGAAGAGTCTATGTCGTTTGTAGTAACTTAATTTCGTTTGTAGTAACTTGATTTCGTTTGTAGAAGAGTCTATGTCGTTTGTAGTAACCTAATTTCGTTTGTAGTACCTTGATATCGTTTGTAGTAACTTGATTTCGTTTGTAGTAACTTGATTTCGTTTGTAGAAGAGTCTATGTCGTTTGTAGTACCTTGATTTCGTTTGTAGTAACTTGGTTTCGTTTGTAGTAACTTAATTTCGTTTGTAGTAACTTGATTTCGTTTGTAGAAGAGTCTATGTCGTTTGTAGTACCATGATTTCGTTTGTAGTAACTTGTTTTCGTTTGTAGTAACTTGATTTCGTTTGTAGAAGAGTCTATGTCGTTTGTAGTAACTTGATTTCGTTTGTAGTAACTTGATTCCGTTTGTAGTAACTTAATTTCGTTTGTAGAAGAGTCTATGTCGTTTGTAGTACCTTGATTTCGTTTGTAGTAACTTGGTTTCGTTTGTAGTAACTTAATTTCGTTTGTAGTAACTTGATTTCGTTTGTAGTAACTTGATTTCGTTTGTAGAAGAGTCTATGTCGTTTGTAGTACCTTGATTTTGTTTGTAGTAACTTGATTTCGTTTGTAGTAACTTAATTTCGTTTGTAGTAACTTGATTTCGTTTGTAGAAGAGTCTATGTCGTTTGTAGTAACCTAATTTCGTTTGTAGTACCTTGATATCGTTTGTAGTAACTTGATTTCGTTTGTAGTAACTTGATTTCGTTTGTAGAAGAGTCTATGTCGTTTTGTAGTACCTTGATTTCGTTTGTAGTAACTTGATTTCGTTTGTAGTAACTTAATTTCGTTTGTAGTAACTTGATTTCGTTTGTAGTAACTTGATTTCGTTTGTAGAAGAGTCTATGTCGTTTGTAGTACCTTGATTTCGTTTGTAGTAACTTGATTTCGTTTGTAGTACCTTGATTTCGTTTGTAGTAACTTGATTTCGTTTGTAGAAGAGTCTATGTCGTTTGTAGTAACCTAATTTCGTTTGTAGTACCTTGATATCGTTTGTAGTAACTTGATTTCGTTTGTAGTAACTTAATTTCGTTTGTAGTAACTTGATTTCGTTTGTAGAAGAGTCTATGTCGTTTGTAGTACCTTGATTTCGTTTGTAGTAACTTAATTTCGTTTGTAGTAACTTGATTTCGTTTGTAGAAGAGTCTATGTCGTTTGTAGTAACCTAATATTGTTTGTAGTAACTTGATTTCGTTTGTAGAAGAGTCTATGTCGTTTGTAGTACCTTGATTTCGTTTGTAGTAACTTGATTTCGTTTGTAGTAACTTAATTTCGTTTGTAGTAACTTGATTTCGTTTGTAGTACCTTGATTTCGTTTGTAGAAGAGTCTATGTCGTTTGTAGTAACTTAATTTCGTTTGTAGAAGAGTCTATATCGTTAGTAGTAACTTAATTTCGTTTGTAGAAGAGTCTATGTCGTTTGTAGTAACTTAATTTCGTTTGTAGTAACTTGATTTCGTTTGTAGTAACTTGATTTCGTTTGTAGTAACTTGATTTCGTTTGTAGTAACTTGATTTCGTTTGTAGAAGAGTCTATGTCGTTTGCAGTACCTTGAATTTGTTTGTAGTAACTTGATTTCGTTTGTAGTAACTTAATTTCGTTTGTAGTAACTTTATTTCGTTTGTAGAAGAGTCAATGTCGTTTGTAGTTCCTTGATTTCGTTTGTTGTATCTTAATTTCGTTTGTAGTAACTTGATTTCGTTTGTAGAATAGTCTATGTCGTTTGTAGTAACTTAATTTCGTTTGTAGTAACTTGATTTCGTTTGTAAAAGAGTCTATGTCGTTTGCAGTAACCTAATTTCGTTTGTAGTACCCTGATATCGTTTGTAGTAACTTGATTTCGTTTGTAGTAACATGATTTCGTTTGTAGTAACTTGATTTCGTTTGTAGAAGAGTCTATGTCGTTTGTAGTACCTTGATTTTGTTTTTAGTAACTTGATTTCGTTTGTAGTAACTTAATTTCGTTTGTAGTAACTTGATTTCGTTTGTAGAAGAGTCTATGTCGTTTGTAGTACCTTGATTTCGTTTGTAGTAACTTGATTTCGTTTGTAGAAGAGTCTATGTCGTTTGTAGTACCTTGATTTTGTTTGTAGTAACTTGATTTCGTTTGTAGTAACTTAATTTCGTTCGTAGTAACTTAATTTCGTTTGTAGAAACTTGATTTCGTTTGTAGTACCTTGATTTCGTTTGTAGTAACTTGATTTCGTTTGTAGTAACTTAATTTCGTTTGTAGTAACTTGATTTCGTTTATAGAAGAGTCTATGTCGTTTGTAGTAACTTGATTTCGTTTGTAGTACCTTGATTTCGTTTGTAGAAGAGTCAATGTCGTTTGTAGTTCCTTGATTTCGTTTGTTGTATCTTAATTTCGTTTGTAGTACCTTGATTTCGTTTGTAGTAACTTGATTTCGTTTGTAGAAGAGTCTATGTCGTTTGTAGTACCTTGATTTTGTTTTTAGTAACTTGATTTCGTTTGTAGTAACTTAATTTCGTTTGTAGTAACTTGATTTCGTTTGTAGAAGAGTCTATGTCGTTTGTAGTACCTTGATTTCGTTTGTAGTAACTTGATTTCGTTTGTAGAAGAGTCTATGTCGTTTGTAGTACCTTGATTTTGTTTGTAGTAACTTGATTTCGTTTGTAGTAACTTAATTTCGTTCGTAGTAACTTAATTTCGTTTGTAGAAACTTGATTTCGTTTGTAGTACCTTGATTTCGTTTGTAGTAACTTAATTTCGTTTGCAATAACTTGATTTCGTTTGTAGAAGAGTCTATGTCGTTTGTAGTACCTTGATTTTGTTTGTAGTAACTTGATTTCGTTTGTAGTAACTTAATTTCGTTTGTAGTAACTTGATTTCGTTTGTAGAAGAGTCTATGTCGTTTGTAGTAACCTAATTTCGTTTGTAGTACCTTGATATCGTTTGTAGTAACTTGATTTCGTTTGTAGTAACTTGATTTCGTTTGTAGAAGAGTCTATGTCGTTTTGTAGTACCTTGATTTCGTTTGTAGTAACTTGATTTCGTTTGTAGTAACTTAATTTCGTTTGTAGTAACTTGATTTCGTTTGTAGAAGAGTCATGTCGTTTGTAGTACCTTGATTTCGTTTGTAGTAACTTGATTTCGTTTGTAGTACCTTGATTTCGTTTGTAGTAACTTGATTTCGTTTGTAGAAGAGTCTATGTCGTTTGTAGTACCTTGATTTTGTTTGTAGTAACTTTATTTCGTTTGTAGTAACTTAATTTCGTTTGTAGTAACTTGATTTCGTTTGTAGAAGAGTCAATGTCGTTTGTAGTTCCTTGATTTCGTTTGTAGTAACTTGGTTTCGTTTGTAGTAACTTAATTTTGTTTGTAGTAACTTGATTTCGTTTGTAGTAACTTGATTTCGTTTGTAGAAGAGTCTATGTCGTTTGTAGTACCTTGATTTCGTTTGTAGTAACTTGGTTTCGTTTGTAGTAACCTAATTTCGTTTGTAGTACCTTGATATCGTTTGTAGTAACTTGATTTCGTTTGTAGAAGAGTCTATGTCGTTTGTAGTACCTTGATTTCGTTTGTAGTACCTTGATTTCGTTTGTAGTAACTTGATTTCGTTTGTAGAAGAGTCTATGTCGTTTGTAGTACCTTGATTTCATTTGTAGTAACTTAATTTCGTTTGTTGTAACTTGATTTCGTTTGTAGTAACTTGATTTCGTTTGTAGTAACTTGATTTCGTTTGTAGAAGAGTCTATGTCGTTTGTAGTACCTTGATTTCGTTTGTAGTAACTTAATTTCGTTTGTAGTAACTTGGTTTCGTTTGTAGTAACTTAATTTCGTTTGTAGTACCTTGATTTCGTTTGAAGTAACTTGATTTCGTTTGTAGAAGAGTCTATGTCGTTTGTAGTACCTTGATTTCGTTTGTAGTAACTTAATTTCGTTTGTAGAAGAGTCTATGTCGTTTGTAGTACCTTGATTTCGTTTGTAGTAACTTAATTTCGTTTGTAGTAACTTGATTTCGTTTGTAGAAGAGTCTATGTCGTTTGTAGTACCTTGATTTCGTTTGTAGTAACTTAATTTCGTTTGTAGTAACTTGATTTCGTTTGTAGCAGAGTCTATGTCGTTTGTAGTAACCTAATTTCGTTTGTAGTACCTTGATATCGTTTGTAGTAACTTGATTTCGTTTGTAGTAACTTGATTTCGTTTGTAGAAGAGTCTATGTCGTTTGTAGTACCTTGATTTCGTTTGTAGTAACTTGGTTTTGTTTGTAGTAACTTAATTTCGTTTGTAGAAGAGTCTATGTCGTTTTTAGTAACTTAATTTCGTTTGTAGTAACTTGATTTCGTTTGTAGTAACTTGATTTCGTTTGTAGTAACTTGATTTCGTTTGTAGTACCTTGATTTCGTTTGTAGTAACTTGATTTCGTTTGTAGAAGAGTCTATGTCGTTTGTAGTACCTTGATTTTGTTTGTAGTAACTTGATTTCGTTTGTAGTAACTTAATTTCGTTTGTAGTAACTTGATTTTGTTTGTAGTAACTTAATTTCGTTTGTAGTAACTTGATTTCGTTTGTAGAAGAGTCTATGTCGTTTGTAGTACCTTGATTTCGTTTGTAGTAACATGATTTCTTTTGTAGTACATTGATATAACTTAATTTGATTGATAGTAACTTAATTTTGTTTGTAGTAACTTGATTTCGTTTGTAGGAACTTAATTTCGTTTGTAGTAACTTGATTTCGTTTGTAGTAACTTGATTTCGTTTGTAGTAACTTCTATTCTTTTGTAGAAGAGTCTATGTCGTTTGTAGTACCTTGATTTCGTTTGTAGTACCTTGATTTCGTTTGTAGTAACTTGATTTCGTTTGTAGTACCTTGATTTCGTTTGTAGTAACTTGATTTCGTTTGTAGAAGAGTCTATGTCGTTTGTAGTACCTTGATTTTGTTTGTAGTAACTTGATTTCGTTTGTAGTAACTTAATTTCGTTTGTAGTAACTTGATTTTGTTTGTAGTAACTTAATTTCGTTTGTAGTAACTTGATTTCGTTTGTAGAAGAGTCTATGTCGTTTGTAGTACCTTGATTTCGTTTGTAGTAACATGATTTCTTTTGTAGTACATTGATATAACTTAATTTGATTGATAGTAACTTAATTTTGTTTTTAGTAACTTGATTTCGTTTGTAGGAACTTAATTTCGTTTGTAGTAACTTGATTTCGTTTGTAGTAACTTGATTTCGTTTGTAGTAACTTCTATTCTTTTGTAGAAGGGTTTACGTCGTTTGTAGTAACTTTATTTCTTTTGAAGTATATTCTATTTCGTTTGTAGTAACTACATACGCGGCAGTTTTGAGACCTAACCTAACCTAACCTAACCTAACCAAACCTAACTTCCATGAAAGCCGTAGACGGCTGTGCTCATTGAAAAGACTTCAACGAGACACCTTTTTTAACCTTCTCACAAAGCCTACGTCGTAGACGGCCATGCTCATAGAAAAGACATCAACGTGACACGTCTAGCAACCTTCTCACAAAGCCTACGTCGTAGACGGCTATGCTCATAGAAAAGACTTCAACGAGACACCTTTTGTAACCTTCTTATAAAGCCTACGTCGTAGACGGCTATGCTCATAGAAAAGACTTCAACGGGACACCTCTAGCAACTTTCTTACAAAGCCTACGTCGTAGACGGCTATGCTCATAGAAAAGACATCAACGAAACACCTTTTGCAACCTTCTTACAAAGCCTACGTCGTAGATGGCTATGCTCATAGAAAATACTTCAACGAGACACCTCTAGCTTCCTTCTTACAAAGCCTACGTCGTAAACGGCTACGGTCATAGAAAAGACATCAACGAGACACCTTTTGTAACCTTCTCACAAAGCCTACGTCGTAGACGGCCATGCTCATAGAAAAGACATCAACGAGACACCTCTAGCAACCTTCTCACAAAGCCTACGTCGTAGACGGCTATGCTCATAGAAAAGACTTCAACGAGACACCTTTTGTAACCTTCTTACAAAGCCTACGTCGTAGATGGCTATGCTCATAGAAAATACTTCAACGAGACACCTCTAGCTTCCTTCTTACAAAGCCTACGTCGTAAACGGCTACGGTCATAGAAAAGACATCAACGAGACACCTTTTGTAACCTTCTCACAAAGCCTACGTCGTAGACGGCCATGCTCATAGAAAAGACATCAACGAGACACCTCTAGCAACCTTCTCACAAAGCCTACGTCGTAGACGGCCATGCTCATAGAAAAGACATCAACGAGACACCTCTAGCAACCTTCTCACAAAGCCTACGTCGTAGACGGCTATGCTCATAGAAAATACTTCAACGAGACACCTTTTGTAACCTTCTTATAAAGCCTACGTCGTAGACGGCTATGCTCATAGAAAAGACTTCAACGAGACACCTCTAGCAACCTTCTTACAAAGCCTACGTCGTAGACGGCAACAGTAGTATTCTTACGAGGAGGAGTGGCCACTCCTTGTGTCAGAGTTTTTAGGCCGCCCGAGTTTTACCATGTGCCTCTGACATGGCTTAACGACTGTAAAGGCCTCCGTTCATTGCAGCATTCAGATTTTATCGAGCGATAATATCGCTGCGATTTTGCGATAATTGTTTCCAGTACATTTTGTATGGGGACGCGCTCGATCCCACACACTGCCGCGATATTATCGCAACTCTTTCGACTACATTCATTGTTGGGGCGCATGCGTGACGCGAATCGCGGAATCGCTGCAGTGTGTAAGGTGTCGCGATATCGCTGTCGATAATATCGCTCGATAAAATCGCTCGATAATATCGCTGCAATGTGCGGAGGCCTTTATTCGTAGTCGTAGACGGCTATGGTCATAGAAAAGACATCAACGAGACACCTCTTGTAAACACCTACGTCGTAAAAGGTATGGCCATACAAAATATTTCAACGAGACAACTTTTGAAACGCTAAGAACGTTTCAGGAATTCAGTGGAAAAGGAAAACATAAATGGCTATACCTTCTACGACGTAGGCTTTGTAAGAAGGTTGCTAGAGGTGTCTCGTTGATGTCTTTTCTATGAGCATAGCCGTCTACGACGTAGGCTTTGTAAGAAGGTTGCAAAAGGTGTCTCGTTGAAGTCTTTTCTATGAGCATAGCCGTCTACGACGTAAGATTTATAAGAAGGTTGCAAAAGGTGTCTTTTTGATGTCTTTTATATGACCATAGCCGTCTACGACGTAGGCTTTGTAAGAAGGTTGCAATAGGTGTCTCGTTGAAGTCTTTTCTATGAGCATAGCCGTCTACGACGTAGGCTTTGTGAGAAGGTTGCTAGAGGTGTCTAGTTGAAGTCTATTCTATGAGCATAGCCGTCTACGACGTAGGCTTTATAAGAAGGTTGCTAGAGGTGTCTCGTTGAAGTCTTTTCTATGAGCACAGCCGTCTACGACGTAGGCTTTCATGGAAGTTAGGTTTGGTTAGGTTAGGTTAGTGTTAAAATGTATATTTTTTCTCAAAACTGCCGCGTATGTAGTTACTACAAACGAAATAGAATATACTTCAAAAGAAATAAAGTTACTACAAACGACGTAAACCCTTCTACAAACGAATAGAAGTTACTACAAACGAAATCAAGTTACTACAAACGAAATCAAGTTACTACAAACGAAATCAAGTTACTACAAACGAAATCAAGGTACTACAAACGACATAGACTCTTCTACAAACGAAATCAAGTTACTACAAACGAAATTAAGTTACTACAAACGAAATCAAGTTACTACAAACGAAATCAAGTTACTACAAACGATATCAAGGTACTACAAACGTAATTAGGTTACTATAAACGACATAGACTCTTCTACAAACGAAATCAAGTTACTACAAACGAAATTAAGTTACTACAAACGAAATCAAGTTACTACAAACAAAATCAAGGTACTACAAACGACATAGACTCTTCTACAAACGAAATCAAGTTATTGCAAACGAAATTAAGTTACTACAAACGAAATCAAGGTACTACAAACGAAATCAAGTTTCTACAAACGAAATTAAGTTACTACGAACGAAATCAAGTTACTACAAACGAAATCAAGGTACTACAAACGACATAGACTCTTCTACAAACGAAATCAAGTTACTACAAACGAAATTAAGTTACTACAAACGAAATCAAGTTACTACAAACAAAATCAAGGTACTACAAACGACATAGACTCTTCTACAAACGAAATCAAGTTACTACAAACGTAATCAAGGTACTACAAACGAAATTAAGATACAACAAACGAAATCAAGGAACTACAAACGACATTGACTCTTCTACAAACGAAATAAAGTTACTACAAACGAAATTAAGTTACTACAAACGAAATCATGTTACTACAAACAAAATCAAGGTACTACAAACGACATAGACTCTTCTACAAACGAAATCAAGTTACTACAAACGAAATCATGTTACTACAAACGAAATCAAGTTACTACAAACGATATCAAGGTACTACAAACGAAATTAGGTTACTACAAACGACATAGACTCTTCTACAAACGAAATCAAGTTACTACAAACGAAATTAAGTTACTACAAACGACATAGACTATTCTACAAACGAAATCAAGTTACTACAAACGAAATTAAGATACAACAAACGAAATCAAGGAACTACAAACGACATTGACTCTTCTACAAACGAAATAAAGTTACTACAAACGAAATTAAGTTACTACAAACGAAATCAAGTTACTACAAACAAATTCAAGGTACTGCAAACGACATAGACTCTTCTACAAACGAAATCAAGTTACTACAAACGAAATCAATTTACTACAAACGAAATTAAGTTACTACAAACGACATAGACTCTTCTACAAACGAAATTAAGTTACTACTAACGATATAGACTCTTCTACAAACGAAATTAAGTTACTACAAACGACATAGACTCTTCTACAAACGAAATCAAGGTACTACAAACGAAATCAAGTTACTACAAACGACATAGACTCTTCTACAAACGAAATCAAGTTACTACAAACGAAATTAAGTTACTACAAACGAAATCAAGTTACTACAAACGAAATCAAGGTACTACAAACGACATAGACTCTTCTACAAACGAAATCAAGTTACTACAAACAATATTAGGTTACTACAAACGACATAGACTCTTCTACAAACGAAATCAAGTTACTACAAACGAAATTAAGTTACTACAAACGAAATCAAGGTACTACAAACGACATAGACTCTTCTACAAACGAAATCAAGTTACTTCAAACGAAATCAAGGTACTACAAACGAAATTAAGTTACTACAAACGAAACCAAGTTACTACAAACGAAATTAAGTTACTACAAACGAAATCAAGGTACTACAAACGACATAGACTCTTCTACAAACGACATAGACTCTTCTACAAACGAAATCAAGTTACTACAAACGAAATCAAGTTACTACAAACGAAATCAAGTTACAACAAACGAAATTAAGTTACTACAAATGAAATCAAGGTACTACAAACGACATAGACTCTTCTACAAACGAAATCAAGTTACTACAAACGAAATCAAGGTACTACAAACGAAATCAAGGTACTACAAACGACATAGACTCTTCTACAAACGAAATCAAGTTACTACAAACGATATCAAGGTACTACAAACGAAATTAGGTTACTACAAACGAAACCAAGTTACTACAAACGAAATCAAGGTACTACAAACGACATAGACTCTTCTACAAACGAAATCAAGTTACTACAAACGAAATCAAGTTACTACAAACAAAATTAAGTTACTACAAACGAAACCAAGTTACTACAAACGAAATCAAGGAACTACAAACGACATTGACTCTTCTACAAACGAAATCAAGTTACTACAAACGAAATTAAGTTACTACAAACGAAATAAAGTTACTACAAACAAAATCAAGGTACTACAAACGTAATAGACTCTTCTACAAACGAAATCAAGTTACTACAAACGAAATCAAGTTACTACAAACGAAATCAAGGTACTACAAACGACATAGACGAAATCAAGTTACTACAAACGAAATCAAGTTACTACAAACAAAATCAAGGTACTACAAACGACATAGACTCTTCTACAAACGAAATCAAGTTATTGCAAACGAAATTAAGTTACTACAAACGAAATCAAGGTACTACAAACGAAATCAAGTTTCTACAAACGAAATTAAGTTACTACGAACGAAATCAAGTTACTACAAACGAAATCAAGGTACTACAAACGACATAGACTCTTCTACAAACGAAATCAAGTTACTACAAACGAAATTAAGTTACTACAAACGAAATCAAGTTACTACAAACAAAATCAAGGTACTACAAACGACATAGACTCTTCTACAAACGAAATCAAGTTACTACAAACGAAATCAAGGTACTACAAACGAAATTAAGATACAACAAACGAAATCAAGGAACTACAAACGACATTGACTCTTCTACAAACGAAATAAAGTTACTACAAACGAAATTAAGTTACTACAAACGAAATCATGTTACTACAAACAAAATCAAGGTACTACAAACGACATAGACTCTTCTACAAACGAAATCAAGTTACTACAAACGAAATCATGTTACTACAAACGAAATCAAGTTACTACAAACGATATCAAGGTACTACAAACGAAATTAGGTTACTACAAACGACATAGACTCCTCTACAAACGAAATCAAGTTACTACAAACGAATTTAAGTTACTACAAACGACAAGACTATTCTACAAACGAAATCAAGTTACTACAAACGAAATTAAGATACAACAAACGAAATCAAGGAACTACAAACGACATTGACTCTTCTACAAACGAAATAAAGTTACTACAAACGAAATTAAGTTACTACAAACGAAATCAAGTTACTACAAACAAATTCAAGGTACTGCAAACGACATAGACTCTTCTACAAACGAAATCAAGTTACTACAAACGAAATCAATTTACTACAAACGAAATTAAGTTACTACAAACGACATAGACTCTTCTACAAACGAAATTAAGTTACTACTAACGATATAGACTCTTCTACAAACGAAATTAAGTTACTACAAACGACATAGACTCTTCTACAAACGAAATCAAGGTACTACAAACGAAATCAAGTTACTACAAACGACATAGACTCTTCTATAAACGAAATCAAGTTACTACAAACGAAATTAAGTTACTACAAACGAAATCAAGTTACTACAAACGAAATCAAGGTACTACAAACGACATAGACTCTTCTACAAACGAAATCAAGTTACTACAAACAATATTAGGTTACTACAAACGACATAGACTCTTCTACAAACGAAATCAAGTTACTACAAACGAAATTAAGTTACTACAAACGAAATCAAGGTACTACAAACGACATAGACTCTTCTACAAACGAAATCAAGTTACTACAAACGAAATTAAGTTACTACAAACGAAATCAAGTTACTACAAACGATATCAAGGTACTACAAACGAAATTAGGTTACTACAAACGACATAGACTCTTCTACAAACGAAATCAAGTTACTACAAACGAAATTAAGTTACTACAAACGAAATCAAGTTACTACAAACAAAATCAAGGTACTACAAACGACATAGACTCTTCTACAAACGAAATCAAGTTACTACAAACGAAATCAAGGTACTACAAACGAAATCAAGTTACTACAAACGAAATCAAGGTACTACAAACGACATAGACTCTTCTACAAACGAAATCAAGTTACTACAAACGAAATTAAGTTACTACAAACGAAATCAAGTTACTACAAACGAAATCAAGGTACTACAAAACGACATAGACTCTTCTACAAACGAAATCAAGTTACTACAAACGAAATCAAGTTACTACAAACGATATCAAGGTACTACAAACGAAATTAGGTTACTACAAACGACATAGACTCTTCTACAAACGAAATCAAGTTACTACAAACGAAATTAAGTTACTACAAACGAAATCAAGTTACTACAAACAAAATCAAGGTACTACAAACGACATAGACTCTTCTACAAACGAAATCAAGTTATTGCAAACGAAATTAAGTTACTACAAACGAAATCAAGGTACTACAAACGAAATCAAGTTTCTACAAACGAAATTAAGTTACTACGAACGAAATTAAGTTACTACAAACGAAATCAAGTTACTACAAACAAAATCAAGGTACTACAAACGACATAGACTCTTCTACAAACGAAATCAAGTTACTACAAACGAAATCAAGGTACTACAAACGACATAGACTCTTCTACAAACGAAATCAAGTTACTACAAACGAAATTAAGTTACTACAAACGAAATCAAGTTACTAAAAACAAAATCAAGGTACTACAAACGACATAGACTCTTCTACAAACGAAATCAAGTTACTACAAACGAAATCAAGGTACTACAAACGAAATTAAGATACAACAAACGAAATCAAGGAACTACAAACGACATTGACTCTTCTACAAACGAAATAAAGTTACTACAAACGAAATTAAGTTACTACAAACGAAATCATGTTACTACAAACAAAATCAAGGTACTACAAACGACATAGACTCTTCTACAAACGAAATCAAGTTACTACAAACGAAATCATGTTACTACAAACGAAATCAAGTTACTACAAACGATATCAGGGTACTACAAACGAAATTAGGTTACTACAAACGACATAGACTCTTCTACAAACGAAATCAAGTTACTACAAACGAAATTAAGTTACTACAAACGACATAGACTATTCTACAAACGAAATCAAGTTACTACAAACGAAATTAAGATACAACAAACGAAATCAAGGAACTACAAACGACATTGACTCTTCTACAAACGAAATAAAGTTACTACAAACGAAATTAAGTTACTACAAAAGAAATCAAGTTACTACAAACAAATTCAAGGTACTGCAAACGACATAGACTCTTCTACAAACGAAATCAAGTTACTACAAACGAAATCAAGTTACTACAAACGAAATCAAGTTACTACAAACGAAATCAAGTTACTACAAACGAAATTAAGTTACTACAAACGACATAGACTCTTCTACAAACGAAATTAAGTTACTACTAACGATATAGACTCTTCTACAAACGAAATTAAGTTACTACAAACGACATAGACTCTTCTACAAACGAAATCAAGGTACTACAAACGAAATCAAGTTACTACAAACGACATAGACTCTTCTACAAACGAAATCAAGTTACTACAAACGAAATTAAGTTACTACAAACGAAATCAAGTTACTACAAACGAAATCAAGGTACTACAAACGACATAGACTCTTCTACAAACGAAATCAAGTTACTACAAACAATATTAGGTTACTACAAACGACATAGACTCTTCTACAAACGAAATCAAGTTACTACAAACGAAATTAAGTTACTACAAACGAAATCAAGGTACTACAAACGACATAGACTCTTCTACAAACGAAATCAAGTTACTACAAACGAAATTAAGTTACTACAAACGAAATCAAGTTACTACAAACGATATCAAGGTACTACAAACGAAATTAGGTTACTACAAACGACATAGACTCTTCTACAAACGAAATCAAGTTACTACAAACGAAATCAAGGTACTACAAACGAAATCAAGTTACTACAAACGAAATCAAGGTACTACAAACGACATAGACTCTTCTACAAACGAAATCAAGTTACTACAAACGAAATCAAGTTACTACAAACGAAATTAAGTTACTACAAACGAAATCAAGTTACTACAAACGAAATCAAGGTACTACAAAACGACATAGACTCTTCTACAAACGAAATCAAGTTACTACAAACGAAATCAAGTTACTACAAACGAAATCAAGTTACTACAAACGATATCAAGGTACTACAAACGAAATTAGGTTACTACAAACGACATAGACTCTTCTACAAACGAAATCAAGTTACTACAAACGAAATTAAGTTACTACAAACGAAATCAAGTTACTACAAACAAAATCAAGGTACTACAAACGACATAGACTCTTCTACAAACGAAATCAAGTTACTACAAACGAAATCAAGTTACTACAAACGAAATTAAGTTACTACAAACGAAACCAAGTTACTACAAACGAAATCAAGGTACTACAAACGACATAGACTCTTCTACAAACGAAATTAAGTTACTACAAACGGAATCAAGTTACTACAAACGAAATCAAGTTACTACAAACGACATAGACTCTTCTACAAACGAAATCAAGTTACTACAAACGAAAACAAGTTACTACAAACGAAATCATGGTACTACAAACGACATAGACTCTTCTACAAACGAAATCAAGTTACTACAAACGAAATTAAGTTACTACAAACGAAACCAAGTTACTACAAACGAAATCAAGGTACTACAAACGACATAGACTCTTCTACAAACGAAATCAAGTTACTACAAACGAAATCAAGTTACTACAAACGATATCAAGGTACTACAAACGAAATTAGGTTACTACAAACGACATAGACTCTTCTACAAACGAAATCAAGTTACTACAAACGAAATTAAGTTACTACAAACGACATAGACTCTTCTACAAACGAAATCAAGTTACTACAAACGAAGTTAAGACACTACAAACGAAATCAAGGAACTACAAACGACATTGACTCTTCTACAAACGAAATAAAGTTACTACAAACGAAATTACGTTACTACAAACGAAATCAAGTTACTACAAACAAAATCAAGGTACTACAAACGACATAGACTCTTCTACAAACGAAATCAAGTTACTACAAACGAAATCAAGTTACTACAAACGAAATCAAGTTACTACAAACGAAATTAAGTTACTACAAACGACATAGACTCTTCTACAAACGAAATTAAGTTACTACAAACGACATAGACTCTTCTACAAACGAAATCAAGTTACTACAAACGATATCAAGGTACTACAAACGAAATTAGGTTACTACAAACGACATAGACTCTTCTACAAACGAAATCAAGTTACTACAAACGAAATTAAGTTACTACAAACGAAATCAAGTTACTACAAACAAAATCAAGGTACTACAAACGACATAGACTCTTCTACAAACGAAATCAAGTTACTACAAACGAAATCAAGTTACTACAAACGAAATTAAGTTTTTACAAACGAAACCAAGTTACTACAAACGAAATCAAGGTACTACAAACGACATAGACTCTTCTACAAACGAAATCAAGTTACTACAAACTAAATTAGGTTTCTACAAACGACATAGACTCTTCTACAAACGAAATTAAGTTACTACAAACGACATAGACTCTTCTACAAACGAAATTAAGTTACTACAAACGACATAGACTCTTCTACAAACGAAATCAAGGTACTACAAACGAAATCAAGTTACTACAAACGAAATCAAGGTACTACAAACGACATAGACTCTTCTACAAACGAAATCAAGTTACTACAAACGAAATTAAGTTACTACAAACGAAATCAAGGTACTACAAACGACATAGACTCTTCTACAAACGAAATTAAGTTACTACAAACGGAATCAAGTTACTACAAACGAAATCAAGGTACTACAAACGACATAGACTCTTCTACAAACGAAATCAAGTTACTACAAACGAAATCAAGGTACTACAAACGAAATCAAGTTACTACAAACGAAATCAAGGTACTACAAACGAAATTAGGTTACTACAAACGAAATCAAGGTACTACAAAGTAATCAAGTTACTACAAACGAAATTAAGTTACTAAAAACGACATAGACTCTTCTACAAACGAAATCAAGTTACTACAAACGAAATCAAGGTACTACAAACGACATAGACTCTTCTACAAACGAAATCAAGTTACTACAAACGAAATTAAGTTACTAAAAACGACATAGACTCTTCTACAAACGAAATCAAGTTACTACAAACGAAATCAAGGTACTACAAACGACATAGACTCTTCTAAAACGAACGAAATTAAGTTACTACAAACGACTTAAATCCTTCTACAAACGAAAAGAAGTTATTACAAACGAAATAGACTCTACTACAAACGAAATTAAGTTACTACAAAGGAAGTTGTTTCTACAAACTAAACAAAGTTACTACAAACGATAAAATGCTACTACAAACGAAATGAAGTTACACAACTTAACCATTATAACTACACAACTTTTTAATGTATTGTGTTGTTGGGTTTTTTCGTTTGTAGTACCTACCTAACTAGGGCACGCGTGGTGGACTTATGCCCATACACCCTCCCTGAGGGTAGGCCTGTGCCCTGCAGTGGGACGTATATAGGTTGTGATGGATGGATGGGAGCCAAGTCCATAAAAAAAAATTTTTTTTTTGATTTGCTCTAATTTTTTTTTAGAGCTACTACAAACGAAAAAATTGTTACTACAATCATCTACATACCGATATCTATAAGAAAAAAACATAAAAAAAAAAATTTTCCTATGTCGGGTGCCAAGTTCAAAAAAAAAAAAAAAAAAAAAATTTGAACTACAAACGAAAATTTTTCTACTACAATCAACTACAAACGATTCTTATTAAGTATAAATTATCAAACTTGAGTTTCGACAAAACCGGGTGCTGAGTTTTTTTCAAAGTCCTATATCTTTTTTTTGGAGCTACTACAAACAAAATTTTTTCTACTACAATAAACTACATACGAATACCTATCAGAAAAAAATATAAAAAAAATATTTTTTCAAGGTCGGGTGCCAAGTTCACACAGCTTATTACATGCTAAGAATTTAACTGCTGGAGCTGTTTCGTTTGGCGAGAGATAGACAGGGATATGCAGAGCTGACTGCCAACCTCCAGTAATGGAGAGGAACCCGAAGAAGAAGAAGAATTTAACGTCCATGTTTCACTAGCAGTACCGAAACGATAAATAATAAATACATAAATAACGCTCACAGGCACATACATTGTAATGATTCCAAGTAAAACTTAGGCTTTTTGTTATGGGAAACATACAACAACCGCACATACATATAACATCTAAGACCGAACCGGGATTCGAACCCAGGACCCTGGTTTGGCAGACCGGCGTGGTAACCATTACACCAACCGGGTCGTCGAGATACAAATACTAGTGAAATGTGGATGGTCTGAGGTTTCAGAATATCTCTCCCTATCGGGAATATAGTCGTGAGCATATATATGCTTATGCTAAGAATTTAATCAGTGTTAAGGCTAGGTTATCCCAGTGCAAGCGTCTCTTTCTTGCAAGCATAAGTTTACAATTAGCCATCCCGCTCCAATTGAAAGCAGGATCGCAAAAAAACGTGTTTTTCGTCAATATCTTTGCTCATGGGAGTTTCTAAGCTAAAACTTCTCCTGAGTTCACTAGAAATATTTAATGTATTTAGTTAAGTACAAGAATAAAAAGTTAAATATCAGCAGTTTAATCATAGTATTGAAAAAACATGGTAACGGACGACAAAAAGGGGTAACTTTGGGATTTTTTTCTATCTAGTAAACTTAATCTAATCGTGTAATTGAGAACAGTCGCCCATCCGCCCGATCCTTATTTAAGACATAATTTAATTTCAGACTTTAAAACACAGTTTAAAACACTTTCGTTCTTGTTCAAAAAACGGCCTCGACGGTATAACAGCGTCTTAAGACAGAAACACTTTTACTTAATATTTTATACAATACCCCCCTATTATGCGACTTTGCCGTCTTGCGCGAGTGGCAGACATCAAGCAAGCGCATCGTTTACGATGCGCCAAAGTATTGGTACTTATCTCTGTACTAGGGTTTTCGAATTCCCGGGAATTCCCGGGTTCCCGGGAATCTTCAACAGACTGAACGGAACTGGCTGTTTAGTGCTACACCCACGACCAGTTGCTGTAGTGCTTTTTTCAATCTGTTGAAGATTCCCGGGATCCCGGGAATTCCTGGGAATTCGAAAACCCTACTCTGTACCTATAACGGAGACCTGCTTCGAAACTTTTAGTTCAGTCAGCGCACCAACGTCACCGCGAAGGCGTTGACATCAGATGACGTGTGCTGGACAAACGCCAAGTTTCATCATAGTTATAAATCATACCGCATTGGAACATGTTACGGTCAAAATTGTTTCAAAGTCAACCGTTTTAATTACACGCGTGACATAATGATAGTAAACATGCGTTTGGTAGGCGTGTTAAGTAATTATACAGGGTGTAAAATTTATAGTAGATTACACGACGAGGGCAGGAACGTTAGAATGGTCTCAGATCACGCCAAGAAACATGTGAGCTGAAGCATTCTTATTTACTACTGCCCGAGGTTGGTATACTATTTTTCTCCTCGACGTAGGTGGAAGGCGGCGACGGTTTCCGTCCGGAGGGGAGATAATACGTTATATGTAGGGCGTGAAACCCACTCAAGAGGTACGCGGATGGGATAAGGAAGCGTTGTGGAATGGATACGTCACGCAAGAGGCATCGACGCGTCATCGAAGAGTAGGCGATGCGGTGGAGTTCTAGTCTAGGAATAATTACGGTTTGAGATTGCATCAAAGACACTTTAGTAAGTTGTGTTTGAACTAATATTACTGTTAGGAGGTCTGGCTCACTCCGCCTTTAGGTATAAAAATGTACCTACGCGGCCGAGTCCGGTACCGTAACGACGCGTCGTTACGACAGGAATATCCTCTTAAACCTGAAAATTGCTGTTGATAAGATCTTCGATTATTTAATACTTTTAAAATAGGATCAAACTTCGTTTGTATGCAGCGCGCTCGGGCGCGCTGGCAGGAATATCCTCTTAAATTCAAAAATAGCTGTTTATTAGTTGTTCGATCAATTTAATTAATAGAAAATAGGATTAAACTTCGTTTGTATGCAGCGCGCTCGGGCACGCTGACAGGAATATCCTCTTAAACTCAAAAATAGCTGTTATATGAAAATAGATAAAAATGATATTCAATAATACACAATAAAAAAAACGGGGATTGTTGAGAATTTATGTTTTTCAGTTTATGTTTTTTCAATTTACCTATGTTCTTCAATTTATGTATCTACTATATCCCAAATTACCACCTAAAGTGCAATTAATTCAACCTACTCCATACAAAAATCCGTCGATTTCCCCGACTATTTCGTGAGGTATGGGGTAAGCAAGCGTAGCGTAAGCGGTGAGGAAGGGATACGCATCGGGCATCGAAGCGGCGTGGAAGCGGCGCCGCGTCGATGCCCGATGCTTGCCCGATGCTTATCCCTTCCTCACCGCTTACGCTACGCGTGCCTCCTGCGGCATGCGTTATAGTCGGGGAAATTTACGGAGCCTAGCATAGCATAGCATATGATCACGACTATATTCCTCGAAGGGGTAGTCAGAGATAATCTGAAAACTCAGTTAGAACATCCACAGGTAAAAGAATAAAATAAAATGTCTTGAATAATTAAGACATTAACAAAACATTACATTTAGGTATGAAAAAAACATGGAAAACTTGGTGATTTTCTGCACGATGGCTTCGTTTAAGAGAAGTTTATTCCGAGAGCGCAAATCCGCGCTGCATACAAACGTAGTTTAGTGATATTTTCAATACTATCCAATTAAAGTCAATGAAATTTTTCAGAAACAATCTAGAAACTAATCTCTATGTTCGTATGAAGTCAGATTTTCGTTTAAATATACAGTTTTAATGCTGGGATTAATTATAGATTTGTATGGAAATCTTTTAGGCACTGTAACTTTAAAACTATGATACATTTTATCGAAAATCTGACTTCATACGACGAACTCGACTGAAGAAGAAATCGTGGTAGCTACGACCGACGCACAGTGGATCGAAACTGCAATTGGAGGGACTTAGGATATTTTTTCACTGTACCTATTTTTAACTGTGTCAATCGGTAGATCTTACGATCCTAGTGAAACATTGTCCTAAAGCCTAAATCAAAAATCGAGTAGTTTAGGTGAAAATATTTTATTTTTGTTGTATGGGACGACACTTATCTTAGCTCATTTCTGCTTCACTAATAGCCGGTCCACCACCGGAGTGTAACCACCACGTATTTTGCGTGAACGTTTTCGGTCCAATTTCAACTCTATTACAATGGAGTTAGGTCCGAAACTGTCGCGTTAAACTTCAACTGAAATAATATTTTGGTCGAAGATGATAAATTGAAAATCGAAACTCCGAGTACAGAGGGTCTACCATGAGTAGGGTTGCCAGGTCCGATTTGTTTTAAATCGGGGCAGAAGGTAAAAAAAATCGGGATTTAGGGTTGTAGATCGGGACACACAAAAAACAAGGTATTTTGAAATTAACTGCGTTTTGCAACTTAAATTACTAGTGCCTACATCTGAATGTAATCCTACATAATAATAACTAGTCAGAGTTACTGGACTAGAAGAATAAAAAAATAGGTAGGATTACAATAAAATTAATTAATGACGCGGTTAATTGCGTTGATTCCATCTTATTGTACACAGTTTGAACAATAAAATATTCTTATGCTTATTCTAATATTTACATTCATATCAATAAAGCAACAAAAACCAACTCACTAACATAACCGAAAATCTTACACAATTAAACTTAATGGTCTAAAAAATAACGGTGCGAGCGAAGCGAGCACGAAATTTTTTTGCACATCTTTTCGCGTTGTGGTCAGACATCTTTTGATTTATCCATGCAAAAATAGAAAGGTAGAGCGAGCGAAGCGAGCTCGACTTTTCCTCTTAATACAAATCGGTTAGAGCCAGAGCTTTTTTTTACGTACAAAACATGTTCAAAGTAACCTAAGTAATAGCTATGGATTGAGCGACGCATGCAAGAAAATGTTAGCACCACCACATCTTTTAGCTGTGGTCAGAACTCTTTAGGATCATGTGTATTAAAACAGATAATTAGAGCGAGCGAAGCGAGCTCTACTTTTCTCCGCTCTACGAATTGAGATAAACAGAGAGATTATATCAATCGATATTTTTCCCGAATTTCGCCTGGGGCATTTGATTTATCGGGACATTTAGTGTCCCGATCAGGTGCAAATCGGGACGCGTCCCTTACCCCCTGAAAATCGGGACGTCCCGCGCAAATCGGGACACCTGGCAACTCTAACCATGAGTTTTCACTGTACCTACTTTACTACTGTAGTTACGTCACCAATTCGTATGACAGAAATTAGTTCTCAACGCCACAAGGAGCGCTGTACGAAATTCAATACAAAATTGGTGACGTTACTACAGTTGTAAAGTTATTATACCTAAAGTGCGGAGCGAGCCAGACCTCCTAACAGTAATATTAGTTCAAACACAATTTACTAAAGTGTCTTTGATGCAATCTCAAACCGTAATTATTCCTAGACTAGCACCGCACCGCATCGCCTACTCTTCGATGACGCGTCGATGCCTCTTGCGTGCCGCATCCTTTCCTCACCGTTTCCATATCCCTTCCGCTTACCTCTTGAGTGGGTTTCACGCTTAGGGATTGCAATCCGGTGCAATTTTCAATCCGGCCGGATCCGACCGGATTTTCACCGATCCGGCCGGATTGGTAATATCCATAATCATTTGCGTTTTCATTTTAAAATCAACTGTAAAACAATAAAGGTGTTGCTAGCAACTATGAAAAAAAATATTATTGTTACGAAGTGATAGTTTCTATCGTATTATTAATGCGAAAAAAACATTTTCTAGTCCTCAAAGTATTAACTAACCTAAAGAGAGACCGCCTAATATCCACACTTTTCACATTTATGGTTATTTTTCTTTTTGTCAGACTGAGACAGATATGTACTACTATACCTACTGTTAATTTGTAAATAAGTTCTTTTAACAGGATAACATAATAAAACTTTGTCATTTCTATAATGACATGTTTATATGGTAGGGAAGAAAAAAACTCCATACCTAGGGCAAATTTATATTTTAAATGTACGTGTAGGTGCGGATTGTCGTAGCAGGTGACTCAATAACGTCGTAAGCGACGTCCACCGCGAGAATTTTCATTAAAAAAGCGGTTTTATTCGATTTTCAAGCCATTTACCGGATCCGGTAGGCCGTAAATGGTTCCGGATCCGCCGGATTACCGGATCCGGACAACCGGATTGCAATCCCTAGTTATATGTCTTACCAGCTCCAGACCATCAAACTGAACATCTTTCACACATGGAGCAACATCAAAATCGCTAAATTTGTTCGTAGCCTGGTCAAAACATTTGGTTCGAGTAGCGGTTCCGCGGTCGACTTTTTCTATGGAACAGCAGTTTTTGAAGTAAAACTTCTTTACGCACGCTTGACTTGTGGGGACTAAGCTTGTGAATGCCTGACGAGAGCGTGATCGATACGAAAATAGTGATCGGGCGAGGCGAATGGAAGCTTTACATCAGTCGTGTGGTCTACAGCACACTCGTATTTTTTCGCGATTTCTGTGTTAGTCCCTTATTGAAAGTTGTTCAGTTTGATGGACTGAAGCACCCCTTTAAGTATGTAACACATTTAAGGGTATATTATTCGGAGCGCGCTCCATACAAACGTACTATGGTGGTATTTTCAATACTAACCAATTAAAGTCAATGAAACTTTGCAGAAACAATCTAGAAACAAATTTCTATGCTTGTATGGAGTCAGATTTTCGTTAAAATGTATAGTTTTCAAGTTACAGTGCCTCAAAGATTTCCATACAAATCTTAAATTAATCCTAGCATTGAAACTGTATATTTTAACGAAAATCTGACTCTATAGAAGCATAGAAATTTTTATCTAGATTGTTTCTGCAAAATTTCATTGACTTTAATTGCTTAGTATTGAAAATATCACCATAATACGTTTGTATGCAGCGCGCATTTTCGCTCTCGGAATAATATTCTCTTAAGTTAACACCCTGTATATTTTGAGAGCCGTGGTGGTACAGTGGGGATTAGTCGCGCATTAGGAAGTGACGTGGCAGTTCGATTCCCCGCCGGTCCACTCGTACCATTGAGTATGAGGGTTTCCGTACCCAATCCTATAAGCTGTCAGTTCGTCCGTCGGTCCTGCATATAAAGGGCTGTATCTTTTGATCCATAATAGCTAGACGGTTGTAATTTCCACAGATTATGCATGCGTTATTATGGCGGATCTCATTACAAGAAACTTAAGTTTTTCTCGACGTTTTTTTTGCTTTTGCTCTATCGTAAAAAACGAAAAGACATACAATCGTAAAACTTTGTGTGATTATAGCTAACTCTACAGTAAAACAACAAATACAGTTTTGCTGCTCAATGTGCGCTGACACTAACACGTGTAAAGGGTGTAACACCCTCCCTGAGGGTAGTGTCTGTGCCCTGCTGTGTATATAGGCTGTGATTATGAGATCTCAACACAACAAAAAAGACATCGACTAGTTCGTTTACTTCCCATGGTACTACCAATAGTACTACAGGAAAATTTTCTACACGTGTTAGGGTCAGCGCACACGGGTGTATGTACATTAGTGTAGTATACAGTTTTAATGCTAGGATTCATTTCAGATTAGTATGGAAATCTTTGAGGCACTGTAACTTTAAAACTTACATTTTAACGAAAATCTGACTTCATACGAACATAGAGATTAGTTTCTAGATTGTTTCTGCAAAATTTCATTGACTTTAATTGGATAGTATAGAAAATATCACCAGACTACGTTTGTATAGAGCGCGCAAACGATAATATACTCTTAAGTTAGAAAAACTCACTGGTCCATGGCATGTCATCCGTGAGGATTCGAACCTGGTTGAGATCTACCTAGAGATAAAAGGTTAATATTCGAAATGCTATCGTTGTGATAGTATGGCCAATTTATTGCGCAAAAATGAGTCATCGAACTTACCCTTCAGTGTGGTTGCGATAAAGAAACCACCACAATCTTTCCCACTTCCTCCTAGTAAATGGAGCAAGAAAAACCCAACGATATGACTTACATGAATGACTTTATTTCATGCCACACATGGCAAGGCAAGGTGATGGCAGATTGAGCAAAGAATCGTCCAAAAGCATGATGGGTTGGCGACAGGGTTAAAAATTATCAAGATAATTAAATTCCGTGATAATAATTTAATTAAGGAGCCGTGGTGGTCCAGTGGCGAGTAACCTTGCCTGTCGTGCAGGAGGCGATGGTTCGATCCCCGTCCAGGCCGACTCGTACCAATGAGTTTTACGGAATTTATGTACGATTTGTAACACCACTGGCTTTTCGGTGAAAGAAAACATCGTGAGGAAACCGGCATGCTTCAATTTCGAGGTACCTATGTATGTACCCATTGTCCATTATAAGTGGCGACGGGCTCACCCTCCGTCACACTGGACAAAGTTTCGGTACTACTGGTGAAACGTGGATGTTCTGAGGTTTCAGAATATCTCTGACTACCCCCTCGGGGAATATAGTCGTGAGCATATACTATGCTAATTAAATTCTTTGATAATTATCCAAGCTGATTCTTAGTTTGTAGAGAGATTTCTAACTACAAGTTCTAAAATAGCTGCTTCTGCTTTAATACACTAGTATCCAACCAACACAATAGTAAACATAAATTAAAAGATTGTTAAGCCTTCATAGATACTATTTAGATTATAACAGAGCGATGTTTGGCCAAGATCCAATGTTTATATCTTAATGACGAACAGTTTTTGAATGAACAATGTAGACAAATACACAGGCAGGGCTCCCGTCACTCGGCCGTCGGTATCGAGAATTAGTACCTACATTACGAACAGCAGTGCGATTTTTGAAAATCATACGAGCGGTTCGGCAGTAGAAAATGTCAGAAATACTATGGAGATTACGCATCTTTCTACTGCTGAACCGCTCGTATGATTTTCAAAAATCGCACTGCAGGAAAATAATTTCGCTCGTTAATCTTCGTTTGCGCAGAGCAGACCCGAGTCCCCGACAAAACCCGAAGTCAGTTAGTAATCAAGGGTGCAAAGTCGGATAGCAGCGAAAAGGGCGCGAAAACAATTAACCAATAGCGTCAAGGGATTGAAGGTGGCACATCCTGATTGGTCAATATAATTTCGCGCGCTATTGTATTAGTCTACTGCGCAGGTATATCGTTAAGTCTTATAAACCTGGTACTACTGTACCTACACTTTGGCGCACTGTAACGCAAAAGATCCCATAGGTCGAAGTGTTTCCAGCCTTCATCATCATCATCATCTCAGCCGATGGACGTCCACTGCTGGACATAGGCCTCCCCCAAGGATCGTCACAACGACCGGTCCTGCGCTGCCCTCATCCAACGTGTTCCCGCCGCCTTCACCAGGTCGTCGGTCCACCTTGTGGGCCTGCGTTGCGCCTTCCGGTACGCTACTCGAGAACCCTTCGGCCCTATCAGCCATAGGTTCTGCGAGCAATGTGCTCCGCCCACTGCCACTTTAGTTTATCAAATCTTTGGGCTATATCAGCTAATCTGGTTCTTCTGCGGATCTCTTAATTTCTGTTTCGATCTCGCAGGGAAACTCTGAGCATAGCCCTCTCCATTGCCCTTCGGGTGACTTTCAGCCTTTTTATGAGGCCTTGAGTGAGCGACCACGTCTCGGTTCCATATGTCATCACTGGAAACACCCCTCCGTCCAGTAGGATCCACTATCTCGATCCTCCAGTGGATTGAATAGCACGCTGAAGTTCACTGTGATCACCATTAGGCTCAGTGGATCCTATGATACTTGCATCTCTTAATATGCTCCACCAGTAGATCGAACAGAATTCAGGGAGTTTGGTAAGATCCACCACTGATTTCAGTCGTGTCGAACCCACCATGCCCCTGGCCATACCCCTGGGGGTAGGGTGGGAGACTCAACCATTGTTACACATTGGTCAAAGACTTTCCAACCCTCCATAATAAAATAAAAAGTACGCATTGCGTACCGCTGCGATGCGGACCGCTCCGCTTCAATGCAACCCGTCGTAATATGCCCTTACCTTTACAATAACCAGTGAATGAATCTTTCACCATAAGCTTAATTAAAGCAAGCTAATCATAACAACAAAACGTTTTCATCCTAACCTTGGGCGTTACGTCAAAATAAAGCGTATCTAAATATAATTTGCGTTAGAATGTATAGTTTACGTGTTTGTAGTGTAGCTGTGCCAAGATTGAGGCTCCGTTAGATAACTCAAGTCTTCATACACTAGCACAGGTTACTACAGAGTTATAGTAGACTAGTGTTTACCCCATAGAGGTATTATACCAGGAATAGAGGAGCATACAGCTGAGAGAGCGAGATGTACCGGTGCCTAGCGGCACCACTGTATAATAGAAAGAGATACGTGACGCGAGGCAATAGAACCGTTTTCTAGTCACTAATCAATTTTTACAATTCGGTTTCCGTGAATAATTGGGAATCTCAAGTGAAATCGTAGATAATTTTGTGAAATATACTGAAACTACTTCATTAATTTATCCACGATTTCACGTTAGACTCAGAATTATAGACAGTATTAGAATTTTTGCCAGCGAATAGTCTCCTGAAAATATCCAAAAACGGTTTCATTTGAAAACTCATGCCTCGGTCAACAAACATGTGATCTGAGACCTTTCTTACTTTCCTGTCCTCGGTGTGTAATCTACTATACTATAACGTTGTAGTTATTTTATAACGTTAAATAAAACGGTGAACATTAATTAACTAGAAGTTGATAATAACCTAAATGAACACATGGTAAACATGTGAGTTCATCGGTTGATACGAATTCGCGGGAGAGTATCATGAAATACGTTACGTTGCTATTCTACAATTATAAATGACTATCTGATGCCCCCTTTGTCCACGTGGACATGGCCATTTCAAAACAGCAATAGTCCACCTTGCGGGTGAGCTACGGGCAATATATTTTCAGCGGTGCCCGTAGTACACCTCTGAGGTGGACCCCGGGTCAGTACAAGTGCCCGTAGTCCACCCAGGTGGACTTGTCAGGTGGACCACGGGCAACGAACGCATTCATCATAGTCTATACAGGTCCTACTTAATATGTTGATAGGTTTGTGAGAGGATGATCTGACCATCAAACTGAACAACTTTCTCCAATCGACTTGCTGATGCCTGCGACTTCGCGATTTCGACCTTGGTCCTATACCATGTATCTAAATCATAAAAGACACCACTCCTCTTTACAACGTTTACTATGGGAGCAAACTGATAGGAGAAAAAAAATCTGACTAAACTGAAATTTTTACTCAACCCAACTGTATGCAACAGCAGTTTTTTTTTTGCTCCGGTCGGTTTGTTTCCATAGTAAAAGTTGTTCAGTTTGATGGGTAGACTCTTAGTTTAAAAAATTTCACCCTGTAGATAAAAACATCGTTATTACCTATGATGGTCCCATTTGGTGTCTGCATTTGTAACATGGTAGTAGGTATTGTAAGTAGCTGGTACCTATAAATAATATCATAATTTGAGAAACCGGATTTTGAACACAACAATAACACTCATTGGACCGATTTTGTTTTCTAAATAGTTAAGTTTATAAAGTTACTAGATGTACAACCAAACACTTTATTACGACAAAGTTCTGGTGGATGCGATTGGAAATAGGTATTTGATTTCCTCATCTTTTTCTCTCCCTGTATGTACGTCTGCCTGTTAATTGATTAGTTACCTTATGGATAGCTATAATTGGCCATCAAAAAATGTAAACATTGTTGTAAATTATGTAACTAAGGCTGTTGTTATCCTGAATAAAACAAAATAAAAATAAAATAAATAAATTTGTGATCAGTGGGACATCCTCGGGTCATTTCTCAAATTTCCGCCAATTGTCCTCATGTCTTGGACCCACCTGTCAAGAGGCCGCCGTTAAATGTCTAAATTTAGCATAGGTAACTGCTTCGCTAATGTCAAGGTCACTTTCACTGACGACGTAATGGTTAGGCCGCCGGTGTAACGTTATAGCGTTTATAAGATCATCTACATCTTTTGACAAATACTTTAGATAAACTTGGCGAGGATGTCCATTGAAGATATTTGTAAAAATATGAATTGGAGGTATTTAGGTTACAAACATGGAGCGGATATGGAACTCCAATCTTGAGGTCCGTGTTCGAATCCGCACGGACGACATGCCATGTACCAATGAGTTTTTCTAACTTATGTACGTAATACCGACTGCTCTCAAACGGTGAAGGAAAACATTGTGAGGAAACCTGCATATGCTGAAGAAGAAATTCCGATGCGTATGTGAAGTCTACCGCAGCGCATTGTGCACGCGTGGTACTACACTAACGTACATACACCCTCCCTGAGGGTAGTGTATGTGCCCTGCTGTGGGACGTATACAGGGTGTTTCATAAGTAACAATAAATTTTTAAAACTCATAAGGGGGTTGTTTAGACCGTCAAACTGAACAACTTTCTCTATGGGACCAACATCGAAATCGCGAAAAAAATAATTTTATATCCCATACATATTTACAGCTTGGCAAAAAAGTCGTGATAAAAAATAAGGGCGCTGCCTCCACGCAAGAACGTCAAAATCACGCATAACCTGGCAACACCACCATACAAAAATTTTAGTTCCACCTGTCACCACGATCATGACTTTTTTGCCAAGCTATAGCTCTAGTCGATTTGTAGAGTATAGAACATAATTTTTTTTTTCGCGATTTCGATATTGGTCCCATAGTGAAAGTTGTTCAGTTTGATGGTCTACACCACCCCCTTAAATGTTTATTTGTAGTTTTGTAACACCTTGTATAGGCCGATAAAAATGGAAAGTATAGAGACCATTTTAGAATTGTTGTCTGTTTGTTTGTCCACGCATCACTTAAAAACGATTAAATCGATTTTGATGGGGTGTTAACCAAAGCACAAGTTAAGATTGCATTTAGGCTTTATTTCATCGCAATCGGTTCATTCAATCAAAAATTATGAGTTTTTAAAGACAATGGTCTGCGCGTACGAAGTCACGGGCTTCGCTAGTCTCAAATATCAACCTAGTAGGGCTATTCACACTTTAACTGCTGACGACCTACCTGGTAGGTCAGCGACATATGGGCCGCAGTGCTCATGACTCACACCTTGAGTCAGAATCGTATAGCATTCCACAGTGTTAGCACTGCGCGAATGTCATTGTTTTGAGCTTAGCAGCGAAAGTGTTAAAGGCCTACGCCCCTCTAGCATGATTTCTCTACTTGCGCGCGGCGACTCGGCTTTTTTTCATAGGTACTTGTCGCGGCATGAGCGTGGCAAGAGGTCATTTTCTATGCGGCGAAGGTGCGTCGCGCGCGTGTAGACAATATCATACTAGAGCGCTTGAATGATAACAAAGTAGACCCAAAGAGTTAAAACTCGCAATCTACACAAACGGTCGGAGTTAAGTTTAAAAATACATGAAGAAAAAACCGTAAATAGAAATATACGGATAGGCAAGGTGACAGACGTTGAAGCTGGCCTCGGGCCAAGCCGGGTGGAATGCTTGTTTTGTTTTGCTCTAGCTGACAATAATAAAGAGAACGTTACCCCCCTTTTGGGTGCCGTGGTCGGGTAAAGTAACGTTTGCGTAACAAAGAGGCGTTTTCTAAGACTAGTAATACGAAAAATCACTAGATGGCAATAATGAAAAGTTTAGAAAAACCTGTCATTTGCAATAGCCTTCCTCCAATTCTGGTGCAAACTCTGCGACACAATCAAGATACGCAAAACCGAAATAAGCTTGCCGTGAGACCTTATACGTTATTTACCCTACGCGCGGCCAATTTATATTAGTTATGCGAAGCTAGATGTGTCGCTATGTGTACCATTTAGAAAGGTATTCAAGTCGTCGCTTCATCTTCCGCTGAATCTTCCCCAACGTGGTTGATACTGGGTTGATAGGTGAAAATTATAGTATGTACACAGTTGTAGACTTGTAGCCATTTTTTCGTACATGTTTATATGGCCTTGGCCTTCTATTGAAGCGATTTTATTTACCTGACAACGTGGAATATTAAATTCTATACATTTACATTATTTACGTATCTATGACGTCTGTCACGGTAATTAAGCTGGTTTTCATTTATGAACAGCACCCGCGGCATGGCGCCTCGATAAACATTTTAACTCGTTCGTTTGCGCGCAAAAAAAAAGAGAGCTAGGGTGCGATAGAGCTTTATCGCGTCGCCATGCCGCGGGCGCTGGAATTTTAAACTGTCAACGAATTGATCCTAATGAGTTCTGGGACTAATGGGACACCTTGGACACTTTGCTATCCATCCATTCATCACAGCCCTTGATCAGTCCGTCTGCGGATATAGGCCTCCTCCATATTTCTCCATGTCGTTCTGTCACATTGTTTGTTTGAACGAGCTTGTCTATCGCTAGAGTATATGTCAGTGCTTCGTACAAATGGGAAAAACTGACAAGAAGAGGCCAGCGTTGTGTAATACTGAGTGAGTGCGTGAGAGACAGGAATACACCTACATTTTCTGCCATATGTTGCATTCTGCACGATGATGAAGCTCACGCTAGATCCCAGTTGCCAAGCGTGCGGAGAGGAGGAGACCATGTAACATAGCATAGCATATGCTCACGACTATATTTCCCGAGGGGGCAGTCAGAGATATTCTGAAAACCTAATTGAAACTCACTCCTCGTTTCACTAATAGTACCGAAACTGTCCAGTGTGACGGGGGGTGAGCCCGCCGCCACTTATAATGGACAGTGGGTACAATACATGCCTCGAAATTGAAGCAAGCAGGTTTCTTTACGATGTTTTCCTTCACCGAACCATGTAACCTACCATGTAACATGTAACATATCCTGTAATACAGGAAAAATATGATACTTTGGAGGCAAAATTTGTACATCAATGAATCTTTGTTTTTATCTTTATCTTGGCACTAGAAATGAGGATCTGCAGAGTCCACCCAAAATTTAGGGGTCTTTAAAGTTTGAGCTCTCGGGTACTATCCAGACCGAAGTTATGAGCGCTCAAAAATATGCCGAATCCCTTCGAGAAAAGGTACTGTCCCCCTTACCCATACCCCCTGAGGGTAGGACCCCTAAATTGTGGGTGGACTCGGCAGATCCTCATTTCTAGTGAGTGCCAAGATAAAGATAAAAAACAATGTTTCATTGATGTACAAAATGTTGCCTCCAAACGGTCATTATTTAGCTTATTTTACCTGTACCTATGTGACTGCGATGTCTTGGCGGCTAAACGCATGTGCCTCTTGGGAGATGGTTATCCAAAACTGAGAGATTACAGGTTTCTTCCCCTGAACGGTATTGTCTCATCATTTACCACATTTTTGAAGGGTGAAGAAAATATGTAGGGGCAACACAAAAGATCGCATTGGGTCGAAGTGTCGCTGGCTTGCCAGGCCCCATAATAAGATAAGAGATGAAATATCCATAGCTCTGCCGCATCCTATGAGTGTTGAAGCCCTTGTGGTCAGTCAGACTACCTTTTGATGGCAAAAGTATCAGACCTCAGAAAAACTGGCAAAACCCAGCAAACATTAAGAGAGTACCAATTGTGCTGCCCTCAATCGTATTTTTTATTTCTAAACAATTAAACAACATTGTAGTCCTAGTTGGCTTTCAATTTATCGAAACGTTACGGATTATTATGTTTTATGCTTGTAGTCATTATCTTATAAGTGGCCACTTTTGGCTGTTTTATAGTAGATATTACACACCGAGGGCAGGAAAGTAAGAAAGGTGTCAGATCTCATGTGCCGAGGTCAACAAACATGTGACCTGAGGCTTTCTTATTTACAGCCCGAGGTTAGTATACTATTTTTCTCCTCGACGGAGGTGGAAAGTGGCAACTTCGTTTAGCGCAGCAGGACGAAAATTGACGCTTTCCGTCCGGAGGGAAGAAAAAGGTAATAACTACAAACATTATAAAAACAAATCCGCAGTGATAAATTGAACATCAGCAATGACTATAAAGGAGTAAATTGGCAGCCGACCGCATGCAGCAGCAGCATACGACGTGTCGGATACGACACGTCGGAGCGACGCGTCGCTCCGACACGTCGGAGGGGTATGAATTCGAACCCGACCGCACGCAGCAGCAGCATACAGCAGCTGCAAACAGTGTTGCCGACTTAGGGTATTTTTTGGGGTAAAGTGACACATTAAATTACGACCGTGCTCCCCTTTGGGATACTCAGAATCCTTGTCACAAACATCAGTGATCTTAGTAACCTGGTTCCTTTTCACCTTTTTAGGGTTCTGTGCCCAAAGAGTGAAAACGGAAACTTTGTCCGTCCGTCCTACCTATTTAGGGCTGTAACTTTTGAAGCGTAATAGGTAGAAATAATAAAAATTACAAAATGTATCAAATTAAGGGGGATCCTCATACAAAAAACATTTTTTTTTAAAGATTTTAGTGTCTTAGTTACTTTACTTCTAAAATGCTAGAGTAAAAAAATCTTAAAACGTTATAAGTAGTAGATTACATACCAAAGGCAGAAAAGATATTTATTTAGAAAATAGCTGTTTATAAGATCTTCGTTCAATTTAATTCATTGAAAATAGGATAAACTTTTTTTGTATGCAGCGCGCTCGTGCGCGCTGGCAGGAATATCATTTTAAACTCAAAAGTAGCTGTTTATAAGATCTTCGATCAATTTAATTAATTGAAAATAGGATTAAACTTCGTTTGTATGCAGCGCGCTCGGGCGCGCTGGCAGGAATATCATCTTAAACTCAAAAATTGCTGTTTATAAGATCTTCGATCAATTTAAATCATTGAAATTAGGATGAAACTTCGTTTGTATACATCGCGCTCGTGCGCGCTGGCAGGAATATCATCTTAAACTCAAAAATAGCTGTTTATAAGATCTTCGATCAATTTATTGCGAAACTATCGTGTTTATACAGGGTCAAACTTAATATGCTGAAACTTTTTAAGGGGATGATCAGACCATCAAACTGAACAATTTTCTCTATGGGACCAACATAGAAATCGCGAAAAAAAAATCTGCTGTCCCATACATTTGGCTCGAGTAGGTTAGCACTTTTGTATGGGACAGCTGTTTTTTTTTTTCGTGATTTCAATGTTAGTGTTTAGAGAAAGTTGTTCAGTTTGATGGTCTGATCATTCCCTTAAAAAAGTGTTAGCATATTAAGAAGGACCCTATATAATATTTGAACACTGTTTCACCCAATACCGAACGCCCGTATGATGTACCTAGGTATCGTTGGAATTTAACGGAAAATGTGGTTGAAAATAAAGATTTCATTAAATTAAATATTATAGTGGAATTTGTATGATTTATCGTGCTTTATCCGACTTTTATTTTCTATCGCATGCCACAAAATAAATTCGTGAATTTAGGATAATTATCGCATGCCTGGCAGCACTCGACGACACTACTGGTGTGCGGTCGAGGCTCGACCGCATACAGCATGTCGCATGCTTCGTGTCGGATGCTTCGAAGGGTATTTCATAGAACTACATACAAACCAGTAGTGTCGGAGCGACACGTCGTATGCTGCTGCTGTATGCGGTCGGCTGTTAACCGGCACCTTAAAGTGACATTGTTGTTTTTTGGAAAGATTGTTTTATCGTTTAGAAATTTTAAAAATACGATTGAGGGCAGCACAATAGGCTCGGTGCCCCCTTAAGTACAAACAACGGCTGATCAATTAACCACGCCTCATTTAATATAAAACGAAACTAATAATAAATAGAGAGTTTAGCAACAGAATTAAATGTAACAAGCAGTAAAAATATAATGTAGCTGATAGTGAGGGACCTTGGGTGATAATTTTGATAAGAAAACTGTCTTAGGACATCGATCATGTGCGTTTTATGTGTGTCAATGCTTCCGGATTTATAAGGTTCTGTTCACGGACCTGAAAAAAAGACTGACGTAATGTGACACTAAAAAGATGTGAAGCATGCAAGGTCCTAAATTTTTTTGTTCTACAAGGTACCTACACTCACACTGATGCACCAGCTGTAGGCGCAGGTCCTACAACCCAAAGGCTGGGCCACACGGAGTGCAGCTGCAGAACGGGTGCAGGCCGGCTGCAGACCGGCAGCAGTTGTTTAACTATGGAATCATATGCGAGGTGTCACACTAGATGCAGTCCGGCGCGGCTGCGGAATAGCTGCGGAACGGTAGCCGCAGTGTGACACCTCGCATATGATTCCATAGTTTACAACTGCTGCCGGTCTGCAGCCGGCCTGCACCCGTTCTGTGTGGCCCAGCCCTAAGATAAGTTTATTCCGAGAGCGAAAATGCGTGCTGCGTACAATCGTACTATGGTGATGTTCAATACTAACCAATTAAAGTCAAAGAAATTTTGCAGAAACAATCTAAAAAACAAATCTCTATGCTTGTATGGAGTCAGATTTTCGTTAAAATATACAGTTTCAATGCTAGGGTTAATTTAAGATTTGTATGGAAATCTTTGAGGCACTTTAACTTTAAAACTATACATTTTAACGAAAATCTATCTCCATACAAGCATAGAAATTTGTTTCTAGGTTGTTTCTGCAAAATTTCATTGACTTTAATTGGTTAGTATTGAAAATATCATTATAGTACGTTTGTATGGAGCGCGCTCCGAATTATATCCCCTTAATGATACTTTTCCTTACAACCTGTACATGAGTGCCGGATTAACCATAGAGGCAAAGTAGGCTGCAGCCTATGGGCCCAGTGCTGCCAAGGGCCCCGCGGCTCGGGAGAAAAATAAGTGAAAACTCAATTATAATAGATTAATATGTTGTTGTGTATAAACTAACAATAGGCTAAGTATGTTACTAACAAAATTGTGATCCCAGTTGGTCGAAAAATAAAGTTTCTATTCTATTCTATTCAAGGATTAAGGCCCACCCCAGACAAAGGAAATATGAAAAGTAAGATACAACTGTATTTCAGTTGATTGCAGTAAAATCTCGTGCTCGCTTCGCTCGTTCCAGAATTTTTATTGCATTACGAAACGTGACTTTATAATATTGTAGTAAAACCTCGAGCTCACATTTAGATCGACTTTATAATATTAAAAGCTCGAGCTCACTCCGATCGCTCCACATTTTAGTGTTTTTATTATGTTGTTTGGCTGGTGGTTATTTTACTGCGACCATAGGAAAAAATCATTGCTTCGCCCATTGAGATAGGGGCCCCGGGCCTTGCATTGCCTAGGGGCCTCTGCATGGCTTAATCCGGCCCTGTGTACATAGGCTGATGTTAATGACAGCTTAGCCCACATGTGGGAAGAGTTTGACCTTTTAAATGTTCTAGATCTTTCATTAAAGCTTTAATTGTAATTAAAACATTCACCGACTCAATCTCGTGTCATTGACCACAATTTTTTGGCGGCAAAAAAAATGGAATGCTAGGGAAGTTCGGTGATGAACGTGTGAACGAGAATGGCGTCAGCCTACTCGATATTTGTTTGGAGAGGTATCTTTTTGTGACGAATACGTTTTTTCGTCATAAGAAAATCCACATGTATACATGGCAGAGGCAAGAACAAAGAAGTATGATAGATTTGGTTATAATGGATGAAAGACTGAAAAACCACGTTGTAGATACAAGAGTATATCGTGGAGTCAATGTAGGGACCGATCATTATTTGGTAATTTGCCGGATACATGGTCTGTTCAAGCAGTGGCGTCATCGAACTAAAGTGTCTACAACGGAGTTAGAGAGAATAAAAGTAGAAAAATTACATGAAACGGATGTTAAAAGCGACTTTAAGACAAAACTGAGGAGTAAATTTAACCCTACCATAGACGAAGAATGTGAGTATAATATAGAAAGTATGTGGGAGGTATTTAAACAAGGATTAGTGGAGACGGCGAGTGCAGTATGTGGCGTGATTAAGAGGAAGAATGGAAGAATAGTAAAAGATAATTGGTGGGACAATGAAGTGAGAGTATTGGTTAATTTGAAAAAGAAAGCGTGGCAAGATCTTTTAGCAGTAAATTCTAATAAGAGAGTACAAGGTGCAGAGGATGAAGATGTAGCGAATGTGAAATTAAAGTATGATGCAGTTAAAAAGGCTGTAAAAGAATGCGTGTATAGAAAGAAAGAGGAGGTTAAAGCAAAAAGTGACACGAGATTCTCTGACCATTTTCGAAGAAATATCAAACTCTTCTGGAAAATGGTTAAATTAACTCGTGGAAAGAGAGATAGGTCTAAACTTGACAAAATCAGAGGTAGTGATGGATGCATGTTAACTGAAGAGGGAAGAATATTGGATTGTTGGAAGGCATACTTTGAAAGTCTATTTGAATGTGGAGAAGCAGTAACACCAAATGTAGAAGTGTCGCCCACGAATGTGGACACAGAGTGTGAGGATGTATTGAGTGTGGAAGAGATAATGAAAGCAATGAAAAGTATGAAAGTAGGTAAGGCTGCAGGGTATGATAGGGTATCGGTAGAGATGCTGAGAAATGGTGGTGGGGTAGTCATAGACATGCTTTACCTTTTGTTTAATAAGTGTTGGAGATCCGGTCAGGTCCCAAAGGACTGGTGTAAGGCTGTGATTGTTCCGCTCTATAAAGGAAAAGGGTCACAGCAGGAATGCAAAAATTACCGTGGCATTAGCCTTCTCAGTGTGGTTGGTAAGTTGTATGCAAAAGTGTTAATTGATAGAGTGGTGAATGAGACTGAACGAAAGATATGGGATGCTCAAGCAGGTTTTAGAAAGGGAATGGGATGCACGGACCAGGTTTTTTCACTACGGTCCATAAGCGAAAAGTTTTTGGCTCAAAACCAAAAGATCTTTTGCGCTTTTGTGGATCTAGAAAAAGCCTACGACAGAGTGGTGAGGAATGAGCTTTGGTCCACACTGCGCATGTATGGAGTGAATAGTAATTTGATACAGGCGCTGAAATCTCTTTATGAGAATTCAAGTGCTTGTGTCAGGATTAACGGGGCATACACTGACTGGTTCGGTATCTCTCGTGGTGTCCGACAGGGATGTGTAGCGTCCCCGTGGCTATTTAATTTATTCATGGACAGTTGTTTAGTAGAGCTGAAAGAGAGTGAATGTGGATTAAGAATGAATGAGTTGCTGGTCAAATGTCTGTTGTACGCCGACGATCAAGTTCTACTTGCATCGTCGGCGAATGACTTGCAGGCGATGGTGACATGCATGAATGAGTCTTTTAAAAAGAAAGGAATGAAAGTGAATGTAAGTAAAACAAAAGTTATGGTGCTAGAGAGGAATGATGATGACGAACGTACTGTATGCAGTATTAAGATAGGTGATGAAAAATTGGAACAGGTGAATGAGTTTGTGTACTTGGGATGCATGTTTACCAGAGACGGTAAGTGTGAGGGTGATATTGAGAGAAGAGTGAAAGCAGGAAATAGGGTAAATGGAGCTCTGCATTCTTTTGTGAAAAGTCAACACGTGTCCAAAAAGGCACGGATGGCAGTTCATAACGGAGTGTTAGTCCCAACATTGATGTATGGAAGTGAATCTTGGGTATGGCAGAAGACGCACGAAAGTAGGATTAACGCTGTGGAAATGCGCTCATTGAGAAGTATGTGTGGTGTAACTGTTATGGACAAATTGAAAAATAGTTTAATCAGAGAACGTTGTGGTCTGAAAGAGGATGTAGTGACAAAGATAGAGAAAGGTATGTTGAGATGGTTTGGTCATATGGAAAGAATGGATGAGTGCAGATTGACGAGTGCAACCTATAAGGCAAGCGTAAGTGGAAATGTTGGAAGGGGACGGCCTAGACGTACATATTCGGACCAAATTGGCGACGTGCTTAAGAAGGGCCAGGTCAGATCTACCCGAAACCGACGAGCATGCATGAAAGGACTAATGAATGTGGAGGAAGCTAGGGAGGTTTGTCAGGATCGTAGCAAGTGGCGTTCCGTTGTTTCTGCCTACCCCAGTGGGAGACAGGCGTGAGAATATGTATGTATGTAAAAAAAATGGACGGCCATTTTGGATTTTTTATTATTAGATATCGAAGCTGACGCGTTAGGGCCATGAAGTAAGCGTTTATTTATTAGCTTAAAAGATTTATAACAGTGGTCCCAACTTTGAATGGACCACGCCATATCTTCCCGTGGATTTCGTACAAAGCGACTAAGCGATATTTTATGCAGTGTTTTTGTGGGCTTTTTTTTAAAGCCAAGGTATCGAGCCCATACAACCAAGTCAGGCGTAAAAGTTTCGAATTTTCGATTAAAATGATTAGTAAATAATGAAATATGCCATCAAAAGATGCGATGACATCTTCTTGATCATTTTAACTGCCTCCTTTTCCCTCTTTATTATTTTAACTGCCTCCGTAGTCTAATGGTTAGAGCATTGGGCTCTTGACACGGAGGTCGTGGGTTCGATTCCCACGGGGGAAATGTCACTTTGTGCGTTTTTCCCCAGTTGGTTAGGACATTGCAGGCTGAATCACCTGATTGTCTGAAAAGAAAGATGATTCCGTGCTTCGGATGGCACGTTAAGCTGTTGGTCCCGGCTACTATCACTGGTGGTAGTAGTAGTTAAATAAAAACCACGTCAAAGGCCGTAAGGCGGTTTGAATAAACTCTGACACCAGGGCTTTGCAGCCCACTCGATAAGAAGAAGATTTTAAAGAAACTCTTTTTGATATTTTAACGTTTATTCGCACAGACCGTAACGCCATCTATCGATCACCCAGAAAACCAAAAGAAAAACGCTAATAATTTTCTTACCCTAATTAATTATTTTCTTTATCGAGATCAAACGCCCAAGTTCTCTGCTTATTTCGCAGCCCAACTTAACTTGATAAAAACTGAAGAGCTTCACAGGTTTTTATATAACAGGCCGCCTCTGTAATATTATCTGTCCCTCTCACTCGTCATCTCGCTTGTTGATCCGTGATGTTACATTTTTTAGGGTTCCGTAAGAAAAATTTTCTGAAAAAATTCCGTACACAATCTTGGCGAGGGACGGTCGCATTGTCAATTTTGATAGCTGGATCCAGCTGTTTGATACAGTTTACCTGGTGCCGGGTACCACAAACCAAGGACATGCTTTTCTTTGGATTGAGAATTAATCCGTGTCTGCGTGACCATTGTTCCACTGCATTAAGATTCTTGTGCCGGACACCGACAGGGTCGGACGCATCTGTCTCTCCTTTTGAACAATAGTGTTTTTTCTTAGTCTTGTTTGCGCGTAATAAGGATCTTTTATTACCCTACCTCGTCACGCCGAGTGTGATAGTTCCAAAGATCTTATTCCAGTTTCTTTGTTGATTAAAAAATTTAAGTGAATGGACATACCTAATAAAAGTGAGTGTGGGTGTGAGTGTGTGGTGTGTGGCTGACGAGGGAAATCCGGGTGAGGCCAATCCAGTTCTTCTTTTTGTTTTAACTTATTAATTACTTTCAGTTTTACTGATATCCAACATACGAGCGGGTTCTGACAATTAAATGTAGCTTTAGCCGCCAATCTAAATCACATCTAACACTGGTTTATTACTTTTCATCTCATAATTTATGCATGTACTTACTAAACCACGTTCTGTTAATGTGCTCTATACATTTCCCCCTATAACGCGTAGAAGCAATTTTGTGACCTTTGATACGACCCTGTGTATACTTCGTATAAAACTAGATCTATACTCATCGGCTCCAGAAATATGATATATAGGTACCTAAATCAATTGGACCATACCCAATAACATAATCTGTATGGAAATATAGTAGCATCCAAAAATATTCAAAATGTCTATGTAGATTATCCAACTTTCCAAAATAACAAAAGTAACGATGTTCCAAAATATTACTTGCTCTACCAACCAAGCTGCCAAACACGTGATGTTTTTAAAAAAAGGGAAAAGAAACAAGATACTATATATTCGTTTATTAACAAAGCGCCCCTACAAACAATACAAAAACAGTTAAATAGAAATTGCGCTAGACTCGCATCGTAACTTAAACAATAAGGTACCCCATGGCACGGTAATAAAAATGAAACTTAAAGTAAATGCAGAATAAAGGTCGAACCCGACAAAAGCTGAAACAATAGAGTCAAACGAAGACAAAAAATCTGGTCATTTTGAAACATTTGGCCTTCTTGCAACCCAAATTTCTCAATACCGTAATCGTATCGTAATCGATACAGAAACTAGAATCGGAAGTAACCTCTCGAACACTAAGAAAACTGAATTCATGGATTGGCGCTAGGCCGGAGAAGAGTATATTAATCACTGCAGCTTCTGAATACTATTTACTTAATGAAACAGTACATGGATCCGCTGCTAGTTGCGTTTATATGCAATCCAGTCCCGAGAATTATACATAGTATTTATTTGCAGAACTATCACTATGATAGTAGGTATATTACATCTTATCAATCTACAATCATCCACCACAATCAAGTCTCACGAACCTAGAGCATATAGAACCTGCCTCAACCCAGCTCACAATGACACGCTGCTAAGTTTATAGGATACGTAGTAACAATACCTACAACTCCTAGGCCCATCGGAAACAGACAAATGGTACTTAGATTCAACAGGCCAGCGTCTTCTAAGAAGTTAACACACCCGCTCCAGACCCACAATCAGGCAAGACGCTACGTGTCGCAATATGGAATGTAAAAGGATGTGTACTAGTACACGACTGAAACAACATAAAATATTTGGAGCCTCCCAATAGCCAAATGGCATTGTACAATACAAGAAACGCATGTGACCAGCGCAGCGGAAACGACTAGTCCAAAAATTATAACTGGATCCTATGTGGCGGCGAACGGCCTAAAGAAAGGAAGAGCTATCCTCGTTAACAAAAACATATTCTACGAACTAAACTAATTTAAAACATATCACAAGCAAGCTAGAACATGTAATCTAATTCGTCAAATATAAGCGATTTTAACGCTTACAACTTTGGCTGCAATACTGTATCAATGCAGTACCGTCATCGGGCTATTTAAGTAAGATAATATACTACACCATAGGCATAGGCCGAGCTTTAATTGAACTCTGCTTTCGATTTCGTCCAGCATCACTTAATATTTGAAAGTATAAATTACCTGGGACCGGCAATCATGAAAGGTATTGTGGACAATAGGAATAAAGACTCCCTAAACTGACCATTATAATCACCTAGCAAGAATAAAAAAATTACAATAAAATTTTACTTAAGACGAAACATTCCTCTATAATGGATACATACAAAACAAAGATATATTTCAAGACCTAGTAAGAGAAAAACTCCAACGAGCACAATTGAAATCACCGTGACCTAACAAGAATCTAAACTGGAATCCTCAATATCGAGCGATATGCGGACCACGTAGTGAGCGATACACATACGGACCCAGTACTGGGTCTGACTCAACATACCAAGGAAGGAAGTAGTTCCTCATACACTACAACATCTTAGCAATAAGCAGCAGCAAGTAGCAGCAGTCATCACAATTAAGTTTCAGTTACCTAGACCTGAAGGAAGACCCAATAAGTTAAAACTCAGACCAGCCCAATTGGAATCACCGTGTGCTAACAAGAACTAACATTTGCTAACCTGTAACAAACTTAATGACATTCTGAAAAATCATATACTCGTATCACCATAGACTTGCCCTTCCATGGAAGCAACATGTTCTACTTGAATGAGGTGTACGCACCTGATTGATGTTCCCGAGTTCACTTCGTTACTATGGCAATAACAGACCGCAATGTGTCATTTTGTGTTGTTTTGTGTGACATGTTGTTTGTTTGAACGAGCTTGTCTATCACTAGAGTAATATGTCTATGTATATCACCATTCGCTATCGCATAGAAGAAGCCCGTACTAACCTATGACAAATTGAAGAACACGAAGACTGAAAAATGAGGAGCTACAAGAATGAAAATAACCTACGAATTTATACGGAAACACGAGACAAAACATCGGGAAGCCAAACCGAATATTGCTTCAATATCCAATTGGATTCCGAAATCAGAAAATGCAAGACCCTGGAAACAGACACTGAACTGAAGAATACGAGAGTGTGAAGCAAAATTGAGCCAGGACAGGCGCTACACGCCACCATCGGATAGAAGATTAAACGAACATTAGCAGTCCCTACTCCTTCCCCCTCTAGTTTATACCACACCAAGTATAGTATCTATCTTCCACATACTGGCTTTACGATGACCTGTTTCGGGCTAGTTGCAACCTCCTTTCTTTCCTCATCCTGACTGCGAAACCCCTACACTCCTGTCCTATCTACATGGCTCACTGGTGCCTCGGGCAGAAGATTGATGTCTATATCGAGGACGCAAGAGCAGCATCAGCTCGGAGGGGCAGTTCGTGTGAACATAGTATTGTCATGTAAACGATTAAAAGGCGAATAGAGGTAATGTTCCAAGCCTAACTATACGCTTGATTGCATGCATTGCAATACTCTGAGCTCGCGAGCTCCCCTACGGAGTAGCTGCAGCGCTGGCCCCCCTCATATAGCTGTCATCTTTGCGTCCTTGCAGCAGTACTGCTGGCTGGTGAGTCACTCGGAACGGAACGGAACGGAACGGTTCCGTAAGAAAAATTTTCAAGATATGGCAAGTAGGAATGGTTCAAAATTGATTTTGAATATTTTACCAACATAAGCATCTGTTCACGACTATCTTCCCCGAATGGGTAGTCAGAGATTTTCGAAATGTTATCGTATTTAGAACAACATTTTAAAAGCAGCTCAAAGCACAGGATAAAGATTTGTGCGCGGAAAATCTGCTCTTATCAATAGTTGAACTGTATTTTTCATTCAGAAATCAGAACCTTTAAGAACAAATAAAATCAGAGACAGATCATTTCAGCGCACAACCGTAGATTATGGTGATTGGTTCGCTCGGTTTTAACTAGCATAATTTTAAGCTAAGAGTCTACCCATCAAACTGAACAACTTTTAGTATGGGTGCAAACTGATCGGAGGAGAAAAAAATCTGCTGTTTGCATGTACATATTTGAATCATGTAGGCATTGCAGTTTAGTATGGAACAGCTGATTTCTTTTTTGCTCCGATCGGTTTTGTTTGTTTGATGTTTGATGGCTAGACTTTAAGGATGCTAATGATGTCAATTTCACCCTGAAAATAGTCAACTGCGCAGCTACATCCGTAAAGCATTATAAACTCGGTACTTCTGTAATCAATGAGCGTTTTTCTTTTTGTTTTCTAGGGGATCGATAGATGGCGCTACGGTCTGTGCGAAGAAACGTCAACATTTCAAAAAGTGTTTCTTTTAAATAATAAAGAGTGAAAAGATGATCAAGAAGATGCCAACGCATCTTTTAATGACACATTTCATTATTTACTAATAATTTTAATCGAAAATTCTAAACTTTTACACCTAACATGGCTGTATGGGCTCGATCCCTTGGCATTCAAAAAAAAAAAGGCAGGCACAGTCTTTACAAGATTTTAACAGGATCTCGCGAGCGGCTCTATGGGGCGATAAAAATGCCATCTGTCCAGTTTTTTAGGATATGAATTTAAAAAAGAAAAGAAAAACGCTCATTGTAAGCCAGAACCACACGGCTTTTTATCTTTCACGGAACCCTCGACAACCGTTTCCAAACTCGCAATTGGCTCAATATTTTCACAGTTGGTTTAACACTGTAATATCTAGTCATGAATTATGCATTAGGTACAGACCAATTTTATGGGTGACCAGCTATTGTGTTTGCGGCATGCTGCTCGGTTCCCTTTTGTCATAGCGCTATGTTATACAGGGTGTAAGGAAAAGTATCACTAACCTTTAAACCACAGACTCTACCCATCAAACTGAACAACTTTTACTATGGGAGCAAAGCGATCAGAGCAAAAAAAAATCTGCGGTTCCATACGATTGCGTCGAGTAGGTATTGCAGTTTAGTATGGGACAGCAGACTTTTTTTTTTCTCTGATCGTTTTGCTCCCATAGTTGTTCAGTTTGATGGGTAGAGTATGTGGTTTAAAGGTTAATGATACTTTTCCTAACACCCTGTGTAGGGTCCCACTTAATATGCTGACACTTTTTAATAGGATGATCAGACCGTCAAACTGAACAACTTTCTCTATAGCACCAACATCGAAATCGCGAAAAAAACACTGTTACTCCATAGAAAACACACGTACAGCTGATTTTTTCCGCGATTTCGATGTTGGTCCCATAGAGAAAGTTGTTCAGTTAGACGGTCTGATCAACCCCTTAAAAAAGTGTCAGCATATTAAGGACCCTGTATATGGAAATAACTGATTTTAAAAATTCTGTAAGTTTTCATTTCCAAATAGTATCATGTTTACAATCACCCCCTAAAGTAAACGCAACTGTTTACTCCAACACCCTGTATAATGTATGGCATTGAAAACTCATATCTTTTCGTTCGAACACTAACCAATAATCTTATAGGAACTGCATCTACATTCAGAGTTGACATTTCACAGCCGGTTACCTAAAACCAGTTGAAAAATTGTCGTTAAAAACATGCTAATGTAAGCCTTATCTCGAAGCAGTAAGGCAGTGACAGTTAGTGTACGAGTTTGGTAAGGTAACCATAATTGTATTGCAAATTGATACATTGATGTGGGTTTTGTTTGGTGCAATTTATAAGAGACGAGATGACCGCGGTGAACTTCGTACCGCCTTAGTATCTTCCCGACACACACTTGGTCGTTTTTTTTTCGTATGTGCATTACGGATAATGTAGCATTCTAATGGTGAAAGAATTATTCAGATCGGTCTAGTAGTTTCGGAGCCTATTCAATACAAACAAACAATCAAATCTTTCTCTTTATAATACTTACTAGCACACGACTAGGTCTGCGTTGTCATTTTGAAATCGTTTCCTACTTTACCCCGTTGAGGGGTGATTTTGCAAAAACGCTGAAACACGTTATTCTTTATTTCTTGGGTAGATCAACTATTTTTTGTCCTCACAGTACTATTTAAAAAAACGTTTTATTCCTTTTTTCTTGACATTCATTAATTTTGAAAGATGGATATTGTATCTAATGATATGATTCTTCTACACACATTCACATTGCACCATTTGTGTTAAACTACTAGAAGTTTTTAGCGGTTGTCCGATAGACCAAAAAGCGTGGGGACAACGAAATAAAGCTTCCATCGGACAACCGCCAAAATTCAAGTAAAATTCAAGTAATTTTGCAAAACCGTGTATGCATTTAATAAATGCAATCCTTAGTTATTCAACAAACATTCATTTTTGGGGCAAGCAAAACCTGAGCTTGAGATTGAGCCTGAACGTTGAAAAAATTGTTTGCAGATGACTGGGACTGGGTATGGACAAAAAATAGTTGATCTACCCTCTTACCAAAAGCCGAAATATCAATTTTCATATACCTAACTTGAGAAATGATGTTCCCCTTAGAAACTTTCGTCCCCTGTGTCAAAAAAATTCCGTTTTTTTTCGAGACAAGCTATTAGCTTATGTCCTTGTTCACCAATCTATCTCCTCCCTTAATTTGATTGTAACGATTGTAATCTGTTCAGCGGTTTAAGCGTCTAAGCCCCACTTGCGCCAACCTGGGTTAGCAATAAACTCCAGGTTAAGTTGGTAACCCATGACTTTTTGTATAGAAAAACAACTGAGAGAGCTATTTATCCGGAGTTAATTGCTAACCCGTGGTTGGCGCAAGTGGGGCTAAAGATAACAGAAAGAATTAGGTACTTTCGCATTTATAATATTAGAGTATGGATTAGATGTTTATACTATAGTCTGTTCGCTCGCCCTTTGTAATTATCTATTATGCTTTTTTCATGTATATTTCCGTGTGTGCAATAAAGAGTTTAATAAATAAATAAGATCCCACTGCAGAGCCTCTAATAAATAGAGGTGTGAGGAATGGGCCTAGTTGTCCACTTGCTGTATTAATAAAGCTGAACAGAGCTTATTGTTTGTAATAACATTTTTCCACTGCATCCGAGAAATAACGCTCCCGCTAGAAATGTATGTGATTATCCAACTGTTTTCGGTCTTCTTCTTTCGTATCAGCATGAGCAAAATCGTATGACAATCACTCACGCTGTATTGTAAAGATTTGCCAGTCAGCAATGGTCGTGTCGAGGCTGACTGCCCAGGGTGCGTCAGACGAATTCAAGCTTCGTCAACCTGATGAAAACGTTTTTATAATAAGCCCCAGTCTGAAACTACAGCACCAAATTCTCTTTTATAACCTTGGTTCACTAATTTTATTCTTTGAAACGAAAACTCGAAATAATTTTCAGCAACATCTTTCAGATCATCACTTATACCACACGTCAAAGTTTTTTTGATCTGTAAAACCAGTTTTGGTATCAAAACTCGATTTTGGTGAGAGTTTAAAAAAAATTTTCGCAGGGAAACTGCATTGAATCCCGACTGGGTTGTGGGCGATTTTGAGTTTTGAAACGATTAAATCACGATCAGCTATAACAATTGTTTGAGCAAATATAATTGTAATAGACCTGTGTCGATCGCGATTGATCGAATCGTCTTGATTCGATCGCAACCTGTAAACGATTCATCGAATCACGGGTCTTTAAAAGATTCGATCATTTAACCCGATTACAAAGCATACCAAATTGCACTTACAGTGCGACATAAAAGAGTAGAAAATAAATTTGGGCGCTGCCTCCACGCAAGAACGTCAAAATCACGCATAAGCTGGCAAGACCGACCTACAATTTGTACTAAAATATTTAGTTCCTGCTGTCACCGTTTTCTACTCTTTTATGTCGCACTGTACATTACAATTATTGTAAATTGTAGTTGGTATCGCAAACGGAGACAAATAAGAAATACACAAGCATACCAACCTAGGTACCTAACGACATTCAATTAATTATATTTGCACAAACAAAGTTGTTATAATATGATTCATGAGAGCTTGTTTTTCTCTTTTCAGTTAATAATTTTTTCATGCAGTTGGGTTTTTGTTTTTCCTAATTATTTCATACTTTAGTCTTATAAGGCGCGATTCGACTAAACGCGAGTAAATTTTATTCTTAGATTAAGTCGCCGGTTACTCTGGAGTAAACTGATTTTGCGTTTTACCAACCCTAATCTATGAATAAATTTTACACGGCCAATTTTGACGGTACCGGTATACCGAGTCTAAGGAAATGTCAGTGTCACGTAGCTAAAAAAATAATAATAAAAAGAAACCTAACAAATTAACACATTCACTGCTAAGCTCAAAACAATGACATTCGGGCAGTGCTAACACTGTGGAATGCTATACAATTCTGACTCAAGGTGTGAGTCATGAGCACTGCGGCCCATAGGTCGCTGACCTACCAGGTAGGTCGTCAGCAGTTAAAGTGTTAAAACTGTATAGATACATTGCAATAAGTACGGATACAACGACCTCTTTCTTTAGGTGGATTATACATTCGTTCTTTTAGTATGGCAGAAGACAAGTGAAGTTAATTTCGGAATAAACGCTACGAGTAAAATTTTTCCTTGTATAGTTACTCTTCTATAAATCAAAGTTTGGTCGAATCTGGCCTGAATGGACTTTCAATTTTTAAGCATAAGTACAATTTTTAGATAATAACATTGTCAACATAATGTGACACACATATCGCAACTTCGCTAGTAAAAGTGACTTCAACAAATAAAGTATAGCCTGACCAGAAATATAAAAAACCTGGTTTGGGGGCGCTGCAATCGACTGTAACCTTTAATGTCACTTTTCCGAGTACAAAAATTTGTTCCAATAATTTTCCGCAACATGGCGATGTTTTTTATATTTCTGGTCGGGCATTAGATGCACGTAATACATACACACTTTTACAAATATTTATTTTATAGAAAAATAAAAAAATACGAAATTTACAAAATAAAGCCGAGATTGTTCAAGTTCAATGCTATATTTGTCATTAATTTGTACGGCTTTCAAATAACAAGAAGATAGCTTCTAAAACCATGCAAAATATGGCCCAGCCCTGCGTTTACATAGTGGTAGGCGTCTTAGCACGATGCTATCTTTTGCATCAGATTGAGGGGAATGAACCTATAAGCTTCTTTACACGTGTCTAACAAGGAAAACTTTACGAGAAATACATATTCTAGGTAAATATTATATGCTAGATGGAACTATGGGAAAAAAACTGGTATTGTACGTAATTGCTAAAGGGAAAAACGATTTAAAAACTTAAGACGCTGTTATCCCGTCGAGGCCGTTTTTTGAACACGAACGAAAGTGTTTTAAAGTCTGAAAACCAATTATGTCTTATTTAAGGATCTGGCTGATAGGCGATCGTTCTCAATTACACGATTAGATTAAGTTTAATAGATAGAAAAAAATCCCAAAGTTACCCCATTTTGTTATGTTTTTTCAATACTATGATTAAACTGCTGATATTTAACTTTTTATTCTTGTACTTAACTAAATACATTAAATATTTCTAGTGAACTCCGTAGAATTTTGAGCTTAGAAACACCCATGAGCAAAGATATTGATGAAAACACGTTTTTTTGCGATCCTGCTTTCAATTGGAGCGGGATGGCTAATTGCAAACTTATGCTTGCAAGAAAGAGATGCTTGCACTGGGATAACCTAGCCTTAACTCTATTTGATGCACGATAGAGATGAAAATAAAATTATATCACTGCCTTTGTAATTATAAATCAAACGTCGCTTTTTTCTGTCGTCCCGTCTAGAATTGGCTAGAGTTCAGAGAGTATTGTAGGCATTACATACATGGTAGGCATTTGGAGGTGCTACTTGGGAATGTTCCTCCATTGAAAAGGGAAAATCTTCCACCAGGCTTAGTGTGAAGCCTGGGGACCGGCCGTGGTCCAACAGTTCTTAGTTGGACCTTGTATATATCGAATCTCTGTGATTATATCTCTTGCGCGATTTATGTCTCGCATTCGATTGTGAACCTTATTTGTAGTAGGTTACGAGTTACGTATTTACGGTGAACGTTGTCTTTGTATGGAGCATATTTCTGAGAGCGACGGTATCGCCATCTGTTAGCTTCTTTGCTATAACTTGTGGGTGTTGACATCTATGGCAAGTCCCCACAGGCCCCTGGAACACTGTATTATGTACGTTCACTTATTCTTAAGCCTCGTATCAACTAGGCAACAATTGACGTGCAACACGTGACGCTCAACATGTTCGGCAACGTTGCAAAACAACGCGCGACGTTGCTTCTTTCAAAGTTTCTTCGTTTGCTCTACGAGTCTAGGTACTGTGTCCGGTCAGATGTTTTCTAAATATAAAACGTCCCACGTTTTTAAGGGATGTTCACACCATCAAACTGAACCACTTTCTCTACGGGACCATCCTCAAAACTGACAATAAAAATAAGCTGTCCCACACATTTTGGGAAGATATCAGTTTTATATGGAACTAGTGTTTTCCCGCGACTTCGTCCGCACAAATTATATACCAGATTTTAAGTCAGATCATAAGCTATCAAAAAGTTTCATCAAAATCGGTTCAGTAGTTTTTGCGTGATGCGCGAACAAACAAACAAATAAACAAACAGACAAACGGACAGACAAAATTTTTAAAAAAGGTTGACTTCGAGTCAGAGATACCTAAAAACCATATCGTAATCTTTTTTTTGTAAATATCTTCAGTGTACAGACACACTTCAGTTACAGTTTTATAATAGTTTAGACATCTGGAACTTGGTTCCATTGAGAAAGTTGTTCAGTTTCATGATCTAATCATCCCCTTACATACCCTATAAAGGGTGTTAGGGTAAACAGTTTCATGCGTTTAGTGAGGAAAGTCCGAATTTTTTTTACGAATTACCTATAGATTTCTTAGGGAAAGTTTTTTAGTGTCTTGGGTACAATCACCCCTTAAAGTAATGCAACTGTTTACCCTAAAATACTGTATATCATATTCGCATGGTTTACCGTACCAGTATCCAAACTGTCATTAAACTAAACGTAATCCAACAGGTGCGAGGTGGAAGCACGGGCGCTCCGCCCCCGGCGCCGCCTGCGCTCGAAGAGAAGAGGTCTCCTCTGCAGCCGCAGCAGCAGGGCAGGGCTCCGCCCCAGGTCCAACAGATGCCGCCGCCAGTGCCTTTACAGCCGCCTGTGTTGCCAGGTATGTCTATCTACAGAATAATATCATGCTGCTTCACTGCTTTCGAATTGAGAATGTGTGACGAGTTGCGACTGGGACGACCTGCTTCCGACCCTTTCGCAGTGTGGGGTGGCAGGAACTAGAGTGCGCCAGCGGCCGCTTGTATGAAGCTTTTTAGTGAACTGCTTCCGTGGTCTAGTCGTTAAGAGCATTGGGCTCCTGACACGGAGGTCGTGGGTTCGATTCCCACGGGGGACACCTAGTGATACGTCACTTTGTGCGTTTTCCCCCAGTTGGTTAGGACATTGCGGGCTGAATCACCTGATTGTCTGAAAAGAACGATGTTTCCGAGCTTCGGATGGCACGTTAAGCCGTTGGTCTCGGCTACTATCTCTGGTGGTAGTAGTCGTTACATAAAAACCACGTCAGAGGCCGTAAGGCGGTTTGAATAAACTCTGAAACCAGGGCCAAGGCAAGTGTTCCGTACCAACATTTGCAAAACGGAACACTTATGGAATCAGCTCGGTGTCTGTCCGTCCGTCTGTCACAGGCATTTTTCTCGGAGACCGTAAAATATAGGAAGCTTAAATTTGGCAAAGATGTAGCAATTAATGGTTCAATATCATAAATGAAGGCAAACAATTTGGCAATTTTGGGAGGTAGAAATAGTTTAAAAAAATCTACAATATCGTGTGCTAAAATCAATATGAATCGTGTGGTCACTAAACTTACTTCGATCCGGTCCCTATACCCTGTCATACAGCTAAGGAATAAGGAAGGAGGAATAAAAAATACATAAACAAAAAGTGGAAAAAACAACCGATATCTGAAGGGAAAGTACCTTAAACAGTGAATATAATAAGTACTAAAAGGAATTATGAAACATAATAATAGTATCATAGCATGCATAGCATAGCATATTATGCTCTCGACTATATTCCCCGAGGAGGTACCCAGGAGGCCCACTTGTAATGGACAGTAGGTACAATGAGCAGAATTCCTTTCGTTACGCTATAGTTTAGTTTTATTGGTTTTTATTTTAAAATACCACCATCAAACCACCATTATAAGTCTATACAGGATGTAAGGAAAAGTATCATTAACCTTTAAACCACATACTCTACCCATCAAACTGAACAACTTTTACTATGGGAGCAAACCCGACGACCGACGGCCCGATAGCACAGTCTGTAGTGAACCTGCCTGCTGTGCCGAGGGTCGCGGGTTCGAATCCCGTAAGGGACAAATATTTGTATGTTGAATATGAATATTTGTACCCGAGTCATGGATGTTTGTATCTATATATGTATTGTATATCGTTGTCTAGTTATCATAATACAAGTCCAGGCTAGATTCTGGAACTTTAAATGTGACTAGATAATTTATGTGAAACTGTCCAAAAAAAAAAAAACTGTCTGAACAATAGAAATATCAGCTGTCCCATACTAAACTGCATTACCTACTCGATTCAAACGCATGGGATAGCTGATATTTTTTTTGTACTGACAGGTTTGCTCCCATAGTAAAAGTTGTTCAGTTTGATGGGTAGAGTATGTGGTTTAAAGGTAAATGAATGATACTTTTCTTTTCACCTGTATAGGTCGCGTCTCGTCAATCCTAAGTGTTGAAAAAACCCCAAACACCACAAATCCAAAGGGCACCAGTGGGGGACGACGAAGACAACGACTTTGGTACTCATTTTAATGATGTTATAATTTTGTTTACAGAGCCAGTAGCTCCAGCGCCTATACCGAAGCCAGCCATAGTGAAGGCGCCTAAAAATGCCAAGATCAATCAGAAGGTAAGATTAAACAATTATAAACACCAGCGCAGATTGTATGGGTGCATAAAGAGCCTCGGTGACTTACTGAACTATAACTCCGTTCAGGAATTAGAGCGACAAAATGTAAACAAAGAAACGTCACTGTCAGAGTGACATTACGTGGTCAGAAACCTTTCGTACATTTTTTAAGAATACAATATGTCGGGGGGGACGGCATTTAATAAATTATGTTGACATAGAAAATGTACCGTCTATCTACGCAATCTACTATTTCTCCCCTCCGGACGGAAAGCGTTAATTGTCGTCCCGCTGCGCTAAACGAAGTTGTCGCTTTCCACCTCCGTCGAGGAGGAAAATAGTATACTAACCTCGGACATTAAATAAGAAAGCCTCAGATCACATGTTTGCTGATTATTACATGAGATCTGAGACCTTTCTTACTTTCCTGCCCTCGGTCTGTAATCTACTATATCTACCCCTATACTTTATCTTTACTAGGCATAGTTGATAAATAACGTCACAGTATAGGTCGATGCGTTACAGTGAAAAAAATCACCGTTATCTGCCGCCTAAGAATGTCACAGTGACTTTTTTTTAAATAACGTTGAAATTTAATTTGCAAATTTTCCTTTGTCCCTTTGGGAAAGTGGTTCAGTCATCATCATCACACCCTGTATACGTCCCACTGCAGGGCACAGACACTACCCTCAGGGAGGGTGTATGTACGTTAGTGTAGTACCACGCGTGCACAATGCGCTGCGGTAGACTTCACATACGCATCGGAATTTCTTCAGCGTATGCAGGTTTCCTCACTATGTTTTCCTCTACGAATAAGAGAATAAATATGGAAGAGTAACTCCAAACAAAATCGAAATCATTTTTGGCACCCCATGAAAAATGACATTTTGTATGAGTTTTGGCGGCGAGTTACAATTTTTAAAGAACAAATTTAGAACGCGTTACAATTTTTTTGGTGCCACTTTTTGAGCTTCATTTATACTTCTATACATTCTCTTATTCGTAGGTTTTCCTTAACCGTTTGAGAGCAGTCTGTAAATCAAGTCTTTATCTAATTTTAATTGGAAAAAAGAAGTATCAGATAATTAGTTGAATATAAAAAAATCGGTCAAGAGCGAGTCGGGCTACTCGCGCATCGAGGGTTCCGTACCACACCACCACAGAACACAACATATTAACTTAGAAAAAAACTTTTTTCTTCGGGACCTTAAGCGCGAGACCGACTCGCACTTGGCCGGTTTTTATTATTTGTTGTTATACTGTAGAGTTTTCTCTATAATCACACCAAGTTTGACGCTTGTATGTATTACTGTTTTTAGTATAGAGCGAGAAGAAAAAACGTAGATAAAAACAAGTTTCTTGTTGGGAATCCCCCTTAATTTTTTTACTTTATTATTTGTCAACAAATCCGCTTTAATAACGCATATTCTGTGAAAATTTCAACTATCTAGCTATTACGGTTCAAAAGTTACAGCCCTATAGGTACGACGGACGGACGGACGGACAACGTAGGCTTAGTAATAGGGTCCCGTTTTCACCCTTTGGGTACGGAACCCTAAAAAGTGTTATTGGTCAGCTGATTACTTACAAACGAGTTTGACCGAGATTTTACATTAACTTTATTATTATGACCATTACGAAAAAAACAATAATTAGTGGGTACTTTTATACAGGGTGAAATCGATATCATTATCATCCTTTTAAACTAAGAGTATACCCATCAAACTGAACAACTTATACTATGGGAGCAAACCAATCGGAGCAAAAAAAATCTGCTGTCCCATACTAAACTGCACCCGCCGCCGCTGCCTACATGACTCAAATGTCTGGGAGAGCTGATTTTTTTTTTACTCCGATTGGTTTGCTGCCATAGTAAAAGTTGTTCAGTTTGATGGGTAGACTCTTAGTTTAAAAGGATGCTAATGATATCAATTTCACCCTGTATATTTATCGGTTAAAAGGTTTTGTTCAATTTCACAAATTAAGCAACCGTTTTTATTATAAACTAGTGTTTTCCCGCGACTTCGTCCGCACAAATTATATACCAGATTTTAAGTCAGATCATAACAGGGTTGGAAAAAAAAGTTTTTTTTTTAATTTTACAAAACACAGTTCAAAATGTTTTAAACAAGTGTTTTTTTTTATTTTTATGTTTTTGTTTTCTTTTATGTTCAGGCCATTAATCTATATACATATAATAAAATTCTAAACTTGGCGATGATGTACATTGAAGATATTTACAAAAAAAATAATTGGGGGTGTTTAGGATACGTAATGGAATACATTTAGACCATTTTTAGAATTTTTGTCTGTTTGTCTGTTTGTCTGTTTGTTTGTTCGCGCATCACTTAAAAACTACTGAACCGATTTGGATGGGGTTTTCACTGAAGTGTAGGGCATGGCTTAGATTAAAATATAGGCTATGTTTCATCGCAATCGGTTTATTCAATCAAAAGTTATGAGTAATTAAAGAAAAAAGTCGCGAGCCCCACTGAATTTAATTCACGCATAACTTAAAAACTACTGAGCCGATTTAGATGGCGTTTTCACAAAAATATAGGGCTTAGTTTGGATTAACGTGTAGGATTTACTTCATTGTAATCGGTTAATTCAATCAGAAGTTATGAGTATTTAAAGTCAGTGGTCTGCGCGTTTATGCATTTGCGATGATTCAGTATGGTAAATACTAATTGCTTTTTTCAACGCTTTCTTCAGAAAGCTCAGTAGCGTAATTGGTATATGGTCAGACTTTCAAACACGAGTTGATGGTTTCGAATCTTGGTGCAGAACTTTTTGTTTTTATTTTTTTAATGATAATATCACATTTTCATCAGCAAGTGCATACATAGGAGAATCTGATTTATGGATGAAGTTTGGATTAACATTAGGCTTTATTTCATCGGAATCGGTTTACACAATCAAAAGTTATAAATATTTAAAAATTTACTCAGAGGTTGAGTAAATGAAAGTTAGTACTCCAACTGCTCCAATTGTACAAATTACACAAATCTAATTGTACTTATCATACTTTATGTGCCTATTCTGTGAATGTGTATTTCAAAAGACCGACGGCCTACGGCCTAGCTTTGGTGTCCTGGCAGAAAAGCAAGTGCCTCCTGTGGAACACTACATGCGTAAGCACCTTCCCCGCCAGACCTCAGTCGCACGTCGCGTACACCTGGAGCAGCTGCAGAACTTACTGCCACAAAAAAGAGAGTTCGGTACTCAGCTTTGAAGCGTCAATATCTCTTAGTTCCTGTCACCGTCAAGACCACAGGGGCATGGGGAGCCGAAGCTAAAAGCTTAATTGCTGAAATTGCGCGTCGACTTTGGGAGAGGAAATGTGACCCTCTTTGGGTCGTTCCGGGCTAGGGTTGCCACTGCCAAATCGCCGTTGCCGGACAAATACGTCAAAAACCCCGGACATTTCAGTCAAATCTGAAATTTTCCCCGGACAACCACGATAAATTGTATTTTGACAGTAAAATTCAGCTTTGGTCGTTATTGCACAATCTAAAATCTTCTTTTAAAACATAGATACGAATAGGTTGTTGAAATACGAGCTGAAACCTGACTGGAGCGAGTGTAACATGGTCTAAAAAAATTGAGCAAGCGAAGCGAGCTCGAGATTTTGCAATATACGACTAACTTGATTCAAAAACCAGGAGCGAGCTCGAGATTTTCATAACATATCGAGATTTTGCAATACGACTCAATCGATTCAATATGTACGAATAAAACTAGGAGTGAGCGAAGCGAGCTTGAGATTTTGCCAAATATTATAGCGCATTTCCAGGTCATGCCAAAATCGAGGCCTTCTATGTATGAAATAACAGCTGAAGCGAGTGAAACGAACTCACGATTTTGCTACATAACAACTTGATTGTTATGCTTATGCCGAAATCGAGTTTATTTTTGTTGATGAATCAAACTTTTGTGACGACCCCGCCTGGACGCCCCCGGACGCCCGTCAAACTAGGACAAATCCGGGGAAACCCGGACGGATGGCAGCCCTATTTCGGGCTGGTCATAATCATAAGTCTTCCGAAGAACTGACGGCCAATCATTTAGACCACTAACTGGTTAGGTGTGGGACGCCATCCGGCCTAGCATCCGACGCTGTATCGACGGCCTGGCGACGGGACAGGGCGAACTGCAGCGCAAAAAGCGATTTTTCAATTCGCCTACGCGACGGCCACAACACTCAGTGTATTGAAAAATCGGTTTTCGCGCCGCAGTTCGCCCTGTCCCATGGCCATTGGCCAGTCCGTAAGGCGTGGAGTACTATATACCATGGTAGTGTGGAGTACTATGTACCGTGGTAGCTCGGAGCGACTGGACGAGGAAGGCCGAGGATAGTATCGTGACGCGCCTTGGGAGAGTCCTATGCTCAACAGTGGACAATGACAGGTTGATGATACTTGACACTGTTTTTGTAAAACATGCAGTTACAGTATCCTTTTTTATGTACCTACACTACCTAATTACATACAGATAGATACATAAACTCACGACCATATTTCCCTTCTCAGAGGGGTTCAGAAACAAAGCAATTTTTGTTAACACTAATTAACATTAAAAAAAATAACATTGGGTTCCAACTCTTCAGTGTTGATGCTGCAGGGGTCCTGACTGTCTAAGCCATGAGACTTGAGGATTTGCCGATTTTGAATTAGATTATTAGGATCAAGCAGAGTTCTCTTCACGGCTACTTACTCTGTGGGGTATTGTCAACATAAACGAAGAATGAGTAACTGTGTAGGGGTGTGTGTGTGCTTTAATAATCTACAGATTTCTAATAGTTGTTAATTTGTTGGGTTAAGGAGAAACATTGCTTTTTCGGGTTCCTATTACTCAGTCCTGATGCTGCAGGTGTACTGCCTGCATGTTCTGATTTAAAATTAGTGTTTGTAAGTACTTATCAAACAATTTAGATGTAGTTTTGAGAAATGTATGGAGATTCTACTTTATGTTTTAATTTGATGGCAATGATGGCAATATAATGCGATATTTTTTTCTTTATTTCTTTCTTTACCTTTTTTCAAAATGTCTTTTATTACTCTTTCTTTGCATTTCTTATTCTTTTTTTCTTTCTCTTAATATTATTAAGAACTTCTCTGCGCGTACGAAGTCGCGGGCACAGCTAGTTTAAAATAAATTAGACCTATAATATTTGATTTCTTGACTAGGTATTTTTAAATTCGCCATAATAAATTCAATATGTACAAAAATCTGTCAGTGGATAAACATTTATTTTGTGTTACGTAGGTATCTCTAATCAATACTGAACGCTTTACATTCTAACAATTCTAACTAATCTTCATTTTTAATAGGGGAACCCCCAATATTCATATTATTTTATGTTTAAAATAAGGGTAATAAAATAAAATTATATGTTTTATTTAATAACAATGCTAAATAAAATTTTCCTTATAATTCCTATTTCAAAAGTGCAAAAATATAATAGCATAGAGATAGACTCAACTGGTTTTATGTCAAGCTATTTAGAGTCCTAAATATTAATTTATTTCCATTCATTCGCAATGAAAAGTAGTTTTAAACCTTGTTTTATCTTAATGAATTTTCTTATTCTTTTCTTAATAAATTTTCTTATAAATAAACACTTAATAAAAAACACGGTTTTAATTCAAACTGTTTTAAACACTGTTTTAAACACGTGTTTTAAAACAACTTGTTTTAATCATGCCAACCCTGTGATCATAAGCTATAAAACAAAAAAAGTTTCATCAAAATCGGTTCAGTAGTTTTTGCGTTATGCGCGGACAAACAAACAAACAGACAGACAAAATTTCTAAAAAAGGTCGATTTCGAGTCAGGGATACCTAAAAACCATTTCGTAATCTATTTTTTGTAAATATCTTCAATGTACAGACACACGTCAGTTACAGTGTAATAATAGTTTAGACTAGCGACCTTCGCTCGGGTGCAATGCACATAATAAACCTTCCTCCTGAATCACTCTATCTATTAAAAAAACTGCATCAAAATCAGTTGCGTAGTTTTAAAGATCTAAGCTACAGTAGGGACAGACAGCGGGAAGCGATATAGTTTTCTACTTAATACGAGTATGCTGACACTTTTTTAAGGGGATGATCAGACCGTCAAACTGAACATATTTCTCTATGGCACGAACATCGAATCTCAAAAAAAAACTGCTGTTCCATACAAAAGTGCAACCTAGTCGAGCCAAAGGACAGATCATTTTTTTTCGTGATTTCGATGTTGGTCCCATAGAGAAAGTTGTTCAGTTTGATGGTCTGATCATCCCCTTAAAAAGTATCAGCATATTAAGAAGCTCTCTCTCTCTATCTCTCTCGCTCAGCTCTCTTTATTTTTGCGCGCGAATGAACGAGACAAAATGTCCCGATAGAGCCTTATCGTGTTCAAAAAATGCTTCTCACAAATTTCATTAAAATCGATTTGGTTTAGTCGTGAAAACGTAATAAACAGACGTTTTCGCATTTACAATATTAGTATTGTGGATAATGGATAGAAGCTAACATTTGACCCATGCATTTTTGAGCATTTAAATGATCGACTACAAAAAAAAAGTCCGAAGGTTTCCCGCCAAATGGTTACCTGGGCGTTTTTTTCTAAATATATCCGCACACATTTTGTCATGTCTATTAGTTTGCACTCAATTTACACTGAAACCAAAGACCGTTTTGAATGAAGGTTTTGATTATTTCAATATTTAATTAATAATCTGTAAAATTAGCAGGTTTGTATAGGTCATTTATTATAAATAAATTAAAAAATAAGACTAAAGTTAGTTTTGAACCCCCATTATTAGTAATGTCCCACAATGACCGACCTAGTTTAAAAAGTTACAAAATAGATATATTTTAGTTTATTACAAGTAATTGATGCCTTGTTAAGGTTCACTGATTGTTAATTTTAAAGAAAAAAGACACATTTACTAAGAATAAACTGTATAATTATATAATTTCGTTCCAAAAAAGTTACAAAATGGAAGCCTGAACCACTCTCTTGTCCCAAAATAATCACATTTTCTTTGAAAATAATCATTTTTTATCCAACTTGCAACTGTTATTATGCATTTCAAATAAGTGCGAATCATTCTACGTTGTTCCAATTATAATAAAGATATGTTTTTTTTTGTATTCCATTTTGTAACCGGGATATTTTTTTACGAAATTGCCCACCTACTAAACAGAATCGAATGAACTGCGCAAAAACTAGCTCCGTCCACAAATTGCTACGTGGTTGTGTTGTTCCATGCTAGTGATGGGACGCTTGTACGAATCTGTTCGCCGAATTAGTCGGCCGAATTATTTTCTATCGCGTTAAAATATCGACTTAAATCACTTTGAAGTACCTATAAGAAAAAGTATAATTAACCTTCAAACATCATACTCTACCCACCAAACTGAACAAGTTTTACTACGGGAGCAAACCTGTCAGCAGTAAAAAAACTGTTATTCTACAGGGTAAATTTTGTATCACTGCGGATTACTTCAGCATGTATTCTACTCAACAAACTGAACAACTTTTAGTATGGAGCCAACATCGGAATCGCGAAAAAAAAAATCTGTCACATACATCTGGCTCAAGTAGGTTTGAAGTTTTGTATGTTGTATGTTTGTTGCTGCCATAGAGAAAGTTGTTCATTTTGACGGTCTGAAAAAAGTCCCTTTAAAAAAGTGTCAGAATATTATTAAGAAGGACCCTAAACAATAGGAGCTTCGTTGTAGGCTGGGGAGCAGGCAACCGACCCTCGACCACCCAATAACAGACCTACGCCATTCTATTTATACTATAAGTACGTGGTTTATTATCTGTTATGTTGATATTTATGAGATCAATAATCTTAAAGGCCACTCAATGGCTTGATAAGAAAATTGCGTAAAACGTACTTCATTTTGTAATCTTAATAGTATAATACTTGTATATTATGTAGTGTGCATAGTTGTTGTAATTTTCTATAGAATTACATGCATACAGGGTGTAAGGGACAGCCTTTCCGCAAACTGAAACGGTGAACTCAGACCATCAAACTGAACAACTTTCACTATGGATGGAGCCTACCTCAGGAAACGCGAAAAAAAATCAGCTGTCCCATACAAAACTGCCGTACCTACCCGTCTCAAATGTATGAGACAGCAGATTTTTTTTCGCGTTTCCTGAGGTAGGCTCCATAGTGAAAGTTGTTCAGTTTGATGGTCTGAGTTCACCGTTTCAGTTTGCGGAGGGCTGTCCCTTACATCCTGTATATGAGAGGACTAGTGCCCTAGACATCGGCCGCGTAGATTTCGCAAAACTTCAACACCCCTTAAAAACCCGAGTGGATATTTGAAAAAATCTTTCTTGGTGCTCCCCTACAACTTCTATAGAATATGTTTTCCAAATTTCATGTTTCTATATTTATCTTTTCTCTCAGTCACGGAACTGTTGTTCTATATACAGGTTGTAAGGAAAAGTATCATTAACCTTTAAACCACATACAACTTTAACTATGGGAGCTAAAAAGAATCTGCGGTTGCATACATTTGAGTCGAGTAGGTATTGGAGTTTATTATGGAGCAGTGGATTTTTTGAAGCTCTGACAGATTTGCTCCCATAGTAAAAGTTGTTCAGTTTGATGGGTTAATGATTCTTTTCCTTACACTCTGTAAAGTTGATAGTAAATTTCTTTACAGCAGAGACATACTGTTAATTTATAATTTCTTCTCTCATTCGTTGCTGACAAAGTGTAATTATTCCACAGCATAAATTGAGCATTTGTTTATTTATATTCGGTTTCGCACAAATTATTCGGAGTTCCATGGTTGCCATCCGTTTCCCAACACTACCAGTATTGCTCTAATCGGCGACTCGAACGGTCGCGCGTTCGCGCAAATTCATATTTCGAACTAGTATTCCATTCTTAAAAAAATAGTTTAAAAAACTAAAAGTGTTTATTGTCAGTTTTTTATTTTAAAGAGTTCTTTATAGTGTCCAGTATTTTAAAAGTAATAATTAAAAATTAATTAAAAGCAGTTTTGTGTACACCGGTAGTTTTAATCGGAATGTGACGGAGTTTTTTATTGCTAGATTTGTTCTGGTGACACGATTTGGAATGCTGTATTTTCATGGATAAAAATGCAATATAGTGTAATGCTTTTTTTTAAAGGCATTTTTAGTGCCGGTGCATTGTTTTGGGTTCCGCGCGAAGTGTTTTATGATGCCGTGTTCTTTTGGCGTGAAAAAATAATGTTTTTTTCTTAGTAACGGATTTTTGTAGCTGCCAGCTATATTCTATTAACTTTTTTTTCAATGCTGGGGTTTAAATTTTTACTAATCAACATACACAAATAACTTTGACAGCATTACATACCATTTACTCCCATTATAATGTTTGTTCTTGAACATATCCAGAAAAAAACATTATACAGGGAGTAAGGAAAAGTATAAGTGGTACCTACCTTTAAACCACATACTCTACCCTTCAAACTGAACAACTTTTACTATGGGAGCAAAACGATCCGAGAAAAAAAAAATCTGCTATTCCATACTAAATCGCAATGTCGACTCGAGTCAAATGTTGCTAGGTTTGCTTCCATAGTAAAAGTAGTTCAGTTTGATGGGTAGACTCTTAGATTTTTCACCCCGTATTATGATATTAGTGAGCCTTGGTACAATTCTAGCTTCAAAAGATAGTAGTTGTAGCAAGCAACGTTTCTTAATCAAACTGAACAACAATTACTATAGAACTGTGAAATCGCGAGCTTTTTTATACATTTTGGTCGAGTAGTTATTTACTTTTAGCATGGAACAACAGATTTTTTTTCGTGATTCCCATGTTGGCTCCATGAGTGAACTTGTTCAGATGGTTGAAGCACCCTGTTGGATGTATAAATGCATTTTTCTTCCCTCCGGACGGAAAGCGTCAATTCTCGTCCCGCTGCGCTAAACGAAATTCTGTTTTCTGTTTTTAGGTATCCCTGACTCGAAATCAACCTTTTTTAGAAATGTTGTCTGTCTGTTTGTCTGTTTGTTTGTTTATTTGTTTGTTTGTTCGCGCATCACGCAAAAACTACTGAACCGATTTTGATGAAACTTTTTTTGTTTGATAGCTTATGATCTGACTTAAAATCTGGTATATAATTTGTGCGGACGAAGTCGCGGGAAAACACTAGTCTACTATAATTTTGCACCTTGTATATCGAGTCCTTGCGTTACAAATATCCTACATCGAAATAAAGTTGACCAGCTGCCAAAATATCAAATAATTTAATATTATTCGTGTTGCCAGCTTATCCACAAACATTTTGTTGTCTAAACCGACGTACAGACAGTTAAATAATAAACAATAGTTTATATCGGATTGTTTGGTTTAGCGCCAATAACTATTTCTGTAACACTTGATCTGTTTAGTAATGTGACGTTTATTTTCTAACTATGATGTGATTATCATTCTTCAATTCTGGATTAAGGCGCAATAGTAGGACGAAATACCTTGGAGGCATCTCTTATTTTTAATTTTTCGACTAGATTTATATAATTTACCGAAACCAAAGTCATACCTCAGTATTCTTGGATAGTTTATCTAGTGAAATCATAAATTGACACGATTGGAATTACTTCACTCTATAGAAAATCGTCACAAAGATGACGTATTTTCCTCTACGCCTTTAAGGCCTCCGCACATTGCAGCGATATTATCGAGCGATATTATCGACAGCGATATCGCGACACCTTACACACTGCAGCGATTCCGCGATTCGCGTCACGCAAGCGCCCCACCACTGAATGTAGTCAAAAGAGTTGCGATAATATCGCGGCAGTGTGTGGGATCGAGCGCGTTCCCATACAAAATGTACTGAGAACAATTATCGCAAAATCGCAGCGATATTATCGCTCGATAATATCGCGGCAGTGTGTAGAATCGCGCGCGTCCCCATACAAAATGTACTGGAAACAATTATCGCAAAATCGCTGCAATGATCGGAGGCCTTTAAGGCATATCGGGAGCGTCGGTGGCGTGTTATGGAGAGCTATGGCCACTCAATCTTGAGGTCCGGGTTCGAATCCGCACGGACTAAATGCCATGTACGAATGAAATTTTCTAGCTTATCTACGTAATACCGACTGCTCTTAAACGGTGAAGGAAAACATCGTGAGAAAACCTGCATACGCTGAAGAAGAAATTCCGATGCGTATGTGAAGTCTACGAATCCGCATTGGGCACGCGTGATGGACTAATGCCCATACACCCTCCCTGAGGGTAGGCCTGTGCCCTGCAGATGGACGTATGCAAGGTGTTACAAAAATACTACGAATAAGAATGTATAGAAGTGTAAATGAAGCTCAAAAAGTGGCACCAAAAAAAGTGTACCGTGTTCTATTCTATTCTATTTTTAAGGTTATGGCATCCATCTTGGTGTAGATGATTTTGCCAATGTCGAGTTTTTGTAGCAAAAGTGCTTGTCGTTGTACGGTTATATTGATATATTGGTGACTTCAAGGGTTGTTCCTATAAAAGAACAATATCCTGAGCCACCACTGGAATTCCGCTGTAGGCCGGGGATGTCCCATCCCCTCAACCGACAAGCGACCGCCCAATAGCAGACCCACAACGCAACTCCTACCGTTTTCTAAATTTGTAGTTCGGTAATTCTGTGTTTTTCAGACCAACAAATTAATAAAGTTTTGAAACTTATGTGGCATGATACCTTTGGGTGTGGTGTTCAAAACTCTCAACCCTCCCTCCCCCTCCACCTGACGCTTCACCCCCCCTCGCCTTGAAGTTTGTCCCCGTTAACAGTTTTTTATCTTTTTTGCAAAAACTATAATAGATACAAAAAAAATGTCAAAGGTACAAATTATTCTCATTAAATTTTACACAAAATAAGTGATATGCACTTTCTTCGTAGGACTTAACCTTTGAGGGCTAGAGGGACGAGAAAGTAACAACATTTCAAAAGTTATGAAATTTGTATGGCGACCCTCGTGAAAGTTGAAGATAAAAATTAAATGATTCCATATTCTTAATAAGCGACCCCCAATACCCTCGGATAAAAATTTTCAGTCGGATCGGTGAACCTTTAAAAGCTGCTTTGGCGTTTGAAATTTCTATGGCAGCCATCATATCTATCATAGTTTCCGCGGGCCGTTAACCTCATCCTTCAGGATTCGACCTTCTGAGGAAGTCAGTTTTCCCTGTATCACCAAAGCATCCATGTGATGATCCCTAAATTTCATCCTTGTACCGAAAGGGGAACCCGGAGATCAATTGGAGGTATCTGGTTGATCCCCACCACTTTCCATAGAGAGTACATAGATACCTACTCGGATTGTTCACCGGGTTTCCCTCAACCAACGTATAGTAAAATTATTTTGGGGATCATCATTAGGATGTCTTGGTGTTAAAATGAATATTTCTACTTCCTCAGAAGGTCGAATCCTGAAGGATGAGGTCAACGGCCCGCGGAAACTATGATAGATATGTATGGCTGCAATGGAAATTTCAAACGCCTGAGCAGCTTTTAAAGGTTCACCGATCCGACTGAAAATTTGTATCCGAGGGTATTCGGGGTAGCTTATTAAGAATATGGAAACATTTCATTTTTATCTTCAACTTTCACGAAGGTCGCCATACAAATTTCATAACTTTTGAAATGTTGTTACTTTCTCGTCCCTCTAGCCCTCAAAGGTTAAGTCCTATGAAGAAAGTGCATATTATTTATTTTGTGTATAATTTAATGAGGATAATTTGTACCTTTGACATTTTTTTTGTATCTATTATAGTTTTTACAAAAAAGATAAAAAACTGTTAACGGGGACAAACTTCAAGGCGAGGGGGGGTGAAGCGTCAGGGGGAGGGGGAGGGAGAGTTGTGAGTTTTGAACACCACACACAAAGGTATCATGCCACATAAGTTTCAAAACTTTATTAATTTGTTTGTTATCCCCATACATTGAATACATAGAATTACTGTACTATTGTTCTTTATAAACTGTACCTATACTAGCCGCCAAAACTCATACAAAATGTCATTTTCATTGGGTGCCAAAAATTATTTCGATTTTGTTTAGAGTTACTCTTCTATAGTTATTCTTATTCGTAGCAAAAATACAAATAAACAACTAAGGGGGTGGTGTAGACCATCATACTGGACAACTTTTACTATGGGACCAATATCGAAATCGCGAAAAAAAATCTGATGTTCCATACTAAACTACAAATCTACTCGATCTAAATGTATGGGATAGCTGTTTTTTTTTCGCGATTTCGATGTTGGTCCCTTAGTGAAAGTTGTTCAGTTTGATGGTCTAACTAAACAACCACCTTAAAAGTTTTAAATGTTTGTTTTTACTTTTGTATCACCCTGTATGGCAGTGGCAGTGATGATGCCCTTAAGTATAATCATATATTCTCTATGGGTACGCCACTTAGTATGGAGAATAGCTCTCTTTCTTATCTCCTTTAAGGCTTCCGCACATTGCAGCGATATTATCGACAGCGATATCGCGACACCTTACACACTGCAGCGATTTCGCGATTCGCGTCACGCATGCGCATACCACTGAATGTAGTAGAAAGAGATTGCGTCAGGTTGCGATAATATCGCGGCAGTGTGTGGGATCGAGTGCGTCCCCATACAAAATGTACTGAGAACAATTATCGCAAAATCGCAGCGATATTATCGCTTGATAATATCGCGGCAGTGTGTAGGATCGAGCGCGTCCCCATACAAAATGTACTGAGAACAATTATCGCAAAATCGCAGCGATAGTATCGCTGCAATGAGCGGAGGCCTTTACTCTATGGTATAGGTATATTTTAGTCAAGTAAGCAGGGGCAAAGAACAAGTTTGCACTATCTACCGTTCAGTGCTATTCGTTCGCTGGTAAAACCCAGCTTGAGATATAAATAGTATTTGTTTATTTATCCTTGTACCTACAGGGTGAAATTGAGTTCATTAGTCGCATAGGTTCAATCTATAATAACTACTGCAAATTAAAAAAAAAATCCATCCATGAAGACGGTGTCAATACATCCTAAACTTAATAGGGGGTGGTTCAGACCATCAAACTGAACAACTTTCACTATGGAGCCAGCATCGAAAGAAACTACTTTTCAAATTCATACATTTTAAGTCGAGTATTCATTGAAGTTTTTCTATGGAACAACTTATTAATTTTATTTCTATACTAGTGTTTTCCCGCGACTTCGTCCGCACAAATTATATACCAGATTTTAAGTCAGATCATAAGCTATCAAACAAAAAAAGTTTTATCTAAATCGGTTCAGTAGTTTTTGCGTGATGCGCGAACAAACAATTTAATGGAGTATTAACTTTAATGAGCGTTTCTGCAACTGAGTGTTAGTTTAATTAAATTTGCCAAGTAAAATTAATTTCACTGTATGGATTATTTTTAACTTCCTCTGTAGGGATTTTTTGAAGTCGGTTCATATATCGGTCCTTTTTAATATGCTGCCATTTTTCTAAGGGGATGATCAGACCAACATCGGAATCGAGAAAAAAATATCATCTGTCCAATACATTTGGCTCGTGTAGGTTTGTAGTTATTTACAGAACAGCTGATTTTGATTTCGCGATTTCGATGTTGGTGCCATAGATAAAGTTGTTCAGTTTGACGGTCTGATCATCCCCAAACTGTCAGCATATTAAGAAGGACCCTATATTTCATTTCAAAGCCGTGGTGGTCCAGTGGCGAGAAACCCTGCCTGCCGTGCAGGAGGCGATGGTTCGATCCCCGTCCAAGCCGGCTCGTACCAATGAGTTTTTCGAAATTTATGTATGATTTGTTACACCACTGGCTTTTCGGTGAAGGAAAACATCGTGAGGAAACCGGCATGCTTCAATTTCGAGGCGTGTATTGTACCCACTGTCCATTATAAGTGGCGACGGGCTCACCCCCCGTCACACTGGACAGAGTTTCGGTACTGCTGGTGAAACGTGGATGCTCTGACTCAGAACTGAGGTTTCAGAATATCTCTGACTACCCCCTCGGGGAATATAGTCGTGAGCATATGCTTATGCTATATTTCATTATACGTCATTCTTTTTCTGTTCATGTTTGATTTCAAACATAGTCAGAAAAACTTATTACTTTGTCACCACCCCCAATTAATATTTTTGCAATTTTATAGACATGCAAAGTTTACAGTTTGAAAATGTGTAGATAAAAAAACATTTCGCAATAGGTCTGTCTGTCTGTCGTTTTGAAACGCTTGTTAATTATGATTTAGTTGCAGAGCTGACTGCGCAAGAGTTGTTTGTGACCTTTTACCATTAAACGTAATTAGCTTATGTACTTAGGTTTTGCCAGAGTTATTTTTAGGGTACCGTGTCCAAAGGGTGAAAACGGAACCCTATTACTAAGCCTAAATTGTCCGTCCGTCCGTCCGTCCGTCGTCCATATAGGGCTGTAACTTTTAAACCGGAATAACTAGAATGTTGAAATTTTCACAGAATAATAACAAATAATATACCAGATGTTAAGTCAGATCATAAGCTATCAAACAAAAAAAGTGTCATCAAAATCGGTCCAGTAGTTTTTGTGTGATGCGCGAACAAACAAACAAACTTGTCAATAGATGGCGCCACCCGTCATTTAAATCGCGCTATCGAGTGTTATTTGAGTTTATATGAAGTGAACCGCAATTTTTTTAATCTCGCGATTTTTACGGTTTTATGATAGTTAAGATTACGGCGGAGGAAAACATCGTGCGGAAACCTGCATACGCTAAAGAAGAAATTCCGATGCGTATGTGAAGTCTACCGCAGCGCATTGTGCACGCGTGGTACTACACTAACGTACATACTCCCTCCCTGAGGGTAGTGTCTGTGCCCTGCAGTGGGACGTATATAGGCTGATGATGATGATGATACTGCAGTTTGTGTAGTGAATTTCGTACGACGCTCCTGGTAGGGTTACGTTACGTTGAGAACTAATTCTGCCATACAAAATGGGTGCCGTAAGCGTAACTACAGTAGTAAAGTACTGTGCAAACTCATGGTATAAGCTCTGGTAAATTGTTGTATGTAAACCGAAAATGGAGGGTAAAGTTCTGTCGAGTACCTACATGTGCAATCCAGTTGAATATCCAGTAAACCCGTCCCTTCCAGTTTTTTGTAGGTTCAAAACTAGTATCGAATCCTTTATTAATTAAATATTTCTTTTATTTTATTCTACCTGTTTATGTTGCTGTGCAAAACTCTTTGTTTTGTGGCAGAATCAAGAGATTATCTCATTAATATGTATGAAGTGTGGACACCGGATGGTCTGCCGTTTGGCTGTGAAATTTAAAACATTTTACAAACTTTTATTGATCGCATCATTAAGATTACTTTATTACTGAATGGCTAAAATTGGTTTTGAATTAAAAAAAAAATCTAAGATCATCTCCTTAAAACGGTCAGCATATGAAGAAGGACTTTGGTTTACATAAAAAAAACAATCACCAGGTATTGGTGACACAAGCCAAATTATTACTGGCTTTTCTAATAATTTAGAATCGTTTATCTCTGCCGACTCCGTGACATTTTAACGTCGTACGTCCTTGTCTTAAAAAAATGAATGATTAAATTTTTAAGATCCAATTTACCTGTTTGTACTTTAGACTGGTTTTTTTCCGAAAAACCGGTTTCTTGTGTGATTTGCTTTTATTTCTTGTCGTACACATTGAAACTAGTTGACAAATCGATATCTATAAATTCTAGACATTATAATAAAACTAGTTTTTGCCGGCGACTTTGTGAACGTAAAAAGTATAAAAACCATAATTATCTCTAGTATTATAAAACTAACAGAAGTTACATCTATCTATTGTTATAAGAGATAAGTGTACTTTTTGCAACCATCAGCAGCAAGGCTGATTCAGTGTTCATTGGGTGTAGTGTAGAGCATCTCTGTGATGGGGATGGACCAGGTCTGCCTGCATAACTTCAGTCGGTTTAGGAGTTACAGACGTTTGTAGGTCAGTAAAAAATTAACGATCAGCTGAAAGGCTGATCGTATGATATTATTGTAGTATGCACTGTAGGTATGTGAACTGTACAAAAACTGATATGGTTCATCAGTCTGTTTAGAAGTTACAGTCGTTCAAAGGTCCGACCTTTGAACGGCTGTATCTCCTTACCTGACTGTCAGTTCATGTCAGTTTTTGTACTGTTCACATAGCTACAGTGCATACTACAATAATATCATACGATCAGCCTTTCAGCTGATCGTTAATTTTTTACTGACCTTCAAACGTCTGTAACTCCTAAACCGACTGACGTTATATTATACCAGATTTTAAATCAGATCATAAGCTATCAAACAAAGAAAGTTTCATAAAAATCGGTTCAGTAGTTTTTGCGTGATGCGCGAACAAACAACCATACAAACAAACAAACAGACAGACAAAATTACTAAAAAAGGTTGATTTGGAGTAAGGGATACCTAAAAACCATATCGTAATCTTTTTTTGTAAACACTTCAGTTACAGTTTTATAATAGTTTATAGATGAACCGGGATGAGGGCAGCGCAGGACCGGTCGTTGTGGCGATCCTCGGGGGAGGCCTATGTCCAGCAGTGGACGACCATCGGCCGAGATGATAAAGAATGAACTCCATCACGCCTAGTCAAACCAAGATATGCACAACTGAATCAATATCCCGTTATTTAGGCCTCTATTCTCTTGTCAATAGAGATGTTGGGTTACGCAATACGGGTACATTATACATTTCTTGTACGGTAGTGCGTCGAGTTAGTACTATTGGACTATCTCGATTACTGTATGAGAATGACACATACATAGAAAAAGGTATGCTTCTTTGGTTTGGTTTTGTGAAGAGAATGAATGACAGCAGATGCACGAAAGAGATATATTCTAATGTGAGTGGAAGTGTCGGCAGAGGGCGCCCTCGTAAGACGTATTTTGATCAAATCGGTTGTCCTAAAAAAAAGGGAGGTACGGAGTACTCGAAACGTAGTGACCCTGTCACCGCTTGTGCACAGTGAAAACAATCACCATCTCAGCCGATAGACGTTCTCATCTGGACATAGGTCTCCCCCAAGGATCGCCACAACGACCGGTCCTGCGCTGCCCTCACCCAACGTGTTCCCGCCGCCTTCACCAGGTCGTCGGTCCACCTTGTACCCACACTGCGCTTTCCGGTACGCAGTTGCCATTCCCACTCGAGATCTCTTTGGCTCCATCGGCCATCGATTCTACGAGCATTGTCCCGCCCATTCCCACTTTAATTCAGCAATTCTTTGGGCTATATCAGCTACTCTAGTTCTTCTGCGAATCTCTTTATTTCTGACTTGATCTCGCAGGGTAACTCCGAGCATAGCCCTCTCTATTGCCATTTAGGTGACTTTCAGCCTTTTTATGAGGCCTTGAGTGAGCGACCACGTCTCAGTTCCGTATGTCATGACTAGCAACACACACTGGTGGAAGTGATCTCGAAATTGAAGCATGTAGGTTATTTTATTACTTTTACCGAAAAGCCGATGGTAGTACTATACTACAGATACTATGGTCACAGAATCCTCTGTGCTATGGTGGGGCGCTAGCATGGCATCTCGACATACCAAAGTCACGCCTAACCTCGGTTTCAATCAATCAAATATTCTTTATTTTACACCAAAATATAAACAGTAAAATACAGAGAAAAATAAAACAAGAGGCACAAAATAAGGCGGTCTTATCGCTAAGAAGCGATTTCTTCCAGACAACCTTAGGGTAGAGGAAACGGTGAACGAAGAATGGTAGGCGGTGTTTCCAGACAAATTATCAGAAAGGAGCAGTTATCAACAAAAAGCAATTATACATAATAAACCTATTATAAATACATAATATATATACATTATATATAGTTACTTATATATAAATATAAATATATATATGTATATATACTCGGTTTCACTAATAGAGACAGTGAAAAGCCGTGATATAACGTTGTCCCACGCATCATGCTAGGTCCGGTACGTTCTCTAGACGTAGAAGTTGTAAAATACATAAAAGGCTTTATCTTTTCGATTATTTTTCACATTATTAAAAGTCAATGTATTTTAAAACCTATAGTAATAAAAACTTCGGTACTAATTTGTTTTAAAACATGATTTACGAGATTATTTTAAATTAAATCCTTCGATAAAATGTTATCGTACCTATCACATATGTAGCGTGGAATTGTTGAATTCGGTGACGTGGCTGAGTAGTTGAACGCATACCTACATACTTAAACGACCATCTCTCCTGTTATAAGAGATAACTGTACTTTTTGCAACCATCAGCAGCAAGGCTCATTCAGTGTTTACGGGGTGTAGAGCATCTCTGTGATGGGGATGGACCAGGTCTACCGAAGTTATTCAACTTCAGTCGGTTTAGGAGTTACAGACGTTTAAAGGTCAGTATAAAATTATGATATTATTGTAGTATGCACTGTAGCTATGTGAACAGTGCAAAAACTGGCATGGTTCATCAGTCGGTTTAGGAGTTCCAGCCATTCAAAGGTCCGACCTTTGAACCTCCTAAACCGACTGAAGTTATGCAGGCAGACCTGTAGGGCTATTGTGTAAGCTTCCGATTATTCGATCTATCGTTTACAAAATCGATAACGTTTTATGACTGTACTAGCCAATTTTTAAATAATATTTTGTTTCTGTGATCATCGTGTTCATTATCTGAGATAAATTAACTAAAAAAAAAGGAGTAAAATCGCCAAGAACTGCCAAAACACCGTGTCGATTTGATACCGATTGAATCGGGTATAGTTACACAATAACCCCCCTAGTCAATCCCCATCACAGAGATGCTCTATAAACACTGAATTAGCCTTGCTGTTGATAGTTGCAAAAAGTACACTTATCTCTTATACTATCCCTTTAAGGGTGGTCAACTTTTTAATTAAATCTTTGAAGTGTAGTTTAAAAATCGTCTCAGAATAGAGAACCTCTAAAGGCTACTACGCCTAGCATACCACCCCCGATAAAACGACAAAAATCAAAACGTGCCTCTGCCTTTATTATTTTACGTATGCGACAAGAGCACGCATGACTTTTTCTCGTTTTGTCGCTTTGTCGTGGGCATGCTTTTCGCCCACAATAACACTGTAGAACAAACCTTGAAAGTAGAATGATAAAAGAATGGATACTCGTTAACAATAAAAAGTGTAATAATTTCCAACATTTCACAAAGCTGCAGACGAAGCCTAGTCCACAAACATTCCTGTTAGCTTGGGGTTCTCAAAGTGTGCGCTGTGGTGCCTCTTGGCCCCACGCGTGGCGTGGCCACGCCAGCCACTGCCCTCGGTATATAGGGGCTGAAGTTGCGCAGACTGATTTGATGCATTGGCGCGAAAGTAGTCTATAAAAAATAAGTAAAAATTCGTCGTCAGGTGGCGGCGGCAGCGAGGTCCAATGCGATACATCGCTGGTGTGCGTGTGCTCTATGTACACAAGACGTTAACAAATGTTGAATGAAGCGATTATTGTTTGTTCTTCAGGCTTTATTTTTGGAGGTAATTTAATAAACATTAGCCAATTTACAAGCCAATTTAGGGTACATTTCTTAACACTTCTGGCGTTAAACAACACCTAACATTCGCAGTTATCTATCTCGAATTGTCATTGTAAATTACAATTGTCTATCTATCTATCTATCTATAACGTCACGCCTCTTTCCCAGTGGGGTAGGCAGAGACCAGAGCGCGTCATCTACTACGATCCTTACATACCTCTTTGCTTTTACAATTGTCATGTTTATGAAAAAGGCCACCTATCCGCGTTGCGAAATGAAAAAGTTTGAGAACCTCCGCTCTAAACTGCTGCGTATGGTGTTTACACTAACTGAGAGATCGTCATTCATTGTTGGATACAACAATGTTATACTTATGCCTCGTTTTCATTTGTACAGTAGCTCGCATTATACGCCGATGGATTATTTACATTACATTGTCAAGTCTTTACATAGATGGCTGTTGTATTTTAATGCGTGTAATTATGTCTTTTAAATCTGAAAACATATTCTGAGTTCTTAAGGCCTTTGAGAATATATCGTGGTCTTTCCTTGAAGTATATTGTAAGAAAAAGTACCTACGTATCTACGTAGAATACCGACATTACCTGCCCCCCACCAATGTTCCCGTGACCAGGAAACCTGCATGCTTCGGATGACACGTTAAACCGTTGGTCTCGGCTACTATCCCTGGTGGTTGTACTTGTTACATAAAAACCACGGCAGAGGCCGTAAGGCGGTTTGAATAAACTCTGACACTAGGGCTTGCCCACACGATAAGAAGAAGAAAAGAGGCATGTATGTATTGCAACCATCGATGACCTGGTGAAGGCGGCGGGAACCCGTTGGATGAGGGCAGCGCAGGACCGGTCGTTGTGGCGATCCAGCGAGGCATGTGTCCAGCAGTGGACGTCCATCAACTGAGATAGTGATGATTACACTCACTGTCACAACATAAACACCTTCTTATCTTCTAAAACTCTTTGAAAAAAAAAAGATGCCAAACATGCCTCACTCAATCTGCATTGAACTCGCGTGATGGAGTATGCTATAGCTGGCTGCTTTACCCTTAATCTTGAAAACAGCCACAGTCTCTACAGCACGATATAAAAAGCTAAAAAAACTAATTATTTCTGGCACTACTCCCTTCCAATTAGTAAAATTACGTTTGGCATGAGATTAGACAGTTAATGGTTCCATTGTGCAACACTAAACCGCAATGATTAACTAAATTGATGGTAATTAGTGACAGATAGATAAACTATTTGGTTTGTATTACTCATAGAGCGCGTTGCGGAGAGGTATGGGCACCGAATCATGAGGGTCATGGTTCGTATCAGCACGAATGAAATGCCATGTACCAATGAGTTTTTCTAACTTATGTACGTAATACTGACTGCTCTCAAACAGTGAAGGAAAACATCGTGAGGTAACTTGCATACGCTTAAGAAGAAGTCTGATGCGTATGTGAAGTCTACCGCAGCGCATTGTGCACGCGTGGTACTTCACTAACGTACATACTCCCTTTGATGATAATACGCAGGCTGATGATAATGATAATGACTCATAGTGGATTTGGACTGCAGTAACTTAGTTACAGAAGTCCGTATGGTGTCCGGATTCAAATACTAGCCCAGACGATTGTTTCTCTCGGCGACTAATTCCTTCAGATTCTCGTCAACATATCTGATGTCCTCACTGGCTGTGAGTTAAGTCATTGGATCCGACCTCAACTTTGTGAGTAGAGCTAGAGGAGGAGTGGCATAACATGGGTCACACGGGTGTCTGGTCTGTCATAGCAACTAATTCCTGCAGACTATCATCAACATCTCTGATGCACCCACCGTCTGACTGTCGGTTATAGTCACTGCATCAAATCCTACCTCGGATTTTATCGGTTCCCTATTCCATCAGACATATAGGAGAGTTAGGACGACATCAGAATTATGTGTTTAGCGTTCTTTGTTGCACCTAAATATATCCTGGGGATAATAACATTTTGGGTTTCGTAACATCTCCATTTTATAAAACTAAATGCTTCTTTGACATTTTCGTCTGATTCTTTCTGCTATTATTATTTCTTACTAGACAAGAAACCAGTATATTAAAATGTAAAGCATAGTACCACTGACATATTAACATATTGATAGAGTAAAGCAGATATATACGGGACCTTGAACCGTGGTCGGACGTGACTTTATTCTTAGATCTTAGTTTTATAATGATGTCTTGATTGTTTAGAGAGGCGATGTGTTTTCTTTTTAACTGAGATGTACCCAAAAGGGTTTGCTATCATAATCGTAAGACTGACATATTAACATATTGATAGAGTAAACCAGAGATCTCGGGACCTTGAACCAAGCGTGGATGTGATATTCTTAGACGATGACTTGATTCTTTAGGCTATGTGTTTGAGGCTATTTGTTTGCTTGGGACGGAGTGAGAAATGTGACCAAGAACCTAGTGACATCTTGGTCCAAGATGTCACTAGGTGAAGAGGTCATAATTTCACCAAATATGTGGTACGTGATATTTGGACGCCCCCTTCATCTTGAAAAAGTTTATTGCGAAAAAGAGTAATCGCGAATCAAATAGACATAAATAGAGTTTTTTTTTAAACCAAGACATAAACGGATATCTGTCTAACGTAAACAATTACGTAATTTAATTACTCTGCACTTAGAGTTTGTACTGTGTCGTAACGTAATGTTTAAGTGCATTTTATTATTTTAATTGTGCAAGCTTGTGAGATGGTTTCAGCCACTTACTGTCGAGCAGGATTAAAAATATCAGATTAGATAAATATGGAATCATATTTAAAGAAAAATGTTTTGTTTTGACCTGGACTTCGTTTGGACTAAGTAGCTATTTGTCTAAGTCGCTATGGGTCTATTTCTTACATTGCCCATTTCACGATACGGCTATGTCTAAGGGTTATGTCGCTATTTATTTTATTTTAGGAAGATTTACAGCATTACAATTTTATTAAATATTCTTATATAAATCTAAACGCCAATTGAAAAATCTCCACATTTAAAAAGCAAAAAACTAAAACTAAAATTATATTATATTATTATTCTATGGGTCTGTTTCTGACATTGCCCATTTCACGATACGATTATGTCATTATTGGTCTATTTCTTACATTGTCAATTTCGTGATATGACTATATCGCTATTGGTCTATTTCTTACATTGCCTTTTGGTCTGATTCGTTAAGGAACCCCTACATTGGTGTTTTATATTGTCCTATCGTTTAGTGCCATAATGACAAAAAATTATGCGTGTGTAATGGCATTTAATGTAAAAAAGTACAATTATGGGCAAGTGTCACGTCATCATGTGATCGTTTTGTGCGCATTTCATTTCATTTCATTTATTCATTAACAATTTACATTGTATTCGAAATCAAATAATTGTACACAAATTTTAATTATATGGTCAATTACAAGTATCCACATTTACAACACTCGGAAAATAATAGGAATTGTAAAATTTTAACACACAAATACAAACAATACAATAATTTTATCCATTAACCAAATAATCCAAGTAAGTAATAACAATAACAACAAAATTTAATGTCAGACACAATTATAAACAAGACATTTCTCTAAAAGTCGTCAATTGTGTAACAACACTTTTCTAAAAGTAGTGCCTTCAGTTTTGTTTTAAATAAACTAATTGATCTCAGTGCTTTCAACTCTTTAGGCATCTTATTAAACAGTTTCACTGCCTGGTTACGTGGGCAATGATCTACCACCCTTAACGTTGGTGTGATTACCTTACGCATGTCCATTCTCCTGGTACTCTCTCGCTGTATCATCTCCTCTTCGGTTTCAAAAATGTGACGATTTTTTACTAAATCCGTCAGAAGAACGAGTATGTAAAGACTTGGAACGGTTAAAATCTTCAGATTCCTAAAATATTCCTTACAAGATTCCCAAGGAGGAATGCGAGCTATTGTACGAATTGCTCGTTTTTGGACCACAAAAGCCTTTTTCGTATTATATGCATAGCTTTGGCCCCAGAACTTAATGCTGTATCTCAGTCTCGACTCCACCAAAGCATGATAAACTACTTTAAGTTGGTCTGTGGTTGTCTCTTCTCGTAGACTGCGAAGAGCATAGCAAGCTGAGCTAACGTTGTTTTCAATAGCAATCAACTCTTCCTTCCAATTCAGTAGTGCGTCTATTCGAACACCCAAGAATTTTACGACTTCCACGGGTTCAATGTGTTCACCGCATAAACGTATATCCAACAAATCATTATTACGTGCAGTTGTCTTGAATAGGATAATGTTAGTCTTAGAGGTATTTAGTTTGAGGTTATTGGCAGTGAACCAGGTGTAAAAAGCGAATAGAATATTGTTTATTTTAGTATTTAGTTTAACTATATCTTGACCTGTTACAACTGCATTGGTATCATCCGCGAAGACCACCAATCGGGTATCAGGAAACGTATTATTCATGTAGTTTATCAAGTCGTTAGTGAAAATTATAAACAATATTGGACCTAGTATGGAGCCCTGAGGCACTCCTCTCGTTACGCTTAGCATTTTCGATCTCTCAAACTTCTTGATGCTGGCATCAGTAGTGTCTGCAACCTCCACGAACTGTTTCCTACCATTCAAATAAGATTCGAATAGAGTTCGGGCCGTACCTCTGACACCATAGTGTTCTAATTTGTCAATTAATATATCGTGATCGACGGCGGCGACGGCGCTCCTAAGAATCTTTGTCTCTAGTCTATTTACTCATGTGATTCACCCATAAAAGTATCCACGTATTCCCAATCACTACAAATAAGTATTTCGTGTACCTCTGCCTATTATTTATAAAGGGTGTCCCGTAAATCAACGTTAAGCCGGAATCGGGTGATAGGCCAAATCATAATAAGAAATTTATTTATTTTCTCCAAAAATTGTTAAATACAAGTACACATAAATACACAGGAAAACAAAACACCAAACCGAAAAATAAAAAAACAAACACATAACAGAAAAATAAAAAAATAAATGTAAGCCATATTTTTTTTAAACTAGTTTTTTTTTGTTGAGAAATTGTACTCCCCGTGAATTCAAAGCAACGGGTTAGATAAGCACTATTTAGGATAAAATAATAAAAATAAAATTGAAAAAAAAAGAAGCAAAAGGAGCTAAAAAATCATCACAGGTGTACATTAAAAATGCCTATAATTTAAAAAGTGCATGTCTTACATTTATTTTTTATTTTTCTGTAACTATTATTATTTGGCCTATCCGATTCCGGCTTGACGTTGATTTACGGGTCACCCTGTATTATATACATTTTAGCACCTAGGTAAACTAACCGAACAATAGTTATATAGGTACTCGTATGCCTCGGTAAATAACACATTCGCGTAACAATCGACCTTGATAGCTAGCATCGCTTTATCAAAGCGATATTTATTTTAGTTTCGTTCGGCTATGACGATTTTGTACGTTTCTTTTTATTATTTACAATCGCATACACAAATGCTGGTAACGTTGTCGCAAGGGATAGGCAGAAAATATCGATAGCTATTAGCTAACGCTCATTAAAGTTAATCCTCCATTAAATCTAAGCCGTGGTGGTCCAGTGGCGAGTAACCTTGCCTGCCGTGCAGGAGGCGATGGTTCGATCCCCGTCCAGGCCGACTCGTACCAATGAGTTTTTCGGAATTTATGTACGATTTGTAACACCGCTGGCTTTTGTAACACCACGGACTGTGATGATAAGCTATTCAACCAACCAACCAACCAACCATATGTGTCTTTTGATTTCTGGACCCAGTATTAAGAGGATAGACGAGTACAAATTTTTCCATACAAACGTATTCCCTTGTTTTCTCCCTGGATAATAACACTAGAGCAAACATTTTTTTACCATCCAATCTATGTTACCTCTGCTATGTCCCTATGTTTTGCTTTTTTACATAAATTAATTACTGTAGGAACTAGGGACCTTTGAAAATGACCAATTTTACAGCCCGTTTTCAGACATCCAGCAAACAAATTTGACGAATATAAACAAAAAAAGCAAAACGGACGGACATAGCCAAAGTCTTTCTCATATTATTTTTGAAAGAATTATTAAAATCGGTTTAGTTTTGGAGGAGAAAACAGGGGAATACGAAATGCTGTTTTCGTCGATTTTATATAGATAAAATCGGTCCTAGCAGCAGTAGTCTCTTTCGTACTCTAGTCGGTGGGTTGTATGGGTGGGGCGGATCGGACAAATATGTATACGGTTGGAAAAGTAACCTATTCTCCAAATTAGCATTTCAGCCCGCCTATCCTCTTAAAGTCAACTCAGACCAAGTCGCGTGTAAAAGCTAGTATAATATACAACTTTATTGCAATTCGTTCCGAAATCGAATCATACTTTAAAAACTAGATAGTTAACTTAAAGTGGAGTATTCTACCTCTTTCACCGATATGGTGAATGAGGCAGACAGAAATATAGTTTATCAATCAATTTACATAATATATCATCGGTCATATGACGCAAGATACTTGCTAGGTTTTATACAGGTTGTGCTAATTTGAATTGAGTTTAGCTTAAGAGAATATTATTCCGAGAGCGAAAATGCGCGCTGTATACAAATGTACTATGGTGATATTTTCAATACTACCCAATTAAAGTCAATGAAATTTTGCAGAAACAATCTAGAAACAAATCTCTATGCTTCTATAGAGTTAGATTTTCGTTAAAATATACAGTTTCAATGCTAGGATTAATTTAAGATTTATAAGGAAATCTTTGAGGCACTTTAACTTTAAAACTATACATTTTAACAAAAATCTGACTCCATACAAGCATAGAAATTTGTTTCTAGATTGTTTCTGCAAAATGTCATTGACTTTAATTGGTTAATATTGAAAATATCACCATAGTACTACTATATCCCCTTAACGCAACGTTTAACATACTTATTGAAGGTATCAGGATCGCTTTGGATAACTTATTGAAGTCCCGAGTGTGCCAAGTGGTGAAAGGTGGATGACCTACCAGAAATGCAAAAGAAACTACAGGGTGAAATTGATATCATTAGCATCCTTTGAAACTAAGAGTCTACCCATCAAACTGAACAACTTTTACTATGGGAGCAAACCGATCGGAGCAAAAAAAAAATCTGCTGTTGCATACATTTGAGTCGAATAGGCACTGCAGCAGACAGCAGATTTTTTTTATGCTTCGATCGGTTTGTCGGATGCTTATGATATCAATTTCACCCTTTATATCCCTTAGTCGCCACGTAGGGCAAGAAATGGTGTGGTCCACCGTCCATTCTAATCCGTAACGACACTACTTAGCCTTGTTAACTTCCTTAAATTATTTTATTATTATAAAAAAATTTATTTACAGAGCAATTTCCAAAATACTGAACTAAGAGCATAAATAAAATTGTTTATAAGTAAACCTGGTTTTCAAAATTTTCGGGAACACGGTAGAAGTTAGGGCAAAATGCACAAGGAGTAAATTATTTCGCATTAAATTACCTTAGGGTCCTTCCAATCGTTCTATGGTCCTTCTTATTTCGCTGACAGTTTTTTTACGGGATGATTAGACCATCACACTGAACAACTTTTTCTATAGCACCAACATCGAAATCGCGAAAAAATATCGGCTGTTCCGTCTGTTCCACACAAAACTGCAAACCTACTTGAGCCAAATGTATGGGACAGCGGAATTTTTTTTCGTGTTCTCGATGTTGGTCCCATAGAGAAAGTGGTTCAGTTTAACGGTCTGATCGTCCCCTTAAAAAAGTGTCAGCATATTAAGACGGACCCTATATTTTTCTTAGGGCCATACGAGGAAAAATCATGTGATACTAAACATACCTACATTCTTATCTTGTTATATTTATACATGACAATTTTGTACTAGATATGCGAATATGATAATTATCTAATTTAAAAACACTCTGTACATTAACCTTGATACCAGTGAGCGGGATATTCAAGCGTCGAAAGCGATAGCGATATTACAACGTCACAAGAGTGACAGGGACGGTGATACCGGCGCGGGCGCACGCAACGTGTTGTCCACGCGGCGGTTAACCCATGACGTGAACATTTTGAGGTTATAAGTTTTTGAGAAAAGTTGTTTTTATAAAGTGGGTATCGTAATCGGTTGTTTGACTGTTTTAAAAACGGTTATTGTGTGGTTTAGTTCTTTAATTCAGTGGCTGTGATATAGAGTGAAATAATAATTTTAAAATTAATACAAATAGGTAGTGGTAGATATCAGTGTTTGTAAATACATTTTGTGAATCTTTCGACAGTAGTGAAGAGAGATTGTATCGAAATCAGAAAAGTACTTCTAGAGTTTTTTGCGAATGGACACGGTTTTTTAAAGTTTGACAAACCCCTTTTATACAGGGTGAAATTGATATCTTTGGCATCTTTTTAAACTAAGAGGCTATCCATCAAACTGAACGGCTTTTAATAAGGGAGCAAAACGGACTTAGCAAAAAAAAATCTTCTGTTGCATACAATACATTTGAGTGGAGAAAGGCATTGCAGTTTCGTATGTAACGGCAGATATTTTTGCTACGATCGTTTTGCAACCATAGTAAAAGTTGTTGGGTTAGGGTTGGTTAAGTCTTCGTTTAAAACCATTGGCGCGCTCCATACAAACGTACTATGGTGATATTTTCAATACTAACCAATTAAAGTCAATGAAATTTTTCAGGCACAATCTGGAAACTAATCTCTATGTTTGTATGAAGTCCTATTTTCGATAAAATTTATAGTTTTAAAGTTACAGTGCCTCAAAGATTTCCATACAAATCTTAAATTGATCCTAGCATTAAAACTGTATATTTTAATGAAAATCTGACTTCATACAAGCATAGAGATTAGTTTCTAGATTGTTTCTGAAAATTTTCATTGACTTTAATTGGCTAATATTGAAAATATCACCAGACTACGTTTGTATGCAGCGCGCATTTGCGCTCTCGGAATAAACTTCTCTTAATGATACCAATTTTACCCTGTATACTGTAGATTTGAGGTTTTGATGTCGGAACAGCGCGTTTCAGACCATTAAAATGAGCAACTTTTACTATGGGACTAAATTTAAAATCGGGAAGAAAAAAATCGGCTGTTTTTGTCGAGTAGCTATGGAATAGTTATTTTTTCCGATTTTGATATTGGCTCGATAGAGAAAGTTGTTCAATTTGACGGTCTGGTACACCTGTTTCGGCGTCAAAATGACAACGGTGTATGTGTTTGTCAAGGATCTGTGTCAAAAAAAGCCTTCTTCAGGAGCAGTCGGGTAAAATATAGTATTTTGTTTGGAATGTCAAGGGGGTAAACAAAATAGGTAGGTAGCTAAATAGTTATAAACGTTGAATGACAATGAACGATATCAACGGGAGTCAACATTATACAAGGGTCCAACTTAATTCGCTGACAGTTTTGGTCAGACCATCAAACTGAACAACTTTTTCTATGGGAAAATGACTAAAAATGATCCGAAAAATACATGGTGCAAGTGCATATTATTCCTGTATTTTGCGATCATTTTGTTATGGCGTTCATGCGTTTACGCTATTCATTTTTTTTTCGTTCACTAAAAAAAAATCGCCACTGACTTTCCGTTGCTATCGGGCCTAAATGTCACAAAAATCATCAATTAGTCGGTCGAATAACTTTTCTTAATAAACGTTTATTAAAATAAAATAAAAAACCGCACAATTAAAGAACCTGATTCTCTTAACGACTTCCTTGATCTATTTTAAAATGTCACTTTTGTTAAGGTTAACTTCGAGTTAATAAATTCCGTTCAACGTTGCGCATTATCGTATAGGACACTTCTAGTAGGGCTATAGCATGCCATGCACGAGAAAAGCGAGAAAACCGTCATGCTCTCTCGCTTTCGCATACGCAAAGCAACAAAGACGAACGTCTCGATTTTTGTAATTTTTTCCGGGTTGACATGATACTGCACATGAGTAAATACCCCACAGAGAACGTTTTATACAGTAGCGCTACGATAGTAGTACATGAATAAATATACCTACAGAAAACAAGGTTCATACAAGCGGTCTCTTTCGGTGCACTCACACAGCGCGCTTTAAAGGACGTACGAATAGGTGCAGGTGGATTTCATTTTCCAGATTTTTTTAATTTTTTGTCTCTATCTGTTTCTCTTTTCGAGCATCACTCAAAAACTACTGGATATATTTAGATGAAACCTTTGATAAAGTATATGTCAAGATTGACAGTCGAAGTTACGAAAGCGTCGAAAAAAATTGGAACCAGTACTGGTTCCTAAACCCTATACATATACACGCACACATACAGAATTTGTATTGCGCCTCACGCACACCAACCTATGAAACTTAGCCCCTTTTGTTTTATACGGTAATTCTAAGGATGAAACATTGTGTTTAACTGTTTAAAAGCTTATCATTAGACTTAAAAAGTGGTATATCTATTATATCTCGCTACGATAACGAGATCTAGACAAAATCTAGTATTTAAAATCGATAAAGCTCGTAAATAACTGTTATGTCAATCATATCCAAGGCTAACTGATCAATATACATATAAAAATTAAACTTCTGTAAAACGATATCAAAATGGACACATTGTCACCTAATACATCAACATAATGCATTTTATGACGAAGTTAACCTTTTTAAAATTCACCTGGACACCAAAAAAAATAAGATCGAGGTCGTCAAATTAGACATCCTACTTCCTACTTAAATAGTCCATAAACTAATGACCATAATCCCTTTCGGGATGGTCAGAAATATTGCTACAATTACCAGATGCAAGCCAAGGCCCTTGCAAGACAAGGCTCACATTTAGCGTATAGAAGGTTTCAACATCAAGATGAAATTTCGTGTAAATAGCTTTTTGCCCACAAATATTCTGCATACCATTATACTTTAGTCGCCTCGTACGACACCCACGTATGAAAAGTGTGGTCTGATCTAAGCCGAAACCACGCGACTTTTTTCAATTATTGCCAGTTTTATTGCAGTCTAGCACCGGTTCGGTGTAATCTCAAATATTATTTTCCTAGCTTTTGTTCGCGTGGATTTCGAAATATCTTCAAAATCCCGATTTATTCCTTTAGGGGTCGATTTTCTAAAAACCCTTTCTTTGTGCACCCCTACAAGTTTCTATCTCTTCCACAAGTATCTTCCGCGGTTTAGGCTGTGGATTGTCCTGAACCTGTTTTATAAGTATATTATAATTGAAGAAAGATGAACAAAAAACAAATTAGAGGTATACAAAATGACGGAGCCACACGAGGCCACCCAAACCGCGCACTTCCATCAACTTGCCACGCGACTCTCACACGACTTAAGTACTAACTTATTTTTAAATTCGTCCCACCAGAACAAAATTTAGCTACCAACAAAATATGACGCAATAAATCAAAAAACAATCATAGACAAAGTGACGTTTAAGTAACAAGTGACATGTCAGCGTGACGTCAGAAGTGTCAACATGACAGCCGGGGTGACGGCGCGGCGGAAGACGAAAACCAGGCGGAGCTGGGCCAGGATTGAGCAAGATGGACAGGTATAACGGGTTTATGGCGAAGTCTTACACAATATGGTATCACCACAGTACAAGAAAGAGTTGCCTAACTACATACGGTATGGACACTCCCTGTCCTTCCCTAATTTTTGACACTCATAGATGTTGGAGTTGTCCTATCTCACTCAATATCGCTTTTCTTGTCAAGGCGAGCCTTTTTGAAGTGTCCTGGATATGCCTAGAGGCAGTTGCTTCGTATGATATGTATCTCACAAGTTTTTCTCTTTGTCCACAGGCATCAGACTTCACAGATATAGGCGACTGGCCGACGTTGGGAGCGGCAGTGGCCGGTGCGAGATGCCACTCCACTCCTCCCCCGCAGGAGGACTCGACTCATCACAACGGCAACGCGGTGAGTCTTGCTTTAACTTGACGGATATAGGCGTCTGGCTGACCTTGGGAGCGGTGGTGGCTGGTGCCACGTGCCACTCCACTCCTCCGCACGAGGACTCGACTCATCACAACGGCAACGCGGTGAGTCTTGCGTTAACTTGACGGATACAGGAGACTGGCCGACGTCAGGAGCTACGGTGGCCGGTACCAGATGCCACTTCACTCCTCCCGGCCTCGGCTCTTCACAACGGTAACGCCGTGAGTCTTGACGGATATAAGCCACTGGCCGACGTCAGGAGCGGCTGTCCTCCCCCGCACGAGGACTCGACTAGAAAAAAAGCATACGATGGTAAATTTGCTAGAGTGAGATAGATAGACTCCCCGAGTGGTTTTTACTCGTTTTGAAACCCTTCATGAATGTTAACTTTTCGCCAACTTATATTTATACCTAGTTAGATGAGTTGAAGTTGGTATTTTTGATCGAGCTCTTCATATACGCAAGTCTGGCTTTTGGGCTTGTTTGAAGCTACCGCCATTAATCAACAATTAAAATACATTCCACTGAGGGCGTAGCATTATGCACAATAATGTTATCCCGCGTCTTTATCGCTCTATTACACGCCAAGTGGAAGAGAGGCAAGGCGCGTCTTTGCCGTCGCGCTGCCATGTGCTCTTCTCACGACTGTCTGTTCATAATTTTACCCGATTGCGCCAGAATGAGGCTAAAGTTTTTAAATGTTATTTGTATAACATTTCCAGGACCAAGACCGTAAGCCTCTAGAGGAACATCACGCCAGGGTGGAGAAGGTGGAGCCGACGGTGAACCACCAGCAGAATGACAGGCATCACGATAAACACGCCGATAAGAACAAAGCCGCAGGTAAATACTTGTAATTGTCGGTAGATGGTGCTGCTCTGGCTTTCGTTCAGCTTGAATTTAGTCGCAGCGGGTGCTAAGATAGTTTTCTTGTTATTAACGAAGAACACAGAAGTTTAAGTGTTAGGGTTCACTACGTTCGCGTTATTCTAAAATACGATTCATCTGTGACGAATTATTTAACCTATTATCCAAATAGCAACGAAAATTTAAGGCTATTTTAATTTCATAAACAGAGATTTGAAACACTTAGGGCTTGTTTCACCACTTCCGAATAAGTTCTTGTTAGCTTAAGAAAATTTTATTCCGAGAGCGAAAATGCGCGCTACATACAAACGTACTATGGTGATATTTTCAATACTAACCAATAAAAGTCAATGAAATTTTGCAGAAACAATCTAGAAACAAATCTCTATGCTTGTATGGAGTCAGATTTTCGTTAAAATATATTGTTTCAATGCTAGGATTAATTTAAGTTTTGTATGGAAATCTTTGTGGCACTGCAACTTTAAAACTATACATTTTAACGAAAATCTGACTCCATACAAGCATCGAAATTTGTTTCTAGATTGTTTCTGCAAAAATTTCATTGACTTTATTTGGTTAGTATTGAAAATATTACCATAGTACGTTTGAATGGAGCGCGCTCTGAATTATGTCCCCTTAAGCGACATCCAATATATATCCAATAATAATCTTACCAGACAGGCAAAAGATAGGAACGCGCAAAAATAACAAAAGAAATTTATCCGAATCCCCAAAACACCAAGAAACCGAAAATAAATCAAATCAAGATAATAATAGACAGCTACACAAGAAAAACAGAACTGGAGACATCCCTATTACAAATTTCCTGAAAAAAAAAGACCACAAAGAAAAACACAAGAGAAGAATAATTTACGCCTATAGGATGCAGTGACCTCTCCAAATCTCCCAACACGGCCGGTCACCGCGGGAGATAAAGACCGAAACCCTCCACTTCAACCACTCTACTATATGTACATATAACGCTATATCTCTACTATCCGAAACAAATAAGTAAGAAGAACTGGCTACAATCGATCATAGATTTGTGAGAAGTACCGTCCTATTAGCAAACACCAAGAAAAGTAGAAAAAAGTACAAAGAGAAAAATAATAAAATAAAAAACCGTCAGGAAGAAAAAAATGTTCACTGACAAACTGGATCAAAGCAGAGAAACTTGGAATGAATTGGAGGAAGCCTATACTCTTGAAGAGGTCCTTAATAACAAGAAAAAATATATATATATAAAAACAAATATAGATAGAAAGAAATAAATAAATCAATTTGTATATTGGAAATTGTATAACAGATATTTAAAATATAAACATATTATATATACATAAACATATTATAAATTATATTGCATGTAAAAATTGATAATTAACTATAATAATTTAAATTAATGTGTCACAAACAAATTTTTTATCTTTTTTTAAATTAGGTATTGAAATGGTATACTTAATTAAATTGTTTGTATGTGAAATATTGTAGTATGCATGTACATTATATAAATAATGTTGTAATAATAGTTATTAAGGAAATAAATGGCTTAAATAAATAAATAAATATAAGCGACATCCTGTTGAACGAAGCTGGTTTCTGGCAGCACGAAATAGAATTTTTTGTCACTCCATCCTTTTCTGTCACTCAGGAACGTCATTTGCTAGAGCGAGAAAGATAGCGGGAATGCGACCGCACGCGGCACCACCGGCTGCGACCTTTCTCCATCTAGCCAATGACGTTCCTGAGCGACAGAAAAGGATAGAGCGTGAATAAATGTGATGCGTGCTGCCAGATGACGCTCAGCCCTTAGTCGCCTCTTACGATAATGGGTCGGCCCTATTCGAAGCCAGTCATACTGCAAAACTACTTTTTCTCCCCTCCAGACAGAAAGCTTCAATTTTCGTCCCGCTGCGCTAAACGAAGTTGCCGCTTTCCACCTTCCCAACAAGAAAAATAGTATACTAATGAATGAAATATACTTTATTTACACCAAACATAAAATACATTGCACAGGAAAATAAACAAATTATGGTACAAATAAGGCGGTCTTATCGCTAAAAAGCGATTTCTTCCAGACAACCTTAGGGTAGAGGAAATAGTTCAAAGAACGGGTCGGTGTTGCAGAAACATTAAATATTAATGTACAAGAAGTGAATAAAACAGAATACATATATATACATAGGCATACATATCATATATACTTAAAAAATAGATATAAAGGTAAATAATAAATATATATAATTAATAGAATATATTATAATATATATATCACACATGCTGCAACAAAACATAACCATACCTAATAGGTACACGTACCGGATTGATTTAGATAAAATAGATCAGAGGTCAAGGAAATGTGTTTTGAATCCTAATCCTAATCTCGGGCAGTAAATAAGAAAGCCTGACCGATTGACCGAGGCTTTCTTACTTTCCTGCCCTCGGTGTGTAATGTACTATTAATCTACCACCATAAGGTTGAATTTCCATTGACTCCGTTAAAATAATCCCTAACCAGGTACAACCTTACCTAGCCTGTGCCAGGCGCTCGCTGCAGCGCGACGCCTCCAGCACGCGCCGCGCACTGCGGATGCGTTGCCCATATTTTGTTCGCGTTGTCTGCTCTATACATAATTATTCAAAGTCCCTAACGTAACATTTCAGCCGGCGGTAAGGGCGGCAACAAATCCGGCAAGCACAAGTGGGTGCCCCTCGACATCGACGTGAAAGCAGCTCGTCCGGGCAAGCATGGACCCCAGCACTCTGCCAGACCTGATAACGGTATGAATTCATAACACCACGTACAAGCAGAGATCTTAAGGCCAGGTTATCCCAGTGCAAGCGTCTCTTTCTTGCAAGCATAAGTTTGCATTTAGCCATCCCGCTCCAATTGAAAGTAGGATCGCAAAAAAAACGTGTTTTTCATCAATATCTTTGCTCATGGGCGTTTCTAAGCTCAAAATTCTACGGAGTTCACTAGAAATATTTAATGTATTTAGTTAAGTACAAGAATAAAAAGTTAAATATCAGCAGTTTAATCATAGTATTGAAAAAACGTAACAAAAAAGGGTAACTTTGGGATTTTTTTATATCTATTAAAATTAATCTAATCGTGTAATTGAGCACGGTCGCCTATCAGCCAGATCCTTAAATAAGACATAATTGGTTTTCAGACTTTAAAACACAGTTTAAAACACTTTCGTTCGTGTTCTAAAAACGACCTCGACCGAATAACAGCGTCTTAAGGTGCCATCTGCACGAGAGATAATATCTCGCCGAGCCACCAAATCCCATACGCGATATTCAACGCGGCGAGACGATCCCCTGCGCACATTTTGTATTGCATTTTGTGGTTGAGTGCGAGTATCGCTGCGATAATATTGCTTGCGGAGATGGCGCCTAAGACCAGGCTTTATAATAAATATTTCCTATCCGTACTGTCTTGACCATCGATCAACAATATCCAACTAGATAACGCGTCAGCGCTCAAAACATGTCCCGGCAAATAACGCCTCACTATTGGAGTGAGGTCTTATTCTGAATTAGTTGCGTTCGAACAAAGCCAATGTAAGCACGTCTCGCAATGCCGCAGTGTTCCTTTTTTAAATTACTAGGAATTATGGTTGCTTTGAGATCGAAATTATAATGTATTCGGACTGTTTTCTCGGTTCGTTAACAAAAAATGTTGTATATTCACGAGGACAGAATTTCTCTTTGATTTTGTATGCGACCCGTTATCTAGTTGTATATTGTTGATCGAAGGTCTTGACAGAGTGGCGGCCGTGGGAGGGGGAACGGTCAGTGGGCAGACCAGCAGCCAGGTGGTCCGATGACAGTCATTTGTAGAGTAGCCGGCAAACAGTGAATGAGACTGGCGTGGGACCGTTCTGTTTGGCGTGAAAATGAAGACGCCTACACCCAGCAGTGGGGTTTACCGGGCTGATGATGATGATGATACTGTCTTACACAAACACGGGCTCGCACTGACGAGAAGTCATCACATGTCTAATGAATGCGAGTTGGAGGAAATACACCACTGCTTACTATTGACTACCCCCCGGACAATCGAGAGGGGGTGAGGTAAAACCAAGAGTTAGGTATGACATACAGTGTCCGTACTTGTATGCTTTGATCAAAGTAAACCATACTATTTCTTATACTGCGACATCGGTAAGCGGATCAGAAAGTTGCGATGAGCATTTGTCGTAAGACAAATTGGACCAAGACACCATCAGAGTGGCCGTGGTGGTCCAGTGGCGAGTAACCTTGCCTGCCGTGCAGGAGGCGATGGTTCGATCCACGTCCAAGCCGACTCGTACCAATGAGTTTTTCGGAATTTATGTACGATTTGTTACACCACTGGCTTATCGGTGAAGGTAAACATCGTGAGGAAACCTGCATGCTTCAATTTCGAGGCATGTATTGTACCCACTGTCCATTATAAGTGGCAACGGGTTCACCCCCCGTCACACTGGACATAGTTTCGGTACTAATGGTGAAACTTGGATGTTCAGAGGTTTCAGAATATCTCTGACTACCCCCTCGGGGAATATAGTCGTGAGCATATGCTTATGCTTATCCTACACCATCAGAGTGGTGGCCAAAAGAGGGACAGAAGTCAGAAGGCAGAAAGACACGCTGGTCTGATGACATTGTGAGAGTGATTGGTTCGCATTGGATCAGATTAGCACAGGACCGTGACGAATGGCGCTTTAAAAACGAGGCCTATCTATACCCAGCAGTGGGTCGATGTGCGCTGATTGTATTGATTGATTGATTTTGACAATGTCCCGTTATTTAGGCCTCTATTCTCTTGTCAATAGAGATGTTGGGTTACGCAATACGGGTACATTATACATTTCTTGTACGGTAGTGCGTCGAGTTAGTACTATTGGACTATCTCGATTACTTTATGAGAAAGACATTGTATTAAAAGAATAGTAAAATATCATACGTAAAAGTAGATTACACACCGAGGACAGGAAAGTAAGAAAGGTCTCAGATCTCATGTAATCTGAGGCTTTCTTATTTACTGTCCGAGGTTAGTATACTATTTTTCTTCTCGACGGAGGTGAAAGCGACAACATCGTTTAGCGCAGCGGGACGATAATTGACGCTTTACGTCCGGAGGGATGAAATTGTATTTTATGCAGAAGATTTATTTTGAGGAGGAATTTTAAATATGGTCTCGCTGCGTGTCAATAAAGTGCATTTTAGGTTGTACCTTTACTACGTGTTCACACCTTAAAATCGGGATGGTTGGTGGTCGTGAAGCCGGAACACGGTGTTTCAGACCATCAAATTGAACGACTTTTACTATGGGACCAACTTTGAAATCGCGAATAAAACACCTTTCTTAAATGCCGCCATTTTGTTTATTTGCCGATGCAAACGAAATCACATTCAAAATGTACAGTTAATATATTACCAGAAGATAATAACCTACCTCCCCCTCAGATTCGGTGTCGCTCAACGGCGAGGACGCTCGGCGGGGCTCCGCGCGAGGCCGGGGCGCGGCTCGAGGCCGAGGCGCCCGGCGCTCCGCCCCGCGCCCCGCCTCTGCGCTGCCCGGCGTGCAGCCACACATGTTCCACCCGCACGAGTACCCGCACCACGCCGACTTAGCTCAGGTATGCTTGTGACCGATGGGGCCGAGGAGTTGTCGAGTGGCGACCGCGAAACGGAAAGCGCAGCGTGGGAAGGCCGCCCACAAGGTGGACCGACGACCTGGTGAAGGCGGCGGGAACATGATGAGGGCAGCGCAGGACCGATCGTTTTGGCGATCCTTGGGGGATATGTCCAGCAGTAGACGTCCATCGGCCGAGATGATGATGATGATGTTTGTGAACGTCGGTGGCGCGTTACGGAGAGCTATGGAAACTCAATCTTGAGGTCCGGGTTCAAATCCGCACGGATGCTACCGTGTACCAATAAGTTAGTCTAACTTATGTACGTTATTTATCCGTCTGCTCTCAAAAGTTGAAGGGAAACATCGTGGGGAAACCTGCATACGCTGAAGAAGAAACTCCAATGCGTATCTATTCATTAATTACTACTTTATTCATGTGACTTGAGTTAGATAATTTGTTGTGTGCTTCTTCTTAACTAACTTGATGAAATGTGTTTCTTCTTTTAATATTTTTAGTCCTGAGGTTTTAAAATTAATTTTACTTAAAAGGCCATAAGACAGAAGATTTTAAAATCACTGTCCGTGTCCATACTCTTGTCGTGCCTTCTTTTTTGCCAAATTTCGTCGGGAGCCGCAAAATCTGGAAATTTTAAATATGGTGAAAAGCACTTGATGTAACTTATGTCATTCATTAGTTCCGTCAAAGTTGTCGTTGAATTGATAATTTTAGTCTAAGTAACTCACACTCAGCTGCAGAAAAGTGCATTAAAGTTAATCCTCCATTAAATCTCTCGCTCTCAATTTTTGTCTTGTTGACGTAGCAAAAGCTAGCAAGAGATTTAATTGAAGATTAACTTTAATGAGCATTTCTGCAATTGAGTGTTAGTGCATGACTGAAAATGGTCACCTTTAAAAACTTAATAATTTGTGGAAATTTGTATATTTTTAATGTAACATCTTCATCAAGTTTCCTAGCTTTATTTCGGGCAAGCACAAGGCTGAGTATGCTATGTCCGTGGTCTACATCATTTTCTTTAAAGCCTTACCAAAAAAAATCAAAAATACCTGCTTTGGCGGTTTTACGGGGCGCTACGATCAATTATAATGCTGGGTTCACATGCACGGCGTGCGGCCCGGCAAGCTTAGGCAATTCGCTGTACATCGACTCGTCTGTAAAGTGATTGTTACTACTTAATTTTATAGAAGCCTCAATGTACAGCGAATTGCCTAAGCTTGCCGGGCTGCGCGGCACGCGGATGAACGGACCTTAAACTATAATGGTGAAGTACAAAAATTTGTTTCCATGATCGTGCGCAACATGGCGAGGTATTTTATTTTTCTGGTCAGGCTTTAGAAAGGATTTGATGCATGCCAGAACAAGTCCCGAAGTCCCGACCTATTCGACTCATTTGGCAATCATTTAAATTCATATTTGGGTACCACTATAGGTTTAATTCTGCTTTGATTTCATTTGCATGTGATATTTATGCTATTCTGATTTGAACTTTATTTGCTTGCTTTGTTTTTTGGGCAGTTTTTTTTTATAAGATCATAGTGGGTTTATTTGTGATAACTGATAATTTTTGCGTGATTTTAAATCTTTATAATATTTCTATACTAATATTATAAACAGGAAAGATTTGATTGTTGTTTGTTGTTTATTGAATAGTCTCCGAAACTACTGGACCGATTTGAATAATTCTTACGCCCGCGTTCATCTCGTATTTTATAAAGGCTAACATCGGTGTTCTGGCACTAAACCTGCGAGAGGTTTACATTGTGGCTAGTCTCCGAAACTACTGGACCGATTTGAATAATTCTTTCGCCCGCGTTCATCTCGTATTTTATAAAGGCTAACATCCGTAGGTTGAGTATTCTATAGATTTCCTGACAGCGTATACTCGAAAGGGACAGAGATATGACAAAAATGTATGAGAAATCGTGCCTTTGTCTGCCATAGTTGCAAGATTTTGTATGCAATTTCAACTGTGGCAAACAAAAATATCGCATACGCAGAAAGGGACAAACGACATGGATTTTGTCGCATTCACTCTGTGTAATTAGCGTATAAGGCTGTCTCGTTTTCGTGACTATTATTATTTTAATGCCTTTTCTAGTTGATTCTCTTTCTACGCTAACATCGGTGTTCTGGCACTAAACCTGCGAGAGGTTTACATTGTGGCTAGCCTGACATAGATTATACATTTTTTTTTTAAGTACGCCTCGCATGCCACCCCTGAGTAAACGATAAAAATCGAGATGTGCCTCCATCCTTACTATTTTACGTACGCCAGAGAGAGCGCGCATGACGATTTTCTCGTTTAAACCCTTTATCGTGGGTGGCATGCTAGCCCTGCTGATAAGAATGTGATGTCTCCCAATCCGCATCGTGTACGCATGACTGTGACTTCAAACATCGAATTAATGCATGTTTGAAAAGCCAATGCCTGAAAATGGCGCCTTTTTTCTTTTCGCCATTTTTTTAGCGCGGCCTACAATCAAACTTGTATATTGTTCAGAATAAAGTTGCAAACAAAACTTGTTATGTCAGATATCTTGAAACTCAGTCCAAATGGAGATGTAAAGGCTTGAAGTAAACGTAATTAATTTATTTTCAACTTCAAGCCTTTATATCTCCGTTTGGACTGAGTTTAGAGATGACATGTGATAACAAGTTTTGTTTGTTACTTTATTCTGAACTAAAATATTCAATTTTGGTTGATGGCCGTGCCAAAAACAACGGCGAAAAATAAAGCCGCCACCATTCCATACAAAACCCGCAGTCTTATGTATTCCTTTATTAACCCCTTGAATGCTGCATTACCAGACAATAAAAAACAAAAAACCATCGCGTAGATTTGCGCAATGGCACTCCAAAATTGTTTATAATTTGACTATGCTTCATATCATGCTTATTCTGATGATTGAATGATGATTGAATCGTTTCATGTGGTGCTCAAAATGAAACAAAATTTTAAATTTTTATCATCATAAAGCAAAATGTATATTGGGACTATGGTATAACAATTTTATTATTATTTTACTGCGATCAAATATAGGTAGATGAATAGTCTCATACAAAATCAAACCCGATCTGCGGCCCCGCGTCAACTCTTACATATACAGATATAATAGAAAATATACCTCTTCAGCCTTTCATTTTGACATAGACCTTAATGCTCAGTAATAACGCCGTAAGCCGTTTGTTTCAGTTTTTACTTATTAAAAATATTCATTTTGAAATGACCCTTACCGTATAACAATAAGGTACAAAATCGATACAAAGGATATGCGTGTAACATCATTTTTGAACTGCGCTTACCAAGGTCGTCGCCAACAGCCGTTATCGATATACTTTTCTAACGCAGGCAAGTTTCTTATTATTGCCTTCTCACCTTACACGCACGAACGAGACATGTCGCTTATGAACAGCGTACGCGAGAGGGAAAGGGATAGTTGCGGGCTTGCCGTGAGATTGTAAATGAACAAAAATATTGAACAAATGCGATTAAATGCCATGATATATGACAAATATTAAAGATAATGTAATTACAAATTGATACTTACTGAAAGTATGACACACCATCTTTTTTTTGCACTTTTCGTGTATTATTTTTGCAGTTTTTAACTGCACACTTCGGCATTGTTGAGCGTCACACGGTTAGCGCGGTCAATTAGCGAATGAGAGCGAAACAAGGCGCACTGTCAGATTGCGCCTTGTTTTGATGGTTCCATTTTTAAACCAGCGTTTAAAAATCTACCTATATTTGATCGCAGTTATTTTATAATGGTTTCATTTACTAAAAGAGGGTTCCGAATCATTTTCATTTCATTCATGTGTGAAAATATTGCGAATCCTGTTGCGGGCCTTTGGTTGAAAAAAAACGTAATATAAGTCGACATTAGAATATTCAAATAAGTATTTTTTTAATACAATATCTTTTTGACGTAATATTTGTACACAAATACAATTACAATTATACTCCATTCAGGAATTAGAGCGACAAAATGTTAACAACGGTGACGGTGATACCAGTGTAGAAAATACCATCTCGAGATGGAAGAAAACTTATCTCCGGAATGAATAACAGTAAATTATATATTCTACTCGCCAAGGATTACGACAAATGATATGTTAATTTTGTATGGAATATAATTAAAAAATACGCAAGTTATAATTTATTATATAGGGTCCTTCTTAATATGCTGACACTTTTTTAAGGGGATGATCAGACCATCAAACTGAACAACTTTCTCTATGGCACCAACATCAAAATCGCGAAATAAAAATCAGCCCCTCCATACAAAACTGCAAACCTACTCGAGCCAAATGTATGGGACAGCTGATTTTTTTTTCGCGATTTCCATGTTGTTCCCATAGAGAAAGTTGTTCAGTTTGATGGTCTGATCATCCCTTTAAAAAAGTGTCAGCATATTAAGTTGGACCCTGTAGATTAAAAGAAAGCGTGACTGTAAATATTTAATTTCGTGGTCTGGCAACAATCAGATATTTGAGACCTTTGGTTCGTTTTAACAAAGTTCTTAAAGAAAATGTTTTTTATTTTGTAAACGCATCTCTTGATTGTTTAATACCGTCGTCTGAGTCCATACGCTATGCGCGGATGCTACGCATTGCACAAAAAGCGCACACAGACAGAGTAGCGGCCTACCATAACATAATTTAAAAAATGCATTCAAATTGTCACGATTGTTTTTATTATTTATTGATAGACGATACATTTTTAATATCAGAACAATTTATTAAATGCCGTGTCGACATAATTGTATTCTTTAAAAATGTACCATAGGTTTCTGACCACGTAATGTCACTTTGACAGTGACGTTTCTTTGTTTACATTTTGTCGCTCTAATTCCTGAACGGAGTATAAGTACTTACTTTTGATTTTATGACCACAGTTATTTTTATTTTATTTTAAAAACGATTTTATTATCTCATTTAGCAAGTCGGAATTCTTTTATACATTATTTCAAGACACTTCAATCTGCATAATATGCTCACATAAATATGTGTTGTAGATTGCTTTATGTCGTATAACCACATTTCATTAGCAGTACTTTCCATTACAGCATGAGAAATTGTCATGCGAAATAACTCATGCTGTCAAAGTTTCCTTAAAATAATTAAAACGTAATTTTTAAAGTTACTTGAAAACTGCTTAACCGATTTTCATAAAACAAAGCTAAGAACACACTAGCAAAAATGTGCTTTCTATTTAAAAAAAACCGCATCGAAATCGGTCTACTCGTTTTGGAGCTACGCTGCCACAGATAGACCGTCAAATAGGCGTCAAACTTATAACACCTCTCTTTTTGTGTCGGGGGTTCAATCAGCTGTCCCATACAAAACTGCAGTACGAACGACTCGACTAATATAACATGGGTCAGCAATTTTTTTTTCGCGATTTCGTAGTTTGCTCCCTTTGACTACTTATATGAGGACTGGTAACGCGTGTAATTATACTAACAAACATTTCTGCCACTTTTTGCGGGGGGCGAGTTAACATGCAATCCGTAACTTTAGATTCTAATTTTGAATGTTGAAAATCATGAAAAGTAGTCTCGTGTGAACCCCAAACGTTCTAAGTTCGAAATTATTGTTTCGCAATTATGGGCTGTCTCGTTTAGTGATAAGGTATAAAATTTAATGTAAATGCACATGATCAATTGTTCTTATACCGTGGCAGAGGGGAAATGCTACCGCAAGGCGAGTCCTTATAATAAATAGTCAAAGTTAGCTCCATAGTAAAAGTTGTTCAGTTTGATGATGGTCTGAAACCCCCCTTAAGTATTACTAGGGTGTTTTGTTACACCCTGTAGAATGTCATTCATTGTTCTGGACGCATATTCTCTATAACGGAAAACCTTCGCGACGCGTCATAAAAATTACGTCAGAAAGATATCTGTATTATACGTACCATTTATTATAAACATAAGTGTTCCGTTTTGCCAATTTTGTTCCGGAACACTTAAAACGCGTGAGCCAAAGGGCCGCTCACCCCCTCCCCTCCCCCCTCCCAGCTGCGCGTGGCTCAGCCGGGTGTGGGCGTGACGCAGGGCCTGGTGCTGCACTACGGCGCGCTGGCTCCGCTCGCGCCGCCGCCCCTCGCGCAGGCCTTCTACTACGGCGCCGCGGCGGCCAACAGCGCGCCATACGGCATGGGGCTGGACCATACCACGCTGAAGGACCTCATTAGGAAACAGATGTGAGTGTAGTTTTAATGGTGGAAGTAGAAGTTATAGCGCTAAAGCGGTGTTGCCTATTGACTATGTTCACGACACTAGGCGCTAGTTTAAAGCAAATAGGCGGCGTGGCCGCCAACAGAGCGCCATTCGGCATGGGACTGGATCATACCACGATGAAGGAGCTTGTTAGGAAACAGATGTGAGTAAAGTTTATAAGGGTGGAAGATTTTACTTTAGCGACAGAGCGGTGTTGCCTGTACGGAAGAGAGCTTGCTGATTGATTATTCGGTAATTTCAAAATCTGGAGCGTATGAATAATGTATAATTTGTTTACTGAGACGCTGTCATTTTTGCTGCTAAACAGCATCCCATGACCGATTTTTATTTTATTTTCGATTTATGTGCATCCTATGGATTTAAATTTCACAATTATCAACAACTGCGGCCGTAACATGACAACGTGTTATAGCCACAGAGGATTGTATCCTCTGTGATATAGCACTATCGCACCTTAGCTCCCTTTATATTTAAACGAGAATGAAATAAAAAGCGGCATATAGCCTCATCGCGCACATTATGCTACGCCCGCTGGAGTCGTTTATAAGTATCCAAGCACCCAAAGTGTTCCAATACATGTATCAATTATACCTTTCCACTATTTTTAATTTGTTTATGACGTGTAAAATAATTCACACGATGAATAAACTAACAAATAACTCATTTGCATCCCACAGAGAATACTACTTCAGCCCCGACAACTTAGCCCGCGATTTCTTCCTCCGCCGCAAGATGGCGGCCGACGGAACCATCCCCGTCACTCTAATAGCTTCATTCCACCGCGTGCGGGCGCTGACGGCGGACGTCCAGCTCGTGCTCGACGCCATCAGGGACTCTGACAAGCTGCAGCTGATCGGAGGCTTCAAGGTGAGCTGTAGGAACCATCCCCGTCACTCTAATAGCTTCATTCCACCGCGTGCGGGCGCTGACGGCGGACGTCCAGCTCGTGCTCGACGCCATCAGGGACTCTGACAAGCTGCAGCTGATCGGAGGCTTCAAGGTGAGCTGTAGGAACTAGAAGACGGAGGTGGTTATATAGCAAATTAAGGAAGTCGATGATTTCCGCACGGCATCGCTAGGCTCGTACCAATGAGTTTTTCGGAATTTATGTACGATTTGTAACACCACTGGCTTTTCAGTGAAGGAAAACATCGTGAGGAAACCTGCATGCTTCAATTTCGACCCACTGTCCATTATAAGTGGCGACGGGCTCACCCCCCGTCACACTGGACAGAGTTTCGGTACTACTGGTGAAACGTGGATGTTCTGAGGTTTTCAGAATGTCTCAGATTACCCCCTCGGGGAATATAGTCGTGAGCATATGCTACTGCTAGGCTAGCACGCGAGTTCATGTGCAATTTTATAAGGAGGACAAGGACAAGGTGGTTGTTAAGTCGTGATTTCTTTATTGATGAAGTGTAGGGGTTATTGTTAGACTAAGGTCTTTTATTTTTTTTCTTTTATTGTTTTTGCAATGATTTGTGTTTAACTTAAGTTTTATAGTTGTATATCTACCTGTAGGCTGACATGTGTGCTGACTTATGTGCTTTTTTATACATTGTTAACTATTTGTTTTTTCTCGACTATTCCTGTTTCTATCAGTGAAAACCTGTTATTGGCTTTCTGCTTTATACTCTTGTGACTACTGTATTGTATTGCTATTGGTTTTCCAATAAAATAAATAAATAAATAAGTCTGAGAACCATTTGGATCATGATATCCTTTTCGCAAATACTTTTCCAAAAGATCCGTTTGAAAATAAAAGTATTTCAGTGGACTCGTATCCCGAACCACTCGTATCCCAAATCATCCGTATCCAGCCTTTCGAAATATAATTTTATTTTTATTATTTACTAGTGTTTACCCGCGACTTCGTCCGCAAAAATTATATTTTAAGTTTAACCAGATTTTAAGTCAGATCAAACAAAAAAAGTTTCATCAAAATCGGTTCAGTAGTTTTTGCGTGATGCGCGAACAAACAAACAAACAAAAAAACACACAAACAAACAGACAGACAAAATTTCTAAAAAAGGTTGATTTCGAGTCAGGGATACGTAAAAACCATATCGTAATCTTTTTTTTGTAAATATCTTCAATGTACAGACACACTTCAGTTACAGTTTTATGATAGTCTAGATTTAGCCTATTTCTTATTTATTAAGTATTCATTGAATTAAATTGTTTCCTACAGGTGCGAACAGCATTCGAGCCGACAAAATGGCCGATACTGGACATAACGTCCGGCGCCAACTCAGACGACGGAGACAAAGACAAGCCGGACAAACCAGACCGACCGGATCAGTCGGCCAACCGACCCGACAGGTCGGACGACCAGTCAAAAAACGACGAGCGCCCCCCACAACTAACAGACGATGATAATAAGAAGGAAGGAGCGAAGGAGACGGACGACGTGGAGGAGGCGCCGAGTATAGCGGAGAGAGAGATGGACAATGTTGATACTAATGAGGTGGGTAAATTAATATCTTCTATCTACACTTATAAAACAGTTCCGTGACTGACTGAAGATAGAAACATGAAATTTGAAATAAATTGTAATTAATAAGAAATAAAAAATGTTTATTTCACTCTCTTAGCCTTACATACATTTGATGCTCAAAATGTTAGGAATTTTTTAGAAGAATGCTGTGATGTGACACTAATTAGGGGAACTCTGACTCTCTAACAAAGAAAATGAGATTATACAGGGTGTAAGGAAAAGTATCGTTAACCTTTAAACCACACACTCTACCCATCAAACTGAACAACTTTTAGTGGTAGCAAACCTGTTAGCGCAAAAAAAAGTCTGCTGTCCCATACTAAACTGCAATACCTACTCGATTCAATCGTATGAAACAGCAGATTTTTTTTACTCGCACTTTTGCTCCCATAGTAAAAGTTGTTTAGTTTGATAGGTATAGTTAGGGTTGAACTACACCACACATCACAGACAGAAAAGGATGGAGCGACGGAAAAATGCGATGCTGTGCTGTGTGGTGTAGTTCAACCCTTAGGTATAGGTAGGTTACACCCTGTATATTCTACGGAGGAATGTATTTGACTGTACAAATCCTGGTATTGTGGGAATCTGGTATGCTGGTCATCTGGTATAGAGGGATCAAACGGATGTAGGAGTGTACTAAGAAAGGATTTTTCGATATTCTTATTTCCGGCGGATGATGTTATGTTGCGGGCAAAAAATAGTTACTAAATAAAAAAGTAAATTTTCTATTTTTGTCTGTCTGAGCGCATAGATCTTGTTAACTAGGCACTATATTTCGATGCAATTTTTACAATCATTTAGATAATTTTTTTCGAAAGGTTTATGTCAGGGTTTCTCAAACTCGTACCCCTAATAAAAAACCCAGAAGACTGTACCCCTTACGAAAATAAGAAAAACCGAAGCGAACAGAGTTCGCACTATAATCACTCCAAGTTTGACGCTTGTATTGGGCTGGGCCTGTGTTTTCTCGCAAATCGTGATGATTTTAGGTAAAATATAATGGTAATGAAAATATTTTCGTGTATACCCCCTACGACCATCTGGTGTACCCTTAGGGATACCCGTAGTTTGTTCTTGCGAGCGCTATTTATTACCTATTTAATTTTATTCGTTGTAGCAAAGGCTAACTTCAGGTTTCAGGGAGATTTAACTTTTGCTGTGCAGTATCTAATATAGGATATCCGTGTGGTGTCGGCTAAGAGTAGCACCATCCCATTTCCTCCCGTGGGTGTCGTAAAAGGCGACTAAGGGATGTACCGGAAGATGGGCAGCATCCTCTGAGTACACACATTCAATCCAACTGCGATCGCCAACCCGCCTGCCAAGCGTGGCGATTATGGCAAATCCCCCCATTTTTGGGGAGGTCTATGTCCAGCAGTGGACGTTTATCGGCTGATATGATGATCTAATATAGCTAATATTGTTACCAGACGACAAAGGAGCCCAAGAAGGAGGCAGAAGAACAAGTGAACGACAAAGAGTCCGCAGCGGACAAACCGACGGACTCCAACGAGGATCCGCCGCTGCAGTCCGAGAACGGAGACGAGAAGCCCGGAGAGAAACGGTGAGATTATATCACAGATTATATAATACTATACAGTACAGATGCCCAACGTCAAACAATGAAACGCGACTGCCGTAACTCGGGCAGTCTTCGGGTAAAGTAAATTGCTTGATTTTCCGAGGCTCATGAGATTTTTTTGTAGTCAGATCATGTACTTTTAGCAACAATTTACACGTTTACGTAAACATTAATTACAAATCAATACCATAACGCCATTATATTGCAATTTTTAAACTAAAATTTAATTTGTATGGGATGGGACACCATGGATTATATTAAGGGGATATAATTCGGAGCGCGCTCCATACAAACATACTATGGTGATATTTTCAATACTAACCAATTAAAGTCAATGGAATTTTGCAGAAACAATCTAGAACCAAATTTCTATGCTTGTATGGAGTCAGATTTTCGCTAAAATGTAGTTTTAAAGTTACAGTGCCTCAAAGATTTCCATACAAATCTTAAATTAATCCTAGCATTGAAACTGTATATTTTAACGAAAATCTGACTCCACACAAGCATAGAGATTTGTTTCTAGATTGTTTCTGCAAAATTTCATGGACTTCAATTGGTTAGTATTGAAAATATCACCATAGTACGTTTGTATGGAGCGCGCTTTTTCGCTCTTGGAATAAACTTCTCTTAATATTGGTCTACCATATGTGCCCGGAGAGCGCGTCGGTGGCGCGTTGCGGAGAGCTATGGAAACTCAATCTTGAGGTCCGGGTTCGAATCCGCACGGACCACATGTCATGTACCAATGAGTTTTTTTAACTTATCTACGTAATACCGACTGCTCTCAAACGGTGAAGGAAAACATCGTGAGGAAACCTGCATACGCTGAAGAAGAAATTCCGATGCGTATGTGAAGTCTACCGCACCGCATTGTGCACGCGTGGTACTACACTAACGTACATACACCCTCCCTGAGGGTAGTGTCTGTGCCCTGCTGTGGGACGTATAAAGACTGATGATGATGTTACTAATATTATACAATTGTTGCAGTCGCAAGAAGCAGATGGTGGGCATCTTCCCGCTGGCGACGATGGGCGGGCCACTCGTTGCGCCCGTGTCCAGTCTACTGAGAGCTGTGCCCCCACCGCCCCTACCCAGGTAATACATTACATTAAGGCTCCTTTTACCGTTCAGTAGCACCGTCATCACAATGTTAAACATTTCTCCATAGTCTTCTTCTTATCGAGCAAGCCCTGGTGTCAGAGTTTATTCAAACCGCCTTACGGCCTCTGACGTGGTTTTTATGTAACGACTACTACCACCAGAGATCATAGCCGGGACCAACGGCGTAACGTGCCATCCGAAGCGCGGAATCATCTTTCTTTTCAAACAATCAGGTGATTCAGCCTGCAATGTCCTAACCGACTGGGGAAAAACGCAAAAAGTGACATTTCACTAGGTGCCCCCCGTGGGAATCGAACCCACGACCTCCGTGTCAAGAGCCCAATGCTCTTAACCATTAGACCACGGAGGCAGTTCTCAATAATGAAAACATACATTAAGAAAGTGCTACTCCAATACTGGGTCCTTCCTAATATGCTGACACTTTTTTAAGGGGATGATCAGACCATCAAACCGAACAACTTTCTCTATGGCACCAACATCGAAATCGCGAAAAAAAAACAGCTGTCCCATACATTTGAGTCGAATTGGTACTGCAGTTTTGTATGGGACAGCTGATTTTTATTCGCGTTTCCTGAGGTGGGCTCCATAGTGAAAGTTGTTCAGTTTGATGAGTAGAAGTAGAATACACGCTGAAGTTATCCGCAGTGATATAAAATTTACCCTGTATGCCCTTAGATCAAAATAAAATGAATGGATAGGCCTTACGCGAACATTTCAAACCAGAAAAATGAGGCAAAACAAATGAAGGTTTACTTCAAATTTGTATGCAAGTGCCCTAGATTTGACAGATAATGGCGCTAGTCTGTATGATCCAAGTGCACCAGTAGTGTGCTTCAACTTACCGCGCTTTAGGCCTATCCATTAATTTTATATTGATAACATAACATAACATAAATATTCTATATATATTCTATTTATTTCTATATTTTATATTGATCTAAGGTATTGCCAACTTTTACTAAACTATGTCCACGAAAATTGTCGGAATATTCCGCTAAGCATATCGTCGTCGCCCGCAGAATGTTCCGCACGCGGAACGCTTCCGCCGGCGCTCCGCCCCACGACCCGCTCAACCCCGATGTGCCGGAGTTCGTGCCGCAAGCCATCAAGCAAGGTTAGTACCACACGAGTAATCCATACAGAGGACAAGCTCTCTAACAACGAGGTAAATTTATACCTGTTGCAAGTAATCGGCATTCGGCACGCGCGGTGGACCCGTAGGACCCATCAAGGAGGGTCTTGAGTTGAGGGTAGGCCTGTGCCCTGTGTCAATGCTACCCGCTGTTTCAAAGCCCATTTCGACTTCGCACAGCGTCTGCTTACGGAGGCTGCAGTCGGGCCAATTTAATAGATCACATTTGACATCTGTCAGTTATAGCTTCGTAGTGAGGTGACCTGCTTAAAAACATCGATTAAAGTGCATGAATCGATACGGATTTCAAACTTATGTGGTGGTATCGTGGTTTGTTGGAATTACGTTTTAATTTTTACGGCGCATTTCCCCATTTTGGTAGCTTAATTTATACGTCACGCATATGTCCGCTCACTATAGATAAACGCCTGAACTGAAGTCAAAGAAGCCTGCAGACATCTTCGAAGTGGCAACGCTTAGGTGCCCTAACTACTAATATAGTTACTTAATATCATTGTTTAATAACGGTCAACATATTTACCTAAGCGCGGTACATGTCAAAAATACCAGGCGGCGTGTTTCAAAGGCGCGGCCTCTGGTATGCGCTGCTAATACTCTTGATTTTAAAAAAAACGTCTCTTGACATCTAAATAGGTAATCCCAGTAAATCCCGTGAAATTTTATCCAAATTTATTAAATCCGGATATTTCCGGGAAATTCAGGCGTATCCATACTTGTATGCTCAAAAAATGCCCCGACATTCCGATCACTGTTTATTAGTGAAAGTAAATCGTTAAATTACTTTCTTTGGTCATTGTTACAATACATATGTAATCGTAATTTAAAAAAGTAAAGCAATTGTGCAGTTTTAACTTCGACAAAATAAATATTATTCAATGCCCGCCGTTTCAAGGTTACGTTTGATGAAGAATCAATAAATGTCAAATGTGATAACTCTATTAAATTGGCCCGACTTTACATTGCGTTGACTTGTATGTAGGAGTCACGTTGCAGGGTTTGCCTCGAACACTTGTCTCTCGCGTGGTGTTCGCGCGGTTCGCGTCTCAGCCTGCCACGAGGCTCCTAAATCCTTCTCAGCATGCGTAGTATGCATACCCGTGATAGATATAGGGTCCTTCTGAATATGCTGACACTTTTTTAAGGGGATGATCAGACCATCAAATTGAACAACTTTCTCTATGGGACCAACATCGAAATCGCGAAAAAAAAATCAACTGTCCCATACATTTGGCTCGAGTCGGTTTGCACTTTTGTATGGGACAGCTGATTTTTTTTTTGCGATTTCGATGTTGGTCCCATAGAGAAAGTTGTTCAGTTTGATGGTCTGATCATCCCCTTAAAAAAGTGTCAGCATATTAAGTTGGACCCTGTATATCTATCAAATCTATCTTTCATACCACGCATGATAACGTATCACATTTGCGAACATGCTGACTCTGTGATATCCTGTGGTATACTTATCACGACTATCACTTCGTTCGTTCACCATTCGTTCGTTTTGTTCATTTGTCATACTTCTTATCCGCAACAATTTCATAGAGAGAGCAAGCGATATGAAATTATCTCTCTGTCCAGTAGCCAACTTCACGCAAAAATCTTTCCAATTAAGCACGTCGTGACGTTTTACAAAAAAAAAGGATGTCAAACTTTTCAACTTTTTGGAATAAGACAGATTAAAAAAAAATGTTCAGTGCGTGAAAATAGGATGATTGATAATGAAGAAAATGACATCCCGAATCACCGCAAATCACCGAAATAACTATTTATATTTAAGAAATATAGATTTCATTCAAAAAATTTCAGTGCCTGAAAATAGGATGAGAGATAATAAAGAAAATGACATCTCGAATCACCGGAAATCACCGAAACCACTATTTATATTTAAGAATTGAGTTAATTTTACCTTGATTTTACCGATTTTCACGGTCTTTTGCCAAAAAATATGCTTATCGCGCACAATTTTGTGGTTGATAAACTATCACGCAAAACTGTCAAAAAGTGAAAAAAATTGAGCGCGCGTAGCTGTCAAATGGTGGCCATGTTCGGCATTGTGATACTATTTCGCGAGATATCGATATGATAAAAAAGTGACGTCACAAGCGTGCGCCATGTTCGCTGTTGTGATAAGATTTCAAAATGGCGGCTGTATCACCTAAATTTGACAGATGAATGTGTTAAATGTCGCTATCGCGGGTGTGCATGCTAACCCCGCAGTTGTTCTTACTCAAAAACAATCCTCGAGATTGGATAGACACTCCCTCAAATAACTTGACACTGGCGAAATCTAACAAGGAAACGCCATTAAATAAAGATAGAATAGAATAGACTTGTATGTAAACTGTGATATGAGTCACGTTGCAGGGTTTGCCCCGAACACTGGTCTTTCGCGTGGTGTTCGCGCGGTTCGCGTTTCAGCCTGCCACGAGGCTCCGCAATCCATCTCAGTTGTGTTCGTACTCAAAAACAATCTCGAGATTGGATAGATATTCTCTCAAACCACTTTACATTGGCGTAAATGCGGTGCTAACGCACAAGCAAGAAGTCATAGATTTAATTATAGATTTAAAAAAAAAAAAAGATATTATGTGAGTGTTACTTATGTTTAATTGTGTTGTAATGTCCCACAGAAGACCCAAACGAGAAGGACGATCCCGCCAGGCCGCCGTCCAGCGTCAGCTCTGACAAGAGTGGCATCGACGTGTGGACTGAGGTGAGTCGAATCTGTCAATTATACTTCCATAAGTTAAGATATAATCTAAACTATAATAAAACTGTAACTGAAGTGTGTCTGTACATTGAAGATATTTACAAAAAAATGATTACGATATGGTTTTTAGGTATCCCTGACTCGAAATCAACCTTTTTTAGAAATTTTGTCCGTCTGTTTGTTTGTTTATTTGTTTGTTTGTTTGTTCGCGCATCACGCAAAAACTACTGAACCGATTTTGATGAAACTTTTTTGTTTGATAGCTTATGATCTGACTTAAAATCTGGTATATAATTTGTGCGGACGAAGTCGCGGGTAAACACTAGTAATATAATATAGTCATAAAATCCTATACAATTTGCATGAAGCTAGATGTCTGACTCCGGAGTCAGACAGCCGTCGTAGAACAAAAAAGTGGTTACGTCGATAAGGACAGCAATAAGTAGCGATCTCCTTTTTTAACTAAAGCGAATTTGCTATGTGCATCTCTTACTGAGTGAATATGACAAGACACGTGCTTTCTTCTAGTACCTTCTCTTTCTACGGTCCGGGATGTGATATTGGTATTGGTATTGACTGAAGCGCCTATTTTGCGTGAGGTGGGAATGACTACTCTTGCCACCCTAGTTCCTCCAGAAAGCCAAGCAGCTTGTTGATGTTGCCGAATGCCTCTGGTAGAGACCCCGAAGATCCGAGGTGTTGTGCCCGATATTGTGCCAGCCCGTTGCATTCTAACAGAACGTGGGCAGCCGTTTCTTCAACCTCCATGCAGACCCTGCACAGAGGACTGTTAGTAACACCGATGTTAAAAAGATGTTTGTTAAAGGGACCATGACCAGTCAGGGCTCCAGTAACTAGGCGTAGTTGGGCTCTCTTGTGTCTCTTGTTGTGTCCGGGGTGTGATTCTTCGCTAGTAATATCGTGTGTTATCCAGGTGAAGCGTAGAACGAAGGCGGGTTCTCGGGAGAGAGCGCTCGCTCCGCCCCCCGGCGCGGCCGAGGAGGAGTCCCGCGAGGAGCTCCACTTCCAGCTGGACGAGGAGCTGGACCTGCCCCTGCCCCCGCCGCGTAACAACACCTTCACCGACGCCTGGTGAGTGCTAGCATAGAGTGAGCGTAGAACGAAGCCGGGTTATAGCTCGCTCCGCCCCCCGGCGCCGCCGAGGAGGAGTCCCGCGAGGAGCTCCACTTCCAGCTGGACGAGGAGCTGGACCTGCCCCTGCCCCCGCCGCGCAACAACACCTTCACCGACGCCTGGTGAGTGCTAGCATAGAGTGAGCGTAGAACGAAGCCGGGTTATAGCTCGCTCCGCCCCCCGGCGCCGCCGAGGAGGAGTCCCGCGAGGAGCTCCACTTCCAGCTGGACGAGGAGCTGGACCTGCCCCTGCCCCCGCCGCGTAACAACACCTTCACCGACGCCTGGTGAGTATATGGAGGTGCTACTTGGGAATGTTCCTCCATTGAAAAGGGAAGATCTTCCACCAGGCTTAGTGTGAAGCCTGGGGACCGGCCGTGGTCCAACAGTTCTTAGTTGGACCTTGTATATATATCGAATCTCTGTGATTATTTCTCTTGCGCGATTTATGTCTCGCATTCGATTGTGAACCTTATTTGTAGTAGGTTACGTATTTACGGTGAACGTTGTCTTAGTATGGAGCAGATTTCTGAGCGCGACGGTATCGCCATCTGTTAGCTTCTTTGCTATAACTTGTGGGTGTTGACATCTATGGCAAGTCCCCACAAGGACATAGTGACTTACTATGTAAGAAAATCGTGAAGATCGGGGAAATCTACATCGTGAGGAAACCTGCATGCTTCAATTTCGAGGCATGTATTGTACCCACTGTCCATTACAAGTGGCGACTGGCTCACTCTCCGTCACACTGGACAGAGTTTCAGTAGTAAAGCGTGTATGTTCTGAGGTTTTAGAATATCTCTCGGAGAATATATATTCCTGAGCATATGAGACCATCAAATTGAAAAACTTTCTCGACGGGACCAACATCGGAATGGCGATAAAAAGATTCTGCTGTCCCATACATTTTTGGTCGAGTAGGCTTGCAATTTTGTATGGAACAGCAGATTTATTTTTCGCGATATAGATTTTAGTCTCATAGAGAAAGTTGTTCAGTTTGATGGCTTAACAGTCTCCTTAACAAATCGTCAGCTTAAAGACCATAGATGTGCCAAGGGTATGCTATCTGTTTCTATTATTATTTGTGTTGGGCTATTGCAAGCAAGGGTCGTTTTATGTAACCCTGCGACCATCGCTGGTCTTTTGTGTTCGCCTCAAGCTCACCCATATTTTACGCATACCTCCGAACTTGTGGTATTTTCTTTTCATTCTCGGGAATGCAGAATCTGCATTGCAGATTTCCTCACGATGTTTTCCTTCACCACCGATCGAGTTAATGATAAATACAACCGTACATAATTTCCGAAGAACTTAGTGGTACAGGCCAGGAATATGTTTCTAGAGATTAACTATAATTGTTTGTACCAACAGGTCTGACGATGAGTCAGACATGGAGTTCACGGACCGAGACATCGGGCGGCTGCTGATCGTGACGCAGACGCCGGCGCGGCAGCCGAAGCACGACGGACACGACCGACAGGGCGACTGGGCCTCGCGCACCAAGATCACGCAGGACCTGGAGCAGGTGATGATCTTCTTCTTATCGTGTGGGCAAGCTCTGGTGTCAGAGTTTTTTCAGACCGCCTTACGGCCTCTGACGTGGTTTTTTTATGTAACGACTACTACCATCAGAGATAGTAATAGCTGGGACTACCGGCTTAACGTGCCATCCGCGGCACGGAATCATCTTTCTTTTCAGACAATCAGGTGATTCAACCTGCAGTGTCCTAACCAACTAGGGAAATGCGCACAGGTGATGATGATGATAGACTACAGAACTACAGGGTGACATTGATATCATTAGCATCCTTTTAAACGTCGCGGCCTAATTCAGTCGGGTGCCACGCGCTCATTGCATCGCACACGTGACCTTAGTATAGATGTAGGTACTTACGCTCGTTCCAATCTTGCGTTGCTGACATCCCTTACCATTCACGCACAGAGAATCAATGTGCGAGTGTCAGTCGCGCTTGGAGCGAGAGTTCTTAGATAGTGAACATTCTGTTGTACTCTTAGATATTCCGTGGTAATGGTAATAAAATAATGCCAGTAGGTTCTATACTTGCAAAGTAATAAGCGATCTTGTCATAACATATTTCTTTATGTATGTATTTATTCTTTCTATATGGTTTTTGCAAGTGACCCCGTACTGACCGAAATGAAGATTTCACGTCAAAAATGACTATCAATTAAATAAATTGTGACGTAAATGGGAAAAAGAGGTTACAAATTATTTTATGCTGCAATTTTCTTTATTTTGATGATACTAAAAGGTATGGTAAGTTATAGCCTGTAGAATCCCACTGCAGGGCAAAGGCCTCCTCTCACGAATAAGGGTGAGAGGGAGTGGGCCATACTCCACCACGCGGGCCCAGTGCGTGTTGGTGGAGGCAAGATAGTGGTCAACTTGCTGTCAGAGAATTTTCAAGCCGCCAATAGGCCTCTGACCTGGCTTAACGAATAGTTACAACGCCATCTGACGGAACTATCCGAGACCAACTGCTTAACGTGCTTAATGATACTAAATTAATCTTAAATGTTTTGTGTTCGCAGGTGATCACAGATGGCCTTAGACGCTACGAAGAAGACTTATGGACTGACACAGACTACGGTTCTGTAAGTTTTACTGTTTTATCTTCGTTTTCCTACTAATCGAGATCAGAGGCGAGTAAGTAACCTTGCCTGCCGTGCAGGTGGCGATGGTTCGATTCCCGTCCAGGCAGACTCGTACAAATGAGTTTTTCGGAATTTATGTACGATTTGTAACACCACTGGCTTTTCGGTGAAGGAAAACATCGTATGGAAACCTGCATGCTTCAGTTTCGAGGCATGTATTGTACCCACTGTCCATTATAAGTGGCGACGGGCTCACTCCCCGTCACACTGGACAGAGTTTCGGTACTACTATGTTCTGAGGTTTCAGAACTCTCTTAGCCTTATAAGGGTAAAAACACATCGATCGACGGCAATCGACGTTTAGTATATGACGCCGTCGGCGTCCGCATCCCTCCGACGCGGCGAAAGCGCCATTAAATTAGGCGTATAAACTTCTTTTTTTGTATGAACAAGCTGTTTTTCGCCGTCGATCAAAGTGTCATGAACCTAAATTGAAGTCAGTGTTTCACAAACGTGGCAACAGTATATTAATAAAGTCAAAATGTTGACCCCGACAGTCGCACGGCAGCCGCACGCAGTACCAGACGGTGTCGGTGATATCGCGCGAGCAGTTCGAGGCGGCCGTGCCCAACGAGCGGCACTACACGCCCGCCGAGCCGCCCCCGCCTCCCCCCTCCGTCAAGCAGCACAGGGTGAGTCTACCACTGATTAGAAATTAATATACACGGTCCAAAGGACCACTGTAAACGTCGAAAAATTCGTCTTTTCCTGAAGAGTGAAGGTGCTTCCAACATAATCGGCAGTGACATGGTGTCCTATCCCATACAAATAAAATTTTAGCTAAAAAATGGCAATATATGGCGTTGTGGTATCGATTTGTAATAAATGTTTACGTAAAAGTGTAAATTGTTACTAAAAATACATGATCTGACTACAAAAAAATCTCATGAGCCTTGGAAAATCAAGCAATTTACTTTGCCCGAAGACTGCCCGCGTTACGGCGGTCGCGTTCCATTGTTTGACGTTGGGCATCTGTACTGTATAGTATTATACAAGGTGTTACAAAACTACAAATAAACCTTTAAGGGGGTGGTGTAGACCATCAAACTGAACAACTTTCACTATGGGACCAATATCGAAATCGGGAAAAAAAAATTGTATGTTCTATACTCTACAAATCGACTAGAGCTAAAATATGTATGGGATATGAAATTATTTTTTTCGCGATTTCGATGTTGGTCCCATACAGAAAGTTGTTCAGTTTGACGGTCTTAACAACCCCATTAAGAGTTTCAAAAATTTATTGTTACTTATGAAACACCTTGTATAATCTGTGGCAGTGATAACAAAATCAAAAATGTTGTATCAAACGCTGCACGGCCGCGTTTCTAGCGTCTTTATTTTTATACAGGGTGAAATTGATATCATTAGCATCCTTTTAAACTAAGAGTCTACCCATCAAACCGAACAACTTTTACTATGGGAGCAAATCAATTGGAGCAAAAAAAATCTGCTTCTGCTGTCCCATACATTTGAGTCACGTAGGCAGCGGCGGCGGGTGCAGTTTAGTATGGAACAGCGGATTTTTTTTTGCTCCCATTGGTTTGCTCCCAAAGTTAAAGTTGTTCAGTTTGATGGGTAGACTCTTAGTTTAAAAGGATGCTAATGATATCAATTTCACTACTGTTTAAAAATTATGAAAATCGGAGTAGTTTTGACCTGTTCCGAAACAATAGACTTTTTAAATCTACAGGTATTCCGCTAATAAAGAAGGAAGGATCCTGTACATGGTTCTATTTCTAAACAGAGGATAAAGTAATTAAATGTATGTAAACTTGTGTAGATGGAGCCGGAGCAAGGCGGCGGTAAGGCGAAGCGACCGCGGCGCACCGCGAGGTTCTACGCGGCCAGCAAGGACCCACACGCCACTGATGTCATGTGAGTATACCTATACATTTGTGGCGATCTCTTTTCTCTAACGTGTGCACTAGTAGATTACACACCGAAGGCAGGAAAGTAAGAAAGGTCTCAGATCTCGCGTAATTATTGACTGAGATCTGAGGCTTTCTTATTTAGTGCCCGAGGTTAGTGTACTCTATCTCTTCGACAGAGGTGGAAAGCGACAACTTCGTTTAGCGCAGCGGGACGACAATTGACGCTTTCCGTCCGGAGGGGAGTTATTAATTCATTTATTATACATAGAGCTATTTTATTATATTTTCCTTAGATCAAAATAAAGATAATGGATAGGCCTAAAGCGCGGTAAGTTGAAGCAAACTACTAGGGCACTTGGTCCATACAAACTAGCGCCATTATCTGTCAAATCTAGGGCACTTGCATACAAATTAGAAGTAAACCTTTCATTTGTTTAGCCTCATTTTTCTGGTTTGAAATGTTCGCGTAAGGGCCTATCCATTAATTTTATTTTGATCTTATATTTTCAAAGCTGTAGACAGCTATTTGATAAGTACTGAAAACGTCTTGTCTTGAACACTAGAAGTTAAGGTGGCCACCGGTCCTATATTTTATTTCAGGATGCTTCCTTTTGTCTCTAGCTTCATCATGTATCATCCTGGTGTTAGATTTTTCAAACCACCTTACGACATCCGACGTTTCATCTCTATGAAAATCTCGGAGCTGAGCTGATTTGCAATCTTATTGGTTGATAAAACTCCGTTTCCCCGCTCCGCCAGCTCTCTCCGCATCTGTGGACAGGCACCCTTAGACTGGTTTCAGCTCCAGCCAAACCTGCCAGTTACGGCGGAATCTTAACAACTTTAATGAGCATGAACAATTAATTGTTGCAGTACAAGCAGAAAGCACAAGACCCGGCACAGCCTCAACCCCCCGGTGGAGCATCACATCGGGTGGATCATGGACGTGCGCGAACATCGCCCGCGCACTCACAGCACCGGGTCAGTTCATCATCTTCTATACTTATTTATCTTCTTATCGTGTGGGCAGCAAGCCCTATAGGCCTATCATGAGTTTACATTGATATACTACAGTAAAATCGTATAAGCAGTGGTGGTCCAGTGGCGAGTAACCTTGCCTGCCGTACAGGAGGCGATGGTTCGATCCCCGTCCAGGCTGACTCGTACCAATGAGGTTTTCGGAATTTATGTACGATTTGAAACACAAACTGACTTTTCAGTGAAGGAAAACATCGTGAGGAAACCTGCATGCTTCCATTTCGCGTCAAATATTGTACCTAATGTCTATTATAAGTGGCGACGGACTCTCTCCCCGTCCCAATGGACGGAGTTTCGGTACTACTAGTGAAACGTGCCTGTTTTGAGTTTTCGGAATATCTCTTCGGTTTTCTACTTATCGGGTTTCACTTCTCAATGCTCGATTATGTTATTTTTGTTCATTTTATTACTATGTAAAATACTAAATAACACAATATCTGGTCTTGACAATGTTACACTATGTAATTCAATATTTGTACTTTGTGTATTTTGTTTTGTTTAAAAGAAGTGTGTTGTAGAGTTTCTGGCCGCATCTTCTCTACAACGGAACACCTTCCGAAGCGGTGGTAGAATAAAAAATGACGTCAAAAAGTTATCTATGTGATATTATTTTGAATAAAAATTTTGACTTTGACTTTTTTGACTTTGAATAACGTCCACAGGTCTTCGCTAGGCACATCACCGACACTAGGCTCGTCCTGCGGCTCCGTGCCGCAGTCCCTACCGACCTTCCACCACCCCAGCCACGGCCTGCTCAGAGAGAACCACTTCACACAGCAGGCCTACCACAAGTACCACTCGCGCTGCCTTAAAGGTAAGTCTGCCACCTACACTAGGCTCGCCCCGCGGCTGTCTTTACCGCGGTCTGCTCAGAGAGAACCACTTCACACAGCAGGCCTACCACAAGTACCACTCGCGCTGCCTTAAAGGTAATTCTCTGCCCACCCCAACAAGTGGAGTTTCAGCCTATACTAATCTCGTAGACTAATCTAATAAATAATGCATTCTGCCAGATCTACGAGTCTGGCCAATTTTCTTTGGGTCCTTCTTAATATGCTGACAGTTTTAAAGGCCTCCGCACATTGCAGCGATATTATCGAGCGATATTATTGACAGCGATATCGCGACACCTTACACACTGCAGCGATTCCGCGATTCGCGTCACGCATGCGCCCCACCACTGAATGTAGTCGAAAGAGTTGCGATAATATCGCGGCAGTTTGTGGGATCGAGCGCGTCCCCATACAAAACGTACTGAGAACAATTATCGCAAAATCGCAGCGATATTATCGCTCGATAATATCGCAGCAGTGTGTAGGATCGCGCGCGTCCCCATACAAAATGTACTGGAAACAATTATCGCAAAATCGCAGCGATATTATCGCTCGATAAAATTGCTGCAATGAGCGGAGGCCTTAAAGGTTATGATCGGACCATCAAACTGATCAACTTTCTCTATGGGACTAACATCGAAAATAAAAATCTGATGTTCCATACTAAATATAGTCCCATAGAGAAAGTTGTTCTATGTGATGGTCTAATCATCCCCTTCACACTCCATCAGCATATTAAAAAGGCCCTATATGTATTTTGTATAGTTATTATTTAACTTTGTATTATTGTATACATAACAGTAGCTTAAGAATTTATATTGTAATAGTTATTAATTCGTGTTATGCTGTAGAGTTTCTGGCCGCATCTTCTCTACAGCGACAACACGTTCCGACGCGGTGGTAGCTTATAAAAGATTTGACGTTTAAAAAGTGTGCTTCAAGCTCCTATATTGAATAAATTACATTGACTTTGACTTTGAAATCCTTTAGACGCGACAGTAATAAATACGTTTGTTGTGAACAGAACGCAAGAAGCTGGGCATCGGTCAGTCTCAGGAGATGAACACGCTGTTCCGCTTCTGGTCGTTCTTCCTCCGCGATCACTTCAACAGGACCATGTACGCTGAATTCAGGTAAGATTACACTATTTTACTTTCTATGTGGAGAGGATGAGTGATAGCAGATGTACGAAAGAGATATATGGAGCTATTTTATTATATTATTATTTGTGTTGGGTTATTGCAAGCAAGGGTCGTTAATGTAACACTTGGACCATCGCTGGTCCTTTGTGTTCGCCCCAAGCTCACCCATATTTTACGCATACCTCTGAACTTGTGGTATTTTCTTTTCCTTCTCGGGAATGCAGGTTTCCTCACGATGTTTTCCTTCAGCGCCGAGCTAGTAAATGATAAATACAACCGTACATAATTTCCGAGGAACTTAGTGGAATAGGCCAGGAATCGAACCGCCGCCTGATGATTGAGGCGCAAGCTCTCTTCCGTATGGGCTATCATCGCCCTTTTTTATATGGAGCTAATGTGAGTGTGAGTGGAAGTGTCGGCAGAGGGCGCCCTCGTAGGACGTACTCTGATCAAATCGGTTGCGTCCTACATAAAGGGGAATTGCGGAGTACTCGAAACCGACGGGCATCTATGAAGGGATGTATGTATGTGCATGAGGCAAACGAGGTATGTAAGGATCGTAGTAGATGGCGCGCCCTGGTCTCTGCCTTCCCTACTGGGAAAGATGCGTGAAGTTACAGATTAATAGATAGACCTAATAAAATAACTATGCCAAGTTTCAGCTTCCTATATCTAAAGCCTAGTTCGGACTACGCGAGTATTTTAGTCGAGTGCGAGTGATTTAGTAACAAAATTAAAGCACTTGCTAAACTACTCGACTAAATTATTGTGGTTCAGACATGTTTAACTACTAAAACACTCCCTACTCGACTAAAATACTCGCATAGTCCGAACTAGGCTTTACTGTCTCTGAGAAATGGATGTTACGGACAAACATCGAAGCGATTCAATAAGTGTTCTGTTTTGACAGTTTTGGTATGGGACACTAACCATACATCAACAATCCAAAAATGATAGCTTCAAAAGTGCTCTCAAATGAATATCTATCCTCTTCATGTCAGTGTGAGTCATAAAGTTATTATACCTTACAGGAATAGAGGCAGTGACATGAGTTGACAAATGAAACAGTTTTTGGATGTTTTCTGGAGACTATTCGCATCCAAAAATTCTAATACTGTCTATAATTCTGAGTCTAACGTGAAATCGTGGTTAAATTAATGAAGTAGTGTCAGTATATTTCACAAAATTATCTACGATTTCACTTTGATTCCCAATTATTCACGAAAACCGAATTGTAAAAATTGATTAGTGACTAGAAAACGGTTCTATTGCCTCGCGTCACGTAGCTCTAACTATTATACAGTGGTGCCGCTAGGTACATCTCGCTCTTTCAGCTGTATGTTCCGTTCATTCCCAGTACTTCTACTGAACAGTTCTACCGTAGAACTAATCCTCTATTCCTGGTATAATACCTCTATGGTGTGAGCCCGTTTGTTTGAAGCGTCCGGGATTTGACAGAGATGGCGGTAGCTGCCCTGGGTTTACAGGTTGCTGTTTGAGTCCCGTCCAAGACAATTTATTGAATCTTTCTTTAATTGCACTGAATGTCCACTCCGTTCGGTGTTATATCGTACAGAGTTACTGCGTAGTTAGTGCTACAGCGAGTGTGTCGACAGGCGTTCCGAGCGGTCTACTACACGGTCCGATCGGGTGCAGTGTTGGCACTACATGTCCTTTTTACATACATATAGAGCTATATTTCATCATCGTCAACCTGTACACATCCCACAGCAGGGCACATAGCCTAAGACTGTCTGTACACTGATGCGGAGCTAGCTGGCGGAGCGGGGAAACGGGAATTTTATTAAGCAATTCGGTATGTCAAGTTTTTTTTTGGAGGGCTGAATCGAAAACCATTTCGAGATAATTGTTTCAATAATCATATTTTTTATGTCAGAGATTTTAAAATGAAAGGATTACAGATATTTTTAATAAAATAACGTCGTTTTTCGGTCCGTCCAGTGACGTCACTGGAATACCTGTAAACTCCTTGGTAAACATAATATCAACTTAAAATAACCGGCAATTAAGAAAAAAAAAATACATTCACAATGTCAGAATTTGACATTTGATGTTGCCGTTTCTGTTTCCAGCATAGAGTTAGAAAGAGGAGGCAGGTTTTAATTTTTTTAAATATAGCAGTAGATAGTTTTTCTCCATGGAGTTCGAATTATTTTCTCTCCACCATTTTTGCCCTTAGAGATTACAGATCAAAATAATTTAAAAATTTAATGTATATTGATAAACTCAATGAATCGCAATAAGAATGAAATAGGTGTCTTAAAATTATGTCTTCTATCCGTAAAAAATATAAAAATGAAGACCAAAAAAAACTTGACATACCGAATTAGTGTTTACCCGCTACTTCATCCGCACAAATTATATATCAGATTTTAAGTCAGATCATAAGCTATCAAATAAAAAAAGTTTGATCAAAATTGGTTCAGTAGTTTTGGCGTGATGAGCGAACAAACAAACAAACAAACAAGCACACAAACAGACAAAATTTCTAAAAAAGGTTGATTTCGTGTCAGGGATACCTAAAACCGTATCGTAATCTTTTTTTTGTAAATATCTTCAATGTACCTTTAATGTACACTTCAGTTACAGTTTTATAATAGTTTAGATAAGATTGCATTGAATCTCAGCTCCGAGATTTCATGCAATCTTATTGGTTGATAAAACTCCTTGCCATGCCGTGCCAACGACATGCCATTATGTACCAATGAGGTTTTCTAACGTATATACGTAATACTGACTGCTCTCAAAACGGTGAAGGAAAACATCGTGAGGAAACCTGCATACGCTGAAGAAGAAATTCCGATGCGTATGTGAAGTCTACCGCAGCGCATTGTGCACGCGTGGTACTACACTAACGTACATACACCCTCCCTGAGGGTAGTGTCTGTGCCCTGCTGTGGGACGTGTATAGGCTGTGACAATGATGAATTTGTGCGGCCGAAGTTTCAACGATTCTGCATTTCTAATGTACATTGGACTTACAAACCTCGAATTTGTTTTGACAGGACACTGGCGACCGAAGACGCCGCGGCAGGCTTCCGCTACGGTCTCGAGTGCCTCTTCCGCTTCTACTCGTACGGTCTAGAGCGCAAGTTTAGACCGGAGCTGTACCAGCATTTCCAAATTGAGACCATGGCCGACTATGAGAACGGTGAGTGAACTTGTGTGAGCTTTCTTATAGCTTCGTATGGATGTTTTAAGTACGTAACGTACCGACGTCGTATTTTACTTAAGAGGGTACCGAGCCAACTGTGCTACCCCCAATCGAATTTTTCTATTTCTAGACAATTAAACAACATTTCCAACAAAAAACAAAAATGTCACATTGTAGTCAGTCTTGATTGGCTTTCAATACAGGCTGTTAGGAAAAGTATCATTAACCTTTAAACCACATACTCTACCCATCAAACTGAACAACTTTTACTATGGGAGCAAACCAGCGCAAAATAAAAGTCACCTGTCCCATACTAAACTGCATACCTACTCGACGCAATAGTATGGGACAACAGATTTTTTTTCTCTTATCGTTTTGCTCCCATAGTAAAAGTTGTTCAATTTGATGGGTAGAGTCTGTGGTTTAAAACTTAATGATACTTTTCCTTACACCCTGTATATCGAAACATTACGGATTATTATGTTTTATGCTTGTATTGTAGCTCGAAATGTGAAATCTATTATTTTCATTTCTCAGTTTAGAGCTTTAAGAGGATAGGCGGGCTGAAATGCTAATTTGGAGAATAGATCACTTTTCCGACTGTATACGTATTTATCAGATCCGCCCCACCCACACACCCCGCCGACTAGTGTGCGAAAGAGACAACTTCAGCTCGGACCGATTTTATATACAAAAAATCGACGAAATCAGCATTTCGTATTCCCCTGTTTTCTCCTCCAAAACTAAACCTATTTTAATAAGAGAAAGACTTTGGCTATGTTCGTACGTTTTGCTTTTTTAATTTATATTCGTGAAATTTTTTTACTGGATGTTTGAAAACAGGCCGTAAAATTGGTCCTTTTCCAAGGTCCCGCGACATGGCAGAGGTGACGTAGATTGTATGGTAAAAAAATATTTGCTCTAGTGTTATTATCCAGGGAGAAAACAGGGGAATACGTTTGTATGGAGAAAACTGTACTCGTCTATCCTATTAAAATAGTGTGTTGTTGCAAATTGTACTGAAACACCGCTCTTTTTGTCCATCAGGTCAACTCTACGGCCTGGAGAAGTTCTGGGCCTTCCTCAAGTACTACAAGCACGCCGGTGCCCTCCAGGTGGAGGCCAAGTTACAGGGCTATCTGGCTAAGTTCAACAGCATCGAGGACTTCCGCGTACTAGAGGTACGTCATCATCATCGCATATGCATCGACATAGAAATGCTTAACCCAGTTTTCAAAAAAATACCTTTCGACCTCTTTAACCTACTGGCCAGGCTGGATCCCGAACTTAGTTCTGGTCTGTTTTCTTTTAATAGTGACTACAGAATAAAAATATTAATGTAGATATTCAATGTTCAAATGTATACTAAAAGAGCCGGTCGCTGGGTTCTAAAGTCAACCTTTAGCCATTCATTTATTTTACTTTGATGTAAGGTTCCGAAATCTCGATCTCACTTGTTAGCCGTCATCGACTTATAACTATGGATGGACAGGGTCTGGAACAAAACTCTCGATAAAAGCTTATACTAAAGTAACAGTAATGGACGGGCCTTGCGCGAATATTACAAACGAGAAAAATGAGTCAAAACAAATGCTATCGATGTCCTTCCAATATCACCCTTATTGTGATGCATATTATAATTATATATGTCGTAGTCAGATAGTAAACTATCTGGATCAACCTAGGCATTTCATAATACGCCGTCATTTCATAATTTGGCCATCTAAAAACCGCCATATCCATGCAACTCTAATCGGTTTGCGATGTGCCGAGCTATGCTTGGGTAGCAGATAAAAATGTGTCTAGATAAAATTGAACTCTTTTATTTTCCGCACTATTTATTATTTCTGTTAAGTTATTTAAGTTTTTTATGTTATTTGTACGAAGCGGACAACGCGGAGACAGCATAACTAGCAGCATGTAATGCAACTACCTACTTTACGGTATGCCCAGTCATATCATGATAAACTGGGGAAGTGTTTAGCTGGAAATATCGACAAATACTCGCCCTCATCTGACGACGACGTTCTATCGGGCACATCAACCAAATCATCGAGTTCGGTGGCGCGTTGCGCAGAGGTATGGACTCTAAATCAGGAGGTCCGGGTTCGAATCCGCACGGAAAACATGCCACGTACCAATGAGTTTCTCTAACTTATGTACGTAATTACCGACTGCTCTCAAACGGTGAAGGAAAACATCGTGAGGAAACCTGCATATGCAGAAGAAGAAATTCTGATGCGTATGTGAAGTCTACCAATCCACATTGGGCACGCGTGGTGGACTAACGCCCAAACACCCTCCTAGAGGGTAGGCCTGTGCCCTGCAGTGGGACGTATATAGGCTGATGATGTTGAACCAAATCATGAAATGGCGGCGTAGAAAGAGAAGGTACTAGAAGGAAGCACATGTCTTGTCATATTCACTCAATAAGAGAAGTAATTAGCAAATTCGTTCTAAGTAAAAAAGGAGATTGATACCTTATTGCTGTCCTTATTGGTTATCTTACCCAAAAGTCACCTCATACAAATTGTATGGGACTGCCACCTGACTCCAAGATGTCACTTCATATACATTTATGACTATCGCTATCTCATACCCGGTTACACTGACATTCTGTCTACCAGCGAAAGCGAAAAAAAAATCGTCTATGAATGGCGGCGTATCATGAAATGTCCAGCCAGATCACGATATAGCCAATTCTACGATCGGACTACGACATTATATATACTTTTCAAGTCACAAAGAAGACAACAAATTGAAAAACTACGTGAAGGAAGAGAGACAACTATTTTTAATACTATGCGTTTCATAATATAGTATATAAAAGAGATAGGCTTATTCAACTTATAATGCGAGTGTAAAGGAAGCTATACTTCATTCCAAATAAGAACGAAAAAAGATCATAGAAGCAGGGCCATGAAACCTTTTTAGACCGTGATCATTCTATAAAAGTCAATTTACCATAAGAAAAATAACGTCAAAATAAAACACAAGGACATTGTTAGTGTTGTCTTATAACACGGGTGATGGGAAATAAGAAAACGTCTGTTATCTATGTAATTCAAATCCGTAATTCCATATAACAAATCGCACTGAATATCGATTTTAAGGACGAAATAAACGAGGTCATAAAAAAATGAAAAATTGTTGCTTTATAATTTTCGAGTATAAAAATCAAGTCGGTGTTTGTAATATCACTTAAGGCGTAATGAGTCGCCGCGCTTTAGGTATTTGAGGGGGTGAAGCACAGGAAGTGGCGGACGAGTAGTGCCGCCCGCCCACCGGCGGGGCGCCCCGCGTGTGCCTGCGCGTCTCACGTCTACGTTCATATTATGTCGCCATTCGTATTGACAACTGATTCCGGGATATGTTCGGAAATTCGAATAAAAAAAAGGCTTTTACTGTGACAATTATTTTTAAAATTCAATCAAAAAATCACGTGAGCTATTTATTTGATTTAAAAAAATTGACTTCAATTTTGAATGAAATAGTAAAAAATAACGTCTTTGTGATGCATCAAATCTAAGTAAATAATCGTGAAATGATCACGTCACGTTTTACCTATGTCCCTTAGTTTAAGGTTTTTGAAATCAACTATTTATTCTATCGTTCTCCACATTGGGTGTTCCACGCCTCATTATTATTCCGTAGCGATTTTACTGATAATTTATTTAAATTCAACAATATCAAAAGAAGAAGAAGAATATTTATCTTATTTTTATCTTATCAAAATTACAAAAATATAGGTAGATAACTAAATGTTTGGCGTAGGGAGTTTTAACATTTTTAATTTAATGTTATTTCATAATTTTTCAAATATTCAGAAACAACCGTTTAGCTGGCAGGGGGGGGGGGGGGGGGGGCACTTCTCTAACAAAAATTATCACTTTAAAGCTTAAAATTTCGCTATTGGATCCCTAAATCAAAAAAAGGTTCTTCCACACTCACCGTATTTTTAAAAGACCTATCCAACGATACCCCACACAATGGGATAAACGAGAAAATAAAATTGCATCCCCACTTCACAGGTATTAAAAAAATAAATATACAAAGAAATATCGACACTATACTGCCGTGCTAAGCCAAAAGGGCAGATGTCCGAAAATTACCAAATCTGTTTTTTTTATTCGGAAACCATAAATTCCTTACAGGGAATCCGATTATGTAAAAAAAAGATTTTTTTTCTTTGCTAGAAGTGCCTGAAAAACCACTAAGAAATAAGACGTATAGGTAGTAGTTTTTGGCACCGATTCCTAGATATATTAGACGTATGTCTGAAATGCTAAGGGAAAAAGTCGTATGATTCACTTACTAAGATAATAAAACGTAAGTCTTGTTCGAAAAAAAACGATGGTCGTTATAATTTTAACCGCAAATTATAACAACAATCCTAAGCGGTTTGGACGTATTTCTTACTGTGGTGATGTGTGGTGTAAGGGAAAGTGACGCTTAATAATTTAAATAATTATTACGATTTAAGACAAGAAAAGACAATTATTTCAAAGTTTTTATAGTGACTAAGTTATATAAGTAATTATTCCAGGACGAACATAGTCATAGCCATATATTTTATTGATTTTGAACTACGTTGTCTACGTCGATCGTGATCATCATGAATTGTTCTGCCTATGTCAAGCCGCCTCAACGTCGATTCCCATTACGGTGCGTTTCTTTTCAATGAGCGGATTCAACGATGATTCTCTTTACGATGCGTACTGCTCACAAAATATTTTAGTGGGATAAACCTAATGAAATACTCGTAAATTCTTCGCTAAGCATATAATTTGATTTATTTATAACTAAATATAACTTATAAATGCTCATGACTAAGTACACAGGGTGTTAGGGTAAACATTTGCATGACTGGGGTGATTGTAACCACGATACCTAATGAACAACTTTCCCTAAGGAGCAAAGAAAAATACGCAAAAAAATAAAAATAAAATTTCATACAAACGATGTTCTATCAGCTGATTGCATTCTGGAAAGTAAAAATTTGTTTTCTTATTTCCTATAGGTTTCTTAGGAAAAGTTGTTCAGTATCATGTATAATCACCCCTCAAAGTAATGCACTGTTTACCCTTTCTAACAATCTTTACTCCCCGATGGGCCAGACGGACATTCCCAAAAATATAATATACTCGATTTACAAGTTTAGGTACCTACGTGATTCATAAATAAATACGATGATGATTTATCATAACATACCACAAAACCTACTCTGAAATAGTCTGAAACAAAAACGAACCACATTTTGTGCACCACTGCTACTTTAGGTCTAACATCGTCATTTTATTGTTTTATACAATATTCATATTTCTTTAAAGTTTGTACCATAAATACCTTTTTTTTCGTATTTTTTTGTAATTATGTCATTTTCAAATCTAATTCGTTGTGAGAGCGTTCGCAAAAAAAATTGGTACAGAATTTTGTACTAAATATAAGTAAGTACCAGTAATTTTCAACTAATTATCTAAACTTCGTCTCTTATTAAACAAATATGATCCGTAGTGTAATTAATAATTAAGTTAATTGTAATTTAAAAAACAGCTGTTTCATACAAAACTGCAAACCTACTCGAAAAAAATGTATTTTATTTTATTTTTTTATATTTGCAGAGCTTACAGGTATACAATAAATAGTTTACAAATTCATAAATAAAAAAAAGCACCTTTTGGTACCAGATTTTTGTTTCGTACATGTTTCACCTTTTGGTACATCTTTATTGCTATCGGTACTTTGTGTGTTCTATATAGTATATACTATAATGTGAGTCTGTCTTTATCGCACTTGCTATATTTGCTTATTATCTATTCTTGTCATGCATCAAAACAAAATGGTGATTGTTTAAATTATTTAATTGTAAATAAATAAATAATAAAATTACTCATGAGTGGATTGCGACTCCTGAGCTTGTGGTTCAATTTTTTGTGGAATTTTTGCGTTTTGGAAATGCACATGACGGCATCTTTTTCCTTATTTTTCTTGGTGAAATCCCGTAAACGTCAAATCGAGTGGCACGTTAGACTTCAAGGACGTTCCTAGACTGACTGAGACCAAGTGCACCAGCTAGGGCACTTCGTTTGCTTCAAAAAAATGCGCTATCGCCCTGTCCATTACTGTTACTTTAGTCTAAGGATAAAAGTGTCCCGAACTAACCTTATAAAAAAGTAGGTATGCATAGTAATATAAACAAACTGAAAACATTGCAATTGAAATCGTATGAAGCTAGTCACAAGGGTTAATTTTGCTTGCATCTACTTAACACCATATGCAGCTTCGACTGGAGGTGAAAATGAACATCAAACATGACAGACGTAATGGTGGACGCGATGACAGATAATCAATAAATAAAATAAAAACTAAATGTTATTTTTGTGAATAAAATCATACTTTTAAATGCTTCTATATCTCTTCTGATAAAAAAAATGTCTATTTACTGAACATAGGATACACCATCAAAGTTTTTCACTTTGCTTAGGTAGTTTTACACAGTACGGCATCATGAACTCGCGCGTGCTCGGACGATCAAACAAAGACTGGCACGCATTTGGTTCTCTTTTTTTAATTGACAACATTCCGTTTTTTTAACCATCAGTTTTTAATGAAAAATATAAAAATAGTTTAAAAAATAAGAGATACGTATTTTTTTGATTTAATTATTAACTGATATTTCTATTTTTAATTTACTTTTAAATTTTCTGAAAAACGTAGTCTTTATGGCCAAGATACCTTGGCCTCAATGACATTAAAAATAAATACTGTCAAATACAATAGAAAAGCCAAGCAGGCAAAGGAATAAAATCTCATTCAACCTACATTATATTTTTCAGTATTTTTCAAATAACTCGAGAAATAATGGATAGAAACACTTATAATTTTAATATAAGCTTTGAATCACATAATCTCCAAATGGTTTTCTTATTTTGGTACCTTTCTTAAAATTTTGTCAATTTTGAATATCTTTTGGTTCGGACACTTTTGAGCGTGGACCCATCTTCCATAGTGTTCTAATTCAATGTTAGCCGTGTACTGAACTGACAGTGAACATTGCAGCCGCAGCTGAACGAGCTGCTGGCGACGCGCGGCCCGCTCGCGCCGGGGCGCGGCCCGCACGCGCGGCCCTACGACCGCCACCGCTCCGTGTCGGAGAGCGACCGCCAGCAGAGAGCGACCGGCCCGGCGCCGGCCCTGCCGTCCGCCTCGGGACACAGGGGACACTTGAAGTTTGTATTACTACTTTTACTACTTAAAATGTTGGAAGGGGACGGCCTAGACGTACATATTCGGACCAAATTGGCGACGTGCTTAAAAAGGGCCAGGTCAGATCTACCCGAAACCGACGAGCATGCATGAAAGGACTAATGAATGTGGAGGAAGCTAGAGAGGTTTGTCAGAATCGTAGCAGGTGACGTTCCGTTGTTTCTGCCTACCCCAGTGGGAGATAGGCGTGAGAATATGTATGTATGTATGTACTACTAAGAAAAAGTATATGTCTAGAATGAGCCTCACTGTTTTACCGTATAAAACAAAAGGGGCCAAGTTTCATAGGTTGGTGTGAGTGAGGCGCCATACTAATTATGTATGTGTGTGTGTATATGTATAGGGTTTAGGAGCCAGTACTGGTTCCATTTTTTTTTGACGTTTTCGTATCTTCGACTGTCAATCTTGACATATACTTTATCAAAGATTTAGCCCTTCTTCAGTACGCATCCGATTTGGTCAGCGTACGTGCGCCTAAGGCGACCATTCCATTCACACTTGCCTTGTAAATTTCATACGTCAACCTACTTTGGCTTAGTAAGTAAGTAAGTAGTATAAATATTACTACAATCTAAACTATTATAAAACTGTAACTGAAGTGTGTCTGTACATTGAAGATATTAAAAAAAAAAATTACGATATGGTTTTTAGGTATCCCTGACTCGAAATCAACCTTTTTTAGAAATTTTGTCTGTCTGTTTGTTTGTGTGTTTGTTTGTTTGTTCGCGCATCACGCAAAAACTACTGAACCGATTTTGATGAAACTTTTTTTGTTTGATAGCTTATGATCTGACTTAAAATCTGGTATATAATTTGTGCGGACGAAGTCGCGGATAAACACTAGTTTAAATTAAATTCGCTCACAGGCACATACATTGTAATGATCCCAAACTAGCACTAAAGGCTTTTATTATGAAAACCATACAACAACGGCACGAACATATAACATCCATGACCGAACCGGGATTCGAACCCTGGACCCTGGTTTGGCAGTCCGGCGTGGTAACCATTACACCAACCGGGTCGTCATATTACTTTGACTACTTAGAAAAAGTATATGTCTAAAGATAAAGATAAAGATAATTTATTTGTCAGAACATGAGTTTAAATTAATACAGGTGGTATGTTACAAGCGGTAGTCCTTCATGTCTTGCCTTGCGGCATACAAATTTACACGTCAATGAAAACATTAACACAATGAGATGAATTAGAAATTTATACAACATGCAAAAAATTATTAAATTCAACGTTAACAAAATTACAATCGGTATAAAATAAAAATTAAAAAGAATATGTATGTAACAAGAACAAATATGTGGATCAACAATTAATGTCCCAAAAATATTTACAATTAAGTATACAGTTCTCATATTATTTAGGCAAGGTCAAATTATAACATTATACTTCATAATTATAATTGCTCATCATTTAAAAATTCACCAATGGTATAATAACAATTTTCTGCCAATAGCTTGTTCAACTTTTGCTTGAATATATTATTGAATATCTAGAATGAGCCTCACTGTTTTACCGTATAAAACGACCTAAAAGGGGCCAAGTTTCATACGTTGGTGTACGTGAGGCGCCATACAAATTATGTATGTGTGCGTTTATATGTATAGGGTTTTGGAACCAGTACTGGTTCCTATTTTTTTCGACGCTTTCGTAGCTTTGACTGTCTATCTTGATAATCTAAGTTTATAATATAATTACTCTACAACCACCTTAAGTACCTGTGCGAATGGTTCGATATGAACACCACCTCACTGTTCAGGGCTGCAGTCTCCAGGGTCCGAATAGCCCTAATGATAGCCAACCCCCGACAGGAGATAACACCACGAAACGTGTATTGTACATCCTTAGGGTTGAACTACACCAGGCAGCACAGCATCGCATTTTCAGTCGCTCCATCCTTTTCTGTCACTCAGGAACGTCATTTGCTAGAGCGTATAAGATAGACGGAACGCGATCGCACGCGGCGTGCTGTTCCGTTCCGTCTATCTTATATGGATATTCTATTAAAAGGATGGAGCGACGGAAAAATGCGATGCTGTGCTACGTGGTGTAGTTCAACACTAAGACGAAAAAAAATAAATATCTGTACACACACAAAAAGGGTGTGTGGCCACGCCCATTTGTGTCATGTTTTTGTGTAAAGTTTGCTAATGAACAAGCGTAAGAGACGCGGCTTAAGGCTGCGCCGAGCCTATTGTGCTGCCCCCAATCGTATTTTGTTTATTTCTTAACAATTAAACAATTTTTCCAAAAAAACACGAATGTCACATTGTAGTCCTGATTGGTTTTCAGTTTATCGAAACATTACGGAATATTATGTTAAGAAATAAACAAAATACGATTGGGGGCAGCACAATAGGCTCGGTAGGCTCTTAAAGATATGAATGATAAGGTGTATGTTTGTTTGTTTGCAGTCGTGCGGCGGCGCCACCTAGCGGCGGGGCTGCGAACAACAACAACCGCGGCCGCGCCGGCTCCTGCGGCTCTCAGAGCGTCGTAGCGCTCGCCAGGCCTCGCCGTTAGTACTATATAGATACCTATAGCTTATCATCATCATCATCTCAGCCGATGGACGGCCACTGCTGTACATAGGCCTCCCCCAAGGATCGTCACAACCAGGGACCGAAACCGGTATCGATAATACCGGTATTTTTTGGTTACAACCAAAATTATTTTTACAGGTATTTTTAAAGGTAACCTTAATATCATTCTACTAATGGTCCGCGTACACAGATATTTGTTTAAATAAAAAATTGAATCTTCCTAAATATAATAAGTATTCAGTTTTTTGAGTAAGTACCTCGTTACTAAATACAAATTAAATTAATTATAATAACAAACTTAAACTCAAACTCAAACGTGAACATAAAATTAACCATTTTATGATTTTGGGTTCAATAAAAATGTAAATAACCATATCCTTTATTATCTCAACCTGTCCAATGCTGTAGCAACACCAAAAATATTGAGATAGTCGCTCGTCGGATGCTCCAACATATTTGCATCACCCGCTACACCAACGACGTTGTTGAATCAATTTCGTACTTTTGATTATCAGAACTTAAAGTTAATTTTTCGGTGTTATTAAAAACACGTGCGTTTTTTGCCGCTCCGTCTGCGCCGACCCTTACCCGCACTCACTCTCTTTCTATTGAAGGTCATATTTAGGTTACCGGTATTAAAATCGGTTGTTACCTCGATAAAGGTAACATTTAAATAAAGGTTACCGAAAATTTTCGGTCCCTGGTCACAACGACCGGTCCTGCGCTGCCCTCATCCAACGTGTTCCCGCCGCCTTCACCAGGTCGTCGGTCCATCTTGTGGGCCCCATCGGCCATTGGTTCTGCGAGCAATGAGCCCCGCCCACTGCCACTTTAGTTTAGCAATTCTTTGGGCTATGTCATGTCAGCTACTCTGGTTTTTCTGCGGATCTCTTCATTTCTGATTCGATCTCGCAGGGAAACTCCGAGCATAGCCCTCTCCATTGCCCTTTGGGTGACTTTCAGCCTTTTAGAATCATCAGCTTCGAAATACATACATAAATATTCTCACGCCTGTCTCTCACTGGGGTTGGCAGAGACAACGGAACGCCACCATTTCCTCTAAGGCTTGCCTTATTCAGGATGAAATTGATATCATTAGCATCCTTTTAGTCTACCCATCAAATTTAACAACTTTTACTTTGGGAGCAAACAGATCGGAGCAAAAAAAATCCGCTTTTCCATACTAAACTGCAGTGCCCTTCGACTCGAATGTATGCAACAGCAGTTTTTTTTTTGCTCCGATTGGTTTACTCCCATAGTAAAAGTTGTTCAGTTTGATGGGTAGACTCTTAGTTTAAAAGGATGCGAATGATATCAACAATTACCCCTGTATAAGGCAAGCGTAAATGGAAATGGTGGCGTTAAAAACTTCTTCGGCGTCTGAAACTTCACCCAGTCACCCTTCTTGGTTAATGAATTTATACCGCTATCAGTCGGATTCATCCGAAAACAACTGCTAAACGAGCCTTCCGAAGCATAAATCATATTAAATTAGTTATAAAGTTGCGGAAGTCATCGACCTAGAACTCTATGGACACAGGGTCTAGTACAAAATTCTCGATAAAAGTGTCCCAAACTAACCTTATAATAAATATTGGTATGCATAGTAATGTAAACAAACTGAAAACATTGCAATTGAAATCGTATGAAGCTAGTCACAAGGGCTAATTTTGCTTAAACCTACTTAACACCATATGCTGCTTCGAGTGGAGGTGAAAATGAACATCAAACATGACAGACGTAATGGCGGACGCGATGACAGATAATCAATAAATAAAATAAAAATTAAATATTATGTTCGTAAACAAAATGATACTTCTAAATGATAAAATAATAGTTTGCTTACTGAAAATAGGATACACCATCACATTTTTTCAGTTTTCTTTGGTAGTTTTTACATGTTTTTACAACACAGTACGCCATCATGAACTCGCGCGTGCTTAGACGACCAAACAAAGACTGGCAAGAGACTACAGTGCCTTTTTGAATTGTACACTTCTTTTGGTTCGGACACTTTTGAGCGTGGACCCATCTTCCATAGTGTTCTAATTCAATGGCGGAAGTTAATCTTTTTGAAACTAATCAACGATTGTTATTTTCAGAAACACCAAAATCGAAGCAAGAACCCGCGCCCCAAGAACTGAAGCCCGCAGCCAAGACGCAGTGATAACTTTGTAAATAAAAACAAAACAAACAACAGTTGTTAACAACAAACAACAGTTGTTCAAACTGTTGAGACTTCGTGCTGTTACTTACGTAGAATAAAAACAAATATAAAATGCATTTTTTTAAATATAACACAAAGTTTATAAACTATTAGTGTGGACAGTGCTGTGCTGGTCGTTTTAGTGTTTTTTTTTTAAATAAGAGAGTGTAGTGAACTGGTTTTGGCCGGTTCGGTTCCCGGGGTTGCAGGCTTGTTCATTTATGGAGCCTAGGTAAGATTTTACAAACCTTATATTAACTTTATGCATATTTTTATTGAGCGTCAGAGCTATGGAAACTTTATCTTGAAGTCCGGGTTCGAATCCGCACGGACCACATGCCACGTACAAATGAGTTTTTCTAACTTATGTACGTAATACCGTACGTAATACTCTCAAAACGGTGAAGGAAAACATAGTGAGGAAACCTGCGTACGATGAAGAAGAAATTCCGATGCGTATGTGAAGTCTACCGCAGCGCATTGTGCACGCGTGGTACTACACTAACGTACATACACCCTCCCTGAGGGTAGACCTGTACCCTATAGTACGGGAGGTAGACGACAGAAAGCAGAGGTGTTGTTCTCTCTCTCTCTCACAGCATACATGTGCTAGCCTCTTGTCATAACAAGCCTGTGCCAAACTGGGTCGTGGGTTCGATTCCCACCTACTGAAATTACTTTGTGCGATTCTCCCCAGTTGGTTAGGACATTGCAGACTGAATCACCTGATCGTCTAAAAAGAAAGATGATTTCGTAATTCGAATGTCACGTTAAGCCATTGGTCCCGGCAACTAGCTCTGATGGTAGTAGACGTTACATTAAAAATACACGTCAGATGCCGTAAGGCGGTTTGAAAAATCTGTCACCTTTTGATAAAGTTATATGTCAAGATTGACAGTCGAAGATACGAAAGCGTCGAAAAAAATTGGAACCAGTACTGGCTCCTAAACCCTATTAGCGTCCAACTTAATATGCTGACACTCTTTAAAGGGGATGATTAGACCGTCAAACTGAACAACTTTCTTTATGGGACCAATATCGAAATCGCGAAAAAAAAACAACTGTTCCATACAAATCAGTGGGACTACTCGAGCCAAATGTATGAAACAGCTTATTTTTACAACTGCATATTAAGAGGGACCCTATATACACGCACACATACATAATTTGTATGGCGCCTCACACACACCAACCTATGAAACTTGGCCCCTTTTGTTTTATACGGTAAAACAGTGATGCTCATTCTAGACATTTTTTTAAGCTTCCACCCTATTTAATTAATAAACGTGACAAGTGACAATTGACAATGACAATTCAGAGTACATTGCTGGTTACTAATGACGCTAAACTTGCAGTAGGTAACATTCTCCTAGCATTCGCAGCAATGTACTCATTGATGAACATGAATTGTCATTGTCAATTGACACTTGTCACATTTATTAAACAGGGCCCAGGACTTGCTGCCCACACGATAAGAAGAAGACTACACGCCCGTTTGTCTGAAGTTTGGGTGTGTCCATGTCCAGCAGTGGACTCCAGTAGCTGACGATGATGTAATAACACATGTTTCCCTTGTTGCAGCTTGTATGCATCGACAATAAGCAACGCATTGCGGTGTCACACCATGAAACACGTTCTTGACTAAACTAAACACCTTCTAGTGTAAGTATCTATAATACTTGTATGTATACATCGTGCGGATAGTTGTATACAACTTTTTATTTTGAGTACAGGTACAGAAAGTTGTAAGTGAAAAATAGTTTGGAAAGAAAATGTTTGAAAGTTTCCTGGCTGACTGTACTTGTTAATTTTGTATTTAACGATGTGGAAATTTATGTTTTTTGAAAATTGAAAAAAATCGTTTTCCTTATATTATGCTGGGTTCACATGCACGCCGTGCAGCCCGGCAAGCTTAGGCAATTCGCTGTACATTGAGGCTTCTATAAAGTTAAATAGTAACAATCACTTTACAGACGAGTCGATTTACAGCGAATTGCCTGCCGCACAAGCTTGCCGGGCTGCACGGCGTGCATGTGAACCTAGCATCACAGTTAATTGATTTGAAAGCATTTAAAATGATTAAAATTGATTAAAAATAATAAATTTCCAAAAACATTATACTCGATTATACAAGGTGTTTGTTAATTAGATGCCTTCATTTTTATGGGGATGATCAGACCATCAAACTGAGCATCTTCCACATTGGGGTGAAAATGGAAATCGCAAAAAAAAATCTGCTTTTCCATACAAAATTGCAGTAGTACTCGAGTCAAATGTACGAAACAACTCTTTTTTTTGCGATTTCGATGTTAGTCTCATGAAAGATAGTTGGTGTAAAGAAAGTTGTTCAGTTTGATGGTCTGGTCATCACCTTAAAAGGAACGCATCTAAGTACCTAATACAATGTATATTACATCTAATCGATTTTCACAATTCAACAATTAAAAATAGCCCCATTTGTTAAGTACAACTTTGTTAACACTAAAAAGAAAAGTTGTATACAACTAAGTCGCACAGTAAGTTGTAATAATATATATTTTTGACATTGTACCATAAAGATTGATACTTCAAATTGTGCAGTCATACATAACGATTGTCTCTTAATAATTAATGTATTTAAAAAAAATTATGGTCAAAATAAAAAAGTAGAGTTTAAGTTTTGCCTTAGTTGTCGCTTTTTAAGACTAAAATTTCTTTTTTTTCGGTGGCAACACTGGTTTTTTTTAAGTGGTGCTTTTTTGGTCCTCGCTATGATTTGGGAGAACTATTTTTGAGGGAATCAGCAACATAAACCGCGAATAACGTAGCGTGTGCGCTTGAAGCTGTCTTTGTGGAGTGTTTACTCTTGTGTTGACTATGCTATGGTCACTTGTAATATAAGTTAATATATCTCTATACAACACAGCACTAATATTCTATAGAGTGTTGGGGTAAACAGTTGCATTAGTTTAAGGGGTGATTGTGCACATGATACTGAATAACTATCACTAAGAAACGTATTGGAAATTCGCAAAAAAAAGATGTTGGATTTGGCATACTAAATGCAATCAGTTGATTTGTATGAAGAGTCGATTTTTTCTTATGTTCCTTTGGGAATGTTTTTCTGTATCAATAGTAATGGAACCCATTAAAGTAATGTTGCATAGTGAACCGAAGATCACTGATATATCTACTATAATTTTAATACTCATAACATTTGATTGAATGAGCCAATTGCAATGACAGTAAAAAATACTGTTGTTTATTTTCAATTCCCATCCGAATCGGTTCAGCAGGTTTGCATGATGCCTGTACTACCAAAAAAATTTATGTTTTTTTTTAACCCTATGCATTTTATCACTTATCCTTAATATTTTGCTAATATTTTCAATGGACACACGACAAATTTACAAATTCATTACAACTTCACACCAAAAACGCAAAAATAATATAACAATTATTTTGTTTAAAAACTGAGTTATAAAGAGATATTAATCAATATTTTGAGTGGCACTAGTATTGCTCCTAAAAATTAGATTTCAAAAATAGTTACTCCCTTCCATTTTGACAGGTGGATCTCTTTTAGGGTACCTTTAGAACGATATTGAATACACTGTACAGTCGTTGATATTTTCCAATAGTCGAATTGATACTAGAATTTTGAAAAAAATTAAAAAAAACTACGTCAGAAAGACTGACTTGTGAAATTGAGGAAAAATATTAGATGTGAAAATATTTGGTTTTTAAATTTAATGCAAAAAACACGTGGTTTTCAATCTGTATGGAATTTGTTGACATTATTTTTTTATTTAATTTTTAATCTTCGGCAGACCGAAATAATTGACTCATAGAAAAGAAATGGTTTTCTGTTCTGATTGTTGGATTTCGAACTAAGTTAAGACTTGAAAGTCAATTTGCTACATTTATTTTTTTTTTTTTTTTTTTTTTTAATATATTTACTAGCCTGGTTACTAGACCTTTTGGCTAAATCTTAATTTATTTTTAATTTTCTTCTGTTTTCACATTAAAACGTTGGTATTCGACGTTTTGATGGTTCTTTGGAGTTTTTGGAGGCAATCGAAAGACGCAGGAAAAGCAGAGAAGTCCACAGGAAAGAGGTGAACCGACCACTTTGCCGCGCTAAAATCACGGAACACTTTTCCTGTTTACGACCCATGCACCATCATATTTCACTGAACTATATATTATTCACTTGCACGACACTTTGTTACGCAAAACAACACCAATTTTACGAACCAAAACTAACTATAAACAATAAAAATTCGATGAAATATAAGGACTCCAAACGTCAGCTACCAAAGCCCGCCAAAAACTCCCTGCTACATTTATGAACATTTGCCAGAACAGAAAGACTAAATTTTTTGACAGCTGTCAAAATATTTTGACAGCTCGAAAATGTTTCGAGGTCTGCCGCTACTCTTACTGCCACTTCAAGCTTATGACACAACAACCGAGCACACATTTTTTAGTAATCACTCGATTTATTTAATGAAACATGTTTGGTTCGGATTAGATTATTGTGGAGCGAAAATAACTTTATTACTCACAGTTTTGTCCCATTAGGTGGAGAAAGGTTGCGAAAATTTATTAAATAAAATTCGTAATCGGATAACATTCAAAGCTTATTCTCGATATTTATTGCAACAAAAATATGTTTTGAAAAAGTTCTCACCTCTATTTTAGTATTACAAAAAACGACTAGCGAAAATTACTACACATTTGGACACAACATATGTTTTGCGACCCTTTTAGATAGGTATTTTTGCAAAAATATGATTCTTATTAACCAAAAATCTGGGTTTATTAGAGGTCACATTGTTAATGTCTTGCTTTTTACGTGAAAATAAAAAGCCAAAAGAGATTTCTAATTATAACAAATAAACATTAATTACCTTAAATCAATATTACAAAAAATATAAATTACATTACTTACAGTAATTAAATGTTTTTGTTACTGTAATGAAATATATGTTATTGTCTATTAAGAGTAATTTTTGTCTCCGCATTATGAAAATTCGACCAAACAAAATACCAACTCTTTGTTTTTGTAATAAAATTACTAACTTGCTCAATATTTTATGATTACTTTTTAACGTATGCGAGTGTATAGTTAATTGTGACTTTGGGAAGCGTTGTGGATTATCCGAATTTATTTTGACGAAACCCTTTCGAAAATATGGAAATTGCACGCAATGCCATTAAGAAAACAAGCAAAAATCTGTTGAGTAAAGGATGCTACATGAAATTGTATTATTTTATATTAATATAAAGTGATAAATGATAAATTTTAGATACCAGTCTTCTTTGCTCTTGTAATAAAGTTTAATTTTGCAATTTTTGTCCGATATTATATGGTAAAAAGGGTTGGTTTGACACATGTTTGCTGGCAACACGAAAAAGTGTGCCTTATCAGATCTTCGCACCTATACGAAAATATCTCGAAGCTATTGAAAATATGAAAATGTGATATTTTTTTTAGTCGTCGAAAATTACTTGCATAAACGTACGGCGACATTTCTGTTTGGGGTAGTGGGAAACTTTACGAAACCAACCAACGTGTAATTTTAAAGTTAAAAAAAATATATTAAATTCGGATAATCCAAAAACAGAACGCGAAATAAAAAAAACTATGTTTATTGTAATAAAAAAAAAAACTTGTATATTGCACTAAATATTAATATTAACTGATGTTTATGTGTGTTAAAATACAGTTGATATCTTTAGTTTGTAAGTGTGCTTTTTTAACGGTGCCTTTGCTGTGCGTTTTGTGTTCCGACAATTTCGTTGAATCGATTTTATTTTAAATCAATCGAGTTTAAAATCGAATGCGCTGTTGAATGTTAGAGTGAATTGCCCGATGCAGTTAATCCGCGATGGACGTTATTTATGGACGATAGATAAATACGTGGAAGAAAAATACTGGAATATGACGTAGGCAAGCGCTGTTCATGCAAGTTGAAAGTAAATCGTCTTTTATCTGTTAACTTAAAAAGTTGCTTTGATTGGTTTGTAATATTACAAGGAAATAAGGTGTAATATTAAAATATTCGTAATAATTTTCCAATATTACACCTTATTTTCGCTGAAACATTACACATTATTTCCGTTAAATATTACACCTTAATTCAAACCAATTAAAGCAAATTTCCAATGTAAAATCTATGAAGCGCAGATCTTAATATTGCTTGACATTATAAAACGGCAACATCGAATTCAAAACGCACGACAAAAAAACACTATGGTAATATTTCGTAACTACTAGAATTAATGAAAAAAAAAATTATAAATATAATAAAATAAACCGTTCGTCTTGTCGCTTAGATCGCTTCTGTCTTTATGTGACGTCACATTTTGGATTGTGTGTATTTGTCATTTTCTCAGTTGATAAGCGAAAATGTGTTCTTTGGCTGGGATGCTAAGGCCCGAATTCAAATACTGGCGCATTCTTAAGAGGATATAATTCGGAGCGCGCTGCATACAAACGTACTATGGTGATATTTTCAATACTAACCAATTTAACTCAATGAAATTTCGCAGAAACAATATAGAAACAAATTTCTATGCTCGTATGGACTTAGATTTTCGTAATATACAGTTTCAATGTTAGGATTAATTTAATATTTGTATCGAAATCTTTGAGGCACAGTAACTTTAAAACGAAAATTTGTTTCGACGAACGAAACGAAAAATCGTTTCTGCAAAATTTTATTGACTTTAATTGGTTAGTGTTGAAAATATCACCTTTTTAACTTATTACGTTTGTATGGAGCGCGTTCCGAATTATATCCCCATAATCTCGAATTGTGGGGCTTGCATAGCATTGCGATTATGTCAAAGTCGCGCCTTATCTCTTTCATCTAGCTTGTTGTAGTGAGAAAAAGGCACGGAATAACTTCTAGCGCATTTTGCTACGTCCTCTGACGAATATTTTAAAATGAGCTTAAGAAGGCGCGAGCAATTGAGTTGGTTTATTATGGTATATACGGGCCTAAGATGTATTATTTGGCTTCTAAAGAAATAAAACAATTGTCTGTATTTTTTGATGTGATCTCTGGCATTTTGGACTACAACAAGTGAGAAAAAGGCACGGAATAACTTCTAGCGCATTTTGCTACGTCCTCTGACGAATATTTTAAAATGAGCTTAAAGAAGGCGCGAGCAATTGAGTTGGTTTATTATGGTATATACGGGCCTAAGATGTATTATTTGGCTTCTAAAGAAATAAAACAATTGTCTGTATTTTTTGATGTGATCTCTGGCATTTTGGAATGTTCGTAAAACGATTTTCGTATCTGTATGCAAAGGTTTTCGATATTTTTTTCTAAAATCGTATAACCAGCTAAAAAAAGTGGTAACGATAATTAAATATTTCCACTGCAAAATGTCAAATACAACAATTTTAATTTTGAAGTCACAGTATAAAATAGTTCCTATTATAATTATTAAACTTCTTAAAAAATCGACACAGAAATCGTACCTACATTACATTCATTCTTACGCTGTGTGTATATTGTAAAAATTAATATTAGAATTTGTAAAAAAGTTAACTTCAATTTTAGGTCCATATTTTTTTCTTTACAATCTTGTTCTTTACAAATGATGCAAACAAATCTTGCCCTTATTTTCTTAAAAAAAGTCAATTAATGACAGAGGCTTTGATAAAGTTATATGTCAAGATTGACAGTCGAAGATACAAAAGCGTCGAAAAAAATTAGAACCAGTACTGGTTCCTAAACCCTATACATATACACGCACACATACATATTTTGTACGGCGCCTCACGCACACCAACCTATGAAACTTGGCCCCTTTTTTTTATACGGGATATTCGTGAGGCTCATTCTAGACATATACTTTTTCTAAGGACAGAGATCAATGAAAGTGGCTTAAAATTAAAAGAAGTTGAAAATTCTGGCCTCCAATGATTCCAACTTGGCCTGCGTTTTTTAGCACCCACGCCATCTCAACTTTGGGAAGGCTTTGTGCTGCAGTGGGATTAGCTTATAACTTACTACTAGCTAGCTTTCACTTAGTTTCTGCTATATCAATATCGTCAGTTTGCATTTTCTGAAAGTCTTAGTCCCCGTAAATTTCTCTAGATACTTTGTATAGATATTTTAAACGATTTCTGTGTCAGTCAGTGTGTTATTGAAAGAAATCTTAAATTTATTTGTTTTAACCGTCCCGTTATTTGGTACTTTGGTAGAATAGTGGTATTCTAGTTGCAAGTTAACCATTAGGTGGATTTAGTTTGGATTCGAAGCGATCGAGAGCTGTCTTGTGGCGTTTGATTTTTAAACTCCATTTTTTAGTAATTTGATGTCGACTTTTAGAAATGACTTAAAATGTTAACAAATGTAACTTATAATTACTTGCATATAACAAAAAAATGCACAATTACTAAGTTCTTAAGTATTTTCTGGTTTAAAAGTTTGTTTACATCGTAAGACATTTTTGATTCAAGATTAGATGTATAAATATTGTATAGTAAGGGACCAAGAACAGTACCTTGCGGGACACCTTACTGTAAACTGTACATAAATTGAAATCAATAGAAGTTTTTGAATAAATTGTGGTCGAAAAATCTTGATTGCGGCGTGATTTCAATGAATTGGAAAGAAAAATACGAGTTTAAAAATCAAACGCCACCAAAAGGACGTAATAAGATGATTATTGTTAAGTTTTTTTTATTTACTACGTCATTGTTGCAATTTTTTTTAAATAAGTACGCCAAAGGAGAAGACATGTGTTGGACTATCTTTTAACTAGGGTTATTGTATAAATGAAAAATAAACAAAAAAAAGTCTTGCTAATGGCCCCGTTTCTTCACTCATTTGAAGTTTACGTTAAAATTATGTAAAAATCTGCTTATAAGATGTACTAAGTCTTAACGCTAACTTCAAATAGGTCGACAAATAGGCCAATACTTTGTAAGTGGTGTAAATTTAAGAATTAGCAAAAAAGTGAGGTTTTTTTAATAAAAAAATATGTTTTTTCCAGTGAACTATAACTATTTGATTGTTTGTTGACATTTACGTCTTCATTTTATAATTTTGAGAGAAAGTTGGTAGAAAAAAAAAATACAAAAATTTGGTTGTAAAAAAAACTTGAGTAGATAAAATATCATAGTCAATAATAATAGTTAAGTAGGTGTATTCATTGAATAATTAAGAACATGGTTTCGATTAAGAATGCTTGCTATGCGCCGGCGGCGGTCTTTGTCTCGCCCAGAATTTTTGTGAAAAGGTGTAACTTTTTTTTTGAAAAATTTCACATTGTGCGTTCGCCCTTTTCGAAGTAGGTAATGAAATGTGGAAAGTGTTGGGGCATCACCATCGCCGGTGCACCTATATGGCTGTAAGTTATACATTATATACATATTATTATATTGATAAATAAATTAATAATAAAAGCCATGTTTTGTTATTTTATTTCTTCTCCTTAGCTTAGTTTTCCTTGAATTTCAGGTCACACTTTATGGGAATAATATGAAACTGCGAGTTTTTGGCGGGCTTTGGTAGCTGACGTTTGGAGTCCTTATATTTCATCAAATTTTTATTGTTTATAGTGAGTTTTGGTTCGTAAAATTGGTGTTGTTTTGCGTAACAAAGTGTCGTGCAAGTGAACAATATATAGTTCAGTGAAATATGATGGTGCGTGGGTCGTAAACAGGAAAAGTGTTCCGTGATTTTAGCGCGGTAAAGCGGTCGGTTCACCTCTTTCCTGTGGACTTCTCTGCTTTTCCTGCGTCTTTCGATTGTCTCCAAACACTCCAAAGAACCATCAAAACGTCGAATACCAACGTTTTAATGTGAAAACAGAAGAAAATTAAAAATAAATTAAGATTTAGCCAAAAGGTCTAGTAACCAGGCTAGTAAATATATTAAAAAAAAAAAAAAAAAAAAATAAAATATGAAACTGCAATCCTACTCAATCTATTCTACAAGGTGTTACAAAAATACAAATAAACATTTATGGGGGTGGTTCAGACCATCAAACTGAACAACTTTCACTATGGGACGAACATCGAAATCAGGAAAAAATATTTGTTGTACCATACTAAACTACAAATCCACTCGAGCTAAATGTATGGGATAACAGTTTTTTTTTTCGCGATTTCGTTGTCGGTCCCATAGTGAAAGTTGTTCAGTTTGATGGTCTAAACAACCTCCTTAAAAGTTTTAAATGTTAAATGAGCGATTTTTACTTTTGTAGCATCCTGTATACAGAGTGAAATTGATATCAATAGCATCCTTTTCAACTAAGAGTCTACCCATCAAACTGAACAACTTTTACTATGGGAGCAAACAAATCGGAGCAAAAAAAAATCTGCTGTCCCATACATTTGAGTCGTGTAGGCAGCGGCGGCGGGTGCAGTTTAGTATGGGACACCTGTTTTTTTTTTGCTCCGATTAGTTTGCTCCCATAGTAAAAGTTCAGTTTGATGGGTAGACCCTTAGTTTAAGGGTTGAACTACACCAGAAAGCACGGAACCGCATTATTCCGTCGCTCCATCCTTTTCTGTCACTCAGGACCGCGCGCGACAGCACGGCCGCGTACGATCGCGTTCGGTCTATCTTATATGCTCTAGCAAATGACGTTCCTGAGTGACAGAAGAGGATGGAGCGACGGAAAAATGCGGTGCTATGTGATGTAGTTCAACCCTATAAGGATGCCAATGTTATCAATTTCATCCTGTATATGGGACAGCAGATTTTTTCCCCCGATTTCGACCTTGGTCCCAATTGGTTATCCTTGATTCTATTTAACTTTAAATACGTTAAAGAAAGTTACGAATAAATAAACAGTAATGAATTTGTAAAAAATAAATTTATTTCACATTCAGGCAGATTTTGAATAATACATACATCGTCAATAACATTGTTAACAAATTGTAAAAAATTACATTTCAAATGTACAATAATACATTTCATTAATGGATAACCTAAACATAATAGGGTCCTTAATATGCTCACGGTTGTATACGATGATCAGACCATCAAACTGAACAACTTTCATTATGGGACCAACGTCGAAATCGCGAAGAAAAAACCAGGTGTTCCATATGAAGCTGAGATCATACTCTATCAATATGTATGGGACAGATGATATTATTGCGCGATTTCGATTATTTGTCCCTTGGAGAAAGTTGTTCAGTTTGATGGTCTGGAGTGCGATTTTTGAATCTCATTCGGTGAGCTCAGCAGTTGAAAATGTCAAAATAACTATGGAGATATGCATCTTTCTCCTGCTGAGTTGACTTTCAAAAATCATACTACAGGAGAACGATTTTTTAAAGTCAAATCAGCAGTAAAAAGATGCATATCTCCGTAGTAATGAGCGTTTTTCTTTTTGTTTCCAAGGGGATCGATAGATGGCGCTACGGTCTGTGCGAAGAAACGTCAAAATTTCAAAAAGTGTTTCTTTAAAATAGTAAAGAGTGAAAAGATGATCAAGAAGATGCCAACGCATCTTTTAATGACATATTTCATTATTTACTAATAATTTAGAAAATTCTAAACTTTTACGCCTGACATGGCTCGCCCAGCCGGCCATACGGCTCGATCCCTTGGTATTAAAAAAAGGCAGGCACAGACTTGACCAGATTTTGACAGGCTCGCTTACGGCTCTATGGGGCGATAACGTAGGTTGAGTATTCTATAGATTTCCTGACAGCGTATACTCGAAAGGGACAGAGATATGACAAAAATGTATGAGAAATCGCGCCTTTGTTTGCCACAGTTGCAAGATTTTGTATGCAATTTCAACTGTGGCAAACAAAAATATCGCATACGCAGAAAGGGACAAACGACATGGATTTTGTCGCGTTCACTCTGTGTAATTAGCGTATAAGGCTGTCTCGTTTTCGTAACTATTATTATTTTAATGCCTTTTCTAGTTGATTCTCTTTCTACGGGCGATAAACATGTCATCTGTCGAGTTATTTACGAACTAAATTTAAAAAAAGAAAAGCAAATCGCTCATTTTGACATTTTTAACAGCTGAGCTCACCGAATGAGATTCAAAAAATCATCTTAAAAAAACGTCGCCATATTAATTGGAACCTAATATACGTACCAAATAATAATATTCATAATGTGATGCTTAGTTTTAACATGCTAATACTAAACTAAACTAAAATTAATTAAGCAAAATTATCGATTATTTCATAATATCTATTAAACAAAATAATTTTACACCACGACATAAGCAGTCAAATACAGGATAAAAGACAAGAGGTACAAAATAAGGCCAGGCCAATAAGGTCTTATGGCTATGAAGCGATTTCTTCTGTACAACCTTCCAGGAAACGGTGAACGAAGAATGGCGGGGTTTCAAGGACAATTATCAAAAGGATCAGTCATCAGTATAGCATAGCATATGCTCACGACTATATTCCCCGACATAGACATCATTTATTTGCGAATAGAGAGGGGGGGGGGGGGGGGCGAGGGGGTAGTCAGAGATATTCTGAAACCTCAGAACATCCACGTTTCACCAGTAGTACCGAAACTCTGTCCAGTGTGACGGGGGGTGAGCCCGTCGCCACTTATAATGGACAGTGGATACAATACACGCCTCGAAATTGAAGCATGCGGGTTTCCTCACGATGTTTTCCTTCACCGAAAAGCCAGTGGTGTTACAAATCGTACATAAATTCCTAAAAACTCATTGGTACGAGTCGGCCTGAACGGGGATCGAACCATCGCCTCCTGCACGGCAGGCAAGGTTACTCGCCACTGGACCACCACGGCTTTTTTCAGTGTTATGCTCATCACTATTCAAACGTGATAATATCCCTTAGCTGGAAGCTTCTGGTGCTGGGCTGTTTCGACTTGAACGTGCGCTTGTTGGTGCGGATGCCGTCGAGTATGTCGGGGAAGGAGGCCGTCAGGTCGTGCTCGTCCTTCATGTGAGCTTTCAGCTGCTGGAGCGTTCTGAAGCGCCTGCGGACAAATACATTATTTACTAGAGTAGAAGCGCTCGTTGGCGTAGTGGAGCTTCGGTATTGGAAACGATAACCGAAGTTAAGCAACGCCAGGTCCGGTCAGTCTTTGGATGGGTGACCGTTTAGTGGTATTTCATCTCGAGCGTTTCCGTGCTTCAGAAGTCACGTTAAGCAGTTGGTCTCGGATAGTTCCGTCAGATGGCGTTGTAACTATTCGTTAAGCCAGGTCAGAGGCCTATTGAGGCGGCTTGAAAATTCTCTGAGATGTGACTGAAGTTGGATCAGAGGAAGCCAAAATGATAAGATGGTGTCGATTTAGATTTTTTATTGTCGCTGGGTAATCGGACAGCGATTCGATATGCAGCTCAAGATTATAAAGAATAACAAAATTCAAAATTGTAACGCCTTATATACACTCATCAAAACAAGTCGATAACTATGTTAGTCTGTTTAACAATTAATTTACATTTCATATGTTTAGAAAAATAGAATAGACCAAATATTAAATTTGAAATAAATACATCTTGAAATTAAAATGATAAATTACTAATTAGACCTCATTTCTATAATTGTAATCACTGGAAGATGATAATCGGAAGTTTAGTGTAGTTCCTCATATGGTCACGGGCGCGGGGTGGTGTTCTTGGCGCTAGGTGCATCCATCAACGCTAACAGACAGCAAGGTGACCACTAACTTGCCTCCACCAACACGCACTTGGCCCGCGTGGTGGAGTATGGCCCACTCCCTCTCACCCTTTTCGTGAGAGGAGGCCTTTGCCCTGCAGTGGGATTCTATAGGCTATAACTTACTTACTAGAGTTAATCCGCGACTTCGTCCGCACAAATTATATACCAAATTTTAAGTCAGATCAAAAGCTATCAAACAAAAAAAGTTTCATCAAAATCGGTTCAGTAGTTTTTGCGTGATGCGCGAACAAACAAACAAACAAACAAGCAAACTAACTTGTCAATAGATGGCGCTGCACGTCATTTAAATCGCGCTGTCGAGTGTTATTTGAGTTTATATGAAGTGAACCGCTACTTTTTATTCCTCATGATTTTACGGTTTTATAATAATTAAGATTATTAGGTACATTAAACACCTTTGAACCATACAGGGTGTAAGGCAAAGTATCACACTTTCGCTGCTAAGCTCAACGTCATGATCCTCGTGCAGTGCTAAAAATGACGCCCTTGTAGGTCGTTCGCACAGTCGTAACGTAAAACGACCAAACCGGCGCGCCTCGAGGGTCGGCCCGCACAGGCGTAAGGTTTGGGTGACTCGCGCGGTAAGTCATAAGCACAGCCGAAATGCAATATAACTGACTCGTTACGTGGGTTCTTTAAAACTGCAGCCCAATTGTCGCCGACCTACGCTATAGGTCGACAGCGGTGAAAGTGTTAGAGCGAGCGAAGCGAGCTCGAAATTCTTCAGCACAAACCCGTTTGACACTGACACACTTAGCCCCACTTGCGTCAACCTTGGTTACCAGTTAACTCTGGGTAAAATAGCTCTCTCAATTGTTTTTCTATACAAAAAATCATGGGTTACCAACTTAACCTGGAGTTTATTGGTAACCCATGTTGACGCAAGTGGGGCTTAATAATACTACATAGCCTGAGACCTTATTTTTCCATCGCGGCCATAGCGCCGCACTCCAATAGTCTTTGCACCTGGCGATGACCATCCCCGTGTGTATCATGTTGTGCGCTCGGAGATGGTATCCGCCATATGTATCCCTTACATTTAGATTAACTTGTCTTTTGAACGGGCCTCTACATGTTGGCTTCGGCCCCATGCACGCCTTCCAAAGGTCCGGGACTTAATTGCCCGTGATTACGGAACGTAAGACATATAATAATAATACTCATTTATTTCAGACCATAGTGAATCCATTTGTGTTAGTAGGTCTTATCAACTACGAGAGAGAGGAGGACCTTAGAGTGAGGTCGACTATTCACTATGTAAATACGTACATTTGACAAGCGGGGCAGTCGGCCTTGACCTTCCTCTCGCCGTGCTTGTGCCACATGTGCTCCCACTTGCGCTTGAGCGTGCCGAACCTCGACCGGCAGATGGGGCAGCGCACCGACGTGACGCCGGTGTGCGTCTTCACGTGCTTCTTGTGCGCGGAGACCGAGTACGAGACGCGGTCACACTCCTCGCAGTGGATCGGCTCCGTCGTGTTGTGGTACTGTGGGTTAAGAGAATATTATTCCGAGAGCGAAAATGCGCGCTGCATACAAACGTACTATTATTATAAGAGATAAGTGTACTTTTTGCAACCATCAGCAGCAAGGCTGATTCAGTGTTGTCTGGTCTGGTCTGGTCTGACCTTTGAACGGCTGTATCTCCTAAACCGACTGGCAGTTCATGTCAGTTTTTGTACTTTTCGCATAGCTACAGTGCATACTACAATAATATCATACGATCAGCCTTGCTGTGGATCGTAATTTTTTTCCAGACCTTTAAACGTCTGTAACTTCTAAACCGACTGAAGTTATGCAGGCAGACCTGGTCCATCCCCATCACACAGATGCTCTACACCACATAAACACTGAATCAGCCTTGCTGCTGATGGTTGCAAAAAGTACACTTATCTCTTAGTCTATATGGTGATATTTTCAATACTAACCATTAAAGTCAATGAAATTTTGCAGAAACAATCTAGAAACAAATGTCTATGCTTCTATAGAGTCAGATTTTCGTTAAAATATACAGTTTCAATGCTAGGATTAATTTAAGATTTGTATGGAAATCTTTGAGGCACTGTAACTTGAATACTATACATTTTAACGAAAATCTGACTCCATACAAGCATAGAAATTTGTTTCTAGATTGTTTCTGCAAAATTTCATTGACTTTAATTGGTTAGTATTCAAAATATCACCATAGTACGTTTGTATGGAGCGCGCTCCGAATAATATACCCTTAAGAGCATCGACTTATTCAATGAAAACACCTGAGGATATAATTCGGAGCGCGCTCCATACAAACGAAGTCTGGTTATATTTTGAATACTAACCAATTAAAGCCTATGAAATTGTTCTCTATGCTTGTAATGTGTCAGATTTTCGTTTTGTTCTATGTGAAACATGAGAATAATTTTGGAGCGAACGAAGCTAGAAATTTATATTTTTGTGATTCGCCTGTAGCCAGAACTAGGCTTTTAATGGTCTATACTTCATTCCAAATAAGGAAGACAATATTTTCTGATAGTCTATTCTGGCCAATTCTGATTAGCAAATACAATTAATTTATCAGAAATTATTATTTTATTAATTTACTAATATTATAAAGAGGAAAGATTAGATTTTTTTGTTTGTTTGTTTGTATTGAATAGGCTCCGAAACTACTAGACCGATCTGAATAATTATTTCGCCATTAGAATGCTACATTATCTGTGATTAACATAGGCAATTAAAAACGGCCAAGTGTGTGTCGGGAAGATTCTACGGCGGTACGAAGTTCGCCGCGGTCCTCTAGTATAAAATAAATGAATAAATAAAAATAATGTATTTCTCTCAATACCTACTTATTACATTACTTCTTAATATATTTGGAGGTTACTAAGCTGTTCGAAGAAAAAGTGAGAGCAAGTGTGTCAAATCTGTTTCTATAATTCAAAATAGCCTTAAAATGTCGTTGCTATTTGGAATAGAGTAAAGCTAAATCGTTCATGAGTATTAAAAAAGCTGCATAAATCTTTCAGGTACGAGGCCCCTGGCCACTGGGCGGCTGCCACACTTTCAGCCGCTTCTGAAGTAGTACATACCTCAATATGCTTAATAAGCTGGGTCTTTGACTGGAACTTCTTCTGGCATATATCACATATGAGGCACATCAGGTTGTGCACCTTCTTGTGCTTGGCGAAGTTGCTGGAGTCGCTGAACGACTTGTTGCACAGCTCGCAGCGGTAGATGGGCAGGAAGCCGTGGTCACGCATGTGCTTCCGGTATGTGTCCGCCTGAGGAATAATGTGTTTCACTCATAAAGGTATTATACCAGGAATAGAGGACATGCCAGCTGAGATAGCGAGATTTACCTAGCGGCACCACTGTATAATAGAAAGATACGTGACGCGAGGCAATAGAACCGTTAGTGGAGATCTTATCGCAGGGTAAAATAAATAATTGCGAATCGAAAGTAAAATCGTAGATAATTTTGTGAAATATACTGACACTACTTCATTAATTTATCCACGATTTTACGTTAGACTCAGAATTATAGACAGTATTCGAATTTTTGCCTGCGAATAGTCTCCTTAAAACATCCAAAAACCGTTTCATATGACAACTCATGTCGGTCCCTCTACTCCTGTAAGGTACAATAACTTTATGGTTTTACTATAAAAACTTATTACTATAAAACACCCCATGAGGTGTTTGATTGGCGACTTATGCATAATCAAGCATCATCATTTCAGCCGATAGACGACCACTGCTGGACATAGGCCTCCCCCGCAGATCGCCACACCGACCGGCCCTGCGCTGCCCTCATCCAACGTGTTCCCGCCGCCTTCACCAGGTCGTCGGTCAACCTTGTGTTCTCATCGCTTACTTACGCTGCGCATTCCGGTACGCGGTCGCCATTCGAGAACTTTTCGTCCCCATCGGTTGCCATTCGAGAACTTTTCATCCCCATCGGTTCTGCGAGCAATGTGTCCCGCCCGTTTAGCTAGCCTGGGCTTGGTTTAGTATGGCTAGGCTACTCTTCTTTGCGGATCTCTTCATTTCTGATTCGATTTCGCAGGGAAACTCCGAGCATAGCCCTCTCCATTGCCCAGAGACTTTCAGCCTTTTTATGAGGCCGTATTCGAGCGACCACGTCTCAGTTCCGTATGTCATCACTGGTCAAAGTCTTTCGTCATAAGAAACTGTGGTATTTAACGTGAAGATACTACATAGTAATTATAAACTTACCCTAGCAGTAAGATGTTTACAGATCTGGCACTTGAGCCCCGAGTACTTCTGCTTGTTCGCGAGCGCGTCGATGAGCAGGTGTTCAATGAGGTGTCGCTTGCAGTCGGTGCGGCGGCCGAACGTTACGTCACACAGCGAGCACACTAGTACCCCGTGCGAGAGATTGAGTCGCATCCGACTCATGGATAGTCAAACTTCATCATAGCAGCCGATTGACGTCCACTGCTGGAGATAGGCCTTCCCAATGATCGCCACAACGACCGGTCCTGCGCTGCCCTCATCCTACGTGTTCCCGCCGCCTTCACCAGGTCGTCGGTCCACCTTGTGGAGGCTCACTGCCTACCCACGCTGTGCTTTTTGCCACTTCTGCAATTCTTTAGGCTACTCTGGTTTTTCTGCGGATCTCTTCATTTCTGATTTGATCTCGCAGGGAAACTCCGAGCACAGCCCCCGCCATTGCGCATTGGGTGACTTCCAGCCTTTCTATGAGGCCTCGAGCGAGCGACCACGTCTCAATTCCGTATGTCATCACTGGCTGTACACACTGTTCAAAGACTTTCGCCTTGAGAAAGTGAGATATTTGAGACCTGAAGATACCCATCATAATCAAACTTTTGTTACTTTAGCAATTCTTTGGGCTTTGTCAGCTACTCACTAAAGTAGCAGAAGAACCCGATTCGATCTCGCAGAATTCTCTGCGAGCATAGCCCTCTCCATTGCCCAGAGACTTTCAGCCTTTTTTTGAGGCCGTATTCGAGCGACCACGTCTCAGTTCCGTATGTCATCACTGGTCAAAGACTTTCGTCTTAAGAAACTGTGGTATTTAACGTGAAGATACTACATAGTAATTATAAACTTACCCTAGCAGTAAGATGTTTACAGATCTGGCACTTGAGCCCCGAGTACTTCTGTTTGTTCGCGAGCGCGTCGATGAGCAGGTGTTCAATGAGGTGTCGCTTGCAGTCGGTGCGGCGGCCGAACGTTTTGTCGCACAGCGAGCACACTCGCACATCGTTCGCGATGATTCGCTTCCCGCTGTTGAACGTTGCCGTTGGCAGTTGGAGTAAATCTGAAATTAATTAAATATCTTGTCCATTTTTTGAGAGTTACGCGGTTATTAATTAAGCTAAAGGTAATCATTATAACGGGTTCTTACCGCGTTTTTATTTATTTTGGAGTTCCCGATATTTCGGCCTGTCCCCGTCACCCCGTCCCCCGTCGGGATGATCGTCATCCCGTGATCATGGCAGTTGTAACACTGCCGAAATATCGGGAAATAAATAAAAACGCGGTAAGAACCCGTTATAATGATTAACTTTAGCTTAATCTTGTCCATTTTCAATATACAAGGTGTTACAAAAATACAAATAATCCTTTAAGGGGGTGGTGTAGAACATCAAACTGAACAACTTCACTATGGCACCAATATCGAAATCGCGAAAAAAAAAATTGATGTTCCATCCATACTCTACAAATCGACTAGAGCTAAAATATGTATGGGATATCAAAAATTTTTTTTTGCTATTTCGATGTTGGTCCCATATAGAAAGTTGTTCAGTTTGACGGTCTAAACAGCCCCCTTAAGCCCCACTTGCGCCAACCTGGGTTAGCAATAAACTCTAGGTTAAGTTGGTAACCCATGATTTTTTGTATAGAAAAACAACTGAAAGAGCTATTTTATCCGGAGTTAATTGCTAACCCAGGTTGGCGCAAGTGGGGCTAAGAGTTTTAAAAATTTATTCTTACTTATGAAACACCTTGTACAAGGTCTAACCAAATGATGAAACTATTTTAAGGGGATGTTCAGACCATCAAACTGAACAACCAATGTCGAAACAGCGAAAAAAAAGTGTTTTCATACAAAATAGCAACCTGAATGTATGGGACAGCTGATTCCTGTCTCGCTCGCACTTTGCTCAGTCTTCTTCTTATCGCGTGGGCAGCAAGCTCTGGTGTCAGATTTTTCAACCGCCTTACGGCATCTAACGTGTTTTTTTTTTTAATATAGTTAACGACTACACCAGAGATAGTAGCCGGGACCGACGGCTTAACGTGCCATCCGAAACCCGGAATCATCTTTTTTTTCAATCAGGTGATTCGGCCTGCAATGTCCTAACCGAATGGAGAAAAACGCACAAAGTAACATTTCACTAGGTTTGGGAAGTGCGTTCGTGGGAATCGAACCCACGACCTCCGTGTCAAGAGCCCAATGCTCTTAACCATTAGACCACGGAGGCAGTACACTCACATGCTTGCCTCCTCTTCTAAATTTTTCCCATTTGTATGAAATGACAGCTAAGTGCGTTCACACACGATGACGCACTGACGGAGCGGCAGATGTTAGTCCATAGAACCACACACGTTGCGGCAATGCGTCACCGTGTGTGCTTCTACGTGCGGTTTCATACAACTCCTTGCTTCACAAATGACGGACTGACGTCTGCCGCTGCGTCAATGCGTCATCGTGTGTGAACGCTCTAACTGTCAAAGATTCGCTAATAAAGAACATTATATAGGGTCCAACTTAATATGCTGACACTTTTTTACGAGGACGATCAGACCGTCAAACTGAACAACTTTCTTTATGGGACCAACATCAAATCGCGAAAAAAAGATCAACTCTTCCATACAAAACTGCCAACCTACTCGAGCCAAATGTATGGGACAGCAGATTTTTTTTTCGCGATTTCGATGTTGGTCCCATAGAGAAATTTGTTCAGTTCGATGGTCTGATCATCCTCTTAAAAAAGTGTCAGCATATTAAGAAGGACCCTGTATATAAAAATTTTCATAAGCATATGCTCACGACTATATTCCCCGAGGGGGTAGTCAGAGATATTCTGAAACCTCAGAACATCCACGTTTCACCAGTAGTACCGAAACTCTGTCCAGTGTGACGGGGGGTGAGCCCGTCGCCACTTGTAATGGACAGTGGGTACAATACATGCCTCGAAATTGAAGCATGCAGGTTTCCTCACGATGTTTGATGATACAACGATGATAAAATTTTTGTAGCTAATATACTGTGGCATGTCAAGACGACTTACCAGTAAGCTTCTGCAACGAATCCGCCGACAGCGCATTAGTTACAACAAAGTCATCGTCGCTCTCATCCAGCTCAGAATCCACAACCTTCTCAGTACTTTTAATATCCAAGTGCTGCTCCCAATGCTGCAATAAATCCTTAAACAAAATCCCCTTTTGCTTACAAACGTTGCACTTATACACGTTACGAGATACTGAGTTCTTATTTATATAGTTCGCTCTGACGAAAGAAGATTTCACATGTTTTAAAAGATGTGGACCGACTGAAGAAGGGACGCTGGCTCGTTGAAGGCATTGGGGGCAGGTAGCGTATGGAATATTGTGCTTGCTGAAATGTATGATGTAGTTTTTGAGTTTGTTGAAGGTTTCGTTGCATTTGCTGCATCTGATTTTTGTCCATATGGATTTAGTTTGGAGTTTGTTTGGATGTTTCTTCTTTTGTCTCGGGCAACATTTTTGGATGTGGTGCTTGTAGTCGGCGTGGTGGGCTGAAATTAAAATTGTTTATGTTAGTGTAAAGGACAGACCGTATCCGGAACACAACACTGCGCTCCAAAACTAAAATAGCAGACGTAGGGGAAAAGTCAGCAAAACTAAAATGGAACTGGGCCGGGCATGTTTGCCGAGCTGTGGGCATCAATCGTTACGCAATGGGTGCCTCACGACGGGAGCCGAGGTCGAGGCAGACCCCGAAAAAGGTGGCGAGACGAGCTAGATGCCTACTGCAATGAGTGGCGGGATGTAGCACCAAATAGAGAGACGTGGAAGAGTTTAGGAGAGACCCTTGCCCAGCAGAGGGACAAAACAGGTTAAAAAAAAGAAAAAGAAAGTGTAAAGATAATTTTCTACGAAGACTTATAGTCGACCTATAAATCCAATATCTTGGACATTGTTACACATTATTTAGTCACAATTTAAAGGACCAGAATCTAGTACTGATTTGTATTATACAGGGTGTCAGAGTAACCAGTTGCATTACTTTAAGGGGTGATTGTACCCATGATACTGAACAACTTTCGCTAAAAAACAGCTGTACGCAAGTAAAATAGTATATAAATAAATGAAAATGACAATATTCTAACTTACGTACTAATAAAAGAAAGATAGAGAAAGGTATGTTGAGATGGTTTGGTCACATGGAAACAATGGATTAGTGCCGATTGACGAGTGCAACCTATAAGGCAAGCGTAAGTGGAAATGTTGGAAGGGGACGGCCTAGACGTACATATTCGGACCAAATTGGCGACGTGCTTAAGAAGGGCCAGGTCAGATCTACCCGAAACCGACGAGCATGCATGAAAGGACTAATGAATGTGGAGGAAGCTAGGGAGGTTTGTCAGGATCGTAGCAAGTGGCGTTCCGTTGTTTCTGCCTACCCCAGTGGGAGACAGGCGTGAGAATATGTATGTATGTATGTACTAATAGCAGGCATGCGACAGCACTCATATAGACAATAACGTAACTGTTTACCCTAACATCAGAGAAAAATACAAAAACAAATCAAAGTTTGCTAGTTTTCGTAATTTTTTTTTTATTTTAACATTGGGAAAATCCGCACGATGCGCTCAACTTTTAGGCGCGGTTTATACAGAAGAGACGTGTGGCGGTGGCGGATAGACAAATTAACACAATATTGACCTCCGCCGTCGCCTGGAGGCGCGGGCGTAATTCTCCTTTACGACAAAAACGACGCTATGCTACGTACTATAAGGTTAATATTGTGTTACTCAGATTAACCGCCACCGCCACACGTCTCTTCTGTATAAACTGCGTCTTAGATGTAATAATTACAAAGTTGTACATTTTTTTAAGAGATTAAGGGCCTGTTTCACCACTTTCGAATGAGTTCTTGTCAGCTTATCCGACAGCTCATTTGACATATTCTTCATACAAAATATGTCAAATGAGCTGTCGGATAAGCTAACAAGAACTTACCCAGAAGTGGTGAAACAGGCCCTAACTGTTAGGTAATCCTGAATAATCTTTTCAGAGGACTGTACAGATTTTAATTTACGTACCTTGGAAACCGCATTTAGTGCATCTGTACTTTCTTCTTCGCGTCAACCCCTCCACATGAACACTACCCCTATCTGAATTACTCCCGCCCCCATCCGCTCCCACTATTTTTCTTATGAAACTTATTTCTGTAAACCTCAGTTCTTCGTCATCTATTTCTAATGAATCATGACTATAGTCTGAATCTTCTTCTCTTTTTATGTCTAAAAGAGTTTCTGTTTCGTCTCTGGATCGTGTTTCTTCTACATTTGTGTTATCTTCTAGACTTTCACCTGTTTCTTCTACATTTGTTTCTGTTTCCGCTCTGGATCGTGTTTCTTCTACATTTGTATCATTTGATTCGTCAGATGATTCTGTTTTTATTATGTTAATATTTATTGCTCTTTCTTGTGTATTGTGTTCTGAATCTTCAATTGGTTCCTCTTTTATCCTGAGTTGACTCAAATTTGGTTCCAAATTAGTTTTTCGTTTGTTACCGTTTGGTACCGAATTAGAAGTTGTAGTTTCATTTGGTTTCGTTTTTGATGTTGATTTATTTTTGAGATTATTTTTAATAGATTCACGTTTTTTATTCGATTTATCTGTACTTAAATTAGAAGTAACAGTGTAATTTAATTCCAAATTTGAAATCATGTCATCTGGTACCAAATTTGAAGAAACATTTTCATCTGGTACCAAATTTGACGATACCACGTCATCCGGAACCAAATTGTTCGCTTCAATAGGATTTACTATTTCAATATCACTGAGATTGGAGTCCCTAATTAAATTTTTATTTAAAACAATGATGTCGTCTTCGTAGTCATCGTCTGAAATTTCTGTTGAGAATGTAAACGTTTCTGGTATGTTTCCTGATGTCTGCAGAACTTTAGCGAGCATTTTTTCGTACGCACTTTTATCTTCTTGTTCGTACGCTTTAGACTTTGAACGATTACCATCATTTGCTTTTTTTAGAAGACTTTTTGAAGGTTGGAAGACATTAGATAAAGAAATATCGTCGGATTCTTCAATACAGTTTTCTTTTTTGACTTGTACTGTTTCGTCAAGGCTTTTATCGGCAGTGTCGAGTTGTACATTATCGTCATCGTCAGATATGACTTGTACATCGTCGTCCGAGTCCACTAGCTCAACATCAGAATCATAATCGCTATGTTCGCTTTTTATAGTAATATCTGATTCCGAATTTATTTTATCTTGTTGAGATTTTTGGTCCTGGACTTTAGCGTTAGTTAATATTGGTCTTTTTAGTAGCGAGGCCGAATTAGGCTTTATACGTTTCTCTGACGTAGTTTCTTGCAACATTTTTCTTTTCTCTCCGATTTTTTGTGTAGTGTCGTCTTTGGATTTTTCTGGAATGAACATTTATCTAAATTATTATAAAACTGTACCTGAAGCGTGTCTGTACATTGAAGATATTTACAAAAAAAGATTACGAAATGGTTTTTAGGTATCCCCTGACTCGAAATCAACCTTTTTTAGAAATGTTGTCCGTCTGTTTGTCTGTTTGTTTGTTTGTTCGCGCATCCCGCGAAAACTACTGAACCGATTTTGATGAAACTTTTTTTGTTTGATAGCTTATGATTTGACTTAAAATCTGGTATATAATTTTTGCGGACGAAGTCGCGGGAAAACACTAGTTATTATTAAAGGGAGCGTCGGTTAATCATGGGGGTCCGGGTTCGAATCCGCACGGACGACATGCCATGTACCAATGAGTTTTTCTAACTTAGTACGTAATACCGACTGCTCTCAAACGGTGAAGGAAAACATCGTGAGGAAACCTGCATACGCTGAAGAAGAAATTCCGATGCGCGTGCGTTTTATCTTATCTTATGTGAAGTGTACCGCAGCGCATTGTGCACGCGTGGTGCTACACTAACGTACATACACCCTCCCTGAGGGTAGTGTCTGTGCCCTGCAGTGGGACGTGTATAGGCTGATGAAAGGATGCTCAATAAAAAGACCTATGCCCAGCAGTGGGTCGATTTGAATGATTGATTCACATAAACTCAGTAAAAATGTTCATCTTGAAACATAAATTGCTACTTATACTTTCATTATTTCAATTTTTGTTGTAAAATTATCAAGAACACACTTACCAAGTCTAACTATTTTCGGACTCTGTTTTGTCATGCAGGATTTGGGCACTATCATCTGAAAATAATAAATTAAGTTAATAATTTCAATCAATCAATCAATCAAAATTATTTATTTGTTTATCACAGGTAATACATAGGTGTTCATGTTACAATTTACTTATAATTTTTGTAAGTAAATAAATAAATATCTTGAACATTACTGATTATTTAATTCCATTTATTCCAAGTACCAGAATGTGGCCCGTATGTGTAGTATGAAGAGCATATGCTCACGACTATATTCCCCGAGTTGGTAGTCAGAGATATTCTAAAACCTCAGAACATCCACTTTTTCACTAGTAGTATCGAAACTCTGTCCAGTGTGACGGGGGGTGAGCCCGTCGCCACTTATAATGGACAGTGGGTACAATACACGCCTGGAAATTGAAGCATGCAGGTTTCCTCACGATGTTTTCCTTCACCGAAAAGCCAGTGGTGTTACAAATCGTACATGAATTTCGATAAACTCATTGGTACGAGTCAGCCTGGACGGGGATCGAACCATCGCCTCCTGCACGGCAGGCAAGGTTACTCGCCACTGGACCACCACGATACTTTAAATGGGATGCAGGTTCCTTTTAAGGGGACAATCAGACCATCAAATCGAACAACTTTCTCTACGGGACCAACATCAACATCGAAAAAATCTGCTGTTCTATACAAAACTGGAACCCTATTCAACCCAAATGCATGGGATTGCCGATTTTTTCTCATCCCGACCTTTTTTCCCGATTTTTTTCACAATTTCGATCTAGTCTCTTTGTGAAAGTTGTTCAATTTGGTCCCTATTTTGCTCAAAAATATACTTACAATCTCACAATAATTCCGTACGAGCCTCGTTCCACTTTTCTTTACATGTCCCAGAGCGCAATCGACATGCAATCTAAAGGCGTCCAGATTTGCAAACAAGACGTAATCCTCACAAAACAAACATCTGAACGCGTGAACATAATTATCAGTATGGGTAACCATATGCTCCATCTCCATACACTGCGTTTTAAGACTTTTATGACAAATTCTACAATCGAATTTACGCTTAGTCGTCTTCAAGTGAAAGTCAACGAACCAGTTCGTTTGAAATCTCCTAAAGCAGTTCGTGCATTGAAAATTGCAGTTCTTTTTCAAACAGATGTGCGAGCTAAACAAGTGGTACTCTTGGTCACAAGAATAGCATTTCTTTTGTAACGGTGTCGGCAATGGGACATCAGATCTAACAGAATGGTAGCCCGATAGGTGAGATTCAAACCGCTCCTTCGTAAGCAAGTTTAAATCACAAATGTTGCATTTCCAATCGCTCTCGTGTCTGACCGTGTCTTTGAATATTATTTTGTGGTATCTCTGACAAATCGCTTCGTGCTTTAATAAATTCCAGCACGGGGAGAATGAATTACCGCATCCTTCGCACTGGAAACTCATATCGTCTTTTCTATATTTATACATATGTTTCTTTGAGCTTTTTAGACATCTCCAACAGTTTTCTTCTATTTCTATATCTTTTTTACCGGCCTCGTCTGAGTAGCAAATCATGTGGCATTCACGTAATGCAGTTTCTAAGCCAATTTTGGGTTCTTCGTGGATTCTAATGTGATAACGGAACGGAGTTAAGTGAAACCAGGCTAGATCGCAGATGTAGCATTTGTATGAAAGGACACTTTCTCTTAGTTTTGACTGGTAGTACCACGCTCGCCATTCTTGCAAAGCTTTTTGTATCAAATCGTCGTGGTAACCGAGTTGTATGATGTCTAGTTTCTTTCCTAGTAAATTTTTTACTTCGATTCCTAGGATCTTATCGGCAATGCTGTTCGTTTTCTTTGATATTTCGTTCACGGCCTCGTTTATACTTTCTCTGTCTATAGCACATGTAAAAGTAGTACTCTTTTTCTTTTCTGATTCGTTTGATAGCGTAGTGGGGTCTTTTTTTAAAAAACTGTTACTATGACTTTTTATTATCCTTCCTAAATTGTTTTTAGTTTCCTTTCTTAGTAAACTCCTAGCTTTTGTATCTTTAACGCATAACACTGTTGTCGTTGGTTCTTTACCAACTTCTGGACGGTTAACATTCTCTGTTACTTCTGGATCGTTAATGGTCTCAGTTGCTTCTGTACTGCTGTCTGGATCATCAACAATCTCCACTAATTCCGTACTACTTTCCGGATCGTTACCGATCTCCGTTTCTTCTGTACTACTTTCTGGATCGTTACCAATCTCCGTTTCTTTTGTACTGCTTTCTGAATCGTTAATCGTCTCCATTACTTCTGTACTACTTTCTGGATCGTTACCGATCTCCGTTACTATTTCTTTGTGAGTTTCACACGATAGCGTAGATTTTTCTTCTATAGTGTCTTCTAAAGAATCGTTTACAATATCCATTGCTAACTCGTCTGATTCTATCTCTGCACATAGCAGTGAAGTCAACCTTAGATCAGAAGTTACATCAGAATCGGTAGAAATCTCTTTTTCTAATTCACGGCTTGTTTTTCTGTCTTTACTGTACAGGACATTTCTTGTCGGTTTGGTACCTTCTTCATCGGTAACAATCTCCACTTTATTTTCTTCGTTACTTTCACATGGTAGCGGAGTAGATTTTTCTCCTACAGCGTCTTCTAAAGAATTGTATACAATATCCATTTCCAGCTCATCAGCTTCTCTCTCTACACATAATAAAGTCTGCTTTAGCTCTGTAGTCCGTTTTGAATTGTTAGCAATCTCTTTTCTCGATTCATTGCTTATTTTTCTGTCTTTACCGCACAGTAAGGTAGTTGTTGGTTTGGTGCGTTTTGGATTGTTAACGATCTCCACTTTATTTTCTTCATTGTATTCCTCAACTTCCACCTGGACGTTGAATTTTAGAAATGATTCCGGATCTTCTCTATGTCCCGGTATCGTTTGCCTGAGAAGTGGCTGTATGTCGGCCTGGAAAATAGAAAATTTAATATTACTTTTATTACAGCCTTTGTTGAAGGATTTACAATACAAGCGGGTAATGTCGCGGGCGCCTATTCCTAATATTATTTGTTCGTAATAAATACAATACAAAAAAAAACTTTATTTCACAAACACGGACCTGAAAGAAATACGGACCGAGTATTGCACTAAAAAGATGTGAAGCATGCAAGGTAATACAATCTCGTTTGTTCTACAAGGGACCTACACTCACACAGATGCACTAGCTCTAGGCGCAGGTCCGACAACCCGTCACCTTATGTACCGCGTGACAGCACGCACACAAAAGAAATGGGTGCTTCACTCATGATTAGATGACATTCCGTCTGGTTCTTCTTTTAAGTCTGTGCTCACAAAAGGTTAGGTACATGTGCGATGCACAATTTATATAGGATTGAAGGTGGAGACTGGTGCTTGGTAAGTATGTGTGTTTGCACACTCATATCTGTACTTCAAGTCACCAGGTCTACCTACTCCCTCCAGTTAAAGAAAAGTACATAGTTGTGTAAAGGTTAGAATAAAAATCTCACACATACATACCAAATGTCATTCGTGATTGAGGCATGAAAGGAACACACAAACAAAATTAATCAATTTATATTATATAGGGTCCAACATAATAAGCTGACGGGTTTTTAAGCGGATGATCAGACCATCAAACTGAACAACTTTCTCTATATATGTATGAACCAATATCGAAATCGCAGCTCTCTCATACATTGTGGTTGTGTAGGTTTGCAGTTTTTTATGGAACAGCTGTTTTTTATATCGCTAATTCGACTTTGGTCCCATACTGAAAGTTGTCCAGTTTGATGGTCTGATCGTCCCCTTAAAAAGTCAGCATATTAAGGACCCTTTATTAGTAAAATAAAACAGGCCAAGTGTGAGTCGGACTTGGGCTCTGAGAGTTCCTTACCACAACACAATATTTATATAAAATAAATTATTTTCGGCTCGCACTTGGCCGGTTTTTTACCCGACTGCGACAGAAGGAGGGTTATGTTTTTCGAGCGTACGTATGTATGTATGTATGTATGTTTGTATGTCTATTTCTTTGGCACGCGCTACAGCCTAAACGGCTTGATGGATTTTAACGTATGAGGTGTCGTTAGATTCGTAAAAATCGTGCGAGTGACATAGGGTACATTATTTTAATATGGCGTATGCAAATTAAAAAAGAGAGGGGGGAGAATCCAATTTTTTTCGTAAAAAAATACAATATGGGTATCAAATGAAAGCTGGCGAAGAGCGGATTCCAAATATATATATATTATAGTATTTTTATGCAACCATTTTTGTTATTTGTTGTTAAACTTTATAGTTTGCACAATGTTCAAGGCTTCCGCACATTGCAGCGATATTATCGAGCGATATTATCGACAGCGATATCGCGACACCTTACACACTGCAGCGATTCCGCGATTCGCGTCACGCATGCGCCCTTCACTGAATGTAGTAGAAAGAGATTGCGTCAGGTTGCGATAATATCGCGGCAGTGTGTGGGATCGAGCGCGTTCCCATACAAAATTTACTGAGAACAATTATCGCAAAATCGCAGCGATAATATCGCTGCAATGAGCGTAGGCCTTCATACCAAGTTTGACGATTGTATCTATTAACCGTTTTACGATATAGCAAAAACAAAAAACATTGATATAAACATGTGTTTTGTATGGCCACGGGGACCTAAATTTCTTTCGCTTGTTTTTTTATTACTTGTTAGGAAATCTGTGATAATTAATATTCAATGAATAATTGAATTATTCACATACTTTTGGCTATTAAAGTTTTGAACTTAGATACAGCTCTTTATATGGTAGGACAGACCATAAGTGTATGGCAAAGACAGACAGACATACAGAAGTATACAGGGTGTAAAATTAAATGTGTTACATCCTCGAGTCCTTATCCTGCTTAAAACTAAGCGACTCCACCTGCTGCAGGTTTTGCAAGGAGGAAATGGAAACTCCCCTTCACATTCTCTGCGATTGTGGTCCACTAATGCACAAACGAAAAATTCTTTTTGGCAGACAGGTACTGACTCCAGATGAGATTTTGTATCTCTTGTTTTTTGGTTCGTTTTTTTCGTTTTTTTTTGTTCCTGGTGGTATAGGTTTAGTAGGTTTTTCACAGGTAGGTTTTGTACCTACCTGTGAAAAACCTACTGCGATTTCTAAGTGCTGTAGGGATTGTAGAAAGGGCGTTCACAAAAGATCAGCGATGGTCGAAGTGGCACAGGCGCAAGTCTGTTAAGGCCCCATTAACTCAATAATAATATCCTGCTTAGGCCTTGTGCCTTGAGACCAAACTGAACAAATTTCACTAAGAAAACAACTTTGAAAAAGCAATTTAAAAAATGGGTTGTTCTATAAAAATGTCAATTGGTCCCATAGTAAAAGTTGTTCAGTTTGATCTTTAGAAGCACCTTGTTCGATATGAAACACATTTAACAATAATAAATATTGTAATTTTTTACAACAAAAATTTGATTCTCCCCCTTCCTTTTTGAATTCGCAGACGCCATATTAATTTAATGTACCCTATGACACTCTCACGATTTTTACAAATCTAACGACACCTCATACATTAAAATCCATCAAGCCGTTTAGGCTGTAGGGCGTGCCAAAGAAATAGACATACAAACATACATACATACGCTCGAAAAAAACATAACCCTCCTTCCGTCGCAGTCGGGTAAAAACACACATCGTGTGCGACATCGTGTGTGAACGCTCTACCCATTTCAATCATCCTACATCTTATAATATAAATAACTGTTGAACTTACGTTTGACTGTGTTTGAGATAGACCTCGCTCTGGAAACTGCTTCAGCAGCGGCTGAATGTGTTCCTGAAAAATACAGGGTGTAACATTTAGTGCGTTCACACACGATGACGCACTGACGGAGCGGCAGATGTCAGTCCATAGAACCACACCCGGTGTGTCAATGCGTCACCGTGTGTGCTTCTACGTGCGGTTTCATACAACTCCTTGCTTCACTAATGACGGACTGACGTTTGCTGCTCCGTTAGTGCGTCATTGTGTGTGAACGCGCTTATATGGAGCAGCAGATATTTTTTGCGGTTTCAATGGTGGTCCGAGAACGTTGTTAAGTTTGATCACCCCCCTGTATTTACAATTCGTAGAAACAGACACAAAAAAAAAGTTTACACAAAGGGAAAAAAAAGGTTCAAATCAAAGGTTTTTTTTCATTCAGTAAGATTTCCACTATTCAGGTACGTAGGTACAAAATAAAAACAATAACATTTAAAAAATCTACCCACAAAATAATATGACAAAAGGCTACGGTAAAATTATCATTACGTAAATGTTCAGGATAAATTACCTTTTTTATCCGTGGACGATTCCCATTTAATAAGATACGATTTTTAACACCATATTGACAAATTTTCAGCGTTTAACAAGGATAACAATTTCGTAAAAATAGTGGGGTAGAATAATTTTAACAAAATGGTGGTTTCCTACCTGCAGTAACAAATACTTGTCGACCGCAAAATCGGTGCATTCTCGAGGCACCAACTTCGTCTTCCGGCTTCTCTTTTGGCTTGCTGCCATTTTAATGCACTAATCACTTCACATTTGCTAAAATTTTGCAGCAAAATACGGTAAAATCACGATAATAGACTCGTGGGCATGCGATATGTTCCAAACACGAATTACGAATTAAATAATGCGAATATTTGAAAATGTCTGTACCATTTTGTGAACTAATCGGTTCTCTCTTTCAATCCTTCATCATCTTCATAGACACTAGCGCCAACTAGCGCCAAAAAAAAAGTCAGTCGACTTCTTCAATTTGGTCGGACTATTTTAAAACGAGTTGACGGGCGGGTAGTTTGCAAGCGACAGGGTGCGTTCCAAACCTCAACCACTTTTTGACATTTATGTTCTTTTTGTGGAAAAACGGGTTTAAATTATTTTTATTTAATCAAACTATCCAATACCTAGCGAAATTATTACGGTTCGAGGCCCAGTTATTCTGTTAAATTAAATAATTGTCTTGAAATTTCAAAGTTCGTTCCAAAACTAAATAAAGCAAATGTTGCACCTTTACTACACCACCACCTTCTTCTACGACAACGTGCTTTTGAAGATGTAGTAGAGCGTTGGTGTAAAAAACTATAATCAAACCAATACTTTCATGTGATTTTGACAACACTATTATCAAGCCACAAAAACACTCTCATAACCTAAAAATGGAGCGCAACATTCTCTGAATATTTTTATTTTGTTGTGAAAACTGTGAAAATGAGTGTGTTTATCAAACATTACAAGCCGGGCCGCATCCTCACTGTATCCAACTACAAAATATGGCGTCCACATTCAACCACGACTGAATCGACGCTGAAAAAGGACGATGAAGAAGAAGAATTTCGTGTTCTTGATATTTTGAAGAAACGGGAGAGAATGCAGCGAAGAGTTGTCCGGAGAGCTGATGTACAGCCTGATAGGGCCGATAGGATGGCCACGAACCAGGTAAACTAACAGTGTTGTATAAATAACCTTTTTTATTCCACTTATACAGGATGAAATTGATATCATTAGCATCCTTTTAAACTAAGAGTCTACCCATCAAACTGAACAACTTTTACCATGGGAGCAAACCGATCAGAGCAAAAAAAAAATTCTGCTGTCCCATACATTTGAGTTGTGTAGGTAGCGGCGGTGGGTGCAGTTTAGTTTAGTATGGGACAGCAGATTTTTTTTCTGCTCCAATCGTTTTGCTCCGATAGTAAAAGTTGTTCAGTTTGATGGGTAGACTCTTAGTTTAAAAGGATGCTAATGATATCAATTTCACCCTGTATACTTCGCTTCAGGCAGCCATACAATCGGAATCATATAACCAGAAATTAAAAACATTTTCTCATCTGTTCTTAGTACGGTTAAGTAAATGTTATGGCTAAATAGAGGATGGCTTTCTTGTCTACTCTTCCTATCTTCTTTGATTAAATTCATAGTGGGTTCCACTACGGATTAAGCAACCTTGGGCACCCTTGACTTCATTGTCTAGTGTTGTGAGACTTGTGAGTGGTCATTGCCGTTGATACTGGCTAGGGCTGCCATCTGTCCGGGTTTCCCTGGATTTGTCCTAGTTTGAAGAGCGTCCGGGGCACAGAACATTATAAGAGGGGTTAGAAGTGCAAAGTAGGCGTGGAACGTGTCGCCACAGGTTATGCAATGATTTGCATAACACCATAAGGCGCGCGGCGTGCGAGTGAGAGGGCATGAGTAATTGTAGCAGCGTGAGCGGGAAGACAAGTGGCGACGTCGTCTCCGAAGCAAAAGCACTACTTTGCATTTCTAACCTTTCTTATAATGGTCAGTGGTCCGGGGCCATCGGGGTGGGGTTGTAACAAACGTGTCCCGAATCTTCTTGTGTCCTGGTTTTTTATACACAATGGTAAAAAAAGCTTTAAAACCATTGACCTCTTATATTAGACCCAGTGTCATATAAAATCTTAGCAAATTTTTGTCCACATTGACGCAAAAACCAAATTTTTTCACATTGACAAATTTTTTGCACATTGATTGATTTATTTTTTCACATTGAAAAATTTGTCCACATTGACAAATTAAGTATCATGCTGCTACTTGTCACTAATATGTTGTATTTGATTCATAAACATAGTCTTCTATATCGCTTGTTAACTGTCAGCTAGTAAAAAAAAGAGCTCATCTGAGCTCTTTTGGTTGTGCCATTTTTCGAACGTTAATTGTGAGTCTAGTTTGTATTTAAGATGTGTATGTTTAAAACACAATAATAAAATAAATAAAAAAGCCTTTTATTTAGATTCCATAGCATAATGGTTACTACATTTCAAACATTCAAATGTTGTTAGTACTGTTAGTATCTTCACTTTTTAGATTGTTAGTATGATTAGTCTTCTTCTATGTTTGCGCTATGGACCCCATTTTGGGTGAAAGCCTCCTCCATCCCCTTCCACAACTCTCTGTCTTTACCCGTGCTCATCCAGTTTTCTCCAGCTATCTTTGTGATGTCATCGGCCCATCGTTTGTTTGGCCTGCCAACGTTCCTTTTGCCGGCCGGGCCTTTCCATTGTGTTGTTTAAAACACAAACGTTACTGAAAATTAAGTACCATAGAATGCCTGATGCGTTCATAATTTTGATCTATCAAAAAAGAGTGATCTGGAAAAGTAAAAATTGTAGCATAATTTGACCCAATCATTTGACCTCAGATAATTATTGTTTTTCTTATGGTTAACCCTTTAGAATAAACCTTGTATAAAGTTAATTACAAAGAAAAACGAAAATCATGCTGCCAACGAGGCGAGGTAAGGTACCACAACGAAATGAAGAAGATTTTTTTTTATTTATCCTTTGCAGAGGTACAATAATAGATACAAATGTAACACTTTTTTTTAATACATTTTTTTTTGGAGTTGCGTTGTGGGTCTGCTATTGGGCGGTCGCTTGTCGGTTGTCCCATCCCCGGCCTACAGCGGAATTCCAGTAGTGGTGGCTCAGGATATTGTTCTTTTATAAGAACAACCCTTGAAGTCACCAAAATATCAATATAACCGTACAACGTCAAGCACTTTTGCTACAAAAACTCGACATTGGCAAAATCATCTACACCAAGATGGATGCCATAACCTTAAAAATAGAATAGAATAGAATACATTTTTATTTTCACTCTTCTTATCTTGCATAAGCTTCCTCCAGCATTTTCTCTTTGTCAAATAGAAACCATAACTGCTGACTGAAAAAACAAAGAACTAAATAAAGATGTAAATTACAACAAATAATCTGATACGATAGCAGTCGGTAGTGAACCTGCCTGCTGTGCGAGGGTCGCGGGTTCGAATCTCGTAAGGGATAAATATTTGTTTGATGAATAATAATATTTGTACCCAAGTCATGGTTGTTTGTATCTATAAATATGTATTCTATATCGTTGTCTAGTCATCATAATACAAGTCCAGGCTAGATTCTGGTACTTTAAATGTGACTAGATAATTTGTGTGACAATGTCCAAGATATTATTTTTCAATTTTATTTTCCAGAACTGGGGCAACGTTTGGCCCGGCCCAAAATCCTTCCATCCGTCATCGGTGCCGCTACCACTCCGTCAGGGCTACGTACCAAAAGGCCAAGCACCGCCTGGCAAGAAAGCCAACGCTGAGCTCATGAAGATCCCAAACTTCCTCCATCTGACCCCACCTGTTATAAAAAACCAGTGCGAAGCCTTGAAACCGTTCTGTACGGAATGGCCGAAGTTACTGAACTCCGAAGAAGCCATAGAAAAGCATTATCCAGTTGAAATCATTACGTCTGATTACTGTCATGCAAGCCCGTCTATTCGTAATCCACTAGCTCGCATCGTCACACTACGAATCAAATTATCAAGTTTAAACCTCGATAAACATGCTCGAGACAAGTTTATTCGTCTAATCGGTGATCGGTACGATGATCAAACAGATTTGGTGACGATTACTGCAGATCGTTGTCCGGTTAGGAAACAGAACTTGGATTACGTTAATTATTTGTTGACCGCTTGCTGTCACGAATCATGGAACGTTGAAGATTGGGAACGAGAAAAGATGGAAGACGATATGGAATATTATGATTTTGATAATAACGCTTCCAGAAGAAATTTAATTAATTGGTATTTAAAATCGAATAACGAAATGAAAAGTTTGACTGATGAAGAATATAAATCGTTTGATATCTCAGTCATACCGGAGGCGGAAAACTATAAGAATGCAGTATCTAGTTTGTTTAATGACGGAGAAAGTGATGCCACAGTGAAAAATTACGCAAATGCCGTTAGAAAGTTGCTAGGGTTGCCGGAGAAGAAAAATTTATGAATTAGTATTTATTTATAAGTTTTCTTTACGAATTAATATTTTGTCTTCATAATGCGAGAAATGATTAAGATCAAAGCTGACTTCTGTTCTTTTAAGCCTTTGAATTTATTCCAATTGAATGGTCTTAAGATGTCAACAAAAAACCTCAAAACTTGTAGTCATGTGTAAGTAAGTTATAGCCTGTAGAATCCCACTGCAGGGCAAAGGCCTCCTCTCACGAATAAGGGTGAGAGGGAGTGGGCCATACTCCACCACGCGGGCCCAGTGCGTGTTGGTGGAGGCAAGTTAGTGGTCAACTTGCTGTCAGAGAATTTTCAAGCCACCTTAATAGGCCTCTGAACTGGCTTAACGAATCGTTACAATCGCCATCTGGCGAAACTATCCGAGACCAACAGCTTAACGTGCCTTCTGAAGCACGGAAACGCTCGAGATGAAATACCACTAAACGGTCACCCATCCAAAGACTGACCGGACCTGACGTTGCTTAACTTCGGTGATTGTTTCCAATACCGAAGCTCCACTACCCCAACGAGCGCTTCATGTGTATTGAACAATATTTTGTTGTTAATTCGTTTTAAAGTAGTACCTAATTGGTTCTCATTCAAGTATGGCTATATTACTGATTCACTTAATTTTCTTACTCCAGTCCACGCTCCTACTGCCCGCATGTGGCGCATTACGTTTTTTGGCGTGTTGACTAATAAGATAAGTAACGGAGGACATAGTAGTTCAATGTTTATTTATTCGTTTTTTAAAGCAATTTTATTGGAATCATCATCATCATCATCAGCCTATATACGTCCCACAGCAGGGCATAGACACTACCCTCAGGGAGGGTGTATTACGTTAGTGTAGTACCACGCGTGCACAATGCGCTGCGGTAGACTTCACATACGCAAAAAAATTAATGGTATACTTCACCAAAAATGTTTTTTTATCGACAGTACTGAATCTTGCTGAATGTGTAAATACAAATGATTATGAACACAATTTGTAATTTGTAAAATAAAATGTATTTTAGTCTGTAGATTGTTTTTTGTATTTCATTGTTATACGCTACGAATAAAGAAATAAATATGGAAATATAATTCACGTCAAAAATGACCCCACGAACTTTGGTGTACACCACGCAAGCGCGCAAGACTCAATCATTATGGCGACTCCAATTACGGCGTTTGCCGCCAAAACTCATGGTGCCAAAAATTAAGGAGATTTTGTTCGGACTTATCGTTCCATATTTATTTCTTTATTCGTAGGTTATACGAGACCACAAGATGCTTAAATTAATCATCTTTGCTGAAAAAAAGCCCTCAACCACAGTATAAAGGCTGCCTGTCCACTGAAGCGAGGCCAGGCTGCGGAGCGGAGAAACGAACAAATATTAAGGCGTATCAGCCGTGGACCACTCTCCTCTCACTCACACTCCATACTAATCGATGAGAAAGAGCGCGTGGCTCCGGTCAGAATTTTGCTGTTTTCTTTGAAAAATTCGATGATTTCGAAAAAGTAAAAAAACCACATCATTCTAAATTGTATTGTGAACAATATAGTAAATTTTCATTTTGTTCCGATTAAAAATGTAAGAGTAAAATGGTTACAACTGGAAAAAAAGGGGTGACTTTAGAGTCCCTTTTCTTCGGTTTTATTCATTAAAATCGATTTCTAGAAAAACCACATCACTTCTCATATCCTGTAGATGGTTCAGTTTAAATTTCAGCTCAAAAAGTGCCCTAGTTAATGAATAAAATGGTTACAAAATTACCCAAAACCGGCAGGTAGCCCCTTAAGAGGATAGACGAGTACAGTTTTCTCCATACGAACGTATTCCCCTGTTTTCTCCCTGGATAATAATTAATAACATTAGAGCCAATATTTTTTTACCATACAATCTATGTCACCTCTACCATGTCCCTATGTTTTTCTTTTTTGCATTAATTAATTACTGTATGAACTAGGGACCTTCGAAAATTACCAATTTTACCGCCCGTTTTCAGACATCCAGCAAACAAATTTGACGAATATAAACAAAAAAAGCAAAACGTACAGACATGGCCAAAGTCTTTCTCATATTATTCTTGAAATAATTATTAAAATCGGTTTAGTTTTGGAGGAGAAAACAGGGGAATACGAAATGCTGTTTTCGTCGATTTTATGTAGATAAAATCGGTCCTAGCAGTTGTATCTTTCGCACTCTAGTCGGTGGGGTGTATGGGTGGGGCGGATCGGACAAATATGAATACGGTTGGAAAAGTGACCTATACGTCTTTTATCTCGTTCGTTCGCGCGCGAATAGAAAGAGAGCGAAGGTGTGATAGTTCTGTATCACGGTGGCATGATACCCATGCAGGCCGACTCGTACCAATGAGTTTTTCGGAGTTTATGTACGAATGGCTTTTCACACCATTGGCTTTTCGGTACAGGAAAACATCGTGAGGAAATCTGCATGCTTCAATTTCGAGGCATGTATTGTACCCACTGTCCATTATAAGTGGCGATGGACTCACTCCCCGTCACACTGGACTTAGTTTCGGTACTACTGGTGAAACGTGGATGTTCAGAGTTTTCAAAGTATCTCTGCATAACTAGCATGCCGCAGTGATACAGCGCTATCACACCTTCGCTCTCTTTCTATTTGCGTGCGAACGAACGAGATAAAAGACGTGATACAGCCCTATCACGTGTTGCATGCTACCAGTGCTGCATAGCTAGCATGCCGCAGTGATACAGCGCTATCACCAAGCTATCACACCTTAGCTTTCTTTCTATTTGCGTGCGAACGAACGAGATAAAAGACGTGATACAGCCCTATCACGTGTTGCATGCTACCAGTGCTGGTTACCCCTTTTGGGGAAAGTATTAAGCTATGCCATACTAGTAACTTTTTCAAATAAAAATAACGAACTATTTCAATGTAACAGCTAAAATTATTATGCAAATTTCACAAGAAATAAATTTTTTTTATACACTCCAATAAATTTTACACGTTTCGCCATAAAAAAGGAAATTGGTTCAAAAAAATTTTGCGATAAAGAAATTCTACTTGACTTTTTTCCCGGCCAAGATGGCGGGTCATTTAAAATATTTACTGTTTTTGTTGAATTCTTTGTTTTTATTAGTTATTTGTCAAGAGGAAAACAATAAAGTCAGTAAAGGTAAGTACTCTATCTTTAATTTAATTCGATACCAAAAGAGAAAACCGGCCAAGTGCGAGTGGACTCGTGCATCGAGGGCTCCGTACCAACAAACCATAATAAATGTTATCTCCTGGATCCTTAGCGCAAGCCCTTCATCATCATCAGCCTATACAGATTGTAAACTTAAACCTGTCGGGCAATGGTGGAACGTGTGTGCCCGGATAACAATGGTCATAACGTTACAATACTTAAGGGGATGCTTCAGATCATCAAACTGAACAACTTTTGCTATGGAGCCAACATCGAAATCGCGGAAAAAAAATCAGATGTTCCATATAATTATTTGGTTTGGGTTTTGGGTCGAATTACCGTAACATATTTTTTTAAACGCTATTTCGATGTCAAAGCTATTCAGTTTGATGGTCTGAAGCTCCCCCTAAGATATGTAACATATACAAGGTATTACAAAAATATAAATAAATATTTAAGGGGGTGGTTTAGACCTTAGATCAAAATCAAAATAAAATTAATGGATAGGCCTTACGAGAACATTTCAAACTAGAAAAATGAGGCAAAACAAATGAAAGGTTTACTTCATATTTGTATGCAAGTGCCCTAGATTGCTTCAATTGCTTCAATTTACCACGCTTTAGGCCTATCCATTATACAAGGTCTTACAAAAATACAAATAAACATTTAAGGGGGTGGTTTAGACCATCAAACTGAACAACTTTCACTATGGGACCAACATCGAAAATGCGAAAATAAAATCTGATGTTCCATACTAAACTACAAATCGAATCGAGCTAAATGTATGGGACAGCAGATTTTTTTTCGCGATTTCGATGTTGGTCCCATATTGAAAGTTGTTCAGTTTGATGGCCTAAAAAGTTTTAAATGTTTATTTTTACTTTTGTAACACCCAGATTAGGTAACTGGCTCGCATTATTTGATTATTTTTATTTTTCGCAGACGAATATGTCCAATCGAAGGACTTCGTATTTTGGCCGAATGCTACGATACCATTCTACATCAATCTTCAGCACTATGGTAAGTTACCAACATCATTAGCCTATCCGTCCCACTGCAGGGCACAGACACTACCCTCAGGGAGGGTGTATGTACGTTAGTGTAGCACCACGCGTGCACAATGCGCTGCGGTAGACTTCACATACGCAACACAATTTATTCTTCAGCGTATGTAGTTACGGCGACACGTCCGGTTACCCTGTTTGGACTTTGAACTATTAGAAGTAGAACGCTGCGAATAGTGCGAGAGGGTGCGGTATGTTGTTGTTGCACGCTGCGCCCGCGCCGGCAGCCGCGTCTATGCAGGCTCTCTACCGCACTATTGTGTGTTTTGTACGTAGTGTAGTTATAGGTATATAGGGTGCGTAACCTGATGTGTCGCCGTGTGTACATGAAAAGAGTCTACAATGAAAATATAGATCCGCACTTTTCTACCGGAACCACAAGAATAAGTTCCATCATCATCATCATCGGCCTATTATTCGTCCCACGTCCCACTACAGGGCATAAGCCTACTCTCAAGGGTGTATGTAAGTTAGTCCACCACGCATGCACAATGCAAGGGATCGGTAGACTTCACATACGCAAGAATGTCTTCTTCAGCGTATGCAGGTTTCCTCGCGATGTTTTCCTTCACCGTTTGAGAGCAGTCGGTATTACTACATTAGTTAGACAAACTCATTGGTACATGGCATGTCGTGTGTACGGATTCGATCCCAGACCCTCCTGTTTGAGTGTCTATACCTGTCCACAACGCGCCACCGACGCCACGCTCCGACGAACCGACCGTATTTTTTTTTTACAAAAACATAACCGACTGCGAAACTAAAAATCTCCGACGGTTTGATGTCATTTTTTGAGGAGTTTTATTGTGTAGCTTTCAGAGCTAGATACCTATACCATAAAACTCCTCAAAAATGTGCGTCTTCAAATCTTCTCCAAATTAAAATGGGACCAACTCAGTGGTAATTCCTTCAGAACAGAAAAATAATCGTCCAAATCGGTTAAGAAATGCCGAAGTTATATCCAAATCTGCCGAAGTTACACAGCCGACGGAAGGGAGGTTGACGGATTGATAAAAACCAATGCCTAAAAAAGGCGAAAAACAAAAGGCGCTGGCTTTTATCAATCCGTCAACAATCCCGTCGAATATAGGCCAAAAATACTTTTAACCCTCCTTCTGGCGAAGTCGGGTAAAAAGCTTGGTAAAAAGGCACTACCTTCCATACAAAAACCCCCATTGTCATTTCACCTCCTTTTTTTGAAGTCCGCTAAAAAGTAAGTTTAATTTCTTCCACAGACTACGAACAATCGCTGGCGATAATGACGGCCCTATCCCTCTTCGCGTTCAAGACCTGCCTGAAGTTCGTACCGGTCATGGTGGCCCCTGAAGCCGACGAACACGTGATGCTGTTCGAGAACCCCAAGGGTCTTAGGAAGTGCGTCCTCAACACCGACGGACACTCTGTAGATGAGCCGCATGTACGTATATCTAGCTCATAAGTAAGTCGGCCGAAGAGTTCTGAGGAAAGCGCAGCGTGGTTAGGCCTCACAAGGTGGACCGACGACCTGGTGAAGGCGGCGGGAACATGTTGGATGAGGGCAGCGCTGGACCGGTCGTTGTCGCAATCCTTTGGGGAGGTCCATTAGCTGAGATGATGATGATGATGTTTTGAATCACAAACCAAAAAGTCAATCAAAGGGCAATGGAAAGGGCTACGCTCGATGTTTCCCTCCGAGATCGAATCAGAACTTAAGGTGTCTGCGAATCTCGCAGAAGAACCAGAGAAGCCGACATAGCCCAAAGAATCTTGTTTAAAAGTCAAAGGTCCCTGTTAGAAACCTACTGCGATTCTTAACTGCAATAGGGATTAATAGGGAACTTGGGGCGATCGCTTAAGATCAGCGAAGGTCGCAGTGGCACAGGTGCCTGTCTGTCAAGGCCCCCACTCACACAATAATCTTTAAAGGGTGTCCCGTAAACCGACGTCAACCCGTTGGATGCTGATAGGTTAGTTCATGCCTAACCAGAATATAAGAAAAAAAAAACAGTTAATCAATCAATCAGTCAACATTTTACTATAGGAAAAGGTTCTTAGTTTTCGAGATAAGGACAGTTTTATGAAATTCGTGAAACTCTTTACCTTAGTCAATATTTTGAGTGCCACGGCTACAAATGTTCTATGCAGTATCTGTGTTAAACTGTTAATATCTCGAAAACTAAGACACTTTTACTAAAGTTAATTTTTGATTTTCTGCTTAGTCATGACCTAACCTACCAGCATCCGACGGGTTGACGTCGGTTTACGGGACACCCTGTATATAAAGAATTGCTAAACTGAACTGGTAATGGGCGGGGCACATTGCATCATTGAACCTCTTGAATGAGGGCAGCGCAGGACCGGTCGTTGAGGCGATCCTTGGGGGAGGGACCAACGTTGAAATCGCTTAAAATCTGCTCAACGCCCATTGCCGAGGTCCGTACCTCTTATGGGTGCCTTTGGGCAGGTTGCTTATGTTCTTCTTATCGAGTGGGCTGCAAAGCCCTGGTGTCAGAGTTTATTCAAACCGCCTTACGGCCTCTAACGTGGTTTTTATGTAACGACTACTAACCACCAGTGATAGTAGCCGGGACCAACCGCTTAACGTGCCATCCGAAGCACGGAATCATCTTTCTTTTCAGACAATCAGGTGACTCAGCCTGCAATGTCCTAACCAACTGGGGAAAAACGCACAAAGTGAGATTTCACTAGGTGCCCCCCTGTGGGAATCGAACCCACGACCTCCGTGTCAAGAGCCCAATGCTCTAACCATTAGACCACGGAGGCAGTTTTTAGAGGAGCTTATGTTTATTCACTGGTTTGGTAGAGGTAATGTAGTTCCAGGGCGTTCCGCTGTCACTGGTGTGATCCCCGGGACATTCCGCAGTACTAAGCCGCTTCCTGACCTATGCTGTATTAGTCAGCTTCGAAACAAAAAGGTTTATTCCAGCAGCTAGGGTTGATGATATTTGGTGGACAAAAGTTGATGTTGTTGTAGATCATAGTGCTGGGGTACGAGTGTCTCCGGTCGCCAGACGTCGACATGACCATCATGAGGGCGCTGGGTTTCCCCTTCGAGCACAACCGCGCCATCCGGGATATCTACATAGATGTGCAGCTTGAAAATATCAAGCCGAGTGAGTGTTTGCCTATTTTTAATTTTATGTTTATTACTTAGGCCTGATTGGACCAAACGCGAGTAAATTTTAGTCTCAGATTAAGTCGCCGGTCACTCTAGAGTAAACTGATTTTGCGTTTTTCCAACCCTAATCTAATCTAGGGATGGGCGATATATATCGTATATAGTTATTGAAACGTATATCACATGAATATCTTAAAATCAGATATTGATGCGCACAGAAACTATATATTTGGTGAAACACTATATTGCCGCACAAACTAGATTCGCCTCGATTTCAAGATATCTGAGATTCATAGATATAGGATATCAAACCGTATCGCATCGCTATACGGGCTAGCGGCTACCGGTTAGGGTGTCGCAACGAGGGTCGGAACACTTGGAAAAAATTTACGCTAATTTTATATGGAGCTGGACTTAGAAAAATTTTGAACGATTTTGTATGAGCCATCGACTTAGACGATTTTTCGGGTGAAATTTGTATGGGGGCTGGACTTGTAAAATTTTCAAAAAATCAAATTTTTTTTTTATTTTTGCATGCGGAAGGGTGGGTTTCTGGGTACCCCAGGGGTTCGAAAAATTAGCTATTTTTTCGCTAGGATTCACCGTTATCGAGATATTTTATAAATCATGTTTTTAGAAAGGGAAGGGGGCGCGATCTAACTGTGTTATCTTAGAATATCATAGTATTGTGTTATCTTTATTCAATAACACATAAAAAAATATGCCGAACTGAACCGAGGAAAGCCGAGTGAAAAAAGTATACCAACACCCTGCTAGAGAGTGAAATACCTAGCAATAATTATGCATTCGTACAATATCAAACCTTAAGTGTATACTGACTGATATAGCGTTACTGGATATCGACCGATATCCAATATATAGTTTCAGAATCAGATATTCAATATCAATATATAGTTTCGATTTGATATTACGAAAATTCGATATTACCCATCCCTAATTCTAATCTATGAATAAATTTTACACGGCCAATTTTGACGGAGTAAAGCTAGACCGAGACCTGTATCTTATCTTAACTATTATAAAACCGTAAAATCATGAGGAATAAATAAGTAGCGGTTCTCTTCATATAAATTCAAATAACATTCGATAGCGCGATTTAAAAACGTGCAGCGCCATCTATTGACAAAATTGTTAGTTTGTTTGTTTGTTCGCGCATCACGCAAAAACTACTGAACCGATTTTGATGAAACTTTTTTTGTTTGATAGCTTGTGATCTGACTTAAAATCTGGTATATAATTTGTGCGGACGAAGTCGCGGGAAAACACTAGTAGTATTATATAATCTGTGCAGAGACTATAGAAATGTCAATTAAAAAAAATTATAAATAAAAAGAAATCTTACAAATTAAAACTGTATAACTAAGGTACTTATAACTAACCTCATTACCTACACACTACAGTCTACATTGCAATAAGTACGGATACAACGACCTCTTTCTTTGGGTGAATTATCATTCATTCTTTTAATACGGGTTAGTATGGTAGAAGACAAATGAAATTGTTTCGGTGTAAACACCAAGACTAAAATTGTTCCTTGTATTCTATAAATCTATGTTTGGTTGAATCCAGCCTAGTTGTAAAGACATAAAAAAACTAAAATGAAACCATAGAGGTAGGAATAGAGGAACATACAGCTGAGAGAGCGAGATGTACCTAACGCGTAGAAAGAGAAGGAACTAGAAGCAAGCACGTGTCTTGTCATATAACTCAGTAAAAGATGCACATGAGCATTTTTTTTCAAACAGCTACCTTGTGTTTTTGGCATGTCCGGACACTTTAAAAATTCATATCTCAATTAATTACTCAGCAAACATCGTTTTAATATATTGAGGTGGTGACAAATTTAATATTTTATAAAAAATAATTTTTAAAAGTATATTGATTGATAGTAAAATCAATCAGAAAGCTAACTTTTGTCATGCGGGATACCCACATTTCCTAGCGTCCAGGCAAGAAAATGAAAAAACATTGGTCTTTTTCATGTTATTATATATGTTTTTTTGAATTGGAAACACTTGTTCTAGATCAATATATGCATTAACTTGTATAAAATATCCTTATCAGGCACTGCGTAGTACAAAAAATAAGAAATAAACATGTTTTAATTGTGTCCGAGAAATTTGAAAAAAGGGACATCCCATATTCCGTTACCACGATTTTACCCTGATCCGATTAAAATTTCGAACAAATAAGGTGTTTTTTTACATCAAGCAACATTTAATTTTATATGGAAACCTCAAAACTTGCCCTACATTCTTCAGTTTTGGCAGAAATTGCCAGTAAAGTGAACCGGGCGCGTGGTTTACGTCGGGTCCGTAAATTGTCCCCCAGATACGTTACCAGGACAAATCAAGGTAAATTTTCGACTAAGTTGCTACTTTTTTGCTTTGAAATTACATTTTAAATGTTTACTGGTTCATAACCAAGACTAATTGAGCAAAATATAACCTTAATTCATAGCGAAAACATTTAAATTATTTTTTTAAAGATTTTCTAGCGTCAGGACCGTTACTTCCCCTCCGTTGCCATCTTGGCGGTAATGTATTATGGGGACCCCGAAAAGTAACGGAAGATAAGCATAAAGTATTGGGCACAATGAGAACATTACAATAATAATTTTATTAATATAAATTTTTTAATTCAATTTAATTATGAGAGATAATAAGCTACAAACTTGTAAAAATAATCGTTATGAAAATTTTTATGTTATGTCAAAAGGCACATTAAATGCAAATCAAGATATTCAAGGACTAATGTCAAAAAACAGGTTTTTTGAAAATATCTTCTTTCCTATGCTTTAAATGACATTTAAGGTTAAGTAAAAATTTTAGAGCTTAAAATTGTCTAAAAATGCGATCTTTTGTAATATTTTGTATAACTGACCGTTCTTGAGATAGAGCGCGAAGAGTTGGAAGCGCTTCGTTATTATGTATGATACCTGTATCTTTTGAACCGTAATGGGTAGATGGTTGACATTTTCACTGAATTGATTATATATTTATTATACACAGAAAGTGTAGCAGATCTTTTAATAAATAATAAAAAAAACGAATGGTTACAATTTATGAGGGGTCACCATACAAGAAACGTGTTTTCTTATCTGTCCCATACATATGGGTTGAGTAGGATTGCTGTTTTGTATGGAACAGTTCATTTTGTTTTTCGCGATTTTGACAGTGGTCCCATAGAGAAAGTTGATTAGTTTGATGGTCTGAACGAGTTTGTTCTTGTATTTTGATTTCGTATTCTTCCCTTTTTCTTTATTATGAATTTGAATTAATTTTTAATTATTCGATATTTTCGTACCTTTATGCCACCAGCCTTATGATTCCGTTACCGTCTTTTCCGTTACTGTCCGTTTTTGAAACACTATAAATTATGTGAAAAAGTACATAATTATTCGATTATTCTATTATTTTAGTAAATAATAATATAAAATCAAAAGAGGACTTCCATTTCATATACAAAACTCACAGATATTCCTACCGATCTGATCGTTAAAGAGAAAAATACACTGCCATCTTGACCATGTGGTAACGGATAGTACAAAGAAATGCCTAAAACTAAACAATTGTAATGTTTTCGTTAAAAACGGTGTCGTTTTCCAATACGTCATGTATAAAATATCATACTAAACGGTTTTTTATTCTTCTATAATGCTTCTTTTAGGATTTATTCACTAAATTCTATGGTAACGGAAGGGAAAGAAAATCTCCGCCAGGTCTCGTTAAAATCGATCTGTAAGCGAAAATAGCTAATATTTTACCATTTGAGTGCTAATATTAGATACCTAATTATATTACGAAACATATTATAGCTTTAAATCATTCATTTAATGATATTTTTAAAAAAGTTAAAATTTTGAACAAGGTAGCTGTTTGAAAAAAAATGCTCACATAGCAAATTAGCTCTTGTTAAAAAAGGAGATCGCTACTTATTGCTGTCCTTATCGACGTAGCCACTTTTTTGTTCTACGACGGCTGTCTGACTCCGGAGTCAGACATCTATTTTCATACAAATTGTATAGGATTTTATGACTATCGCTGTCTCATACGCGGTTACACTGATGTTTCGTCTATCAGCGTAAGCGAAAAATACTTCGCCTATGACCTAACGGCACCACTGTATAATAGAAAGAGATACGTGACGCGAATCAATAGGACCGTTTTTTAGTCACCAATAAATTTTTACAATTCGGTTTTCGTGAATAATTGGGAATCTCAAGTGAAATCGTAGATAATTTTGTGAAATATACTGACACTACTTCATTAATCTATCCACGATTTTACGTTAGACTCAGAATTATAGAGAGTATTAGAATTTTTGCCTGCGAATAGTCTCAAAAAAAAAATCCAAAAACTGTGTCATTTGACAACTCATGTCACTGACTCTATTCCTGTAAGGTATAATAACTTTATGAATGAAACGAACCGTATCAGCATAGCTAGCACGCCGCAGTGATACAGCGCTATCACACCTTCGCTCTCTTTCTATTTGCGTGCGAACGAACGAGATAAAAGACGTGATACAGCCGTATCACGTGTAGCATACTACGAGGGCAGGTGTCAGGAAAAGTATCATTAACCTTTAAACCACATACTCTCCCCATCAAACTGAACAACTTTTACTGTGGGAGTAAACCTTTCAGAACAACCAAAAAATGGAAAAAAAAATCAGTCGCATACAAAACGAAGTTCGACGTATGGAACTGCTGATATCTTTTTCGCGATTTTGATGTTGCTCCCATAAAGAAAGTTGTTCAGTTTGATGGTCTGATCAAACCTTAAAAAAAACCGTCTGCATATTAAGATAAAATACAAACATCAGCTGTCTCATACATTTGAGTCGAGTGGTCACTGCAGTTTGTATGGAACAGCGGATTTTATTTTAACTTCGATCGCTTTGCTCCCATAGTAAAAGTTGTTCAGTTTGATGGGTAGACTCTTAGTTTAAAAGGATGCTAATGATATCAATTTCTCCCTGTATAACTCGGGTTCAAATATTCATATTCATCATTAATTCGAACCCGCGACCTTCGCATAGCAGGCTGGTTCACTACCGACTGGGCTATCGTGCTTCTATGTTATGTACATGTATCTACCCGGATTAGATATATTTACTTACGTATTTCTGACTGTAGGTACTTAATTAATTAATTTCATTATAGTATTGTTCAACTACATAATATGCATACATAAATATACTTTATTGCAAGTAAATAGAAGATAAAATTATACAATTCCGTACCTACACATTGATTACAGAATTGTATGGAATTACTAAATATCGTAAATTATCATAATTAAGATAGATCAAATAACACCTTACAAAGATTATATTATACAGGGTGTAAATTTTAATGAGGGCGTGCTTCATGCCTAGTTTAAGTCAAATAACAGTTAAGAAATTTAAGAATATTAAATCAACGTTCGATCGGCTGATTGTATTTGGTATGGAAAGTCCAAACATTTTTTGGCGAACTTCCTATATGTTCCTTAGGGAAAGTTGTTCAGTATCATGGGTACAATCACCCCTTAAAGCAATGCTACTGTTTACCCTAACCCCTACACACACACACAGTGTTAACATGTAAAGTAAAAGTCTATTATTTTAGGATGTTTATTATCGGGTGTTTATTGTGTAACGTGTATCCCTAATATGATAATAACTATCCGATAATATCCGTATTAAGTTGACATGGTGTTTTTGACAGCTCTTAGAGATTATTTAGTTAGAGTCACGTTGCAGGGTTTGCCCCGAACACTTGTCTTTCGCGTGTTGTTCGCGCGGTTCGCGTGTCAGCCTGCCACGAGGCTCCACAATCCTTCTCATATGTGTTCTTACTCAAAAACAATCCTCGAGATTGGACATTCTCCCTCAAACCACTTGACACTGGCAGAAATGCAGTATCTACTGACGCACAAGCAATAGTCATTAATTATAAATAAAAAGTTAATTAATTTCAGACAATGGATATGATCATTTATGATCACAGAAACAAAATTTACTTAAAAGTTGCCTAGAACAGTCACAGTGTTACCGATCTTGTAAACGATATGATTGCGGAGACTTACACAATAGCCTATAAATAAATCAATGACAATAGCCCTACTGATGACCTGAAAGGGATAAAGGGGCTTGGTACTTACGTAAAAATAAATTTCAAACAATAAAGTACGAGCTCAACAGATAAACATTTCATACCATAATTTATTATCTAAATGAACACGACACCCTGTAAACCAAATCAATTAACAAACTGATAAAGTCCGCATCAGTATTACGACAAGCGTGTCACGGACAACACGTCTCGCCTATTAAAAATGAAGTCTCATAAAGAATTGAAATTATATAACAACGTATTTATAGAAACTAACATACAATCAACCGACTACGATGGTGTTATTCTAGTGCTATACCCTGACGAACAAAACGTTTCACGACCGAGACATATCGGAAGCTTCATCGAGAAAATATCAAAGATCGATAAATCTATAAACAGAGTTGCCACCGTATGGAATTGTGACTACGTTTCTGGAGGAAGACTGATCGTAGCCCCAACAGGAAAAATAACACCGTACAATGACGCGAAGGTCATAAGAGATGCCGCTATGAAAGGCATGAAGAGAGCGTTGGATGCTGGAGTTAAAAAACCTCTCTTGATCGTGCAGAATGTCGCCGATTTCCCCGATGGGCAACTAGTATGCATCCTTGGCGCTTTAGAAGCGTTATACATACCTATACAGATGCGTGAAAGGGATAACGCAGACAATTTTACAAGAATAGGACTCCATGCTGAAGAGAAATTGGATGAGGGCTTTGAGAAAATAGTTCGCAACGCTATCGCTCTAGAAAGATCTCGGATCGTCGCCCGTGATATAGCTGGAGGTGATCCAGAAAGAATGTGCCCAGACAAAATAGTTGAGTATTTAAAGCAATCTTTTTCTGACGACAGTTATGTATCTATAAACGTTATAGAAGATGATAAAGTTATTGCAGAGGAATATCCGCTTTTGGCAGCAGTTTCTAGAGCTTCTAATCACGTTGACCGACACAAGCCTAGAGTCGTTGAATTGGAGTACAAACCAACTGATAGTACGAGAGTTTCTGAAACTATAATGCTTGTTGGCAAAGGAGTTACTTATGATACCGGCGGTGCTGATATTAAGATCTCTGGCAACATGGCTGGCATGTCCAGAGACAAAAGTGGCGCTGCAGCTGTAGCTGGCTTCGTTAAAGCCTGTTCAATCTTGAAACCGTCTCATTTGAAAGTCATTGGAGTTCTATGCTTATGCAGAAACTCTGTAGGCTCAGACTCGTACGTGGCGGACGAATTGCTGATGTCCAAAAGTGGTAAAACAGTTAGAGTTACCAACACTGATGCAGAAGGACGTTTCGCAATGGCTGATTCCGTTTTTAAGTTCTCAGAGCTGGCTGCCAAGGAATTGAATCCACATATCTATACGATCGCAACCTTGACAGGTCATGCGAGAGCTTGTTATGGGAATTATTCAGCTGTCATGGACAACTATGTAGCCAAAGCCACTAATCACGCGAATCGGCTACAATTCAGCGGCGCAAGAGTATCGGAAGGTCTAGAAGTCTCCATTATAAGACCAGAAGACTTGGAAGTGAATGAGGGGAAGTGTAAAGGAGATGATCTTGTTCAAGTGGATATGAAGACGAGGTGTCGCAACCATCAGCTCGCTGCAGGGTTCCTGATTAAAGTGGGAGGGTTGGAAGACAAGAATGTGAAGTATACTCACCTGGATATTGCTGGAGCGGCTGGGGCGGCTCCGGATGAGCCGACCGCTGTCCCAGTTTTGTCTCTGTGCCATTTGCATAAGGTTTTGTTGTGATTTTTCGTCGATTAGACCAATGAAATGAAGAGTTTTCTGACAGTTAGTAAAACGTAGTTCCAATATACCGCGATAGATGGCGTTGACGCAAGTTGGATGCGAAGGTGGAAATTTAGGCTAAAAACTAAGCAAAAAAATGAGAAATGCCAGTCAGACGCATCCGTTGACGAAGTAGATGTAAATTTTTGCTTTGGTAGGTACCTACTTCGAAAACACAAATGTTTACAATTTTATTTGAATTTTACTATCTGCGAGGTAGCTAATCCATGTTTCGTCAACGCCATCTATCGAGCCATTTAGAACTACTTTTTCTTTTTAATTGCATTCGGAAAATACCTCATTTACATTTGAGTAGCTTTTGCCCGTGATTATGTCAGAATGGAATAGATTTTTCCAAATATCTCTACCAAATGTCTTTGATTGGTACATCCGTATTAGAGTGAATCCGGTATTCATTCATCCATCCAAACATTTGCATTGTTGGTTTTTGATAAGATAAACATAGAGGAAGCAGTATAGTTGGTGTAGGTTAACAAAGAACTGTCCTCAAAATAAAAAGGTATTGGTTTAATTTAGTCATTGAAGTATTGGAGTAATTATTTCGATTTGAGAGCCTGTGTCATGACTCCCTGATATGGTTTCAGATAGCCTATCTAACTGATAAGTATATGTTAAATAAATGATACGATTCTGGTCTATTTATTTGTTGCTTAGGCTATCAGATACTTACCAGGGAGTGGTGAAACAAGTTCTTAATGTTTTTGTAAGATTTGTAAAGAAATAATAATATATTTTTGTATTTGTTTATAACATAAGTCCTATTGTAATAGGATATATAGTATATTTAATCTGTTTGTTATCTCTGCGTAGATAAGTTAAACTATTTAATGGAGTAGGTGGTGTATTGATGTCATCGGCTGCTGATAAAACTTGTTTTGTTATTAAAAGTGTTGTTTCTATCGGAATTTATTATTTTTATTGTCTCTACTTGATGAGTCACACTGAAATCATCATCATCACCAGCTTTAAACGTATGATCAGACCATGAAACTGAACAACTTTCTCTTTGGGGCCAACATCAAATCGCGAAACAATAATGTTGTTCCATACATTTGGCTCGAGTAGGTTTGCAGTTTTGTATGGAACAGCTGATTTTTTTTCGCGATTTCGGTGTTGGTGCAATAGAGAAATTTGTTTAGTTTGACGGTCTGATCTTCTCCTTAAAAAAGTTTTAGCATATTAAGGGACGATTCAGACCTACCGGCTCGCATCGGCCCAGCCCAGACCCTACGGAGCCGTACGGTCGTCGCGACGCGTCGCGGAGTAAATATGCATAAGTTACATGCAAATATGAACTGTAATTCCTGTTTACACATTTCAATATCCTTTGCCGCATTAAAAAATGCCGTCCGGGCCGGGCCGATGCGATGCCGTAGGTCTGAATCGTACCTAAGGAGGACCTTATATACCTACATCCCGCTGCTTGGCACATGCCTACCCTCATGGAGGGTGTATGTACGTTGTTAGTGTAGTACCACGCGTGCACAATGCGCTGCGGTAGACTTCACATACACATCAGAATTTCTTCTTCATCGTATGCAGGTTTCCCCACGATGTTTTCCTTCACAGTTTGAGAGCAGTCGGTATTACGTACATAAGTTACAGAGGTTTCAGAATATCTCCGACTACCCCCTCGGGGAATATGGTCAATCAATCAATCAATTATCCTTTTTTTTACACCAAAAACAACATAATATACAGAGAGTAAACAAACAGGAAATACAGAAGGTACAAAAATAGGCGGTCTTATCGCTAAAAAGCGATTTCTTCCAGACAACCTTAGGGTAGAGGAGAAAGGTAAAATAATATTGGTAGGCGGTGTAGATTACAATAACAATAACATACATAACATACACAAATAAAGTTATACAAATACAAACATACAAAATATAAAATATATCACTATCACTACATAGTATAAAACAAAGTCGCTTTCTCTGTCCCTATGTCCCTTTGTATGCTTAAATCTTTGAAACTACGCAACGGATTTTGATGCGGTTTTTTTTTAATAGATAGAGTGATTCAAGAGGAAGGTTTATATGTGCATTGCACCCGTGCGAAGCCGGGGCGGGTCGCTAGTACATAATAAAATAAAAACATATTACAAATACGTCATATCCATCTACCTACATACTCTATACAAAAAGGACACATAAATGAGTACTAAACAACAAGTAGCATTTAGCAATTATAGTCGTGAGCATATTATGCTTATGCTTATGCTTGCTTCTATCATGTTTGGAGCGTTAATTGTGTATCTAGTTTCTTAATGATCGCAGACGTAATAATATATTGCCGACAGGTGACATCGATCTATACACGAAGGACCACAAGCTGCCCCTCGAGCTGAGGTTCCTGCCCTACGACGTCAACAGTGTCATGCACTTCGGTGTCAGGGACAACACTAAGAATGGTCACCGGACCTTTTTATTTAAGGTAAATATCGCCCAACTCCGCTGGGCAGCGTTCGGGAAACTGCGTACAGTGCGACCAGGAAAATAATCGCTCGACAATCTTCATTTGCGCAGAGCATGCCCGAGTCCACGACAAAACCCGTAATCAAAGAGTGCAAAGTCGGATAGCAGCGAAAATCGCCCGAAAACAAATTAGCCAATAGCGTAAAGTAAAGGGATTGTACTATTGAAGGTGGCACATCCTGATTGGTCAAAATAATTTCGCGCGCTGTTAAAATTTGTCAACTGCGCATGTACATCGGTAAGACTTATAAACCTGGTACTACTGTATATAGTATCTTCTCGTCCAACAGGTTGGTTAACTGAAGCTGGCGCGTTCACAGACACACACAAATACGTTTTTCCTGTTGCCGCGGCCGTGCTTGATAGAGATAACGAAACTTCTCATAATGCGTGCAGTGAGACAAAGGCATTGCGTAAATGTGTGGCACGAGCCTGCTTTAGTTAGCCGATCTGTACCGCAGTGTCTCAAGACGAAAGTCTTTAGCAGGCACTACATTCTCGCCGAGAAAGGCCGAGAACGAGAGTGTGGATGCCCTTCATTGTTCTCGCGGTATCCTGAGCCGTAGTAATTTTCCTATGAAAGTTCTTGCCGAGAAGTTTCGACCAGTGTGTAATGCCAGTGATGCCATACGGAACTGAGACGTGGTCCCTCACTCAAACCTCATAAAAAGGCTGAAAGTCACCCAAAAGGCAATGGTGAGGGTTGTGCTCGGAGTTTCCCTACGAGATCGAATCGGAAATGAAGAGATTCGCAGAGGAACCAGAGTAGCTGATATAGCCCTACGAATTGCTAAACTAAAGTCACTAAAGTGGCGGTGGGGGAACATTGCTCGCAGAACCGATGGCCGATGAGACCAAAGTGCAGCGTGGATAAACAGTGAGCCCCCACAAGGTGGACCGACGACCTGGTGAAGGCGGCGGGAACCCGCTGGATGAGGGCAGCGCAGGACCGGTCGTTGTGGCGATCTTTGGTGGGAGGCCTGCGTCCAGCAGTGGACGTCTAAAACTCCGATGGTTTTTGGAAACAAATCTTTAGTCATTTTTCTTACAATAACTAAATTAAAAGGTAGTGTAAATTAAACTTATTTGCAGAATCCGAATACTGAACAAAACCGAAATGGGTTGTCTGCGCTCGACTTACGGAAAATTGAATTGGTATATGGACCAGAATGTCGCAATCGAGATCGCCAAGAAAAAATAGAACTTTGCCAAAACTATCCGGGGGTCGCAAGAAAAAAACGCGAAACAGAACCCATTGACAACAAAAGTTTACGAGTAAACCCAGATATTACACCGCCACCAACAAACGCTTTAACAGAAAAATTAAATAAACTAGGAATCGATGATGAAGTACAAGATATTTTAGAGCAAGTCTACTCAATAGCTTCTGTAGCATTAAAGAAAGTTAAAGAAAAACATTGTAATGATACCAAAGCTGTTTTACGAACTAACAACGAATTGGAACGAAATCATTCCGATGTTTTAATCATAGTAGAATCTATTGCTAGATACGCACAATCAATGGTAGAAAAGGCAGAAAGAAATTTGACTACATTCTGCGAAAATTCCAAATCAAAAACGATATACCAACGAGCACGCTGCCCATTCTACGACTCGATTAGATGTCCACAAAGTTTCAGATCGACTAAATTTGGAGCTGTTAAATATTCCACTAACCACAGACCGACACATAGACAATCTACTAAACATGATATTCATGTGAAAGTTAGGCAGCACGATACGTGGCTAAGAACTGGTGATAATAAAACTTTAGTACAATCAACTACGGGATCTGCTAGAAAGAAAAGAGGTGTAACGAAAGATAACTTAATGGGCACTACAATAGATAGATCTCAATTTTATCCCAGAGCAAGTGTTAAGACGCGAAGTAAAAGAAGCTCGGAGAATAAGACAGAAGTAGCAGTTCCGGTACCTGTTACTGAAGTTAAAGTTAAGGATTTGGAGGGGAATGAGAGTAAAGATAGTTTGAGAATGAGGACTCTGGTACCGGATACTCGACGGATTTCTAGCAAAAGACAGTGAGTAAATTTATTGTCTTATGAGCTTAGCTTTTGGTTTTCTGGGGGATCGACAGATGGCGCTACGGTCTGCGCGATAAAGGATATTTCAAAATGCATTTCTTTTAAATCTTAACTATTATAAAACCGTAAAATCATGAAGAACAAAAAAATAGCGGTTTACTTCATATAAAATCAAATAACAATCGATAGCGCGATTTAAATGACGTGCAGCGCCATCTATTGACAAAATTGTTAGTTTGTTTGTTTGTTCGCACATCACGCAAAAACTACTGAACCGATTTTGATGAAACTTTTTTTGTTTGATAGCTTATGATCTGACTTAAAATCTGGTATATAATTTGTGCGGACGAAGTCGCGGGAAAACACTAGTAAGTAATAAAAATGGAAAAAATGATCAAAAAGATGCCAACGCATCTTGAAATTTTTCATTATTTACAAATCCTATCAATCGAAAATGTTTAATTAATCTACTATTAACAATAAGCGGACCTAGAAATTGACTATTTTGTTTCTTAATTAATAAACTATTATAAAAAGTACAAATTGTATTATTTTTACTCTATGGTACCTTTCTCTCCAAAAGGTCAAAGAAGAATGCGCGGGAAGGAAAATGGCGCGAAGGAAGAACGCGGGAAAGAAAGGAGAAAAAGAAACGGCATCCGGTCGGATACACGCCCCGAACTGTGCATTTGTCAAAGAAAAATAAGGATTTTTATGGCGACCGCCGATGGCCTGGCGGTGTCGTTTATTATTTGGTACAGGACACTAACCAATGTGAGTTGGAATCCGTTAATCGTTAATTAACGAAGTTAACATTTTGATTAACGGATTAACTTTAAGGGTTGAACTACACATGGCCGCACTCGATCGCATTTTTCCGTCGCTCCATCCTTTTCTGTCACTCAGGAACGTCATTTGTTAGAGCATTATAGCATTAGAGCATTTATGGCGTAGCTTTGATAAAGTATATGTCAAGATTGACAGTCGAAGACACGAAAACGTCGAAAAAAATTGGAACCAGTACTGGTTCCTAAACCCTATACATATACACGCACACATACATAATTTGTAGGGCGGCTCACGCACACCAACCTATGAAACTTAGCCCCTTTTGTTTTATACGGGATATTAGTGAGGCTTAAGTACATAAAGTTGGTTAGGGCAATGTACAGCAAATCAAGTACATGCGTACGATCGGCCGCTGGTACCACCGACAAGTTCAGCGTGGCTGTTGGTTTGCACCAAGGGTCGGCTTTAAGTCCATACCTCTTCTTGGTGATAATGGATGCTTTGAAATCGGACATTCAGGAAGAGGCACCCTGGTGCATGCTATTTGCCGATGACATTGTGCTTGTCGGTGAAGATGGACTCGAGGTCCAGAACAGACTGGCAAAATGGCAGCAAAAGCTGGAAAATGTTGGCTTGAAAATCAGTAGAACGAAAACCGAATGTATGTTCTGCGATTTCGGCGGGATCTCCAGTTTTGTGCCTACTACGCTTGATGGCGTACCTTTGCTAGTCTGCTCCGATTTCCGGTACCTCGGTTCACTTCTACAAAGCGATGGCGATATAGATCGAGAAGTGAAACGCCGAATAAACTCAGGGTGGATGAAATGGCGACAGGTTACGGGAATGACCTGTGACTCCCGAATCCCCCTCAAATTGAAGGGGAAAATATATAAAACCATCATAAGACCTGTCGTCATGTATGGCTCCGAGTGTTGGGCCGTTAAAGTGACGGATGAAAAACGACTGCATGCAGCAGAGATGCGAATGTTGAGATGGATGTGTGGTGTTACTAGAATGGACAAGATTAGGAATGAGTATATTAGAGGAAGTTTGAAAGTGGCTCCTGTGAATGAAAAGCTGCGCGGTAATCGATTATCGTGGTATGGACATGTGATGAGAAGAGATGAGTGTCATATTACAAGACGAATGTTAAATATGAATGTGGATGGCTGCATGAAGAGAGGACGACCAAAGAAAAGATGGATGGATTGTGTGAAGGATGACATGTGTAAAAAAGGTGTGTCAGCTGAATTGACGGCTAAAAGAGATGAATGGAGGAAGACGACATATTGCGCCGACCCCAAATAATGGGATAAGGGCAGGAAGAAGAAGATTAGTGAGGCTCATTCTAGACATATACTTTTTCTAAGCATATAAGATAGACGGAACGCGATCGCACGCGGCGTGTTGTTCCGTTCTGTTCCGTTCCGTCTATCTTATATGCTCTAGCAAATGACGGTTGCTGAGTGACAGAAAAGGATGGAGCGACGGAAAAATGCGATCGCGTTAATTAATTCATTAACTTCGTTAATTAACGATTAACGGATTAACGAGTTAATGCCCAGCTATAATAATATATACCTACAGTCATTGAGTAATTATGTATAGAGCAGACAACGCGAACAAAATCAGTGCACCATGATCAGCAGTGTGGGGCGCGTGCTGGGAGCGTCAGGCTGCGACGAGCGCCTGGCACAGGCTAAGTGGGTTAGAGCGCGTGCACCCTAACGCGTGTTACAAAACATTACTTCTCGGTAGCTTCTCTAGTTAACATAGTACCTCAATGCCTCCAGTTGCAGTTTAGAAAAAGTTGCACAGTGTGATGGTCTGATCATATACTTTTAAAAAAAACGTCAGAAAATCATAATTAAATTAAGAAGGACCCAAATTATTTCCAATCTTCTTCTTATCATGCGGGCAAGCCGTGTCAGAGTTTATTCGACTAGAGACTATTATACAGAGTGTTACATAAGTAAGAATAAATTTTTAAAACTCTTAAGGGGTTTTTTATGTTTTATTTATATTGGGGCTTTCAACACTGAGGGGGTTGTTTAGAGTTTTAGACCGTCAAACTGAACAACTTTCTCTATGGGACCAACATCGAAATCGCGAAATAAAAAATTTCATATCCCATACATATCTGAATACATACATACTGAATCCGATGCTATGCTCCTTCAGGAAGACCTGTTAAGATTAGACAATTACTGCTTAGCAAACAAATTAGACTTAAATGTCTCAAAATGTTTTTTTGTCAATTTTACACGAAAACGTAACATATATACTTATTATTATAAATTAAAAAATCAAACCCTAACCAAAAACAAAGTGACTAAAGACCTAGGTGTGGTACATGACCAAAAACTTATTTTCGACCAACACATTGACCACATAATAGACAAAGCGTATAAAGCGCTTGGTTTTGTGAAGCGTATCTCTAAAGACTTTAGGCGCATGAAGACAATTAAAATTATTTATTGTGCTTATGTTCGAAGTCACCTGGAATACGCTTCCCAAATATGGAATCCGTGTTACGCTATCTACTTGAACAGATTAGAAAGTATCCAAAAAAAGTTTATAAAATATCTTCAATACAAATTTCACCTCGATCACCGCGATTATGAAGACGCCTGCTCTGATCTTCACTTGGTGCCATTGTTGATGCGAAGAAGTATAGCCGATACATGTTTCCTCGTTAACATTGCTCAGTCCGCTGTTGATTGTCCGGAGCTCCTTAGTAACATAGTTTTTAAAACCCCAGCTAGAAAGCTACGCAAAAGTACTTTGCTGCACATTCCATCTCACCGTACCAACTTTAGGGAAAATAGTTTCTTTCCTAGAACTTGTAAACAGCTTAATATTTTGAATGAGGACGCTCGATTTGACTTATTTCGCTGTAGTGCTCGACTTACCAAAAAGTTGTTAGTTGATAAGACTATCGATACTTAATAGTTTCTACTCAGAATACCATTTATAGAAACGTAAATTGATTGTTTTATATGTATAAAACTTATATGTGGATGCTTGTAAATGGCTGATAGTTGTTATTTAAGTATTATTTTGTAAAAGAGGCTGTTAGCATCCCGAATAATATAAAATAAAATAAAAATAAAAAATATTTTAGCTCTAGTCGATTTGTAGAGTGTGGAACATCAATCATATTTGTATTTTTGTAACACCTTGTACAGGTACCACCAGAAATAGTAGCCGGGACCAACGGCTTAACGTGACATCCGAAGTACGGAATCATCTTTCTTTTCAGACATTCAGGTGATTCAGCCTGCAATGTCCTAACCAACTGGGGAAAAAACCTTGAAAAAAAAACAATGTGACATATCACTAGGTGTCCCCTGTGGGAATCGAACCCACGACCTCCGTTTCAAGAACCCAAGCTCTTAACCATTAGACCACGGAGGCAGTACCTATTTCCAATTATAATCCAAATTTTAAGTTTCATAGTTCCACGCGGTTTTGAAAAAAAAGGGGCTAGGGCCCCTATATAAAAATACTAGTGTTTACCCGCGACTTCGTCCGCACAAATGATATACCAGATTTTAAGTCAGATCATAAGCTATCAAACAAAAAAAGTTTCATTAAATCGGTCCAGTAGTTTTTGCGTGATGCGCGAACAAACAAACAAACAGACAGACAAAATTTCTAAAAAAGGTTGATTTCGAGTCAGGGATACCTAAAAACCATATCGTAATCTTTTTTTGTAAATATCTTCAATGTACAGACACACTTCAGTTACAGTTTTATAATAGTTTAGATTAGATTAGATACAAATCCATTTGTTATATTTTTTTTTTAAATTTCTTTTCAATAGACGATTTGACAGACCTGACCCTTAGACTGGAAGAAGTGAATGATATACTAAAAGAGAAGACGTGCGCAAGATTGCAAGAAATAAGAAAATCCGAGACAAACAAGTTCGAAGACTATTTATATTTAGACGACAGCCCTGATTTCGTCACCGGCAGGGTTGGCGGGCGGCAGGTAAGATAGACCATCTTACTTTTAATTTTTAGGGCACCACGCGCTATAATATGTTGCTGTACTCTTCTTCTTCGCACGCAAAATTACATAAGCACGTCTCTTTTCTGCGTGCGAGTGAGAAGATGCGATTAGCAACTTGCGTTCGTTAGAAGAGTACAGCAACATATTATAGCGGCCGTGTTTTGTGCGCTTAATCCCGTTTATAAAGGATTATCTTTGATTAATTAAGTACAAGGTGTTACAAAAATACAAATAAACCTTTAAGGGGGTGGTGTAGACCATCAAACTGAACAACTTTCACTATGGGACCAATATCCAAATCTCGAAAAAAAAAATTATGTTCTATATACTCTACAAATCGACTAGAGCTAAAATATGTATGGGATATGAAATTATTTTTTTCGCGATTTAGATGTTGGTCCCATAGAGAAAGTTGTTCAGTTTGACGGTTTAAACAACCCCCTTAAGAGTTTTAAAAATTTATTGTTACTTATGAAACATCCTGTATATGGGTGGTTCTATTCTTGATGGAATTTTCAACGGCTCTTCGTATTTCGTATATATTTTTTTAATATTATCACTTTATTTCGCAACCAAGCCTGAACACCTAACTTTTTCTATTATGGCACTGAAAATAAGCTCGATTCTAAAACATTTTAATACAAAAATCATACTTTGAAGAGCCAATTCCTCAGTCGCCTGACATGTCTCTTGTACAAAACAAAAGCTTTGATGCTTAATAATAACCCAGTTTTAGAAATAAAATATATTTTTGCACTGAAATAGAAATCCTTAATAAATAAACTTTTCACGTATTTGTGTAATTTTGTTACCTAGTGTGAAATTTAATTAAAAATACTGCATTATATTTTGTCTCTTTGCTTTTACATCAGTCTCCTGCTACATCAGAACTTTATGAAATTATCAAAGTGTGCGTAATCTAGTTCGTTTGTGTTCTGTTGAAATGAACAATCGAAGTGAAGTTAGCTCATGGTCGTTTGCCTACGTCTCGCTCGCGGATCGTGCAGTCATTGCGGCGAGTTGTTTGAGTGAGATTGGGTCGCGGTCAGTCAGCTCCTCAGTATCCTGCACGTAAGTATGACAAAAACAGTAATTACCAGCTATTTTCTACCTGTTAAATCTAGTAACATATTGAAGTCCTTGTATAGATTTGCTTTGATTTAATATTGAAATGGTGTATAGACGTTGTTATTAACCAATAACTAAAATATTCTCAGTCTCCTGTCCTCAGTCTTCTGCCAATTTGATGGGCAGGAGACTGAGATTGAACCAGGATACTGAGACTTAGTGTTAATTTTGGAAATTTTTATCTATTTAATACTTAATTTCTTTACTAATTAGTGGCTAATTAGCTTCTATACATGAACGTCTGAGAGTCTGATGGTGCAGGAGAACAACACCGTGGGGAACTCTGTGAAGGCACATAGCTAGGAGACCGTGTTTGAGCTCTTTTGATAGCTTTTGGTGAGTAGCTTCTGTACATTAACGTCTGAGGGTCTGATGACGCAGCAGAATAACATCGTGGGGAACTCTGTGCAGGCACACAGCTAGGAGACCGTGTTTGAGCTCTTTTGATAGCTTTTGGTGAGTAGCTTCTGTACATTAACGTCTGAGGGTCTGATGACGCAGCAGAATACCATCGTGGGGAACTCTGTAAAGGCACACAGCTAGGAGACCGTGTTTGGGCTCTTTTGATAGCGTTTAATGAGTAGCTTATGTACATGAACGTCTGAGGGTCTGGTGATGCAGCAGAAAAACATCGTGGGGAGCTCTGCGAAGACACATAGCTCGTAGACCGTGTTTGGGCTCTTTTGATAGCATTTGGTGAGTAGCTTCTGTACATGAACGTCTGAGGGTCTGGTGATGCAGCAGAAAAACATCGTGGAGAGCTCTGCGAAGACACATAGCTCGTAGACCGTGTTTGGGCTCTTTTGATAGCATTTGGTGAGTAGCTTCTGCACATGAACGTCTGAGGATCTGGTGATGCAGCAGAAAAATATCGTGGGGAGCTCTGCGAAGACACATAGCTCGTAGGCCGTGTTTGGGCTCTTTTGATAGCATTTGGTGAGTAGCTTCTGCACATGAACGTCTGAGGGTCTTATGACGCAGAAGAATACCATCGTGGGGAACTCTGTGAAGGCACATAGCTAGGAGACCGTGTTTGGGCTCTTTTGATAGCGTTTAATGAGTAGCTTATGTACATGAACGTCTCAGGGTCTGGTGATGAAGCATAAAAACATCGTGGGGAGCTCTGCGAAGGCACATAGCTAGAAGACCGTGTTTGGGCTCTTTTGATATCATTTGGTGAGTAGCTTCTGTACATGAACTGCTGAGGGTCTGAAGAACAACATCGTCGGAATTTATGTAACATCACTCGTGTACCTACTTACACCCAACTTTATGTGCGATACTGGATATCCTATGTTACCTGTGTAATACCTCTGCCTATTAATACTCAATAATAATTAATAATATTACTTAAAAAGCTGTGAAAAGGTTATGGAAGAGTTTCGAGTTTTATGTTTCTGTTTTTTTTTTTGCGTGAGTTTTATGTTCTATTCTATTTCAAATGATTCTTCATTACGTGAAAATGTTAATTATGTAGTATCTAAGGTAATTTGATTACAATAAACATTGGTTTTCTGTGACTTATTATTTGAAATCTCAGTACCCTGTCCCAGCATCAGTCTCCTGGACACTAATATTTTTTTAAAGGCAATAATAGTCACATAGTTGGTTTTTTTGACTGGCCCGTTTTAGATCAATATAGAAACAATTTAAGCTATAGTTCAAACTACTTCTTTTGCCTAAAATGCAAAAAAAAGTCCGTGCCGGAAACGACATGGTTTTCGTCCTTCTTAAATAGAACCACCCATATGTCAAGATAGAGCATCACACTTCTAACGTTGTAAAACAAATGGGCCAACTTTTTTATTTTGGTGTGCGTCGTATCGTACAACTTATCTCTGTATGCGTGTATATGAATAGGGATTAGCGGCCTTACCTGGGCCCTGTTTAATAAACGCGACAATTGACGATGACAATACAGAGTACAATGCTGGTTACTAATGACGCTAAACTTGCAGTGCTTCATGTGTTTATTTCTTCAAGGCCTCCGCGCATTGCAGCGATATTATCGACAGCGATATCGCGACACCTTACCGCCTGGCCACGGGACAGGGCGACCGGCGGCGCGTCTTGCGATTTTAGAATACACTGAGCGTTGTGTCCCTACTATTACGCAAGCACGCAGCGGCGCGTAGGCAGTGTATTCTAAAATCGCAAGACGCGCCGCCGGTCGCCCTGTCCCGTGGCCAGGCGGTTACACACACTGCAGCGATTCCGCGATTCGCGTCACGCATGCGCCCCACCACTGAATGTAAATAGTCGAAAGAGTTGCGATAATATCGCGGCAGTGTGTGGGATCGAGCGCGTCCCCCATACAAAATGTACTGGAAAAAATTATCGCAAAATCGCAGCGATATTACCGCTCGATAATATCGCGGCAGTGTGTAGGATCGCGGGCGTCCTCATACAAAATGTACTGGAAACAATTATCGCAAAATCGCAGCGATATTATCGCTCGATAAAATCGCTGCAATGAGCGGAGGCCTTAAATTGAAATATCGCGTTCTAATCTACTACGATCAGAAACATTATATATTCCATAGGACTACGATATAGAACCTTATTTTAACTTTTTCCTAATTGACGACTTAACTTTTTAATTATAGCTAAGCTAGACATGGGTGGGTAATAATAAATCGACTGTCTGTCTATCAATAACTTTCCACAAAATTCGAGAAGGAACGTGCAGACGTGCAGACAGACAAACAAACAGTTAATAATATTAACTAACTGAACGAAACAACAGTTATTAATTTATTTTGGCACGAGCTGAAGGCACGATATTACGAAAGTCACGTGCGAAATGAAAATAGTTTCACGTGATTGTAGTAAGATAGAAAGGGAGAGCAACAAAACAAACGGTGGGCGTAAAAGGGATAGGGGAACATGTGCGTTTGTTTATATTGAAATTGGGTGAATGAACTGGGATACCAGGGCTTGGAACTTCGAGATAATTCTGAGGATTTTTCATCGCATTTTAGTTTTTGGGGTTCCGTAATCTGATAATCTCGTGCGAGGCATGCAGAAGCCGATATAAATTTAATGTAAGCATTAGCATAAGCATATGCTCACGACTATATTCCCCGAGGGGGTAGTCAGAGATATTCTGAAACCTCAGAACATCCACGTTTCACCAGTAGCACCGAAACTCACACCGTACATTTAATGTACTTACAGTTATTTAGAACTAAAGAATAATATTACCTATTCTGTGAAACAGCCGCTGTAACCTAGAAGAGTACCGGCCGTCTCTCAAAGTGTCATAACTTCCAAAGTTATGAATAAAAAAAATGACTGTGGTATAAGCACGTATATGTAGGTACCTACTTTACATAGATGACGATTTTTTTTAATGATATAAGTTCGGAATTCTACATAATGCGTGGTCTAGCATTGTAGTTCTGACTCCACATAATTCCTATTGCATTGACATGGGCAATATTTCTATTATAGGTACCTACAGTTAATTCATAAATATGAAATATTAACTAGGTGTGTTAACTTTTGTTCTAAAAGCTCTTATCCAGTAGGTTGAAAAAAAGCATATTTCTTCGATAAATACCTGCCTGAATTATATCTTTTAGAACAAAAGTTATAGCTATTTGGCTATAACTTAACGTAACGTAATTACCCCGCAGACGAAATTGCTCCGCTTGAAGATAAGTTTTAGTTTCTTTTCACAAGGACAGGCACAAAAGTAATAAATCATCGAGTGCTCAACCAAAACATCTTAAAAACGTGAACATTGTTATATATAAATGAATAACTCTAGAAAAGTATAAGTAAGTACATTATAATGCGGGTCCTTTCTTTCATACCTCTCTTTTGTTAAACCCTAAACCATTTTAAACGGTTTTTTTATTTCTATACCTGGCCACCCTCTTCTAGAAAGTTCCACTAACCGCGCGTTCTGATTGGCTGGAAATTACCAGGCATAGAAACTTCTCGTCTCCAATTGGCCGAGGAAATAAATACAGGCGAGCCCCGCGATTCCATCCAGTCACAGACAAGTCTGTGAAGTGACATTTTAGTTTAAAGTGAAAGTAGTAAAATGGTCGCTATCGGCATAGACTTAGGGACTACGTATTGTTGTGTGGCTGTATGGCGAGAAGGGACAGTCGAAGTGATAGCGAACGAGCAGGGGAATCGAACTACGCCATCTTACGTAGCTTTTACGAAGCACAAGCGCTTAGTAGGCGAGCCCGCCAAAAACCAAGCCTCAATGAACCCGAGGAACACAATTTTCGGCGCGAAACGTTTGATCGGAAGACGCTTCGACGATATCAACGTTCAAATGGACTTACGCTACTGGCCCTTCAAAGTGTCCAACCATGATGGTAAGCCGAAGATTCTTGTTGAATTCAAAGGTGGGAAAAAGTTATTTACGCCAGAGGAAATAAGCAGCATAATCCTTTGCAGGATGAAGGAGATTGCTGAGGCGTATTTGGGCTCGAAAGTTAAAGATGCGGTCGTCACTGTGCCAGCGTACTTCAATGACGCTCAGCGGCAAGCTACCAGGACCGCAGGGGTCATCGCTGGTCTTAATATCCTGAGGATTATTAATGAACCCACAGCAGCAGCCTTGGCTTACGGATTGGACAGAAATCTCAAAGGAGAGAAGAAAGTCTTGATCTACGATCTTGGTGGCGGCAGTTTAGATGTTACCGTCATGACGATTGGAGAAGGATCTGTTTACGAAGTCAAATCGACTGCTGGAAACACTCATTTAGGCGGCGAAGACTTCGACAATCGCGTAGTCGCGTATTTCGCTGAGGATTTCCGCAAGAAATACGGCGAAGAGATCATTGGAAACCCAAAAGCTTTGAGGCGACTTAAGTCAGCGTCTGAGAGAGCCAAACGTCTTTTGACATCGGCTTCTGAAGCTGTGATCGAAGTTGAATCTCTTTACAACGGTATAGATTATTCCGGAAGAATAACCAGAGCTTTATTCGACGAATTATGCTCAGATTTGTTCACGGATACTCTAAAGCCTATCGAGCAGGCTTTGCAAGACGCTAGAATGAAAAGGGCAGATATAAACGACGTGATTCTTGTTGGCGGCAGTACAAGAATCCCAAAGATCAAAAACATGCTTCTGGATTACTTTAAAAGACCTCTGGCAGCGTCTATAAATCCTGATGAGGCGGTCGCAATTGGAGCAGCGATCCAAGCGGCCGTTCTAAGCGGAGAAAATAATAAAAAGATCCAGGATATATTGCTAGTTGACGTAGTGCCACTGTCTTTAGGCGTGGAAACAGCTAGGGGGATAATGTACAAAATTATAGAAAGAAACACAGTGATACCGTGTTCTCAGACCAAAGATTTGACGACATTGGAAGACTACCAACGAGAAATGACCATCGAAATTTTCGAAGGCGAAAGAACGTTGACAAGGGACAATAATTTACTTGGAGTTTTCGAGTTGAGAAATATACCGCCGGCTCCAAGAGGTGTGCCCAAAATCGACGTGACCTTTAACATTGACGCAAATGGTATTTTAACTGTTACCGCTAAAGATAGAAGCACAGGCAATTCCGAAAGTATAACCATAAGAAACGAGCAGAGACTGAAGCAGCAGGAGATTGGGAAAATGATAGAAGATGCGAACGCATTTTTCGACGAAGATAAAGAAAATAAACTTTGTCTCGAAGCTAGAAATCAATTGGAAACATACGTTTTTGGAGTCAAGCAGGCGGTGATCGAAAAGGGGGCCGAATTGACTGAAAAAGAGAAGGTTGTGATGTTAAAAGAATGTCAGGATGCTATATCTTGGATTGATGGGAATGCTTATTGTCTCAGAGAGGAATTTGAGAGGAAAATGACAGAGCTGATGAGGAGGTGGTCGAAAATAATGGTGAAGTTTAACAAAGATGGTTATAGAGCTAAGAGGTTAAGGGGTGAATCTTATCAGGTGGATGCATAATCGTAGATTACACACCGAGGACAGGAAAGTAAGAAAGGTCTTTGATCTCATATAATCAACAAACATGTCATTGTGATCTGAGGCTTTCTTATTTACTGTCCGAGGTTAGTATACTATTTTTGTCCTCGACGGAGGTGGAATGCGACAACTTCGTTTAGCGCAGCGAGACGACAATTGACGCTTTCCGTCCGGAGGGGAGAAATAGAAATTAATGTAATAATAAGTACCAAGTATACTAACAAGGATTTAACTATAAATATCGCTCAAAAGGAAAACTCGCTCAAAAGGAAACACTGACTGACTTTGTGACTGACTATCGGTCAATTTTGTGACAATAATTTCAAAGTGTTTTCGTATCGGTGCTCGACGTAACAAAAATGTTTCAAATTAGTTAATACCAAAGTGAAGTGAATTTTTTATTAATAAGTACAAACTATGTGAAACGTGAGTTTTCGGAGTTTTCAGAATATCTCTAAGTATATAACTGACTACCCCGGAGAATATTCGTGGCTCGTGAGGCTCGTGAGCATATGCATGCATGCATATAGGTACAATCGGTCTAATGTCAAAATGAGACATAAGAATGCGTTAGATAGAAAATTTGTGAATAATTTCATAATTTTGCTTTACATATATCGGGGAAAGTTGTTTTATAGAAGTAGATTTTCGATTTATTTTTGCTATGACATATTTCATTATTATTAGATGAGACTACTAAATTTAGGGACTTTGAATCTCAAAAATTAAATAGGTATCTAATTGTGATTTATTTACAACACCTACGTACACACGGCGACAGGTCAGGTTACCCTGTTTGGACTTTGAACTGTTAGAAGTTGAACGCTGCGAATCATGCGAGAGGGTGCGGTATGTTGTTGTTGTTTCGTCTCACGGCACGCTGCGCCCGCGCCGGCAGCCGCGTCAATGCAGGCTCTCTACCGCACTATTTTGTGTTTTGTACGTAGTGTAGTTATGGGTATATAGGGTGCGTAACATGATGTGTCGCCGTGTGTACACAGCAGGGCTATCGTGCACGTTTCAGCTTATATAATTAATTAAATTATATATTTTATTAATTATTAATTTACAAGATCGGAAACGTATTACTCGTATGACTGTAGATTTTAAGTAGTTAATATTTTGTTTCTGTGATCGTCATATCTTCTGAAATTAGTTAAGGAAGCCTGCCAAAATTAAAGAAAAATTTGCTTACGATCTGATCTCATGAAAATCCAGGATATGTCTGTTGATAGCTTGGTTAATAGAATGGGAATGTGAATTATAGTTAAGTTTCAGTTAAAAAACAGTTATTTTAAATAAAATTTCAATCAATTTCGTTAGTTTTATTGATTGGTATCTACTACGAGTATATTATTTCCCCCCTATCTCCCGATTTTGATTCAATAGTAAAAGTTGTCCAGATTGAAGATCTGAAGCACTCTTATGTATGAATAGTGTTTAAGTATACGCCCTGCATACTATTATCTATTCTAGTTTACTACTGTGCATTGACATACTAAAGCATTTATTCCGCCGGGTCTAATATAAAATTCTCGAAAAAAAAGTGGCCCATACGCAAACGTAATTGTCCGAGATTGTAATAAAAACCCAACTAAAAAACATTGAAAATCTTTTGTCATTTTGCTTGGCGTCGTTTTATAAATTAGTACAGCACCGCGGCACTGCATTATAGACGTGCGCATTAGTCGGGCGATCAAATAAAGACTGGCACGTAATTGTTACTCTTTACGCGTTTTGTTACTCTTTTGTTTCGGACATTTTTATTGATCCAACGTCCAGTAGGTGGTAAATCAATTATTGCTATTGATATATGTGACTTAATATAGCATAAGCATAATATGATCACGACTATATTCCCCAAAGAAGGTTAATCAGAGATTTTCCCACGTTTCTATCGTTCATTCTCAATAGTTCTACTGAACAGTTCTACCGTAGAACTAATGGGACTTATATTTCCCACTAGTTCTACTTTTAAATGGACCACCGAATAGTGGAACTAGTGGGAACATTACTTCTCAATAGTTCTAATACATTTCATATTAGACAAAAATTATAAGTACCGAAACTCTGTCCAGCACGGCTAGCATGCCACCCACGACAAAGCGTTTAAACGATAATTTAAACGTCATGCGCGCTCTTTTTGGCGTACGAAAAATAATAAAGATGGAGGCACGTCTCGATTTTTGTTGTTTTCTCGGCGGTGGCATGCTAGAGGGGCAGTATGACTGACAGGGGAGTGAGCCCGTCGCGACTTGTAATGGATAGTGGGTACAATACATGCCTCGAAATTGAAGCATGCAGGTATTCTCACGATGTTTTTCTTTACCAAAAAGCCAGTGTGGTGTAAAATGTACATAAATTCCGAAAAACTAATTGTTACGAGTCGGTCCTCACCATTGCCTCCTGCATGGCAGGAAAGCGGCTCCTTAGGCTGCTTTTCCACCAGAGATGTGCGAGGTAGCGAGGCGGTGAACTAGGAAAAAATCGGCCAATGAGAGTGCTTCAATTTCCCAATGACGTGATCGAGCGAGCGCGCTATGAGCGGATTGTTTCCTCGCTCACCGCCTCGCTACCTCGCACATCTCTGGTGGAAACGCAGCCTTAGGGTTGAACCTCATCTGGCAGCTCTGCATCCCATTTTTCCGTCGCTCCATCCTTTTCCGTCACTCAGGAACGTCATTTGCTATATATATGATAGACGGAACGCGACCGCACGCGACAGCATCGCCGCGTAAAAATTCGATGCGGTGCTACCAGATGGACCACCACTGGACCACCACTAGACCACCACGGCTTCTGACTTAATATAGGTTATATTTTGCAGCCATTTGGCGTGATAGAGCTATTCGAGGGAGGCCAGCACAAACAGCACGCCGCCATGATGGTGATGGCCATGCTAGGCTTCTACTTCGAGGTGGCGAGGCACGATCGAGATGATTACATCAGGGTTCACATGAGGCATGTTAGGCCTGGTAAGTTCGGTCTAGGTACACACGGCGATACATCAATCTATACGAAAAACCAAAATAAGCTGGCCGCGCGTAGGTATTAGAGTAATGTATAACGTCGCGCGGCCAGCTTATGTTTGTTTTGCGTAGCTTGATGTGTCGCCGTGTGTACATCTTCCTGGGTCCGTCTCTCCCATTATATCCTTTAAAAATATTTCATTTCAGACAAACTGCATCACTTTGAGAAGATCCGTCAAGACGCGACATTCCCCCTGCCCTATGACTACAAGAGCGCGTCACACCCTGCCTGGCAGTTCTGGAGACAGATTGGCAAAACTGGCATTTCCACTGTCGCTACCTTCAAAGAACAGGTACGTTTCTACATCGTTTTAAGAGATAATCTCATCTTCACTTCGAGATTCGTCAAGACGCAACGTTCTCTTTGCCCTAAGAATATCAGAGCGCGTCACACCCTGCCTGGCAGTTTTGGAGATAGATTTGCAGAAGTGGCATCTCAACTGTCGCTACGTTCAAAGAGCAGGTAACTACATCATCAGACAAACCGCATTGTCTAGACGCGACGTTTCCCCTGCCCTTCGTTTACCAGAGTAAATGACACCTGCCTGGCAGTACTGGAGGCGGCTTGGCAAAACTGGCATCTCCACTGTGGCTACCTTCAAAGAGCATGTACGTTTCTACATCGTTTTGAGAGAAAATCTCCTCTTTAATTCGAGATCTATCAATACACAACGTTCCCTCTATGACTACTAGAGACTGCACTCTGCCTGGCAGTTCTGGAGACAAATTGGCAGAACTGGCATCTGCACTGTCGCTACGTTCAAAGAGCAGGTATGTTGCTAACTACATCATCAGACAAACCGCATTGTCTAGACGCGACGTTTCCACTGCCCTTCGTTTACCAGCGTAAATGACACCTGCCTGGCAGTACTGGAGGCGGCTTGGCAAAACTGGTATCTCCACTGTGGCTACCTTCAAAGAGCATGTACGTTTCTACATCGTTTTGAGAGAAAATCTCCTCTTTAATTCGAGATCTATCAATACACAACGTTCCCTCTATGACTACTAGAGACTGCACTCTGCCTGGCAGTTCTGGAGACAAATTGGCAGAACTGGCATCTGCACTGTCGCTACGTTCAAAGAGCAGGTACGTTGCTAACTACATCATCAGACAAACCGCATTGTCTAGACGCGACGTTTCCCCTGCCCATCGTTTACCAGAGTAAATGACACCTGCCTGGCAGTACTGGAAGCGGCTTGGCAAAACTGGCATCTCCACTGTCGCTACGTCCAAAGAGCAGGTATGTTTCTACATCGTCTTTAGAGATAATATACTTACTTTACTTCGAGAGACGCAACGTTCCCTTCGCCACAGGACTACACACGTCACACCGACGCTCTTTTGCCCTCTACTTTGCCCATTTTTTTATAGTCTGGAGCAGTTGATATCTCTCATTCCTCAAGATAATGACCAATGTAGGCGTCTTTCCTCCTTTTAACTTACCTACCTATTAACTCGAAATTGTTTCCCGCAGGACCCAGATGGCGCCACGATGAAGTCTTTAGGACAGAATGAAGACTTGCTCTCAGAAAATGATCTGATTAAAATAAATAGCGTCTACGGTACTAAATGTTTCCACGATGAAGACATCGACAGTGAATAAACTTGAGTATTACAATAATTTGTGTTTGATTTTACTCATCATCAGACTATACAGGGTGATAGGGTAAACAGTTGCATACTCAAAGAGAATGTAACTCACTATGTTCGTGACCGAATGTATGAAACGTTCGCTAACGCCTTACCTTCAAAGAATTAGTGCACGTTTTCACGTTTTATTTAAGGTGGTTGCAGCGTTGTCAATTTCATACAAAACTTTGTCGTAGAACACGCGTAGACGGTATTAATAAAAGTAATGTTTTATATTATATAGAAAAATAGCTTAGAAAATCTAGATTGCGCGTATCAAATAATATTTACAATTTATAATATAATTACGAAGATATCAAGCTTTGAAATTATTCATACACAATTTCTTCGTAATTATATTATAAATTGTAAATATTATTTGAAAAAAAATATTATTGTATAAATAAAGACTTACGGCCTGTTTCACCACTTCTGAGTAAGTTCTTGTTAGCTTATCCAACAGATAGTTATTTTGTATGAAAAATCTATCTAATATCTGTCGGATAAGCTATTAAGACCTTACTAAGAAGTGGTGAAACAGGCCATAAGTATAATACAATTAGTATTCACCGGGATTCGATCCCGCAAGGGGCAAATATGTGTAAGTATGGTTGTTCAGTTTTATTGATGACTTTGATTGATGGTTTGAAGCACCCCTAAATATGAATCAGGAAGTGGGAAATTCAAAAAGAGAAGGTGATGATTTTTCAGGCAAAGACAAAAATCGGGTTCGTATCGGAATGACCTAAAAGCAAATTGACCTACGTATCATAACGACCTAAAAGCAAAACGTCCTATTATCAAATCGACCTAAAAGCAAAACGACCTATTATCAAATCGACCTAAAAGCAAAACGACCTGAAATCAGATTGACCTAAAAGCAAAAGGACCTAAAAGTAATACGCCCTAAAATTAAAACGACCTGTTTACAGATTGAAGGTAAAGTACAGTACTCGAAAATTAAATTAGAGTGATACCCACCACTAATTTTTAATTAGTAACGAAACTTTAAGGGTGTATTCAGACCGAGAATCTGAACAACTTTCCCTAAACAACATGGGTCGAAAAAAGATAAAATTTTTCTATCTTAATGCCTATCACAAAGCCATCAAATGCATTGCATATATCACAATTTAGCCGGACGGCCCATACATGGATGCATACTGACATTTTCACCTAAAGTGCAATTAATGCAACCTACTCCATAAAAAAATCCGTAGATTTCCCCGATTAAAAGGAAAATACTTCATTCAAAACTTTTTTAATCCACCTTTCAGTGACTAGCCACTTTCGAAAATTATTTCTAAAATCAAATTAATTGTCAAAGAAGCTGTTTCGAACTTGTTTCATTTTCTATAAAACTATTCAGTCCGGAAAATATTGGTAAAGTTTTTATAAAATGGATAATGGAGAACCAAGCGACGAAAACTATTCAAAAAATGAATTTGTTTTCATTAAATCTCAAAAGGGTGGTGCTGTTTTACTCCATGAAGGGTATCGGTACAATTATAAGGTACGCAATAAAAAAGGTTCCACAAACTGGCGTTGTGCGAGTCGTGAGATTTGTAATGCTAGTATGACGCTTAATAGCGAGAAAACTAGAGTTTTAAGATTGACGCTGCACACTTGTAGACCTAATTTCTTAAAAAACAGAACAGATAGTATCATGGATAAGTGTAAACAAAAAGTGTGCCAAAAGTATAACTCGATCCAAAACATTTTTGAAAGTGAGTTTTCAAATTTGAACAACATTGATATGATACCGCCGTATACATCAAAAAAAGATAGTCTGTATCGAGCTCGCCGGAAATTTCTTCAAGTCCAAAAAACTGAATTTAAAAGTTTAAACGAAGTGATAGTTCCCGAAATTTTGGCAGACAAATTTCTTATTTGCAATGACGGAGAAGACAATGATAGAATTTTATTATTTGCATCTCAACTTAGCAAGAAGTACCTGAAAAATGTATCCTCATCTGTGCAATTTTTTGGGGATGGAACTTTTCACGTCCCACACCCGTTTTATCAATTGTATACGTTGCATGTAGATATTGACAGCTGTGACGAAACTACAAATATTGTACCTGTAATATATGCACTGTTACCAAATAAAACGCAAGGAACATATGAAAGGCTCTTTAACCTAGTAAAACATGAACTTGGGACTGAAATTCATAATTTTACTTGTGATTATGAAAAAGCACAAATGAACGCGTTTAAATCTGTGTTTGAAAACTCAAAAATAACGGGATGCTACTATCATTTCAACAAGGCAGTTTGGCGTAAAGCAGAAAAAATTAAGGAAAAAAATCCTGAAAACGGAAAAGAAGTCAAGCTAGCACAAACTCATACAGGCAGAGAAATAACAAGACTGAGTGCGAATTTACCTTTAGTACCACCGGAATATACAAATGAATGCTGGGACATCATTAAGCATAAAGCAGAACATTCAACTGAATATTCGAAACCATTATTAAAGTTCGTCGATTACTTCGAAAAGCAATGGATGACCCTGCCCGCGGATGTCATAAGCTGTGCAATGGAGCGCCATCGGACTAATAATGGGCTAGAAGGTTGGAATAGGCGCTTTAATTCTCAGATAAGACCAAAGCCTACATTTCTGTCTTTTGTTAACGCTCTCAGGAAAGAGGCAAAATGGCAAGATCACAGAATAACCCGTTCAATACTTAAACGAGAGACACGACGCAAAAATCAAATATTATTTGAGTCAAAATATAAAAAAGAGCTACGAAAGCTTAAGAAACAAGAAATTACGCCATTCGAATTTTTGAAAAAAATATCACATATTAAAAGATTGTTTATCGACAATTATTAATAAGTTATTCAATGTGAAGTAATAAATAAACCTTGTTGTTATCATAATTATGTGAAGTAATAAATAAACCTTGTCGTTGCACGCACGTTTTTTTTTTTTAATAGCCTATTTCATCCCACTGCTGAGCAAAGGACTCTTCTTAGGCTCCCCGTCCACATACCGTTAACCGTTTTCACCCGGTATGTTTCATTCTTAGATCAGGGATGCCAGATTGGGGTTTTTTCCGCGATTTTTTCCGAAATTTTGGGGAAATGGATGGGGGAAAAATTATCAAAGTGGGGAATTGTGGGGGTTTTTTAAAATACATTTTAGAATAATAAAAGAAAAAAAGAAAAAATAGAATAGAATAATAGATATAGAATAGAATAATATTCTATTTTATTGGCACAGGAAAAGATACCGTATATCATAGGGTATATTATATTCGACTATCATCATAATTTTCATAGAAGTTACTTATTTTCTACAATCAGTGTCTGTCATAACTCAAATCCGTTGTGGATCTCATCAATTATTGATTTTTAGGGCGATAGTTTAATATCTAAAAAGTTCATGATGGCGGCAAGTTTTCTCAAATCTGACATCGGATCAGATTCATGTTCAGACTCTATGCGGACCTTCAGATATCGATTTGGAAGCAATCGGTTTAGCAACTAAAAAGTTCAAGATAATAGCCACTTTTCGTGATTCTGACGATTCTAAGTCTTAATAAATGGCGTAATGTGTGCGCTTATGAGTGAAATTATGTATTTGACTGTACTATATAAAAATGGGACGATTTGATAATAGGTCGTTTTAATTTAAGGCCGTCTTACTTTTAGGTCCTTTTGCTTTTAGGTCAATCTGATTTCAGGTCGTTTTGCTTTTAGGTCGATTTGATAATAGGTCGTTTTGCTTTTAGGTCGATTTGATAATAGGACGTTTTGCTTTTAGGTCGTTATGATACGTAGGTCAATTTGCTTTTAGGTCATTCCGATACGAACCCCAAAAATCTTATACAACCATAACACTATTTTAATAAAAGTAAACAAACTTACACTAAAAATAACAATAAAATTTAACTACCTACGTCTCTAAAGTTTCGTCGTAATTCTTCTTTGATAAGCTAATATCGCTCTTACTTATTATGTTATAGACGACAATACCCCCTGCGTATTTCCTGAGTTGGAATAGATTTTTATCCGTGTAAATTATCACGCACACAGCTGGAAAAACAACACTCATTACGTCAACTTCTTTTTGAAATTGTTAAATCTTCTATTCATTAATCTGAGTGTTAAATTTATAATATAAGAATGACTCTCTAAAATCTGCTGTACCAAATATTTGGCTCAAGCAGGTTTGCAGTTTTGTATGGAAAGGGGATGATCAGACCGTCAAACTGAACAACTTTCTATATGGCACCAACATCGAAATCGCGAAAAACAAATCTGCCGCTCCATACAAAACTGCAAACCTACTCGAGCCGAATGTATAGGACAGCATTTTTCGCGATTTCGATGTTGGTCCCATAGAGAAAGTTATTCAATTTGATGGTCTGATCATGCCCTTAAAAAAGTGTCAGCATATTAAGTTGGACCCTGTACCTACAGTACGGAAACCACTTGCCCCCCACCAATGTTGACCGCACCCCCTCTCGGTGGCACGGGAGGTGGACGACAATAAGGAGTGGTGTGCTCCTCTCTCACTCGCACTAACTCAGCCTGCATGTGCTAGCCCTCTTTTTGTCAGTGCGAGCACGTTTGTATGAAGTGTCCAAGGCGTGGTAATAAGCTAATCACAGTAAAAACCCCCGAGAAAACGATTAACATGGAGGTGTCCCTGTCTTTCTAAGGTATTTGTGTATGCGATGCGAAAGTACATGACGTTTTTATCTTTTTGTCGTGTGTGGCACGGCATGTACCTACCTACAACACAAACAGTATTTTTTTTAAATAATTTTACCAGGTCTATCCACAGTATTCGCAACCGTCCGTTCTATTTTGGACTCTTCTTTCCAATGGAAAAACATTTTCTTTATAATGGTCATTACTAAGGCAATCATGAAAATGCTCAGACCGAATAAGATTGTGTACAGTGCCATTTTTGTACGGTTCAAATATTTTTGACGACATTCTGATCATAATTTCATTTGTATTTTTGTTGATGAAATGCAAAATAAAATGTATTGAAATTACTAATTTTGACGTTTGATGTCTAAAATTAAGAAAATCCTTTTTTAATCCATAAAAACCGATAAAACCTCATTGGAAAATAGGTATTCTCAGAAAGAAATACATGTCATCATAGGCGAAGTATTTTTCGCTTACGCTGATAGACGTAACATCAGTGTAACCGCGTATGAGACAGCGATAGTCATAAAATCCTATACAATTTGTATGAAAATAGATGTCTGACTCCGGAGTCAGACAGCCGTCGTAGAACAAAAAAGTGGCTACGTCGATAAGGACAGCAATAAGAAGCGATCTCCTTTTTTAACTAGAGCGAATTTGCTATGTGCATCTCTTACTGAGTGATATGACAAGACACGTGCTTTCTTCTAGTTCCTTCTCTTTCTACGCATGTCATACATTGCCTTCTTTGCCCATGCCAAGCCTGTGCTTTGCTCAGCGTAAGCGAAAAATATTTCGCCTATGTTTGCCTGCAAGAAGGAATGGCATTAACTCATAGGCGAAGTATTTCGCTTACGCATTAACTACTTAACTAGGTATTGTTTGCCAGGAAAAAATTAAAAAAACATTACTATCGTTATAAAATCTTGGACTTCCGCTGCTAGACTTCCGCCTTGGCCCTTGGTCTTGGTTCTTGGAGGGTTCTTGCATGGTGGCCAGTTATGTTAAACTAGTGGGTGGTTCTATTTAAGAAGGACGAAAACCATGTCAATTCCGGCACGGACTTTTTTTTGCATTTTAGGCAAAAGAAGTAGTTTGAACTATAGCTTAAATTGTTTCTATATTGATCTAAAACGGGCCAGTCAAAAACACCAACTATGTGACTATTATTGCCTTTTAAAAAATATTAGTGTCCAGGAGACTGATGCTGGGAACAGGGTACTGAGATTTCAAATAATAAGTCATAGTAAACCAATGTTTATTATTATCAAATTAATTAGATACTACATACTTAAAATTTTCACGTAATGAAGAATCATTTGAAATTGAATAGAACATAAAACTCACGCAAAAAAAAAACAGAAACATAAAACTCTTCCATAACCTTTTCACAGCTTTTTAAGTAATATTATTAATTATTATTGGGTATTAATAGGCAGAGGTATTACACAGGTAACATAGGATATCCAGTATCACACATAAAGTTGGGTGTAAGTAGGTACACGAGTGATGTTACATAAATTCCGACGATGTTGTTCTTCTCCATCACCAGACCTGTAGCAGTTCATGTACAGAAGCTACTCACCAAATGCTATCAAAAGAGCCCAAACACAGTCTTCTAGCTATCTGCCTTCGCAGAGTTCCCCACTATGTTTTTATGCTGCATCACCAGACCCTCAGACGTTCATGCACATAAGCTACTCATTAAACGCTATCAAAAGACCCCAAACACGGTCTCCTAGCTATGTGCCTTCACAGAGTTCCCCACGATGGTATTCTTCTCCGTCATAAGACCCTCAGACGTTCATGTGCAGAAGCTACTCACCAAATGCTATCAAAAGAGCCCAAACAGGGTCTACGAGCTATGTGTCTTCGCAGAGCTCCCCACGATGTTTTTCTGCTGCATCACCAGACCATCAGACGTTCATGTGCAGAAGCTACTCACCAAATGCTATCAAAAGAGCCCAAACACGGTCTACGAGCTGTGTGTCTTCGCAGAGCTCTCCACGATGTTTTTCTGCTGCATCACCAGACCCTCAGACGTTCATGTACAGAAACTACTCACCAAATGCAATCAAAAGAGCCCAAACACGGTCTACGAGCTATGTGTCTTCGCAGAGCTCCCCACGATGTTTTTTTGCTGCTTCACCAGACTCTCAGACGTTCATGTACATAAGCTACTCATTAAACGCTACCAAAAGAGCCCAAACACGGTCTCCTAGCTGTGTGCCTTCACAGAGTTCCCCACGATGGTATTCTGCTGCGTCATCAGACCCTCCGACGTTAATGTACAGAAGTTACTCACCAAAAGCTATCAAAAGAGCTCAAACACGGTCTCCTAGCTGTGTGCCTGCACAGAGTTCCCCACGATGGTATTCTGCTGCGTCATCAGACGTTAATGTACAGAAGCTTCTCACCAAAAGCTATCAAAAGAGCTCAAACACGGTCTCCTAGCTGTGTGCCTGCACAGAGTTCCCCACGATGGTATTCTGCTGCGTCATCAGACCCTCAGACGTTAATGTACAGAAGCTTCTCACCAAAGCTATCAAAAGAGCTCAAACACGGTCTCCTAGCTATGTGCCTTCACAGAGTTTCCCACGGTGTTGTTCTCCTGCATCATCAGACTCTCAGACGTTCATGTACAGAAGCTAATTAGCCGCTAATTAGTAAAGAAATTAAGTATTAAATAGATAACAATTTCCAAAATTAACACTAAGTCTCAGTATCCTGGTTCAATCTCAGTCTCCTGCCCATCAAATTGGCAGGAGACTGACGACAGGAGACTGAGAATATTTTAATTATTGGTTAATAACAAAGTCTATACACCATTTCAATATTAAATCAAAGCAAATCTATACAAGGACTTCAATATGTTACTAGATTTAACAGGTAGAAAATAGCTGGTAATTACTGTTTTTGTCATACTTACGTGCAGGATACTGAGAAGCTGACTGACCGCGACCCAATCTCACTCAAACAACTCGCCGCAACGACTGCACGATCCGCGAGCGAGACGTAGGCAAACGACCATGAGCTAACTTCACTTCGATTGTTCATTTCAACAGAACACAAACAAACTAGATTACGCACACTTTGATAATTTCATAAAGTTCTGATGTAGCAGGAGACTGATGTAAAAGCAAAGAGACAAAATATAATGCAGTATTTTTAATTAAATTTCACACTAGGTAACAAAATTACACAAATACGGGAAAAGTTCATTTATTAAGGATTTCTATTTCAGTGCAAAAATCTGTTTTATTTCTAAAACTGGGTTATTATTAAGCATCAAAGCTTTTGTTTTGTACAAGAGACATGTCAGGAGACTGAGAAATTGGCTCTTCAAAGTATGATTTTTGTTATTAAATGTTTTAGAACCGGGCTTATTTTCAGTGCCATAATAGAAAAAGTTAGGTGTTCAGGCTTGGTTGCGAAATAAAGTGATAAAATTAAAAAAATATATACGAAATACGATGAGCCGTTGAAAATTCCATCAAGAATAGAACCACCCTAGTATTTGGACTTTTTCCGGTGATTTTATACTTCTTCCGGTGATTTCCTTTCTCAACGTCTGTCAATAATGATGGTAGTATCAAGAACATTGGTACTATAAAATACCTTCATAAAAAAAAGTTGGCGCGAAAACAAAAATAATTGAATGTTGTTTGAAAAGTTCTGTAAAGTTTTTGCATTTCACATCATTTTTACGTTTAATTTGATCTGATCATTATGTTTATTGGATTGCATCTACAGGATAAGAGGAAAAAACATGGATTTTGACGATTATGGTGAGTAGAAGTATTTCTATAAGTAGTCTGAATAAAATATTCTTTTCTAATATTATTATTTAGATTCACAGTGGTTCACAATTGAAAATATTATCTCTGATCATTCTCTGATATTATAGTAGACTAGTGTTTTCCCGCGACTTCGTCCGCACAAATTATATACCAGATTTTAAGTCAGATAATAAGCTATCGAACAAAAAAGTTTCATCAAAATCGGTTCAGTAGTTTTTGCGTGATGCGCGAACAAACAGACAGACAAAATTTCTAAAAAAGGTTGATTTCGAGTCAGGGATACCTAAAAACCATATCGTAATCTTTTTTTTGTAAATATCTTCAATGTACAGACACACTTCAGTTACAGTTTTATAATAGTTTAGATTAGATAATAGTTTAGATTACACAGCACACCGAGGACAGGAAAGTAAGAAAGGTCTTAGATCTCATTTAATTGTTGACCGAACAAACATGTGATCTGAGGCTTTCTTATTTACTGCACGAGGTTAGTATACTATTTTTCTCCTCGACGGAGGTGGAAAGCGGCAAATTAGTTTAGCGCAGCGGGACGAAAATTGACGCTTTCCGTCCGGAGGGGAGAAAAATGTGTTTACTTACTACCTACCTAAAATATAAGATTTAACCCTTTATCAGGCCTTGGCCACCATATTTAAATTCAATAATGAACCTTATTGTAAGTTTTTAGTAGGTACATTGTCAGTTACTTTTATGTGGTCGATAAATCGTACTATGCCTGATTAAGGGTTAAGCTGAAAGTCTTTTCCAGTCCGCCATATGGTCCAAAAATATAGCATTGCCATAGCCATAGCTATAATAAAATCGAAACCAGAAAACATATCGACTGAAGAATACGTGGAAATATTAAAAAGCAAAATAACTGACAAACAAATGGAGATCGACGATGTAGACGTGTGCAGCGACGACTTTAATTTTGATGAATCATTTAGAAATGATGATACACAAATGGAAAATGATGCGAATGTTAGTGTGACTATTTTGAATGATTTCGAGGACAACTCTTTGAATATTTTGGGGGATGTCGATGAGGAAAGTAAAGCTAAAAAGGTAAAACACAATTTTTTATATTTTGTTAACTGTTATACAGGTGAAAACTTAAATGAGTTATATATCGAACAGAACCATCAAACTGAAGAATTTCCACTATGGGACCAACATTAAAAGAGCGAAAAAAATAGAAAATTTACTTCTTCATAGTAAAAGTTGTGACATCCCCCCGTGACATATGTACTGCAAAGTTTAAAGCCTGTTTAAGTACCTACTAGTTAAAGGATGGGTGGATCAACTTTTCAGAACCTATACTAAGGTAGCACTGAAAAGATGATATACAGAGTAAAATTGATATCATTAGCATTTTTTAGAGTCTACCCATCAAACTGAACAACTTTTATCCGAATAAAGGAAAAAATCTGATGTTGCATACATTTGAGTCGAGTATTTGTATTGTATTTATTTATTTACCAGATACATGAATTGACACGACTTAAATAATACATCACATAAACCAAAAGTGATTTTTAGGTGACTTATAAGATTCTGCAGGTTCTATAATAGGCAAACAGTCCATTAGGTACATAGCTCAGTTACAAATTATTAGAAACAAGAAAAACAAAAATAAACAAAAATTAAAGTGGTAATAGTGTTAATAATTATCAGTAGAAACATGGCAAAAGCTTCCTTCTATTTAACTTAGTTGAGATATGAAGTGGGTTTTTAATTTGTGATTAATATTAGTTTGAGATATTGCGTCCCTAACGTCGGTAGGTAAAGAATTAATCAGTCGCAGGATGAGGTACGCGCTAGTCCGCTCGCCGTAGCAGTTGGTCGCTCGGGTGATGACGAGTTTTTTTTGCACAGTGAATCTCGTTTGTATAGGGTGATTTACTAAATTTTGTGAGTTGAAGTTAAAAAATTGTTCTTTTAGTAGGTTGTGTTTTACTTTAGTATGGACTGGTAGTGTATTGTAATGTTTGAATAGAAGTTTATCATTTTCGCTGTATTTCAACTTGGTTTGAGATGAGTTTATCAATTTTAGTAGTATAGGCGTTGCATTTTAGTATGGAACAGTCGTTTTTTTTTCCGATCGGTTTGCTCCCATAGTAAAAGTTGTTCAGTTTGATGGGTAGACTCTTAGTTTAAAAGGATGCTAATGATATCAATTTACTCTGTAGCTGTAGTTACCCATCCTTTTTAACTTTTAATGAAACATTAACCGACTACGTGGTCTAATGGTCAAGATCTTGGGCTCTTCACACGGAGGGGGTTCGTTCGTGGGTTCGATTCCCACGGGGGACACCTAGTGATATGTCACTTTGTGCGTTTTTCTCCAGTTGGTTAGGACATTCCAGGCTGAATCACCTGTTTGTCTGAAGAGAAAGATGATTCCGTGCTTCGGATGGTTAAGCCGTTGGTCCCGGCTACTATCTCTGGTGGTAGTAGTCGTTAGTCGTTACATAAAAAACCACGTCAGAGGCCTTAAGGGGCCATAGGTCCTGACGAATATTTTCTATGAGAAACGCTGTTGCCCAGCGGTCCGAAAAGTGTGTGCGTGAGCCGTATTTTAGATTAAAAAGAACTAACCAAAGTACTTTTTCTATATTTTTTTTATGATTTCACTAGTTAAACTAATGGTGAATATGCGAGTATAAATGCAAAAAAATCGTAAACTATTTTAAGTTAATCTAAAACGAAAAAAATGTTTAAAATGCATGAAAATACGTCATCTTTGTGACGATTTTCTATCGAGTGAATTAATTCCAATCGTGTATTCTGTTTATGATTGCACTAGATAAACTACCCAAAAATACTGAGGTATGACTTAAGACGTAATAGTAGGTGGAAATACCTCGGAGGCATCTTTTATTTTTCATTTTACGACTAGATTTATACCATTTACCGAAACTAAAGTCATACCTCAGTATTTTTGGATAGTTCATCTAGTGCAATCATCAACTGAATACACGATTGGAATTACTTCACTCGATAGAAAATCGTCACAAAGATGACGTATTTTCATGCATTTTTAAACATTTTTCTCGGTTTAGAAGAACTTAAAATAGTTTCCGATTGTTGGTATTTATACTCACATATTCACCATTAGTTTAACTAGTGCAATCATAAATAAAATCTAGAAAAAGTACTTTGGTTAGTTGTTTTTAATCGAAAATACGGCTCACGCACACACTTTTCGGAGCGCTCGGCAATAGCGTTTCTCATAGAAAATATTCGTCTCGACCTATGGCCCCTTAAGTTTCGGTAAATGGTATAAATCTAGTTGTAAAATGAAAAATAAAAGATTCCTCCGAGGTATTTCCACCTACTATTACGTCTTAAATAAGAATAATGAATAGTTAATAGATGAACTCTTATATCAACATTTCAGTAGGTACCTATAGCAAGAACTGAAAAGTTAATATACCCCATCCTTTAGAACTCTAATGAAACATTTTAATTTCAGGCTAAAAACACTCAACCATTTATACCCTCCATAAATGAACCAACAACATCAACACACGATTTCCTCAACATTGAAACAAACAATACAGAAAACTTTGTTGAAACTCATAAAAACAATACAACTGATTCCTATAATGACCAAGATCAATACAGAAATGAACATTCAATATTGATCAATAAGAAATTAGCTGAAGTCATTGTTAAAAATCTTAATAAACATAATCATATTACTAATATTAATACTGGAATCGAAAACAATATATATTCCTCCAATGATAAAACTCACATAAATACTGGAATCGAAAATAATTTGTATTCATCCAATCAAGATGTTAATGATACTGAAATTCGATTAAATAATCAAATACGATCAAAAATACAAGAAAATTCTTACCAAAATACAGAAAACGTGACATACAATGAAAAAGACAAATTGATAGATAAAGTAACGAAAAACTTAAACAAGAATAATGAAAATGAAACTTATATAGACACTCAAGAAACAATTCCATACACTTTACATGTACTGACTCAAAATTACACCCATGTAAGTCAATCTCAAAGTGAAAATATTGAAATAGAAAAACATTTCATTTATGGAAGTAAAGAACCGAACAAACCAATCGAAAATTCACATACAAATTCTACCACAATTCTTAACACTGAAGGAATTTTAAGCCAAGTTATTGATATATCGAATGTAGTGAAAGTAGTAGAGAATAATGGTAGAAAATATGTTATAATACACGGGAATAACTCTCAAAATGACAGAGAAACGAACTCTCAAGTTAATACTCAAGATATGTTTGAGGGAGACTCAACAAATCAACCAGCGCAGTTAAGTTCGATCACAATTGAGGACAATATGGAAGAGGTTTGTGTACAATCTATACAGATGTTATAAGTAGCTTAGCGTGGGTTTCTACCGCCCGGGACAAAGATTGATTTAGCCGCCCCCGTATCTTAACTTCACAAAAAATTACGTAGCGAGCGAAGCGAGCTCGACTTTTTCTTCTCAATACGAATCAAAATGTCAAAATAACTATGGAGATACGTATCTTTCTTCTGCTGATTTGACTCTCAAAAATAATACTTCAGGAGTGCGATTTTCGAAAGTTAAATCAGCAGTAGAAAGATGCTCCGTTGTAATTTTGACATTTTCAACTGCTGAGCTCACCGAATGAGATTCTAAAATCGGACTCCTGAGCGAACGAAGCTTTATTATTATATTATTTGAGGAGATTACTAAATGTATTAAATTTTTTTGAATTCTCATTTATCCTACCCTCATCATAAGGACGTATTATTGTAGTTTTTTAACCCCCAAATTCCTACCCTGTTTACTAGTCAATGCCGATTCGTAAAATGTCGAATTCTCGAAATGTTCACTTCGCAAAATGACAAATTCTCAAAATGCCTAATTTTAATTGAAGTCTCAGTTTTTCTAACTTATGTTTTAAATATGTCCAGGAATATTCGCAAGCGGAGTTAGTGCCGTTCAAAATAATAGAAGAGCTGAACAAAATAAGATCGTTTCTGAACAATGTCGCGGACAGGAAGGCTAGCATGGACGGCAGCTTGTCTGATTCAGGGTACAGGAGCGATTCACAGAGTAGGAGCTCCATTAAAAGTGGTAACGTATTCTCACAATATTTCTAGAGTACATTTTTATTTTATTTATTTTTTTATAAAATTATATCACATACACGCTCTTCGGTTTCGGGTACATTATTTGAACTACATACGTTCGTCTAGGGCATGGGTGGCGAACCTTTTTGAATCAACGTGCCATTTTTTCTGAAACTAAATTTAATGCAGCCATAGACGTACCATCAAATATTGACTTAGTGAATGTTGGGAAAGTAATAACTCCGTAGCCTAGGCTCACTCGCGTTCGTTCGTAATACCTTCGTAGTACCTCCTACCTAGTTAGTATCGTGCCCAAAATATTGTGTCGCGTGCCATCAATTGTATGTTATAGTAGATTTACACACCGAGGACAGGAAAGTAAGAAAGGTCTCAGATCTCATGTACATGTGATCTGAGGCTTTCTTATTGACCGTCCGAGGTTAGTATACAATTTTTCTCCTCGACAGAGGTGGAAAGCGGAAACTTCGTTTAGCGCAGCGGGACGAAAATTGACGCTTTCCGGCCGGAGGGGAGAAAAATATGTAACGCAATTAAGTTGACACCCTGTTTTAACTGTTATAATATTTCCAGCACTAAACTCATCAGGCAATTGGTTGAACCAGTCTGCATACAGCTTGTTCAACTACCTAACGCAGTGCCCTCTGGTGGCGAGTACCGAAGACATTGTAAATGAGATAGCAGTGGTAAGTTTAGTACCTATCTATATGGACTATCTGTATTAGTATCTATCTATATCTATATCTATATCTATGTGGGTATGTTGGTTAAGGGCCTGTTTCACCACTTCTGAATAAGTTCTTGTTAGCTTATCCGACAGATAGTTTGACATATTTTGTATGAAATTATGTCAAAATATCTGTCGGATAAGCTAACAAGAACTTATTCAGAAGTGGTGAAACAGGCCCTTAATCTAATTAGTTGGCGAAACTTAACAAACACATTTGGTATCTGTTACTAAGTACAATTGCGTGGTAATGACCCGCCGCCCGATTATATGATTTACAGGTCCACCCACGGCCCGCGCACTGCATCCTCAGTAAGTTACTTTACTGAAAGCTGAAACGGTGAACTCGGACCATCAAACTGAACAACTTTCACTACAGACTCTACCTCAGGAAACGCGAAAGAAATCAGCTGTTTCATACAAAACTGCTGTCCTTTTTTTCGCTTTTCCTGAGGTAGGCTCCATAGTGAAAAGTTTGATGGTCTGAGTTCAGTTTGCGGTGGGCTGTCCCTTACACCCTGTAGGTACATTCTGTATTAACTTGTAATAATTTTACTTTAGGTTCTAGGTAAACTGATAGACCGATTGCACGAGGAGGAGAAATACCCGTCGTTTCTCGAAGATATTTTAGATAATACTGATTTATTATTACGCGATGTCTTCGAGGAAGACAGCAGTGACGACAACGTGGTATGAATCTTTACATCTTAACTATTATAAAACCGTAAAATCGTGAGGAATAAAAAAGTAGCGGTTCACTTCATATAAACTCAAATAACACTCGATAGCGCGATTTAAATGACGTGCAGCGCCATCTATTGACAAAATTGTTTGTTTGTTCGCTCATCACGCAAAAACTACTGAACCGATATTGATGAAACTTTTTTTGTTTGATAGCTTATGATCTGACTTAAAATCTGGTATATAACTTGTGCGGACGAAGTCGCGGGTAAACACTAGTATTATAATAAAATTGTAAACTTTTGGCGTGTATGTATATTGCGGAAAGTTGTTCAGTATCATGGGTACAATCACCCCTTAAAGTAATGCAACTGTTTACCCTAACACCCTGTATTAATTGGGAGCGTTTAGGATATGTAGTGAATGTTTTCTTCTTTTTATCTGTTTGTTTGTGCACGCATCACTAAAAAAGACTGAACCGATTTGAATGGGGCTTGCATAATAGCATAGGGCTTAGTTTGGATTAACATTAAAACTTTATTTCATCGCAATCGGTCCATTCAGTCAAAAGTTATAAGTATTTAAATTCGGTGGACAAAACCACCTTTAAATATTACTAGCATGTTTAGATACAACCTGTATAAGTATTTTTTTTTTCATTTCCAGTTACTAAAAAAAGACGAAAACATCAAAAGAATTATTCTACTCAACAAATCAGTGCACATACTAAAATATACAATAGAAAAAATTACTCAAAAACTAGAAAAATTACATACAAACTTGACAAAAGAAGAGAATTTGTACGAATTGACAAACGTGGAGGAAACCGAAAATTCATGTTACCTGTTCCATTTATTGGATATTTTACTAAAATCTTACATTAAAGTTAAAGATTCAACTCAGTCCAGTAGCCAAACGTCCCAGGACGAAAATAAAATGCTCAAAAAGAGTTCCATAACGGAAATTTGGCGAAAAAAATGGAATCCAAATTATAAGGAAGGTGGACATTCTGAGACTTTAGAAAAAAAATGCGTTTTGATAAAATGCAGCGAGGTTTTAAATAAGATTATAGTGGATTGTATGAGTGGGTATAGTTTGATAGCATTCGCTGCCTTGCAGTGTTTTAATCTGATGCAATCTTAAGTAGCATACATACACCAACTAGTTCAAAATAACACAAAAAAAATTAAGGGAGCATTCAGACTATGAAACTGACAAATTTTCCCTGAGGAACATCGGTCAAAAAAAGAAAAAAAAAAGGATTTCCCACAGAAAATCGATCGGCTCCGCAATTTTTTATGGGAGGTCCAAACAAATTTGTCATTTGTCGACCCATGTTCTTTAGTTAGGGAAAGTTTAGTTTCATTGTCTGAATAAACCCTTAAAATCTTTTTAGTAATTAAATATTAGGGGTGTACCGGGTCTGAATGGGACACCCCCTATTTCCAAGGGATCGGGGACAGGTTTGAAGATAGAATGTATAAGTATCGTAAATGTTGCCACAAAAATGTATCCTGTATGGAATAAACATACATTGTATAAATTTTAATAATAAAATTGGATAATTATTGCTATAGTGATTCCTGTCAAATAATAAGGAATCATGACGTGTAGATTTAACCGATTACGTAAAAACAAAATGTTGGGTAATGCTTTAACATGTACTGGAAAAATTTTTAGCCACTTAAAATTTATCTTGTAGGTATAAATAATACAACCGTAATTGGGATTTTTCGTTTTCATATTTCTTTAATGTCTGTTAAATATGTCTTATGTAATATAATAAAATGTAAAAATAAATAAACTAATAGTGTAACAGAAGTCTTTTATTTACCATACGCTGTAAAATCAGTTTCAAAATGAATTAGTTGGCGAAACTTAACAAACGCATTTGGTACTGTTGCGTGATAATGACCCGCCGCCCGGTCATACGATTTACATGTGAATGTCCGCCCGCGCCTCGCGCACTGCAGCCTTACGATAATAATAATTTTATTAATCATCAAAACGAGCTCGGTGGCGCGTTGCGGAGAGGTATGGACTCTCAATCATGAGGTCCGGGTTCGAATCCGCACGGACAACATGCCATGTACCAATGAGCTTTTCTAACTTATGTACGTATTTACCGACTGCTCCCAAACGGTGAAGGAAAACATCGTGAGGAAACCTTCATATGTAGAAGAAAAAATTCTGATGCAAATGTGAAGTCTACCAAACCGCATTGGGCACGCGTGGTGCACTAACGCCCAAACACCCTCCTAGAGGGTAGGCCTGTGCCTGCAGTGGGACGTATATAGGCTGATGATGATGATGAATCATCAATAGCAATTATAAACATTGATAATGCAATCTGTTATCATTAACAAGTGCCCTGGTTTAGTTTCGTCAACTAATTTGAAATAACCATATTTAACAGTTAAACTGGTTATGTCTCAACCATTATTCAGTAGTTCTTCGTCGTATAAGTTCGCCAGTTCCTCTTCTAACTTGGCCTTCTTGCAGACTTCCCGGAGATGCCTGTTCAGTTTATTGTTGCCCTGGAATTATAGATTCGATTAAATGTTTAGGGTTCCGTACCGAACGGGACCCTATTCATAAGCCTACGCTGTCCGTCCGTCCGTTTGTCGGTCAAAGTCCAGTCACTAGGGGGATCTGAACAAATGTCACGTGACATTTGTTTATTATAAAGAGGAAAGATTCGATTTTTTGTTAGTTTTTTTGTATTGAATAGGCTCCGAAGCTACTGGACCGATCTGAATAATTCTTTAACCATTAGAATGTTACATTATCCGTGATGAACACGGCTAAAAAAACGGCCAAGTGTGTGTCGGGAAGATTCTAAGGCGGTATGAAATTCGCCGTGGTCATCTAGTTATTTAATAATTTAGTACATCAACCCAATTCTGTTAAGAGGATAGGCGGGCTCGAAGAAATTCGGAGTTAGGTCACTCTTCCGACTGCATACGTATTTGTCCGATCCGCCCCTCCCACACACCCTCGGACTGATTTTATCTACATAAAATGGACGAAATCGATTTCGTCTTCTGTTACTTCCTCCAAAACTAAACCGATTTAATAGTAGATGGTTTCAAGATCGTGTCTAAAAATTAATTGACTTTAATTGGTTAATATCGAAATTAGGACGGAACTTCGTTTTTATGCAGCGCGCATTAGCGCTTTCGGAATAAACTTCTCTTACCTTAAAGCTTCCTCCACATATATGGCATACAGCAATCTTGACTTCCAGCTTATTACTATGGGTGCGAATATGTCTTAACAGAGACTTTCTGTTTGAATATCTGTTAGGGCACGTTGGGCACGCGTAGTTCAAGCTAGAAGAGTGGACGGATTCTATGTGGAGGGTGAGGGAGCGCTGGTTTGGGCACGTTCGAGTGCACACTGGGCATTCGTAGCTGGAAAAAAGGAAAGGAAATTTTTAGTTCCACAGAATTAGACATTCTGACACAGTCGGTCCGTGGACATTATTCTACAAGAAATTTTGACATTGTGGTCTGTAGAAATTATTCTACTAGACATTTTGACACTATGGCCTGTAGAAATTATTCTACTAGACATTTTGACACTATGGCCTGTGGAAATTATTCTACTAGAAATTTTGACACGCTTGGACATGAGTAATGTCTAGGAGACTGTTTGTATGAAGTTTGCATGCCTATACTGGTCTGTGTCTGTGGTCATTCTACTAGACATTTTGACACACTAAGCATAATTTCACCGCACATTTCAACTCACATGGTCTGCTGATGGTTCATAGAGTTCCTGCAATGGGCCAACACACTCTTCCTCGTATTATACGAGCCGTTGCAGGTGGTGCAGTGCATAGCTTGTGCTCTTGACTGCTGTGCTTCTTCTTGTGCTGGTTTAGGGTGTAGAGGCTACTGTATGTTTTATTATACGAAGTGTTGTAGGAAGTAGTGGGCACAACAGTTTTTTGTTTGTTCCCTTTATACTAGAAATTTTGACACGCTTTGTCTGACATTATTCTATTTGACATACTTGGTCTGTGAACATTCTTCTACTCTCCATTTTGGCACAATTTGTCACTAGACTATATTCTACTAGATATTTTAACACATTTGGTCTGTGGAAATTATTCTACTCGACATTTTGACACACCTGGCCTGTATTCACAAACAACACATAAACAAACCTGTTTATGTGGACATTATTCTACTCGACATTTTGACGTATTGGTCTGTGGATATTATTCTACTAGACATTTTAACTTAGGTCTGCGGAAATTCTACTGGACATTTTAACTCACATGGTCTGTTGATGATTCATAGAGTTCCTGCAATGGGCCAACAAGCTCTTCCTCGTATTGTAGGAAGTGTTACAGGTGGTGCAGTGAAATAGCTTGTGTTCTTGACGGCTGTGCTTCTTCTTGTGCTGGTTCAGAGTGTAGGGGCTGCTGTATGTTTCGTTGCATTGGTCGCAGTTGAACTTACGGTTTATGTGTTTTCTGGAATAAATGTTAGGAAAATGCAATAAGATTTAAGATTAAGCTGGACCGAAAGTAAATGGTGCCGCCAGCGCACTTGTTGGGAGCTAAGATGTGTCTCGGGATAGAAGTATCATAAGGACTTAGTTTCTATGAGTGTTTTGTTCCCTTTTACAAGAACTATCCAACGTACTCTCACAGGTACTTAAAACAACATTTTTCCAGAACCCCCTTTTCGTTCAAAGGGTAAAATTTTTATTTTCTTCCTAAAATTTCTGTTTTTGGGTTATAATTATCAATCTACGTGCAAAATTTTAAATAATATGTGTTCAAATGAAAAAGTTAAGTAATTGAGGTGGGGCATTTAGACAGAATGGACGAAAGTATGAGATGAGGGCCATATCACACAAGCTATATCTGAGCGTAGGCGTCGACGGAACGATATCGCAGCTATACTTTTGAGATAAATCTGTGTCGCAGCAGAATCGCCTACGCCTGTTTAAAAATCGCGCCGGTGTAGTTGCGAAATCGCCTACATCGGTGTGATACCTGTCTAAGGGTTCAACTACGGAACTTAAATCCCAACTAACATCATACGAGAGAAAGTTAAAGACCAACTAACATCACATGGGTGAAAGTTAAAGACCAACTAACATCATATGGGTGGAAGTTAAAGACCAACTAACATCATATGGGTGAAATTTAAAGACCACCTAGCATCATAAGGGTGAAAGTTAAAGACCAACTGACATCATATGGGTGGAAGTTAAAGACCAACTAACATCATATGGGTCCTCACAGCTGCCTGGTTGTTGTAACTCTTCCCGCATGTGCTGCACGAATAGGTGCGGCTGCTGGCCCCGGCGCGGCTGGACCGTTTGTGATGCTGCTTGCGTTCGCTCGACGATCTGCAAGGAGACAGGTGATGTTTTAATTGGGAAGGAACACATAACCAAGATCTGACCGCATAATAAACCTATTTGTTTGGTGAAAGAAATGTGATTAAAGCCCACATTGCAGCGATTTTATCGAGCGATATTATCGCTGCGATTTTGCGATATTTATTTCTAGTACATTTTGTATGGTGCCGCGCGCGATCCTACACACTGCCGCGATATTATCGAGCGATAATATCGCTGCGATTTTGCGATATTTGTTCTCAGTACATTTTGTATGGGGTCGCGCTCGATCCCACACACTGCGGCGATATTATCGCAACCTGACGCAATCTCTTTAGACTACATTCAGTGGTGGGGCGCATGCGTTACGCGAATCGAGGAATCGCTGCAGTGTGTAAGGTGTCGCGATATCGCTGTCGATAATATCGCTCGATAAAATCGCTTGATAAAATCGCTGCAGTATGCGGAGGCTTTTAAGTGGAAGTTTATACAGGGGTTCATACAAAGCCGCTGGGTTGCCTAGCAAAATCTTGCCTCAAGTACCTTAAAGCGTGAGAATTTATTGGTAATGTTTATACATTATGTAGGTAGGTATGTGTTACGAAATAACTATACTTCATTCCAAATAAGGACGAGATTTTCCGATTACTATTTAGCTTTCTGACCAATTCTGATAAGAAAATATAACTTATTTATCATAGAGATGTACTATCCGACATATCTTGGACGTTACTAAAGCTGTTCTAAGAATAAGTGAGAGGAAGTGTTTCAAATCTCTCTATCAGTAAGGTGAACCGAGGCAAGTGTGACGCGGGGGGCAAGTGTGACTTGTGAATTAAAACCGCTCAACGTTATTATAACTTAAGGGCAGGATCTTCCAAATCGCCTGTTTTTGGTTGAGTTTTAAGGCATGAAATAGTCGTTGTTTTATCCAGAAAAAATATATGCTGTTGTTCATGATCTGTTCTTGATCATTTTGTGGCTCAAAACACGATAGTTATTACTTCTCTCGATCATAAATACATGCAAAGATAGGTAGTTTATTACTATTTTTCAAGTTTTACTTAAAGATTATTAACACTACTAATAAAAAAAATACACTGAACAATAGGAAATGACATTGTCTAAATTATTCTCAGGCTAGTTTTTCTCCCACCACCAGAGAGAAAAGATATTGATGAAAAATACGTTTTTTTGCGGACCTGCCTTCAATTGAAGCGGGATGGCTAATTGCAAACTTATGCTTGTAAGAAAGAGACGCTTGCACTCGAATAACCGGGCCTTAAACCAGTGACTTAAACTGTCATCTATCAAACGTATAACGAACTATTCGTGCAACGTTTGATAGATGACTGTTTAGTACAATAACGTTGAGCGGTTTTAATTCACAAGTCACACTTGCCCCCGGCGTCACACTTGCCTCGGTTCACCTTACCTATTTAAATATGCTTTAAATTTTCGTTGCTATTTGTAATGGAGTAAAGTAGTCAGTGACACTGGGCAGTCGTTTCACCGTTTGACTAGAGGAATAAAAGTGTATGTAGGAGAGAGCTGACTAAGCAACAATGCCGAACACATCGATCGAGTCGATGTAAACAAACAGAGATCTATCTAGGTCAGCGCATGCGACCTAGCACGTCACACAGAAGACGGCCAATCACAATATGGATCTGTCCAACGCATCACAGCTCATTACGAATAACAACCAATCATATGGCGAGTCCTGAATCGCACTATCGAAGTTATCAAGAGACTTTGCATATATACAACATCCAACTAAGAACTGTCGGACCGCGGTCCCGGGCATTCCATTCCAACTAGCCCGTGGAAGATCTTCCCTCTTCCTCCAAAGTGTGTATGAACATACGAATAACGAACGCACAGTGGGTACTCGGAGCACTTGCGCAGATGGTCGTCCCGGCCGCGCGCCGGCACGGTGGCGCCGCACGCACAGTGGTACCGCTCCCCGTGCGAGGACACGTGCGAGCGAAGCACAGACGAGCGAGCGAAGCGCAGCGAACACACTGGGCAGACGTGCTCGCCGTTTGACTGCAATTTAGATAATAACTTACTCTATGTCTCGATTAAGCAACTTAATGCCTTCAGGGGTTGTTAGGGCTGCAGTGACACAGTTAGAGCAGTATAACATTCTCAAGCAGGTTCTACGAAAAACTATCTAAACTTCCTAGGATAATTCGGTACCTATGTCAACATTTTTTTAGAGATCTGTATCGAAAACCACTTGGAGATAATTATCTCAATAACAATATTATTTTCTATGTTAGAGATATCAAAATTAAAGGATTACAGATTATTTTAAATAAAATAATTTCGGTTTTTATTAAAACGTATGACGTCACTCGTCGACCAGTAGGCCTCGCATGCCACCCCCGAGAAAGCGATAAAAATCGAGATGTGCCTCCATCCTTATTATTTTACGTATGCCAGAAAGAGAGCGCATGACGTTTTTCTCGTTTAAACACTTTGTCGTGGGTGGCATGCTAGCTGTGCTGTAAGGCTTAAAATACATCATTTTAAGAAACATATTATAGTCTGTCTATAAAGTCGTGGCATGAATGTTTGAGGAACTAATCATTTTAGTATGGTGGTGTTGCCAGGTTATGCTTGATTTTAACGTTCTTGTGTGGAGACAGCGCCCTCATTTTTTGCACAGACTGTATTTCTAAGTTTTCTTTTTTGGTGATTAATACATTTTTAAAAAATATGTTGTACTGAATATGTTGTATCTCCAAATGCAAAGGTCGATAAAATCTATCACTCTTCATCGATCGATCAAAAACCGGTCTTCTCCGTCTAACCGGTCTTCTCTTTGACGGCCCAACAGCACAGTCTGTAGTGAACCTGCCTGCTGTGCCGAGGGTCGCAGGTTCGAATCCCGTAAGGGACAAATATTTGTATGACAAATATGAATATTTGTACCCGAGTCATGGATGTTTGTATCTATATATGTATACTATATCGTTGTCTAGTTATCATAATACAAGTCCAGGCTAGATTCTGCAACTTTAAATGTGACTAGATAATTTGTGTGACACTGTTCAAGATATTTATTTATTTATACTTACCTGATAATTAAAAATAAAAAATTAAGTTGAATCCTGACAGAGAATTTTTCGGGGCTTCCTTCAGTCCCATCGGCCATCTGTTCAATTCTATCAAAAACTGTATGATTGCAAATAAATGGTTGAATTGACAGCTTACCTCTTCATGGCGCATCATGTGAGCTTGATAAGTATCCTTGAACAAAAACCCTAGAGCACAATTATGACATTTAAATTCAGCTTCCAAATACTTCTTCTCCTTTCTCTTACTTTCCAACTCCATCTTCTGCTGTTCTAATGTTAGAACAACTTTTTTAAAAAGCTTCTTTATCGATTTATGCTGTCTTTTCTCCGATTTCTCCGTTTCTTCTTCATTTTGTTCTGTGTTTGTATTTATATTTGTAATCGTAGTATTGTGTTCTTCAATATTTGTAAAATTAACATCTATTATGTTATTACTTTCTGTTTTATCACCATCTTCTAAATCTGTAGTTTCTTGAACTATTTTTGGACTATTGATTTGTGAAATATTCAACTGTGCATTATAATTACGTGTTTCATTATCTTCAATGATATTAGTCATATTATCATTAGTTTTCGTATCATTTACATGCATATTGTTACAATTATCTACATATTCTTTTGTGTCAGATATGTGTACATGATTTGTTTGACTATTCATATCTAAAATGACAGAATTTTGATTATATTCATTGGGATTTGAAACATTCTCATCAATATTTTGATTATTAATGCTCAGATTATCATTATATACATGATATTTTGTTGTATTTGCTATATTAACATCAATTTTCGGAATGTTTATATGTAAATCATTAAAATTTACATTAAATTCTTTTGTATTAACATTTATGTTTATTTTCGATGTATTCATTTGCAAGTTATCAGAATGTACAATGTATTCTTTTCTGTTTGTTACAAAGACATCTGTTGGAATTTTTATAGGTAATATTTCTACATTTTCATTATAATTAAAATCGTCAATATAATTGTTATCTATATGAACATGAGCTGCATCAAAATATTTAGTGGTATCACCAATTTGACCGACATCTTTGACCATATGCATAAGTTCATGTAAATTTTGCTCATCACCAGTGTCAAAATAATCGTCAAAATCGTTTCTGTCGTCATCAAATTTTACGTGTTTGTCGTTCTGTTGGTATGTCAAGTGGTATGTCTTTGAGTTTATGTTTCTGTGGTGGTGGTACGCACATGTGTCTTCTACGCATATCGTTTGGAGCTCTATATCGTTGCGCTGTAGGTTCAGAGTTCCTTTTTCACTGCAAAAACAGATATCATAATAAGTATAGGGTCCTTCTTTATATCATCATCACAGCCTATACATATCATACGTCCCACTGCAGAGCAAAGGCCTACCCTCAGGGAGGGTGTATGGGCATTAGTCCACCACGGGTGCCCAATGAGGATTCGTAGACTTCACATACGCATCGGAATTTCTTCTTCACCGTATACAGGTTTCCTCACGATGTTTTCCTTTATCGTTTGAGAGCAGTCGATAATATGTACATAAGGCGACTCGTCAGGTTACCCTGTTTGGACTTTGAACTTATAGAAGTTGAACGCTGCGAATCGTGCGAGAAGGTGAAGGTGGTATGTTGTTGTTGTTTCGTCTCACGGCAAGCTGCGCCCGCGCCGGCAGTCGCGTCTATGCAGGGTCTCTACCGCACTATTTTGTGTTTTGTACGTAGTGTAGTTATGGGAATATAGGGTGCGTAGCATGATGTGTCGCCGTGTGTACATAAGTTAGCTCATTCTTCATATGCGGATGGTTTTTTAAGAGGATGACCAGACCATCAAACTGAACAAAGCTGTTTAGTAATTTATTAATTAATTTAGTAGAAGTGCATAAATGTATGCACTAAGAACGGCGTAGCTGCCCCTCCCTGCCCCCCCTTTGCGACGCCCTTGTCTAGTTTATGTAGCAAAAATGCTTGACATTGTAGGTAGGTACGGCCATAAATGAATTTAGGGGTTGTTTTTAGAAAAGAACTGGAGCTTTGTAGGCCGGGGAGGGGGCAACCAACGACTGACACGCGACGTGACCACCCAATAACAGACCTACATAGCTGTTGATGTTATGTTACCTGAATAGCACGGGGTACTCCATGCTGCGCTTCAGGCAGACAGACTTGAATAAAAACAGCTTGTTTAGCACGTGGCAGCAAATGTGACACATGTGTGAGTTTGGACACATCTGAAACAAGCAATAGTTGATTACACACCGAGGAGAGTAAAGTAAGAAAGGTCTCATATCACGCAATCTTATTTACTGTCCGAGGTTAGTATACTATTTTTCTCCTCGACCGAGGTGGAAAGCGGCAACATCGTAACCTGGTTTGGGGGCGCTGCAATCGACAATAACCTTTAATGACAGTGTTCCAAGTACAAAAATTAGTTCCAATGATTTTCCGCAACATGGTGAGGTTTTTTATTTTCCTGGTCGGGCTTTAGTTTGCTTTTGCTTGTGACAAGCAGTGCATTTCCACAAATATCAAGTAGTTTGTGGTAGTGTGAGTTTGAGAATATCTCTGACTACCCCCTCGGGGAATATAGTCGTGAGCATATGCTTATGCTGTGTGCTGTGAACATTTCAACCGGATAGGTAACTACTTATCTTAGGTCAAAGATTAAAGTTAAGGACAGAACCCATTCAAGTTAGAACAGACTGAAGAACAGACCGACAGTAGGGGTTAGCAGTGAAGCATGCTGTGATATCTTCAGTACAAACTAGGTGGAACGCTATTTTCCATAGACAGCATCCGCCATCTATCGGTTACGTTTCGAAGTACTAAGTGTTGAATTTGGGTTTGTATCTAAAGTGTAGAGAAAGCGCGCTACACCTCACCGCTGCGCTGTAATAGTGAGAGATTTCGCCCGTATCAACCACTATCTTGTTGGTCTAGTGGTCTAGACAACCGGCTCACGTTTCGGGTGCATATGGTTCGAGCCTTGTGCCAGCCGTCCGTCTTTTTTCAATTTATTTCATACTGGGGCTCCCCCTGCTGCTAATATGAGGCAACGCCAATAATTAAAACGTCCTAAAATCCAAGGCGACTTACCTATCTATAACCAATATACATATTAATCTATGCAGTGAAGTTCCGTTGGCACCTGGGTGCGGAACCCAAAAAATTAATACTTACGTTCATTCCGATGACTTCTCTATATTTTTCTCTTATTTCCTCTTTTGTATCCGAATTCACTGTACTGTGGCATATAAAACAAAGAAAGGACGACATTTTTATGTTCACACGAACCATTCATTCAACGATTTTTACTTAGAAATTAAATAATTTCAACAAACAACAAAACCAGTGTGACCAACTTCAAATTAGAGATCCTGCCCCACTTGGGCAAGAAAACTGACAAATCCTGCCAAAAAGCACAAAATGCCGCAAAATGCCAAATTATTAGAAAAGATCCTGCTCCCACTCTACACGATATAATCGTTCATATTTACGTTTCATGATAAATCACGAATGGAATACACTCACACCACACGAAATTAGAAACAATAAATGTGTCTCCGAAGTTTTTCTAGTCAGACTAATCACAGACTAATTAGAAAAACAAACAACTGACAAACAAAGATATTATAATAAACATTATGCTCAGTACTATACGGTTTACAATGGAATGAACTACAAATGCCATATATGTTACGGGAAATTCCCGAACCAACGGTCTTTGCGTTGCCAGTGGTATTGCACCCTCCTCCTTTTATAATACTGCCAAATCTGCCAGCTTATATTGCTAAATACTGCCAAATACTGCCAGATTTCTAAAAAGTCACACTATAGTGCCAGAGAGTAAAATAAAGGGCTAAAACTGCCAAAAAGGCAGGATCCTGCCACATATGGTCACACTGAACAAAACATTGATTGGTAGAAATGAAGTATTTTGAAACAAGCAATTTTGATCTTTTAATTACATGAATATAGACCCTGTTGCACTGAGATAAGGGTTTCATGATACGCAATGTAAAAGTTGTAAAACTGACAGCTGTCATCGCGTTTGTATTTCTTGCTAATGGCTACCAATGCTTGGTGTGAAAAATTGGAAAAAATCGTAAAACGTTAAACGTATGCATAGATTTGTATGGACATAATACAATGTTCTATAATATTTAAATAACAAAAATCTTAAATAAAAAGTATTATCAAAATAGATAAATAACAAAGTTCCCATCTAGTGCTGTCTCTCTTCTTCAAGATTTATAGTGCCTAAACGTTACTATGTAATGACATTTTTTGCGGAGGTGGGCAGTGGGCAGTTGATATGCCAGATACCGATTAACGATTCAAGTCAAAAGAGTTGTCTAATCGATCTTTTATAATCGATTTTCCAAACGACACATTCTCATCGCAGGGGCGGTCAATCAGTCAACCCCGGCCTCCTGGGGGGCTTCCAAACCTCGTAACGAGAAGTCCTTTTTAATCAAATCCAAAATAGGTTTTGTAAATAAGAGGCAGTTTGAAGTTGGAGGCCACATACATACATCATACACACCGCATAGTCAAAGAAAGTCCGAAATAGTAAAACAATGCGAATTTTCGCACTCGCTCACTCGCTCAATCATTTAATTCATAAGTACAGAGTTATAATGTTACGAAATATGAAATTTCGAGCTCGCTTCGATTGCTCCTGATTCTAAAGCATATTGCAATGATCCATTATATTCCAGTAAATTCTCGAGCTTAGGTACTTCGCTCGCCCTAGCTCTAGGTTTCTAGATCGTATGAATCTCGAGCTCACTTAGCTCGCTCCAGCTCCAGGTTTTAGGTTTTATTGCATATAGGTACCTTATTTGGACCTGAAACTCTGAGCGTTTTTCTTTTTGTTTTCTAGGGGATCGATAGATGGCGCTACGGTCTGTACGAAGAAACGTCAACATTTCAAAAAGTGTTTCTTTAAAATAGTAAAGAGTGAAAAGATGATCAAGAAGATGCCAACGCATCTTTTAATGACATATTTCATTATTTACTAATAATTTTAATCGAAAATTCTAAACTTTTACGCCTGACATGGCTGAATGGGCTCGATCCCTTGGCATTAAAAAAAAGGCAGGCACAGACTTGACCAGATTTTGACAGGATCTCGCTTACGGCTCTATGGGGCGATAAACATGTCATCTGTCGAGTTTTTTGGGAACTAAATTTAAAAAAGAAAAGAAAAACGCTCATTTGCTACGTAGACCCACCCATTCATGGAGGGAAGGGGCGCCAATGTCAAGTTTTTGCCACGCTCGAAAAAATCGTTTTGCCACCCCTGGTCTCCGACTGGCTTAGTCCGCCTCCGGGTGGATGGATACTGGGCCGTAATTTTTATATCTGTCCCACGGACTCTCTGTCCAAAGATTTTTTTTCACTTTCATTGAAAGTTTTGCGATTAAATCAAGGATTAAATTGAATCGATTGACAACTGAACAATATTTTGACAGCAGGCAGAATGAAGAATCGATCAAATCGATTTGAAATAATCGCTCATCGCTCGCTCGCGCAATGCGCACAACACAACACCGCACCACACGTCCCCAAGACAGAAAAAGCTATAATTTGGTGTCCTGCTGCAAAATTCTAATATATAATTTATCCCAAACTGTTATAAACTAAACAAGTGCTTCATTCCGAACGATTAACAGTGATTTCCGCCCGAACTATTACGTGAAAGTGCTTGTGAAAAAAACGCGATTTTTTTTCTTGTCTCCGAACTTCTCTCGTTTAAACTATCAATTTGTATCGAAGGACTTATAATTAGCTATTTGCGTATCTTGTACTTAGTGCACGACAAACGGAGTTTATATTCATGTTATTTTGAAGACAATACGGTGACCTTTGTTATGTTACCCAATCGAGTTTTGCAATGCCGGGTATTGTTCTAATTTCCGAATCAGATTACGAATGAAAATGAAGAACTGATAATTTTGATGAACTCCTCGCCCTCTGCCGTTGGTAAGTAAAAAAAATTAAAATTAAAAAGTTTATATTAGGTCTTTTATAATACATAGTTGCATTTACATAATTTTTTTAATCCAATAAGCTGGGCAAAGGTACCGCGTGAAATTAGATCACGACAGGTGTTGTAAAGTAAATAAAAAAAGGCATACAATAAGATTCTTATAGGAAATTACACAAGTGTTTTAGTAATTAATTCATGAAGATATTTAACACAAATAAATTGCAAAGGTGACCACTATTCCAATAAATATAAAAGTTCTGTAACTGACTGACTTACAGACATTGCACTCCCAAGAAACACGGGAAGCATTATAACAAACGAATAGTAAACTTATGTAGAACCTAAGGTCCGTATGAACACTTATATAAGTTCACCAAGCATCTTGATGCTTTATATTGGCATTTCAAAACCATTATGATGCTTTACACTGTAGAACAGTTGGGTAATGGCATATCAATTTGCTTTTGTAAAGCCTTTAGTTTTAGTGCAGCAAACCACAACGCAGCTGTACAACCATCAGCTGTTTTTAGTGCATTTGGATCTACAATAGCATTTTAAAGTAGTAAACAATTGCTTAATGCTGTTTAATAGCACAAACATGAACCATTATGATGCCACGTAAATCCGCTATACAGCTAACAGCTGTTTTAGTGCTCTAGGGTCTACAATAGCATTTTTAAGTAGCAAGAATATGCCTAATGCTGCTTAATAGCATAAACTTGTACCGTTATAATGCACCGTAAATCCGTTATACAGCGTTGAGCTGTTTTCAGTGCCCTTTGTTGTTTAATAGCACTTTTAAGTGGTAAGTAAAAGCCTAGTGCTGCTTAACAGCATTAACGTGAATCAATGTAATGCTTGCATTTTTAAAGGTCAACTGAGTTCTGTTGTACAGCTAACAGCTCTTTTATCAAATACACGTGAGTTATTATAATGCGTAAAGCTGTATATGCATTCATTTTACTATATTCCTAAAACCATTTGTCGGCCATTAAACCATCTATCGAGCTATTTTGTAATAAAGTTTTCCTTTTTAAATTAGCTCGAACAAAATCCCGATAATCCTAGATAATGCGTCCAGAAAGCCTATTTATCAACTCTTGGTAAACGGATTCAAGTAGTACGAAAATTCTGAAATGGGTTTTATTGTTTTGCCCAAGAATCCCTAAAATTGCGTTCAAGTAATGGCACTATTTCAGTCTACATCAAGTCTACTGGTATACCGGTGAACCCATATAGAACTACTTTATAGACAATGACACTACAGTAGTTATCAAAGGCCTTCTCTATGGCCTCTGGCTTAATAATTGCTCACGTGTGAGTATTTATACTGCTGGCGTCATTAATTAGCCTTTTTAAAGGCTCACCAACCTGCTATAGACCGACACCATTTTGTAAATATTTTATAACCAAAAAATATTATCATTCGGACCTATTTATAAAAGCCATAGACCTATATAATAATGATATAACTGAATTTAATACTGCCCAACCAATACTATTATGTTAATTATACAAAATTCGTTCTATACTAGGAATACACAATTGTTTTGGTTATTTCACACATATCTTTATGTAACATTTTATATCAAAACCTCAAAATATCGAAGGCGCGTGAAAATTTTCAATGAAACTCATATAGACATTTACAGTAAACTACATTGCGCAGTAATATTTGAAGATATGGTATAAATATGGTGTCATTCACTCAGTTTTGACCGTCTTCGTCCATATTATATTGCGAGACAAAGTACTTAGTTAAATTACAACGTTAATTGAATTATAACATTTTGTACCGTGGTATTAGAGATGTTTTTGCAATGATGTAGGGTTTATTTAAGTTCTAACTGTGAACACTTAAACAGCTCCAATCATTCTTTTGGTACATTCTAATGCTAGTCTAATGCTTTTGTAATGCAATTAACATCTTCATTATCAATAACATTGCTTGTATATTGCTTCTGTAATGCGATTGGCACCTTCATTGACCGTAATAATGCTTCTTTAATGCGATTGGCAACATCGTTGACCACAATAATGCTAATATAATGCGCCTGTAATGCAATTAAACAACTATTTGTGAACCTATTTAGGATCTAAAGCCGTATAATTTGTGCCCAAATAAGCATTACAGTAGCCGTATATACGTGTGTAATGCTACTATAGAACTGACTCAAAATGCGTAAACGATACATAAATGCTGCAAGTCGGCCGTTATACTGCTTTGATGTGTTACTTGGGCTGCCACTATAAACAAATTTGGAACATCTACACCGTAGTGGGAGAACTTATTGAGGTGTACCATAGACTAAAGTTTTTTTTTTCGCTTACTCTGGTAGACGGAACATCCATGTAACCGCGTATGAGACAGCGATAGTCATAAAATCCTATACAATTTGCAATTTGTCTGAAGAAAGATGTCTGACTCCGGAGTCATACAGCCGTTGTTAAAAAAGTGGTTACGTCTGTAAGGACAGCAATAAGTAGTGATCTCCTTTTTTAACTAAAGCAAATTTGCTATGTGCATCTCTTACTGAGTGAATATGACAAGACACGTGCTTCCTTCTAGTACTGTCTCTTTCTACGAGGTGTACAGACATTGAGGATGTTTTGTCCTATTCTCTCATAAAGAGATGCACTTAACACACACACAGATATTAAAATGGGGTGCATTAACCCTGTCAGGGCACTGCGAACAAATATAGTTAATAACTTATTCATTGTTATTCATCACTAATTATTCATTATTAATTATTTTGACTTATGACTGTGGAAGAGGCAAAATAGGTATGTCTGGATCGTAGCCGATGGCGATCAATTGTCTATGCCTACCCCAATGGGACACAGGCGTGAGTATTATGGATGTATGTATTTAATTATTTAGATTTTTTTTTTTAATTTATTGTTCAATTCACACAATTGATAGATAGATACTCATTCTAGTTAATCTCTTTTACGGGTTAAGGAGTAAATTGGCAGCCGACCGCATGCAGCAGCAGCATACGACGTGTCGGATCCGACACGTCGGAGCGACGCGTCGCTCCGACACGTCGGAGGGGTATGAATTCGAACCCGACCGCACGCAGCAGCAGCATACAGCAGCTGCAAACAGTGTTGCCGACTTAGGGTATTTTTTGGGGTAAAGTGACACATTAAATTACGACCGTGCTCCCCTTTGGGATACTCAGAATCCTTGTTACAAACATCAGTGATCTTAGTAGCCTGGTTCCTTTTCACCTTTTTAGGGTTCTGTGCCCAAAGAGTGAAAACGGAAACTTTGTCCGTCCGTCCTACCTATTTAGGGCTGTAACTTTTGAACCGTAATAGCTAGAAATCATAAAAATTACAAAATGTATCAAATTAAGGGGGATCCTCATACAAAAAACATTTTTTTTTTAAAGATTTTAGGGTCTTAGTTACTTTACTTCTAAAATGCTGGAGTAAAAAAATCTTAAAATGTTATAAGTAGTAGATTACATACCGAAGGCAGAAAATATATTTATTTAGAAAATAGCTGTTTATAAGATCTTCGATCAATTTAATTAATTGAAAATAGGATAAACTTTGTTTGTATGCAGCGCGCTCGTGCGCGCTGGCAGGAATATCATTTTAAACTCAAAAATAGCTGTTTTTGAAAATAGGATTAAACTTTGTTTGTATGCAGCGCGCTCGGGCGCGCTGGCAGGAATATCATCTTAAACTCAAAAATAGCTGTTTATAAGATCTTCGATCAATTTAATTCATTGAAATTAGGATGAAACTTCGTTTGTATACATCGCGCTCGTGCGCGCTGGCAGGAATATCCTCTTAAACTCAAAAATAGCTGTTTATAAGATCTTCGATCAATTTATTGCGAAACTATCGTGTTTATACAGGGTCAAACTTAATATGCTGAAACTTTTTAAGTGGATGATCAGACCATCAAACTGAACAATTTTCTCTATGGGACCAACATAGAAAACGCGAAATAAAATCAGCTGTCCCATACATTTGGCTCGAGTAGGTTAGCACTTTTGTATGGGACAGCTGTTTTTTTTTTCGTGATTTCAATGTTAGTGTTTAGAGAAAGTTGTTCAGTTTGATGGTCTGATCATTCCCTTAAAAAAGTGTTAGCATATTAAGAAGGACCCTATATAATATTTGAACACTGTTTCACCCAATACCGAAAGCCCGTATGATGTACCTAGGTATCGTTGGAATTTAACGGAAAATGTGGTTGAAAATAAAGATTTCATTAAATTAAATATTATAGTGGAATTTGTATGAATTATCGTGCTTTATCCGACTTTTATTTTCTATCGCATGCCACAAAATAAATTCGTGAATTTAGGATAATTATCGCATGCCTGGCAGCACTCGACGACACTACTGGTGTGCGGTCGAGGCTCGACCGCATACAGCACGTCGCATGCTTCGTGTCGGATGCTTCGCAGGGTATTTCATAGAACTACATACAAACCAGTAGTGTCGGAGCGACACGTCGTATGCTGCTGCTGTATGCGGTCGGCTGTTAACCGGCACCTTTATGCTAATAGACAGAAAGTCAATGTTACCGTGTTTAAGATAGCGATGTAAAGTTTGACTTACACAATTTACGTAAAAATTGAGCTTCTTGAAAGGGCACATACGCCAGCCATAGTCAATAAAAATAAAATAAAATAAAATAGCCTTTATTCACCGACTTTACAATGTTTTCCTTATTCTACACTTTACTTAACTTAGTTTAGTCCTGCATTTGTTCGGGTTGTCCTGAGACATAGGCCTCCTCCAACCTTCTCCACTCTGTTCTCTCCTTTGAACTTATTCTCCAACCCTTTGGGAAATCATCCTCCCACCGTCGCACCGGTCTGCCTCTACTCTTGGATACCATTCCGTTATTTCCCTCAACCATTTTTCCTATTTGGATCGCATCATGTGGCCTGTCTATCTCCATTTCATCTCAAAAGGAGATGGACGAGCCATAGTCAATACAGTCATAAAATCACAATAAAGATAACAGACTGGTTGTTACCAAGTTTAAAACATGAAAATGTTTATGGCTGCACTTTGTAATGTACAGTGTATAAGATATTATTTGTTTATAATTAAACTCAACTTTGTAAAGATTTTTATAACTGTTATTGTTTACGAAATTGATTGTAGTTTGATGGATTACTATTTTAGTCACTTTGATATTTATCAGTGTTTAGCATTTGTCTCACGCTTGTATACAGGCTCATCTTATCTTAGTATGTTTTTTAATGGGATGATCAGATCAGACCATCAAACTGAACAACTTTCTGTATGGGACCAACATAGTAATTGAAAAAAAATAACAATTTTGTTTGTATGAAACAGTTGAACTTTCCAAAAGTATCAAAAGAGTAATTCACAAAAAAGAATTTCTAGTTTTCACGCTTTGATAAAGTATATATCAAGATTGACAGTCGAAGATACGAAAGCGTCGAAAAAACCGCGCTCGGGCGTTCTTGCAGGAAAACCCTCTTAGGCTGCGATTCCACCAGAGATGTGCGAGGTAGCAAGGCGGTGCGCGAGGAAACAGTCCGCCAATAGCGCGCACGCTCGATCACGTCATTGGGAAATTGATGCACTCTCATTGGCCGATTTTTTCTTCGCTCACGGCCTGCCAACCTCGCACATCTCTGGTGGAAAAGCAGCCTTAATCCCTTAGTCGCCTCATAACTCGTACGGCACCTAATTCTAATCCAGAACCACACGGCACTCCTGGTTGGTACTTAACTTTAATTTGAAGGTCTATGGTAACAATTGATAGGCCAAGGGCATATTAGTTACTCAGTTGTAAACAAATGATTAGAGATCGTACAAGAATTGTGCTAATTTACGAGCAGGTATCTACGTACTAAGTATTACGTTTGCTAATGTATGTAGATACCATAAACATATTAACCTAATAGACTCCTAATCACCATCATTATTTTGCCCTCATCCCATTGTTTGAAGTCGTTTTTAGGGTTCTGTAGTCAAACAAGGAACCCTTAGGCTGCGTTCAGACGATCCGCATGCGCTCCGCGCCCGCCATAAAGCTTCATGATCATTGTATTTTTCATGCGGGGTGCGCGTCGTCTGAACGCGTCTTTATACTTTCGTCCATTCTGTCTGTCTGTCTGTATGCTCCACTTTAATTACTCGCTCATTTTTGGACCGACTTGCCATGAAGACAGAATACGGTAATCCAAAAACAGAAACTGCCCAACAATGGGATGAAATATATATAAATAGGTTAAAAAAAACAACGAAAAGGGGGGTTGGAAAAAATTGTTTTTTTTTAATAATTCGAGATTCGTTGGATAGGTCTTGTCAAATGGAACAAAATTCCCATAGACACTAAATCGATATAATGCTTGTCTCGAGATATATGCTCTCAAAGTAAAAAAAAATAGGGTGTAGGGTACCTAACTTCTAAAATACTGGAGTAAAAAATCTGTTTTTTTTTTCAAAAATATAGCTTTTCGTTGGTACTTTAAATGAAAATTATAATGGTTGCTGTAGCGGAACCAGTTTCGGAAAAAATCTGTACCATAGATTTATTTTCTAATAACAAACTAGATGGCGTTGCCTGAAGTTAAATCAAAGGTTAAATCGCGATATCGTTATGTTTCATAAAATGTCTCTTTGGAAAGATAAACAATTCGATTATTTCTTATTCTACTCATGAAATGGCTACGGAACCCTATCATGGGCGAGTCAGACACGCTCTTGGCCGTTTCACTTGGCCATCACAGAACATTAAAGACGGATAAGAAATGCATAGTCACGCTTTTGCTTCGGAGATGACTGTCGCCACTTGTCTTCCCGCTCACGCTGCTACAACTACACATGACCTGTCGCTCGCACCACGATGCGCGCCTTATGGTGTTATGCAAATCATTGCATAACCTGTGGCGACACGTTCCACGCCTACTTTGCACTTAAAACCTCTCTTATAATGTTCTGTGGGCAGCATTAGCTGCTTATTACTGCGGACAGTTTAAGGACGACTTAAGGGCTGTCCCTCCCTCTCCCCCTTTAAGCTTAGGTCACACACAGGCGGTACCGGGGGCGGTCCGGAGGCGGGATTTTTTTGTAATGTACGAGTTTATATGGACCCTGCCGCACAGAAATCCGGGACGGGAGCGGCGCGCGGCGCGGTGCGGTACCGAGCAGAACGCTCGCGCTATGACAAACAGGCGGCCGCGACGCGGGCCGGAGGCGGCGCGGGCTCGGGCCGGGGGCGTCGTGGAAGCAGCCGCGGCCGCTGTATTCCATTGTAGTCAATGCGAGGTGTCATACAGAGCGGTGGCGGGCGCGACGCGGTGAACCCTGTGTGGCAGGCCCTGGAACGCTTTCGCTTCCCGCAGGACCGACGCATCATTTGCATTGAATTTTCTTCAATCTTTGTATGATAAATACCTATACTATTTTTATCTCGCTTTCGGAATGTCCCTGAGATGTCAAAACGTCTAGTTAACCTATTCTTTTGCGTGATCCATCATTTCTATACCACTTACTAACATAATCTCACGTTACAAGCTATTCTCACACTTATGACGTAAGATGTAAGTTTTATTTTGAACTTGTTACAGTAAATGATATGTAAATGATGTTGATCAAACGTCGAGATTATGGAGTTTTTTTTATCGGAAATATTTAGTGTTATCAGTAGGTATTACAGACAATATTTACTGCATCATCATCATCATCAGCCTATCATCGTCCACTGCTGAACATAGGCCTCCCAAGGCGCGCCACAAAACTCTGTCCTCGGCCTTCCTCATCCAGTCGCTCCCCGCTAATTTTTTTAGGTCGTCTGTCCAGCGGGCAGCAGGGCGTCCCACACTACGCCTACCGCAGTTCGCGGTCTCCACTCTGGAACTCTGACACCCCATAATTTACTTAAGTAGACAATATTTGATCATATTTATGTAATCCATCCCTTCAAAGCTTTAGGTTATTGGCCTGCATTTTACGTGGTTGTCCAGTCCAGTGGCGAGTTACCTTGCCTGCCGTGCAGGAGGCGATGGTTCGATCCAAGTCCAGGACGACTCGTACCAATGAGTTTTTCGGAATTTATATACGATTTGTCTGTCTTTCCACTCCGATAGAATAAACCAACCAACTGAAACGGGTAACACCACTAGCTTATCGATAAAGGAAAACATCGTGAGGAAACCTGCATGCTTCAATTTCGAGGCATGTATTGTACCCACTGTGGTTCGATTCCCACGGGGGACTGATTTGTCACTTTGTGCGCTTTCCCCAGTTGGTTAGGACATTGCAGGCTGAATCACCTGATTGTCTGAAAAGAAAGATGATTCCGTGCTTCGGATGACACGTTAAACCGTTGGTCCCGGCTACTATCTATGGTAGTAGTTCTTACATAAAAACCACGTCAGAGGCCATAACATAAGGCGGTTTGAATAAACTCTGACACCAGGGCTTGCCCATGCCCACACGAAGAACACATTAGACCATCAAACTGAACAACTTTCTCTATGAGACTAAAAACGAAATTGTAAAAAACAACTGCTCTCATGTAATACAGGTCGAGTTAGGCTTGCAGTTTTGTCGGGCTGTCAGCTGATATGGGCTGATGATAAATTTTTAGGGTTCCGTACCCAAATGGTGAAAACGGGACCCTATTACTAAACCTACGTTGTCCGTCCGTCCATCCATCTGTCTGTCTGTCCTACCTATTTAGGGCTGTAACTTTTGAACGGGTCCTCAACTCCTCATACAAGAAACTTAGTTTTTATCAACGTTGTTTCTTCTCGCTCTTTCGTAAAAACGGTCATACATACAAGCGTCAAACTTGGTGTGATTATAGAGCAAACTCTACAGTATACCAACAAATAATAAAAACCGGCCAAGTGTGAGTCGGTCTCACGCTTAAGGTCCCGGAGAAAAAAGTTTTTTTCTAAGTTAATATGTTGTGTTCTGTGGTGGTGTGGTACGGAACCCTCGATGCGCGAGTAGCCCGACTCGCACTTGACCGAGTTTACGGTCCACCCACTGCACGCCTAAAAAAACCGCCGTGTGGTTCTCAGTATGAAACACACCATCTTCCTGAGGATGTTGTAGGATGCGACCAAAGGATATTTATAGATAAGGGTTCTAAGCACATTTTTGGTGTAATTGTATTTTTCTCCATTTGATCTATAATTCTAGAGAACTAATCCATCAAGCTAAATAATGTTGCGTGCGAGTGCTGTATTAAAAATACTATTTATGTGACATTTTTACCTATAAAGTTTACTTTGACCTAATCTGGCTAGATTTTAATCTTAGTACTTACAAAATAAAGGTCAAACCGATTGTTAATTCAACTAGCAACAAAACAGTAGCATTGAAATATTTTCACTCCAAATCTGTATTTAGATTTCGAATTCGGAAATAATAAAGTTGAATCCGCGAGTTTTCAAATAGTCAAATCGGCAACTCCCCTTACTAAAGCGTCAGCATATCAAGCTGGACCCTGTATTGTATACGTCCCACTGCAGGGCACAGACACTACCCTCAGGGAGGGTGTACGAGGTGCATTCAATAAGTACCTAGCCTCATCGCCAGAGGGCGCTGTAGTTTGTTGGCAGATCGCAGATTGAAGGTTCGGGAGCTAGATGAGACTGTAGCCATTTCAGAAGGAACAGTGCATCATATTCTTCACGAGGAACTTGGCATGAGAAAGCTGTCGGCGCGATGGGTGCCGCGTTTACTCACACCGGAAAACAAGCGCAACCGTGAGACCACATCGGAGACGTGTTTGGCGCTGTTTAAGCGGAATCCAGCGGAGTTTTTGCGTCGTTTTGTGACCGTCGATGAAACCTGGATCCACTGGTACACACCAGAGACTAAGGAGCAATCAAAACAATGGATCCAAACCGGGGAACGTGCTCCAAAGAAGGCGAAAACTGTAAAATCGGCCGGAAAAGTTATGGCCACCGTTTTCTGGGATTCACAAGGTGTGATCTACATCGATTACCTCGAGAAGGGTAAAACAATTACAGGGCTTTACTATGCCGATTTATTGGGCCGATTCAACGCCGAATTAAAGAAAAAACGACAACATCTGGCGAAGAAAAAAGTGCTGTTTCACCACGACAACGCACCGGTTCACACGTCTGCCGTTGCCATGGCCAAATTGGTCGAATTACGCTACGAATTCCTGCCCCATCCACCGTATTCTCCAGATTTGGCCCCTTGTGACTTCTTTCTGTTTCCTAATCTGAAAAAATCACTCGACGGGAATAGATATGGATCAAATGAGGAGGTCATCGCCGCCACGGAGGCCTATTTTGCATAGTTTGACAAAAACTATTTTTCGGACGGGTTAAAAAAGTTGGAGCATCGCTGGGCTAAGTGTATCGAACTAAAAGGAGACTATGTTGAAAAATAAATTGCCACTATTCCAAAATTTTCGTTTACTTTTTGTAGGCTAAGTATTTATTGAATGACCCTCGTATGTACGTTAGTGTAGTACCACGCGTGCACAATGCGCTGCGGTAGACTTCACATACGCATCACAATTTCTTCTTCAGCGTATGCAGGTTTCCTCGCGATGTTTTCCTTCTCCGTTTGAGAGCAGTCGGTAATACGTACATAAGTTAGAAATACTGGTACCTACATGGCATGTCGTCCGTGCGGATTCGAACTCAGACACTCATGTTTGAGTTTCCATACCTGTGCGCAACGTGCACCGACGCGACGCTCATGTTGTTCGAATTAACGTTTGTTTGCAAGATTAAGATAACAAAAGTTTTCTTGATCTGCGCGCGGTGTATTTGGAAAAAAAAATAAAGAACTCTTGGCGTGATTCACTGATTATTAATTATCTGCAAAATAAACTATACTTTGATTATGTTTTTTTTATTGTTTTATCGATTCTCGTCATTCTGATTGTACTGACAAGATTTGTTATTGTAGATTGTTTTTTATCATCAGACGCGCAAGGGTCTGTCGAACGTCTATCTCTTTCTGTGAAAATGTACAATAAAATTGCGGATATAAAAAAAATAAGTTTTGTGAAAGAAAAAAAAACAGACCAAAATTTTCAAAATTTCAAAAAAATAAGGTATTTTTGAGGAAGAAGAAGAAGAAGAATACAATACAGAATAAAATAATATTGAACTACGAATACTGAACAATGAATTAGCCTATTGGTTTGTTCCAGGGACGAGGTTTGTTCTACAAACAATATTATTTTATTCAGTATTCTTCTCAATCTTTTCTATTTATCTTTATCATTTTAATAGCATTTCTCTTTATTATAAACTAGAGGACCTCGGCGAACTTCGTACCGCCTTAGAATCTTCCCGACACACTCTTGGCCGTTTTTTATAGACTGTTAATCTCGGTGAAAGAATTATTCAGATCGGTCCAGTAGTTTAGGAGCCTATTCATTTCAAACAAACAAAAAAAAATCAAATTTTCCTCTTTATAATATTAGTACTTATCGATATTTCAATATTATTCGAGGCTTATTTTTGGTAAATAAAAAATGTATTTTTAGACGAATGCTGGTACAATTTTTACTTTAAGATCAATTTATTTGAACCAAATTTACTATGTTTTTATTTCATTTCGAAGTATAATTTACTTCTAAATATGTTATTTTGTGGTTAGTTATACCAAAAACACTAATAATATAAATATTTCTGTTTCAGATAATAATATCCTTAACCTATTTTCCTATAACACAATTCCTCTAACATTCCAAAAATAAATTCATGATGTTTTTTAATTAAATATTCCTGTTATTCCATTTTACGTCATTCCACAAATCCACCTACTATAAAATACCTAAAGTCACTTCTATTAAAAAAATTACTCATAAGGTTATCTGTGATAACTTTATATGGATAAAAAAGAAAGATAAATAGAATAATAAAACATTTAACTGTTTTAATGAATCACAAATACATTTTAACAATTTATTTCTAATCAAATAATGTTGACAATAATTAAAAGACAATTCTTTTACATTTGAATTCCAATGAAGCTAGCAATAATTTAAAAATCTTATTTTTCCTTATATCCGCCATCTTGTCACAGTAACAATAAACAAAATGGCGTCGGTAGAGGAGTAAATAGAGGCAATATGAGTTCCTCCCCTGTCGCGGAGCCTTCCTCCCCTTCCATTACCACCCCTCCCTCCCCCGCCCTCCAGGGCGCCAATCGCTTTCAAACATCTACTCCGAATTATATTGGGAAGGTAAGTTTAGAGAATATTTTAGGATATAGGTACTTACATTAAGTTAGAAGGAAAAAAATTGAGCAAAAACTGATAATTTTATAGAAAAATATAGGTACTGTACGTCTTCACGATAAAACTTTAAGTTCGTGACAGAGAACTAGAACTGGAGAGTTGTCTCTTTCACACAGTAGGTATCGCAGCATAACTATATTAGTCCGCACAGTACGGAAACGGATGTACTTGCGCAGAGCAACGGTGGGGGGCTTGCGGGAAAGGGGGCGGCGCGGATTTTCCCAAGATCTGTATGAAGATTTTGGGATCGACTGCGCATGACTAAGTACATACCGGCGGCGGCGGGGCGCGGCGTATTACGAGCGTTGCCATACTGTAAGAACTAATATAGTTATGCGGTGGTATTATCACAAAACACAAAATACAAAGGCGAAATAATTGTTGAATATTCTTTAGTGTAGAACTTTAATTTCATAATTTTTTTTTTTCAATTAAGGCCTATCAAATTATGGAAAGTTCTTTCTGTATTATCAAAAGTACGAACACATTTCTTCCCAACGATTTCCTGCCAAAAAGATATTTTTTTAATTATTCAATGTTTTTTTTAATTCTTTTTTTTTTCAGAAAAATCATCCACCGCTAAACGTCATACTGCCAACCACGCCAGGGACTCCAAATACTTTTGGTTAGTATCACAGAATAGGTACTAGTATATACAAAGATTTTAATTGGTCTTCCAGCGAAAATAATAGTTCTACATACAGAACGGCCACTCCGCCCTCCTCTGACTTCAGATACCCCACCCCAGCCGAGCAAGGGAATGCAGTCAGGCGCGCCCATAACATTTGACTTAATAAAATGGTATCTTTTCAGCAAAAAACACGTTGAAAAATAACGCTAAAATTCACATTTTCAGTAATTATTTAGCTCAAGTACTATACAAGTATCGAAATGTAGATGATGTTCATACAAGGCGTAGTCTTTCAGCCCTACACCAAAATGTCATGAACAGTTTTGCACAAAGTGCACATGAGCAGACGCCATTTCGAAAATCAAGAACCTTCTATAAAGTGCCAGACCTGTGTTTTTATCTACATACAATACAGACCATGCTCCCCACCAATTTTTACCTCACCCTCGTGGAAGACGGGAGGAAGAAGACAGTAGGCAATGAACTCCTCTCTCTCTCTTGCACTCACCAGTATCGCACTGGTACAGAAACACTGGTCCCTGATAAAACCCATACATTTTTTTTTCTTCATCGTTTGCTAGTTTTCTTCCAGACTATTTTTTCTTTCATCGATTGGATACTAAGGGCCTGTTTCACCACTTCTGAGTAAGTTCTTGTTAGCTTATCCGACAGATATTTTGTATGAAATTATGTCAAAATATCTGTCGGATAAGCTAACAAGAACTTACCCAGAAGTGGTGAAACAGGCCCTAAGTTAACAATAATTTTCAGTCAAATGAACGCAAAATATGTTATTTTCCTCTGTAGTAAAAATAATGTTTTATCAAGGTATACAATCTTTTTGAACAAGGTTAAATACCTGAAAAAAGCGTCTGGCTGCCATTCCTAGAAAAAGTACTGAAGGCCATTTGTTTGTTAAAACTTTAAAAGAATAAATCAATTGTTTTTTTTTTTTTCATTTAAAGGCCTTCTTAAATTTTTGTACCGCTACTGGCCAGTTCTGTTTTCCTTAGTAATAAAATCTCCTTGGGCTAGTTATAGGTCATAGGTCGTTTGATCTGATATAAAATCTTTTTAGTAAGTACTTTATACATTAATAAAAAGTAATATTTTAAAGACACAATCAGCGAACTAAAGACATCATAGACAAACAAAGTAAGAATATTAAAAAGATAGAATATATTATTAGTTAGATTTTGTATGATTATGATTTCTTTCTATTACAAACACAGAAAAAAGATTGCATTTTAATTTGAATAGGTATGAGTTATTATGTATACCATTTACTAGATTCTATACTTCATTTCAAATAAGGGCGAAAACATTTTCGGCCAATTCTGATTTGCAAATATAATATATTTCAGAAAGATATACTATCCGACATATCATGGACGTTACTAAAGCTGTTCTAAGAATAAGTGTGAATAAGGGAGTAAGTGTAAATGGTAGGTACATAATAACTCATGCTCTGACAGATGTGTGCACACTGCACTTCATTAAACTGTCTCATTCAATTGTGGATTCGATAAATAGCTGGATTCGTTCACCCGCCCGCGCTCCTCCTGTCCGCACGTGGCGTATGACGTTTGTTTGCGGCGTCACCTCAAACATAATCTGTTTCTCAGGTGAACCGACACTGACGCCCCCACCGCGATCGCCGGGCACCGTAGCGACCCCAGCCTCGGGGGACGGGCGCACCCACGCGCCGGACGGAACCTCTTCCGATAAGGTACTCTAACTACATGTGTATAAGGTTTATATTCATGCAGCTATCTCTAGCGACCCCCAGCATCAGGGGACGGACCAATAGTTTGTTCAACAACGTTGAAACACACTCGAGAAATGATGGTCAAGTCACGCTAATGTTTCATTTTACATATCAAGCCAGCTTAAGTATAGTTATGCATGTACAGTAAAAGTGTTAAGAAAGACCTGTATGTATACAGGGTGAAATTGATATCATTAGCATCCTTTTAAACTAAGAGTCTACCCATCAAACTGAACAACTAGTAACTATGGGAGCAAACCAATCGGAGCAAAAAAAATCTGCTGTCCCATACATTTAAGTCGTGAAGGCAGCGGCGGCGGGTGCAGTTTAGTATGGGACAGCAGATTTTTTTGTGCTCCGATTGGTTTGCTCCCATAGTAAAAGTTGTTCAGTTTGATGGGTAGACTCTTAGTTTAAAAGGATGCTAATGATATCGATTTCACCCTGTATAAAATCTCTGAAAACTTTGATAGTGCGATGTGATTCTTTCAGTCAATATTGCTCCTTATACGGTATGGATTACGGTTTACATTTGCGCGTGCAATATGCGTTGTTTCTGTGATTGTTCTGTGACAATGTGGCTCCATTTGTGGCTAGCTTCCACACATTTATTAATCTTCTTCTTCCTGCCCTTTTCTCATTAGGGGGTCGGCGCAGTATACAGGTTGAAATTGATATCATTAGCATACTTTTAAACTAAGAGTTTTATTAAACCGAGGAGTAAACCGATCGAAGCAAAAAGAAAATCAGCTGTTCCATACTGGACTGCAAATCTGCAATGCCTGCTCGACTCAAATGTATGCAACAGCCGATTTTTTTGTTGCACCGATCGGTTTGCTCCCATAGTAAAAGTTGTTCAGTTTGATGGGTAGATTCTTAGTTTAAAAGGATGCTAATGATATCAATTTCACCCTGTATAGTTTTCCTCCATTAATTTCTTTAAGCCTCACATTAATACATATTGTTTTAATTTGCAGTCATCAGAAACAGCGGTTGGTATACCCCGCGCAACAAGTACGGCACTATCTCGAAAGGAGAGCTACAAGGCGCAGAGGCAGCACTACAGGAGAGAGAAGAAGAGAGCCGCCTCCGCCCTCCTGCACTCCATAGAGGACCCCGCCGTCGTGGTGCTCGCTGACTGGCTCAAGGTACTCAATCTCTCACTCAATCGCACGAAGACAGAGAAGGGTCAGACCGTGAATCTGAACAACTTTCCCGAAGGAACATGTATTGTTTTTTAGGGAAAGTTTTGATTCAATTCAATTCAATACATTTATTTCGGAAAACAAGCATAAGCATATGCTCACGACTATATTCCCCGAGGGGGTAGTCAGAGATATTCTGAAACCTCAGAACATCCACGTTTCACCAGTAGTACCGAAACTCTGTCCAGTGTGACGGGGGGTGAGCCCGTCGCCACTTATAATGGACAGTGGGTACAATACACGCCTCGAAATTGAAGCATGCAGGTTTCCTCACGATGTTTTCCTTCACCGAAAAGCCAGTGGTGTAACAAATCGTACATAAATTCCGAAAAACTCATTGGTAGGAGTCGGCTTGGACGGGGATCGAACCATCGCCTCCTGCACAGCAGGCAAGGTTCGGAAAACAAGTTCCATAAAATTTGTATTAGTAAGTACATAAATGTCATCTTACACCCTATGTTAGTAAATTACATTAAATGTCAGGATTTCAATGAAAATAACAATTCAAAATAAAAATAATAATAATGAAAAAATATTTTGAATTTAATAATTTAACATGTAAAATAATAATTAATTAATTTGTTTATCTACATATTATATTTAGATTCACGATCTGAATATACCCTTAAAGTTTCGTTACTAATTAATAACTAGTGTTTTTTTTTTATTACCGATGGGTTTGCTCTTGACCTCAATCTAGTTGGGGTCGAAGATGTAGCGAGCTTACCCAGAAGAAGCTTATTCACTCGTACTTTAACCTTTAGTACGCTGGACGCGATTTGCGCAAACTCCCGTCGTATGCTGAGCACTTGAAAATGGCCGCCGACCGCCCGACTTTATTGCGGTCATGAACCTTTTTTTCACTCGGGGTAACAATGAATAAGTCGCGTTTTCCCGCCTCATTCAATTGATTGGTTTAATAGCTAGCCGTTCTTATCACTTGCACGGGATAATTCGCTCTATTTTCGAAACAATACGGGTCAAAGTTGCCTATGGTCAGCGCGGCTCCACAGTGGCGCCGCCGCATACGACGGGATGTTTTCGCCTGGCTCTTTAGTGGAGCCACCAGCATACAAAAGGTTAAAGGAATTCCACTCCTTGGCTGTACGCATTATAAAAGATTCTGAAAGGCGCTTGGTGTGGATATGTGGGATGTCAACCAAGAAGGGGTGATATCCCGTGGTGCGTCTGGAAGTCATGTAGCTCTTGGGCACAATCACCGAAATACAATCTGTAGAAGATGAGGTGTATAAAGTTAAGTTATAGCCTGTTGGATTCCTTCTCGGATATATAGTGGTCAACTTGCTGACAGAGAATTTTCAAGCCGCCTTCATGGGTCTCTGACCAGTAGTGCGATTTTTGAATCTCATTCGGTGAGCTCAGCTGTTGAAAATGTCAAAATTACAATTGAGATACGCATCTTTATACTGCTGATTTGACTTTCAAAATCATGCTACAGGAGACCAATTTTTGAAAGTCAAATCATCAGTAGAAAGATGCGTTTGCGTATCTCCATAGTAAGTTTGACATTTTCAACTGCTAAGCTCACCGAATGAGATTCAAAAATCGCACTCCTGGCGTAGGCTGCTTTTCACGAGGAAGATGCTTTTCTAACTCATTTACGTAACACTGACTGCTCAAACGGTGAAGGAAAACATCGTGAGGAAACCGGTATACGCTGGAGAAAAAATTCACATGCGTATGTGGAGTCTACCGCAGCGCATTGTGCACGCGTGGTACTACACTAACGTACATACACCCTCCTGAGGGTAGTGTCTGTGCCCTGCAGTGGGTGGTTTAAAACATCACACTGAACAACTTCCACTGTGGGGCCAACATCGAAATCGCGAAAAAATCTAATGTTCCATACTAAAATATAAATCTACTCGAACTAAATGTATGGGACAGCTGATTTTTTTATCGCGATTTCGATGTACTTCCCATAGAGAAAGTTGTTCGGTTTGAAGTTTTGATCATCCCCTTAAAAAATTGTCAGCATATTAAGAAGGACCCTTTTCCCTATACACTTGTAGGCTGATGATGATGGCCTGAGTTGAAAGATAAATCAATGTATTTTTTGTATTTCAGGTCAGAGGGTCGCTCAAGTCATGGACAAAGTTGTGGTGTGTGCTGAAACCTGGACTACTGCTACTCTATAAGAGCCCCAAAGCTAAGGTACGGCCCTTTCATCTTATCTAAGCCGTAGTAACCGTGGTGGTCCAGTGGCGAGTAACCTTTCCTGCCGTGCAGGAGGCGATGGTTCGAAGTCGAACCCCGTCCAGGCCGACTCGTACCAATGAGTTTTTCGGAATTTATGTACGATTTGTAACATCACTGGCTTTTCGGTGAAGGAAAACATCGTAGGAAACCTGCATGCTTCAATTTCGAGGCGTGTATTGTACCCACTGTCCGTTATAAGTGGCGACGGGCTCACCGCCCGTCACACTGGATAGAGTTTCGGTACTACTGGTGAAACGTTTATGTTCTGAGGTTTCGGAATATCTCTGACTACCCCCTCGGGGAATATAGTCGTCAGCATATGCTATGATGCCATGACTACGTGTCATCCGAAACATGGAATCATCTTTCTTTTCAGACAATCAGGTGATTCAGCCTGCAATGTCCTAACCAATTGGGGGAAAACCGCACAAAGTGACATATCACTAGTTGTCCCCCGTGGGAACCGAACCCACGACCTCACTGTCAAGAGGCCAGTGCTCTTAACCATTAGACCACGGAGGTAGTGTCACTAAAAACTAAATGTATATTTACAGAGCAGTCACTGGGTGGGGACAGTGCTCCTAACCTCGTGCCAAGTTATAGAACGTCCCAGCAAGAAGGACGGCTTCTGTTTTAAGCTCTACCACCCTCTGGAGCAGAGCATCTGGGCGCCCAGAGGACCCCACAACGAAACTATCGGTACGTGTGTCTGTATGTCATAAAATATATTTACACTGGGTGGGGACATTAATGACCCGGGTCAAGATATTGAGCGTCCCAGTAAGCTCTACCACCCTCTGGAGCAGAGCATCTGGGCGCCCAGGGGACCACACTACGAAACTATCGGTATGTGTGTTTGTGTATCATAATATATATTAACACTGGGTGGGGACATTAATGACCCGGGTCAAGTTATAGAACGTCCCAGTAAGCTCTACCGCCCTCTGGAGCAGAGCATCTGGGCGCCCAGAGGACCCCACAACGAAACTATCGGTACGTGTGTTTGTATGTCATAATATATATTAACACTGGGTGGGGACAGTTATGACCCGAGTCAAGTTATAGAGCGTCCCAGTAAACTCTACCACCCTCTGGAGCAGAGCATCTGGGCGCCCAGGGGACCACACTACGAAACTATCGGTACGTGTGTCTGTATGTCATAATATATATTAACACTGGGTGGGGACAGTTATGACCCGAGTCAAGTTATAGAGCGTCCCAGTAAGCTCTACCACCCTCTGGAGCAGAGCATCTGGGCGCCCAGGGGACCACACTACGAAACTATCGGTATGTGTGTCTGTATGTCATAATATATATTAACACTGGGTGGGGACAGTTATGACCCGAGTCAAGTTATAGAGCGTCCCAGTAAGCTCTACCACCCTCTGGAGCAGAGCATCTGGGCGCCCAGGGGACCACACTACGAAACTATCGGTACGTGTGTCTGTATGTCATAATATATATTAACACTGGGTGGGGACAGTTATGACCCGAGTCAAGTTATAGAGCGTCCCAGTAAACTCTACCACCCTCTGGAGCAGAGCATCTGGGCGCCCAGGGGACCACACTACGAAACTATCGGTATATGTGTTTGTGTATCATAATATATATTAACACTGGGTGGGGACATTAATGACCTGGGTCAAGTTATAGAACGTCCCAGTAAGCTCTACCGCCCTCTGGAGCAGAGCATCTGGGCGCCCAGAGGACCCCACAACGAAACTATCGGTACCTGTGTCTGTATGTCATAATATATATTAACACTGGGTGGGGACAGTTATGACCCGAGTCAAGTTATAGAGCGTCCCAGTAAGCTCTACCACCCTCTGGAGCAGAGCATCTAGGCGCCCAGAGGACCCCACAACGAAACTATCGGTACGTGTGTCTGTATGTCATAATATATATTAACACTGGGTGGGGACAGTTATGACCCGAGTCAAGTTATAGAGCGTCCCAGTAAGCTCTACCACCCTCTGGAGCAGAGCATCTGGGCGCCCAGGGGACCACACTACGAAACTATCGGTATGTGTGTCTGTATGTCATAATATATATTAACACTGGGTGGGGACATTAATGACCCGGGTCAAGTTATAGAACGTCCCAGTAAGCTTTACCGCCCTCTGGAGTAGAGCATCTAGGCGCCCAGGGGACCCCACAACGAAACTATCGGTACGTCTGTCTGTATGTCATAATATATATTAACACTGGGTGGGGACATTAAGGACCCGGGCCAAGTTATAGAGCGTCCCAGTAAGCTCTACCACCCTCTGGAGCAGAGCATCTGGGCGCCCAGGGGACCACACTACGAAACTATCGGTATGTGTGTTTGTGTATCATAATATATATTAACACTGGGTGGGGACATTAATGACCCGGGTCAAGTTATAGAACGTCCCAGTAAGCTCTACCGCCCTCTGGAGCAGAGCATCTGGGCGCCCAGGGGACCACACTACGAAACTATCGGTACGTCTGTCTGTATGTCATAATATATATTAATACTGGGTGGGGACAGTTATGACCCGAGTCAAGTTATAGCGCGTCCCAGTAAGCTCTACCACCCTCTGGAGCAGAGCATCTGGGCGCCCAGGGGACCACACTACGAAACTATCGGTATGTGTGTTTGTGTATCATAATATACAGGGTCCTTCTTAATATGCTGACACTTTTTTAAGGGGATGTCCTGACCATCAAACTGAACAACTTTCTCTATGGGACCAAAATCGAAATCGCGAAAAAAAAATCTGCTGTCCCATACATTTGGCTCCAGTAGGTTTGCAGTTTTGTATGGAAGGAAAGTTTTTTTTTTCGCAATTTCTATAGTGGTCCCATAGAGAAAGTTGTTCAGTTTGACGGTCTGATCATCCTCTTAAAAAAGTGTCAGCATATTAAGTTGGACCCTATATATTAACACTGGGTGGGGACATTAATGACCCGGGTCAAGTTATAGAACGTCCCAGTAAGCTTTACCGCCCTCTGGAGTAGAGCATCTAGGCGCCCAGGGGACCCCACAACGAAACTATCGGTACGTCTGTCTGTATGTCATAATATATATTAACACTGGGTGGGGACATTAAGGACCCGGGCCAAGTTATAGAGCGTCCCAGTAAGCTCTACCACCCTCTGGAGCAGAGCGTCTGCGCATCGGTACCCCAAGTACAGTCTCAAACGCGACTGGAACGAAGTCATATGCCACTGGCAAATTACTGTACCGAGACCTCTTGTGTCCCGCCGCCAGCTCCACCGCCGAACCCGCGGGGCTCGCATGGTCCGATCTAAATGGGAAGGAGCAAAAGTGCTCATCTAATAAAACATGCTAGTAGTATGTAAAGGGGTGACCATACCCCTTTAAATGATATGTATATGATATCGAATTTGTGATATGTATGTTTAGAATCTGGAGTGCGATTTTTGAATCTCATTCGGTGAGCTCAGCAGTTGAAAATGTCCAAATTACTCCATAGATATGCATCTTTCTACTGCTGATTTGACTTTTAAAAATCGCACTCCTGAAGTCTGATTTTTGAGAGTCAAATCTGCAGTAGAAAGATGCGTATCTCCATAGTAATTTTGATATTTTCAACAGCTGAGCTCACCGAATGAGATTCAAAAATCGCACTCCTGTTGTTCTTTCAATGGGATTAGATAATACGTGTGGCAATGTCCTAAATATATAATAAATATTTAATTTCCACAGGAGCGGTAGTGCAGCCTTTGCCGACAGCGCACCTGATATTTCGAGCGCCCTCGCAGGCGGCGGGACACTGTTGGCTCGACGGTCTAGAGCTAGCTTTAAGATGCAGCAATGCTATGCTCAGGTGAGTCTCTCATAATGACAAACTGACAAACAAACAAACAACGGACAAACTGTTACTAATCTTTTCTATGGACTAGGGTCTGAAATAAATATATATTATTATTATTATTGTATCTCTTATGGTATTTCACGGGCCGTAGCCCGTACCTTTGGAAGGCTTGCATGGGGACACAGGTCCAACACGTAGAGGCCCCTTTGAGACACTTTTATCTAAATGCAATGGGATGCACCAACCGTGGTCTATCTCTGAATGCATTATGCAAATGCACCAGAATACATACCACGTTCGGTGCAGAGACTATTGTAGAAAGGACAAAAACTACTCGGGTTATGGGGGTGAACTGGGTGGACTGGGAAATCTAGGTTATTGCGGAGAGACTCGGGACGCCTGCCGTAACAAATGTCTCTAAGTTTGTCAAAAATGGCAGACGGTGACTTGCCAACTCATTTGATGGGCCCCCCAAAAAGACCGCTCGCAAGGAGCGACAAGGCAGCAACATCTACTGAGCGGCTAAGGTTGTAGAGAGGTGAGTCTGCGGGCGCCGGTTCCCGGTGCTAAGCGCACCAGTCAGCAGGTCCCGGCGTTATGACATTTTACACTTCCAACCTGGAGCATAGGTTCCGCTCTTGCGACTCCACTCCTGGCCGGCCGATTAAGGCAAGACAGGAGGTGAGGGCCAAATCAATCCGGGCCCTCTGGAGAATCGGGTCCGTGGTGTCGCCAATCACCAACAGCTCGCCACAAGCTGCCCTGCGGGCTTATTATTATTATTATAATATTATATCTTCTATTATCTATACATTTAAAACAGTAAAGATTTTCTTCTGAAGATGCAATTACTACAGGATGAAATTGATATCATTTGCATCCTTTTAAACCAAGAGTCTCCACATCAAACTGAACAACTTTTACTATACAAACCGATCGGAGCAAAAAAAAAGCTGTTGTATACATTTGAGTCGAGTAGGCATTGCGGTTTAGCATGCAATAGCTTTTTTTTTGTTGCTCCGATTGGTTTGCTCCCATAGTAAAAGTTGTTCAGTTTGATGGTAAACTCTTAGATTAAAAGGATGCTAATGATATCAATTTCACCCTGTATACAGGGTGTCCCAAAACTCAACGTTAATCTGGTACCGGGCGAGAGGTCAAGTTATACCAGTTCTGGGAAAAATAAGAAAAAAATTCCATATCACTTAGTTAAAAAATAACAGACATTTTTTCAAAAATGTTGAAAATCTCTACCCTTGGTCCTAGTTTTAAGTGTAGTGATCACAAATTTCACGATTTGGCTGTGATTTTTTTAATGACGTAATCTAAAAGAACGGTGCTATTTATCCCAATCACGAATTAACGTAATAAACATTGTTAGTTCAGTAAACCAAATCTAAACCATTACTCAATAAATTAAGTTTCATTGAGTAATGGTTTAGAAAAATATTATCAGTTAACTTTGACAATTCATTTCGGAAAAAAATGTACTAGACTATCCTTGGCAAGTTATTTCAAAAGATGGCCCATTTAGTCAAGATTTCAAAATGGTGCAACACTTGCCACTATTATTGCCGGTAATGGTGATATTTTGTACTTTTTGTAAATGGACCTCGTTTCGAACAACTCAACCATAGCATTTTTTTATAATTATGGACATAATGGGAAGAAACAAAATTATTATTATTATTAGCAAAGCGGTTAGTTAGTCAAATTAATAACTAATTAGGTTGTGGATACCATAATAAAATAATAAACAATTAATTTATCGTAACACTTTTGTTTAATTATTTCCTCCTTAAAACTAAAGCTTAACGTGCCATCCGATGCACGTAATCATCTTTCTTTTCAGACAATCAGGTGACTCAGCCTGCAATGTCCTAACCAACTGGGGAAAAACGCACAAAGTGACATATCACTAGTTGTCCCCCGTGGGAATCGAACCCACGACCTCCGTGTCAAGAGCCCAATGCTCTAACCATTAGACCACGGAGGCACGGCACGGAGGTAAACCAGTGACAATTTGCAGATGCTCGCGGTCGCGGCCCGAGCAGGCGGCGGCGGCGGACACGCCGGTCTCACAGACCAATATATCGCACGAGGAGCTGGAGAAACACTTCAATGAGCACGGTATGTCACACATACGTTATTTTATTAACCCGTCCCGCGTCGGGGCTCTGCCAAACAAAAAACGCTCGTGTGTCGCTGTGTTTTATACAATGCAAATTTTTTTTACCACCTTTAAGAAAAAAATATTTTTCGATGTTATGCTATGAAATTATGGCAATAAATTATATATCTACGTGAAGTAAATAAAATTTCCTATCATTCTTAATACATCTCACAATTGACATTATTTACATTCTTAAACAATAAAAAAATATTCCGTGATATACCTTCATGGGCAACTCATCCCACACACGACTCATCCCGCGGGCTCAGTTGACACCTTTTATTTTGTCGGGGGTGACTCGGCCCATTCATTTCCCAAGGGGTCTACTCATCCCGCGGTGGATGGGGGCGGGAGTGAATGGGGAAACCCCCTTTTCCAACTCAGACGGTTAGGTTAGCGAGGAGCGAAGCGACGAGCATGTTAGGTTTCTTGTGACCACAGCGCACGAGCCGAGCGAGCGGAGCGAGCGGTGCCGCGGTAGCGGCCGGCGAGTGCCAGAACCGAATTGCTACTATTTACCTAATCCACCGCGGGATGAGTTGACCGAGTGGTCCGAGTCGCCCCCAACATAAAAAGTAGCGGTCAACTGAGCCCGCGGGATGAGTCGTGTGTGGGATGAGTTGCCCATGAAGGGCGTGATATTTGTCAATTACCTACCTTTCGAAAAAAACTGGAGTCCGCTTTCACGATGTTACCGTTTTACACATTGTTACACTTCACAACTCACAAAACCAATATGATAATCTAAAAGCTGACAATATTACGAGCTATTTATGAACAACACTTTGTTTAAAAACAATTGAATAACTTGGTAAACATTGAAAAAGTCCGACACAAAACACACGCGACTTCCGCCATCTTGGCAGCCCGAATTCACTATGGTTCACTAGTTCTTCTTTGTTTGAGATGAAATTTGTTCCGTTTTTCGCAGAATTGTATTCAAACGAACCAATGAAAACCAATAAATCTAATGAAAATATAAAAAAGTATGGTGAAACGAAACGCCACGCCATAAATCACCCGGGTGTCCGGCTGACACGTTAGACCAAAAAATCTCCCGGACACCCGGGTGTCCGGCCGACATTCCACGGGTTAACTAAGGTTCGATTCACAACAGAAGAGCATCGAATAGCATTTGCTCGCAATGGCAATCTTATCACTAGTGAATAAAGGTTAAATTTATTTGCGTGTCACTGACGCGGCGGCCGCGCGCGAAGCTATTTGAGCTGTACTCCAAATAAATTTGACCTTAATTCACCAGTGATAAGATTGCCGTTATTTGTGTTGGGCTATTGCAAGCAAGGGTCGTTAATGTAACACTTGGACCATCGCTGGTCCTTTGTGTTCGCCCCAAGCTCACCCATATTTTACGCATACCTCCCGAACTTGTGGTATTTTCTTTTCATTCTCGGGAATGCAGGTTTCCTCACGATGTTTTTCCTTCACCGCCGAGCTAGTAATGATACAACCGTACATAATTTCCGAGGAACTTAGTGGTACGGGCCAGGAATCGAACCGCCGCCTCATTGAGGCGCAAGCTCTCTTCCGTATGGGCTATCATCGCTTCCGTTAATCGTTATCAAGATTGCCGTTGCGAGCGAATGCTCTTCGATGCTCTTCTGTATCATAAATATAATAATATACTCCAATAATGATACCTTTTTACTAATATTATTTTTAAGTTTCAAGCCTCTCTTACTACTAAGGTAACTCTACTAATAAAATTGTTTTTCTCCCGTATCGCTAAACACACGTTTTTACGCTAAAATGACACTTAATTACGCTACATTAGTGCTAAAATTGTCTGCTATGTCCAGCTGCAGAACCCCCACCCCTTTGATGTCAGTTTCAGATTATTCCCCCAAAAGGCACAGTTCGACGGAACACAAAGTGTGTTACCAAGTAAAAAAGCCTAAAGGTGCCCGTAAAATATCGAAATGGGCTCAATTTGTGGAGTCAATTGAGACTTTGTCGAAAGACAATTCCAGCGATGAGTCCGAAGAGAAAAAGGAGCACGGCTTTTTGGATTTTCTGAAAAAAGAAATGTTTGAACGTAACACGACTTTCACGTCGTCAGCCCGAGTTATTAATGAACCGAAAGAGATGAAACTTACAAGCAAAAGCTTAGCTTCTAGTCCTCTAAAAGTAGAATCGTTATTGAAAAGACCTCCCATTTTGAGATGCTTCGAAATGCCTAAACTACCGTTGTCTCTCGGAGACAAATTGCCTTTGTCTCTGGGAGAAAGATTTAAAGATAAAAGCGGATCACCGTCTATATTAGAAGATAATCTAGTGAAATTTGTGACTTCGTTCCCAAAGAGACGTAGTTCTACACCGGGTACAAAATCTGCGTTGACCCAGAAAAAGATAAGCGAACTTAGAGAATCTGGGGTCAAAACTGATTCAGAAAATGACGATTTTCTAAAATGTGCCTTACCTAAGAAGCTTAAAGTTAAAGATTGTCCGGAATTGCTCTGCGCCACGCCCGACAATTTTGTGATTACTAAAACAGCGCCATCTGTTGAGCGGTTCAGGAAGTATAGTTCTTCGTCGACGGATGACGTGTTTAACGCTGTCGATTCTTCTCGTAGGTGGGTCTTTGATTGTTTTGTAATTTATTGAAATATATCGAAAGTTTTTAATTTGCCGGGCAATTGGAAATCAGAAAATTTATTGCTGAACTGGTTTAAAAATGGTCTTAAGATAGTTCTGAAACACAGTCGCAGAGCGGAGCGAAGATGTGTAAAGCGTATACAGAAGGAGTCGAGGCGCGGGCGCACGCCTTAGCGACCTTTACATACGGTCGATAATTGTATATCATACCAATACGAGCGGCATAGCATAAGCATCCGAGCGGCGCTTTATTCTTGGTATACAATTATCGACCGTATGTCAAGGTCGCCAAGGCGCGTCCGCGCCTCGACGCCGCTTCGACTCCTTCTGTATGCTATACGTTTAAGGGCCATCGCTCACGACGACTTTTTGCAGCGATGCAGTCGCAATGCCGTCGCTCGCTGAACGCGTACCCAGACAGCACAGACGCAGACTTGATTATCGCTACTATCGCCATGCAATCGCGCTACAGTCGCGATGCAGCATAGCTACTCTTGCCCTTTCCCCCCGATGACTCCCGATACATTCGTGCGTTTGTAGTGATACAGTAGCAATGCTGACACGCGACTGCATCGTCACAGTCGCGCGTTTGTAGCGATACAGTAGCGCTGTAGAGCGACTGTATCGGTTTCGTCGCACGTTGCAAATAATAATAATAAAATATTTATTTATTCAAGTAACAAAGAACGTCACGAATCGCGCGAGTCTCGCTGCAAAAAGTCTTAGGCGATGGCCCTAAAACCAACCAATGACATAGCTTGATTCTGACAGGGGCGAGGAAAATCGAGCAATTCAGTTGGTTGATTTTAAATAGCTCCCCTCCGCTTCGCTCTGCTACGCTTTGGTGGAAACGCACCCTTAGCGATGTCACCAGGCAATAACCTTCACTACATCCCAAAATCAACCTTCCTTCAACAAACATAAAACTCATTTTTAGGAAAACAAAATCTCCACAATACAGACTACCGACTCCAGACAAATATTATCTAATAGACAGCCATAACTTCCCTTCAACAAGTTACGACGCTGGTATATTGGAGAGGAAGCAAGACAGAATGTGTTCTCAGAGCGTGTACGTTTCTGGCAACATTGTCAGCAGTGGTAAGGGAGTTTGAACTGTATTGCTAGGTGGGTAAGGCTTGGATGTGAACCATGTAGTTAAATGGCTAGAAAGATAGATGTATGGGCGTTAGTCCACCACGAGTGTCCAACGTGGATTGTTAGACTTCACATACGCATCAGAATTTCTTCCTCAGCGTATGCAGGTTTCCTCACGATGTTTTCCTTCACCGTTTGAGAGCAGTCGGTATTACGTACATAAGTTAGAAAAATTAATTGTTACACACGGCGACACATCAAGCTATACAAAACACAAATAAGCTGGCCGCGCGTAAGTCGAGTAAAGTATGGAGGTGCTACTTGGGAATGTTCCTCCATTGAAAAGGGAAGATCTTCCACCAGGCTTATTGTGAAGCCTGGGGACCGGCCGTGGTCCAACAGTCCTTACTTGGACCTTGTATATATATCTAATCTCTGTGATTATTTCTCTTGCGCGATTTATGTCTCGCATTCGATTGTGAACCTTATTTGTAGTAGGTTACGAGTTACGTATTTACGGTGAACGTTGTCTTTGTATGGAGCATATTTCTGAGAGCGACGGTATCGCCATCTGTTAGCTTCTTTGCTATAACTTGTGGGTGTTGACATCTATGGCAAGTCCCCACAAACGTATAACGTCGCGCGGCCAATTTATATTGGTTTCGTATAGTTTGATGTGTCGCCGTGTGTACATGACATGTGGTCCGTGCGGATTCGAACCCGGACCTCAAGATTGAGTTTCTAAAGCTCTCCGCAACTCGCCACCCAGGCTCTCTAACTTTGTATGAAAAGTAGAATTATTCTTTGCAAATTTTCTATAGGTTTCTTAGGGAAAGTTGTTCAGTATAATGGGTACAATCACCCCTTAAAGTAATGCAACTGTTTACACCAACAGCATGTATAATAGAGAATAGGACAAGTTGTCACAATTCGGGACAGTTGGGCACTGCGTTTGACAGCTACGACGTTATATAATGACGCTGTTAAGGCTGCACCGAGCCTATTGTGCTGCCGCCAATCGTATTTTTTTTATTTCTTAACAATTAAACAATATTTCCAAAAAACAAGAATGTCACATTGTAGTCATTGCTTATTTTCAATTTATCGGGTCACTGCGGATTTGTTTTTATAATGTTTGTAATTATTATCGTTAAAACCGCCAAAAGTGGCCACTTTTGGCTACAAGCATAAAACATAATATTCCGTAATGTTTCGATAAACTGAAAACCAATCAGGACTACAATGTGACATTCTTGTTTTTTGGAAATATTGTTTAATTGTTAAGAAATAAAAAACACACGACTGGCGGCAGCACAATGGGCTCGGTAGGCTCTTAACAGTTTTCATTGAATATGACATTAGTAGACTGATTCTGTTTACGCAAATTAGTCTGTATGTCCCAATTACTTCCTCTGTTTTGCACCTATTGAAAATTTGAGACAGGCCCAAGGCCCGAGTCCGCCAACCATAGGCGAAGTATTTTTCGCTTACGCTGATAGACGTATCATCAGTGTAACCGCGTATGAGACAGCGATAGTCATAAAATCCTATACAATTTGTATAAAAATAGATGTCTGACTTCGGAGTCAAACTGCCGTCGTAGAACAAAAAAGTGGCTACGTCGATAAGGTCATCAATAAGTAGCGATCTCCTTTTTTAACTAGAGCGAATTTGCTATGTGCATCTCTTACTGACAAGACACGTGCTTTCTTCTAGTTCCTTCTCTTTCTACGCCGCCAACTTAAATTTTAAAATATGCAAGCCGTATAAGTATTATATTAAATCTACGGTGTGAAGTTGATATCATTAGCATCCTTTTAAACTAAGATTCTACCCATCAAACTGAACAACTTTGAATATGGGCGCAAACCGATCGTAACAAAAAAAAATTTGCTGTTTCAAAACTAAACTGAAATTTTTACTCTACTCAACTGTATGAAACAGCATATTTTTTAATGCTACGATCAGTTTGCTCCCATAGTAAAAGTAGTTCAGCTACCCATAAACTGAACAACTTTTACTATGAAACCAACCGATCGTAGCAAAAAGAAAAATTTGCTGTTACATTTGAGTTGAGTAGGCATTGCAGTTTAGTATGGAACAGCCTTCGATCAACAATATACAACTAGATAACGGGTCGCATACAAAATCAAAGAGAAATTCTGTCCTCGTAAATATACAACATTTTTTGTTAACAAACTGAGAAAACAGTACTAACACATTATAATTTCGACCTCAAAACAGCCATAATTCCTAGTAATTTTTGAAGGAACACTGCGGCATTGCGAGACGTGCTTACGTTGGCTTTGTTCGAACGGAACTAATTCAAAATAAGACCTCACTCCAATAGTGAGGCGTTATTTGCCGGGACATGTTTTGAGCGCTGACGCGTTATCTAGTTGGATATTGTTGATCGAAGGGAACAGCAGATTATTTTTTTGCTCTGATTGGTTTGCTCCCGTAGTAAAAGTAGTTCAGTTTGATGGGTAGAATCTTAGTTTAAAAGGATGCTAATGATATTAATTTCACCCTGTCATATTATAAAATTGTGAACTTGGCGTGGATACACATTAAAATGTTAATGAAACCATTTTAAGAATTTTCATCTGTTTATTTGTGCACGCATCACAATCGGGTTTTCAATATTATGATAATTTCAATAGGTACCTACGCAGCATCACATTTCGCAAAGTAAATATTTTACGTGAAATCTGAAAGGCGTTATTTTTTTTGGCATTTTGCTATCTTATCTGAACTGAAGACTAGATTTTTTATCACTGTCATTTACATAGTCTACATTTTTAGATAAAATTAGGTCAATAACGTGAGAATACATAAAGGAATGAAAAAAATAAAATCGTTGTCTCTATGCCTTAAGACATTAGAATCACAATAATCATAGATACACCAATAAAACCGGAGTCGGAGTCGCGCACGAAGGGTTCCGTACCATTATCTATAAAAACGAGCAAAAAAAAAACCACGTTTGTTTTATCGGAGCCCCCTGAAATATTTATTTTATTCTGTTTTTTAGTATTTGTTGTTATAGCGGCAACAGAAATACATCATCTGTGAAAATTTCAACTGTCCAACTATCACTGTTCATGAGGTGCAGCCTGGTGACAGACGGACAGACAGACAGACAGTGGAGTCTTTGTAATAGGGTGCCGTTTTACCCTTTGGGTACGGAACCCAAATAAAGAGCGATAGCTTATGATTTGACTTAAGGCCCAATGGTAGGACGAAATACCTTGGAGGCGTCTTTTATTTTTCATTTTACGACTAGATTTATACCATTTACCGAAACTAAAGTCATACCTCCGTATTTTTGTATAGTTTATCTAGTGAAATCATTAACTGAATACACGATTGGAATTACTTCACTCGATAGAAAATCGTCACAAAGTTGACGTATTTTCAGCATTTTTCTCGTTTTAGAAGAACTTAAAATAGTTTCCGATTGTTGGTATTTATACTCACATATTCACCATTAGTTTATCTAGTGAAATCATAAAAAAAATCTTTAAAAACCTAAAGCCTAAAATACGGCACACGCACGCACTTTTCGGAGGGCCGGGAAATCGCGTTTCTCGTAGAAAATCTTCTTCGAAACCCATGGCCCCTTAAAATCTGGTATATAATTTGTGCGGTCGAAGTCGAGGGGAAACTCTAGTAACCTATAAATATAGCTTTTAGGCGTTTGTAGAGAACCATATACGCAATGTAAATAAATACCGCGTCTTCATTATTTTGGTTTTATCCACAAACTTAAAAAATAATTGGCAACTCATGTGGCATTTCAAACAACAAATAATTACCATCTGTGTTTGCTTACGTTAGAGGTCAAATTAGCACGTTCTAAAAATAGGAAAAACGAACATTACCGAAAACCATGTTTGTTGTAATTCGATGTTTTTTTAGGGTTCCGTACCCAAAGGGTGAAAACGGGACCATATTACTAAGCCTGCGTTGTCCGTCCGTCCGTCCGTCCTACCTATTTAGGGCTGCAACTTTTGAACCGTAATAGCTAGACTGTTGACATTTTCACAGAATGTGCGTTATTAAAGCGGGTTCGCTAACAAATAATAAAAATGTCAAAAAGTAAAAAATTTAGGGGGGTCATTATACAAGAAACTACTTTTTATTAACGTTTTTTCTTCTCGCTCTATCGTATAAACGGTAATACATACAAGCGTCAAACTTCGTGTGATTATAGATCAAACTCTACAGTATAACAACAAATAATAAAAACCGGCCAAGTGTGAGTCGGTATCACGCTAAAGGTCCCGGGGAAAAGGTGTTACAAATCGTACATAAATTCCGAAAAACTCAATTGTTACGAGCCTGGACGGGGATCGAACCATCGCCTCCTACACGGCAGGCAAGGTTATTCGCTACTGGACCACCACGGCTTATAGCATTGTTATCCTGTAAAAATTTAATAGTATATCCATGGAGTAAGAGGAGATGGCATATCGGCTTGTTTCTATAGAAAATTATGTCGCCGACAAAGGGGGTGAGGGACGGGTGAGGGGAGACAAAAAGCTTAGGGGAGCGTGTAATTTCTCTATGGTCGCAGTACAAACTAGTGCACAATTGGTGGTTACTGTGCACACTTTGTTACACCATCTCTACCAAGGGGAGCGTGTAATTTCTCTATGAGTATATCTCATTCTGACCACATAATATAATCATAAGAGTGAATAGTATAGGTGTTAGCGAGTCTCTATATTAGTCATTGCTTTGAGCAACATAACATACTATAACTTTTTAAATTCAGTTCTTTATCGTCCACGCTCGCGAGTGGGTGTTTTGTAGTAAAGCGATAATTGTTTACGATAACATATTTTGTAACTAATATTTTTTTATCTGACAGTTTCACGTTACAGTGTTGTTTACATTTATGTGACAGTGTTAGAAGTGTTGGTTTATGTATTATGTTATGATGGATCAGAATTTCAGGCATGGATTTGTCGTTTTTTCTGTGATTTTGACTACATTGTGCTGTTGGTCTTCCAAAAACAATAATATAATAGTAGATTACACACCGAGGACAGGAAAGTAAGAAAAGTCTCAGATCTCATGTAATTTTTGACCGAGGCGAAGCCGAGGTCAACAAACATGTGATCTGAGGCTTTCTTATTTATTGTCCGAGGTTAGTATACTATTTTTCTTCTCGACGGAGGTGAAAGCGACAACTACGTTTAGCGCAGCGGGACGATAATTGACGCTTTACGTCCGGAGGGATGAAAAATAAATAATTACAGTTGAATTTCAAAAACATGAATTTCTTTATTCTATTTTAGTTCTACGGAATAAGAACAATTTTCAAAGTTGTAAACTTAAATGGGTTACATACTTAGAGGGTGCTTGAGACCATCAAACTGAACAACTTTTACTATGGGACCAATATTTGAACCGCGAAAAAGAAATTGGTTGTTCAATCAAAAATGTCAATGGCTACACGACCTAAATTTAATAGACAGTAATTTTTTTTTTCGTGATTTCATTGTTGGCTCATGGGCCATACTGAAAGTTGTTCAGTTTTGTGGTCTAAAGCGTTCCCTTAAGTAACGTTAAAGCTCAGGCCACACAGAGGCGGTCCTGCGAGAAAGCGGGCCGGCGGCGGTTCTGCGGGAAGCTAATATCTGCGGACCAGCGAAGATTTTTGTGTGTTTTGTAGTGTGTGGTGGAAAGGTCATGTCCGAGTTTGTATGTCCCTGTAACAGAGAAATAAGCGCTGGTCCGGAGATATTCGCTTCCCGCAGGTCCGCCCCCGGACCGCTTTCCCGCAGTCCCGCCTCTGTCGTAAGTTACAAAGTTAGGATAAACAACTTTTATAATTTAATTCAATTCAGATACAACAATAGCACTAGTAATTAAATGTAAATACGTGTTAAATGTTATGGAAGAGCTTAAAATGATAACTAAAAGGTAGGTATTTGAGCAAAAAACCCGGAAAACGGAACCACATTGAATAAAAAAACAGATTCACAATTTGACATGTACCTTTTTTTACTGGTTTGCTTCATACTGATATCCAATGTTATTCAACCATATGAGGAAAATAATATACAAAGTAACTTGCGTGTAAATTATATCATAAATGTCTTAACAAAAAACAAACATCGAAAACTTGAAGATTATGCGTTATTTATTATGGCGAATTTGCTAACAAATAAAAGTAAAAAATTAAGGGTATATTAATTTGCCAAATCCGCATATAATTCCCATACAAGATACGTGTTTTTACAACGTTTTTTTGTTTTTGCTTTATCGCAAAAACGGTACCTAATACATACGAGTATAAGCGTCAAACTTGGTGTGATTATAAAGCATACTCTAAGGTAAGTCAGAGGCCTATTGGCGGCTTGAAAAGTCTCTGACAGCAAGGTGACCACTAACTTGCCTCCACCAACACGCACTGGGCCCGCGTGGTGGAGTATGGCCCACTCCCTCTCACCCTTATTCGTGAGAGGAGGCCTTTGCCCTGCAGTGGGATTCTACAGGCTATAACTAACTTACTTACTTACTTACTCTAAGGTAAAACAACAAATAATAATAACCGGTAAACGGTGTCGGGACACTTTTAACTTTCGAAATCGAAATACATTTTGGTCAAGTAGGATTGCAGTTTTGTATGGAACAGCAGATTTTTTTCGCGTTTTCGATCTTGGTCCCTTAAAACCGCCAGCATATTAAAAAGGACCCTTTTTTTAGATACCGACATTCAAAGTCAAAGTCAAAATTTTTATTCAAAATAATATCACATGGATAACTTTCTGACGTCATTTTTGATTCTACCACCGCTTCGGAAGGTGTTCCGTTGTAGACAAGATGCGGCCAGAAACTCTACAACACACTTCTTTTAAACAAAACAAAATATACAAAGTACAAATATTGAATTACATAGTGTAACATTGTCAAGACCAGATATTTTGGTCATTCAAATAATCATCGAGTTTATAGTAACCTTTTTTACAGAGGACTTGTTTAACATGGGATTTAAACTTTTTGTCTGGCAAGTTTAGAATATCCTCTGGTATCTTATTATAATAGCGTATACAGTGCCCCATGAAAGATGTGTTGACCTTACTGAGTCGAAAATGTGGGAACACTAATTTATTTTTATTTCTTGTATTGTAATTATGAACTCGTTGTAATTATCAAGACTCGTGTACCTACAAATAGACATATTTATCGTAAATACACCACTTGTTTTTAATCAGTAACGAAACTTTAAGGGTGTATTCAGACCGTGAATATGAACAACTTTCCTTAAGGGGGGACATGGGTCGAAAAACGAGAAAAATTTTAGAACCTCCCATAGAAAAACGATCGGCCGATCCGCACTTTTCTATGGGAGGACCAAAAATTTTTCTCGTTTTCCGACCCATGTTCCTCAGGGAAAGTTGTTCATATTCGCGGTCTGAATACACCCTTAAAGTTTCGTTACTAATTAAAATCTAGTGGTGTATATTTGGCCCTTAGGTACGGAATCAAATAGTGGTCAACATATTGGAATTTCTTGCTATTATTATATAAAAAGTTATCCACTAGACCTTATTGTAGAAGGTAAAATAAAACATAACTATAATAATACTACGTAACCGCAATAAAGGAAAATGATATCACAAAATACAATGAGCACTCTATGTCGACTAGATAAGGCATTGTTTTATAAGTAAAAGGGGAAAAATTGCAGGGTAATAGATTATCGTGGTATGGGCATGTGATTCTGAGAGAAGAATGTCATGTTTCGAGACGAGTGTTAAAGTATGAATGTGAATGGTTGTGGTAGGAGAGGAAGGCCGAAGAAAAGATGGATGAATTGTGTGAAGGATGATATGTGTAAGAAAGGAGTGAGTGCTGAAATGACGGCTAAGGGATGAATGGAAGAGAATGACATATTGCGCCGACCACAAATAATGGGAGATGGGCAAGAGAATGAGATGATGAGGGTTGGATTACGAAAAACCCTTCTAAGTGAGCACCCAGATGCCAATACAAACATCCATGCCAAATTTTAAGTTGGTAGTCTTTGTCGTTTTGAAAATTTCTTATTGAGTCTGTGGATTTGCACAGATTCAAGCAAATCTGACATGGCTTAGTCCGAAAAACGGTTCCATTTCTGCCACAGAGTGCGCTGCAATCGATTTGACTATTCCCTTCTCACCACCCTCTTTGCACATAGACTTAGATATTTACGACTCATTATCACTATCTTATCTTGTTATCTAGCAGATATAAGCTTGTTTGCATCTTATCTCGAATTAACTTTTAACTCCTCTGTCTTAGTAACGTTATCAATTTGCAAATATGTTATAAATCTGTTTGATTTCGCGGCACAGATACCTGCAGAGTACAGACTGGGTGTCGACTTAGAGTAGACCGTCGCTTTTCTAATTGTGGGTATGGTATAAGGCGACTAATGGAATAAATAAAAATATAAGTTATAGCCTGTAGAATCCCACTGCAGGGCAAAGGCCTCCTCTCACGAATAAGGGTGAGAGGGGCCATACTCCACCACGCGGGCCCAGTGCGTGTTGGTGGAGGCAAGTTAGTGGTCACCTTGCTGTCAGAGAATTTTCAAGCCGCCAATGGGCCTCTGACTTGACTTAACGAATAGTTACAACGCCATCTAAGGGAACTATCCGAGACCAACTGCTTAACGTGCCTTCCGAAGCACGGAAAACGCTCGAGATGAAATACCACGAAACGGTCACCCATCCAAAGACTGACCGGACCTGACGTTGCTTAACTTCGGTGATCGTTTCCAATACCGAAGCTCCACTACGCCAACGAGCGCTTCAACAATGGAATAAATAAAATAAATAAATATCTTGGACATCGTCACACAAATTATCTAGTCACATTTAAAGTACCAGAATCGAGCCTGAACCTTTATTATGATGACTAGACAACGATATAGAATACACATATAGATACAAACATCCATGACTCGGGTACAAATATTCATATTCATCATACAAATATTTGTCCGTTACGGGATTCGAACCCGAGACCCTCGCACAGCAGGCAGGTTCGCTACCGACTGTGCTATCGTGCCGTCAAGTCGCAACAATGTAAATCCAGTTGTGAAACTCGGCTATGAAACAGGTCATAGTGAAATTTTACCTCATACAGTACGATTATCAATAACCTTTAAACCACATACTCTACCCATCCAACTGAACCACTTTTTCTATGGGCCTTGACTGAGTGAGAGGTGGCAACCCTAGTTTTTCCAGTTCTTTAGATTGGTCTCCATCAGATGGTACCTCATTTACTTTCCGAATAGATAGGTAGAAAAAATGGCACCGTAAATCATTATCTTCTTCTTCTTATAGTGTCGACTTCAAATTTTGAACAAAGTCGCTAAATAGTACCTTGGCAGAAGTGGGCAACCGATGCTGCACCGTCGCTAGCGGTCATGAGCTCCTCCTGCATGCAGGTGTTAGGGCCCGCAGGGCACGATGTGAGATGGGCCATCGTTTGTGGAGCTCCACGCAAGCAACTCACATTTTGCGCATCCGAGAATCCACACCTAACCATGTCGTCCTTACTGCGACCGACCTGGGTTCGAAGTCGGTTTAACGACTTCCTGGTCGCCACGCATGATTGTAGCGATGCACACACATTTTTGTATCGATGCAAACGCGCGTGTGCATTTTGGAAAACGCTGTCGACGAATAACTGATTAAATATTACTAAAGTTTTGCATCGTGGCTGTATCATGTTTGTATCAACACTTTGCGCTGCAAAAAGTCGCTATGTGTAATGGGCCCTAATCTAATTACCCCAGTGTTGCTTACTCTAAAATTTTATTTCCCTATTTGTCATCATATTCTGGTCCGCCTATATCAACTTTCACTTAAAGGTTTCCGCACATTACCGCGATATTATCGAGCGATATTATCGAGAGCGACTTCGCGATACCTTACACACTGGAGCGATTCCGCGATTCGCGTCACGCATGCGCTTCACCACTGAATGTAGTCTAAAGAGATTGCGTCAGGTTGCGATAATATCGCGGCAGTGTGTAGGATCGAACGCGACCCCATACAAAATGTACTGAGAACAATTATCGCAAAATCGCGGGGTGCGACTCGACGACGCGTCGCGAAGTCGCAGCGATAATATCGCGGAAGTGTGTAGGATCGCGGGCAACCCCATACAAAATATACTGAGAACAAATATCGCAAAATTGCAGCGATATTATCGCTCGATAAAAATTCATAAATTTACGGTCGGATCTTGGTCTAATATGTTTTTATGCACTTAAAACTCTTGCAACTTACCTATCACCATTAGATACGCCAATCCATCGTGAGGCCGTATGGATGCAAAACATTTCTGACCACCTCGAAAGGGAAAATGGTCGTGCGACAGTTTATTGTTGGACCTTGCGTACAGAGTATAAAGCCTAACCTAGATACAGATGAGGTCAAACATGTATTATTAATAAAACTATAATCCATAGATGGCAAACCTTTTTATACCTGCATGCGTGTTATTGTCAAAAAACATTTTGATTGGGTGTTTTTTTACACTTTTCAAAACTTTCAGGGGTCCATCAAACTGAACTTTTACTACGGGAGCTAAGCTGAAATAGCAAAAAAATCCGCTTTTTCAAACATTTGCATACAAATCATGACGACGTGTCCTACAAATACATACAATACCGGTACCAGTTTTGCATGAAAGAGATAGAAGATGATAAAAAATATTTTCAATCGCTTGTAACTTTTTTATTTTCTATTCGATTGTAATTTCGTTTCAACATTTTGCTATTAAATTTAGCTTTATTTTAAAATTCGTTATAAGATGTAAGGAGAGTTTAGGGGAGACCTTTGCCCAGCAGTGGGACAAAAAAGGTTAAAAAAAAAATATAAATTCGCAGTATAAGGTATCATCACAATTGTCCCGAATGTGTACAAACTTTTGTATTGAAAATATGATAGTTGCATCTACAGGGTAAAATTGATATCATTAGCATTCTTTTAAACTAAGGGTCTAATTGAACAACTTTCACTTTGGGAGCAAACCGATCGTGACAAAAAAAAACTGCTGTTCCAATTTCCATACTAAACTGCAATGCCTACTTGACTCAAATTTTTTCTTTGCTCCTATCGGTTTGCTCTCATAGTAAAAGTTGTTCAGTTTGATGGGTAGACTCTTAGTTAAAGGATGCTAATAATATTAATTTCACCCAGTATATCCTTGGCTATATCTCGTATTTCCCCAACACGTGGCCACAATATACTTTCTGTCGCTGACGCGTGCCAATTGTTTGTCATTACTGCCATAACTGAACCTTGTAACTTACATGGTCAGGGCCTCGTTGTTTGGTTCCATTCGGTTTAGTGTGGCTTTTGTTTTGTAGTTTGATTACTTAAGGGTATATTTTCTAAAACCCCTACTTTTAGGAACATTGTTTTCAGTGATATGCTATTGCATATCCAGTGTTTTATATTTATTATGAAAGAACTGCCTTTACTTAAAAATGTAATGAATCGTTTTTTTGTATGTTTCATATAATTTATTTTAGTAATCGCATAAAATCCGGACACTGTTCGTCGAAATATTGCTGAAAATGGGGTTACTTTAGGAACATTTTTAGAAGGGTTACGTTACACGGTTGAATTTACAGTTTACGTAAAAAGAAAGTTTATATAAATTTAAAAAACATAATGAATCGATTTTTTGAAATACCAGTCTGAAACACTAATATTTTTGAAAACATATTATTTAAAATCAAATATTGTGATTACCATACAAAATGGCGAACAAATTCAAGCTTTTGACATCCTGTGACAACTGCAAAATTATCCTTGTTTCTGATTTTTTTCATTGTACGGCGAAATGCCGTTACTGGAGCACGTCCGCGTCAAATGTTTTAAAAATAATTTGCGACAATTTTTTTCTCGATCCGTCTGTGGATGACTGAAACACAAAGGTAATTGAATGGAATAATTCATTATTTGTATTTTTCTAAAGCTAAAATTATGTTGTATTCCAAAAAAATTAACGAATTCTAGGATAATTTTCGTCATATTGTTCAATCAAATTGAAATGACTTCAATTATGTCAGTGTCGTCTAAGTAGCGTATACCAAATCTATGACCATTCTCTTTGGTCGGCTTTTCAATATACAATTACCAATACAGTCGCGCACAGTTTCAAATAAATTCTAAGCAAGAAGATTAAATTACCTACGTAGTATAAAATTCTTGATAAGAAAATCATGCAATTTTTATTTACTTCTGAAATTAAATCACTGCAAATAATATCAAAACTTGCTTCCTACCAATTTCAATGAATAATTGAACAGAAAAGATTTTATTACTTAGGTAGGTACTAGTTTGATGCCAATCCAAACTAAGCCCTATGCTTTCGTGAAATCCAAATCTGTTCAGTAGTTTTAAAATAACGTGTGCACAAACAAACAGACAAAAATTCTAAAAATGGTCTCAATGTATTCCATTACGTAGGTACCTATTCCAAACACCGCCAATTAACATTTTTATAAATATCTTCAATGTACATCCACGTCATGTTTGCAATTATGACTCAATCACAGACTTAAATTGAAGTCGAATGACATCTCAACCATCAAAATCGGTTCAGTGGTTTAGGCACGTCTGCCAAAACAATGGGAATATTTAAATTCCACGGCTAATTTTTCTACACTAGTCATAAAAGCAATATTTTTAAAATTGTGTTAAGTAAACTACTATATTTAAAGAAAACCGGCCAAATGTGAGTCGGACTCACGTACGGAGGGTCCCTTAGCACCATACCATAGCGTAAATTCACTTTGACTATACCATACAATACAATAGTAGTAATATAATTATTGTCTTGAGATATATTTCTCTCGAGATTTTTTGCCCAACCACCATTTCTTGGTGTGGGGCTAGACAGAAGAATATACAGATTATGGGAGATAGTTATAAAATAAGTAGTTTTTATGAAAGATAGTTTGTTGCAATGAAAGCGAACCGTAAAAGCTAGCTAGTTTATCAATACAAATACATTTTTAAATGAATTTGAACGGTAATCTCTAAATGCAAAAGTGGTCACAAGAAAATCATTCGAACTCATGTAGAAAAAACTTTGCTAATCTAAAAAAGACACCTTCCTTCTTTTTCTACTTCAATGCTGGAAACAGAAACGGCAACCTAGAATGTCAAATTCTGACATTATAATTTTGTTTTTCGTATCGGCCAGTTATTTTATGTACTTTTCAAATTTACCGAGGAGTTTACAGGGCCCGGTTTAATAAACGTGACAATAAGCGTGACAATAACAGGTGGAAAATCTGATAATTTCGTCAAAATGTCATGGTGGAAAATTATAGTACCTACATTACTGCAGTGGCCAGCAAAAGACGCATCGATGGACGAACGTGTAAATGTGGGCCAAGGCGAACCCAAGGCACACATACGTAAGTCCATCAATGCCTAGTTGTGGCCAAGGCTTGTATAGTGCTTTTCTCAAACAATGCTATTATGTTATTATTATGATTATGCAATAAATATTATGAATTATGAATGCGCGGAAATGAAAATTAATCAACTTTTCAAAATCAATGACGAACAACAATAATTTTTCCTGCGATAAAGCTAGTAACTTATAACTTATCTGTGGTTAAAGTGTCCATTCGTTTTTTTTCATTATAAAGCTTTTTATTTGCAAGCCAGTTCAAAATTTAAACCAAACCTTTGATAAGTTACCTCCTTGGTTGCCATGTTTCGGAGTAAAAGATCGTTCCATTTTTAAATTACACGACATAATATAAGTTTACTATGTAATTTATTTGGCCGCTAAACTACGACAGATATAGATTTTCATACAGCTATTGCCGGCCACTGCTCGCATAGTACAGCAATTTCGATTTATTTCAAAGAAGGTTGTCAACATAATGCTCAAATTTCCAAGCCTGTTTGAGAAAAGAAATTTGTCGGATTGTAGCGACAATTTGACATATTTCTGTTCAATAATTTTTCTCCTGACAGGTGACATGTGACAGAGGAGTCGCGTGGCTAAGGAGGTAACAAGTAGACGTGTCGTCGGCTTGCGATTTGATTGCCCAAGTGGCTCCGCCGTTTTATGGTGGTTTCAAGTGTGTGTTTTTGTTTAAAAACGGGGTTTTTAGATCGCCATATCCTATTACCGTACAATATCTAATAAATATATCTTCAACACTTGACACTGGCGAAATCTAACAAGGAAACGCCATTTAATAAAAATAGAATAGAAATAATGACAATTTGTCCTGAAAAACTTGACATAAGTATTTGTTTTATTAAACACTTCTTCTTATCGTGTGGGCAGCAAGCCCTGGTATCAGAGTTTTTTTCAGACCGCCTTACGGGCCTCTGACGTTGTTTTTATGTACCTAACCAAAGATAGTAGCCGGAATCAACGGCCTAACGTGCCATCCGAAGCATGGAATCATGTGATTCAGCCTGTAATATCCTAACAAACTGGGGAAAAATGCACAAAGTGACATGTCACTAGATGTCCCCCGTGGGAATCGAACCCACGACCTACGTAAGCAGAACTCAATGCTCTTGAAAATTTTGTCAATGTACATTTTTATTGAACTGTAAATAATTGTCGAATTTTCGCCTGTCGCCTTTCACTTGTAATTGTCGCGTTTATTGAATAGTGCCCTGGAGTGCGATTTTTGAATCTCATTCGCTAAGCTCAGCAGTTGAAAATGTCAAAATTACTATGGAGATTACTATGGAGATATGCATCTTCCTACTGCTGATTTGACTTTCAAAATAGCACTGCTGAAGTATGATTTTTGAAAGTCGCATCAGCAGTAGGAAGATGCAAATCTCAATAGTAATTTTGACATTTTCAACTGCTGAGCTCACCGAATGAGATTCAAAAATGGCACTCCTGGTCGAAAACCACCTTATATTTTTTAAAAATATCCGTAATCCTTTCATTTTAAAATCTCTAACATAGAAAATGTTGTTTTCTCCCCTCCGGACGAAATGCGTAAATTTTCTTCCCGCTGCGCTAAACGAAGTTGCCGCTTTCCACCTCCGTCGAGGAGAAAAATAGTAAACTAACCTCGGGCAGTAAATAAGAAAGCCTCAGATCACATGTTTGTTGCCTCGGCTTCACCTCGGTCAGCAATCAAATGACATCTGAGACCTTTCTTACTTTCCTGCCCTCGGTGTGTAGGTAATCTACTATATTATTCACACAATTATTCGGTATGTCAAGCATTTTTTTGTCTTTATTTTATATTTATTACGGATAGAAGATATCATTATAAGAAAAATTTTTTTTTTCAATTCATGAAGTTTATCTGTAAATGGCAAAAGTGGGCTCGAAACAATTATTCGAACTCCACGTTGTTAATTTTGTTGATTAAAAATTTAATTTAAAAAATAAAAATTACCTGCCTTCTCTTTCTTACTCCATGTTGGAAACAGAAACGGCAACATGAAATGTCAAATTCTGACACATTGAACATATTTTTTCTGAATGACCAGTTATTTTAAGTTGATATTTAGTTTAATCCTTTCATTTTAAATATTCTGACATATAATGTTATTGAGACAATTATCTCGAAATGGTTTTCCATTTTGTCCTCCCAAAAAAAAACTTGACATACCGAATTGACGAAAATGTCGGTGATTTTTTTTTTCAGTATGTTCAAAATTAGAATACCGGCGGTATATATATCATAGAATCTCCTCCTTGTCGGTTAGTAAAAAATATCACATGTGTAATTTTGAAACTATAAAAATATTTAAAAAAATAAGTGTTTAATAAATTTAATTAGTTATGTAGGCATATTCCGTTCCTCTACATATTGTGAAATCATAATTTTTGTATCTCTATAGGTACACAATTTTTTTGCCCACAGTGATGATCGTATTTAGTTTGAAAAAAGTGGTATGTATGTAGGTTACACTTTAAATTAACCGAAACTTCCCACTTTGGTTAATTTAAAATGTTTTAGTTAAGTAATGAATTTCTTATTGTGTGAAAAAAAAACCTACCAACTAGGTATTCTTCACAAAAAATACTTAACACTTTTCTTATCGATGGTGGGAGCTCAAACAAAAGGTCACGGAAAACTTACAAAACATTATCAACATTTTTTATTGAAATTTGACAGCAAGTGATGACGTCACAAACGAAAATATACCCTTAACGGTTAAGTTTTACGTATTGTTTCAACATGGCGAAGGACATGCCGATGCCGGAACATGGGCCTGAGGGCTTAGGCGCAAAATGACCACTTCGCAAAATGTCAACCGATCGCAAAACGTCCCTTTCACAAAATGTCGCTTTCGCAAAATATCGCTTTCGTAAAACGTCGCTTTCGCAAAATGTCGCTTTCGCAAAACGTCTCTTTCGCAAAATGTCGCTTTCGCAAAATATCGCTTTCGCAAAACGTCTCTTTCGCAAAATGTCGCTTTCGCGAAATGTTGCTTTCGCAAAACGTCGCTTTCGCAAGACATCGCTTTCGTTATCGACGTCGGTCTGACGTTATATATGAAAGAAATGCAAAATTAGCGATAAATTGCTTGGAATTCGCCCGCACTAGCTCCGTTTAACGTTGCGTGATAAAATATACAGGGTCCAGCACTGGTAGCATGCTACACGTGATACGGCTGTATCGCGTCTTTTATCTCGTTCAAATAGAAAGAGAGTTTGTGGTGGTGGCTGAACGATCACCCACAGCGGTGTGGTAGGCTCCGCTAGGAGCCGCCTGGCTCGCGACCACCCTCCTGCCTGAGTCTGGCGCCAAGCAGCTTGCTGCGTTCCGTCAGTGTGCAGGAGTGCCAGTGCACTTCTGGATAAGCTCGCTACATCTTCGACCCCATCTTTGTCCTGAGGACTAGATAGAGGTCAAGAGAAAACCCATAAAAAAAAAAAAATTAAAATAAAAAAAAAAGAGCGAAGGTGTGATAGCGCTTTATCACGGTGTCATGCTACCTATGCTGGTCCTTCTTAATATGCTGACACTTTTTTAAGGGGATGATCAGATCGTCAAACTAAACAACTTTCTCTATGGCACCAACATCGAAATCGCGACAAAAAAACTGCTGTTCCATACAAAAGTGCAAATCTACTTGAGCCAAATGTATGGGCCAGCAGATTTTTTTTGTGCGCCGTCAACTACAAGAGTTTGGGAACCCCTGCCGCCGCCTGCAGCAAGCATCAAATGATTCCGCTCGTTTGCATTACAATAATAAAGTATTAACTGAAATGTCTCTAAATATAGAATATGATCTCGAGAGGTTAAATATATGCCATTGACCTGAAAGGTGCGCGAATCGTTTACCGATTTACGTATGGAAATTAAATATGAGACTACGTTATGGTTAAATGAACATTCACAAAGATAATTTTTGTTTTACCTGTTTTGTCCCACTGCTGGGCAAAGGTCTCCCCTAAACTCTTCCACGTCTCTCTATTTGGTGCTACATCCCGCCACTCATTGCAGTAGGCATCTAGCTCGTCTCGCCACCTTTTTTGGGGTCGAGAAATAAATTTCCGAAATATATATGTTCTTTTTCATTCTGTTCCGGATCCTTAAGACGTAATAGTAGGTGGAAATACCTCGGAGGCATCTTTTATTTTTCATTTTACTACTAGATTTATACCATTTACCGAAACTAAAGTCATACCTCAGTATTTTTGGATAGTTCATCTAGTGAAATCATCAACTGAATACACGATTGGAATTAATTCACTCGATAGAAAATCGTCACAAAGATGACGTATTTTCATGCATTTTTAAGCATTTTTCTCGGTTTAGAAGAACTTAAAATAGTTTCCGATTGTTGGTATTTATACTCACATATTCACCATTAGTTTAACTAGTGCAATCATAAATAAAATCTAGAAAAAGTACTTTGGTTAGTTGTTTTTAATCGAAAATACGGTTCACGCACACACTTTTCGGAGCGCTGAGCAATCGCGTTTCTCATAAAAAATATTCGTCTGGACCTATGGCCCCTTAACGCGAGCCCAAACTCACTCTTGGTTTTAAGATAAGTTTATTCCGAGATGCGAGAGCGCAAATGCGCGCTGCAGACAAACGTACAATGGTGATATTTTCAATATTAACCAATTAAAGTCAATGAAATTTTTCAGAAACAATCTAGAAACTAATCTCTATGTTCGTATGAAGTCAGATTTTCGTTAAAATATACAGTTTCATGCTAGGATTAATTTAAGATTTGTATGGAAATCTTTGAGGCACTGTACCTTTAAAACTGTACATTTTAACGAAACGTTTTCGCTTTTTTATTTATTTATTGGTATACAGGGTGTTTGGTGCATCGTTGGCCAAATTGAATTGGTGGATAGAAGAGGTCTTTTGCTATCTCGCCAACGCCATGCCCCAAAAAAAATATTATGCATCACGGATTTTTTTGGTGAATTTTTTAGTGTTTTTCTCTAAAAAGTCCGAAAGTCAGCATTTAAGCTTGAATAAAAATAAAAGTTGTGTGTACAACTTCACATTTTTTTTTATTTGAATGTCTAATGTTGTACGGTTCTATCAACATTCAAATTACATGGATGCGACCTCTAGTTTTTTTTTTATTGACCTTAACTTTATTTGTAAGAAGAAAAATAAAATTAACCTCACAACTTTGAGTTACAATTAAAAAAAAAACTAAAAGCGCTCGAGATCTTCTGATTTGTTAAAAACTTCTCTAGTTTTTCCTCTTTCTAATGGTATGCAATATGCTATGAAAATAATCCATTAACTTTGTTTATTTGCTAATTTTGCGTGTCAAGGCGCGTTCGGCCGAAATTAGATATGCAAGATAAAAACTTGTTCTTGTTTAAAAACACGCGCAATGCAAGAAAAACCTGTTATCTCACTCTCGCACAGTAGAATCGTATGGTTTGTCTCTCTCTTTCATTAGGGTATCGGCAAATTGGCTCAATAAACACACGGGAAGAGCAAAAACAATGGGAAAAGTTGCACACACAACTTTTCTTTTTATTCAAGCTCAAATGCTGACTTTCGGACTTTTTTGCGAAAAAACACTAAAAATTCACCAAAAAAATCCGTGATGCGTAATATTTTTTTTGGGGCATGGCGTTGGCGAGATAGCAAAAGACCTCTTCTATCCACCAATTTAATTTGGCTAACGATGCACCAAACACCCTGTATGACAATACAATGTTAGGTACGGTGCTTAGCATCCACAAAGACCTCTTAACAACATAATAACCAACGTAACAAATTAATTTTATTGTAAACACACTAACGTCGCTTGACGTCATTCGTATGTAAACACTTGGTAAGATTAGCACGCTTTGCAGTTTATTTAGTGATACAAATAAAGATTTAAACCACACTTCTTGGAATGTCGAGCTGTTTCTAGGTTCTAGGGTTCCGTAGTCCGATAAGACCATTACAAGGGAACCCAGGCCAAAATATACAGGGCGTAAATTAAATAATCGAGCGTTGGTGGCGCGTTGCGGAGAGCTGTGGAAACTCAATCTTGATGTCCGGGTTCGAATCCGCACGGACCACATGCCGTATGTACCATTGAGTTTGTCTAACTTATGTACGTAATACCGACTGCTCTCAAACGGTAAAGGAAAACATTGTGAGGAAACCTGCGTACGCTGAAGAATAAATTCCGATGCGTATGCGAAGTCTACCGCAGCGCATTGTGCACGCGTGGTGGACTAATGCTCATACACCCTCCCTGAGGGTAGTGTCTGTGCCCTGCCACTGCAGGGCCACGTGACGTCCCACTGGACGTGTATAGGCTGATATTAAATAATGCGTTACATTACATAGTAAAGAGGGAAATTCAGACCGTCAAACTTCACAACGAAGCCAATATCGAAATTGGGAAAACGAATTATTTGTTCCATAAAAACGTCAATAATAACGTAACTCAAATGTCAGGAACACATGATTTTTTTTTCGCGATTTCGATGTTGGCTCCATAGTGAAAGTTGTTCAGTTTGACGGTCTGAAGCACTCCGTAAAACTTAAAATATTAAGGTTACACCCTGTGTACTTCAGTTGTTTAATATCAGTGGGTTTTCCCACGTAATAGTAATGGCGCTCATATTACGTACGGTTTACAAAAAAGGAAGGAGATTGTGATCCGATCAAACCTTTAATTGGTACTATTTAATTCATTATTTTTTGACTACGGAACTCTATCACGGGCTTTTCGGACATGCAGTGCGATTTTTGAAAATCATACGAGCGGTTCGGCAGTAGAAAATGTCAGAATTACTATGGAGATTATGCATCTTTCTACTGCCGAACCGCTCGTATGATTTTTTAAAATCGCACTGCTGGTCTTAACCGTTCGCAATTCCAGACGTTTTACTACTAACTAGCTCATTCTGCTTTTATGTCGTTCGGCTGAGTTGACTCTCTGCTGACTGGGTACTCTGCTTTTATAGCATATAGCTGAATTGTCTTTCGGCTATCTGGATATTTTGCTTTCATGTCATCCAACGTGAATTGTCTTTCAGCGAAAAGGTCATTCTGATAGACACCTGTTTTATTTCATCACAATCGACTCACACAATCAATTTATAATTTTCAAGTCATTATGTTAGTAGAACGCGCATACGAAGTTGCGGTGATTGTTTAAAAATAAATTGACTTTTTAAGCAAACTGCCTAATTATAAATTTTTTGTTGTCTTTAATCAATCAATCAACCCGGTAAGGTTCATTTCTGGTCCAACGCATTACCCTGGCCATCCAACGGGGTAATTCCGCAAGCTTTATGGTCCGAGATCCGACCGTAAAATTATGCACCTATTTGTTTGGCGAACGAAATGTTATTTAAGTGAAAGTTTACACAGGGTTCATACAACCCCACCGGGTTGCCTGGCGAAATCTTGCCGCAAGATCCTTTACCATTATGATTGTTGGTTAAAAAATTTCCACCTACCTGTTTGGGAAGTAATTGAGGTGTTGAAGGAGACTGATGTAAAGAACTGGAAAAACTAGGGTTGCCACCGGTCAGTCTGTCGCAACTCAAAGGTTGCCAGGTTCAAAAAAGTAATTTTTGAACCTGGCAACCCTAGTGTTGCGTTCACGTCACATTTCGTTCGCCAAACAAATAGGTGTATAATTTTACTGTCGGATCTTGGTACATATATTATGTGCTCGTTTAGACCAGAAACGAACTGTGATGGATTCTCTGAATAGTAAATATTATTCACAAGTACTGTCTTTCCCTTCCTTTTAAATTTCAAGTGGGCTTCTGTTTCTGGCCTTACTCAACGAGTAATCACTTCAAATTGTTTGTCATTATTAACATACTTGTTTCATGTGACGTCTACCATGTAACGATACCAAATTGTACATCAACTAGTTGGTAAACAACATTAAATTGAAGTACTAACATTATCGACATTTCTTCATCGCACTGACACAGTATAAGACCTTCTGTGCCTGGGGGACCGAGCTATGCTTGCTGAAAACGTGGCTTATCCAGACATTAGACCTTTACAAAAGTAAAAAATAAACATTTACAACTTAATAGGGGGTTGTTTAGACTATTAAACTGAACAACTTTCACTATGGGGCCAACAACGAAATCACGAAAAAAAATCAGCTATCCCATAGCATTAGCTCGAGTCGATTTGTAGTTTAGTATGGAACATCAGATTTTTTTTCGCGATTTATATATTGGTCCCATAGTGAATATTGTTCAATTTGATGGTCTAAACCACCTAACTGTTTATTTGTATTTTTGTAACACCTTGTTTAGATCATTTTTTTGCCCGCATAAAGTCCTATCCTGAAAATATCGAAATATCTTAGAGCATGGCGAAAAAGGAAGACACCTGTTCCATACAAAATTTCAAACCTACTCGACCCAAATGCATGAGACAGCAGATTTTTTATCGCGTTTCCATTTCGTTTTGGTCCCAAAGAGAAAATTGATCGGTTTGATGGTCTGATCATTCTCTTAAAACCGTCAGCATATGAAATAGGCCCCTGTACAATTAATAATTTATGTTTTAAAGTTTAAAGTAATTAATTCTTAAAAAGTCTAAAACACCGTAGTTTTGATCAAGGAAGGTCAGGAATGACGTCACGCGACATATCGCATTAATGATTACTTGCAAGATGTTCGCAAGGTTACATTGCGTTCACATTTGACACTTAATAATACAATGAGCAACGTAAATGTTTTTAAATATTCCACGAATACGTTTAAAATCAAATTAAAAAGTATACAGGGGTAACGTATTGGGTTTTTGGTGTATCCTGTGAGGCTAGCATTGCAAGTGGCAACGCGAAATAATAAGGTCATGCTTTGTATCTCTTTTACTTTTTTTTTTATTTTTTTTTATTTATTTATCAAATACATAAACAAACATCTTATGAACTAAAAACATTGATAAACCCGGTATCAGGTTTGTCCCAATGCAGAAACATCAGTCATAACAACATCGATAGCAACAATAGGCAAATAGGTAGATTAGATACATAACTACAGTACAGTACACTACAGTACTTGGAGAGTACCTACCTAACAATGCGAGAGGAAAGAAGCAATGTCGTGCGTATCATGCTAGACCAGCGGCCGCAGCATGATACGGAGTGCGCCCCCCACTTCCAAAACCAATGTGCAAGACCCTCTAAGTATTGTCCAAAATGGAGATACACCATTTAGCCACTTAGCAGTCAGCATCAGTTGTTTCAATTACTATTTTTGCGAATTTCCAATAACTTTACCTGAAGCTTTCTTAAAAACTTAACCATGCCTGAAATAAAGATTAAAGTGCGTAAACAGCGGAAAAATTAATATAAAATATGATTAAAACAAATTGGAGACAGAGTGAGTAAATTAAAACAAATTGGAGACTAAAGTGACTAAATTAAAACAAACATGACGCAAATACAAATGGAAGACTAAAGTGCACCTGTTAAATAAGTTTAAATCCCAAAGGAAATGTGACTTAAAATACAGACTAAAGTGACCAAATTAAAACAAATTTAAAACTAAAGTGACGTAAACAAATATGACGCAAATAAGGACTTAACTGTGACGAAAAATTGAAGTGTAAACAACTCAAAATGGAGCACGAATCCGACATTTTGCTATCAACGAAAATACCAAAGCAGGAGAGAAGACGATCAAGTATCTTCTCTCTTCTAAAAAGGCAGAAGAAGCTATCCAGACAATGCTCGGAGCCCGACCACTTCTCCACTTTGTCTTTGAACAGAAAGTATTCTGTAGACTCTGCAATTTTGTCGGATTTTAGCAAGATGGAGAATGGATGTTGCAAAGTGGAGAAGATTGAAGATGTTGTTGATTGTTTTCGGAATACAGGTTGGTTTTTAAAGTTACTGGATTCTTTTGTCGAGACCGGGGGGAGGGGGAGAAGGCTTTACAGATGCTTTTCCCTCTGCCAAAGTGCAAGCCCGTATGGTCATACTGTCATACTGCATCCCCGGATAGATCGAGCGACAAATCTGACTTATTCTCAAAAATGTCTTATGTAGAGTTCACATCAGAATTATTAAAAGAGGAGGAAACAGGGGAATACGAAACCGTGATTTCGTCCATTTTATGTAGGTGAAATCAGTCCGCGCTCGGGAACAGCGCGATATCGATAGCAATACATCTGTTAAATACCTTCTTCAAATTTCTTGCAGTCCGTCTTTCCTCTTAATTAGAGGATTGGGTCTTATTAAGGTGAATGATGATGTAAAATACATATACAACCAAAAGTTCTAACCTCCTCTATCTCTATCCTCTGTCATTCTAATGTCTGATTGCATATTTACATAAATTATGTTAAAATATGTCTTTAAAGGATTTGCTTTTATCTAACGTTTCGTCTTGGAGCAGATTCGTTGCTTATTCATGTAATACTTTCGAAAGATAACATTTAGACAAAAATAGCAAACGATTCGGTTTGATTTCACATGTCAATGTCGTTTGCGTTATTCGCAAAACTTAGGGCCCCCCCACACTAGCGTCTTCCGAGCGTAGTCGTCGTGCCAGCGTCTGCGCAGCGGACGACGCGTTGACTCTGTCTCGACGACGACGCTTGAGTGCGCGGCGTCGTCGTCGCGTTGATGCTGCGCAGACGTTGGCTCGACGACGACGCTCGGAAGACGCTTGTGTGCTTCGATCAACAATATCCAACTAGATAACGCGTCAGCGCTCAAAACATGTCCCGGCAAATAACGCCTCACTATTGGAGTGAGGTCTTATTTTGAATTAGTTCCGTTCGAACAAAGCCAACGTAAGCACGTCTCGCAATGCCGCAGTGTTCCTTTTTTAAATTACTAGGAATTATGGTTGCTTTGAGGTCGAAATTATAATGTATTCGGACTGTTTTCTCGGTTCGTTAACAAAAAATGTAGTATATTCACGAGAACAGAATTTCTCTTTGATTTTGTATGCGTCCCGTTATCTAGTTGTATATTGTTGATCGAAGCTTGTGTGCGCGGCGTCATCGTCGCGGTGACGCTGCGCAGACGTTGGCTCGACGACGACGCTCGGAAGACGCTAGTGTGACCCGGCCCTTGATTTGGTTCTATACAGGGTGTAAGGGACAGCCAGGCAAATACTGAAGCCACACCATCCAGTTCAGTATGGTCTGAATTAATTGAATTAGGTACTCCTAATGAAACTGACACTTACACTCGCTCGGTATTCTTTTACTTATTGGTTTATTAAATTGTAACCATATCTATAAATTATGATAATCATCTTTATTTTTTAAACTAACATGACATGAAGAATTAATTAATCATATTTAAATGAATTATATTCCATTTACATTTCCAATTTGCAATTTCTGACATATTGTCTTACTTTTAATGTTGAAAAATGCAAGCTTTAGATTATCCTATTATAGTGTATAAAATAGATTGCTACACTCATATGAGTAAAATTGTACTGGACTATTAAACCAATTCATGTTACCATCTAATATATAATGTACTTACATACAATTTATGGCAATAAATGAAAATGAAAATGAATGAAAATGTATACAGGGTGTAAAATTAAATGCGTTAGGTAGGTACATGTAAAAAGAGTGTTTCAGACCACTAAACTGAACAACTTTCACTATGGAACCATTACCATAATTGCGAAAAAAAATCAGCTGTCCCATACATTTGGGTCGCCTTTGACGTTGTCTATGGAACAGCTGATTTTTTTCGCGATTTCCAATTTGGCTCCATAATGAAAGGTTCAGTTCGATCGATGGTCTGAAGCAACTCCTATGTAACGCGTTTAAGATTACACCCTGTGCGTCTACCATGAGTTTTCACCGTACTTTACTATTGTAGTTACGTCACGAATTTTGTATTGAATTTCGAACAGCGCTCCTAGTGGTTACGTTGAGAACTAATTTCTGCCATACGAATTGGCGACGTAACTACAGTCGTAAAGTACAGGGAAAACTCATGGTACGCCCTCTGTATATCCATTTCAGAATTGTTAACTGACTTTATAACTGGGGTGGTTTCTTATTATAAACTTTCTTCAAAATACGTGATTTACAGGGTCCAACTTAATATGCTGACACTTTTTTAAGGGGATGATCAGACCATCATACTGAACAACTTTCTCTATGAGACCAACATCGAAATAGCGAAAAAAAAATCTGCGCTTCCATACAAAACTGCAAACTTGCTCCAGCCAAATGTATGGGACAGCAGAAAGCGAACAACTTTCTCTATGGGACCAACCTACGAATAAGAGAATAAATATGGAAGAATAACTCCAAACAAAATCGAAATCATTTTTGGCACCCCATGAAAAATGACATTTTGTATGAGTTTTGGCGGCGAGTTACAATTTTTAAAGAACAAATTTAGAACGCGTTAAATTTTTTTTGGTGCCACTTTTTGAGCTTCATTTATACTTCTATACATTCTCTTATTCGTAGGGACCAACATTGAAATAGCGAAAAAAAAATCTGCTGTCCCATACATTTGGCTGGAGCAAGTTTGCAGTTTGACGGTCTGATCATCCCCTTAAAAAAGTGTCAGCATATTAAGAAGGACCCTTTATAACTCTAGAACAATCCATAACCAATTTACGTAACGTACGTATTAAAATAGAAAACCACGTAGTCTTGTAGTTATGAGCTATATCTAGGCTCTTAACCCTTACGCTGCGATATTTTAAAAATTGAGCTTTTCTTCATTGAAAATGACACGCTAAGCTCGTTTTTAGCAGTGAAAATGTTAAGAGCAAACACTGGTTTACCGCTTGAATTTCGCATTAAACACTTGATTTCATCAATGAAGTCTGTGTGCTAATCAATATTGTACGAACTTGAATTGTATATTTTGTTATTTATTTGTATGGCTTGACCAGAAAAATGCTATTTAAACTAGATATTGGCAAAATCGTCAAAATAAGGGTGCTTCCACATCTGGGAGAGCTGCGCAGTAGCGACGCACGAGCATAAAATGCACGAGAGAGAGTTGCGTATTCGCCGCGCGTTCTCCAGATGTGGACGCACCCTTAGGATGGAGTCACAATTTTAAGGTTAAACTTTAATTATGATTACCATCGACTATAATCATTAATGTCAATGTTGCAAGTAAAAAATAGTTGCATTGATTTTCCACAACTTGGCGAAGTTGTTTATTTATCTGGTCAGGCTTTAATTCTCTTTCACTCTGCGGTTTTCCAAGCACGTATCCAGGTGGAGAGGTGGGATTTATCCTCCTCCTCCCGAATCCCGATTTCTTTTACATTGTTTTTTCAACACCCCCCGAACATGAATATCCGCTCCCGAACCGTCTGGATACGTGTTTGGGGTGTACCAGACCAGATTTCCCCCCTTTGCTATTGATGATGAGGTTCTCCACGACGTATCCGTCTACGGTGACCCTCATTCCTGGCGCGAGCTCTGATGTGACTGGAGAATCCGAGTTTTGTCTTAGACCCTGTTACACGCAGCACAATACTGTTTTCCAGTCGAGTTGTAAGTGTAATTGTACAGTCTATCTATAAAGTCTTGGCAAAAAATGAGGGCGCTGTCTCCACGCAAGAACTTCAAAATCAAGATTAACCTGGAAACACCACCATACTAAAATGATTAGTTCCTCAAACATTCATGCCACGACTTTATAGACAGACTATATGTTGGTTTGGGATGGGTATTGCGGTCTTGGCGTTCGGCTTCAAGGGTTGCCAGCCTAGTAGTCTCGGAAGTACTCGGTCCCTTCCCTGACAGCTTTTCGCCACTCAACTCTCATCTGCGCAAGTTTCTCCCAGAAGTCTCCCTTTGCTATAACCCGTATTCCAAAGCACTGTAGTAGCGCTATCCTCACTAAACCAACAGAGTTAGCGGGAGCGGCTTCAGACACCGACAGCGAGGGGTCAAGAAGTGGTATGCAGCCTGAGGTGCAGGGAGTGGACAGGAAGCAGGCCGAGCTAGCGAGGATCGAGAGGGTCTACGTCGAGGATCCTGATCGGGAGACTGGAGCGGTGAGTGCGGTGTACATCATTCGTGCTTATTCTTTATCATAGAGACCAGGAGTGCGATTTTTGGAAGTCACCGGCTGAGTAATTAAAGACTATAACAGCAACTTTGAGTCCAATACCTTTTTTTTAAGTGAGGAGGAAATCCTCATGAATATTACTCTGATTGATGTAGTATGCCAGACTCAAACTGTGAAGGAAAACATCGTGAGGAAACCAGCATACGCTGAAGAAGAAATTCTGATGAGTTAGTGAAGTCTACCAATTCGCATTGGGCACGCGTGGTGGACTGAAGCCCATGCAACACCTCTGAGGGTAGGCCTTTGCCTTGCAGTGGAACGTTTATAGCCTGATGATGATAAAGCTTTTCGTTGGTAGTTGTAGCAAAATCTCTGACCACACCGTATTGGTCGCAAGTTTTAGTATGTGTGTTACTGTAACCTTTAATAAGGGTAGACGCATATCTATCCGAAGCGAAGGAGGCGAACGAAACGAATATTCTTTTAATTCTTCTGACGATTCGGCCGATTCGCCGCGAATAAGTGTGTGAGGTGTCATAGAATTTCATACAAAGAATTATAAAATTCGATTCGTTCGCCTTCTTCGGCTCATTCGCCGCGGATAAATATGCGTCTCCTAAATCTAACGATATCCTCAGGCCGGAGAATTAGTGGAAGAAGTAGCTGAGGAGAACAAGTCGTTGCTATGGTTCCTGCTGAAGCAAGTGCGCCCTGGCATGGACCTGAGCAAGGTGGTGCTGCCGACCTTCATCCTGGAGCCGCGCTCCTTCCTCGACAAGCTCTCCGACAACTATTACCACGCGGACATACTGGTCAAGTGAGTGCTTCATACCCTCTGCTTCTCACCAATCCACCGCTTGTTCTAGCAACATCCTATGCTGAATCATCTCCATGTTGCTTCGCCGTAATAATAATAAGCACCTCTCCACTCTAAGCCGCTCAGAAAATGTTGCCCCCTTGTCGCTCCGTGCGAGCGGCCGTTTTCAGAGCCCATTCATTTTGCAATTTTTTCCGTGTTTGTACATTGATTGGTCAGGCAGGCGCCATAGTCCCTTTCAAAACCTAGTTACCTGTTCCACTACCACCCCACCCCAATAGCCCAGATTTTGTTTCTTTCCACTCCTTACAATGGTCCTACACTGACCGGGGGCTGTTTCGGATGCACTTCTATAGTGTATACTGGGATAGTTGCTGGTTGGTGCCACATTACCATTTAGATCAAATTGTCTAAAGGGCCTCTACGTGTTGGCTTCAGCTCCACGCACGCCTTCCAAAGGTCCGACACACTTAATGTCCTGAAATAAAGAAAAGACATATAATAAAAATGATAAAAAATCGAGTAATAATCGAAGCCACTGTCGTCGCTGCGGGGGACAGTCACGATCTCTGTCCACTCATTTTCCTTCTCGTGACTACAGACGCTACAGGCACATCGCTGGCCGGTTCCCACATATCCCCACTACCCAATCCGCCGCGTACTCCCAGCAACGCCCTATTCCAAGGACCGTACCTCTTCTAAGTATCCTTTGGCCGGTTGCTCAAGTTCTTTTACTGGTTCGATTCGCCTAGCAGGGCGCTTCGTCGTCACTGGTGTGGCCTACTATAGCCCGCAGTTATAGACAGTAGATGCTTCCTGACCCCTGAAGAAAAAATAAATCATCTTAGATATGTTACTGCTGTGGTCTTCAGCAAAGGTGTGTAGACAGACGCTGGTTGATCCTGCAGAAAGTATACTCTCTGCAGAGTCATATAAATTCACCCTTCCTTCAAAATCTGAGTCCGATTCTTAGTTGGTCAAAAGTTTGGTCTTCTAATATACTTGGCGTTTTTGGAGTATTGGTCCTATTGGTGTAAGTGGAGAAGCTTGAGTTGGCCTTGTGTCAGAGGCTGAGCAGTATGCTTGACACAGATATGTTTAAGAAGCCAAAGGCTTTCCTGGCAAATCTGATTATGAAGCCAAGGTAACTCCAAGCGCCATAACCTTAGATGAATATCTCTGAAAGGAAAAGAATGGTTTGACGAAGATTAGCCCAGCAAAAATACATTTTAGACATAGAGATGATGCTCAGAGATTGGGTCCTACAAGCACACTTAGGCCCGAACCCGATTCGACCAAATGCGAGTAAATTTTATTCTTAGATTAAGTCGCCGGTTACTATAGAGCAAACTGATTTTGCGTTTTACCAACCCTAATCTAAATGAAATGTACATAATTAAATAAAATTTAAACTGTATAACCTCACATTGCAATGGATACAACGATTTCTTTATTTAGGTGAATTATACATTCGTTCTTTTAGTACGGGGTGTGTAAACACCAAAAGTAAAATTGTTCCTTGCATAGTTACTCTTCTATAAATCTAAGTTTGGTCGAATACGGCCTTAATCTATTTGCGTCGAACCCCGCATGCGGGTGCTATGGCATGCGTTACAGAAATCTCCAGCACCCAGCGAGCCTTAACAAATCCTTTTCTCATGTTTCCAGTGCGCAGAACCTAGATGACCCATACCTCAGATTCAAGTGCGTGCTGCGTTGGTACCTCTCGGGCTTGTACCGGAAGCCCAAGGGTCTCAAGAAGCCCTACAACCCGGTGCTCGGGGAGACCTTCCGCTGCTGCTGGCGGCACCCCAGCTCTGATAACTATACTTACTACGTCTCCGAACAGGTACGTTCTGCTAGTAATGGTTCCAGTCAGACGTTAGAGGACCCATTCCTCTGATTCAAGTGCTGCGCTGGTACGTCTCAGGGTTGTACCGCTAGCGGAAGGGTCTCAAGAAGCCGTACAACCCGGTGCTCGGGGAGACCTTCCGCTGCTGCTGGCGGCACCCCAGCTCTGATAACTATACTTACTATAACGCCGAACAGGTACGTTCTGCTAGTAATGTTTACAGTCAGAAGTTAGAGGACCCATTCCTCTGATTCAAGTGCTGCGCTGGTACGTCTCAGGGTTGTACCGCTAGCGGAAGGGTCTCAAGAAGCCCTACAACCCGGTTCTCGGGGAGACCTTCCGCTGCTGCTGGCGACACCCCAACTCTGAAAACTATACTTACTATAACGCCGAACAGGTACGTTTTATATGGAGAAAAATGTCCTAGTGTAAGTGAACTATCACACAAGAGCTTTTTGGGCATTGGCGATGTCGCTACTGCACCGCCGGCGCCGCAGCGTCGCAACTAAATCGCTGCGTATTTTACTGAGCGCTATGGTCGCGATACTTAGTGATCTCAGAAATGTCATGAGATACTTCTTCGATATCGCGATTATACAGGGTGTCCCGTAACTCAACGTTAACCCTGAATCGGATGATAGGCAAAATCATAATGGTTACCAGAAAAATAAAAAAATAGAAATGTTAGTCATAATTTTTTTTTAATTACAGGCATTTTTTTTCGTGAAAATATACACCCTGAGAATTCAAAGCAACAGGTTAGATAAGCACTATTCAGGATTAAATAAGAAAAATAAAATTGAAAAAAGATTAAAGATTTGTAGCAGTAGGAGCTAAAAAACCATCACAGGACGTACATTAAAAATGCCTATAATTTAAAAAGTTCATGATTTGGCCTATCACCCGATTCCGGGTTAACGTTGAGTTACGGGACACCCTGTATAGCGACGATACTGTTCCATCCACGCTCTTGCGTCAGCTGTATGCAAGACTGAAATAGATAGAGATCCCCGAGTGATTTTTACACGGTTTGAAACGTATTTACATGTTGTGATGGGTCAGTGAGTGATTGAGTGAGTTGTATTTGGCTTGTACTCCAGTAAAATTACGGGTCGCTTGTATGGCGAACGTAAATAATTTATAATAGCCATTTTTTTTCGTTTATATTTTAGATTATAATTCTAGTTATCATTTAGATTTAAAATCCCCCTAAAAATTTTCTTAAATAATTAATAATAGTAAAATATTTAAAAATAATGCCTTAATATTGAATAATTGTTTGTTCGCAGGTATCCCACCACCCGCCAGTGTCAGCTTTCTACATCTCTAACAGAAAGGACGGCTACGTAATAGAAGGAAGCCTCTTAGCACGATCCAAGTTCTACGGTAAGTTTACCTTCAAGCATTACAGCAATTTAAGATCTATATCAAGAAAACCTAAAATAAAAGTGCAGCACTAACTTACTAAAAAAGCCTTTTTAAATACGATATTTATTCAGGAAAATCTAAATAAATAGTTTATTTTTATTTTTTTAACTGAGTTGTTTTGTGTAGTTTTTTAGGGGATTGATAGTAGTAGGGTACGCTACTTTCTGCGCGAATAAAGGTCCAAGAACCAAAAGTCCTAGAGAAAGAAAGAAATGATACAAAAACAATGTCTTTATCTTCGATAATAAAACAATTACAAACTTCTAGTATATTAATGGATATGCCATCTGTTGAGTTTTTTAGGAAGTAAATAAAAAATAACATTAAATGTGGAATTGTAAACCTAAAAAAGTATTATTCAGTACCAATAAATTTGAGACTAATATCTCAATAAATATTTTGTTATAAAAACATATTTCTTTGTCCAATTGCAGGTAATTCAACGTCAGCCATCTTGGAGGGATGCGCGCGAGTGCATCTCCTGAAGTGGGGCGAAACGTACATAACTACGGCGCCGTACGCGCACTGTAAGGGCATCGTCATAGGAACACTCAGCATGGAGCTGGGCGGCAAGGTGAGCGTTGAGTTAGTTCCGAGCAGGGTCGATAGATGGGCTGCAAATTTGTCGCCATTAGTAAAGTGCCGCCCGGATCATTTGCCTTCTCAGCCTTCGATCAAAATAAAATTAATGGATAGGCCTTACGCGAACATTTCAAACCAGAAAAATGAGGCAAAATAAATGAAAGGTTTACTTGTCACTTGTATGCAAGTGCCCTAGATTTGACAGATAATGGCGCTAGTTTGTATGGACCAAGTGCACCAGTAGTGTGCTTCAACTTACCTCACTTCAGGCCTATCCATTCATTTTATTTTGATCTAAGTTCTCAGCCTCAAATATTTTTTTTTTTAAATATAATTGTTTGATCGATACCTTTTACCTTTAAAGGACACTGGGCAAAAAGGTATGGCCGATGGTCAAAGAGCCTCATGCCATGGCACATGTAGTGACAGTTGGAGGATATCCAAACGTACATGGTACACAAGGGGCATCAAAATATTTTCGAGGAAAAAAAAGATACAGGAAGTTTTTACGTTGTCGTTATTGGAAAAAAAAATGGGTATTAGGGTCCAAAAGGTGTAATTTCGTTCAGGGAGAATCAGATACTTAGCTACAACTATTAAAAGTTATTATTAAGCGTGCAACAGTAAGAAGGCTCATGTGTAACATAATCTTCTTCTTCTTATCAAGTGGGCTGCAAGCCCTGGTGTCAGAGTTTATTCAAACCGCCTTACGGCCTCTGACGTGGTTTTTATGTAACGACTACTACCACCAGTGATAGTAGCCGGGACCAACAGCTTAACGTCATCTTTCTTTTCAGACAATCAGGTGACTCAGCCTGCAATGTCTTAACCAACTGGGGAAAAACGCACAAAGTGACATTTCACTAGGTGCCCCCCGTGGGAATCGAACCCACGACCTCCGTGTCAAGAGCCCAATGCTCTTAACCATTAGACCACGGAGGCAGTTGTAACATAATGGCAATTTCAGGATGGAGTAACGATTTTCTCGTTTTGAGTTTACGAGATGCTAAGTGCTAAAGATTCTTTTGCATTAATAATAATAAAAAAACAATAACACTATCCATATGAAACATGAAATTCAAGCAGAAGATAATAATAGTGTTGAAATGAGTATGAAAAATCCGCTAAACAAAACCCTCTGTATCTTTTTATCTCTCGAAAAGATATTAGTGGCACAAAAAAAAAAATGTTCTGCATTAAACCACCTTTCAAACGTTGTATGCCACTTATGGGGGGGCTCTTTGACCACTCCTGCCCACTGTCCTTTAGGAAAGAGATAGAACTTGTAGGGAGTCAAGAAAATGCGCGCGCGAAATGGATGCCTAGCGCAAGTAACGTGGGCACCTCCCACGATTCGGCTCGAATAACCGCGAAGTTGGTAGAGCCATGAGGAGGTGGTGGGTTCTGTCCTTTAATTTTAATTTTCTGAAAAAGTGAGGATTCATGGCTGAATTATTGTATATTAGTTGATCGAAGACCTTAGTCATTATCGCCTCACTGCAAGCATCTTGAAACTTTGATCAAATAACAATTTTGATGTTTTTATCTTTTACAGATTCACGTGATGTGTATCAACACCGGATACCATGCGGAAGTAGAATTCAAATTAAGGGTATGCTATTTTTGTACTCTATTTTTAATAGGTTTGTTTAGGGCATGAAGTTATTATGCCTTACGGAATAGAGGAACTGACATGAGTTGTCAAATGAAACCTTTTTTGAGAACTGTTTGACAGCTTGTCGGCATGGTTATAATTTGAGCTCTGTGAATAATTGTTAATCTAACGTGAAATCGTGGATAATTTTGTGAAAGTGTTAATATAATTTCAAAAAATATCCAATCTTTCACGATACATTGACAAACTATTCACAGAGCTAGAATTTTCGCCATGCCGACAAGCTGTCAAACTGTAAAATATATCTTTCTACAGTGGTGCCGCTAGGTACATCTCGCTCTTTCAGCGGTCAGTTTCTCTGTTCCTGGTATAGTATTTTATGGTTTAGTTAGGGCATATTCAAATTGTTACAAAAATACAAATAAACCTTTAAGGGGGTGGTTTAAACGAACCATCATACTTAACAACTTTCACTATGGTACCAATGCAATATCGAAATTACGAAAAAAAAAATGTATGTTCCATACTCTACAAATCGACTAGAGCTAAAATATGTATGGGATATCAACATTTTTTTTTCGCGATTTCAATGTTGGTCACATAGAGAAAGTTGTTCAGTTTGACGGTCTAAACAACCTCCTTAAGAGTTTTAAATATTTATTGTTACTTATGAAACACCCTGTATACCTGACAGCGGCATACATACCCTGAGGCAAGGCATGTGCCCTGACGTTTATAGGCTAACGATGAATGACATTAACAAAATGTGTTTATGTTACAGTCATTCCTAGGCGGTTCAGACCAGACGAACTCCATCTCTGGACGTATAAAGAAGGGTAAGGAAACGGTTGCCACGCTGGAGGGCTACTGGGATGGCAAGATAGACATCAAGGACAAGAAGAGTGGGGTGAGTAGACCATAAAGAAACAGACGGCTGAGAGGCGCAATATCTTTAATTGTTGTTTATCGTCCAGGGAATCTTTGCAATATCTAAAAATAAAACATACGGGTAGAATTGAGAACCTCCTCCTTTTGTTGAAGTCGGTTAAAAAGGTATGAATTATGTGACTCGGTTCGGAACCAAACTTAACAGATTATTAATTTTAACAAAGAGATAAATAAAATTATCAATATAAATATTAGGAATGGAATAAAACAAAAAATAGAAACATTTTCGGCTACAAGCCTTTAATTATCTTCGTTAGAATTGAGTTTAGAGATTTAAGTACTCGTTTTTACAAGTTTTGTTTGTTACTTTATTCTGAACTAAAATATTCAAGTTTGGTTTCTGTCCGCGCCAAAAAGAGTATGAAAAAAAGGCACTATTTTTAGGCATTGGCTTTTTTTGCCATAGAGTCGATAGAAGAATAATGAACGTACGTAAATTGCAGGAGGAGAGCAATCTGCTTGACGTCGCCATACTAAAGGAGCAACGCATGCCTCGATTCCTGATGCAGGTGGACCTTCAGCACGAATACGAGTCTCAGAGGCTGTGGCTCAAGGTGTCCGAGGCGATCCAGAACGACAACCAGGTCATTAACATTGAATATCCTCTTGTAGCGGCGCATGCCTCGGTTCCTGATGCTGGTGGACCTCTAGTAAGAGTCTCAGAGGCTGTGGCTCTAAGTGTCAGAGGCGATACAGAACGACAACCAGGTCATTAACAATGAATATCCTCTTGTAGCGGCGCATGCCTCGGTTCCTGATGCAGGTAACTCCAGCACGAGTCTCAGAGGCTGTGGCTCTGTGTCAGAGGCGATACAGAACGACAACCAGGTCATTAACAATTAATATCCTCTTGTAGCGGCGCATGCCTCGTTTCCTGACGCAGGTGGACCTTCAGCACTACGAGTCTCAGAGACCCTACAACAGAGTTATGGCATAATCAAAGAGCGTGTCACGGAAGTGCGATATCTTGAAAGAGTGAATTTTTGACATCGCCTGTCATTTTTGACAACGCCTTCCATTTGTTACATAACCTCACCTTTTTGTCACTTTAGGGTTGAACTACAGCAGGAAGCACGGCATCGCATTTTTCCGTCGCTCCATCCTTTTCTGTTACTCAGGAACGTCATTTGCTAGAGCATATAAGATAGACGGAACGGAACAGCACGCCGCGTGCGATCGCGTTCGTTCGTTCTTAGTTCAACCCTTAGCATTGCCTGTAATTTTTTCCCTTCCTTTCCGACATCGCCTGCCAATTTGAGACATTTTGTGTCAATTTGGCACCACCGATCTCTTGACATCGCCTGTCACTTTTGACATCCCCGTCATTTACCCAAACCACTTTTATCGCTCTTCCATTCTGTTGCCCATTCTTTATTCAAGCATTATATCACACTTCCGTGATTCTCAATTTAGTGAAAGGTTTGTTTTTTAGCGTTGAGGTATTTTTTTTATATTTCAGATAGCGGCCACGGAGCAAAAGACAATAATCGAAGAGGCTCAGAGGGCGCGCACTAGGAACCTGGTCGCCCCCTGGGTGCCGCGCCTCTTTCATAAGGACCCCCACGTGATGCCTCCAGAAGGTATGGACCAATAGTAATAGAAAGTAGGAACCAATAGTAATAGTGAGTCTAGAAACCAATAGTAATAGAGAGTCTAGGAACCAATAGTAATAGAGAGTCTAGGAACCAATAGCAATAGAGAGTCTAGGAACCAATAGTAATAGAGAGTCTAGGAACCAATAGTAATAGAGAGTCTAGGAACCAATAGCAATAGAGAGTCTAGGAACCAATAGTAATAGAGAGTCTAGGAACCAATAGTAATAGAGAGTCTAGGAACCAATAGCAATAGAGAGTCTAGGAACCAATAGTAATAGAGAGTCTAGGAACCAATAGTAACAGAGAGTCTAGGAACCAATAGTAATAGTGAGTCTAGGAACCAATAGCAATAGAGAGTCTAGGAACCAATAGTAATAGAGAGTCTAGGAACCAATAGCAATAGAGAGTCTAGGAACCAATAGTAATAGAGTCTAGGAACGACAATAGTAATAAAGAGTCTAGTCATCATCATCATCATCATCATCAGCCTATCATCGTCCACTGCTGGACATAGGCCTCTCCCAAGGCGCGCCACAAAACTCTGTCCTCGGCCTTCCTCATCCAGTCGCTCCCCGCTACTTTTTTTAGGTCGTCTGTCCTGCGGGCAGCAGGGCGTCCCACACTACGCCTACCAGTTCGCGGTCTCCACTCTAGAACTCTGACACCCCATCGGTTGTCAGTTCTTCGACAGATATGACCAGCCCACTGCCACTTCAGCTTGCTAATTTTCTGAGCTATGTCAGCCACTTTAGTTCTGTGACGAATCACTTCATTTCTGATGTGGTCCCTCAGAGAAACACCGAGCATAGCTCTCTCCATAGCTCGCTGAGCGACCTTGAATTTATGAACTAGCCCTATCGTCAGGGTCCACGTTTCCGCACCATAGGTCATCACTGGCAGAACGCACTGATTGAACACCTTCGTTTTGAGGCATTGTGGTAGGGCCGAGGAGAATATATGACGTAGTTTCCCGAAAGCAGCCCATCCTAGCTGGATACGCCTAGCGGCCTCCTTGTCGAAGTTGTTTCTACCTAGTCTTATAGTCTGTCCAAGGTAGACATAGTCTTGCACAATTTCTATCGCCGCCTCACCGACGTATACCGCCTCTGGCTCGACATGAGAATTAAGCATGACTTTCGTCTTGTCTAAGTTCATGCCGAGACCGACCCGTCGGGAAGCGGCATTAAGGTTGCTAAGCATCCCACTGAGGTCATGCAGCGATTCCGCCATGACGACAATGTCGTCGGCAAAACGCAGGTGTGAGATGTACTCGCCGTTCACACATATGCCTCGTCCTTTCCAATTGAGCATCTTGAAGACGTCTTCCATCGCATTAGTGAACAGTTTCGGGGAAATAACATCCCCCTGTCTCACTCCTCTTAGCAGTTGGATCGGCTTCGTCTGCTGATCTTGTACTTGTACGGACATAGTGGCGGCGTCATACAGACATCTAAGCACCTCAATGTATCGCCAGTCGATCTGGCATCGCTGCAAGGACTCCAGAACAGCCCAGGTCTCGATCGAGTCGAAGGCTTTCTCATAGTCCACAAAGGCTAGACACAAAGGTTGATTATACTCCTCGGTTTTCTGTATAATCTGCCTTACCGTGTGGATGTGGTCTATGGTACTGTAGCCTTTTCGAAACCCGGCCTGCTCCGGGGGTTGAAACTCGTCGAATTTTCGAGCGAGACGGTTCGTAATGACCCTCGAGAACAACTTATAGACGTGGCTAGTAACCAATAGTAATAGATTGTCTAGGAACCAATAGCAACCTGGAATACGGATTGGTAGGTGGAATACGGATTCCTCACGATGTATTCCTTCACCGTTTGAGAGCAGTCTGTATTACGTACATAAGTTAGAAAAACTTATTAGTACATGGCATGGATGCGAACCCATACCTCTCAGCAATACGCCACCGACGCTCTCGATGTTATTATACATACGAAATTATGTTTGTCTGTCCGTCTTTAACATTTTGGTGGTTTCAATTTCCAGGTATTTCGGACCTAGGATGGAAATATAATCATAGCAAAACAAGGTAAGTCATTTTATATGGCGCTAGTAAACTGCAAAATTGAAAATTGACGCTTTACGTCCGGAGGGTAGAAAATGACAATTTATGGCATTTTCTTACCAAAAAGCAGTAGTCGAGAGGCTATTTTCTACCTCATTGTAGAAAATGATTTATTGTAAAACATAAACATAGAAATAGAATAAGTTAAAATAAATCACTCTAAATTCCATATTTATTGCATAAAAATATAAAAGATCAACATTTTATGGATAGATGATTGAAAATCCATCTTATTTAAGTTTTTTTTGCATTATTGTGTTCAAGCCATTTTAGCGACAGCGAAATTTCCAGTATCTAGCCAATTTTTGGGTACGGCTTAGCTACTTGCTCCGGAGGCAACACTGACCACGGACCGCTTTATCGCAGTCCCGCCAATGTGTGCCCTGGCCTTAATTCCCTAAAAAATGTCTAGTGACATTGACTATGAAAGTATCATTATGATAACATTCCTGTCTCCAGCCCGTGGCAAAAGGAGGAGATATACGAATACGAGGATGAGTTCGTGATCCAGAGCGTGACGGACGGGACCCCCACCATGCCGGTGGAGGTCGCTCCGCGCCTGCGCGACCTCTCGCGGCGCCCCTCCGACTCCGACAGCAGGGAGGAGCTGCGCCGGCGCTCCAAGACATCCACGTGAGTCACTGACACATATAGGAGAGCCTACAGTTCGTGATCCAGAGCGTGACGGACGGGACCCCCACCATGCCATGCCGGTGGAGGTCCCTCCGCGCCTGCGCGACCTCTCGCGGCGCCCCTCCGACTCCGACAGCAGGGAGGAGCTGCGCCGGCGCTCCAAGACATCCACGTGAGTCACTGACACATATTAATCGTCTACGATACGGGGAGACAACTACCCATTCATCTATCCTCCATTTGCTACGCGCGTGGCAAAAGGAGGGGATTCTTGAGTTCGAGGATTGTTCTACGATTATGAGGACGAGGTCTTCGTCCAGAGCGGCACGAACGGGATACCCACCATGCCGTGGGAGGTGCCGGCGCTCCAAAACCTCCAAACAACATATTTCCAATGTATTTTCATGGGGGTTGAAAAAAATCTTTTGAAATTATTATCAAATGAAACAAAGCGTCCTTTGGGACTAAGTTATTTCATTGATTTATGTTGTTCGCAGGCGAACGTTGAAGCAGACTCTATTCGCGATAGACTCTTCGCTGCGAGAACAGACGGTCGCCATAGAGAGGCTCTCCAAGACTGTGGAGGCTATTAGCGAGGGGCAGCGAGCCGCAGTTGCCTTCAGGCCGCAGAACGTCGGTACGTATCGAAAGACTCACGTTGACTTAGATATAGAGAGGCTCTCCAAGACTGTGGAGGCTATTAGCGAGGGGCAGCGAGCCGCAGTCGCCTTCAGGCCACAGAACACCGGTACGTATCGAAAGACTCACGTTGACGCTGATATAGAGACGCTCTCCAAGACTGTGGAGGCTATTAGCGAGGGGCAGCGAGCCGCAGTCGCCTTCAGGCCGCAGAACGTCGGTACGTATCGAAAGACTCACGTTGACTTAGATATAGAGAGGCTCTCCAAGACTGTGGAGGCTATTAGCGAGGGGCAGCGAGCCGCAGTCGCCTTCAGGCCACAGAACGTCGGTACGTATCGAAAGACTCACGTTGACTTAGATATAGAGAGGCTCTCCAAGACTGTGGAGGCTATTAGCGAGGGGCAGCGAGCCGCAGTCGCCTTCAGGCCACAGAACGTCGGTACGTATCGAAAGACTCGCGTTGACGTTGATATACAAGGTGTTTCATAAGTAAGAATAAATATTTAAAACTCTTAAGGGGGGTTGTTTAGACCGTCAAACTGAACAACTTTCTCTATGGGACCAAAATCGAAATCGCGAAAAAAAAATTTTTAAATCCCATACATATTTTAGCTCTAGTCGATTTGTAGAGTACCTACAGAACATCATTTTTTTTTTCGAGATTTCGATATTGGTCCCATAGTCCCATAGTGAAAGTTGTTCAGTTTGATGGTCTAAACCACCCCCTTAAAGGTTTATTTGTATATTTGTAACACCTTGTATATGGGTGTTTTACCTGAAATAAAAGTGATTTATTTATTTATTTTTATGTAATGGTCGTCGCTGTTGTTCCTGGTTTACAGGCGTTACAGTGGTGGGAATGTGTGGTGGAGCTATGCCCGTAATAATAAATGTATATTAGTATCTAGTGAACTATCACTGCTTATTAATACTGTACAGGGCGTAAACTTAAAATAGCGTTTGTCTCTCAATCGTCAGGTCGTGTCCCCTCGCCGGCGTCCTCGTGGGACGTTTTCTGCGGCTTCATCCTGGCGCTGGTCTTACAAGCTATACTTAACTGGATATTTTACCACAAAGACTGAGTCTTGTTTCCAATGACCAAAATTTAGTTTAGTTTCTTTCTATTCGAGTCACGAAATGTTGCGGTTTTGTCTCTCAATTAATATAGCTTTTGAAAATAATGTATACGTTATGTATACATACATATATTAATATTCAATTATTTATTGCAATCACATGGCTTAAATATAACGACTCATGATCAACATAATTATACCCACGATGTATACATTATGCATACACGTAAACGTATACATTATGCATACAAGTATACTTATATTAATATTCATATGTTTATTACGATCACATGTCGCAAATTAACCATTAATTGCTGTTTTCATTTTGCATTTACGTTCTCATCATAATGCAAAAGAACCACATTTTTAAATCAATTATTAAATCCCACAAGGAAGCTAGTGTTGTTCTTCATAATAACTTACAGTTTGTTTTATATTGGGTGACCGATGTCTTAACTTATGTATACATGTATACATTATGGTGTACACAAAAATATCATGTATACAAATATACATTTATGTTCAAAATCCCTTTCGGAAGGAGGCATTAATAGAAAGAACCTGACAAATACCAGAACCTGAGAATTATGTGTATAGAAATCGACGGTATAATTTTTGTAATAACATAATTTTTGACGTTTAAAATTGACATTTGCATCGTTGCGCTTTGACGTTCTATGACGTTAACGCAAGAAATATAAATTGCGAGATTTGCAAGGTTTTGTGGCTAATAAAAGTGTCAAGAGTTTTGTCATTATTCGCCAATTTCCGTAAAACTTTAAATGATTTATAAAATAATTTCGATAAAACATCACTGTGGTATTCAGTGAAAACATAATCCGAAATAGAAAGATAAAAATATTTTGTAGAAATTGACGAAAGACAACACGAAACGGTTTCAAATTTTTAATTAATGAGTCATTTCCCAAGACTAGTAAAACGAAAAACTTATAGATGGCAATATTGTTGAGAAAAACCTGTCACATTGACAGTAAAAACTGCAGTTTGTCTATAGTTTGGATCTTATCTGACAGGTGGTGCTGCCAATGTATAGATGGTTCACTACCAATAATTATACAATAGCCTACAATAGCACCGAAAATGTTCGTTTTCACCTCACAAGCTCGGAAAGATTCTGTTTATCATTCGAAATCTGAGTGCAAAAGAGTATTTTATCCGCTAGCGTGGAAAGAGTTTTTGAAATTCGAATCTGTCTATTCAATATTTTTATATACCGCCAATCCACAGAAAATTATTAATAACTATTTCATGACACTGGCCAGCACGAAAATAAAAACTTTTTGAAATGTTCTTTTTAGCAATTTTCATTTTTTCCTCGCTGTTGTGAGGTGAAAAATTGTGTGTTTCGCTCGGCTGCAAAGTTACTCTGCGTCTCGTACCTTTGAAACCTTCGCTAAGCGCTCAGGATTCTATTATTTGAACCACGAGCGAAAGTACTCGCGCCAAAAAGTAACTTTGCAGCCTAGCATAACAAATAACTATTGGTATCCATAAATGATCATTTACTGTCATTTTACTGTACAAAAAACGAGTGTGCTTTAGACCACACGACTGAAGTAAAACTTCCATTCGCCTCGCCCGAACACTTTTCGTAACGCTCTCGTCACTTATTCACCAGCTTACTCCCCAAGTCAAGCGTGCGTAAAGAAGTTTTACTTCAAAAGTCGATGATTTCAAAGTATCAAAACGTCTTTCATATTAAAACCATCATAATCTTATTAATGAATAAACAAATTGCTCCCTGAAAGTAGGGTAGCGAGAAAAACACGTAACACTTTCGATCTAAATTGGCACGATTGTAACGCCATCTTTCCAGTGTCTTAGAAAATTTTTAATTTTCAATCTAATTTATTAATCAAATTAAATATTGAAAATGTCGGGACGCGAGCGGGATTCGAACCCACGACCTGCCTATCCGGGGCATGCTCCATTCCATAGGAGCTGTCGTGAATCAGTAGTTTGTATAACTCTGGTAGATGGCGCTAACGTCCCCTTAAAGACGATGATATAGATTGAAAAATTTCGTCGTGGCTTGCGGGGCGACGACAGCTCTGATCATAGAGTTAGGAATAGAGGAACATACAGCTGAGAGAGCGAGATGTACCTAGCGGCACCACTGTATAATAGAAAGTGATACGTGACGCGAAGCAATAGGACCGTTTTTTAGTCACTAATCAATTTTTACAATTCGGTTTTCGTGAATAATTGGGAATCTAAAGTGAAATCGTAGATAATTTTGTGAAATATACTGACACTACTTCATTAATTTATCCACGATTTTACGTTCTTACACTCAGAATTATAGACAGTATTAGAATTTTTGCCTGCGAATAGTCTCCAAAAAACATCCAATAACTGTTTCATTTGACAACTCATGTCACTGCCTCTATTCCTGTAAGGTTATAACTTTATGGCTCTGATGGAGTGGAGCATGCCCCGGATAGGCAGGTCGTGGGTTCGAATCCCGTTCGCCGCCTGACTTTTTCAATCTTTAATTTAATTTTAATTTTGCATGAATACGCCTTATTGTAATCTAGGGTCCGCTTTATAACGTGTAATTTCATTCGGGATCTAGCGAATTTCACTCGATTTAAAAAAATTCATCACAGCATTTCTTGACTCGAATCAAATAAGTTTTTTAACAATAATTGTTTCCTTAAAAAGACATAGATAGTTAAGTGTATGCGAGAATTGTATTATTTAATAAACTTGCCTGCGTCTACGCTATCCAGTTATTAATTATTAGGTAATGGTTAAAAATTTTGTAATAGTTATATGTTACGTGTTTTAAAACTAATGGCTGTGTAGAAAATACTAAAAAAAATTAAGCTTTATATTTTGCAAATTGATCCTTGAATCGAAAAATGGTGTGCACACCGCATAATTTTTGTTTTTGAACATAACCTGTGGAGTATTAAGGGGGTTGCAGAGGGCAAGACACTAAACTAGATGACGCTCGGGAGCATTATTCATGATTTTATCACATTGAAAATTTTGATTGAAATCATCACAATTACGAAGATATAAAATAAAATGTGACAAAATCAGGAATAATGCTCCCGAGCGCCATCTAGTTTAGTGTCTTACCCTCTGCAACCCCCTTAAATGAAAGGGCTTCATGCAAAAAGTATTTTCGAAAAAGTTTTACAAACAAACAAACAAACATCTACACAGAATGGGGCTTGTCGATTCACCCACTTGCAGATTCTGCTGTGAAGCAGAGGAAACGCCCAAACACCTCCTCTGCGAATGTGAAGTGCTTATTCATAACAGGAGTCGCCATCTGTGTGGGTACGTGGTAACACCTACTGACATTAGGGACCTCCCCTCCAAAAGCATACCGTTCATGAAGTCCGTGGGCCTAGAAAATGACCTTTAGGTCAAGAGTGACAGCTACATTAGATCTGTTCAGGTCGCGGTAGCTATTGGTCATTGACCAAGCCCTTACAACCAAATAATAATAATTGGCTCCTCCAGGTAGGAAACGGCTGAGTAAATGTTTGTAAAACATTCGCTAAATGTCGCGTAATATCCTCATACCTAACGTCGAAAAAGCTATTTCAGAAATATTAGGTTCGTTACGTAACACTGCGACCATTGCTGGTCTATTGTGTTCGTCCCAAGCTCACCCATATTTTACACTTACATTCATACATACATATACTCACGCCTGTGTCCCATTGGGGTAGGCAGAGACAATTAATCGAAATCGGCTACGATCCTGACATACCTCTTCCACAGTCATAAGTCGTTTTATCCACGCTCATCGGTTTCGGGTACATTTGATCTGGCCCTTCTTAAGTATGCTGCCAATTTGGTCTGCACATACATACAAACTATTTTTTTCCATACTCTGGTATGCAGGTTTCTTCACGATGTTTTCCATCACAGCCGAGCTGAACCGTGTACATAAATACCGTAGAACTTAGTGGTACAGACCAGGAATCGAACCGCCGCCTCATGATCGAGTCACCAGCTCTCTTCTGTATGGACTAGCATCGCTCGTTTTCTTGTAGCTATAATGCTTCTATTTATTTCAATCTTCAATTTGCTTTATAAGTAAATAAGTATTTTCTATACAGCCAAATATTTTTAGCTTATTTAAATTGAGCTTGATCGTAATTGTGAATAGTTTCTAAATTAATTAATAAAAAAAATAGCATATTATACTTAAGTAAAAATTAAAAAACTCAGAGTCCAATGAAAATTATTATGCAATTTAAAGTCATCCTTAATATTATCATACTTAATATTATAAATGTGAAAAGATATCAGCCATTCTAGGATTTGGTCCAAAATGTGAAAATGCCAATAAAAAGCGTTATTATGTTAAAACTTCTCCGTCAAAAGTCTAGACATTTATTATTATGGCACCAAAGCTGTAGCGATTGGCCTTGATTTTACGAGTATTTAGGTTTGAAAATCTGCCTTTTCATACATTTTCGATGAAATTATCTAAGGCTATATTCTGTAAAAACTGTTCCATCTCAGCATTTTTATATCATTCATTATTCTTGGGTTAAATTAAAGATTGAAAAAGTCGGGCGGCGAGCGGGATTCGAACCCACGACCTGCCTATCCGGGGCATGCTCTACTGCAACAGAGCTGTCGTCGCCCCGCAAGCCACGACGAAATTTTCAATCTATATCTCGTCTTTAAGGGACGTCAGCGCCATCTACCAGAGTTATACAAACTACTGATTCACACGTCTAATGTTGCAATTAGATTCATGCGATATAGATGTCTTGGGTTAAAGTTTGAAAAATCTGCCTTTTCATACATTTTCGATGAAATTATCTAAGGTTTCTGTAAAAACTGGTCCATCTCAGCATTTTTTATAACATTCATCACCCTTGGTTTCAAGTATGAAAAATATGCCTTTTCATACATTTTTGATGGAATATAACTTGTAGCTACAGCTTTCATGCCATAATAAATGCTTAGACAAGTTCTATCAGAATATAGCATTCACATTAGTTTGCCGGCACATTCACATTTGGACCAAAAATGTATGAGGCGCGGATGACGTATTTTTGTTTCGATGTTTGTGACTAGAACTCTGTTGCAGAAAGGCTCATTAAAGTTAATCCCAGATTAAATCTCTTTCTGTAACTTTTTGTTTTCTTGAAGTAGTAAATGCTAGGTAGAGATCTAATGGAACATTAACTTTAATGAGCATTTCTGCAGCTGAGTGTCAATCTATCTATCTACAATTATAAAACAGTCGGTGACTGACGGATTTCGATGAAATTTGACACACAGATAGAATATGTTCTAGATTAACACAGTATACTTTTCAAAGTCAACGCAGATGTCGTCGCGGGCAAAAGTTAGTGGTAATCTCTTCCATGCATTCTCGGAGCCACAAAAACACCACCCTCCTTCGCTGTAGTGGGTTAAAACTCCAGAATTATGTTAGGATGCATTTTTATTGGACTCTGTTGTAATATTGCTCGAAAATGCGTATAATCTACAGTCGTTTTTATTTTTTTAATGTTATGAAGAATGGAGAAGAGTTATTGTTTAAAATTCGGCTGAATAATTAATTTTAATTGGGATTTCGTCGCTAGATGGCGCCGCAGGACTTTGAGAAAACTTTTCTAATACAGACGTAACCTCTAAAGTATAACCGTCTCTTTTCTTCCTCTACAAAGGTAGAAAAGGATAGCAGATAGATAATTGAACGCACTAAGGCTGACGTTTGCAAAGTCTCGCATTGTGTCTCATTTTATATTCATAAAGGCGGAAAGAGACGGCTATATCTCTAAACACACCTCCTGCGGCTAGATCAGAGGCAGTAACTTTTTTGTAAAGTCTTCTGAAGTGGCGCCCTCTAGAGTTTTGTCATTGCGTCGTTTTGAGATACAGAAATACTGTAAGCCTTATTTTCGTCTGCCATTTTGAATTATGAATATTAAATTAACGTAAAACTCGTTAATATTTGCCAGAAAAAGTTAATCTAGAAAAGAAAATATAGATATTTAATCTTTCTTTATTAATTTAAGAGTTTTTAGCCAGAAGCTTACATCAAAAATGGAGACTGCGCCAAAAGTGAGGCCCATAAAAGGAACCTTGGATGACGTCACTGTTATCTCTTTCTTACCGTAGGACAAAGGGCCACTCCTTAAAAATTTCCAAGCTTTAATGACTTATTGCCGGATACGCGCAAAAATGTATCTAATGTAGCTTTGACTCAGCGTTGTCATTACTTCGTACAGCGCGACGTTGCCGTCTGGCACGAGTGGCAGAAATCATGCAAGCGCATCGCTTACGATGCGCCAAAGTGTAGGTGCTTATCATGGCCGAGTGAAGGATGCTTGATTAGACCCATTGCGGAAGAAAGGGACTGCCAATAACTGCAATTTCATCCAAGGTTACTTTTTGGGGTTTACTTAATCTAGGCTCAATCTTGATTTTGTATTTAAGCCAAGCACGTATCCAGATGTTTGTTTCGGGGGGGGGGGGGGGGGGGATATTCATAGAATAACAATGAAAAAGTACTGTAGCCACTTTTCCATACAAATATTCAGATTTCGGGGGGGGGGGGGGGGATAAATCCCACCTCCCCCCCCCCCCTGGATACGTGCCTGATTTAAGCTTCTTGGTTTTGAGTCAATTCCGACGGTTCTCTTATAAAAAAAGCACCAGTCGGTGATGCCATTTGCAAAAAAATGACCTTCCAAAGAAAATTAAATTTATTATTTTAGAATAAATTATTTTTCTTTCTATTTCTTTCGTCGGAATCGCAAAAGTATTTTTTAAATGAAACTTTTCGAACGAATTCCGTGGCTGTAAAATTTTATATTTATACTTATCTGCCATTTTATAAAGTATTAATCCATTTTACTGTAGTTAATTATGTTTAATTACTTATTGTAATAAAATAAAACTAAATTAAATATGCTATTATTATATTACAAGACCTCGTCATTTTAGAGCAAAAAAAAGTTATTTCAATGTGAAAAATTATTCAAAACTGTTTTTAAGTCGGGCCCTCAGACTAAGTACCAAATAGACATCTATTGCGAACAATTAAAACTTTAATATTATTTATTTAGTCTTATTTAAACTAAAATTCATAATTCGAATAAATTTTAACGTAACTTATGAATGGATTTGACGTACATAATTAACAATTACGTCAGTCGTTCAGGAGTGCGATTTTTTGAATCTCATTCGGTGAGCTCAGCAGTTGAAAATGTCAAAATTACTATGGAGATACGCATCTTTCTACTGATTTGATGCTGATTTGACTCTTAAAAATCATGCTTCACGAGTGCGATTTTTGAAAGTCAAATCAGCAGTAGAAAGATGCATATCTCCATAGTAATTTTGACACTTACAACTGCTGAGCTCACCGAATGAGATTCAAAAATCGCACTCCAGGTCATGGTTTTATTATAAAAGTAAAAGTTTGTATATTTTACAAGAAAATTGTGACTAAAATGAAAGAACATTAACTATAATATAAATATATAATACTATAATATAGAAAAGTCTATATCTATAGCCCGTTAAGCTATACTGACCCTTATTGCGATTGAAATAAAGCTCTTAACGAAAGTTCGAATCTAAATCACTGATATTTTTCATGCTCTCAAAATGTCGGGGTATATTTCTGTGAAGAAGAATTGTGAAAAATATTTAATTTATTTAATTAATTATGTATAATTTGATATTTTCAAGCATTTAGCTAGATCTTTAGATTGTTGTTATTTTGTTACTTTATCCAGTGAATATAATATATTTTTTCCATTTAGTTACGTCTTTTTACTGTCGTCCTTGGACGTATTGACTAACACCTTAGTGTAGGGGCACACCTGCGGAACGTTCGGCGCCGAATGTTCGGTTGAATACGCGCGCTACGCTTTTCCCTAAACTGGCGCGCGGCGATAAACAAGTACACGCCATCTTCCCTAGTAGACGCGTATTCAACCGAACGTTCGGCGCCGTACGTTCCGCAGGTGTGTCATTCACGTTGATATACAAAATACTGGATGCCGGGTCTAGTGCAAAATTCTCGATAAGTGTCTGAGACTAATACACAAAGCCACAGATTATATAATACTATACAGTACAGATGCCCAACGTCAAACAATGGAACGCGACTGCCGTAACGCGGGCAGTCTTCGGGCAAAGTAAATTGCTTGATTTTCCGAGGCTCATGAGATTTTTTTGTAGTCAGATCATGTACTTTTAGTAACAATTTACACGTTTACGTAAACATTAATTACAAATCGATACCATAACGCCATATATTGCAATTTTTTAACTAAAATTTAATTTGTATGGGATGGGACACCATGACAAAGCATGTGTATGTGACAAAGTATGTGTATAGTAATACAGACCAACTAAAAACATTAAAAAGGCTGATATTCTTTTTCATTTTGCTTGCGTAGTTTTTACCCCACCGCTGTGGATTGTTTGTCTGTACTGTTGCGTAATTAGTTCTCTTTATACATCTTGTTTCGGTACTGCTGGTGAAACGTGGATGTTCTGAGGTTTCAGAATATCTCTGACCACCCCCTCGGGGAATATAGTCGTGAGCATATGCTATGCTATTCTATACGTCTTGATAGATGCTCTTTTGGTTCGGACACTTTTAGCGCGGACCCTACGTCCAGTAGTTGGTAAGTCAATGGTCATTCATCACACTTAGAAGACATCACTAGTTTTTAATTAATAACATAACTGGGTCAGCGCACACCTAGCGGAGCAGTTTTCATTAATCAATTGATAATAAACTCAGTAATTGAAATAAAGTTGGAAATAGTATGCAAGAGATCCCTGTTCCCTGTGACGTGTTCGCATTATTGTTGGCACGGTATTTTCAACTCTTATTTCAATTAGGTACTATTAAGTTCATTAATCATTATCAACAGTTCTGCGCTAGGTGTGCGCTGACACCAGACGAAGAAACTTGGGACATGGGTCGAAAAACGAGAAAATTTTATGGACTTCCCATAGAAAACCGATCGGCTGATCCACACTTTTGAATGGAAGGTCCAATTTTTTTTTAGTTTTATCGTTCGATTGATTGAATCATCGTTTTTTTCCTCGACTCGAGGATATTTTGATATAATTTTTGATGGAGTGGAGGTTGCCTCGAGTGGAGGAAATGTCGAGGAAACACCTAAGAATACGGGTGTTAAGGGGATATAATTCGGAGCGCGCTCCATACAAACGTACTTCTCATACACACATAATAATAGTTAAAAAAGGCACAGGATGACAATGAACTTATGTATAATATTATGTGAGAGACCGGTTCCTGGTAGGTACTATGGTGAAATTTTCAATACTAACCAATTAAAGTCAATGAAATTTTGCATAAACTATCTAGAAACAAAATTCTATGCTTGTATGGAGTCAGATTTTCTCGTTAAAATGTATTCCCCACACGGTGGACCTGGACCGACACGACCTGGTGAAGGCGGCGGGAACCCGTTGGATGAGGGCAGCGCAGGACCGGTCGTTGTGGCGATCCTTGGGGGAGGCCTATGTCCAGCAGTGGACGTCCATCGGCTGAGATGATGATGACGAGGAATTTGTATTTTATTTATTTTAATAGATAGAAATGTTACATTATGAGTTAGGGTTGAACTAGTTGAAGATAGACGGAACGCGATCGCGTGCGATCTTATATGCTCTAGCAAATGACGTTCCTGAGTGACAGAAAAGGATGGAGCGACGGAAAAGTGCGATCGCGTGCGGCCATGTATAGTTCAACCCTTAGAAAGAAAGACGAAATCATACGAAATACGAGTGCGCAGTTCATCTTTGTAATAAGTAATGGTCTAACCATAAAATACAAATAAGAAAATTCGACCAACATATTTAATAGCTTATCCTCCAGGGGCCCGGATATTTTCCCTTAGGTCCTTTGAACCAATAGTAACCTAGCTTGTCAAAGTCGTCCTCGTTCCAGTGGTACCTTTTAGGTAAAAAATGTTCCAATCTCCGTCTGTAAATCTCCTCTGAACTGTCACCTAACTTGACATATTGCCCTGGTCTTTGAATGTAGACTTCGTCCTTAACTGTAACTACATCTTCGAAATTATCAACGTTTTTCTTCTTATGTGTCAACGGTCTCTTCTTTTTAGGTCTTTGCGAATCGTCAGAATCTGATTTTGTTTCTGAACTAGAATCGTATGTTTTCTTGTTATGATTGTTTACGACTTCGAATCTGTTTGGTATTCTCTTTTTATGTTTGACTTCTGTTGTTACCTTTTCATCGGTTTCTCCCTCACTATAATCGCTTGAATCAACTCTCATGTAACGCTTTCCTTGCGTTTCTACCATTACCGGGTCAGCCTTTCGATAATTTTGACTCACATTGTTATTCTTCGATCTTAGCAAATCTTTTAAATCGAAATAATCGGTGGAAAAACGTTCCATAGAACTTTTACGTTTTATATCGATGTTTTGATTATTTACTTTCTCGAATCTTGTTAGGTCACTGAAGGGAGTGTAGTCATCGTTCGATTCTATATATTCATCTGTGTCTGTCGTATCATCGATGTGGTTTAAGTATGGAAAGTAATTATTTGGTGGAAGGACGTATGGATCTCTCAGACCATTGTTGATAACGACACTGTTTTGGTTATGCTGCACTTTTCCTACACAAATCTGTCCAGGCCTACATGGATAGCCGTACTTTTCTTTGTCTGTCTTGTCTTTTTGATATACTTTTTTGAGAGATTTCGCCAAAGGCAATATTTTGAGATACAATTGTTCTTTTTCGTTTTCATTTCTTGCGACATTGGCTGGAGCTTTTAGTACTTTCAGCAAATAAAATTCAGCCGATGACGTTAATTTCACTGTAATTAATATAAACGGATAAGTACCTATGTGTGTGTGTTTAGTACAGCCATATAATTTAATCTAAGTAGTTAAGTAGGTATAATTTAATTTTCTGACTAACTACCTATGTAATGGTGCATGTCTTTGTTGCCTAAAATAAAATATTTTTAATTTAATTTAATCTAATACCAAGAGCCATGGTGGTAGGTGTAGTGCCTTTCAAATGTCATTTTTAGGGTTCCCTATCCAAAGGGTGCCAACAGTAGATGGCGCTACGGCCCTTAAAGACGAGTGTTGAAAAATTTGGACCTCTGACGTAATGGCTCGGTAGCTCAATTGGAAAGCCCCGGTTCAGGTTACGGTTACGGGTTCAAAGTCAGCGACGATGTTTGGAGGTTGGGTCACGATAAACGGATTTGGATGTACTTAATTTGGTATACAGATACGTACAGGGATGCGATTTTTGAATGTCATTCGGTGAGCTTAGCAGTTTAAAATGTCAAAATTACTATGGAGATACGCATCTTTCTACTGCTGATTTGACTTTCAAAAATCGCTCTCCTTGAGTATGATGTTTGAAAGGCAAATCAGCAGTAAAAAGATGCGTATCTCCATAGTAATTTTGACAATTTCAACTGCTGAGCTCACCGAATGAGATTCAAAAATCGCTCTCCAGATTTAAGTTCTATAGGCCCAGACTGACACCCTCGAGAAAACAATGAAAATCTAGATGCCTAGGTATCTTCTTTTTATTGTTTTCTATCTTTTTGTTTGTCTATCTTTGCTACTTAATGTATGCCAAAAAGAAAAAGCATGTCGTTTTTCTCGTTTTGTCTACTGAATACTTTTTGAAAGACAACCCAGACAGAGTCTAAAAGTTTTATAATAAAATACGTACCACTAATAAAAAAGCATAAAAGAGCGAGACACTTATTTCTCGTAATCATTTTTATAAGTGAATTCCACACTACATGACGTGCTGCTTCACTGAGATGCCTTATCTGGATTCATATTTCTATATAAATAACTAGACATTATCATAAAAAATTGAGTGTGTGTCTGTATGTGACCTTACATAAAAATACATAAAGCATGACCAGAAATATAAAAAACCTCGCCATGTTGCGGAAAATCATTGGAACTAATTTGTGTACTTAGAATACTGACATTAAAGGTTAAAGTCGATTGCAGCGCTCCCAAACCAGGTTTTTTATATTTCTGGTCAGGCTTTACATAAAAACTTCTAAATCTATTTTATACTTAAGTACATTACACATAGGGTCCTTCTTAACATGTTGACGGTTTTTAAGGAGATAATCAGACCAACAAACTGAACATCGTGGGATCAACATAGGCATCGCGATAAAAAAATCTGCCATAGGTACAACCATGGAGTAAGAGGAGATGGCATATCGGCTTGTTTCTATTGAAAATTATGTCGCCGACAAAGGGGGTGAGGGACGGGTGAGGGGAGATAAAAAGCATTAGGGGAGCGTGTAATTTCTCTATGGTATACAATAACCGCAGTACAAACTAGTGCACAATTGGTGGTTACTGTGCACACTTTGTTACACCATCTCTACCAAGAGGAGCGTGTAATTTCTCTATGGGTACAACTCTCTACTCGAACCTTTGAGGGTCATGGATGTTTTTATTTTCTGTAAATTGTTAAGTTCGATGCTCTGATAACCGTCTTAAAAAATCGTTAGCATATTAAGAAGAACCCTACATCATTTCTTTTTTATTATATTTAAGCCATTGTGGTCCAGTGGAGAGTAAACTTGCCTGCCGTGCAGGAGGCGATGATGGTTCGATCCCCGTCCAGGAGTGCCATTTTTGAATCTCCTACGATAAATTCAGCAGATGAAAATTTAATATTTAAATTACTATGGGGGTAATGCATCTTTCTACTGATGATTTGACTTTCTAAAATCATACCTACTTCAGGAGTGCGATTTTTCAAAGTCAAATCAGCAGTAGAAGGATGCGTATCTCCATAGTAATTATGACATTTCAAACTGCTGAATTCAGCGAATGAGATTCAAATTTTTTTCGGAATTTATGTCTGTCCCACTATCCATTATAAGTGGCGACGGGCACACCCCCGTCACGCTGGACAGAGTTTCGGTACTACTGGTGAAACGTGGATATTCTGAGGTTTCAGAATATCTCTGACTACCCACTCGGGGAATACAGTCGTGAGCATATGCTTATCTAAATAGTAGTAGAGTAGGTACCTATATTTTTCAAAAATATCCGAGTGAACCCACATGAAATGCCTATGTTTTATTAATTAAAAATCATTATGTTCAAAACAATAATTGAATTTCTTTATTACAGGAAGTAAAGTCGATTGAATCGAATCGAACAACATACCTACTTAATTATAAATTTTAATTTTCCCCAACATGGCATTTGCCAAAATGCTTATGAGTGGGAGATAATTTTACATAATTAACATAAAAATTACTCATGTTTCCGTCAAATAGGTACTTTTTACTTGGTAGTTATGTGAAACGAAATAGCGTACCTACTCTATTCCAATGTGAAAGTCGTAAGATGTAAACAAAATAATTTACCTACTTTCTTCATTCTTCGTGTGTTTAGTTGTAGCCTTGTCGAAATTTGACAATCACTTTCTGATTATAGCAGCTAGGCAAACGTAACTTGTTAAAAAATTAAAGTATCAAAACTAAACAATGAAATATCTAAACTCAGTTCGAATGGAGACATAATTTTTTTAACAAACAAACTAACTATAAATAATGCTAATAAATAAAGTTTGTTTGTTATATAATACTTGAAGTAAACGTAATGAAAATATTTTCAATTTCAAGCCTTTATATCTCCGTTCGAACTGATTTTAGAGATATACATGAAATAACAAGTTTTGTTTGTTACTTTATTCTGAAATAAAATATAAAGTTTAAAAAAAATTTTTTGGTTAATGGCCACGCCAAAGAAAGGCAAAAAAGAGGCGCCACCTTCGATCAACAATATACAACTAGATAACGGGTCGCATACAAAATCAAAGAGAAATTCTGTCCTCGTGAATATACAACATTTTTTGTTAACGAACCGAGAAAACAGTCCGAATACATTATAATTTCGACCTCAAAGCAACCATAATTCCTAGTAATTTAAAAAAGGAACACTGCGGCATTGCGAGACGTGCTTACGTTGGCTTTGTTCGAACGCAACTAATTCAAAATAAGACCTCACTCCAATAGTGAGGCGTTATTTGCCGGGACATGTTTTGAGCGCTGACGCGTTATCTAGTTGGATATTGTTGATCGAAGGGCGCCACGTTCCATAAAAAAACAGCATTGTCTTAATTGTCTTAAAATAAATAAATAAAATAAATAAATAAATAAATTTTTGAATAAAACAACAGAATACATCAGGAAAATTTATTACAAAAGCCAGATACAAAAACTTTACATTAAAATCTACTTTTAGTCAAATAATACTTAATTACACGCACCTCTCTCAAGATTTACAATTATTTTGTTACACATAAAGTACATTCAATCATTTGAAATGTCTAATTATATTATACAAGGTGTTTAATCGTAAAGCAAAACCCTGAAAACAGCTGTAGATACCTACAATGTCGATAAAACAAACATTTGGTTTACTTTCTGAAAAGAATAAATGAAATAAAAATTATAGGCTATTTTATTTACAACAAACATAAGAATATTGTTAAAACTTAAAACGAATCGTAAAACAAATTTTGGTACAAATAAGATGATCTTTTCGCTATACAACGACTTCTTCCACACCCTACAACCAAAAGATAGGTAGGTTAAGGCGAGCTGGTATATATGTCCCCATCTCAGAGTCACAATGAGGGCCTGTTTCACCACTTTCTGATAAGTGTCAGATACCCTATCATCATCAGCCTATAAATCGTCCCACTGCAGCGCACAGACACTACCCTCAGGGAGGGTGTATGTACGTTAGTGTAGTACCACGCGTGCACAATGCGCTGCGGTAGACTTCACATACGCATCGGAATTTCTTCTTCAGCGTATGCAGGTTTCCTCACGATGTTTTCCTTCACCGTTTGAGAGCAGTCGGTATTACGTACATAAGTTATAAAAACTCATTGGTACATGACATGTGGTCAGTGCGGATTCTAACCGATTCTCTCACTGATAAATAGACTAAAATCCTATCATTTATTAGCCATATACAGGGTGTTAGGCCAAACAGTTGCAGTTGCAGTTGCAGTTGTTGTTGTACTTTAAGGGGTGTTTGTACCCTTGATAATGAAGAACTTTCCCTAAGAAACCTATAGAAGATTCGCAAATGTTTACCCTAACACTCTGTATATCTGTTAGATAGGCTATCTGAAACTTATCAGGAAGATTTGAAACCGGCCAGTGTATCAAAATGTGATTCATTTATTTAAAAAAGATATGGTTTTCAGGTTTTGCTTTTAATTTTAAACAGTAATTTCGCAGAACATTATTAGCACTTAATGCTTAGCGAATTCCAAAACACATAAGTATTTAAATTCAAATCTTTGAAACCGCTAAATACAATACAAAATGATATTTTTAATTGTCTCTTATTTTAAATCTACGGATGGACATTTAATTAATACGAAACTCATTCAACCACCGGCTAAGCTTTTCGTAGCAGCATTATACGGCGCTAAGAACAATCATTGCAATAAACCCAATTGATTAAGGCATGTAATCCGTGGGCCAAAAGGTTATACGAACAATGCGATTTTTGAAACTCATTCGCTTAGCTCAGCTGTTGAAAATGTCAAAATTACATTGGCGATAAGCATCTTTCTACGATTTGACTTTCAATAATCACAATCGAGGACTGACTTGACTTGCTGCTTTGACTGTGGAGCTCCACAGTAATTTTAACATTTTCTACTGCTGAATTCAGCGAATGAGTTTCAAAAATCGCACTCCTTGAGTGCGATTTTTGAATGTCATACGTCGAACTCAGCAGTAGCAAATGTCAAAATTACTCTGAAGATATGCATTTTTGGGTTCGTATCGGAATGACCTAAAAGCAAATTGACCTACGTATCATAACGACCTAAAAGCAAAACGTCCTATTATCAAATCGACCTAAAAGCAAAACGACCTATTATCAAATCGACCTAAAAGCAAAACGACCTGAAATCAGATTGACCTAAAAGCAAAAGGACCTAAAAGTAATACGGCCTTAAATTAAAACGACCTATTATCAAATCGTCCCATTTTTATATAGTACAGTCAAATACATAATTTCACTCATAAGCGCACACATTACGCCATTTATTAAGACTTAGAATCGTCAGAATCACGAAAAGTGGCTATTATCTTGAACTTTTTAGTTGCTAAACCGATTGCTTCCAAATCGATATCTGAAGGTCCGCATAGAGTCTGAACATGAATCTGATCCGATGTCAGATTTGAGAAAACTTGCCGCCATCATGAACTTTTTAGATATTAAACTATCGCCCTAAAAATCAATAATTGATGAGATCCACAACGGATTTGAGTTATGACAGACACTGATTGTAGAAAATAAGTAACTTCTATGAAAATTATGATGATAGTCGAATATAATATACCCTATGATATACGGTATCTTTTCCTGTGCCAATAAAATAGAATATTATTCTATTCTATATCTATTATTCTATTCTATTTTTTCTTTTTTTCTTTTATTATTCTAAAATGTATTTTAAAAAACCCCCACAATTCCCCACTTTGATAATTTTTCCCCCATCCATTTCCCCAAAATTTCGGAAAAAATCGCGGAAAAAACCCCAATCTGGCATCCCTGATCTAAGAATGGAACATACCGGGTGAAAACGGTTAACGGTATGTGGACGTAGCCTAAGAAGAGTCCTTTGCTCAGCAGTGGGATGAAATAGGCTATTAAAAAAAAAAAACGTGCGTGCAACAACAAGGTTTATTTATTACTTCACATAATTATGATAACAACAAGGTTTATTTATTACTTCACATTGAATAACTTATTAATAATTGTCGATAAACAATCTTTTAATGTGATATTTTTTTCAAAAATTCGAATGGCGTATTTTCTTGTTTCTTAAGCTTTCGTAGCTCTTTTTTATATTTTGACTCAAATAATATTTGATTTTTGCGTCGTGTCTCTCGTTTAAGTATTGAACGGGTTATTCTGTGATCTTGCCATTTTGCCTCTTTCCTGAGAGCGTTAACAAAAGACAGAAATGTAGGCTTTGGTCTTATCTGAGAATTAAAGCGCCTATTCCAACCTTCTAGCCCATTATTAGTCCGATGGCGCTCCATTGCACAGCTTATGACATCCGCGGGCAGGGTCATCCATTGCTTTTCGAAGTAATCGACGAACTTTAATAATGGTTTCGAATATTCAGTTGAATGTTCTGCTTTATGCTTAATGATGTCCCAGCATTCATTTGTATATTCCGGTGGTACTAAAGGTAAATTCGCACTCAGTCTTGTTATTTCTCTGCCTGTATGAGTTTGTGCTAGCTTGACTTCTTTTCCGTTTTCAGGATTTTTTTCCTTAATTTTTTCTGCTTTACGCCAAACTGCCTTGTTGAAATGATAGTAGCATCCCGTTACTTTTGAGTTTTCAAACACAGATTTAAACGCGTTCATTTGTGCTTTTTCATAATCACAAGTAAAATTATGAATTTCAGTCCCAAGTTCATGTTTTACTAGGTTAAAGAGCCTTTCATATGTTCCTTGCGTTTTATTTGGTAACAGTGCATATATTACAGGTACAATATTTGTAGTTTCGTCACAGCTGTCAATATCTACATGCAACGTATACAATTGATAAAACGGGTGTGGGACGTGAAAAGTTCCATCCCCAAAAAATTGCACAGATGAGGATACATTTTTCAGGTACTTCTTGCTAAGTTGAGATGCAAATAATAAAATTCTATCATTGTCTTCTCCGTCATTGCAAATAAGAAATTTGTCTGCCAAAATTTCGGGAACTATCACTTCGTTTAAACTTTTAAATTCAGTTTTTCGGACTTGAAGAAATTTCCGGCGAGCTCGATACAGACTATCTTTTTTTGATGTATACGGCGGTATCATATCAATGTTGTTCAAATTTGAAAACTCACTTTCAAAAATGTTTTGGATCGAGTTATACTTTTGGCACACTTTTTGTTTACACTTATCCATGATACTATCTGTTCTGTTTTTTAAGAAATTAGGTCTACAAGTGTGCAGCGTCAATCTTAAAACTCCAGTTTTCTCGCTATTAAGCGTCATACTAGCATTACAAATCTCACGACTCGCACAACGCCAGTTTGTGGAACCTTTTTTATTGCGTACCTTATAATTGTACCGATACCCTTCATGGAGTAAAACAGCACCACCCTTTTGAGATTTAATGAAAACAAATTCATTTTTTGAATAGTTTTCGTCGCTTGGTTCTCCATTATCCATTTTATAAAAACTTTACCAATATTTTCCGGACTGAATAGTTTTATAGAAAATGAAACAAGTTCGAAACAGCTTCTTTGACAATTAATTTGATTTTAGAAATAATTTTCGAAAGTGGCTAGTCACTGACAGGTGGATTAAAAAAGTTTTGAATGAAGTATTTTCCTTTTAATCGGGGAAATCTACGGATTTTTTTATGGAGTAGGTTGCATTAATTGCACTTTAGGTGAAAATGTCAGTATGCATCCATGTATGGGCCGTCCGGCTAAATTGTGATATATGCAATGCATTTGATGGCTTTGTGATAGGCATTAAGATAGAAAAATTTTATCTTTTTTCGACCCATGTTGTTTAGGGAAAGTTGTTCAGATTCTCGGTCTGAATACACCCTTAAAGTTTCGTTACTAATTAAAAATTAGTGGTGGGTATCACTCTATTTTAATTTTCGAGTACTGTACTTTACCTTCAATCTGTAAACAGGTCGTTTTAATTTTAGGGCGTATTACTTTTAGGTCCTTTTGCTTTTAGGTCAATCTGATTTCAGGTCGTTTTGCTTTTAGGTCGATTTGATAATAGGTCGTTTTGCTTTTAGGTCGATTTGATAATAGGACGTTTTGCTTTTAGGTCGTTATGATACGTAGGTCAATTTGCTTTTAGGTCATTCCGATACGAACCCGCATTTTTCTACTGCTGTTTTGACTTTCAATAATCGCTCTCCTTGAGTATGATTTTTGAAAGGCAAATCAGCATTAGAAAGACGCGTATCTCCATAGTAATTTTGACATTTTCAACTGCTGAGCTCAGCGAATGAGATTCAAAAATCCCACTCCTGTAGTGCGATTTAACGACCTCCGGTCTGAGGTGGGAGTACTGTAGCAACTTGCGCTTGACTTCTAGTCGTATTTATATTCATATGACGACAGTAAGCAGCAGTTTATTCCTTTCTCACTCACACTCAGCATACATGTGCCAGTCTCTTTTTGTCAGTGCGAGCCAGTTTGTGTGAAGTGTACGGGGTTTGTACCTACTTAGCTATAATAGCGGCCGGTGGTCGACACAAAAATGATCTTATAAGGAAAATATTGTCTACCCCAAAAATGTACCAACAGTGTAGTGCACAACCAATTTTGATACTTGATTATTTTTCTACTGGTCGGAGTATATTCAATTTCGAATTTTCATAAAATAGAAAATTTGTAAAAGAGTTTTTTAGAAAAATATATTACAAAAAGACTTTTTTTGACTCTTTTTTTTGGTCATGCACATCTAGAATAGTCTAAAAAAAGACTAGTTTTTAAGTTTTTATCAAACAAACATAAATTACTAACACTTAAAGCTATGGCAGCGGATTTTTTTGAGATCATTTTCAGAATTCCCTAAAAATTTTGACTATAAAAAATCAACTAACCAAAGATTTTATTCTACTCTAACTTTAAATAAGGAGCTTTTAAAAAAATCTAATAAGATACATAATATTTTGATGGTTTTAAGGGGATGATCAGACCATCAAACTGAACAACTTTCTATGTTTCGAATTCCAGATAAATCCCAACTAGGACAAATTCTGGTTTTAGCGATATTTCGTGAAAATCGGTTTAGCAGTTTTTAAGATAATCAACTGTTAATTATATTTTATTAATAGCAAGGTGGTGTGTCATCTCTCGTCAACGCCATCTATCGATGAACGTTGAAATACAGGTTTTCTTTTTAAAGTAGTTGTCATAAAATCCATAATTATTTTGTTTATAATACAATGAGTATAGTTAATTGAGTAATAATCAATAAATACAATAAAATATTTTCTGTGCATTATATAACTGTGAATAGATTAAATATAAACATCTTATGAATAGTTATTTGGTTAATAAGGATGGAAGGATGTACAATTATACATGACACGCCATCTCTTTTTGGACATTCTGAGAATGTTTCTGTTCATTGAGCTATTATACTAGAGGCGGTACGTAACAAAGGTCATGCGCCACATGCGAGGAGCGTGGTAAGGTGAAACAGTATCTAGCGATATTTGGGACAGCGTTTTGAGGGGCAGTGCCATCTCTAGTACATAATGTTCAATGCTTTTGTTAGACATTTTTGCTAATGCTAAGATGTTTGGCGAACAAAGATAGTACTTAATAATAATTATGTTCAAAAACATAGGAGACTGATACTTTACAATTTTACGATGCTAAGTAAAAGAAAACTTTTGCATATTGTATTTTCCACAATAAATACATTAAGTAGGTATATTGATTTAATAATGGAGCTTAAAAATAAACTTTTATATTAATTAAATGTATGTACGTGCGAAAAGAGGCCATTTTTAAATATCGAAACAAATTTTGCACTTGACAAAAAATGTATGCAAAATTTGATTCATATTTGGTAAAATTATTCCTTTTTGTTGCACTCTATTTTTAGGAATATTGGTAAGTATATAAGAGTTTTGTAACTGTATGATATATGTAAGGCTTATATTTTTATGATTGGTATCTTAGTTAGGTAAGGTACATATATATTTTTATTTTTAAAGGCTTATTGTAGTAGTAATAGGCCTGAAAAGCCTCTCACTCTCTGTAGCTAGATGAAAAAACGTTGTTCTGTACTATCTTTTCAGACTCTAGACAATAGAATCTCTTTTTCAAGTATCAAGTTGGGTACAGTTGATTGCATCTTTAATTATACATGCATTCAACATAATATTTCTCATAAGATATACACAAATTTATTTATTCTTTAAGTTGCAGCCGACAGTACCATATTTTTTATAGCACTGGGACCTAAACCCACACATTTTACCATTTTTACAACGTGTGATAACGAATCTACAAATTTCACAGACGCATTAAAACAAGAGAATGATACTTTTAAATGTCCTTTGACACTTAGAAATTCACAGCAGACAAATGTTTAAAAGGGTTAGGTTAGCATTTCGCCTAAAAACAGTCTCATTCTGTAGAAAAAGAGACGACGAAAATTTAGACGAAACCCACAGTTTACGGCGTTTAGCACCCTCGCTGCGCTCGGGCGGTAACTTTACGCCGCCGTGTAATAAAGTATCGTAACGTACTATTTATTGGGTATTTTGGGGCTAAGTATTACTCGTTCTAAGTGGTCACTTAGTTTTTTGGATGGCTATTTTTTGGTACCTACCTTTCTCCTGAATCTATTTCTCGTAGAAACACAGGTGCCAATTATTAATCAACATTCGTTGAAGACTATGGCTATGTATTTGGATGACAGTTTGTTCGTATTTAAGAGTCCCTTTACCGTTTAGTGACGCCCACGTCACATCTCAATAATGGAAACTCGAAAGGAAATAGTGCTAGGTTGTAATATGTGTGTCGGATATCTAAATAAATAATGTTTCTTTCTTTCTTTACTCCAACTTAGGAACTATAAAAGACTAAACGATATTTTATAGTAATGTTACCTACATGGAGTAAGAGGAGATGGCATATCGGCTTGTTTCTATAGAAAATTATGTCGCCGACAAAGGGGGTGAGGGACGGGTGAGGGGAGACAAAAAGCTTAGGGGAGCGTGTCATTTCTCTATGGTCGCAGTACAAACTAGTGCACAATTGGTGGCTACAGTGCAACTTTGTTACACCATCTCTACCAAGGGGAGCGTGTAATTTCTCTATGGTTACCTACATAGGTTCTAAATATTCCACTTTTAAGAAGAAGAAGACGTTTCTTTTTTTTCTTCCAATTTCGTTCGAAAAAAACGTACGATCAGCTGATTCCATTTAGTATGGTTGCTAATTTCCCATAAAGGTATTATACCTTACAGGAATAGAGCAACAAACATGAGTTGTCAAATGAAACCTTTTTTGGATGTTTTTTGGAGACTATTCGCAGCCAAAAATTCGAATATTGTCTATAATTCTGAGTCTAACGTGAAGTTGTGGATAAATTAATGAAGTAGTGTTATATTTCATAAAATTATCTAAGATTTCACTTTAGATTCGCAATTATTCACGGAAACCAAACTGTAAAAATTAATTAGAGACTAAAAAAAAACGGTTCTATTGCCTAGCGTTACGTATCTCTTTCTATTATACAGTGGTGCCGCGTACATCTCGCTCGCTCAGCTGTATGTTCCTCTATTCCTGGTATAATACCTTTATGTAATTTCCTATATGTTTTTTAGGGAAAGTTGTTCAATATAAAGGGTACAACCACCCCTTAAAGTAATGAAACTGTTTACCCTAACACACTGTAATAAAATAGCATAAAGCTTTTGTAGTACCTACCTAAGTTGAAGTAGCACTTTTTTAATTTAGCTAAGTTTCTTGATTGAGAAATCCACTGAACAGTAAAATTACTCTTAAATCAATATATAATACTTTATACCGACGACATGATGGCGTTGGGAACATGTTGACAACGTAGGACCGATAGTTGTAGCGATCCTTGTTCAGGCCTATGTCCAGCAGTGGACAGTATCAGCTGAGAGTCTACAGTTTGACAGCGTTGAAGTATGTCATGAGGTCGGGGTCGGCGCGGTGTACCCACGCTGCGTTGAGCGCGATCGAGTCGAGAGCCGCGCCCGCGCCCCGGTGCGACCCCAGTTGCTCTTTGAACTGATAATACAGGAAACAACTATAGTAGCGCCCCCAAAGCTGTTTTTATTTTTTTTGTCGTGCTTCAATACATTAAGGGGGTTGCAGAGGGCAAGACAATAAACTAGATGGAGCTCGGGAGCATTATTCCTGATTTTGACACATTTTATTTTATATCTTCGTAATTATGTTATAAATTGCAAATGTTATTTGAGATGCGCAATATAGATTTTCTAAACTATTTTTCCATACATAAAACATTACTTTTGTTAATACCGTCTACGAATGTTTTACGTCAAAGTTTTGTATGAAATTGATCAAAATTAAAATGTATAACAAATTCGTATGAACAATAAAATTACTATAACTTGTAGCTAGATCAGTAAAACATAAACACAAGTGCGCGCATAATTGAAAATTTTGATTAATAGCATCACAATTACGAGATATAAAATAAAATGTGATAAAATCAGGAATAATGCTCCCGAGCGCCATCTAGTTTAATGTCTTGCCCTCTGCAACCCCCTTAAAGAGACTAGTCTAGTAAAACGATAAATCGAAAAGAAAACAATCTTCCAAATGGCTAGCTCGATAGATAGCGTTGACGTGAGATATCGAGATAAGCATCCTTGCCTGTGATCTTTGCAGATAACAAAATAGTAATAATTCGTGTCTAAGCAGCAACCTATACAGGGTGTTAATTTAAATGCGTTACGTACTTAAGGGGTACTTCAGACCATCAAACATTGAAATCGAGAAAAAGAAATCAGCTGTTCCAAGGCTGTTCCGTAGCAAACGTCAATAAAATTATGATATAATTTATTTCTCTTCTCGGGAAGGAAAGGGTCAATTTTCGTCCCGCTGCGCTTAACGAAGTTGCCGTTTTCCACCTCCGTCGAGGAGAAAAATATGTAATCTACTATTTCGGACATAATCCCTAATTTAGTTAACTAGTAGGTTGATTAATATGTTTAATTAAAATGGCGACTTGACTCACATGTATGGATTAGCAGATTTTTTTTCGCGATTTTGATGTCGGTCCCATAGCGACAGTTGTTAGCTTGATGGTCTAAATCTAAAGCACCCCTGTTTAATATATTGTAATGTATTTATTTAACCCTGTATAGTCGAACGCATTATCCTCATGCTTATGATTATGCTATGCAGAAAAATATCAACAGATACTTTTCCAACGTATGCGTAAGCATTTTTATTTACTTTTTAGTCTAAATTTCCGTCTTGAATCCAATTCACGTCAGCGCCATCTATCGCAGTATGTTGTAACTACGTTTTACTAATGTCAGTAAACTCGTCATCATAATAATGAAGATAGCACGTACCCTATAGTAGTCCTGCGGTAGATGCAGACACCTGGCGGCGGCGAGCAGCGCGGCGGGGGGCAGCGCGGGCGCGGGCCGCAGTATGCGCCACACGCCCGCCGCGCCGCGCCATCTAGTGCAGATAGTGACATACTGAACTGTTGTTTATCGAGTGACGCATTATGGAACTACTGGGAAGGTTCCTCTGGTGAAAAGGGAAGATTTATATTTAAATGATCAAAATGCTTGGGTCTGAGGTCACTAACTTATAGTTTATTTACATTACTGTACAGTATCAACTATTTTATTAGATAGACTAAAGATAAAGATGCATTTATTTGTATGACATGCGTAGACTATGTATTATTGTATACATAACCGTAGCTTAAGAATTTATATTGTAATAGTTTTAAGTCGTGTTATGTTGTAGAGTTTCTGGCCGCATCTTCTCTACAGCGACAACACGTTCCGACGCGGTGGTAGATTAAAAAAGATTTGACGTTTAATAAGTGTGCTTCAAGCTCCTATATTGAATAAAATTGACTTTGACTTTGATCTTCTGCCAGGCTATAAGTGTGTAGCCTGATGACCAGCCGTGGTCCAACAGTTCTTAGTTGGATATACTGGGCATTAGGGTAAACAGTTGCGTTACTTTAAGGGGTGATTATACCCATGATACTGAATAACTTTCCCTAAGAAAGCTATAAGAAATCACGAAAATTTTTTGCAATCAGCTGCTCGAACGTTTGTTTGAAATGTCGAAAAAATTTTTTGCGAATTTCCTATCGGTTTTTTAGGGAAAGTTGTCCAGTATCATGGGTCATCACCCCTTAAAATAATGCAACTGTATACACTAACACCCTGTAGGTTATCGAATCTCTGTGAATATTATTTCTATCTATCTATCTATAACGTCACGCCTCTTTCCCAGTGGGGTAGGCAGAGACCAGAGCGCGCCATCTACTACGATCCTTACATACCTCTTTTGCCTCATTCACATCCATACATCTCTTCATACATGCCCGTCGGTTTCGAGTAAGTACTCTAAAAAAATATTATTTCTCTTACGCGATTTATGTCTTGCACTCGATTATGAACCTTATTTGTTACGGGATACGTATTCACGTTGAAAGTGAGCTTGTATGGAGCATATTTACGAGAGCAATAGTAGCGCCATCTAATGGCTTTGCAACTATAACTTACAACATCGGGTAACATCTGTTGCAAGTCGACATCGACACACGGAATCTGCAGCTGAAGGATTTTTCTTCACATAAATAACTGGAAGATCTTACCCTTCCCTTCACACTACAAAGAAAGATCTCTCCTTTCATTTCATACAACACGTCTCAGATTTTCAGTCTTTCCCACTTGATTATAAAAATCTTCCCTCTCACCCACCCTACCCGACTACGTAAGATCTTCCCGCCAGCACACTACACTAAAGCCTGACCTGCACTGGTAGCATGCAACACGTGATACGGCTCTATCACGTCTTTTATCTCGTTCGTTCGCACGCAAATAGAAAGAGAGCGAAGGTGTGATAGCGCTGTATCACTGCGGCATGCTAGCTATGCAGGAATATAAAAAACCTGGTTTGGGGGCGCTGCGATCGACTGTCGCCTTTAATGTTAGCGTTCCAAGTACAAAAATTAGTTCGAATGATTTTCCGCAACATGGCGAGGTTTTTAATATTTCTGGTCGGGCTTTACATACCTGCATGCGCCGGCGCAGAGCGCGGTGGCCCACAGCTTCCACTCGCGGCTGCGTTGCGCCTCGCTAGATAGCGCCGTGAACGCGAACCTACAATACATTAAGGGCTTTGTAAGTTCTTGGTAGCTTATCTGACAGATCGTTTGACATATTTTGTATTTAAGGTATGTCACACGATCTATTATATCATTATCAAGAACTTACTTAGAAGTTGTAAAACAGGCCCTAAATATAATTATAATTAATGTTATAATCATTGATTAAAAATTTCAATTTTCATATTCAGCGACTGAAAAAAGTACTGAAAAATACAACACAGCAATGGAAATTATGCGCCCATTTTGTCTCTCTTATTAACTGTATTTTGTTACTGCCACAGAAACAAGATAATGCCTATTCTATCTAATATATACCCTATTGGGGTTTATGTTTGGGGTTACCTCATTTATTTATACCCCAAACCTAAAATCAAAGACCTCAAATTTAAATGTATTATGTTTTGAGTGAAATAAAATTTTTTTTTTTTTATTTTTTTATTTATCTACTTCATCTATCTTTGGAGGTCTATGTCTGAGGGCACCTTATCGATCTATCTACTTCATCTATCTGTGGGTCTATATCTGGGGGCACCTTATCTATCTATGGGGAGTACCTACCGGAGTACCTCTTCTATCTATCTATGGGATCGTTGTATGGAGTTCTAATAGAAGTCTAGAGGAATCTATAAGACAATTGTTTTTGTTAAAAGTCAATGTAGTTTAATTTAACAATTAATTTTAAATAGTAGATTACACTTACACATATACAAAGCCTCAGATCACATGTTTGTCAACAATTAGGTACATAACATAGACCTAAACTCTAGCGATAGACTTGCCCTTCCATAGAAGCAACATGTTCCACTCGAATGAGGTGTACGCACCTGATTGATGTTTCCGAGTTCACTTCGTCACTATGGCAATGACAGACCACAATTTGTCATTTTGTGTTGTTTTGTGTGACATGTTGTTTGTTTGAACGAGCTTGTCTATCGCTAGAGTAATATGTCTATGGTACATGAGATCTGAGACCTTTCTTACTTTCCAGCACTCGGTGTGTTATCTATATCTACTATACTTACTGGGTCTATGGCCCTAACTGCAACATGTAATGTCACAAACCTATAGAACAGCCAGTCGTCTTTCGGCGAGGCGAGGGCGGCCAGCAAGGCTCGGTGCTGGTAGAGCGGCCGCGGGGCGGCGTACGAGGCCGTGAGGGCGCGCCAGCACGCGCGCCAGGCTGCCTGGCCGTATGTACGCACACCCGCCGTGAAGGCTGCCTGTGGCGGGGTGACACGTTTAAAAGGTGACGTATCATTATCAGCCTATATAGGGTCATTTTAAATTAGTTGGCAAAACTGAACCAGGGAACTTGTTAATGGTAATAGATTGCATTATCAATGTTTATAATTGGTATTGATGATTAACACAATTATTATTTTCGTACGTATCGTACGCAGTGCGCGGGCGGACATTAACCTCTGAATCATATGATCGAGCGGGGGGTCATTACCACGTAATTGTTCTTAGTATCATCATCATATCATATCAGCCGGTAAACGTCCACTGCTGGACATAGGCCTCCCCAAAAATGGGGGGATTTGCCATAATCGCCACGCTTGGCAGGCGGGTTGGCGATCGCAGTTGGATTGAATGTGTGTACTCAGAGGATGCTGCTGTCCATCCTCCGGTAGATCCCTTAGTCGCCTTTTACGACACCCACGGGAGGAAATGGGATGGTGCTACTCTTAGCCGACACCACACGGACTCATGCAACGTGTTAATGAAAGAAACAAAACTAGAAAGCAGTTTGTTTAGAATCGAGAGCAGAATCGAATTATCATGGTTTCAACATAGGTAATTTTTTTGCTTGACTCGTTCTACTTCAATTTGTGATGAGTCAGTCAGTCAGTGAGTGCTGTTGACCTGTCCCTACCTCCTGGTACAGCTTGGGGATGCTCTGGAGCCAGCCGTCGAACAGCTGGACGGCTTGCTTGGTCACCTGCTCGTTCTACTTCACTTTGTGATGAGTCAGTCAGTCAGTGAGTGCTGTTGTCCTGTCCCTACCTCCTGGTACAGCTTGGGGATGCTCTGGAGCCAGCCGTCGAACAGCTGGACGGCTTGCTAGGTCACCTGCTCGTTCTACTTCACTTTGTGATGAGTCAGTCAGTCAGTGAGTGCTGTTGTCCTGTCCCTACCTCCTGGTACAGCTCGGGGATGCTCTGGTTGCTCTGGAGCCAGCCGTCGAACAGCTGGACGACTTGCTTGGTCACCTGCTCGTTCTACTTCACTTTGTGATGAGTCAGTCAGTCAGTGAGCGCTGTTGTCCTGTCCCTACCTCCTGGTACAGCTCGGGGATGCTCTGGTTGCTCTGGAGCCAGCCGTCGAACAGCTGGACGGCTTGCTTGGTCACCTGCTCGTTCTCCCACTCTACGCCCGCTGTTAGAAGAGCGCCGCTTAGCCATCTGTTGAAATCATCATAATCATCAGAGACAGTGCGTAGCCAGGGAGTGGGGGGACGACGGTAGTAGCCAGTGCTGGCGAATAATTTTTTTAAATACGTCAGGTATTGTAAAAGAAAAAATAGGCAGAGGTGCAAAGGCACCTCAGAAAGTCAGAGTAAACAATAAAGTTTATTAATAGTTAAATGTTACAACGTTGGATGTTGAATGCTCATCTGTGTTCGAAATCTCGATTATTATTTATATAGGGTCCAACTTAATATGCTGACACTTTTTTAAGAGGATGATCAGACTGTCGAACTGAACCACTTTCTCTATGGAACCACCATCGAAATCCCGAAAAAGAAATCAGCTCTAATACCACACAAAACTGCAAACCTACTCGAGTCAAATGTATGGGACAGCAGTTTTTTTTTTTCGCGATTTAGATCTTGATCCTATACAGAAAGTTGTTCAGTTTGATGGTCTGAACATCCCCTTAAAAAGTGTCAGCATATTAAGAAGGACCCTGTATATTCATTTTGTTAGTAAAATCTCGAGCTCGCTTCGCTCGCACCTGGTTTTAGATCGTATGGCGAAGACTTTAATTTATTTGCAGTTCGACATTGCAACGTCTGTTTTGAGTCTTGCCACTGACGGTAGCTGATGAGCTGGCTGGCCAGTTGCCCCTCTCAGGAAAAATCCCTAGCTACGCCAATGACATATGACACTCAATTCAATTCAATTCATTTATTGCTTTTTCATGTACAGTATTACAGGAGTGCGATTTTTGAATCTCATTCGGTGAGCTCAGCTTATGAAAATGTCGAAATTACTACGGAGATATATACACGGTCCAACTTAAGGGGCTGAAGGTTGCCGATGGCCTTGAGCGATCGCACTATAAGCCCCGCCCACAAGTCCCACAACCCCCGTGCCTCACGCTTACCCCTGACAAAGTAAAATAAACTTGTACATTACCGCCATCTCAAGAATTTGATCGAAAACAACTAAGAACATCGCTAAGTTGACGAAATGATCATCAATCACCTCAACAGATGGCGCTTAAATGAATGATTTTTATACAATTTTATATGGATATTGATTAAAAGACAATTATTGTCTTTAAATTAATATCCATTGTACATTTTTTACAAAGAAAAAATAAAAAAAGGGTATTACAGTATTCTAATTTCTACATTTTAATATTAATAGATAGTAAAATTTTGAAAACTCAAGTTTACCAAGGTGAAAAACACTTTAGAATTGTATTTCTCTTTTATTTTTTTCGCGATTTCGACGTTGGTGCCATAGAGAAAGTTGTTCAGTTTGATGGTCTGATCATCCCCTTAAAAAAGTGTCAGCATATTAAGAAGGACCCTATATTATCTTTCTACTGCTGAGTTGACTTTCAAAAATCATACTACCGGAGAGCGATTTTGGAAAGTCAAATCAGCAGTAAAAAGATGCGTATCTCCGTAGTAATTTTGAAATTTTTAACAGCTGAGCTCACCGAATGAGATTCCAAAATCGCACTCCAGGTCTTATAATATGATTAGGCATGAGTACACGAACCCTGTTGATTAGGGCATTGCAAATAAAAGGCATGCAAGATTATTAACAATTATTTTAACAATGAACATAAAATAAATAGCTATACAGAAAACATTGAAATCATACAATTTTGGATACATTTAAAATAGAAAATAAAAAAAATTCTCGGCTGTTTACCGCCCTCGCCTTCGTCTCGAGCTTGCAATGCATCCTCGAGTGTAATGACCAACTTAGCTCTGTTGTATCATAATTTTATTTTGTGTCTGTATGTGTCGAAACTAGTTTTAAAAAAAATCGTGCATCAAAACTCGTTCTCTCGTATACTCACAACTGATCCTCATTCAGGCCAGAGGAGTTGAGCTGCTTGGAGGTGTAGAGCAGTACTGTGGGGGGGTGTAGATGCTTGAGCATGTGGTTGAGGTGGGGGGCTGATGATGACAGGTGCAGCAACTCCCGCCACCACGACAGGTGGTTGAGCACCACCCGCCAGGGCGCCCAGTGCGTTTCGCTGCTTAGACGAGCTGGAAGAAGTAGGTTAAGTACATAAAGTTTACAATCAACTTCGAAATTGCGAAAAAATTTGCCGTTCCATGCATTAGAGTCGAATAAGTACACACGGCGACAGGTCCGGTTACCCTGTTTGGACTTTGAACAATTAGAAGTTGAACGCTGCGAATCGTGCGAGAGGGTGCGGTATGTTGTTGTTGTTTCGTCTCACGGCACGCTGCGCCCGCGCCGGCAGCTGCGTCTATGCAGGCTCTCTACCGCACTATGCCGTGTTTTGTACGTAGTGTAGTTATGGGTATATAGATAGGGTGCTTAACATGATGTGCCGCAGTGTGTACCTGCAGTTTTGTATGGAACCGATGATTTGTTTTACGATTTCGTTATTAAAATGTGCTTCACACCATCAACATTGAACTATTAGAGCTGTCAATCCGCACCGTGTGTGCTTCTACGTGCGGTTTCATACAACTCCTTGCTTCACAAATGACGGACTGACGTCTGCCGCTCCGTCAAAGCGTCATCGTGTGTGAACCCACTTAGATATAACGGATAGAGCTGACACGACCAACAAACGTCATCTATACGTGGCATCACTCACCGGCGGCGAAGGTGTTCAATCAGTGCGTTCTGCCAGTGATGACCTATGGTGCGGAAACGTGGACCCTGACGATAGGGCTAGTTCATAAATTCAAGGTCGCTCAGCGAGCTATGGAGAGAGCTATGCTCGGTGTTTCTCTGAGGGATCACATCAGAAATGAAGTGATTCGTCACAGAACTAAAGTGGCTGACATAGCTCAGAAAATTAGCAAGCTGAAGTGGCAGTGGGCTGGTCATATCTGTCGAAGAACTGACAACCGATGGGGTGTCAGAGTTCTAGAGTGGAGACCGCGAACTGGTAGGCGTAGTGTGGGACGCCCTGCTGCCCGCTGGACAGACGACCTAACAAAAGTAGCGGGGAGCGACTGGATGAGGAAGGCCGAGGACAGAGTTTTGTGGCGCGCCTTGGGAGAGGCCTATGTTCAGCAGTGGACGATGATAGGCTGATGATGATGATGATGACTCACCGGCGGCGGCTATGGCCCTGCTGGCTGGCAGTCTGCCGGCGCGGCTCAGTATGAACGTGTCTACACACTCACCGGCGGCGGCTATGGCCCTGCTGGCTGGCAGTCTGCCGGCGCGGCTCAGTATGAACGTGTCTACACACTCACCGGCGGCGGCTATGGCCCTGCTGGCTGGCAGTCTGCCGGCGCGGCTCAGTATGAACGTGTCTACACACTCACCGGCGGCGGCTATGGCCCTGCTGGCTGGCAGTCTGCCGGCGCGGCTCAGTATGAACGTGTCTACACACTCACCGGCGGCGGCTATGGCCCTGCTGGCTGGCAGTCTGCCGGCGCGGCTCAGTATGAACGCGTCGTCGAGGAGGAGGGCTCGCTCGGCGGGGTCTCCACTCTCGTACAACGCTGCTGCACGTTTGGCCGCCGCTTCTGCTGTCTGCGGGGTGTTCAGAATGTCGGTTTGGGTTTGAAGGTTCAGAGATTCAAAATAATGAAGTATTTATAAGAGATAAGCGTCCTTTTGGTAACCATCAGCTGCAAGGCTGATTCAATAGGATATAGAGCATATCTGTGATGGGGATGGACCAGGTCTATCTCCATAACTGCGGTCGGTTTAGGAGATAAAGCCGTTCAACGGTCTGGAATGGTTGCTAAAAATTTATTCAAATTTCCGACCTTTGAACGGCTGTATCTCCTAAACCGACTGATAGACCATGTAAGTTTTTGTACTTTTCGATAGCAGTGCATATTACAATACCTGCATATTCACACATATTCATTTAAAGCAACCATAACAGACCTTTGAACGTCTGTAACTCCTAAACCGACTGGAGTTATGCAGGCAGACCTGGTCCATCCCCATCACAGAGATGCTCTACACCCTATGAACACTGAATCAGCCTTGCAGCTGATGGTTACCAAAAGTACGCTTATCTCTTATACTAAAAGGTAAATGGGAGAGGAAGGGATGAGAGGATGAGCAGATCCCAAGTAAAGGGATAAGGGCATGAGATTGATCATAATGTGAGAACGAAAATTGTAGAGACAACACATAAACGTGGCCGTATTGCATTAAAAAACAGTGTGTGGGGAAAGGAAAGCCGAAGAAATGATGGAGGGATTGTGTGATAAGGTAATTATTGTAATGTTTTAGTATTTACCTCTCCAGCGGTCCTGTCCTGTGGCGCGACGCGGTAAAGTCCCCTCGCTCCCACGTTGTATCGCACCCACGAGTGTTTACCCAGGTCGGGGATCACCACTACAATCATACATGGGTAATGTTAGAAGCATGTAGAGTCAAACAGTAGGCAGTTGGCAGTAGGTTTGAATAGTAGGCTTGAAGAGTCAACTAATTTGTAAAGTAGGCTTGAAGAGTCGACCAATTTGAAATTTAAAGTCGAATTATTCAAAAATAGGCACGTTGAGTCAAACAACTTGAAAAGTAGGCATGTTGAGTCAACAAATTGAAATAATATAGGTATGTAGAGTCAACTAATTTTGTAAACTAAAGTTAATCATTTTAACGGGTTCTCATAAACTGTAATTTCGGAAAGTCAACCAATTTAAACTATAGGCAAATGCCAACTGCCAATACATGCAAATAGACATGCAGTAGTTAGCTAATTTGAAATGTACCCTTCGAACTTTGTCACGTAAAACAACAAGGTGACAACAGGAATTCAATATTTCAATACAAAATGTTTAACGACCTTGTAACGCTTATCCGTGATTTTGATGTTCGAGCAAAGAAAGTGGCGCCCTCAATATTTTTCTACTCTTGTTTACCAAGCTACGTAAATTGATGTACTAACTTTCTGTATCATTCATCCACATCAAGTGCGTCACGTGCTCTGCCCACCGCGATGGCTTCGGTTTCGTCTCGTTCGCCACTTCGTACCTGAAATAACATCAATCTCTAATAAATGAGAAGCCAGCGAAGCGAGGTTTAAATTTTTGAAGTCTCTGATTTTTAGATCCCTTCCACAAATAATTTAAGCTGATCTTTTGACAGCATCCAAACTAGCTTCTACTTCTACCATCTCCTTTTCCCAATAATGAAAGTGGTCGTGCACAATGCTGGGTGGTTTTTACATAGGTACGCATCTGAATTTCTTATTCAACTTCCCACGTGTCATTGACAGCGGTGACATTAATTATAAGTCTTTTGTATTGATAAGCAAAAGGGAGCGAACGAAGCAAGCTCCAAAAACACGGTTTGCAAACTCTGATGATAGGAAGCAAACTGTTAAGACCCTGGATTCTCTTCTCTCTTCTATGGAAGAAGTTGGTTGGTAGACATCACGTACGCATCAGAATTTCTTTAACGTTCCATTAAATAAGTAGGTATTTTAAAATTTAAGCAAAAGGGAGCGAATGAAGCAAGCTCAAAATATCATGGATATTTTGAGCCTGCTTCCTTCGCTGATTAATGATTTCAGATTGGTTAAAGGTGTGGAGCGAGCGAAGCATACGCAAATAACCAGATAGATATGCCGTCAGCTTATAGAAAAAGTGTTTGGTAGACGTCACAGAATTTTTTCTTCGCTTTACCTTCCAAGTGCCAATGACAGCGGTGACATTCAATAAGTAATGAATCGATAAGCAAAAGGGAGCGAACGAAGCAAGCTCCAAAAACACGGTTTCCAAACTTTGATGACAGGAAGCAATCGTTATATCCCTAGATTCTCTTCTTTCTTCTATGGAAGAAGTTGGTTGGTAGACTTCGCAGAATGTCTCTAACTTACCAGGTGCCATTGACAGCGGTGACATTTTTCCAGACGGTGATATTGTCGTCGTCTGCGTACTCGTGCGCGAGAGGCCCGACGGTGAACGTGACGGGAATGATCCACTTGGCGGCCGGCGGGGGTTTCGTCGCCTTGACTGGCTTGCGGGTTTTTTGTAGTTAAGGTTGTCTGTTTGTCTGTTTTATTGTTTATGTGTATTCTCTGTGGTGAGCAGAAGCTCGAAATATTTTATACGTACCTACATGATGAAGATGGTTTCCAAATGGGTCGATAAACGTTTCGCCGATGCTCAATTCGTCTATGACGATTGATCGAATGATTTAATAGGTTGATTGAAAGTGTGGAGCGAGCGAAGCGGATGCCAAATAACTAGGTAGGTACGTCCAGTCTACATATTGGTATGTTGTCGGCCTAGAAAGTCGGTTGGTAGACTTCAAAGAATGTCTCCAACTTACCAGGTGCCATTGACAGCGGTGACATTCTTCCAGACGGTGATATTGTCGTCGTCGGCGTACTCGTGCGCGAGAGGCCCGACGGTGAACGTGACGGGGATGATCCACTTGGCAGCCGGTGGGGGTTTGGTCGTCTTGACTGGCTTGCGGGTTTTTTGTAGTTAAGGTTGTGTGTTTGTCTGTTTTATTGTTTATGTGTATTCTCTGTGGTGAGCAGAAGCTCGAAATATTTTATACGTACCTCATGATGAAGATGGTTTCCAAATGGGTCGATAAACGTTTCGCCGAAGCTCAATTCGTCTATGACGATTGATCGTATGATTTAATAGATTGGTTGAAAATGTGGAGCGAGCGAAGCATACGCAAAATAACCAGATAGATACATCCAGTCTACATATTGGTACGCCGTCGGCCTAGAAAGAAGTTGGTTGGTAGACTTCACAGAATTTCTTCTTTGACTTACCAAAGTGCCAATGACAGAAGTGACATTCACTATGCAATAAATTGATAAGCAAAAGGGAGCGAACGAAGCAAGCTCCAAAAACACGGTTTCCAAACTTTGATGATAGGAAGAAAACTGTTATTACTTACCAGGTGCCATTGACAGCGGTGACATTCTTCCAGACGGTGATATTGTCGTCGTCTGCGTACTCGTGCGCGAGAGGCCCGACGGTGAACGTGACGGGGATGATCCACTTGGCGGCCGGCGGGGGTTTGGTCGTCTTGACTGGCTTGCGGGTCGTCGTGGTGGGGATGGGGGTCGTTGTGGTCGAGTTGACGTCTTCTTCTATAGTTTCTGTGAAGTTATCTGTTGGGAAGACAGTTTTTGGTGAATTGTGACTGGGTTTCCAGTGATTTCGGAGGAAAACATTTTTTTATGAGACAAAAATTATGCGAAAACTGAAGCGAATGGTCTTATTGTGCTACCCGATTCGATCGTATCAAATCACATTATGGTGTTTTAGGGTTGAACTACACATGGCCGCACGCGATCGTACTTTCCGTCGCTCCATCCTTTTCTGTCACTCAGGAATCATCCCACCTATCCCCCCCCCCTGGATACGTGCCTAGTTATGGTATTTTGTGATGAACAAAAGACCTGAAGGAAAAGACCTGAGGAAGGAAAAGGATGTAGGAAGCTACTCGTAGATACAAAACGTGTGTAATTTCTTACCGGGGTCATAAAATATCTCGTCCAAGTCGGCTCGAAGGTCAAACGTGAGGAGGTTGTTCTGCGAGGGTGGGTCCGGGTCGGGCGGTTCCGCAGACATTACGAACCTGCAATTATTTTAACATTAATAGTCAAGTCCCTCGTTGGGCGCCAATAATAGTCGAGGAGAAACTGGCGCCCAAATTGGGGCCAGTTTTGCCCGTTGTAGTTTTTGGTGTAAATTGTTGCAATTACCAGTAACACTTTTTTATTGTTTTCTCTAACTGCCTCCGTGGTCTAATGGTTAAGAGCATTGGGCTCTTGACACGGAGGTCGTGGGTTCGATTCCCACAGGGGGCACCTAGTGAAATGTCACTTTGTGCATTTTTCCCCAGTTGGTTAGGACATTGCAGGCTGAGTCACCTGATTGTCAGAAAAGAAAGATGATTCCGTGCTTCGGATGGCACGTTAAGCTGTTGGTCCCGGTATCTCTGGTGGTAGTAGTCGTTACATAAAAACCACGTCAGAGGCCGTAAGGCGGTTTGAATAAACTCTGACACCAGGGCTTGCAGCCCACTCGATAAGAAGAAGATTGTTCTTCTCCTTTCTCTATTTCTTAATAGGCTTCAACCTTCCTATATATATTGGAAGGCCATTGAATTTAATTAGTTAAGAAGTACCTATTTAAATAACTTCTAACTCTGTAAGAACTATCTTCTTATAGGCAACGCAGACGAAGTAGCAGGCAAAAGCTAGTGTAATACGAGTGGTTGGTTACCGTTCCTGCTTGAGTACAACGTCGGTGCCGGTGACGGTGGCGCAGAGCAGCGGGTAGCCGGCGCGCTCGCACCACCCGTCCCACGCGTGCGGAGGGGCTTCCCCGGTACCGTCCTTCTGTAGCGCGCGCCAGAGGTCTCTGAAAACATTATTATAGACTCACTAGTGTTTTCCCGCGACTTCGTCGGCACAAATTATATACCAGATTTTAAGTCAGATCATAAGCTATCAAACAAAAAAAGTTTCATCAAAATCTTAGTAGTTTTTGCGTAATGCGCGAACAAACAAACAAACAAACAAACAGACGGACAAAATTTCTAAAAAAAGTTGATTTCTAGTCAGGGATACCTAAAAACCATATCGTAATCTTTTTTTTGTAAATATCTTCAATGTACAGACACACTTCAGTTACAGTTTTATTATTATAAACTATTGTTTAGATTACGCAAACTATTTCACTGTTTTAATCCAATAATTAGAAAAAAAATAGATTTTTCTGTAATTTATTTTGAGTTGATTAGAGTGTAATTTTTATTGTTTATTGTATTAAAATACTTAAAAATTATAGGTAGATTCTTCTTTCTTCTGGGCAGATTCTTATTTATTTTGTATAGTCTTATAGTTTTATTTTAGTTTTAGGATATTATGTTCATTCATTTGCTTAACATTTATATTGTTTCTGTTGAAAATACTAATTTATTTTTGATAACAATTATATATCTGAAATATTATTGATTATAAACATGTTACACCCTTGTTGTGCTATTTCGAATCAAATTAAAGATTGAAAAAAGCACGTCCCCTAAAGACGCAACAGACAGATTGAAAATTTCGTTCTCTGGGGTAGTGGCTCGATAGCGAAATTGGATAACGCACTTCCCCGGATTGGAAGTGTGCGGGTTCAAGTCCCACCCGAGACTTAATTTTTGAATTTAATAGTTTTATCCTTTATCATAATATCAGAAAAGGTTATATATTATAATAGGATCATTGAAGTCACTTCACAATGATATGGCATGCTTTGTAGTTTTTGTTATCATACAAAAACCAAACAAAGATTAAATGATATTTTACCGTTATTTGCAAGTTCAGTAACCCATGGAGAAGAAAGAGCAAGAAACTAAATTCTATGACACTATTCACAGCAAATAAAGATACGGAAGAGAACTATCTACCTAACAACTCAATCACGTAAGATTAGGTACCGGCCTATAAGTACCGTAAGTTCTATGGAATTTATGTACGGTTGAATGGTGAGGAATTGCGAGGAAACCTGCATACCCGAGAAAGAAAAAATTGTATTCGGATGTACTCGTAGATGTGAAAAAAATATGTGCGAGTTAGGGGCACACTATAGATCAGCAATGGTCGCATAGCAGTGTTACATAGCGAAGCATGCTTGTAACAGCCGACAATAATAATAAGATACAATATTAACTGGCTCCCAGTACAAAATCGGCGTCGAGGCAGACCTAGAAGAAGGTGGCGGTACGAAATCGATAGCATCTTGAAGAACTGGCCTAACGAAGCGCCAAAACTGGGACGCATGGAGAGAACGGAGTGAGGCCTTTACCCAACAATGGGACACCGACGGCTGATATAATAATAATTATAATATTGACTGACCTGGCATCAGCACTGGCGGATCGATGGTCCTTGAGAAGTCTGGCGAGTGCAGCTCTCCCCGCTGACTGTCCCGCTGCTTCTATAGCCATGCTTACTATCGCTGCACCCTGCAAGTATATACAGTCTTTCTTAATATGCTGACGGTTCGAACTGAACAACTTTCTCTATGGGATTAACCAAAAAAACGCGAAAAAATCAGGTAGGTATCCCCAAGAAGTTTGGAATCCTCTATAGTGGAGCACAAACTGCCTAACAAGCAATGCTGCAAGCTGGTCGGTAATGATCGTTCTTCTCCGTAGTGGTTTTTAGTGACGTTAACTTTATCCCTTTCTAATTTATGTCTTGGCATGACGTCACTCAATTTTCGTTGTGATATATTAATGCTTGTAAGGAGGACATCCTTTATGATTTAGATCCATAGGTATCCCATACGGGCTTTGGGTCGAATACCTCCTGGGATATGGTTATCCAAAACCGGGAGATTACATGTTTCCCAGATCTGAGACCTTTCTTACTTTCCTGCCCTCGGTGTGTAATCTTCTATTTCATTCTTCTTATACTGTAAGTAAGTTATAGCCTGTAGAATCCCACTGCAGGGCAAAGGCCTCCTCTCACGAATAAGGGTGAGAGGGAGTGGGCCATACTCCACCACGCGGGCCCAGTGCGTGTTGGTGGAGGCAAGTTAATGGTCACCTTGCTGTCAGAGAATTTTCAAGCCGCCAATAGGCCTCTGACTTGGCTTAACGAATAGTTACAACGCCATCTGACGGAACTATCCGAGACCAACTGCTTAACGTGCCTTCCGAAGCACGGACTTATACTGTAGTAAATGATAATTAACATATTTTGAATACCTTATGCAAGGACAATTCGTCGGCAGCGGCTTCAATGTCGGCTTTCTCAAGTCTCGGAGACGCGACTGCTCTCACTGAGTTACTGGAGTCCAGTCTGGAAAAGAACAATAATAAATTGATCGAACGATATTGTAAGGGTCAGAAATGGATCAGGGGTGCGATTTTTGAATGTCATCGGTGAGCTTGAACGGTTTTTAAATCTCATACAAAAGCGTTCTCATGCATCTTTCTACTGCTTATTTGACTTTAAAAAATCGCACTCCTGAAGTATGATTTTTGAAAGTCAAATCAGCAGAAGAAAGATGCATATCTTCATAGTAATTCGCAATAAAAAGGAGGCCTATGCCCAGCAGTGAGTTGATGTGGGATGTACAAAACAGCAGCCCTGATAAACGTAAATCGTTTCTGATTGTAATGCAAATGATTTATAAATAATTAAATTTTACATTAAAAGTTAGTTGTGTGGACTTTTGATCTAACCAGTATTTCGCAGGAGTGGTATTTTGGAATTCATACGTTGAAATCAGCAGTAGAAAATGACAAAATTACTATGAAGCTTATATGCATCTTTCTACTGCTGATTAGAACAATTAGAACAACAACAACAACAACAACAGACTTCCAACAATCGCACTCCAGGGCAGAGCCTTTTGTTTAGTTTGTGGTGTTTGTAAGAAATTTGCATGCGGATTGAGTGGGTGTTGTATTTCTGAAAGTCACACGTTCAAATCATCAGTAGAAAATAGCATAATACCCTACTACGGAGATTATGCATCATACAATCTATCATCTTAACTATTATAAAACCGTAAAATCGTAAAGAATAAAAAAGTTGCGGTTCACTTTATATAAACTCAAATAACACTCGATAGCGCGGTTTAAATGACGTGCAGCGCCATCTATTGACAAAATTGTTTGTTTGTTCGCGCATCACGCAAAAACTACTGAACCGATTTTGATGAAACTTTTTTTGTTTGATAGCTTATGATCTGACTTAAAATCTGGTATATAATTTGTGCGGACGAAGTCGCGGGAAAACACTAGTGATCTATAAAGCGTGAGATTCAAAAATAGCACTTCTGATTTTGTGAATTGCCTTTGACATTTGAGATTCGCGTGTCTAGTAGGTACCGCACAATATCATGTGCTTTGGCTCTGATCTTATACAACGCCATCTTTGTAACACCACACTAACCTCAACGCTGGCAGTACGTGATCCAACAACAAAGCGTCGCGTTGTCTGTCCGTGGATGCGTCGTTGAATGGCGCCGCCTTCTCGCCGAGCACTGACGTCAGAGCCTCCATCAGCCACTGAGCGCTCCACCAGCGAGGAGATACCAGGCCACCGAACCACTGTAAAGAAACATCATATTCAAATTTGCATTTTGCCTCCCTAGACTTTGCCTACTGAAATGTATGATTTTCAAAAATTTTTATATTCGTGATTCGATGTCCCGATCCGTCAATCAAACACTTTACACGATCTATCTGAATCAAAATCATGGATCCGCGGTTTATGATAAGGATTGATCGTGTAATGGCTGCCCATGTTCTTACCTGTTGCGCCAAAAGTCTCGCGATAGTTTTCGTGTCACTCAACGTAGATGGCGCTAGTGTGATCAGGCCCCATCCCTCTGAATATGGTGCTCCCCCGTCAACCACCACTATGTCAAACTTGGGGAGGGGGTACGATGTGTTCAGCTCGTACGAGAAGTGCTGGATCGTCTTCTGTACCCATTCTAGGAGCGGGCTGTGGAAGAAAGAATGATATCAGGATTAAAACCATGGAGTAAGAGGAGATGGCATATCGGCTTGTTTCTATAGAAAATTATGTCGCCGACAAAGGGGGTGAGGGACGGGTGAGGGGAGACAAAAAGCTTAGGGGAGCGTGTAATTTCTCTATGGTCGCCGTACAAACTAGTGCTCAGTTGGTGGTTACTGTGCACACTTTGTTACACCATCTCTACCAAGGGGAGCGTGTAATTTCTCTATGATTAAAACAATTAGGGTTGAACTACACCACGTAGCACAGCATCGCATTTTTCCGTCGCTCCATCCTTTTCTTTCACTCAGGAACGTCATTTGCTGGAACATATATAATTTCTGTCACTCAGGAAACCGTGCTGTCGCGCGCGGTCGCGTTCCGTCTATCTTATATGTTCCAGCAAATGACGTTCCTGAGTGACAGAAAAGGATGGACCGACGGAAAAATGCGGTTCCGTGCTGTCTGGTGTAGTTCAACCCTTACTAAGCCCAGCTTGCACCAACAAGTATTTAGACTTCATCGTATTTAGTGATCGCTCTGTCCCTCACACTGCTCATACTAATGACAGTGACAACTTTTTGGTAAACTGTATTTATCAATAAATCGTAAAAATAATATAGTAAACAAGCATAGCATATGCTCACGCCCGAGGAGTCAGAGATATTCTAAAACCTCAGAACATCCACGTTTCACCAGTAGTACCGAAACTCTGTCCAGTGTGACGGGGGGTGAGCCCGCAAGTAAACAAAGCAAACGTAAAGCCCACCCCGGGTCGAGCCTTTGCCAACCATACCCATTATGCTCGCAGCATTGCCCCGTTCAACGGCCAATGGGATACATTGCTCGAAAAAAGACCCGTCCAAATAAACGGAGGACTTTTCGAAGGACGAAAAAGAAGTCCAAGCCCCTCTCCCTAAGTCTGCGACCCAAGTCCTTGGCAAAAACGTTAGCGTATGCAGTCCGAGGACCTGCCGTTTATACCGCAAGAGGCACAAATAAATCATGTTACGCACCCTATATACCCATAACTACACTACGTACAAAACACACAATAGTGCGGTAGAGAGCCTGCATAGACGCGGCTGCTGGCGCGGGCGCAGCGTGCCGTGAGACGAAACAACAACAACATACCGCACCCTCTCGCACGATTCGCAGCGTTCAACTTCTAATAGTTCAAAGTCCAAACAGGGTAACCTGACCTGTCGCCGTGTGTACAAGCTTATTTCAGTCAGACATGTTCTCCTCGTCTTCAAGAAGTTCTACAGTAGTCACAATAGTTACTTTAAACACTATATTACTCACCCGGATTCATCTAAGATAACTTGCTGGTCGCTGTACAAGCTTATTTCAGGCGGAGGCAGGTTTTCCTCGTCGTCCTCTAGAGGTTCCACAGTAGTGACGTTAGATGGCTCTTCAGTTGGTAGCGGTGGTGCGGCGCGGCGCTGCAGCCTGCATACTGCCACTGACATCATGTGGGGGGACATCGGGGGAGATTGCTGGAACTCGTCTTGTAGCTGTAGGTCAGATAAATAGCGTAAGTATAAATGGGATGGTGTGGTGTCGGCTAAGAGTAGCACCATCCCATTTCAGGAAATGGCGACTAAGGGATCTACCGGAGGATGGGCAGCAGCATCCTCTGAATACACACATTCAATCCAACTGCGATCGCCAACCCGCCTGCCAAGCGTGGCGATTATGGCAAATCCCCCCATTTTTGGGGAGGCCTATATCCAGCAGTGGACGTTTATCGGCTGATATGATGATGATGATAAGTGGGATCACACTCGATGACGCATTGACGGAGCGGCAGACCTCAGTCCGTCACTTGTGAAGCAAGGAGTTGTCTGAAACTGCACGTAGAAGCAACACGGTAACGGATTGACGCACCGTATGTGCTTCTACGTTCGGTTTCATACAACTCCTTGCTTCACAATTGACGGACTGACGTTTGCTGCTCCGTCAGTGCGTCATCGTGTGTGAACGCACTTAAAGTAGACTGTGAGTTAAGTGCGTTCACACACGATGACGCACTGACGGAGCGGCAGATGTCAGTCCGTAGAACTACATCCGGTTTGTAAATGCGTCTATAAACTATAAATAAACTGACCAAATTGGTGACATGGTACATAAAATGGGTCTCATAAAATCTGTCTTTGGTGACCGGCAGCTGAACTGACCCTTTTTGCCTGACCTAGTCACAAATTCAGTCAATAGATATAGGTACCTACTCAAGCCTTGGTCTCATACCCCTCTATTTGCGTCAAAGGTCAAAAAAGTCTTCATAGATGGCGTTGACGCTCGCGCTCCACCGACTGAGTGCGTTCACACACGATGACGCACTGACGGAGCGGCAGATGTCAGTCCATAGAACCACACCAGCATATCATGCAGCATAGCAGCATGCCGCAGTGATACAGCGCTATCACACCTTCGCTCTCTTTATATTTGCGTGCGAACGAACAAGATAAAAGTCGTGATACGGCTGTACGTTACGTGATACCACGTGCTGCATGCTACCAGTGCAGGTGCGTCAATGCGTCACCGTGTGTGCTTCTACGTGCGGTTTCATACAACTCCTTGCTTCACAAATGACGGACTGACGTTTGCTGCTCCGTCAGTGCGTCATCGTGTGTGAACGCACTAAGACTTCAGTTTTAAATGAAAGCAAAAGCAACTGCTGTTGTAATTTATCAAAACTTACCAATCTGTGACCTAAGTAGAAGCCAGCTTCTTCCGTTGCGACGATCGGCATATTCGTTAGCGACACGTGGAACCTGAAAGAAAAAAGTTTTTGTTTTAAAATTTAGCATATCGTTTGTTCAACCAATCAACTGATCCAGCATGTTTGGTATGCGGATAGCCTTAGAAAAAGTATATGTCTAGAATGAGCCTCACACTTGTTCCGTATAAAACAAAAGGGGCTAACCTTGTATTAATTGATCTGAGGGGCTAACTTTCTTAGGTTGGTGTGCGTGAGGCGCCATACTAATTATGTATGTGTGCGTGTATATGTATAGGGTTTTGGAACCAGTACTGGTTCCTATTTTTTTCGACGCTTTCGTAGCTTTGACTGTCTATCTTGATAATCTAAGCGGATAGCCTATAAAACAAGACCTTGCTTTTCTGTCCCGCCGAGTCCGCCAAAACGGCCTTGGCGGAAAAGGGTCGCCTTCTCCGCTGAGACAGACTTTTTGCATTTAAAAAGCGGGAGAGATCCACAGTGGCGTAATGAGCGTTTTTCTTTTCTTTTTTAAATTTAGTTCCTAAAAAAGTCGACAGATGACATGTTTATCGCCCCATAGAGCCGTAAGCGAGATCCTGTCAAAATCTGGTCAAGTCTGTGTCTGCCTTTTTTTTTAATGCCAAGGGGTCGAGCCCATTCAGCCATGTCAGGCGTAAAAGTTTAGAATTTTCGATTAAAATGATTAGTAAATAATGAAATAAATCATTAAAAGATGCTTGGGCATCTTCTTGATCATCTTTTCACTCTTTACTATTTTAAAGAAACACTTTTTGAAATGTTGACGTTTCTTCGCACAGACCGTAGCGCCATCTATCGATCCCCTAGAAAACAAAAAGAAAAACGCTCCTTATGTTCACGTGCAGAAAGAAGATTGGCTATGTACCTACCTAAGCCACATGAGAGCTTGTCAACACCAACAACACACACGAGCGGTTCACACGAGACTACTTTTCATTATTTTTAACATTCAAAATTCGGTATGTCAAGTTTTTTTTTGGAGGGCTGAATCGAAAACCATTTCGAGATAATTGTCTCAATAATCATATTTTCTGTGTCAGAGATTTTAAAATGAAAGGATTAAAGATATTTTTAATAAAATAACGTCGTTTTTCGGTCCGTCCAGTGACGTGACTGGCATACCTGTGAACTCCTTGGTAAACATAAAATTAACTTATAATAACTGACCATTAAGAAAAAAAATACATTCACAATGTCAGAATTTGACATTTGATGTTGCCGTATCTGTTTCCAGCATAGAGTTAGAAAGAGGAGGAAGGTTTTAATTTTTTTTATATAGCAGTAGGTAGTTTTTCTCCATGGAGTTCGAATTATTTTCTCTCCACCATTTTTGCACTTGGAGATTACAGATCAAAATAATTTAAAAATTAAATTTATATTGATAAACTCGATGAATCGCAATAAGAATGAAATAGGTGTCTTAAAATTATGTCTTCTATCCGTAAAAAATATAAAAATGATGACCAAAAAAAACTTGACATACCGAATTAGAATCTAAAGTTATGGGGAATAAAATCCAAAGTTGCGGATTGCATGTTACCTGAAATGTTTGTTGGTAGAATTACACGCGTTACCAGCGGTGCGATTTTTGAACATCATACGAGCGGTTCGGCAGTAGAAAGATGCATAATCTCCATAGTAATTTTGACATTTTCTACTGCCGAACCACTCGTATGATGTTAAAAAATCGCACTGCAGTCCTCATATAAGTAGTCAAAGCCAACAACGGAGTTAAATAAGAAAAAAAAAAAGATCATCATTCATCATCATAATTCATCATCATAATTCATCATCATCATCTCAGCCGATGGACGTCCACTGCTGGACATAAACGTCCCTTGCAGATCGCCACATCGATCGGTCCTGCGCTGTCCTCGTGTTTGGTCGCAACCCCGCAACCAAAAGACATTATTCCAAAGGCTAGTGTAAAACAATGCAAACTCACCGGTCCCTGACGATAGTCAGTCTGAAAGTGGCTCTGAAGTGAGGCTCGTCGAGGCAAGGGAACACTGACCGTGCGTGCGTCAGCCAGAACCTCGACACCGCGCAGCGACTGTCAACAAACATAATAAACTAGTGTTTTCCCGCGACTTTGTCCGTACAAATTATATGGCACATTTTAAGTCAGATCATAAGCTATCAAACAAAAAAGGTTTCATCAAAATCGGTTTAGTAATTTTTGCGTGATGCGCGAACAAACAAACTAACTAAAAATTTTGTCAATAGATGGCGCTGCACGTTTTTAAATCGCGCTATCGAATGTTATTTGAATTTATATGAAGAGAACCGCTACTTTTTTATTCCTTATGAATTTACGGTCTTATAATAGTTAAGAATATAGGATTTTAACCACGCAAATCATAACCAAAGGTATTTGATTTAAAACGTACCGGAAGAACTTACAATTTCATTTATTTATTGCTTTAATGAGTTCTTAAATTACTTATCTTAAAATAATTCCAGACATGAAATATCATTTTTATTTATATATTAAACGCCCAACAGGTGTTTAATACCTAAAGAGCGTCAAAGGGACACTGGCATGCTTAATTTATCATAATCGTCAAGCATAGCAGGCCCCATGTTGGGCGCCACTACAAATCCAAGACCAATAAAATTTATAATATTCTCATAATCCATGAAATTATGCACAAAAGAGGAACCATAAAAAATTTATATTTTCTGTGTTTATGTTAAATAGGTAGGTATATCTATTATTAATCTACTATAATTGAAATAATAATCAAGCATGTTGGGCGCCACTACAGATACCCATAAAATCAATAATCATCACATTCGCATATTATATCTATCCTTAGGGCCTGTTTCACCACTTCTGGGTAAAGAAAGAAAGAAAAGAAAGAAAAATTATTTATTTGGATCTCCGACACACATTCAATCTTTTACATGACCAGAGAGATACATTTTTGTAAAATATTAAACACAGAATAATAACAAAAGAGATTGTTTGTGCGCCGCAGTGACAAAAAGGTCCCAACTCAGCAAATGCTCGGCTCGGAAGCCGAACTCTGAATTTATGTTGGGGCCTGGCTTAAGCGTTGAATCAAACATACTTATTTTGTGCAACGAATCCAGTAAAACACATTATACTGCAACTATTTATCATCATTATGTGTGGGGGTGTGTTTGCGCGTGTGTGTATGTGTGTGAGTGTGTGTGTTAATTTTGCTACCAATTAACAGATATTCTTTTTTGACAGTCGAGTACATACAGTTTAAATAGTTTTTTAAAGGTAAATTTTGACGTCAACTGTCTCATAGGTGGGGGCAAATTATTCCAACATTTGGTAGCAAGATAGCGAAAACTGCCATCAAACGCCACGGTTCTATGTATCTTGAGGATGAGCAGATACTGGGATGCTCGAGTGTTATATCTATTGAAAGAGGAGGACCATTGCAACTTGGAGTACAGATATACAGGTTTTTGGAATTTGACAACATCGAAAACCAAGGTAGCCAAATGTAGTTGTCTTCGCGAACTCATATTCAGCATGGAAGCGTTGTTGAGGTATGGAGTGATGTGGCTTCGGGGAGGAATGGTAAAACAAAATCTGCAACACGCGTTCTGCACTCGCTGTATAAGGCGCTGGGTTTTGAAAAGCATACGAGGTCCGTAGACAAGATCGCCATAATTTAATTTAGATAATATAAGAGTGTCACATAATTTTATACGCATGTCCAAACTAAGAAGATTTCTAATTTTATAGAGAATCGAAAGCCGATAGAAACAATTTTGAACCAGATTAAGAACATGTTTCTCGAAACGCAATTTACAATCAAAAAGAATCCCCAGGTTTCTAGCTTCATCCACTTTTTCTATAACTTGCCCAGCGATGCTGACCACTGGATTTTCCCGAGCAATGTCGTCCACCTGCTTATCAGATCCCAAAATCATAAATTTCGACTTTGCCGAGTTCAAAACCAATGCATTTCTTCTAGACCAGTGGGCTATCTGATTTACATCTTCATCAATCTTGGATAATGCATCAGTCATTCCACTAGGAGTAAATGACAGGTAAATCTGAACATCATCCGCATACAAATGATACTTGCAATATTTTATATGCTTAGTGATGTCAGCGCTATATAATATGAAAAGTAGTGGTCCTAGAATGGAGCCCTGTGGAACCCCACGAGTGACAATCCTAGCATCAGACACAAGGGTGGAACCATCCTCTCTACAGACTTTTACTTGTTGCGAGCGGTCACTAAGATAGCTGCTAAACCAGGCCACCGAGCTCGAGTCAAGTCCGTAGTATGACAACTTAGCCAGCAGTAGTGAGATATTTAAGCAGTCGAAAGCGCGAGAGAAATCCAGCAAAGTCAAAATAGTACCCTTTCGTTCATCCTGAGCTACAAGTATATTGTCCACAACATCTAGAAGGGCAGTTGTCGTGCCTCGTCCCTTTCTGAATCCGGACTGCAAATCTGGTAGAATGCTATTATTTTCAACAAATTTTGTCAGTTGAGTATGTATAGCTCGTTCCACTACTTTTGACAAAAAAGGAAGAATGCTAATAGGTCTGAGATCTTTGATTTGTGTCGGATTACTGACTTTGGGAATAGGAGTCACAAGTGCAACCTTCCATTTACAAGGAAAGGTAGATGTTATGATTGAGCAATTAACCATGGCTGTGATAACACTAAGTGTTTGCGGCAAAGAAAGCATTACCATATCCATGGTAAGTTTTTGTTAGCTTATCCGACAGATAGTTTGACATATTTTGTATGAAATTATGTCAAAATATCTGTCGGATAAGCTAACAAGAACTTATTCAGAACTGGTGAAACAGGCCCTTAATCTACTATAATTGAAATCAGACCATCAAACTGAGGTAGCAAACATGAAATTGCAAAAACTAAATCAGCTGTCCCATTTCCATACTGAACTGCTCCTATACCTATGCTATGGTAAAGAAAACTTGCAGATTGGTCTTAGTCTAATAGTAGTCTATTTAAATAGAGAACGGTAAGTAGTAGTTAGGTATACGTTTAGATCAAAATAAAATTAATGGATAGGCCTAAAGCGCGGTAAGTTGAAGCACACTACTGTTGCACTTGGTCCATACAAACTAGTATGAAATGTTCGCGTAAGGCCTATCCATTAATTTTATTTTGATCTAAGGGTATACGTACTTGCGATGAGTCCCAGTTAGGAAGAAACCTCGTTGTTTGTCGCTCCGGTCCAGTTTGGTGATGAATCTCAAGCTCAAGGTGTAGTTGTATTTACGACGCAGCTTGTCCTGTAATAAATTATGTTTATTACAAAAGCTGCTCAGTGCAGTGGATACCATCAGGAAGAGAGCTGTTCACAGGCTGTATAGAATGAAATTCACACTGGAAGGGAAGTGTTACCGCCTTAGGGTATTTTCCCCTTTTATGATATTTTTTCAAGTCTAAAATTATGGGAATATAATTATGAGGAATTTCTACAAGGGGAAAATCAAAATTTGGGGATGGCAACACTTGTACAGACTAAAGATCTTACCTTGACCTTGATATCTGATGTAGGTCTGATCAGCCTGCGGATACTTCAGGACCTTGGCGACCTTCGGTCCTAGAGAGCCGCCAGACTTGTAGAGATTGGCGGTTGCATCACTGGTATAGAGTAATAAGCTGACCTTGAACTCGATGTAGGTCTGATCAGCCTGCGGATAGTCCAGGACCTTGGCGACCTTCGGTCCCAGAGAGCCTCCAGACTTGAATAGATTGAGGCTAGCAACACTGGTATAGACTAATAAGCTGACCTTGAACTCGACGCTGAGGATAATCCATGATTTTGGCGACCTTTTGTCCTAGAGAGCCACGAGACTTGAAGAGATTGGGGGTTGCAACACTGGTATAGACTAATAAGATGACCTTGAACTGGATGCTGCGGATAGTCTAGGACCTTGGCATCCTTCGGTTCCAGAGAGCCACCAGACTTGAATAGATTGAGGCTAGCAACACTGGTATAGACTAATAAGCTGACCTTGAACTCGATGTAGGTCTGATCAGCCTGCGGCTAGTCCAGGACCTTGGTGACCTTCGGTCTCAAGAGCTTTCAGAGTTGAAGAGATTGGGGTATCAATACTGGTATATACTAATAAACTGGCATTGAACTCGATGCTGAGGATAGTCAAGGACCTTGGTGACCTTCGGTCCTAGAGAACCGCCAGACTTGAAGAGATTGGGGCTTAGCAACACTGGTATAGACTAATAAGCTGACCTTGAACTCGATGCTGCAGATAGAGTAGGACCATAGCGACCTTCGGTCCTAGAGTGCCATGAAATTTGAAGAGATTGAGGGTAGCAACACTGGTATCTAATAAGCTGACCTTGAACCTGATGTAGGTGTGATCAGCCTGCCTCCCTGATCTGGTCTAGGTACCTAAGTCCTCCTAGGTCTGCCTCTCTCTACCAATGTTTACTTCCGCACACGCCTTATAGGTATAGACTAATAAGCTGACCTTGAACTCGATGTAGGTCTGATCAGCCTGCGGATAGTCCAGGACCTTGGCGACCTTCGGTCCCAGAGAGCCGCCGGACTTGAAGAGAGCTCGCTCCGTAACGTTCAGATCCCGCACGTTTAGAACCACGAATGTCGTGTCTCTGTCCACTTTGAAGTCTATCGACACTTCCCCTGTAATGTAACGTGGGGGTTTTAGTGTAGAAGTGGCTAATTTATAGTGAGCTTTTAAAAATGTTCCGTAAGGTTAGGTGGGGCAAGTGGGCAGCATACCAATATCTTTAATATCTCATTCGTCTGACTCAATTAAATTCATCTGGGAACCTAGTTTTTGAACTACATTGGCAAATTAGTGCATTTGACATAAAATATGGTAATAAAGTTAATATAGCTTCAAGCTTAAATAGCTTCTGAACTGCGAATGGTAGTTAACGTCATCACCACCAAGTGAGCCAACGGGGTAAGTTCGTATACGTTGCAATATCTTGAGAATTCATTAATTAACAAAAACACGACCTTCTCAAGAACCTAGCTAGATAAAATCCTCTCAATAGCACAGTAGGAATAGTTTCCGATATTAACGAACCTACCCCGTTGATGCACTTGCCCCACCTTTTTTATTTTTTTATTATTTATGTCTCAAAGAAGCGTCAATAAGTAAGCATTTTTTAAAACGTTTAATAATAACGTTACGACGGACACGACACTGCTTTAACGCTTATTTTCATTTCTAAGCTATTACTTTGTACATTTTAAATACTTAATAATACAATAACGGTGGTTTTGCTTCAATAACAACATGATGAATGGGCAGCAAATACTATTTCCTTTACAGCAGCATGATTAGCTGGCAGCATCAAAATAACGTTATAGTGAATAGCTTAATAAAAATAATAAAATCGTTTTTTTATATGAAAAACACGTGGCCAATGACAGTGATAAGTGTTTATAAAGTATATAGGTATATTTATGTATCTACACCCAGTTTAATGGATTTCATAGTTTTCATAGTAAAGTTGAACTAAACTGTCACAACACTTCACGACTTGCGTGTAAAAATAGCAAAATAACGTTGTTTACAAAGCATAATTAACGAACTGCCTGCATATCTGATAGTCGGACGACTAGAAGATATTAGACGATAATTTTATTCGTCCGTTTTTCGGACGACTAGCAAAAGCCAATCAAAGTGTTTAGTCGTCCGTTTATCGGACGACTAGACACTTCGTTTAATTTTAATAAAACCAAATTGACGTTTGGTGTTCAAATCTTTAAACCTAACTTAGTAGGTAGACTGATTCTCATTATAACGTTTTTGTAAAACGTTGCAATGTTAAATGAGATAACGTTATTTTCGAAAAGCGTCTTATTTATCGTTTCTATATAACATTTTTGTAAAATAAAGTATGTTTATCTTTTAAAAACCCATAAAACGTGACAGCATCATAGTAATGTGGTACTCGTAATATGTACTTACTTTTTCCACTAAATTATATAAATATACGCGTGTAAATAAGCGGTGATGTAAATAAGTGGCAATTGGCAAGTTGACGGACGGACAGCGCAAACAATCTCACTTACCATTTACTAATGGCGACGTGTGACCTACGAACATAGCGACACTATTTACTTTCCACTTCACATACTTAGCTTTTAGAAAAGCTGTATATAAAATCTGTTAGGTATTAAGCCAACGAGGTGTATTAGGTATATATAGGTATTAAACCAACGAACCAACTTAGACAGGAGTGTGGCAGTTTATACTAAGTGGGTTCACACACGATGACGCACTGACGGAGCAGCAGACGTCAGTCCGTCATTTGCGAAGCAAGGAGCGGATTGACGCACCGTGTGTGCTTCTACGTGCGGTTTCATAGTCCAGTAAAAATACGAGTCGAAAGGAAATAATTTATAATAAGCAATTTTTTTTGCTAGATCGTTTATACAAATGATATTAAGATACTTTATTAACGAATCCCACTAAATTTCGTATTTTTAGTTTTTAGTACTAAAATGTAAATTTTTTATGTATAGTGTCAGATTTCTTTCTTTTTTCATTTTTATTGTTTGTTTTAGGTTATGAGTTTCACTGTGTAAATTTTGTACTAAAATTGATTTTTTCGTAATTTCAACATATTTAAAAACGAAGGTTCCGGGGTGATTTTTCGTTGGATTTACTTGTAATATAAAAGAATACAAATGAATTTAACAAATGGCATAAAAAAATTGTATATACCTACTATTTTTTTCCAATTTTACATGATTTTTTTTTACTTTGCTTAATTATTTACTTAATAAAAATTTTGGAGGATTTTCAATCTAAATGCTAACTAGAATTATAATCTAAAATATGAAAGAAAAAAACCGGCTATTATAAATTATTTACATTCGCCATACAAGCGACCCGTAACTTTACTGGAGTATCATACAACTCCTTGCTTCGCAAATGACGGACTGACGTCTGGTACTCCGTCACTGCGTCTTCGTGTGCGACAGCTCTAAGACTAAGAACTCAGTAGGTAGTCTGTAGACAAAATAACTGTAGACATCGTGTACCTATCTGTTCATTGGAAAATAAGTGATATAAGTAATACAAGGTGTTACAAAAATACAAATAAACATTTAAGGGGGTGGTTTAGACCATCAAACTGAACAACTTTCACTATGGGACTAATATCGAAATCGCGAAAAAAAAAAAGTTCTATAGAGTATAGAACAAGAAATCGACTAGAGCTAAAATATGTATGGGATATGAAATTATTTTTTTCGCGATTTCGGTGTTGGTCCCATAGAGAAAGTTATTCAGTTTGACGGTCTTAACAACCCCCTTAAGAGTTTTAAAAATTTATTCTTACTTATGTAACACCCTGTATATATAATTTTATAATACTTTACTATGTACTAGGTTCATAAATTACATTAGAATGGAATAGAATTTTATGTAATGCAAGATCGATGTTAGAATTTTTCTCTGTTTTAGATTTTTCATTTGTGCACACATATGAAATATATAAGTAAACCTACTAATTACCTATAAAAGGAAATATTAACTACCTAAAAATTGTTAATATTCTGACATGCCTAGGGTTACGGTAAGGAATCAATCAATGTTTAAAGCGCAAAGTAAAGACAGAACCACAAACCTCTCAAGTCTCCAGTGGTGAGGTTGGGGTGTAACCACAGACTGTAGTGTTTCGGTGTTATAAATGTCGGTAGTCTAGCTCCCCTCCATGGAAATACTACGCCATTAGATGCTATGCGTTCTCTGTGAAGGACAATTTTAATTTAAAACTACTCTAAATAATTATAAAGAATAGCCACTCCCTGCCCCTTTCTGACTTCAGTTACCGCACCTCACCCCGCACTTTCTGGGTCACTTTAGGGGAGAGCAAGAAGCACATACATAAGAAGCGCGCGTGAAAGTGAGATGGCACGTGTGCAGAAACCATCTTGTGTCTGTAGCAATACTACAGTATAAGGTGAAGTAGGAAAATGCAATGCGTCAATGGATATGTTCGTATTAACCTTTTAATTCCTCGGAAACTAATTAACTAAGTTATTAACCAGACACAATCAGAGTATCGAGAGCGTCGGTGGCGCGTTGCGTAGAGCTATGAAAACTCAATCTTGAGGTCCGGGTTCGAATCCACACGGACCACATGCCATGTACCAATGAGTTTTTCTAACTTATGTACGTAATACCGACTGCTCTCAAACGGTGAAGGTAAACATCGTGAGGAAACCTGCATACGTTGAAGTCGAAGAAATTCCGATGCGTATTGTGAAGTCTACCAATCAGCATTGGGCACGCGTGGTGGACTAACGCCCATACACCGTCACACCCTCCATGGGGTAGGCCTGTGCCCTGCAGTGGGACGTTTATAGGCTGTGATGATGATGATGAATCAGAGTACCAATACCATTTCAAATTGTATATTGCATAGGTAATATGTATAATATAAAATAAGCATTTATCATATCATGACATAATGTGTACGTATTTATGTATGTATGTAGTTACTTGTTAGCGGCAGCAGCGCTGGCATCAGCATCGGTGGGTGACTGTCCCGGGAAGAATGGACTCTCTCCCGCACAGGGGCAGTCTGCAACAAGGAACTTAAATTGTAGCCCCAAGTTGGGCGCCATTGTTGATATTGGCGCCCAACGTGGGACTGTTTGATGTTCTTGGTATCTTTCTTCTTTCGTTCTCACTCTAAAATGTTATTGAATAATAGAAACTTTCAAGTACAAACCTGGCTGTGGAGAAGCGTACACGACGATCAAAGCGGTCGCGAACATGGCAGAGAAGACTAGGGCGGCCAGGCAGAGCGCTCGCCGCTGTGAGCACACTGCCACGGGAGCATCGCGTAGCTCTCGCGCTTCCCTGGCCTTGTCTGTGTCTGCAATCATTTATATTTATATTAACAGAGCGGTCGCGAACATGGCAGAGAAGACCAGAGTGGTGAGGCAGAGCGTGAGCACACTGCCACGGGAGCATCGCGGAGCTCGCGCGCTTCCTTGGCCTTGTCTGTGTCTGTAATCATTTATATTTAGACTATCAGAGCAGTCGCAAACATGGCAGAGAAGACCAGAGTGGCGAGGCAGAGCGCTCGTCACTATGAGCACACTGCCACGGGAGCATCGCGTAGCTCGCGCGCATCCCTGGCTTTGTCTGTGTCTGCAATAATTTATGTATTTGTTTTGAAGTGTTATAAACCTTGTGTTCTTAGCCACATGAATGATTTTAGAGGTTAGTCCGTTCTTTCCCCAACATCATCCGATCTTTCCTATATATTTTTAAATGTATGTAGTACTTTTAAAAGTTTTAAACTCCCGTAACACAGCAGTCGTTAAATCTATGAAAACATGGAAATATTTTTTGATAGGTTCTTTATTGATCAGATTCTACTTTATTTTATTACGCTAGCTGATTTAGATTTTGAGGAAAATATAAATTGCCAAGTTCTTATGAATGCAGCTAAAAACCATCCGAACTTACCCCAACGCACCTTACTAAGTTACTACACATAATAGCTAGGTACCTAAACAAAAATTCCATTTTTTAGTTTCCTAAAAGACCTTTTTTTAACCGGTAACATTGTAATTATTAAATATGGAAAAAAAAAAAAGGATTTCAAACACGCGTAGCACACGCCACAAAGTTAAAAGTTCAAGATCGTCTCAAGGCTCAGAATTCTTCAGGCATGCTAGTCTGTCTGTGCTCGTCGACTCAAGAGCGAACACGAGTGTGCTGCTTGAGTTCGTACGTGCTTAGGTGGGGGTTTAAATGTTGAAATGTCAAAGTTGAGGACAGAAGCGCTTTTGAAATGTGAAGGTCAATATAAATGAGATCATTGATTCCAATTCTCTTGATGGAAGTACGGTCGGCCAAGAAAGTGGTTCACTTAATCAGTTTTGAAAACACTTTCTAGCAAAGGAAAAAATCGCCAATGGAAATACAGTAAACAATTGTTAAACGTATAAATAGATAAAATAAGTATTTAGCATTGTTCCGTAGTAGGTACCTAAGTGCGTTCACACACGATGACGCATTGACGGAGCGGCAGACGTCAGTCCATAGAACCACACACGGTGCGTCAATACGTCACCTTGTGTGCTTCTACGTTTGGTTACATACAACTCCATCCTTCACAAATGACGGACTGACGTCAGCCGCTCCGTCAATGCGTCATCGTATGTGACCGCACTTAGGATGAAAGACCTTGCTACCCATAGGACAAGGAATCCTAGTTTGGGAGCTAGGCACTGTTTTTCAAATTGTACTTTAAGATGCAATAAAGTTATTTTTATTTTATTTAATGTATTGTTTCTTTGCACCTAGGTACTTTATTCGTTTTCGGTAGGTATCGACCCTATCGCATGCTCACAAGATACAATATCCGAACAAATCGGAAGCTTCATACAAGCGGGACGCCGCGCCGGAGACCGCCGCTAGACTCGTAAACACGCCATTTTGATCCATAAAGCAATGGATTACAACTTTTTTCGCGCGTCTAGCGCCGTTGCGCACGCTTTAAGGGGCTACCGCCTGGTTTTACCGTGAAATTGGGTAACTTTGTAACCATTCAAAACTAAACAATCTACAGGACATGAGAAGTGATTTGGTTTTTCTCGAAATCTATTTTAATTAATAAAACTGAAGAAAAAGGACTCTAAAGTCTCGTTCGAATCGATTAGTATGGAGAATCGTGGTCCCAGGCAGATACGCCTTAAGAAGCTTGTCTTCTAGTCGTATCTATTCATGTAGCATGCTCGCGCCGGCCCAAGGTCACTGGATGGAGCGTCATCGTTCACGTACAGGCAGTGTCATGCCTGTGCCTTTGGTTCATTCTATTCTATATTTAAAAAAATGGCTGCCATCTTGGGTATGTGATGATTTTGCCAATGTCTAGTTTTTGTAGCAAGAGTGCTTGACGTTGTACGGTAACTTTTGTACTTTGGTGACTTCAAGGATTGTTTTTCGAAAAGAACACTATCTTGAGCCACCACTGGAGCTTCGTTGTAGGCCGGGGAGGGGGCAACCAACAATCGACTCGCGATGCGACTACCCTATAGCAGACCTACAACGCGACTCTTTGGTTCATTCCATAGAAATTGTTGTCAAACCTAAAGGATACAAGTTGTAAAACTGAAGATAATGAAGAGCTTACCAGCCAAGAAAGCGACGTCGTCCAAGTCCTGATCAACCATGTTCCTCCACGCAGCTGCTGGAAGAGAAAAACTTAATTTAATTTCAAATAAATAAAGTGTCTCTAGAGAAATAAGTAGGTTGGTGCACGAAGACAGACAGACACATCAAAGACTGGCTTAGAGCCCTTGTTAACGAGACGGTTTTCAGCCGGGACTACGCACGGTTTTAAACCGTGCCTACAGTCACTCACTACCGTCAGCTAAGTATGGGACACTATGAAGGTTTGTTAACGACGCCGGCGTTAGCGACGGTCCGGCCGGGTAAATACAAACTCGGCTGCAACAGAGACATGCTGCTCTGTAACACAGCCGGGTCGTGTAAAGACAAACCCGGCTACAGCACTGACACCCATAGTCTGCGCTGCATAATCTTGCGAATGACTTAGAGCGTTTCCACGTTTCACTAGTAGTATCCACTCCAAACTCTGTTCAGAGTGACGGGGAGTGAGCCCGTCACCACTTGTAATGGACAGTGAGTTCAATACATGTTTCGAAATTGAAGCATACAGAGGTTTCCTCACGATATTTTCCTTCACCGAAAAACCAGTGGTGAGTTACAAATCGTACATAAATTGCGAAAAACTCATTGGTACGAGTTGACCCTGGAAGGGGATCGAACCATCGATCGCCTCCTGCACGGCAGGCATGGTTACTCGCCACTGAATCACCACGGCTTCTTCCTATCTCCTATACTATAATAAAAAAAAATTAAAAAACAAACAACAAATAAAAAAAAATAATAATAATAGTTACCCTTAGCAGACCCGTTTCTATCTGCCTTGTACTTGCCGACGGGCTCCATCTGTATACCGTCCATCTCACACCAGCCGACGCATGCCGACGTTTACCTGCGACAACAGAACACTTTTATAGTAACCACATACGAATGGCCACTCCCTGCCCCTTACTAATATCAGATACCGCACCACACACCCGCACCACATTAATAAAATAAATATCCCTACAGAACAAAACCGTCGGTACACTCACACATAACGCGCATTAAAAGACGTACTAAAGATGCGCACTTGCACAATACCCCAGCTGAGTGTCTGAACAATAATAGGCTAATAGAAGTTAAATCACTACACCGTTTTGAGTCTTGGTGAGTGAACATTCGAACTTACATCGCTCGAGTCGTTACCCGTGGACCCGGTGGGTTCCCTCTGTCCAGTAGGATCCACTATCTCGATCCACCAACCGGGTCCACATCGCTCACACTAACTCAGACCCCAACAGACAGCATTCCAGTTATATCGAAGTTGCAATGCTGATAATTTCGGGCTCGCTTCGCTCGGTCCAGCCTGAGCCAATGGAAACCTTACCACTACTGTGTTCAGTCTTGAAGAGTGAAATTTCGAGCTCGCGTCGCTCGCTCAGTATAGGGAAGACTTCAATAGGCATGTATCAGAATCTGGGGGCACGGTTTTTCCCCCGCTAAGGCGTGAAACCCACTCAAGAGGTACGCGGAAGGGATAAGGAAGCGGTGTGGAATGGATACGTCACGCAAGAGGCATCGACGCGTCATCGAAGAGTAGGCGATGCGGTGATGTTCTAGTCTAGGAATAATTACGGTTTGAGATTGCATCAAAGACACTTTAGTAAATTGTGTTTGAACTAATATTACTGTTAGGAGGTCTGGCTCACTCCGCCTTTAGGTATAAAAATGTACCTACGCGGCCGGGTCCGGTACCGTAACGACGCGTCGTTACGACAGGAATATCCTCTTAAACCTGAAAATTGCTGTTGATAAGATCTTCGATTATTTAATACTTTTCAAATAGGATCAAACTTCGTCTGTATGCAGCGCGCTCGGGCGCGCTGGCAGGAATATCCTCTTAAATTCAAAAATAGCTGTTTATAAGTTGTTCGATCAATTTAATTAATAGAAAATAGGATTAAACTTCGTTTGTATGCAGCGCGCTCGGGCACGCTGGCAGGAATATCCTCTTAAACTCAAAAATAGCTGTTATATGAAAATAGATAAAAATGATATAAATGATACAATAAAAAAATCGGGGATTGTTGAGAATTTATGTTTTTCAGTTTATGTTTTTTCAATTTATCAATGTTTTTCAATTTATGTATCTACTATATCCCAAATTACCACCTAAAGTGCAATTAATTCAACCTACTCCATACAAAAATCCGTAGATTTCCCCGACTATTTCGTGAGGTATGGGGTAAGCAAGCGTAGCGTAAGCGGTGAGGAAGGATACGCATCGGGCATCGAAGCGGCGTGGAAGCGGCGCCGCGTCGATGCCCGATGCTTGCCCGATGCTTATCCCTTCCTCACCGCTTACGCTACGCTTGCCTCCTGCGGCATGCGTTATAGTCGGGGAAATTTACGGAGCCTAGCATAGCATAGCATATGATCACGACTATATTCCTCGAAGGGGTAGACAGAGATAATCTGAAAACTCAGTTAGAACATCCACAGGTAAAAGAATAAAATAAAATGTCATGAATAATTAAGACATTAACAAAACATTACATTTAGGTATGAAAAAAACATGGAAAACTTGGTGATTTTCTGCACGATGGCTTCGTTTAAGAGAAGTTTATTCCGAGAGCGCAAATCCGCGCTGCATACAAACGTAGTTTAGTGATATTTTCAATACTATCCAATTAAAGTCAATGAAATTTTTCAGAAACAATCTAGAAACTAATCTCTATGTTCGTATGAAGTCAGATTTTCGTTTAAATATACAGTTTTAATGCTGGGATTAATTATAGATTTGTATGGAAATCTTTTAGGCACTGTAACTTTAAAACTATGATACATTTTATCGAAAATCTGACTTCATACGACGAACTCGACTGAAGAAGAAATCGTGGTAGCTACGACCGACGCACAGTGGGTCGAAACTGCAATTGGAGGGACTTAGGATATTTTTTCATTGTACCTATTTTTAACTGTGTCAATCGGTAGATCTTACGATCATAGTGAAACATTGTCCTAAAGCCTAAATCAAAAATCGAGTAGTTTAGGTGAAAATATTTTATTTTTATTTTTGTTGTATGGGACGACAGTCTTAGCTCATTTCTGCTTCACTAATAGCCGGTCCACCACCGGAGTGTAACCACCACGTATTTTGCGTGAACGTTTTCGGTCCAATTTCAACTCTATTACAATGGAGTTAGGTCCGAAACTGTCGCGTTAAACTTCAACTGAAATAATATTTTGGTCGAAGATGATAAATTGAAAATCGAAACTCCGAGTACAGAGGGTCTACCATGAGTTTTCACTGTACCTACTTTACTACTGTAGTTACGTCACCAATTCGTATGACAGAAATTAGTTCTCAACGCCACAAGGAGCGCTGTACGAAATTCAATACAAAATTGGTGACGTTACTACAGTAGTCAAGTTATTATACCTAAAGTGCGGAGTGAGCCAGACCTCCTAACAGTAATATTAATTCAAACACAATTTACTAAAGTGTCTTTGATGCAATCTCAAACCGTAATTATTCCTAGACTAGCACTTCACCGCATCGCCTACTCTTCGATGACGCGTCGATGCCTCTTGCGTGCCGCATCCTTTCCTCACCGTTTCCATATCCCTTCCGCTTACCTCTTGAGTGGGTTTCACACGAGCCAAGCGAATCGCAAGGCCACTACCTTTTCTCGAAGCACATCTTCGTTTTTTTGGAACCTCATAACTTGGGTTTGGATTTCTTTTTCAGCGTATGCAGCGTTTGAGAGCAGACTGTACCCACGGCGACAGATCAACCTACCCATAGTTGAAGACTGTCACCCAACCCATATGGACAGATTAGCCTACCAATAGTTGGACCTTATGTCCATGAACATAGAGTTCAACTATGGGTAGGTTGATCTGTCGCCGTGTGTTGTTACATAAAAGATATAAAAACTACATGGCATCACAGACTTAAAAGAAGAACCAGACATAATAGATAGATAGATAAATCATTTATTTGCACAAGTAACACACACATAAATAAAATATAATAAGGGAAGGAGGGGGGGGGGTCCCCTTATAATCTCGTCTAATCACGAGTGAAGCACCCATTTCTTTTGTGTGCGGGCTGTCACGCGGTACATAAGGTGACGATTCGGTCCGTATTTCTTATGGCATGTCATCCGTGCGGGTCATACCTCTCCGTAGCTAGCTCTAGATTAGTATTTAATAGTAACGGACACGAACGGTTGCGGGATATTAATTGCAGAAAATTTATCTTGCTCCAAGCAGATTTTCACTAGCCAAAGTCACGAACTTTACTAAAAAGCGCATCTCATCTAAATGAACTCTGCAAGGTCTGCAAATTGCAGTCTTCACCGATGGAAGGCAATTTCCTGATTCCGTCCAGCGGATATTGGACAATTTTGAAATAATATCCGTTTAAACTAACAACCGTAGAGCTAGTAGACTCGATAAAATTCTACATCCGTTTCGAAAAACCTACGTTCCCATTCCCCCAAAACCGTTTCTAGATATAGAATGGATAGTGTTACGTAAATAAAAGCCACAGTTGTCGGGTTAGCATGACTTGCGGGATAACACGCTGCGCATCATGGAGCTAGCATTCCCAGGAGTGCGATTTTTGAACATGTGATTTCCCAACGAGCGGTAGAAAGTTATACCTGTCTCACGTAGCACATCAAAACTTGACATTTGCAAGATGAGACAGGTATAACTTTCTACCGCTCGTTGGGAAATCACATGTTCAAAAATCGCACTCCTGCACCATAAAGCGACAAAACGAGAAAGCATCATGCACACTCGCTTCCGCATACGCAAAGTAACAAAGACAGAGGCATGTCCCGATTTTTGTTATTTTTTCTCGGGGATGCCCATTGGGTCGCTAGACCAAACTTGACGTGACGTCGGTGACATTAGCTTTACGAGGCCTTTTTCACATACCACAAAACCTCAGATAAATTAACAGGAATGGATTGGAAATGATCTCTCATTTCTACGCAAAAAAAGTCTGTCAATTTTGCGGGGGTGAGGGGGGAGTTTTATATACTGGCGCGGGACGCGCGTCAACTATTTTTATATGACGGGTATGCTCACTGAGCATGCGTCTTTGGCAGAGGGGTACGCGCGTAATATCGCATCCATTCCTGTTAATTTATCTGAGCACAAAACTGAAACAAAGGCACCGAAAAGAAGATATAAGCACGTGCGATACTGAATGTGTTCGAGTGAGAGAACACCACTGCGGTACCTCGCCAGTGCTCCGTCACTCGCGTTTGACAGCTGAGATAATTTCCTTTGACGCCACGTATCGCACGCGATACAGTCTGTCGTGCATGGACATACGGCATTGTTTTAGTTTCGTTCTTCGCGGTTGGCTGAAATGGCGCGCGAAACAGAGATAGTGCAGCATAGGTAGCATGACACCGTGATATAGCGCTATCACACCTTCTCTCTTTTCTATTTGCGCGCGAAAGAACAAGATAAAAGACGCTACCAATGCAGTAACTGTTACGTTAATAGTACGTAACTATTAAAATAATCTGTGATCTCGCGGGCAATCGAGAGGGGGATAAGGTGGGGTTAGGGAGTGTCCTTACTGTAAGTAAAATAGTCTAGTCTATATACCTTAGAAAAAGTATATGTCTAGAATGAACCTCACTGTTTTACCGTATAAAACAAAAGGGGCCAAGTTTCATAGGTGTGCGTGCGTGAAGCGCCATACAAATTATATATGTAGTTCTGGTTCAAATTTTTTTCGACGTTTTCGCATCTTCGACTGTCAATCTTAACATATAACTTTATCTAAGACTTATACTGTGCTTGCGTAGGTACACATCCGTTGAACCAAGCTTCCGACTCACACTTTGCTGTGGTTATGAGCTTTTGTATTGCATAAAAAAATGAGCCTTTGCAGCAGTCAATAGGGCATTGGGGAAGCGTGCTAAAGTAAAAAGGGGCGAAAATAATGTGAAAAGCGGGAAATAGAAAAGCGCGGGAATGTTGACGCGTAGCGATTACGCGCCATGCGTGTGAAGGGGCCTTTTGTTTACGCTTTGCTATTTTTTTTAATGATGGGCTGGCTGGTTTTTTTTTCTAGCGTGCAAAAGAGATTTTGTGACAAAGATTTTAAATGTTTTGTTACATGAATAGAGATGAGGTGATTATAGAGGTGGGAAAGTTGGATATCAGGGATAGGCAAGAAGCTTAAAGAATCCAAAATGGAGATTGCACCATTCCTCCATTTTTAGATTGCTTTTTGGGTTTAGTTAAGGTATCAAATGAAATCACAATCATCAATTTTAAGAAAGCATTATTGTGTTGTAATCGCACCTAATTTACAGGCAATAAACGTGCTGTTTGCAAAATCAACTGAACCGTTTTTAATTAAGCTTTTTTCGTTTGATAGCTTACAATTTGACGTAAAATCTGGTATTATAAGTGCGGACGAATTCGCGAGTAAACTCTAGACACCTTACTTATTTGTAACATTTCATGCCATGTATTTTTTCTCATTATAAGCGGCTTTATTATGATTATTATTATATTTCTTATTATTTTGTTGGATTCTTAGGCCGAGATTCAGAGAAGATTTGTAAGTCATAGTTCGAACTCCCGTATGTCAAAATCCATACATTTCTACCCTACTTATTATAGCTCGAGGCTAAGACTAAAAAAATCGTCTCTGAATCTCGACCTAAGACTCCAACAAAACAAAATGTAAAGATCGAATCTATGAACCGTAGGCATCTCCAAAGCAAAGACGTGCTACGCCGTAGGGACTACGACGTAGCAAAAGCTACGAGTTTCCGAAACAAATCTTACGACAATACGTAGGTACGATACGTACGTACATTTCGAAGTACCTTGGCGGGGAGCAACTAACATTAGCTTCAGCTAGACTTTAAATTGAAACAATAGCTGCCCGCGACTTCGTCCGCACCGGCTATGGCTCCCTCATCGTAGGAAGATAAAATACTTAATATTTCTCTCCTCCGGACGGGAAGCGTCAATTTTCGTCCCGCTAAACGAAGTTTCCGCTTGCCACTTCCGTCGAGGAGAAAAATAGTATACTTACTAACCTCGGGCAGTAAATAAGAAAGCCTCAGATTATTTTTAGTGTGTGCCTCAGATCACATATTCACATAATTTGTTTAATTACATGAGTTCTGAGACCTTTCTTACTTTCCAGCCCTCGGTGTGTAATCTACCTATAAGTTTCTAATCATTTCAAAAGGGGGTCCAGCAGTTTTTGCGTAATGCTCGACGAAACAGACAGACAAAAAACACAAAAATCTGTGATTGGAGTTAAAGCCTAGTTCGGACTACGCGAGTATTTTAGTCGAGTGCGAGTGATTTAGTAACAAAATTAAAGCACTCGCTAAACTACTCGACTAAATTATTGTGGTTCAGGCATGTTTAACTACTAAAACACTCCCTACTCGACTAAAATACTCGCATAGTCCGAACTAGGCTTTAGCGACACCTAAAACAGACCTACGCTACACACGCAGGACTACCTAACGTAATTTTTTTTGTTAATTTTTTTCAATGTAGGGTAAAAGCGCCTAAACCCGGCCCCCGCCTAAAGTCGGCAGTCTGAACTATTATCGTCCATAGATTATTTCATATTTGACACCGTAACAATTATTTTTGCTCTAAAGAATAGCTTATTTTCTTCTCTTTACGTGTTACCAAAATTACGTCGATCGGTCACAGCATACAAATACAATCGAGGTTGGAATGGCGACAAGTGGGTAAAATCACTATGCAATCCATTTTTGGGAAATGTGATTTCTATCAATTTTAGCCTTTTTGTGGGTTGCTGCCATTTGGTAAAGTTAATTTATAAACCATTCAATGATATCAAGACTTAATTTTATACTTAATATCATTAGTTTTTTAAATAATAGGGGGGCCGGAGGTTAGGGTACACAATTCTCGATAAAACCTTAAGTCGGCATACGTGGCCAGCTTTAGGGAATCAACCTAAATGAACAAATCCTAAGGTCGGCATTAGTAATAAACGACTATTTACTTTAGTGTATTATTATAAGGGCATAAAACAATAATAACTGTAGATTGTTAATTCGAAAACATTTTACAATATTAAGGTAGTTACATACCTACTTAATTAATTAGACGAAAAGCCACAAAAAAACAATAGCGTTAAAAATAAGTTCTGGTTAAAAAAGAGTTATTCTAATGTTTACTTTTTATTATAATATAGTCGTGAGCATATGCATGCTTACTTTTTATTGCTTAAGTCTGTCACCAATACTTGAGACCACCCGTAGTTAGTCCTTTACAAATACATATGCCGGCTTTAGGAAAAATACTTACCGGAATTAGGGCTAAACCTGCCGACTTTGGGGAAAATTTGTGTCTTTCGATTTAAACCTTAATAACTCAGCAATAAACTGTATTTTGGCTTGTTTTTGGCTTTAATTCTAAAGATTATGAACCACTTCGCAATTAAAAAAAGAATCTTGAAAGCTAGGCCTTACGTAGCAAAACTGTTAAACGTTTGAAATCTCAAAATGGCTTAAGGTGCCGGGTTTAGGGCATTTTACCCTACACACTTACTATAGTCAGTTTTATAATAATGTAGATTTTTAACTAGGTTTTAAAACTATTATTTTATATTTTGTGGTGCAAACACGCCGTAGTTAGTAGTAGGAATGCCAAAATATCTCCGTTGGCCTTGGTGCTTATTTATAAACCGCATTTTTCCTAATACAAAGATTACATTATAATAGGTTTAAACAGGAAATATATTATACTTACTGGTCAACTCCTCCAATATAACGCGCAATTTCGTTGTAAAATCCAATAAATTTCACAGAGAAAACCCACCACTATTTCACGAAAACGCGCAATGTATTTTCTTTTTTATAGTTTTTTCTTTCGTATTTTTTTAAAAACAGCTTCAAGACGATACATCCAATGCCATTTTTTAAAATTCGAACCACGATTTCGGCGAACCGTTCCCTCGAGCGCCAAAGAAAATGTGGACGCAAAATCGATTTTACGCGGGAAAGAGACTTCCGCAACCGACATTGTGTTAGAACGAGATAGCGGTATAGTAATAAAAGCGGGTTGGAACGAGAGGTGGGATTGTTTTGATAGTGTGCGCGGAGGGTGGATGTATGTGGGTGTGAAGGAACCCTCCAAGTAGGGTTGTTTTATGAAGGGCTACTATTTGTTTGAGTGAGATTGGTGGTTTTTGGAGCGAGATTTTTGCGACTTATTGACATAGGTCTTTGGTGAAAGCTGATAATTATTGACAAACATGCTACTTGAATCTAAATAATAGGTAGGTATGTGCAAGGAATGAGAAATTATCATACATAAATAATAAAAAATAAAAAAAACGAGTGTGCTATAGACCACACGACTGAAGTAAAGCTTCCATTCGCCTCGCCCGATCACACTTTTCGTAACGCTCTCGTCACGCATTCACCAGCTTTACTTTACTTCAAAATATTTCAGTGTATGGAAATCGGAAACGTTTAATTAAGTAGGTACACAGTTACGTTACAAGAAAGTCAAGTGGTACTCCCTATCCCCCACCAATTTTTACCTCACCTCCTCAGAAGACGGGAGAAAGATGACAGTAGAAAAGCGATAATTATAAAATACACTTTGCAAGTTGGCACTACCTAGCTGCCTAGCTGTAGCAAAGCGAGAGGGGGAGCAAATGCCCCGGGCAGCACTTTAATAGGGGCGGCAAATTCGCGAAAAATATCCATTGATTGAGCTCTGTCTCCGTCTATAACTAATTCGTAGAGCAGAGAAAAGTCGAGCTCGCTTCACTAGCTCTAAGTTTCTGTTTGAATTACTGTGCCTACGCATAATCCTAAAGAATTCTGGCCACAGCTAAGTCGTGGTGCTAAAAATTTCGAGCTTGCTTCGCTCAATCCATAGCTTTTGCACATGTTTTATACGTTAAAAGCTCTGGCTCTAACTGATTCGTATTGAGGAGAAAAGTCAAGCTTGCTTCGCTCGCTCTTAGTTTTATTTTTGCATCTCTCCATCCTATGATCAAAGTCACTTCATTCTCGAAAATGCTGTTTTCCCCTAGCGCGTTCCAGTAGTACCACTGCAAGAGAGTGTTTTCGCTGCCGTTTCCTCAGCACTCAGCATCCCTCCGTAACTGGAGCAGTAGGGGAACTGCACCGGGAGGGTCACTGACTCACTGTTAACTCGATTTAAAAACCCTCTTAGCGTTTTGTAGTTTCACTTTTTTGTTGTTGAACTATTTTTGACAAGGTTTTTAAATTTTTTATTTCATCCATTAAAAAAAGAGCCAAGCGTGAGTCTGAGTAGTGCGGAGGGTTCCGTAATATTAGCACTCGAGTGTCTTCCGCGTGGTGTTCCTGCGGGTCGCGTTTTTGCTAGCCACGGGTTTCCGCATTTTCTCAAAATTCTCAGCTGTGTTTTTGAGACTTAGAAAAAGTATATGTCTAGAATGAGCCTCACTGTTTTACCGTATAAAACAAAAGGGGCTAAGTTTCATAGGTTGGTGTGCGTGAGGCGCCATACAAATGATGTATGTGTGCGTGTATATGTATAGGGTTTAGGAACCAGTACTGGTTCCAATTTTTTTCGACGCTTTCGTATCTTCGACTGTCAATCTTGACATATAAGTACTTTATCAAAGCTCCCACCCCCACAAACTTACTTGACACTGAGCCATCCATGAGAACTGTCCGGCACCAACTGCTTAACGTGCCTTCCGAAGTACGGAGACGCTCGAAATGAAATACCAAGAAAACGGTAATCCATCCAATGATGATGAAAGCTAAATCTGTAATGATAAGTAAGTAAATACTTAAGTATTTTAGAAGGGTCTACTCTGATTGATCTATTTAATAGACCGAGATTCAGAAACGTCTTTTGAGAGAATGAGCTTATATAGTCTAAGTAGTTACGGGTGTTAGAAATATGACTTTCTCCCCTCCCGACGGAAAGCGTCAATTTTCATCCCACTGCGCTAAACGAAGTTGTCGCTTTCCACCTCCGTCGAGGAGAAAAATAGTAGGTATAATAACCTCGGACAGTAAATAAGAAAGCCTCAGATCACATGTTTAATTGTTGACCTCGGCGTGTGTAATCTAGTTATGATCACTTCAAAAATATCTTTTCACCTCACAAGCTCGGAAAGATTCTGTTTATCATTCGAAATCGGAGTGCAAAAGTGCATGTTATCCGCTAGCGTGGAAATAGTTTTTGAAATTCAAATCTGTCTATTCAATATTTTTCTATACCGCTAATCCACTGAAAATAACTATATTTCATGTCGCTGGCCAGCACGGAATAAAACCTTTAACAAGTTCTTTTTAGCAAATTACTTTTTTTCCTCGCTGTTATGAGGCGAAAAGTTGTGTGTTTCGCTCGGCTGCAAAGTTATTCTGCGTCTCGTACCTTTGAAACCTTCGCTGAGCTCAGGATTCTATTATTTGAATACAAGTACTCGCGCCAAAAAGCAACTTTGCAGCCTAGCATAACAAACTATTTTAGTCGCAATTTTTAAAGTTACTTGAAAACGGCTAAACCGATTTTCATGAAACAAAGCTAAGAACACTCCCGCAAAAATTAGCTTTCTACCTACTAAAAAAAACCGCATAGAAATCGGTCCACCCGTTCGGGACCTACGATGCCACAGACCGACAGACAGACAGACAGACAGACAGACAGACAGACAGACAGACAGACAGACCGACATAGGAGTCAAACTTATAAAAACCCTCTTTTTGCGTCGGGGGTTAAAAAGAGGAATGCGTTAATAGTAGATAACACACCGAGGGCAGGAAAGTAAGAAAGGTAAAGGAAAGTATCTTCTGTAATTGCAACAAACGGTTGATCTGAGGCTTTCTTATTTGCTGCCCGAGATTAGTATACTATTTTTCACCTCGACGGAGGTGGAAAGCGGCAACATCGTTTAGCGCAGCTCGACGAATATTGACGTTTTCCGTCTGGAGGGGAGAAAAAATTATTAAGTTTGCAATGGCTAAATAAATACCAAAATGATCCATAACTTCCTTCCATTGTAACTATTTTTTGGAATATTGCTTGTGTTAGCACGAGGGTAGTAGCTTATCTATGGCACTGTATTTTCGCAAGTGTCAAGTAGGTAGTTTGTGGAGATTGTCATATAATTTATATAAATAGGGCATAGGCCAAGTATTTCGCTTACGCTGATAGACGGAACATCAGTGTAACCGCGTATGAGACAGCGATAATTTCATCCAGTGATACCATAGGAAATCAAACTCCCATAAAAATGGGTAAATGAACTATGATATATTATGTACACACGGCGTGTGTGTACACAAGTGCGATTTTTGAATCTCATTCGGTGAGCTCAGCAGTTGAAAATGTCAAAATTACTTTTGAGATATGCATCTTTCTACTGCTGATTTGACTTTCAAAAATTATTAATCATACATAGCGATTTTTGAAAGTCAAATCCACAGTATAAAGATGCACATCTCCATAGTTATTTTGACATTTACAATTGCTGAATTCACCGAATGAGATTCCCGCGCCGCTCGTTGGGTGAATACTTACAGTCCTTTGAGTCTAGTACGATTTCACTACATGTGCGCACCGCGCCTTCGGCTGCTTAGAAAATAACCAGGGCCTCTAGAAAAAGTACTTTCGATTAGCATTAACGACAGTAGAAAAAAAAATAAACGTATGGATTTGACGTATGGTGGAGAAAGAAAACGTCAAAATGTTTCGATCGCCAATGTCAAATCCATACATTCTGTCATTTCTACTAGCGTCTACGCCAATAGAAATGTTACCTTGTCTATAGCCCCTGTAGTGCGATTTTTGAAAGACACCCGTAACTCGCTGCAGTAGAAAATGTTAAAATTACTATGGAGATTATGCGTCTTCCTACTGCTGATTTGAACGTGTGACTTTCAAAATTCGCACTGCTGTTCTCGCGCTTTTCAGAGCGTCGCGCTAGCTGCGACAAGTACTTAGTATGGAAAAAATAGAGTCGGCACGCTAGTAGAGAAATTATACTAGACGGGCTGGTACCCATTGAACATAATCCGCCTCCGTGGAACTGCCTCCGTGGTCTAATGGTTAAGAGCTTGGGCTCTTGACACGGAGGTCGTGGGTTCGATTCCCACGGGGGCATATGCTCACGACTATATTCCCCGAGGGGGTAGTCAGAGATATTCTAAAATCTCAGAACATCCACGTTTCACCAGTAGTACCGAAACTCTGTCCAGTGTGACGGGGGGTGAGCCCGTCGCCACATATAATGGACAGTGGGTACTATACATGCCTCGAAATTGAAGCATGCAGGTTTCCTCACGATGTTTTCCTTCACCGAAAAGCCAGTGGTGTTACAAATCGTACATAAATTCCGAAAAACTCATTGGTACGAGTCGGCTTGGACGGGGATCGAACCATCGCTTCCTGCACGGCAGGCAAGGTTACTCGCCACTGGACCACCACGGCCATTCCCACGTGAAATGTCACTTTGTGCGTTTTTCCCCAGTTGGTTAGGACATTGCAGGCTAAGTCACCTGATTGTCTGAAAAGAAAGATGATTCCGTGCTTTGGATGGCACGTTAAACTGTTGGTCCCGGCTACTATCTCTGGTGGTAGTAGTCGTTACATAAAAACCACGTCAGAGGCCGTAAGGCGGTTTGAATAAACTCTGACACCAGGGCTTGCAGCCCACTCGATAAGAAGTCGAAGAACATAATAATATCACATTATGCAATATGCAATTATCAATTTATGTCACCTGTTGTGTCATTATAATAACGAGAATACATTTTAATAAAGTTATTTATTTGTATCAAATCATAAATTATGTTGTTAACTTATAGAACATTATCATATTTTAATGTAAGATATGATACACACCTTTTCTGGTAAGCTATAGAGGCTCGAATTCTGTACTATAATTGTAAGACCTTGCTAAAACCTACAGGTAAATGCCAAAATCCATACATTTCGACCCTACTTAGCTCGAACTTAATACATACTTACATCATCAATTACATTGAACAATTTGCAGGGAGCCAACATTTAGTGTATGGTAGGTAACCTAGTTTAAAGTGTACAGAATCAAATGAGATCGAAACCCGAACCTGATTTTTAGTAGGCTTAAGTAGGTAAACTGGTTTTCGCTTCTTGTATGAAAACAATCATCTCGAAAACATTACTAGAACTAAAAAAAGAAAGCAATGCTACCTAACATTATTTAATAAAGAATCTAACCAGCTTTACCGACATTGCCCAATTAGGACAATGCCTTAGGGCCTGTTTTACCACTTCTGGGTAAGTTCTCGTTAGCTTATACGACAGATAGTTTGACATATTTTGTATGAAATAATGTCAAAATATCTGTCGGATAACCTAACAAGAACTTATTCAGAAGTGGCGAAACAGGCCCTTAGTCTTCCAGTTTACAAATAATAAATGACCTACACTCTTTCCTACCTAAACTAGATATACCTACTTTGACTATTATAATTATCTACTTGTACTATCTACCGACATATTGAATTTACCTTTATATACCGTGTTGGAGTGTGACTGTATTCCATTTCTCTTATACGTATATTTTCAATAAACAGATGTTCTTCAAATACGCGAATCTATAGTAGGTGACCAATTGAGTCTGCCAGTTGCGAAGACCCATATATTTTTAAAATATTCGTCGCTTGGAAAACTGAAGAAAAAATACATCACTTAAAAACGCAAAAAAGCTACAACTCCCTACCCTACCTATACGAAAAAATTGGTAAAGTAGTTTTTACGTGATGCTCGAACAAACAAACAAACACACAAAAAATCAAACGAATAGACAAACAGACATAAAAAAAACCTCACTAACTATTCTTTATGATCCAACCTTAGACGATTTATATAGGGACCGCCTCGCCTTAGCATTTCCCTTCTGCCAACGTGCCAGATCAAACAATCTTACGCATTTACATACAATTTTATACCTTATCTATCACTAAACAGCCTTTAATTGCGGAACAATAATTTCGAAACTATAACTGCGTTTGGGGTTCACACGACACAGTTTTTCATGAATTTTAACATTCAAATTAAAATCTAAAGTAATGGAATAAAGTCCAAAGTTGCGGATTTCATGCTGCCTCAAACATACCTACCTCCAAAAAGTGGCAGATAAGTTTGTTAGTAGAATAAATAAATACTCTAAGGGCCTGTTTCACCACTTCTGAATAAGTTCTTGTTAGCTTATCCGACAGATATTTTGACATAATTTCATACAAAATAGTATGTCAAACTATCTGTCGGATAAGCTAACAAGAACTTACCCAGAAGTGGTGAAACAGGCCCAAGGATTCAACTCACGTCAACGACATCTATCATGGTATGTTTTACAGGTTAACCTAACTAAAGATGCTGGCACGTTCACAGACACATATACTATAAATGAGTTCGATGAGACATTCTGCGTGCAGTGAGACAAAGGCATTGCGTAAATGTGTGGCACGCGCCAGCTTTAGTAAACCGACCTCTATTTTTAATGCTGTTTTTTGTTGGAGCTTTTAACCCTGAGGCAATGACAGCTATCCATGGTATGGTATGCTTAACTACGTTTAACTAGCGGTTACAAAACACCTCATGAAACCTCTTCCGGCTTACCCTTGGCACAGCCCTTGGTGTACCTTATTTTCAAGGTGGAAACAGGGTAATTTTAATTTGACATCTGACCACCCTTATTGAGATTACAAATCACAAAATTTAGCTTTAACTTTTAAATTATTGTCTTTAACACTTGCCCGATGAATGAAACTATTAAAATGCGTTTTATTATTAATGTTTCCTGCAATAAAACGTGAATTAATGTTAACATACCCGTGGAATGAAATATTTTCTTTGCAACGTTCAGTGCGGCTCTTACATCCTAAAACGCTGCACGCTACCATGTTGTTAACTTAAAGTCACCCACTCGCAACAAATTACAATGAATTAAATTATTACGAAATAACTATTCATCGAAATATAGAGCAACAAACATTTTTATGAAATTTTTGTTGACTGACTCCGGCGTCAGACCATAGAGGCTAGAGCAAAAATATGGCTACGTCAATAAGGACAGCAATAAGGTAGCGATCTCCTTTTTTAACTAGAGTGAATTTGTATTATGCATCCCTCATTGAGTAAATGAGACAAAACACGTTCTTCGTTCTATTACTTGCTCTTTCTACGAAATAGGGGAAAGATCATAGGCGAAGTATTTTTCGCTTCTCTTTCTACGGGAAAGGTTTGTTCATAAATGTATTATACCTTTATGGGTTTGTTTATTTGGTTTATTTGATATCTCGTTGGCTCGTTGCTTTTTTTGTATGATTTATGGTGCCATCTAGCGACAAAAGTTGAAAACCATTTGGTAGTATGTGTCGCCATCTATTGGCAGTCTATGTGTAACAACTGGGCGTTTTTAAAAACGTTCGTGCAAAATGGGCTTTAATATTTTTTTTAATCTAGCAACTATTCTATTTTCTTCTACTGTCAAGTGTCAGTTGTCACTTGTTTTTTGTCTATGGTTCATGTTTTGTTTTTGAGAAGCCGAATCTGCACGCTGTTTTCACGTTTTCCCCGAGTATTTCTCTGTAAAAAGGCAGCGAAATCTTGAAAAATGGCTGTAAGTGATATTAATTCCTTATTTTGAAAGCAATTTCTTAGCAATGTTTCTTTAAAATCGTCAAAAAGTTAAAAGTTCTTCACATAACCTAACATTTCCTCGCCGTATTTAATGAAAATTTCAGTTGAAATCTCCATTCAAACGTCAAATTAAACATCCTTAAATCATTTTCCAGTCAATAGCAGCTGCCCAAGTGCAGGAAGTGCGCTCAATAACGCGTATTGAGCGAATCGGGGCCCACTCTCATATACGAGGTTTGGGGCTCGATGATTCCCTGGAGCCCAGGGCAGTTTCCCAGGGCATGGTCGGCCAGAAGATGGCCAGGAAGGCCGCCGGAGTGATCCTGCAGATGATTCGAGAAGGTTCGTATTGAATAAACATGGGGTTGCTATGGTTACAACATAGGTGTAATTAAAATGAGTACACATTTAACACGGACCTAAAAAAAGACTGACGTAATCTCGTCTAATCACGAGTGAAGCACCCATTTCTTTTGTGTGCGTGCTGTCACGCTGTACATAATGGTGACGGGTGTCGGACCTGCACCTAGAGCTAGTGCATCTGTGTGAGTGTAGGTCCCTTGTAGAACAAACGAAAATGTAGGACCTTGCATGCTTCACCTCTTTTTAGTGTCACATTACGTCCGTCTTTTTTTCAGGTCCGTGTAAAGGATATAATTGACATGAGTCGACAAAATTTTAAGCGTATCGTGTATAGCGCATCGCATACAGAAGGAGTCGAGGCGGCGTTGAGTCGTGGGCGTGCCTTGGCGACCTTGACATACGGTCGATAATTGTATGCCATGATTTAGAGCGGCGCGACTCTCAGTTTGGTATGATATACGATTACCGACCGCATGTCAAGATAGCAAGACGCCGCCTCGACTCCTTCCGTATGCGATGCGGCTTATAGCATACAGAAGGAGTCTCCTTGGTGACCTTGACATATGGTTGATATTTGTATGCCATACCAATCTGAGCGGCTCTCAGATTTATTCTTATACAGGGTGAAATTGATATCATTAGCATCCTTTTAAACTCCCCAGCAAACTGAACAACTTTTACTATGGGAGCAAACCAATTGGAGCAACAAAAAAACTGCTGTCCCATACATTTGAGTCGTGTAGGCAGCGGCGACGAGTGCAGTTTAGTATGGGACAGCAGATTTTTTTTTTGCTCCGATCGGTTTGCTCCCATAGTAAAAGTTGTTCGGTTTGATGGGTAGACTCTTAGTTTAAAAGGATGCTAATGATATCAATTTCACCCTGTATACAATAACCAACCATATGTCAAAGTCGCCGCCTCGACAATTACGTGATAATTTTTGGCCATTTTAGTAATATGGTCCTGTTTTTACCCTTATTTTTTATTTTATTTTTATTTATTTGATTCACTTACAGTTATTACACTAATACAATCATTATGATACTTAACTATGTCTTAAGCTAAATGCATAACCACTTAAAAGTGAACACCACATGCGTAATTTTAACAGTCACAAAAGAAATAGAAAAAAAGAACGTTTCAAAGAACGTTTCAGCCAATGAAAGAAAAATGTTGACTTCAGATGACAAATTACTTAAGTACCTACTTATCTATTATTATATTATAGAAAATTAAAAAAACAAAATAAAAAGATATGTGAAAGTGACAAATAACAGTTAACAGTTGCAGTGATAACATAGTGTGGGGAGACAATACAATGAGCAAACTTTCTTCTGCCATCCTTCCCCTTGCTTTCCCCTTTTTTCCTTCAAACTATGTTCCTTCTGAACCTATTGAGAGAGTCAGAGTAAATGTCTGCCGACTTATCGCAATTATTGTACAGTCTACAGAGACGTGCTACGACAGAAACAAACCCCAGGACTGTTCTTCGGAATGGCGGTGCAAGTGGCGTTGATAAGAGGTATCTCGGGTATCTGGCAGGAACCCTAAGATTGAATCGGCGTAATAATTGAGGACAGTCAACAAGGCCTCTCAAAACTTTACACAGAAAGATCAAGTCTAGCATGTCCCTCCTTTTCGCTAATGACACCAATTGGAAATGAGCCAATCTTCGATCGTACGAAACCACTTTCTTAGCAATGCCAACAGAATATGCCAGATGCCAGAGAAACCTCTTTTGCACTCGCTCTAGTCTTAATGAGTGCGTGGAGAAATGTGGCCGCCATACTTGACAGCAATACTCCAGGATACTTCGCACCAGACTATTATATAGCAGGACTTTAACATGAATGCTACGAAAAACCTTTACTGTCCTTATAACAAAACCAAGCATTTTAGATGCTCTATTCATAATATTCTCTATATGAGGCACAAAAGTTAGTTTAGAGTCGATGATAACACCCAAATCCCTAGTTTTATCTACCTCCTGCAGCACGTTCCCATCTATATAATATCTAGATGATATTATGTTTAACTTTCTTGTGAACTTGATATGAAGACATTTTTTTAAGTTTAACGACATGCGATTGATTTTGCACCACTCGTGTAATCTATCAAGATCGCTCTGGAGTAGGTTAACATCGTTGTGTGAATCGACTATCCTTGAAATTTTTAAATCATCAGCAAACATATACGGAGTAGAAAACCGAAAACAGTCTGGCAGATCGTTGATAAATAAATTAAACAGGATCGGGCCTAAATGCGATCCCTGTGGAACGCCCGAGGTTATGCCAATTAGATCGGATCTGTATCCGTTGACCACCACGTAGTATGAACGCCCCTTCAAGTACGACGCGAACCAATCAAGTAAAGGCCCAGAGATACCGTAAGCAGCAAGCTTTCTTAACAATATACCATGAGAAACTCGATCGAACGCCTTGCTAAAATCTGTATAAATGACATCTGTTTGCTTGTTTGCGTCTATTGATTCTGCTAAGGCTTCAACGAATGTTACTAAATTTGTGCAAGTGGATCTTCCCTTCGTAAAACCATGCTGATGATCTGACAGATGCTGCTTTACGTGGCTCTGAACAAAAGGACATACAAGTGCTTCGAAAACTTTGGCCAGTAATGAAAGGATGGAAATTGGTCTGTAGTTGGATACCACTGATTCATCTTCCGCCTTGAATATAGGAACTACCTTAGCCAACTTCCAAGCACTCGGAAACACACCAGATTCCAAAGAACAGTTAAAAATATAAAAAAGCGGAGTTACCAACTGTGATGCGCAACGCTTTATGAAAACAGGAGGTATAACCCTTTGGGTACGGAACCCTAAAAAACAAAAAAAAGTATAGTCAGTCCTATCTCACTCACACTCAATCAGTGCGCACATGCCTAGATCTTGTCAGTTTTTCCCATTTGTATGAAATGACTGCAAAGTTTCCGAGGTGGGTGTTCGCTCTTAGGTTTTCTATGAACGGCTATATTATACGAAGTGAAATTATTAGAAAGAAACGCTGAATAAACTCTGACACCAGGGCTTAAGAAGAAGAAGAATAAGAAAGAAAACTTTTTTTTTTGTTTTAGTCATATTTTAAAACTATCCCAACAGAAAAAATATAAAGTAAATTATTATGATTGCAGGTAAAATAGCAGGCAGAGCAGTATTACTAGCGGGACAGCCGGGCACGGGTAAGACCGCCATCGCTATGGGCCTCGCACAAGCTCTGGGACCCGACACACCCTTCACCAGCATGGCCGGTAAGTTGTTAATACAGGGTCCAACTTAATACGCTGATACTTTTTCAAGGGGATGATCAGACCATCAAATTGAACAACTTTCACTATGGGACCAACATCGAAATCGCGAAAAAAAAAACAGTTGTCTCATACATCTGGCTCGAGTAGGTTTGGAGTTTTGTATGGAGCGGCAGATTTTTTTTTGCGATTTCGTTGTTGGTGAATAAAGAAAGTTGTTCAGTTTGATGGTCTGATCATCCCCTTAAATTATTATATGAATGAATTTATTGTATTATTATTTATCTATTTATGTTTAAGGGAGGGACAGAATAGCAGTGGCAGACGGCAACCCCGACTGTTAAACTGAGTCCTTTACCTTTTTGTCTCCATGCTATTTTTAAAACAGTACTATATTCATAATATTTTGTAACAGTTAAGAGACAAATAAATACTTTTTAATTTAATTTAATTTAATTTTAGTTTTAAAAAAGTGTCAGCATATTAAAAGGACCCTATATAATAAATCTATAAACCGGGATGAAAAACATAGTAGAATAAACGACTATAATGTGTGCAATTTTTGCCTCTTTCCAAAAAACAGTAGTGTTCATAATTACAACAAGAAAAAAAATGTGTGTTCCTATATTTTCTGCTCAGTAAGGCCAACACATCTTTCATGGGGGCTTTTTATAATCATCAGCCTAAATAGCCCACTGCGGGGCACAGACACTACCCTCAGGGAGGGTGTATGTAAGTTAGTGTAGTACCACGCGTGCACAATGCGCTGCGGTAGACTTCACATACGCATCGGAATTTCTTCTTCAGCGTATGCAGGTTTTCTCACGATGTTTTCCTTCATTGTTTGAGAGCAGGCATGTAAACATTTATCCAATAGAATAAAAGGACAAAACTCATAGTAGAAATTAGTTTTTATTTCATCACAATCTGGTAATTCAGAATCCTTATGATCAGAGTGCAGATAGTTTAATTTCTCTTTATATTTGCAGGCTCAGAAATATATTCCTTGGAGATGAGCAAGACTGAAGCCTTGACTCAGGCTATCAGGAAATCCATCGGCATTAGGATCAAGTAAGTGCTCCCTACCCGGTGACTACAACAACCAGTGTGTTAATACGTTTAGGCGTTCGGAGTCCATTTCTTAAAATGTTTTCTTCTAGATATGACCAGTTCTGGATTCGACCACTTCTTGGTAAGACCAGTTCTAAGGAGGACCATTTCTGGATTTGACCACTTCGTTATGTGTCCGCTCTCTAATGTGTATGAGTATTCAAATAATTATCTACACTATTATAAAAGTGTCACAGAAGTGTGTCTGTACGATATGGTGTTTAGGTGTTCGGAAAATACCATTGGGTTCAAGTGTTGCTGGCTTGTCAGCCCCACGTAATAGGCATGTATCTATGGAACAGTGATTACAGCTATAATTTGTTTCATCATTTTTCAATCAAAATCGCCCCTCCTCCCGAAAATGAATGCCCAGTAGGTACACCAAGTCTGGATACGTGCTTGCCCCACAATAAGATAGGTGTCCTGACTACAAATCTTTTTTTTTTGTTTTTGTTTGTTCGAGCATCAAGCAATAACTACTAGACTGATTTTGATAAATTTTGTTTAAAAGCTTTCATGATATGCAGTATTGTATAAAAAAAAACGTTTAGTTGGAGTAGCAATTTTTATTTTAAGTTTTTTTCTATTGAGTAGATCTTAAATATTGTTATGACTCGCACTGAACAGTAAAAGGATCTTAAGTGTACATCTTTAAAGCAAATAATCACTAGAATTTAACACTTTCAGAGAAGAATCGGAGATAATAGAAGGCGAAGTGGTGGAGGTTGTAGTGGAGAGAGCCGCCGGGGGTGGAGGAGCCAGGGTTGGCCGCCTCACGCTTAAAACCACCGACATGGAGACCAACTATGACATGGGGGCCAAGATGATCGACTCACTGCTCAAAGAGAAGGTTTGTGACGTCATACACTGTTATAGTGGATACAATAGTAAGGTTGAGGACCAATCAGGATGTGCCACGTTCGCCCGCCTTAAACACTTTTCCGCTATTTGCTAAGAGGTTTCGCGCGCTCGTCGCCAGCGAAGCCGTCAGTCTGGCTCAGGCCTGAAATGTCTGTTTTCCTCAAATGTATTTTTCCCAAAATGTCTGCTTTTCCATAATGTCGGCACGTCACGTCAAGCTGACATTATGCAAAAGACGTGCAGACATTTTGGGAAAAATACATTTTAGGAAAACTGACTGTTCAGACCTGAGCCTTCAGTCTGCTATTCAACTTAAAACAAGATGGAGTAAGATTTAGTTGGACCCTTTGACTACAGCGCATGATTGGTTTGGGAAATGATAGATTCTACAAATGATAACAATGGTGAATTTGTCATTAGGTGCAAGCGGGTGACGTGATAACCATAGACAAGGCGACCGGCAAGATCAACAAGCTCGGACGGAGTTTCGCACGCGCACGTGACTACGACGCTACTGGTAAGTTATGTTTCAGTTCTAGGGCTACCAATCAAATAATAGTTGGGAGAAACTATCTAGTTAGGTAGGTCTAAAATCGAGAAAGAGGTCCATCGTCGAATCCAACTCGGCTGGGCAGCGTTCGGGAAGCTACGTAGTATCTTCACGTCCCAAATACCGCAGTATCTCAAGACGAAACTCTTTGACCAGTGTGTGTTGCCAGTGATGAGTGATGACATACGGAACATACGGAAATGTTCGCTCACTCAAGGCCTCATAAAAAAGCTGAATGAAGGTCATCCTGAGGGCAACGGAGAGGGCTGTGCTCGGAGTTTCCCTGCGAGATCGAATCGATCCACAGATTTGAGATCAATTAGTGTCACGGCGATAACGTTTAGTAAAAATCGCGGTGATTTAGTTACGACATCGTTGTGGTGCAGTTGCGAAATTGATTACGCTTGCTGAGTGCCCATATCCCATGCCCATATCTTATCAGATGTACTCCTTGACAGCCGTACCAGTCTTATAAAATAAACCCTACAAAACTTCGCCTCTCCCCACCAGGCCAGCAGGCTCGCTTCGTGCAGTGTCCGGAAGGCGAGCTGCAGAAGCGCAAGGAGGTCGTGCACACGGTGACGTTGCACGAAGTGGACGTCATCAACTCTAGGACACACGGCTTCCTCGCACTGTTCTCTGGTGAGTGCTTCATGCATAGCATAGTTTCAAGTTCGCTTCGTGCAGTGACGTTTCCGTAAAACTCAATCCTCGGTCTTCCCCATCCATCAAAAGCACGGGACGGGGTAATTTTATATGATGTGATAGCAGATCGTGCGAGATTAGAGAAATCATACTATGCAATTTTGTATAGAACAGCATATATTTTCGCGAATTTTTTATGTTGGCTATTTCAGTTTGATGAAGCACACCTTTTTTTTTATTATTTATAATGAATGGACTTCTTGCTTGTGCGTTAGCACCGCATTTCCGCCAATGTCAAGTGTTTTGAGGGAGTGTCTATTCAATCTCGCGGATTGTTTTTGAGTAAGAACAACTGAGAAGGATTATGGAGCCTCGTGGCAGGCTGAAACGCGAACCGCGCGAACACCACGCGAGAGACAAGTGTTCGGGGCAAACCCTGCAACGTGACTCACACCTTTTTTTTAAACCCTTATTTTCTGTCATATGCATGCAAAAATCATTTCTTTTTCGCAAATTAGACATTTTATTTTATCTTTTTTTCTTTGATGCAAAATAATTACTTAAATTAACATAAGGTATATGTAGGCTATAGCGGTCGCTGGGGTGGAAGAAATAAGAAAACAGACTAATTTTGCTAGAATGAGGTTGACAGGCGAGCGTGCGTGCTCCTGCTCTGACGGTGGTTTTAGGACTGGCCTGGAGGGGCGCGTAGCGGCGCGTGCCGGCTCCGGCGCATCATAGATGCATATATAGGTACTCGTATAGTGCAAGTTTAGGTAATGCGCGCGAGATCACCTGCCAACCCAATTTGGTATTTATTTCAAAATAATTGCAAAAATGGGGTCCCTAAAAAGGGGCAGAGCGACCATCGCCAACAGTATACTTAATCAATCTTTTACACACTCGCACACACACTTACACGCACACATTGATCAGAGCAGGCGCCACTCGACGAACTCTGTCAGAATGTCGTCGAGTCTCTCGCGGTAGATCGCGGCGGGCCTCATGGCGACGTCACGCAGCGACATGCGCCCCACTACCGGCGCCTCCTGCACCAGCACCGTGGACAAGTTCATTATGGCCACTGCTATGCCGTAGGGTAGCACCTGCAACAATGAAGAAGTCGATGTGATGTATAGTGCAATAGAGCGTTGGTGGCGCGTTGTGGAGAGCTATGGAAGCTCAATCTTGAGATCCGGGTTCGAATCCGCACGGACCACATGTCATGTACCAATGAGATTTTCCTTACAAAACTTTGACGTAGAACACTCGTAGACGTTATTAATAAAAGTAATGTTTTATGTATGGAAAAATAGCTTAGAAAATCTAGATCGCGCGTATCAAATAATATTTACAATTTAAGTAATATAATGTAAAATTAAGAAAGATATCAAGCTTTGAAATTAAAGCCATTTTTCCATAGATAAAATATTACTTTTATTATACCGTCTAAGAGTGTTCTACGTCAAAGTTTTGTATGGACTGAAACCACCTTAAGGCGGTTTTAACGATAATAACTACAGGCATAAAACATAATAAGTAATCCGAAATGTTTCTATAAATTGAAAACCAACAATGACTACAATACTTTAGAAACTGTTTAGAAATACGATTGAGGGCATCACTATAAAAATCAGCTACACCTTCAAAATTTTATTCACATCTTACCATCTTCATCTCATACTCGAAATCTTCTCTCTTATATACTTCATCTACATGAACACCGTGCGCGTCCAGAACTCTGGCGAGAGACATGTAGTAATGCTCTAACAGCTGGCCCAGGTGTTGCCTCCTGAACTGGCCGTCCGTGCTTGTGAAGATGAAGTGCACCAGGTCTTGGGGGATGGAGCTGGTCCGTAGGGCTTGGTAGTCAAGGATGGCCATTTGGAGTTTGCCGTCCTGTGAATTTGAAATATCTCTCAATCTGATTATCTGGCTATTATGGCAAATATTTTTGCACTTACAGAAAAAAAATTAAGCGGTGTTGGTCCAGTGGCGAGTAACCTTGCCTGCCGTGCAGGAGGCGATGGTTCGATCCCCGTCCAAGCCGAATCGTACCAATGAGATTTTCCACCACCACTGGCTTTTCGGTGAAGGAAAACATCGTGAGGAAACCTGCATGCTTCAATTTCGAGGCATGTATTGTATCCACTGTCCATTATAAGTGGCGACGGGCTCACCCCCCGTCACACTGGACAGTTTCGGTACTGCTGGTGAAACGTGGATGTTCCGAGGCTTCAGAACATCTCTGACTACCCCCTTGGGGAATATAGTCGTGAGCATATGCTATGCTACAGAAAAAAACGCTAACACGAGTCTAAGCTAGTCTCTATGAAATGGGCATTGGCTTATAGACAAGCCCTTTCATAGAAATTTCTATTTGTGTGACATGTTGTTTGTTTGAACGTGCTTGTCTAGAGTATAATTATGTCAGTGGGAATGGGCAACTTTTTGTAATACTTAGCCCGGCTTGCACCAACACGTATTTAGGCTTAAAGCCCGACCAGAAATATAAAAAACCTCGCCATGTTGCGGAAAATCATTAGAACTAATTTTTGTACTTGGAACACTGAGATTAAACGTGACAATCGATTGCAGCGCCCCCAAACCAGGTTTTTTATATTCCTGGTCAAGCTTTAAACATATACACTGCTCATACAAATGACAGTGACAGCATCATATTTAAACATGTTTAATCTTAAATACTTTTTGGTGCAAGCCAGCCTTAGTCATCTTTCGGTAATACTTTTTTCTCGTGAGAATCGCTTGATAACCGAATAAAATGTTAATTGGACGGAAACGTTTGTTCTACTTAGGGCCTGTTTCACCACTTATGAGTAAGTTCTTGTCAGCTTATCCGACAGATAGTTTGACGTATTTTGTATGAAAATATGTCAGAATATCTGTCGGATAAGCTAACAAGAACATACTCATAAGTGGTGAAACAGGCCCTTAATTTTATTATTTGACATTCGTTTGCTAAAATCCTGAAACGTCCTAAGACCAGTTTTAAAATAATATAGTTTTACTTTTACTCACATCACAGACTCTGTGCATTAAATTGTTCGTTTTATAATCGCCGTGCGCAATGACGGGACGGCGGAAAGGCCTGTTGTACTTCTCCAACACATTGGAGTCCCCCTGCTTCTTCAGGAACCTTCGCAATCTCTCCTTATATTCATCCCTTGTGAACTCCAAGGCTGTTGCTACCTGGAATTCATTTAACATAGGTACATTTTGGGGTGGGGTGATTGGGGATCGACCTCCTAGCGGTCCACCCCGGGCAACTGCATCACAAGCTACCAAGTTATTGGTGGCGACTGAACGATCCTCACAGCGGTTTGGTAGGCTCTGCAAGGAGCCGCCTGGCTCGCGACCACCCTCCTGCCGGAGTCTGGCGCCAAGCAGCTTGCTGCGTTCCGTCAGTGTGCAGGAGTGCCAGTGCACTTCTGGGTAAGCTGGCTACATCTTCGACCCCATCTTTGTCCTGATGACTAGATAGAGGTCAAGAGCGAACCCATCAATAATAAAAAAATAAACATTTATTAACATTAAACGTTGAGCATTGATGAGAATTGTTGAAGATATCATGGACGGACAGAATTAGCAACGAGGCGGTCCTGCAGCGGATGAACAGGAGAGTAGGAATCCTAAAAACTATAAAAACTCGGAAACAGTACCTCTGTCACATTATGAAAAGTGATAAATACCAACTTCTCCAAATTATTCTGCAGTGGAACATTTTGGGAAGAAGAATGCCTTGTAGAAGAAGGACGTCCTGGTTTAAAAAGCTATGTGAATGGTTCGATATGAACACCACCTCACAGTTCAGGGCTGCAGTCTCCAGGGTCCAAGTAGCCCTAATGATAGCCAACCCCCGACAGGAGATGGCACCACAAGAAGAAGAAGAAACAATGATAAAAATATTTCTATCTATCTATCTATAACGTCACGCCTCTTTCCCAGTGGGGTAGGCAGAGACCAGAGCGCGCCATCTACTACGATCCTTACATACCTCTTTTGCCTCATTCACATCCATACATCTCTTCATACATGCCCGTCGGTTTCGAGTACTCCGCACCTCTCCTTTGTAAGACGCAACAGATTTGATCAGAATACGTCCTACGAGGGCGCCCTCTGCCGACACATCGACTCACTTTCGCTTCATCTATATCTCTTTCGTACATCTTTATTTGTAATTTATACTCAAAAGAAAGAAGAAGCTTGAAATCAACAAGAAGCAACACTCTTCGTCAAAATGGCAAAATGTCTGTATCTGCAACATGCTGCGTCATAATCTAAGGCGGTCCGGAGGCGGGATTTTTTGTAATGTACGAGTTTATATGGACCCTGCCACACAGAAATCCGGGCCGGGGACGGCGCGGCGCGGCGCGGTACCGGGCAGAACGCTATGACACAGGGGCGGATCCAGGATTTCATGTTGGGGGGGGCCCATCGGCCGATTCGGGCCACATATTAAGATACAAAAAATTAAGAGAGCTCATTTCTTTACTCGGCCTCAAAATTCAGAGGTTCGTAGAGGGGGCCATGGCCCCCTGGGCCCCCCCCCCCCCTGTATCCGCCACTGCTATGACACCAAGCGGCCGCGACGCGGGCCGGGGGTGTCGCGGAAGCGGCGGCGGCCGCTGTATTCCATTGTAGTCAATGCGAGGTGTCACACAGAGCGGTGGCGGGCGCGTCGCGGTGTAATATCTTTATGTGTTACTGCAAGAACGACGCGAGTAGACGCGGGATGGTAGAGTCAAACATAGTTGATAGTTTAAATGTCGTATATTGAATCCAATCGATAATACGTAGTTGCACTTATTTATAACTTACGAACTACTTACGCAGCTAAACGTCATTAACGCGAGGCACACTACATTGTCCCACTTACCATACTACAGCGGTCTGGAGGCGGTATTTACCGCGCTGTCATTTTGTATTTTATAACACATTTGCTCGTAAATGGTCTCTTATTTGACCAATTTCACTAACGTAATGTATCTCATTACGACCTAGTGCGGTAATGTAAAGTAAAACGCATGGTTGCGTCTAAAACGAACGGTACTTTTTTAAATCTTAGCAAAGAGTTTTTATGTCAGAAAAGTGGTCAACATTTTATGAATAAAATTAACTTTGGGAGATAAAATATAATAAAGTAAACATTTAATTCTTTAATTTAATTAATTTTGACAATAAATTACACCCATTTATGTGAAACCAAAACAAACAATATTAATTTACTTTATTAGTAATACTGGATGTTTTTGTGCCTTTGCCTTTTTTCTTTTTTCTTAAAATAAGAAAAAAGAAAGCGCTAATGCGCGCGCATCGCTAATTTGTGAAGTTCTCTTATTGGTTTGTGTTTGTTTTGTGAACAAGTAAAAATTATTCCGCACGCTTTTTAATCGCTATTTTTTGTTACGTTTTTTTGTTTTGATTTGAAAATGTCGTTAGTAGTGATGCATTTATTAATTCGACGCCGCCAGAAGTCTCAGAGGCAGCGGAAAAGGTTAGTCTAATTTATTAGTTTATGAATGTCCGAGTTTTATTTATTTCCTTGTTTCCTCGCAAATATGTTATAAAACGTCGTATGACACACGTTCGGTTTGATAATTACAGCCTAGGCTATCTTGTAGACCTCGCCTACGGCTCGGTCTAGCAATAACGCCTCGGCTGTAATTATCAACTTACCGAACTTGTATCATAATGTACTATTATGGATGGCCGCTTTCGATGTCACACCGGCCGCCTCCGCGCCGCTACCACGCCGCCACTGCGCCGCGCGGACCCTGTGTGGCAGGCCCCGGAACGCTTTCGCTTCCCGCAGAACCGCCGCCGGCCCGCTTTCCCGCAGGACCGCCTCTGTGTGGCCTGAGCTTTAATCCTATACAATCTAAAAGAATACTAACCTTTTTCGCCCACAAGTCTTTGAAATTCCCCTTCTCGAAAGGCAATTCATATTTGAAATCTCTTAAAGACTTTCTATGTTTTTCCGGATATAGCTTCTCATAGACAAAGGACATGGCGTGTAATTTCGCCAGCTCTTCCAAAGCATTCGCACCGTACTCCCAACTTATTGCTTCAAGTCTGTTATGATTCACGAACCCAATTTGACTCAAATCCTCTAAAACAAATGTTTCTTGCAGAAATTCCATGCTGCATCCAAAGAATTTCGTTAAGAACAATCTATCTTTCCCTTTAATATTGTTTTTCTCTTGTATCTTTTGGTAAGTTATTGCTAAGTCTGTATAAAATTTGTTTTCTGTATTGTAGATTTGATTTAGACCCGTCTTTCTAAACCCTTCAGTCAAAGCTGCGGATTTTACGAATAGTTTCAAGTCTTTTTTCTGTGGAGAGGATATTGTGACCGCATACAGATTGGATGTAAAATTCAAACCGCTAGTAGTTATAGGTGTGACTTCTGCGTCATATTCTTTGTAATGTTGCTCTTGTGCGACGTTTATTAATAGTTCTCGAATCGATCGTTCAGCCATTTTGTTTTGATAGAAAATGTCGGTTTTCTTCTTTGTTAAATCTTGGACTGTTCAAGTGGTTCGCTGTTGAAAGAAAAATATGTTATTTCATGGATATTTCATATCCAGGATGGGGTATACGGGGTCCTTCTTAATATGCTGACACTTTTTAAGGGGATGATCAGACCATCAAAATGAACAACTTTCTCTATGGCGACGACAACGAAATCGTTAAAAAAAATCAGCTCTTCCATACTAAGACGCGAACCTAGTCGACCCAAATGTATAGGACACCTGTTTTTTTTTTCGATTTCGATGTTGGTCCCATAGAGAAAGTGGTTCAGTATGATGGTCTGATCATCTCCTTAAAAAAGTGCCAGCATATTAAAAAAAAAAAAGGACCCTGTATACGGGGTCTTAGGGTAAACAGTTGCATTACTTTAAGGGGTGATTGTACCCATGATACTGAACAACTTTCCCGAGGAAACCTAAAGGAAATTAGCAAAAAAAAAAATCGACTTTTCATACAAACATTCGATCAGCTGATAGCATTTTAGTATGGAAAGTCCATTTCCTATAGGTTTCTTAGGGAAAGTTGTTCAGTATCATGGGTAAAATCACCCCTTAAAAGTAATGCAACATTTTACCCTAAATCCCCGTATACAGGGTCCTTTTTAATATGCTGACACTTTTGCAACACCCTAACACCCCGTATACCGTATACCGTCAATATAAAACAAATGTTTTGTTAAGGGTGCCCAGAGGGTTTAAACGCTGTCATATACAAGTCAAATATCTGACAGATTGGTTGATTATATAAAATCTATCTATACATTTGGCTCGATTAGTCCCATTTTTGTATGGAACACCCATAACGGTATTATACCAGGAATAGAGGAACTGACAGCTGAGTGAGCGAGATGTACCTAGCGGTACCACAGTAAAATAGAAAGAGATACGTGACGCGTTAGACTCAGAATTATAGATAGTATTCGAATTTTTGCCTGCGAATAGTCTCCAAAAAACATCCAAAAACTGTTTCATTTGACAACTCATGTTTGTTGCTCTATTCCTGTAAGGTATAATACCTTTATGGGAACACCAGGTATACAGAAAGTTGTTCAGTTTGACGGTCTGATCATACAAACATACGCACGCCTGTGTCCCATTGGGGCAGGCAGAGACAATTGATCGCCATCGGCTACGAACCTGACATACCTCTTTTGCCTCTTCCACAGTCATAAGTCGTTTCATACACGCTCTTCGGTTTCGGGTACATTTGATCTGACCCTTATCCCCTTCAAAAAGTTTCAGCATATTAAGACGGACCCTACATGATTTTCTCTCAACTTTTAATAATAACGAAGCCGTGGTGGTCCAGTGGCGAGTAACCTTGCCTGCCGTGCAGGATGCGATGGTTCGATCCCCGTTCAGGCCGACTCGTACCAATGAATGTTTCGGAATTTATGTACGATTTGTAACACCTCTGGCTTTTCGGTGAAGGAAACCTGCGTGTTTCAATTTGGAGGCATGTATTGTACCTCCTGTCCATTATAAGTGGCGACGGGCTCACCCGCCGTCACACTGGACAGAGTTTCGGTACTACTGGTGAAGCGTGGATTTTATGAGGTTTCAGAATATCTCTGACTACCCGCTCGGGGAATATAGTCGTGACCATATGCTTTTAATAATAATCATAATCATTTATTTATTCGGTTTCTTTTATTCAGGATTTCTGTTATATAGCTTCGAAGCGATTCATCAGATCTTCGCCAAATTAAAATGGGACCAATACGGGGTGAATCTTTCCGAACAGAAAAATAATTCAAATCGGTCAAGAAATGCCGAAGTTATCGCAACGAATGGAGATCCTACTATTTTTTTTGTAAATTAAGACGCTGTTATCCCGTCGAGGCCGTTTTTTGAACACGAACGAAAGTGTTTTAAACTGTGTTTTAAAGTCTGAAATTAAATTATGTCTTATTTAAGGATCGGGCGGATGGGCGACTGTTCTCGATTACACGATTAGATTAAGTTTACTGGATAGAAAAACATCCCAAAGTTACCCCTTTTTGTTATGTTTTTTCAATACTATGATTAAACTGCTGATATTTAACTTTTTATTCTTGTACTTAACTAAATACATTAAATATTTCTAGTGAACTCAGAAGAATTTTTAGCTTAGAAACTCCCATGAGCAAAGATATTGACGAAAAACACGTGTTTTTGCGATCCTGCTTTCAATTGGAGCGGGATGGCTAATTGTAAACTTATGCTTGCAAGAAAGAGACGCTTGCACTGGGATAACCTAGCCTTAACACTTTCGCTGCTAAGCTCAAAACAATGACATTCGGGCAGTGCTAACACTGTGGAATGCTATACGATTCTGACTCAAGGTGTGAGTCATGAGCACTGCGGTCTATATGTCACTGACCTACCAGGTAGGTCGTCAGCAGTTAAAGTGTTAAGTCTTACCTTTATAAATCACAGAACGTGTAGAAATAGAAGCACTATTTATGAATGAATTAATAACAATTTAGATAAAAAAACTGGACTCAACTAAAATGCACTTTGTCAGACGAAATTAGAAAACATTTTTAGGTAAATTGAAAAAATAAAACATTAAACTCGTATGGACAGTAACGATCAATCGTTTTCTAAGCCTAACCACAAATGGCTGTAACTTGATGTTACGTTCGAATAAAACATAAAATAGACTAGCCAAGCGTGAGTCGGTCTCGCCAGTTGAAGGCCTCCGCTCATTGCAGCGATTTTATCGAGCGATAATATCACTGCGATTTTGCGATAATTGTTTCCAGTACATTTTGTATGGGAACGCGCGCGATCCTACACACTGCCGCGATATTATCGAGCGATAATATCGCTGCGATTTTGCGATAATTGTTCTCAGTGCATGTTGTATGGGGACGCGCTCGATCCCACACACTGCCGCGATATTATCGCAACTCTTTCGACTACATTCAGTGGTGGGGCGCATGCGTGACGCGAATCACGGAATCGCTGCAGTGTGTAAGGTGTCGCGATATCGCTGTCGATAATATCGCTCTATAAAATCGCTCGATAATATCGCTGCAATGTGCGGAGGCCTTGAAGGTTCAGTATAATGAAGTAACTGCTGCGATTGCAAATTTTGAACCGAGTTTAAAACAAGGAGGAGATTATCAATTTGTTTGTTTTTTCTTTAAGAGGGCACCTAGCCTCCAGTTCTGCCCTTGATCGTATATTTTTAATTTCTAAACGATTATGTAAGTAACATTAAAAAAAAAACAAGAATATCAGGTGGTATGAAATACAGTAGTACAGTCAGCATCAAAAGTATCTAAGCATGTTAAGTGTTCATAAATATCTGAACAACTTTACGATAGCAAACCTTATTTCAACTCACAAAGAAATCAAATTAATTTATCTGTCATGTTACAAATACAAATACAAATACAAATACAAATTTTCTTTATTGCACAATTACAGGTATAAAAGGTCATAGGTACATTAAAATATCAGATAGGTTTCACTGTAACTTGCCAGTGTCAGCATGCAATAATTATTATATTATTTTCCAATATCTTATTCCAGTTCACAAATTTTTATCTAATTATATGAATCATAAATTACAAATTATAGTTTTAATGAGAATTGATTAAAAAAAATATATATTGATGTCTGTACAAAAAAAATTTACTCATTACTCGTCCGACACAAACATTATAATTTCTTAAGACGTAATAGTAGGTGGAAATACCTCGGAGGCATCTTTTATTTTTCATTTTACGACTAGATTTATACCATTTACCGAAACTAAAGTCATACCTCAGTATTTTTGGATATTTCATCTAGTGAAATCATCAACTGAATACACGATTGGAATTACTTCACTCGATAGAAAATCGTTACAAAGATGACGTATTTTCATGCATTTTTAAACATTTTTCTCGGTTTAGAAGAACTTAAAATAGTTTCCGATTGTTGGTATTTATACTCACATATTCACCATTAGTTTAACTAGTGCAATCATAAATAAAATCTAGAAAAAGTACTTTGGTTAGTTGTTTTTCATCGAAAATACGGCTCACGCACACACTTTTCGGAGCGCTCGGCAATCGCGTTTCTCATAGAAAATATTCGTCAGGACCTATGGCCCCTTAAGTTGAAAACAAATGTTATCTAGTAGGAAATAGGGTTTCTTTTCGTGTAATTGTTCAGATGTTTTTGAACGCCGGAGATGCTTAGATACTTTTGATGCTGACTGTACCAGATTTATAAGTTCCCCCGATGTACCTGCGTAGTTGCTAAATTTTATATCGACCGATCAGGATGTGCCATCTTCAATCCCCTTGCCAGGATTGGCTAATCGTTTTCGCGCCCTTTTCGCTGCTATCCGACTTTGCACGCTAGATTACTAAACGACATCGGGTTTTGTCGGGGGACTCGAAGATTGAAGAGGGTAATTATGTTCCTGGTCGTACTGTACCCACTTGGAACAAACATATCTAAAAGAATCTTTCACAACGCACGCGGGGCATTCCCATAACATTATAAATGATTAACTAAAGGGGATTACCCTATTACATAACTATCATGTATACACGGCGACGCGTCAAGCTATGGTCAAGCTATACATAACCAATATAAGATGGCCACGCGACGTTGATGGCCGTGTTCGACCACAGCGACTGATTATGGCTGTTGACTTTGGGAGCCTCGTTGATGTGCTCTCAGGTGGCTGTTGTAGCCTATCTTGGCTTTGAAAGTGCGACCGCACAGGCTACAAGTCAATTTTCCATTACGATAGTTATACAGGGTGTTTCATAAGTAACAATAAATATTTGAAACTCTTAAGGGGGTTGTTTATACCGTCAAACTGAACAACTTTCTCTATGGGAACAAAATCGAAATTGCAAAAAAAAAATCATATCCCATACATGGTTTAGCTCTAGTCGATTTGTAGAGTATGGAACATCAATTTTTTTTTCGCGATTTCGATGTTGGTCCCATAGTGAAAGTTGTTCAGTTTGATGGTCTATACCACCCCCATAAAGGTTTATTTGTATTTTTGTAACACCTTGTATAGGATGGCCGCGGGTGGTCTGGCTTTAAGTTCATCGCGCTTGGTATCGAGATCAGCCCTACGCTTGTGCCTGAGCTTGGATTGATCTCTCATGTCTTTCTCAGGTGATACCGGTGAGATCAAGTCGGAGATCCGAGAGCAGATCAACGGTAAAGTGGCGGAGTGGCGCGAGGAGGGCAAGGCTGAGATGATTCCTGGCGTTTTGTTCATTGACGAGGTACTTATGCCATTTGTTTTATTATGTAGATGTTACTAATAATTTCTGTTTTATTTTGTACTAGTCATCTAGTACCGAGGCGAACTTCGTACCGATTTAGAATCTTCCCGACACACACGTGGCCTTTTTGAGAATACATTCAGCAGTGCAATTCTCTAAGGTACCATCCATCTTGCATCCTTCAGATCGTCGAAGATTTCATATTAAGTTTGACACAACGCATACCGAATTGACAGCACGCCGATGTTTCAACCGATGTTTGCGCTCAGAGAATTGCACTCCTTAACCTCATAATTTCTAATTTCTCATCCACAGGCACACAACTCCTTAACCTCATAATTTCTAATTTCTCACCTACAGGCACACATGCTGGACATAGAATGCTTTTCGTTCCTGAACCGTGCGCTGGAATCCGAGACGGCGCCCATAGTTATAATGGCGACCAACCGCGGCATAACGCGCATCCGCGGCACGAACTACCGCAGCCCGCACGGCATCCCGCTGGACCTGCTCGACCGCATGATCATCGTGCCAACGTCGCCGTACTCGCAGCGGGAGCTGAGGGAGATATTGAACATAAGGTGGGGATGAAATATATGTAGTGATGTTTAAAATGGTGCCACGATCAATAAAATGCTGCCACATTCATTATAATACTGCCAAAATTATATGTAGTGATGTTTAAAATGGTGCCACGATCAATAAAATGCTGCCACATTCATTATAATACTGCCAAAATAGTTAAAATGTTTCCGTTATCGATGAAATGCTGCCACAGTCAATAAAATGCTGCCACGATCAATACAATGCTGCTACACTAAATAAAATGCCGCCATGATGAATAAAATGCGGCCACGATAAATAAAATGCTGCCGCAATCAATAAAATGCTGTCACGATAAAAAAAATGCTGCCAAAATCAATATAATGGTGGCACAGTCAATTTAATGCTGCTACTATCAATAAAATGGTACCTCAGTCAATGTAATGCTGCCACAGTTAATTTAATGCTGCCGCAATCAATAAAATGGTGCCACAGCCAATTTAATGCTGCCGCAATCAATAAAATGTTGCCACAACCAATAAAAGTCTGTCGTCATCAATAAAACGCTGCCGCTATCATTCAAATATTGCCATGATAATGAAAATACAGCAATGTTACAGAATAAGAAAGTACTTATCTACGTACTAGTAACATACGGACATTCTCTGCCCCCACTAATGTCACCTTACTTTAATAATTACTTTAGTACACAAACAAAAAGATCGATTACAAAATTACAAACTATAATTTGCGGTTTTTATCGGAAAACTAATTAATTTTTTATTATTGGTCACAATTAAGAACCAGTTACTTATCTTATAATGTGTTATACCGTTAGAAATTTGATTGTTTCACTTTACTTACACAATATTATCAAAACCTAAAGAATTTACTTACGCAAACTGTAAATAATGGATCACCAAATCATCATCAGCCTATGTACGTCCCAATCTAGAGCACAGAGAGGATGTATGGGCAGTAATGATGATGATGATGTCCTCCACGACATATCCGTCGACGGCGACCCTCATTGGTTCCTGTCGTGAGCTCGGATGTGACTGGAGAATCCGAGTTTTGTCTTAAAGACCCTGTTACACGCAGCACAGTACAGGAGTGCTATTTTTGAACATCACCATGTTGAAATCAGCAGTAGAAAATGTCAAAATTACTATGGATATTTTTCTACTGCCGAGTTGATCGTATGATGTTCAAAAATCGCAATTCAGTAGTCCAGTTGAGTTGTATTTTTTTTTTTTTTTTTTTTTTTTTTATTATTGATGGGTTTGCTCTTGACCCCAATCTAGTCCTCAGGACAAAGATGGGGCCGAAGATGTAGCGAGCTTACCCAGAAGTGCACTGGCACTCCTGCACACTGACGGAACGCAGCAAGCTGCTTGGCGCCAGACTCCGGCAGGAGGGTGGTCGCGAGCCAGGCGGCTCCTTGCGGAGCCTACCACACCGCGTGGGGGATCGTTCAGCCGCCACCACAAACTTGGTAGCTTGTGATGCCGTTGCCCGGGGTGGACCGCTAGGAGGTAGATCCCCAATCACCCCACCCCAAAATGTACCTATGTTAAATGAATTCTAGGTAGCATAGTTGTATGTGTAATTGACAACATTTCAATTTAATAAAGGTACCAAAATAAGAAAACCATTTGGAGATTATGTGATTCAAAGCTTATATCAAAATTATAAGATTTTTCTATCCATTATTTCTCGAGTTATTTGAAAAATACTGAATAATATAAAATAGGTTGAATGAGATTTTATTCCTTTGCCTGCTTGGCTTTTCTATTGTATTTGACAGTTTTTATTTTTTTTATGTCATTGAGGCCAAGGTAACTTGGCCATAAAGCCTACGTTTTTCAGAAAATTCAAAAGTAAATTAAAAATAGAAATATCAGTTAAAAATTTAATCGAAAAAATACGTATCTCTTCTTTTTTAACCTATTTTTATATTTTTCATTAAAAACTGGTGGTTAAAAAAATGAAATGTTGTCAATTGTATGTTGGTTTGGGATGGGTCTTGCGGTCTTGGCTGTCTTCATGCCAAATATCGATTCAATACGTGAGGGAATAAAGTGAGGGAGTAATTGAGAATGCAATAAAAATGGGCGGACCCAGTGTCCATTACAAGTGGCGACGGGCGCCCGCCCCATCACACTGGACAGAGTTTCGGTACTATTATTGAAACGCGGATGTTCTGAGGTTTCACAATATCTCTGACTACCCCCTCGGTGAATATAGTCGTGAGTATATGCTATGCTATGCTTCCTAGCCACAAATTAATGAAACTTTCCTTTACAGATGCGAAGAGGAAGACTGCCAAATGTCAGCCGATGCGCTTACAGTTCTGACGCGAGTGGCGACCGAGACATCTCTGCGATATGCGATACAGCTGATCACTACCGCCTCTCTCGTCGCCAAGCGGAGGAAGGCCACAGAGGTAAGATGTGACGGTTCTAACACTTATAACCGCGACCTGTGATATGCGATACAAGTGATCACTACCGCTTCTCGTCGCCAAGAGGAGGAAGGCCACAGAGGTAAGATGTGACGGTTCTAACACTTATAACCGCGACCTGTGATATGCGATACAACTGATCACTACCGCCTCTCTCGTCGCCAAGAGGAGGAAGGCCACAGAGGTAAGATGTGATGACTAACGCTAGCAACCGTGACCTCTGCGATATGCGATATAACTGATCATTACCGCCTCTCTCGTTGCCAAGAGGAGGAAGACAACAGAGGTAAGATGTGATGACTAACGCTAGCAACCGTGACCTCTGAGATATGCGATACAAGTGATCACTACCGCCTCTCTCGTCGCCAAGCGGAGGAAGGCCACAGAGGTAAGATGGGATGACTGACGCTAGCAACCGTGACCTCTGAGATATGCGATACAACTGATCACTACCGCCTCTCTCGTCGCCAAGAGGAGGAAGACAACAGAGATAAGATGTGATGACTGACGCTAGCAACCGTGACCTCTGAGATATGCGATACAACTGATCACTACCGCCGCTAGTCGCTGATTTTGATATTTATTTATTTATTTTTATTGGTTCATCAACAGTTGTTACATCAATGCAAGCTTAAGTACTTATTTAACAGATTTTATCTAAATGTACAACTAATTACAGATAAACACAGCATGCACACATAATATTAATTTGCAAAAGGATGCTTGCTATAATAATTTAACATACATCAGAAACAAGTAGGCAAATAACCCACAAGAAATAGAATGAAAAATAGATCATAAAATAATAGGAGTTATCTCAAGTAACTCGGACAGAACGACCTTCTGAGTTGGTGTTGTGAGTGTAAAAATATGTCAAGGGTGTCGCTACGCGCATTATATAGTCTGCAAAGTCTGGCAATAACGGAATTAAAACCCAGTTCCGTCCTTAATAATTATGTATAAATAAAATACAGGGTCAAACTTAATATGCTGACAGTTTTTTAAGATGTTTAGACCATCGAACTGAACAACTTCCTCTATGGGACCAACGTTGAAATCGCGAGTAAAATGTATGGGACATGACATTTTGGTCGAGTAGGATAGCAGTTTTATATGGAACAGCTGACTATTTTTCGCGTTTTCGGCTTTGGTTGGACTGAAAGTTGTTTAGCTTGATGGTCTGATCGTCTCCTTAAAAACTGTCAGCATATTAAGAAGCACCCTAAATAACCAACATCGAAATCGCGAAAATCGTCCGTTCCATAGAAAACGTCAATAGCTACTCTACCCTAATGTATGGAACAGCAGATTTAGATTAAGTTTGATGGACTGACACTCAGTCGCAGAAACGCTCATTAAAGTTAATCCTCCATGAAATCTCTTGCTAGCTTTTACTACGCCAACAAGACAAAAAGTGACAGCAAGATATTTAATAGAGGATAAACTTTAATTAGCGTCTCTGCAACTGCGAGTGAAACTCCTTAAGTGCATAACGCATTTAAGTTTACCTGTATAAACTGTTATTTTAAACCAGTCTTTTGTCGGCAGGTCAACATGGAGGACGTCAAGAAGGTGTACTCTCTGTTCCTGGATGAGCACAGATCGTCGCAGTTCCTAAAGGAGTACCAGGACGAGTTCATGTTCAACGACGACATCGGGGCCGGAGGTGAGGTAGAGAACAGTTTAGTGTAAGGTAGAGAACAGTTAAGTGCGGGTAGAGAACAGTTTAGTGTAGGTAGAGAACGGTTTAGTGAAGGTAGAGAACGGTTTCGTGCAGGTAGAGAACGGTTTGGTGCAGGTAGAGAACAGTTTAGTGTAGGTAAGTAATAGTTTAGTGTAGGTAGAGAATAGTTTAGTGTTGATAGAGAAAAGTTAATCATCAAGAAGATCAATTTTATGTACCTATTAATAGCAAATAAATTATTTAATTTCACAGTTAAGTGCAGGAAGAGAACAGTTTAGTGAGCTTGGAGCATGGTGAACAATGATCGGAGAAGGTAGAGAACAGTTCAGTGTAGGTAGGGAGCAGTTAAGTGTAGGTAGAGAACAGTTTAGTGTAGGAGTAGAGAACAGTTTCGTGTCGGTAAAGAACAGTTTAGTTAAGGTAGAGAACAGTTAAGTGTAGGTAGAGAACAGTGTATGGGGCCGAAAAAATACTCAGAAATATTGTAAAAACATTTTTCTTATTACAGATGCAACCAACGCAATGGAAGTGACGCCGTAAGAAAACAAAAACTCAATCTCAAATATAATACTATGGACAATTACAGAAAAAAAATATGGGTGTGCTCATTTATTTCAATTAGCATTGCACTTTGTTTCACAGAAGAATATACTTTTAAGTTACTTTAAGTTTAGTTTTAAATAAATACCTGATTCTACTTTGTACTAATTGTGTTTTATTTATCATTGAACTATTATTTATGTACTGCATATAGACAGTGCCGGATTAACCATAGAGGCAAAGTAGGCTCCAGCCTATGGGCCCAGCGCCGCCATGGGGCCCCGCGGCTCGGGAGAAAAATTAATGAAAACTCAAAGATTTAGGCCCACCCCAGACTTAAAAGAAATAATGAAAAATAAGAGAACTGTATTTCAGTTGTCTCTTATTATAATTTTTCATAAAAAGCGAAGCAAGCTGGAGATTTCACTGCAATTATTGCAGTAAAATCTCGAACTCGCTTCGCTCGCTCCACATTTTAGTGTTTTTATTATGTTGTTTGATTGGTGGTTATTTTACTGCGACCATAGGAAAAAAATCATTGCGGCCCCCATGGATATAGGGGCCCCAGGACTTGCATTGCCTAGGGGCCTCTGCGTGGCTTAATCCGGCCCTGCATATAGAACTAACACGATATAACAGGAGTGCGAATTAGGGCGGGTGAAAGAGAGTGAGCGATTGCGATTCGATTTATATAATGTGGCGACATGGCCATAATAGGGTATTTTCAGAAAGCCATTAAAAAGAAAAATAGTTCCAAATCGCTCGATAGATAGCGTTGACGCAACAGGGGTGAGCGACCTTGCAGATAATAAAATAGAAACATTTGAGTTTTTAAGTAAAATGAAAAATCTGAGCAAATGCTTAGTCCACGGTTGCGCGTGACTTAGTGATAGGCATTTTTTTTGCAAAATTTTAGTCTAAATTTCCGTCTCGGGTCAACGCCATCTATCGCGGTTTGTTGGAAATACGTTTTACTGGCTGTTAGAAAACTCGCCATTTGACCGTAGCGCTCTTGTACGACATTGAAAAAAACGTGTGTGCATTTTGATCCTTAGAACGTATTCTACCACCATTTTTCCGTGTAGCAACATTTACCGAAATGGTACTTTCAATTTCTCCTATCTGGCATCCCTGACAGTGCTGCCACTTTAGCGCTTTCGGCGCTAGATCTATCGCTTTTTTGGTATGTTTAGCGCCCTATCTGATAATTTAGCACCTAGCGGAGAATCCTAGCGCTTATTTAACTTTTAACACAGCAACGGTATTCGTGTCTGAATATGCTGTATTTTGTGTTTTGTGACTGAAATAAGATAAATATTGATAGCACATTGTGATCAAAATATGTCCAAGGAGTGCGCAGTGTTCGGAAGATTCAAATACGATCGCTTATCTGAAGTGCTATCATTAATTTTACAAGTTGGCTTATGGATGAGTTTCAGAAAGACTGATAAGACTATTTAGAGAACTTTCAAGGAAAAGAGTTTAAGCGCTGACAGCACTTTTTTGAAAAGCGAAAACTTTAGAAACTAGCGCTTTTTTCACAGTTTTAGCGCCCAATAGATTTTTTGAGGTGGCAGCCCTGATCCCTGATCTGTCAACAGTGTTGCCACCTTGGGGAATTTGTCGCTAGATTTAGGGAATTCTGCAATAGCTCAACGATTTTTGCATTTGCTAAGTCACTAGACACCGATTTGGTGATTTCTAGCGACTTTCTCAAGACGGCATAGGCGACGATGACCACCTATCATTATGGTGACTCTTCTGCTTGTTTACCCCTGCCCTGGCAGCATGCTACTCGTGATACGGCTATATCACGTCTTTTATCTCGTTCGTTCACGTGTAAATAGAAAGAGAGCGAAGGTGTGATAGTGCTTTATCACGGTGTCATGCTACCTATGCTAGTTGTCTATAGAAAATTTAGTAACGGACGTGTTTGACGAGGAGTGTTTCGTAATTATTAATGATTTTAAACATTTTAATATACATTTCTAAAAACTATAATTATAATACGTTTATATATTAAAATTAAAAAAAATAAATGAAACATTAACTTTCTTTGTGTTTTTATCATGTTTATGACCACTTAATGAAACACTGCCAAGAATAACGATTTTAATAGAATCATGATAAGTAATAATGACTGAATAGGATCTAGGGAATTCTAATGAATTTTTTATATCAAGATTTCTCATAATCTAGCGAGATTCGATGGTACTTCTAGTCTTCTAGTGACTTGTCCAAATTGAAGGTGGCAACACTGTCTGTCAAATCAAATCATCTTTTTGCGTCTTTTCCGAGAGATACATTTTAACGAAACTTTACAATAAATCAAAATGCTGGCTATCAGGAGCCTCCTCAGGACCAACGCTGGCGTCGTCAAGAATGTCGTTCAGCAAAGAAACATGAGCGTAATCGCTGTTCCAGCCAGAAACAAGGTTTCTAAGGGAGTAAGTATTGATCAACGTTTTTACACGATTTCTCCTAAAATCCTTGTTTATATTGTATCAATTATCATTATTTATATCTAAATAGTATTGGACTAGGCTCAAAGAATAATAGAAAGTGTTTCTTTAGTCGAAAATAAGTTTTTAAAATTACGTAATTTTATAAGGAAAAGATAGGTTATCTTTTCGATACAACCACGGCCGTCTATTGAAAGTGTGTGAAATATGTCTTTCTGTGATGTGAGGGTCTCCTCCTCCTCTCCGCACGCACAAATAAACATTTAAGGGGGTGGTTTCAGACCATCAAACTGAACAACTTTCACTATGGGACCAACATCGAAATCGCGAAAAAAAAACTGATGTTTCATACTAAACTACAAAAATCTACGTGAGCTAAATGTATTGGACAGCAGATTTTTTTTTTTCGCTATTTCGATGTTGGTCCTATAGTGAAAGTTGTTCAGTTTGATGGTCTAAACAACCCCTTAAAAGTTTTAAATGTTTTTTACCCGACTGCGACAGAAGGAGTGTTATGTTTTTCGAGCGTATGTATGTATGTATGTATGTATGTATGTATGTATGTATGTATGTTTGTATGTCTATTTCTTTGGCACGCGCTACAGCCTAAACGGCTTGATGGATTTTAACGTATGAGGGGTCGTTAGATTCGTAAAAATCGTGAGAGTGTCATAGGGTACATTATTTTAATATGGCGTATGCGAATTAAAAAAGAGAGGGGGGAGAATCCAATTTTTTTCGTAAAAAAATACAATATGGGTATCAAATGAAAGCTGGTGAAGAGCAGATTCCAAATATATATATATTATAGTATTTTTATGCAACCATTTTGACACAAGACTAAAAAGTATGAAATAAACTAAATTATTTAGAAAAACAAAAAACCCGACTGCATAAAAAACTATTAACTGAAAAGATAAAAACAAGCTCCTTAAATCAGCTATAATAACTTTGTTTGAGCAAATTAATACAATTTGAATGTTATTACTTATTAGGTAGGTATCGCAAACGGGGACAAAGAAAAATTACGTATGGTTGGTTATGGTTTGTCCCCGCCTGCAATACCTACCTAATAAGTAATAACATTCAAATTGTATTAATTTGCTCTAACAAAGTTATTATGATTTAAGGAGCTTGTTTTTATCTTTTCAGTTTTTTATGCAGTCGGGTTTTTTGTTTATCTTAATAATTTAGTTTATTTACTTTTGTAACATCCTGTAGATGATGGGTTATTCACACCTGCTAACAAATTATTTTGTTTTGTTTCCAGGAGATCCTCTTCCTCGCCTCAGCCATGGTGATCGGGTGGTCTGCGATCCCAGCGTGGGTGCTCGTCAACATCAAACACTACCGCGACAAGAACTAAACCGTACCCGTAGCACGCTTGTATTGTTATATTAGTTTTGAGTTAAGTAAACCATTAATTTAATGATTTAACTGAATTGTGTTTTTATTTTGTACATTGATAAGTGATGAGAGAAAAGTCGAGCTTGGTGCTAAAGATTTCGAGCATGCTTCACTCGATCCATAGCGTTTACTTAGGTTACTTTGCACAAGTTTTCTACGTAAAAAGCTCTGAACTACACATGGCCGCACGCGATCGCACTTTTCCGTCGCTCCATCCTTCCGCAGGCGATCGCGTTCCCTCTATCTTATATGCTCTAGCAAATGACGTTCCTGAGTGACAGAAAAGGATGGAGCGACGGAAAAGTGCGATCGCGAGTGGCCATGTGTAGTTCAGAGCTTAAACGATTCGTATTGAGGAGAAAAGTCAAGCTCGCTTCACTCGCTCTGAGTTTCAATTTATGCAAACCTGTCAGAGCAATAAAAATCGGCTGTTACCTACTCGATTAGATACTTGACTCAAACATAATGGAACAGCAGATTTTTTTTTGCTATGATAGCTTTGCTCCCACAGTAAAAGATGTTCAGTTTGTTGGGTAGAGTATGTGGTTTTAAGGATAATGATACTTTTCCTTACACATACATTAAAAATTAAACAACTTCGAAAATTTTTACTACAAGAAAAGTCTTTCCCTTCCCGTCCCTTCGCGATTAATTGTTGGTAGATTGTTTTTTTCGTCAGTATATGAAGTTATTAATAAGCCGTGGTGGTACAGTGGCGAGTAACCTTGCCTGCCGTGCAGGAGGCGATGATTCGATCCCCGTTCATCACTCGTAGCATGCTACACGTGATGCGGCTGTATCACGCCTTTTATCTCGTTCGTTCGCGCTCAAATAGAAAGAGCGATGGTGTGATAGCGCTTTATCACGGTGTCATGCTACCTATGCAAGACGACTCGTACCAATGAGTTTTTCGGAATTTATGTACGATTCGTAACACCACTAGCTTTGGTGAAGGAAAACATCGTGCATCGTGAGGAAACCGGCTTGCTGAAATTTCGAGGCATATTTGAACCTACTGTCCATTATAAGTGGCGACGGGCTCACCCCCAGTCACACTGGACAGTTTCGGTACTACTGGTGAAACGTGGATGTTCTGATGTTTCAGAAGATCTCTGACTATCCCCTCGGGGAATATAGTCGTGAGCATATGGTATGCTATGTAGTTATTTAGGTGGTTGAAATGAAAAACAAAAATTTAAATAGCTTATTTCATTTATTTACAGTTTACAACTTATTTCTACATTTGCGTTTATCATAATTATATTTTACTCAATAGCTGCTTCATGAAGAATTGAACCATACACAAACAACACTCAAAATTACAAATGGCGACGACTTGATCAAGATGGCGGCGCTACGCTGTATTGGCGCGCATTCTTTCTCCAGCCACTCGTAATCGTCTAACAGATCCCGTTCCTGTAATATTGGGCCGATGGTGTTGAAAACCCTCGCGTGGTAGTCGTTTAGGTATTTTAGCTGAAAAGATAAAATAAATTCGTCATTTAACACTTATTTAAACTTACCTAACTTTTTATAGCCTTTGTAATCACAAAGTAATAAATTGATAATGACCACCTCTGATTTATTTTATACAAGCTGCGCGGAACTTAACTTTGTTCTTCCTTGCTTAGTGTTCATACCAAATTTCATCAAAATTGGTTTAGCGGTTTAGCAGTGAAAACGTAACAGATACAGTTCTCATTTAGGCCTATAATATTATAGTACACCTATGTATTATGGATTTTATCTATACTGCTATAAGTTGTAAGCAGAAAATACAATAAAATATAGGTTAGTGTGTTCTACAAACCGATTCCATATCAATACTGACGCTACTATTATCAAACGACGAAGGAAAACATCGTGAGGATTACTGCTGAAGAAGATATATTCTGATGCATTTGTGTGTATCAATTATTTAATTGAATAGACTCTGTGGAATAGACTATGTATTACCGTATTACTGTATACATAACTATAGGTTTAAGAATTTATATTATCGATCGATGTTCAGGATAGAGCGAAGTGGAAGAGACATACTAGGAAAGCAGACCCCGCTACCCAGCGGGACAGCAGCTAGGAAGATGAATAGTCTTCGATCAACAATATCCAACTAGATAACGCGTCAGCGATCAAAACATGTCCCGGCAAATAAAGCCTCACTATTGGAGTGAGGTCTTATTTTGAATTAGTTGCGTCCGAACAAAGCCAACGTAAGCACGTCTCGCAATGCCGCAGTGTTCCTTTTTTAAATTACTAGGAATTCGGTATGTCAAGTTTTTTTTTGTCTTCATTTTTATATTTTTTACGGACAGAAGACATAATTTTAAGATACCTATTTCATTCTTATTGCGATTCATCGAGTTTATCAATATAAATTTAATTTTAAATTATTTTGATTTGTAATCTCTAAGTGCAAAAATGGTGGAGAGAAAATAATTCGAACTCCATGGAGAAAAACTACATACAGCTGTATTTAAAAAAATTTAAACCTGCCTCCTCTTTCTAACTCTATGCTGGAAAAAGATACGGCAACATCAAATGTCAAATTCTGACATTGTGAAAGTATTTTTTTTCTTAATGGCCGGTTATTTTAAGTTGATTTTATGTTTACCAAGGAGTTCAGAGGTATGCCAGTGACGTCACTGCACGGACCGAAAAACGACGTTATTTTATTAAAAATATCTTTAATCCTTTCATTTTAAAATCTCTGACATAGAAAATATGATTATTGAGACAATTATCTCGAAATGGTTTTCAATTCAGCCCTCCAAAAAAAAAACTTGACATACCGAATTATGGTTGCTTTGAGGTCGAAATTATAATGTATTCGGACTGTTTTCTCGGTTCGTTAACAAAAAATGTTGTATATTCACGAGGACAGAATTTCTCTTTGATTTTGTATGCGACCCGTTATCTAGTTGTATATTGTTGATCGAAGATAATAGTCATTAAATGTGCTGTCACATACTAAACTGCAATGCCTACTCGACTCAAATGTACGGAACAGCTGATTTTTGTTTTGCTCCGATCGGTTTGCTCCCATAGTAAAAGTTGTTTAATTTGATGGATAGACTCTTAGGCTCGTATTACAGAACGACACTCAAGTGGAGCGCTCTTCTTAAGTAAAGATAGACAAGGATGCATGTATACGTTGTATGTATTTGCAGCCTTATTTATCTATACTCAAGAAGAATAAACTTCAAGATCCTGTATTGAATAAATTATTATGAGTTTGAGTTTGTCGTCCACCAATCAACCAATCCGCATTGTGCACGCGTACAGTCAGCATCAAAAGTATCTAGGCATGTTAAGTGTTCATAAATATCTGGACAACTTTACGATAGCAAACCTTATTTCAACTCACAAAGAAATCAAATTAATTTATCTTTCATGTTATTATTTGTTAAGTTAAAAACAAATGGTATCTAGTAGGAAATAGGGTTTATTTTTGTGTAATTGTTCAGATGTTTTTGAACACCGGAGATGCTTACATACTTTTGATGCTGACTGTACATACACCCTCCCTCACCACAAGCCTGTGTAGGCCTTCAACCCTTCCCTTACCTCAAAGTCGGTGAGCAGGTCAACATCGAGGCATGCGGTCTGATGCGGCGCCAGAGATATCGTGTGGAAACCTAGCGCTCCCACTCCGTCGAAATCACCCACCAGCCCTTCCGCCTGCAAGAAAAATGTTAAAGTAAAAACATTCATTTGCTTCCATCAAATATCATAGGTGATTGAATAATTTTTTACTTTTTAAATAATTTTTTTTGGCGTTGGGGGTTTTACAATTTGTAATTTAATGTTATTTCATAATTTTTAAAACTACTGAACCGATGTTCATGAAACAAAGCTAAGAACACTCCCACAAAAAATAGCTTTCTTTTAAAAAAACCGCATCGAAATCGGTCCACCCGTTTGGGAGCTACGATGCTACAGACAGACAGACAGACCGACAGACAGACAGACAGACCGACATAGGCGTCAAACTTATAACACCTCTCTTTTTGCGTCGGGGGTTATAAAGATACCTATCTGAAAATTGCATAAGCATATGCTCTCGACTATAATTTCCCGAGGAGAGATAGTCAGAGATATTATGAAAAATAAAAACATCCACGTTTCACTAGTAGTACCGAAACTCTGTCCAGTGTGACGGGGAGTGAGCCCGTCGCCACTTGTACTGGACAGTGGGTTAATTACATGCATTGAAATTGAAGCATGCAAGGATTGAGGATACCAGGCTTCCGTCACGTGACCATAGGTACCGTGATAAGCACATACACTATCGTAAGTGATGCGCTTGCTTGATTTCTGCCGTTCGCGCCAGACGACAAGGTCGCATAAGTCGCACAGCGCGCGACTTAATAGCAATGCTAAGTCAAGCATCATTAGGTATATTTTTGCGCGCACCGTCTAGCTGTAGGTAATTAAATCGTGAGTATTTATTGTTTTTCTAAGGAAGTGATGTATCTGTTACATATGATAGTCACTAGAAAGCTTCGAATAAGAATAACTATAGAAGAGTAACTCTAAACAAAATCGAAATAATTTTTGACACCCAATGAAAAATTACATGTTGTATGAGTTTTGGCGACTAGGTACAGTTTTTAAAGAACTAATTTAGAACACGGTACACTTTTTTTGGTGCCACTTTTTGAGCTTCATTTACACTTCTATACATTCTTATTAGTAGCTAGTAAGTAATCTGTGACAATACTGACAATCTTAACTATTATAAAACCGTAAAATCATGAGGAATAAAAAAGTTGCGGTTCTCTTCATATAAATTCAAATAATATTCGATAGCGCGATTTAAAAACGTGCAGCGCCATCTATTGACAAAATTGTTAGTTTGTTTGTTCGCGCATCACGCAAAAACTACTGAACCGATTTTGATGAAACTTTTTTTGTTTGATAGCTTATGATCTGACTTAAAATCTGGTAAGTATATAATTTGTGCGGACGAAGACGCGGGAAATAGTCTAAAAGGTTGGCTATATTCCAAGGTGGATAACTACTTTTTAATATGTACTTACAAGAATATGATCAGCATTTCTATTCATCTGTATCACTTCCACCACATCTTCGTGCCGGATACCGTACTCTTCTACTTCATAGTAACCGGGCTCTGAAATAAAAGTTATAGTAAGTATATTACACACCGAGGGCAGGAAATTAAGAAAGGTCTCAGATCTCATGTGCCGACGTCAACAAACATGTGACCTGAGGCTTTCTTATTTACTGCCCGAGGTTAGTATACTAATTTTCTCGGAGGTGGAAAGCGGCAACTTCGTTTAGCGCAGCGGGACGACAATTGACGCTTTCTGTCCGGAGGGGAGAAAACATTATTTTCAAATACCTTTCGTTTTCAGGGTTCTGAACCCAAAGGGTGCCAACGGCACACTATTGCTAAGCCTTCGCCGTCTATCCATACAATACAACCGACCGAATTGACGACCCGGTTGGTGTAATGGTTACCACGTCGGACTGCCAAACCAGGGTCCTGGGTTCGAATCCCGGTTCGGTCATGGATGTTATATGTTCGTGCCGTTGTTGTATGGTTTCCATAATAAAAGCCTTTAGTTTGGGATCATTACAATGTATCTGCCTAATGCCTGTGAGCGTTATTTAAAAAAAAAAAAAAAACCTTTATTTACTTATACCTTTAGTAGCGAGTTGAAATTTTTACAGATCTGTGTTATTCTTTTGGATATGCTAACAAAGAAAAAAAAGGTAACAAATATAATCCCCATACGAAAAGAGTCTTTTTCAAGGTTTCTTTTTTATTCTATCGTAAAAGCGGCATTTTATACAAGCGCCACACAAATAATAACGCCGAGTCAAGCGCCATTAGATACGTTTTAGTGCGTACCGTCTGGCAGTAGATAATTAAAGCGTGAAAACTTATTGCTTTCTAAGGAAGTGATGTATTTGCGAAGGAACTAGTAATCTGTGGCTAGTGTTTCAAGTCTCACCGTTACTAAATATCATGCCGGCGACGATGCCGGGGTCCGTCGGCGAGGGGCCGCTCAGGATCCAGGAGGGGCCCTCGTGCACGTTCAGGTAGTGGCCCAGCCCGTGGCCCGTGCCGTGCCCGTAGTTGAGGCCCACGTCCCAGAGCGCCTTGCGAGCTAGGGTTTCTAGTCTGTGGCCCTGTGGGAGTGAAATCATTTATGCAAGGTCCTTAAGCATATTAAGTACGGCTTGGCCAAAAAGAGTAGAAATTAAATGAGGGCGCTGCCTCCACACAAGAACGTCAAAATCACGCATAACCTGGCAACACCACCATACTTAAATTTTAGTGAGTTTTTGGCGGGATTTGATAGCTGACGTTTGGAGTCCTCATATTTCATCGAATTTTTATTGTTTATAGCGAGTTTTGGTTCGTAAAATTGGTGTTGTTTTGCGTAACAAAGTGTCGTGCAAGTGAACAATATACAGTTCAGTGAAATATGATGGTGTGTGGGTCGTAAACAGGAAAAGTGTTCCGTGATTTTAGCGCGGCAAAGCGGTCGGTTCACCTCTTTCCTGTGGACTTCTCTGCTATTCCTGCGTCTTTCGATTGTCTCCAAAAACTCCAAAGAACCATCAATACCAACGTTTTAATGTGAAAGCAGAAGAAAATTAGAAATTAAAATAAGATTTAGCCAAAAGGTCTAGTTACCAGGCTAGTAAAGACATTGAAAAAAAACAAAAATTTAGTTCCACCTGTCACCACGTTCATGAATTTATGGCCAAGCTATACCTATGTTGAAGGTTTTTAAGGTGATGATCAGACCATCAAACTGAACAACTTTCTCAGACTTTCTCTATGATGGGACTATGAACATGGTCGGTCCAAAAATCACGAAAAAAAATCAGCTATGATACTGACATGACTGTACTCTAGCGATAGACAGGCCCTATCATAGAAGCAACATGTTCCACTTGAATGCGGTGGGCGCACCGCATTGATGTTCCCGAGTTCACTTCGTCACTATGGCAATGACAGACCGCAATGTGTCATTTTGTGTTGTTTTGTGTGACATGTTGTTTGTTTGAACGAGCTTGTCTATCGCTAGAGTATACTCTCTCTCTGTAGTATGTCAGTGGCTATTCCATATAAAACTGCAATCCTCGACCAAAATGTATGGGACAGCAGATTTTATTTTTGCGATTTCTTCGTCGGTCCCATAGATAATGTTGTTCAGTTTGATGGTCTGATCGTCCTCCTAATAACCGTCGGCATATTAAGTTGGACCCTGTACACATGGTGTAACAAAACACCCTATTAATATTTAAAGAGGTTGGTTTAATTAGACCATCAAATATGAACAACTTTCACTATGGACACAGGTCCGGCACTTCTAACAACGTTTTGGATTTGACATGATGACGTTCGCACATGCGCACTTGGTGCAAATCCTTGACATATGTGTAGGGTTGACTTACCACGCACCGTATAAACATCATCTACATTTCATTACTTTTTATTGTTCGTTCAGTTATTAAAAATAGTATTTGAGCTAAAGAATTAATGAAAATGTGAATTTAGCGTTATTATTTGTTAACATTTTTATTCACCGAAAAGACTCAATTTTATGTAGTCAAATCTAACGGGTGCGCGCGCCTGACTGCATTCCCTTGCTCGAGTTCCCTCAAGTGTGACGGGGGTGGGGTATCTGAAGTCAGAGGGGGGCGGGGAGTGGCCGTTCTGTATACAAGGTATTACAAAACTACAAATAAACATTTAAGGGGATGGTGTAGACCATCAAACTGAACAACTTTCACTATGGGACCAATATCGAAATCGCGAAAAAAAAATGTATGTTCTATACTCTACAAATTGACTAGAGCTAAAATATGTATGGGATATAAAATTATTTTTTTCGCGATTTCGATGTTGGTCCCATAGAGAAAGTTGTTCAGTTTGACGGTCTGAACAACCCCCTTATGAGTTTTAGAATTTATTGTTACTTATGAAACATCCTGTACAGAACTATATACCAATCCTATTCTGTGCTATGGAGCCAACATCGAAAAGCTTTATATACAAAACAGTATTGCCTACTCGACTCAAATGTATAGGATACTAGATTTTTTTAAATTCTATTGTTTCCATATACGCATTTATTTCTTTGTGTGTGAGTGCGTGTGTCAACTCACCACGATGCCCCTGGGGAAGACAGCGGTGCCCATCAGTATCTGCCCTTTCAGCACGCGAGTGAAAGCGAGACGTTGCGCTGGTGTAGGCGTCCCGCTCATGTGCCTAGTTCTCGTTATATCTGTAGTGCCGTCTCTGAAACATTTCATCATGCTATCATAGAAATAACGTTGTGGTTGGCAGAGTGGAGGAGAAAACTAAGGAACTTATCCATTGTGACTGCGATGTGGTTGCTAAACGTCTCCTGGGTGATGGTTATCCAAAACCGGGAGATTACAGATTTCTTCCCCAGAAAGGTATTGCCTTTACCACGTTTTTGAAGGGTGAAGAAAAGAAATATGGAGGGGTCAACACAAAAAGATCCCATTTGGTGGAAGGCATGTCAGCCCCCATAATAAGATAAAGGCACTGGGCAGTTTGCTTGAGAACGTCACCGAATGCACACGCCGCCGGACCTAATTCAATACTTCGTCATATTCTAGGTTGCTGTGGAGTTTCTTACTGTTTCTTCTCCATAGCAGTTTTACTTGTGAAACGGTGGTAAATGTAGAGCCAGTGGCAATAATTAATAGCCGATATAAACTGTACTCTCGCCTCCTCAGTAAAAGGATATTCTGTGATTAGTTTATACATTTCTATAGAAAATCGATACATACATACATAAAGCGACGACTATCTCTTTCGAGGTGGTCAGAAGCCTTGCTAAAACTATACCGACTTAATTTTTAAGCATGCAAACCTTTAGCTTTAGCTCATAGATAGAGATAGATAGATAAGTCATTTATTTCAGCAGAACACATTGAAGATTTCACGATGGATTGACGTGTCAGGTGACCAAGAAAATCCATAAATGCCATATGTGGGCGTCAACGCAAAAAGGGTCCAGTTGTCGACATTTTAACCCAGCTTGTTTATTATTCCACATGATCATGTAACTTATCTAGATGCCGAATCTAACCTTAATTCAAAACCCGATAACTGGACCCTTTTTGCGTGGACGCCCACATATTTCTCTAGTGGTTACCTGTACTGACCACCGGAGTCTACCAAAAGCATGTCGTCTCTAGTGACCACTCTCTGAGGCCCCTCCGGATCCGGTGAGTAATGTATGACCGCGCCATTCGAGCCAGCGCCCGCAATCGTAGAGAACGAGGGGCCCATGAAGTGCTCTTCTTCACTGGTAGGGTAAATACATTATTAAATTTAAAAAAGGTGCCGTAAATAAGGTTATTGAACACTTTAAACGATGATTGGTAATTGCAGTAATGTTTCTGACTAGTGACCAGACGAGTGATTTCGATGCGGTTTCTTGTAATCGAAAGCTTATGTTTGCTAGAGTGGTTTTAGTTCAGCAGTTTTCAAGATATTTAAATAAGTTTTAGTTAAGCAGTTTTCAAGACAATCAGCTTTAATTGAGAGCTTTGAGGGATTTCAGCCAAAATCTCACCTAGAAACAATAGTCCAATCATTTTAGGGTTTGACCCTAACAATAATTCATCTATCGCTGAAACTTTGCAGTGTGATAAAGTAAAGTATACAGATTACGGTTGGCAAATAATCTAGGTAAATTTTTTTCCGGTCCTAGATTATTTGTCAACCGTAATCTGTATACTTTACTTTATCACACTGCAAAGTTTCAGCGATAGATGAATTATTGTTGGGGTGTCCATACAAGGAAACTCTAAAATGTCTGGACTACAAAGGCATACTGTGAAAACAAAGAATTTGGGCTCAAATTTCTAGTACTTGCCTAACATTGCGAGGATTATATATCTTCAGTCTGGTGATGAATAGCATGTTATGAGTTTGACGCCTTTGTCTGTCTGTCTGTTTGTTTGTGCTGAACCCGCTGATCAATAACGAGATATGAATTTGCTTTATACATGATTTTTGCTACGTCCGCAACTCAAATTCGTATGAAAACCTATCACACAGACCTGCACCAAAAAGAACTTATTCGAAAATCGAACTTGCCACCTCGATTATAACAGAAAAAGGCACAATACGTTTTTTTGTCTCGCAGAAGGTGTGAAAATTTCATCGAGGGTTAGCTTGAACCTCTCGCTTCACTTAGGATTCTAGTCATAACTCCCTCGCTCCGCTCGGGGGTTAACCCTAGAGTCCGTCGTTACGCTCTGGATAAAATATGCCCGTGACGAAAGACTGCTTTATCCCCTTGGAGCATAATCGACTATTATGTTACGTTTATGCAGATACTCACGCCCTAAACTCGACGAGTTTATCAGAGCAGTTAATTTCGGTGACATTGACACCTGCAGCCACTTGCTCGTGCACCCACCGCAGGAACCGAACCACCGCCGTACCGTCCTTCACGTGCGCTGATCGGAAACCCTACAACATTTCATTTATTTATAGCTAAAGCCACAGATATGAGCTTAAAATAAAATACAATAAAATCCCCGAGACCATTTTGAATCTTTCCGAAAACATGTTTAAACCTAAGATCAAAAATGTTATCTGTAAAAAGCGTATTATATAAACTGGATGATCAAAATTCTTGGGTCTGAGGTCACAAACTTATATTTTACTAAATAGACTATGTATTATTGTATACATAACCGTAAACTTTGTGGCCGCATCTTCTCTACAGCGCTACAGCGACAACACGTTCCGACGCGGTGCTTTAAAAAACGATTTGACGTTTAATAAGTGTGCTTCAGGCTCCTATATCAGTGGCAGATACAGGGGGGGAGGGGGGGGGGGGGGGGGATGCCTTGGCTATTTGGTGACATCATGGGTTGTTTATTGAAAAAAAAAAGACTATTGAGTCTTTGTGAAATTGTAAATTGAGCATTAGTAGCTTCGTTGTAGGCCGGAGAGCAGGCGACCGACACGCGACCACCTAATTGCAGACCTCCAACGAGGCTCCAAAAGTGAGTCGCAGAGGAATCAAGATGGCCGATATAGCCCGAGGAATAATCGTTTTTCCTGTGGATTTCTAAGAGATCGCTAGAAGGCGCCACGGTCTTTGCGAGGACATATCAAAATTTCAGAACGTGTTTCTGTGTGTGTGCTTGTTTCTGTGTGTTGTGTGAAGGAAAAGATAACAAGGCATCTTTTAATGGAATATTTCATTATTTTAATAGAAAAGTTGAAACGATTTTGTAACCCACAAAAGTGGGCGTGGGTTCGAATCCCACTTCTGAATTTGTTGAAATCTTTATGTTTTGACATGGCTGTATGGGCTCACTACCTGTCGTTACTTTTAATAGATTAAGGGCCTGTTTCACCACTTCTGAATAAGTTCTTGTTAGCTTATCCGACAGATATTATGACATAATTTCATACAAAATATGTCAAACTATCTGTCGGATAAGCTAACAAGAACTTGAGAGTCACGTTGCAGGAATTGACCCAAGCACACGTCTCGCGTGGTTTTCGCGCGTCGCGTTTTTGCCTGCCACGAGGCTCCGCAATCCTCAATCTCTTCTTGTTCTTGAACAAAAACAATCCGTGAGATTGGGATAGATACTCCCATAAATTACACTTGACACTGGCGGAAATGCGGTGCTACGCACAAGCAAAAAGCCATTAATTATTAAAAAAAAAACAAGAACTTACCCAGAAGTGGTGAAACAGGCCCTAACAATAAGTTGCAGAAACGCTCATCATTAAAGTTAATCTTCCATTAAATCTCTCGCTAGCTTTTACTACGACAACAAGACAAAAAGTGACGGCAAGATATTTAATGGAGGATTAACTTTAATGAGCGTTTCTGCAACTGAGTGTAAGCGTGTAAAACTTACCGCTAATTCGATTTCATTTTTAACACACTTGACGAGGACTACAGGAGATATCGTCGATAAAATGTTTGTGTTGCCATCCTGAAAAAACACACAATGTACCTAAGTATATCTAAAACATAATAAAAAGTTAAGTTATAGCCTGTAGAATCCCACTGCAGGGCAATGGCCTCCTCTCACGAATAAGGGTGAGAGGGAGTGGGCCATACTCCACTACGCGGGCCCAGTGCGTGTTGGTGGAGGCAAGTTAGTGGTCAACTTGCTGTCAGAGAATTTTCAAGCCGCCAATAGGCCTCTGACTTGGCTTAACGAATAGTTACAACGCCATCTGACGGAACTATCCGAGACCAACTGCTTTACGTGCCTTCCGAAGCACGGAAACGCTCGAGATGAAATACCACTAAACGGTCACCCATCCAAAGACTGACCGGACCTGACGTTGCTTAACTTCGGTGATCGTTTCCAATACCGAAGCTCCACTACGCCAACGAGCGCTTAACATAATAGTTTTACAAAAAAAACGATTGTGCTTTAGAACACACGACTGAAGTAAAACTTCCATTCGCCTCGCCCGATCACACTTTTCGTAACGCTCTCGTCACGGATTCACCAGCTAGTAAGCTGGGGAGTACCCCAAGTCAAGCGTGCGTTAAGAAGTTTCACTTCAACAAATTTTAGTTATGAAATAAAATACCTAAATAAAACATAAACAAAAAAAGTGTAAGAGAGAGAGTGGGGTGCGTGTGTGCAAGTGTTTTTATAAAGATGTTTGATGATTTTATTTACAAAATAATGTGTTCTTACCCCTTCGGCAGCAGAGAAAATGGCGTGACTTCCATCGTTGGGCAACCATATAGTACTGCCATCTGGTAGCTGGTTCTAAAAGAAAAATAAACTTCTTCACACTTCTGCCACATGCGCTGTGCGGTAGATTTGACTATCTAGATTTGACTGTACAGTACACTGACCAAAGTGTAATATAAGTATATTAGAAAAGAGAACCCACTCGTGGCAACATTATGCATCCACCTTATGTAAAATTGAAAGCTACCTAACTCCATCTATGTTCCCGTTCTGTTATTAAACCTATACTATACATACCTACTTATATCTACTCATACGGATATATATTATTGTTTTGAATGCTAGTTTTCGTTCAATCCCGCACCGATACAGTTAAATTTCAGTCTCCCTACTATTTCTGTAATCTGTATATTGGTTAGAGAACAACAGAAACTCCAGAACATCACTAAATCGGCACGAAATTGAACTAAAAGTTTTAGTCTACAAACACCACGCACATAACACAAATAGGCAGCCATTTTGTGAATTTGGCAATTTGACATTGACATAGACCTTAGAATCTTTTTTATTTCGAAGTTTGCAGAACGTAATACTAGATGGCTGCACTTTCTATGCAAACTACATTGAAGATACCTGCCAAAAGGCGAATGTCCTCCCACTGACACTGACGTAGCGTAGATACTAATAACTAAGGTGCGTTGGGGTAAGTTCGGATGGTTTTTAGCTGAATTCATAAGAAGTTGGCAATTAATTTTTTCCTCAAAATCTACATCAGCTAGCGTAATAAAATAAAGTAGAATCTGATAATCATTAAACAACCTATCAGAAAAATATTATCATGTTTGCATAGATTTAACGACTGCTGTGTTACGGGAGTTTAAAGTATAGACATACATTTAAAAATACATGGGAAAGATCGGACGATGTTGGGGAAAGAACTGACTACCCTCTAAAATCACTCATGTGGCTAAGAACACAAGATTCATAAAAAGAAATCCGATCTTATGCTAAGTTATTTTGTTTTGAGCATCCAATCTTACGCCCAGCCATAACAGACGATCGACACGAAGAAATCACCGATGCGGACTTCAGTCCGCCGACTCTCCGTCCCTTCAGGGAGTAGAAAAAAGGCATCTCGCGCTATGTTGCGAGTATACAAAAATAATCACAGAATCGGTAGTTATTTAACATATACATTCTTACCCCACGATCTTACCCCGACGCACCTTATATTAAGCAGGATCCGGAATTTTTGTAGCACTTTAAGCCCCACTTGCGCCAACCTGGGTTAGCAATAAACTCCAGGTTAAGTTACCAACTTACCAATGATTTTTTGTATAGAAAAACAACTGAAAGAGCTATTTTATCCGGAGTTAATTGCTAACCCGTGGTTGACGCATGTGGGGCTTAATATGTCAAAGTATCGACTTGCAAACGATAAAAGTAAAAAGTTTAAGTTATGTTCAAGTTAAAGGTATGTGATCATGAAGTGATTTAATATCAAATACTAACCTTTATTCGTAGTTACTAACCGAATAATTCCTGAGGTAATCGAATATATCCCCGTATTGTCTCACTTGCACCACAGTGCCCTCTGACGACAAATGTTGCACAACATCGTTGGATAGCACTCCGTCGTTCCAGAATAAGATTATGTTATTTGGCGCTGCCTAGAAATAATAATATTAATCTGATTAAATCATAGAGGTATTATACCAGGAATAGAGGAACATACAGCTGAGAGAGCGAGATGTACCTAGCGGCACCACTGTATAATAGAAAGAGATACGTGACGCTAAGCAATAGGACCGTTTTTTTAGTCTCCAATTAATTTTTACAATTCGGTTTCCGTGAATAATTGCGAATCTAAAGTGAAATCGTAGATAATTTTATGAAATATACTAACTCTACTTCAATTAATTTATCCACAGCTTCACGTTAGACTCAGAATTATAGACAATATTCAAATTTTTGCCTGCGAATAGTCTCCAAAAAAACATCCAAAAAAGGTTTCATTTGACAACTCATGTTTGTTGCTCTATTCCTGGTATAATACCTCTATGGATTACATAAATAGACAGACAAAACTATTTTTATAAGATGGAATGGCTGAGAGATAGAGTGAGAAATTGTGTGATAACAGATCGATGTAAATTGAAAGATGTTTTGTGTGATGTGATAAGAATAGAGAAAGGTAGAACTTTATAAGAGGGGTTAGAAATGCAAAGTAGCGCTTTTGTTTCGGAGACGGCTGTCGCCACTTGTTTTCCCGCTCACGCTGCTACAATTACTCATGCCCTCTCGCTCGGACCACGCCGCGCGCCTTATGGTGTTATGCAAATAATTGCATAACCTGTGGCGACACGTTCTACGCCTACTTTGCACTTCTAACCCCTCTAATATGTTCTGTGGTAGGTAGGCTTCGTTGGTTTGGTCATGAGCTCGCCTTCCCCTTTCTACTTTCGGACTTCCAGACGCACCGCGGGATACCACCCCTCTTGGTTGATATCCCACGTATCCGCACTAAGCGCCTTTCAGATTCTTTTATAATGCGCACAGCCAAGGAGTGGAATGCCCTGCATGCGTCAGTATTTCCGAGCGCTTACAACCCGAATTACTTTAAAGTACGAGTGAATAGGCTTCTTCTGGGTAAGCTCGCTACATCTTCGACCCCATCTTTGTCCTCAGGAATGGATTGAGGTCAAGAGCAAACACATTATTTAATTTTAAAAAAAATGTCAAGTGGATGAGTGACAGCAGATGTACGCACTCTTTCGTGCTAATATATGGAGCTAATATGAGTGGAAGTGTCGGCAGAGCTGGGCGCCCTCGTAGGACGTATTCTGATCAAATCGGTTGCGTCCTACAAAAAGTTGAGGTGCGGAGTACTCGAAACCGACGGGCATGTATGAAGAGATGGATGTGAATTAGGCAAAAGAGACATGTAAGGATCGTAGTAGATGGCGCATCCTGGTCTCTGCTTGCCCCACTGGGAAAGAGGCGTGATGTTATAGATAGATAGGTAAGATGGAATAGAGTTTTAGTACTCTATAACCACAGGTGCTATAACACTTATAATTATCGGAACAAAGAATAAATATAACAATTTTACCTGTAAATAAAATTATTATTAAGCATACTTACCTTATTCCAGGTCTATTATTATATTTGGAGAGCGGCTTACTTGACTTCCGTTTCCGAGCGAACATTACCCTAGTAAAGCGCCATCTGGTGGACACAATCAGCAGCCAGGCAGTGGGGGGCACGGCCATGAGGCCGGCGCCCGCCATTTCACTTTCATTGAAGATTTGAATTCAGCTAGCGTTCAGCGTGATCGTGCTGCAGAATGCGAGCAAACAACACGCTAGTGTACGTGTGACCGTGTCAGAGAGCGAGCACGACTATCCATACATCGCCAGCACGATCGTATCCTGGTATGCCTTAAAAAGATACTTTATGCTTTCGTTGTTCAAGGTATGGAAGAACGATATTACAGCAGACAGGTATACAAAATAGACCTGGAATAAGGTAAGTATGCTTAATAATAATTTTATTTACAGGTAAAATTGTTATATTAAGCTTTTATACCTTATTCCAGGTCTATTATTATATTTGAGAAGTGTTTGGTATCGGCTGCTGGATTGTTTCTGGATTGACGCCAATGTGATTTATACGAAGTACATTGATTACTTCAAATTGGTTTGATTTGTGCGAAAACCAAAAACGTTTACATATTCTTTATGAGTATGGTTGGCATGGTGCGTGAACCAAAATTGTTTTTGAATTTGGGTGGTTTCGTGTGAGAACCAACATTATTTCAACCTGACATCAATAAAATTAAAAACACAAGGTATTATTATAAGAATACCATTGACACTGGCATAGGAACGAACATGTAATATTAATATCGATAAAAAGACAAATGTAGGGAGCAACGGCAGTCCAGGCCATGACTTGATCTCAACGGGCTTCACCGTACAACGCCGTAAATTACCGTAGGCAGTTAGTGAATGAGTTCATTCAGCTGAAAGTGGTGGTTTCATGAGGTTCAACTGAATTTTTTAACAGAAGATGGTTCGTCAGGTACTAATATCGGACTCGCTTTTGCAGACTTGTGATGAATCCAGAAATACGACGCGTGACAATAATAATTCATCAACCAACCTAGGTAGATTTGAACCTTAGGACGGTAGGACATAAGAAAAAATTTATGTGTGGCGGGTTGACCGAGAAAGAAACTCTTCAAATGCAAAATACATCACTTGTCGTATCAATGGCGATAGCGACAATAATATAAAATTTTACAATCTTATCTAGGCATTCTGCTCGCATACACTGCACATATTATCCGTAGCCTCCTTGCAGAGGACATAAAATACCTAGATATTACAAAGCTTAGCAGTTATACCAAAGCTTTATTATTTCGGCTTTGGGTTATATTCCAGGCCTGGCATCAAGGCAAAATTACTTGCAACTCATTGTTCGGCAGGAATCATTTCCTCTGTCTGTTATGAACCGGTCTCAAGCCACCAGACATCGCGAACAAGTTTTGATGATTGATCAGCGAATAATAAAATATATTGACTGTTAGAATTTCATCCAGCATAATAAATAACACCTGACAAAATAAGGATATCACCTATGTTAGGCATATAGGTCAGGTATATATCGAGCGACTAGAATGTTTGAAAGTTGCTCAGCAAACCGACAACACCTGGTTAGCAAAAATTAAAGACAGTTTCTAAAATGACTTCATAGGATCGATTGTCAACCTAAGCTGGAAAGCGTGTTTTATTTATAACATTGGTTTCATTTATAATTGATTAGGTACCCACTTCACGAAAAAGATTCAATCGTACTATTTATCTAAGTATTAAAATACGAGGATTGAATTTAATTAAAAATGAAAACGACTAACTTTTCAAGGATATTAAGATTTTAACCAATTGTCTTTCAATCACCGTTTAAGTCAAAATATAGTAACCATACGCGACACGCGCAAGGTAGAAACATTGTGAGCGTAAAGCTGATATAGACATGTTTCGGAACATCCACAGAGAAACCATGGCCACCGTCGTAAGAATGCATTTAACAAAAGCCTAGGCATATCACGCAGACACGATAGTGTTCAACCACCCTCGTAGAAGGGATTTGTTTATGTGAGATTTCATCACAAAGAATATCTGACTACCCTCTCGGGGAATATAGTTGCGAGAAAATGCTTATGCTTTAGTCTCCAAAGAACGTTTCGTCAAATTAAATACACAGTCCTTAGTAAATGTTTGCGAATAATGATAATAATCATAAATAAAATAGCTATCGATATAAGAGATCGACTCACAATCTGATAGAATTCGTTGAAAATTATTTTCAGATCAGTTTTCAAGTAAATAAATATGCATGTAACGCATGGCAAAAAGGGAAGTATATGGAAAGCGTCATTTACAATACGAAGTATGACGAAATATCGGATAGAATAGAACCGTCCGGCGTAACGTGAATCTTAAACAATACAATTTTAAGAAACACCGGGATAACACCTTTTAGGCAGCTATATTTCAGCTTGTTTTCATGCAGTTTTTGTGTAACGTGCATACATTATTTATTACGTGGTGCTAATACTGCAACATAATAATGGGACAAAATTGCGTGGGGGAATAGCATGCCGACGCAAACATACCTAGATAGTTTTGCTATCAGTTATTAGTTTATTACATAAAGTAGGTAGATATATTACCTATTATTTATAAGGTAATGCATTTTTTTTTTTTTGAAAGTATGCACTTTAGAAAATGTGTGATTTTCTAAAACTGCCCGCATGATATTACAAATCAAAGTATTTAATTATTGATTAACAACGTGTGTTGTGTAACCATCAGATACTCGCAATACTGCTCCGATTGAACTGATTAGAACCCTTGGCAAACATTTTGGTGTTTGAAGAAAGCACCAATAATCAATTGAACTTAATAATACCAAACGTTGGGTTACAAAATTCTGGATTCGATTGCCAGAAAAAACTGAGTTATATGACCTTCTGTAAACATTTTTATTTCGATCTTTGTACTGCAACTTTATACGTGAATATTCGTTAAACGGACAGGCTGGATCCCTTTATTAATCACTTATGTACAGTTTATATATTATCATAAACACAAGAACGCCATCCTGATTACACAATCTTGTTTTCACTGAATATAATATTTACCAAAAAGAATCACCCAACAGGTTCGAGTCAAGATTGCAATTTTTTAAATTAATATGTGGGTAGTTCAAGAAGGTGCCCCACATTTAAAAAAGAAACCTCCACGTTTAAAAAGGAACTGGTTCAGATGACCGAGTCCAAATAAAAACCACGAACTGTGATTACAGCGTGATAAAAAAGCTTTCGGATTCCTGTGCGATTTCAGAAAATGACTTTAATCATATTAGGGATTTTGCCTAGTCCTCCGTAGAAACGGGCGGAACTAGAAACGATGACCAGGTAGCATTCGGTACGCTGGAAAGTTTCAGACATAAAATTTGATGACCATTACAGAACATGAAAAGAAAAATTTTTGGATATGGCTTTCTGCGTATGTCATGGAGATTGGGGGCAATTAATGTCCGATAGGTACCGGGACCCTTAATTCCCTCCATTCTTTTACCTTGTGTTTGGTTCCCGATGCTAGATGCAACGCGGGTTACCGAGCTATCAGGCACGTAGTAGACACGTGGTCGGCTGGTCGTCGTGGTGTCGCGCCCCAAGTAGGCACGTGGGCGGCAAGTCATCTCGGTATTATGCCGCCAGCAAGCAGGAGCGTGGGCGGCAGGTCATCACAGTATCATGCCACCAGCAGGAGCGTGGACGGCAGGTCATCACAGTATTTTGCCGCCAGCAGTAGCGTGGACGGCAGGTCACCACGGTATCATGCCTGCAGCGGGAGCGTGGGGGCAGCTCATCGTGGTGTTGTGTCTCCAGCAGGAGCGTGGGCGACACGTACTGGCCGTGCGTGGGGAGACCGCCGCACGGTCCAGTGAGCTAAGCGAACACCGGCAGGGTGGGCCGTACCGGGTCGGTAGCTTGTCCAGTGTCGGCTTTACACAGGCAGAAAAATAGCAATGCGACGGCATTACTAACCTTCTTTATATACTACGGTAACCAAACGGTGGGATAATCGTCGAGAGTCGACCCCAAGCCACTTATGTTACCGTACCTTAACCTGATACCTGCTTGGTGAACTGTCGTTACGCACGGACAGTGCAAGCCTGGATATTAAGTCTTGAATGTCTTCGCTTCATCCGTAGCAGACCTGTTCCTGTAGAGATATCTTTACAAATACCTCCCTGGACGGGAGTAGAAACACAGGAAAAATAATACTACGAACATCTTAGTTAGCTTTAACGACACACACATCTTGTCACTCAATCACATTAATTAAACAATTAGGAAAACCATTTAGAAATGTTTTTCCCGCGGTATAATATTTTAACGGTTCTTGCACAGAAAAATGCTACCGCCATACAGGAAATTTATGTAGAATTGTATAGAAAAGTTCAGCAAACAGCACCATACGAACAATGGAAATTGTAATCTATAAGTATATGCTCGACGTCTACTTATCCGATTTCTGCAACAAACGCGTCTTTGTCCACCTTCGAAGACTCCATCACTCCCGCGACCCGAAGACACGACGACGAAATACGCACTTTACTATTTAAGGGTACTTTTTAATGCAATAACTATGCAAATTAATCAATAACATTCGAAAAACAAATCGAAATTTCGAAAAAAGAAATCTAAAATTTATATTTTAATAATGGCGGTAACGGAAAGGCAGCGCTTTCCGTTACATGTCCGCTCAGTAGGAATTCAAAACGCCAATGAAAGTGAAATGGCGGGCGCCGGCCTCATGGCCGTGCCCCCCACTGCCTGGCTGCTGATTGTGTCCACCAGATGGCGCTTTACTAGGGTAATGTTCGCTCGGAAACGGAAGTCAAGTAAGCCGCTCTCCAAATATAATAATAGACCTGGAATAAGGTATAAAAGCTTAATAAGCTAGAAAGTGTGTATGTATTTAGTTGGTAAACCTTGAAAATAAAGAAATAATACAAACCAAATCAGCCCTCAAGACGAGATAAGCAAAGAAAACTGGATTGAAAGGAATATCCGTGCCTCGGAGGTTTAGAGTGTCTGCAAAGAAAGTTAAGTTAAGTTAAGTAAAGAATGTTAAGCCTCTAGAATCCCACTGCAGGGCAAAGGCCTCCTGTCACGAATTAGGGTGAGAGGGAGTGGGCCATACTCCACCACGCGGGCCCAGTGCGTGTTGGTGGAGGCAAGTTAGTGGTCAACTTGCTGTCAGAGAATTTTCAAGCCGCCTTAATAGGCCTCTGACCTGGCTTAACGAATAGTTAGAACGCCATCTGACGGAACTATCCGAGACCAACTGCTTAACGTGCCTCGAGTGAGTTTCCGAAGCAAGGAAACGCTCGAGATGAAATACCACTAAACGGTCACCCATCCAAAGACTGATACTAGAGATGTTAATATTGGTGTTAACTCACATGCAATATCGTCTAGGGCTGTCAAGACTAGAGCCGAAGCACCACGAGCCGTGATCTGAGCGAACAGTTCTGATATCTTATCACTGGAACGCTTTCCTGCAATCAAATAGATGGATAGGATCATTATCAGAAAGCAGAGGCAAAGGAAAGGAAAAGATCGAGAACTCTCGAGTTCTACGGTTGACACTAGCGGAAAAGATAGCGCTTCCATACCATGCATCCGATTAGTTGTGCATTCCCGGATTTCCCTGCATCTCGGTATTTATTATTTATTTATGTTTTAAGGTGCCGCTTCCATAACTTCGTAGCCAAAATTAACTTTAGGTAAATATGCATCCGAATATCCGCTCTCTCCTCATCACTAAACATCTTACAACTGAACTGAGTATGAATAAAAGGAATCTTACCAGTAAAGTCAAGAGTGTGAAGAATGAGGGGATTGCTCGGCCGCTCAGGGGCTGGGTCACCGATGTTGGCTCGAGCGATATCCACCAGGTTATCGGCCACTGCTAGCAGTGTTATATTCGATCCTCTGAGAGCTGCCTGCAAAGAAATAAACAAAAGCCTTTATTAGCGTCGGTCCACCTTGTGGGGACTTACTGCCTACCCACGCTGCGCTTTCCGGCACACGGCCACTCGAGAACTCTTCGAAGCCATCGGCCATCTTTTCTGCGAGAAATGTGCCCCGCCCATTGCCTCTAGTTAAGCGATTCTTTGGGCTATGTCGGCTAACCCTGGTTCTCCAGCAGAGCTCTTCATTTCTGGTTCGCCGCAGGCTATAACTTACTGACTGCTAAAGCTTTGTACCTCTAACGTATTCCAGGAGCTTCTTGTGTATGTTGTAGGATCGACAGCGACTACTGACGCTGGACTGAGGTTGTCTGCCAGCCATGCTTGGATCGAGAGGTCCGTTCCTGTAACAATTTTACAATCGAAAATTTATCATAACTACTTTTATATACCACTAGTTAAGCCCGTTGCAATACGTTACTTTTTTCAAAAGCCCTTCGCGAGCATGCGCACCACACCCCACCAAAGTTGTATCGCAATCGGACGAACGGGGCGGGAGTATCCATAGATTACTATTGAGAACTATTGTGATCTTTTATTCCGATTACAATATCGAAATAACAATAACGCATCCCTAAAAAATTTCCCACGTATCCGAAACATACCCAACAGTAAATATTAAGCATCCGAAACTCACCCTGCCTCATAAGGTCCCAGTAAGTAGTATTGACCTGCATGTAGAAAAAACTACCAATTCACAAATCCGAAAATTCACTCCTGTAAAATTTCCCGCATATCCAAAACCTTCCCAACAGTAAATACCAAGTATCCGAAACTCACCCCGCCTCATAAGGTCCCAGTACGTAGTATTGACCTGCATGTAGAACTGTGTTAAGTATCTATTGTCCGTCCACACGAGGGCGCGCGATGATGTCACCACGGCGGTCCCTGATGACCCTGAGAGGCAAGGCTGGCGTTTTTTTCCAACTAACAGTTCGCAAGTCCAAAAATACACTCCTAAAAATGTTCCCACATATCCGAAACTTCATAATAATAATATAGTCATTTATTTCCAAACCAGTTACATGCAATACATTATCTTAATTTAAAACAATATTGGATTACTAATGAAATTCACGTCAATTAAATTACACATTAATTAATAATTAGTTACCTACATTTCAACAAAAGTATTTACTCGTATAATAATCATTCAGTTCAGTCTGAATGCAGGTAATTTTATTGTTGGGGTGCCCGTTGCCGAGCGTAGGCCTCCTCCATCTCGCGCCATTTTTCCCTGTCTGCGGCCAGTCTCGTCCAGGTGCCGCCCGCCTGAGCGACCACGTCGTCTCGCCAGCGACGGCGCGGCGGGCCCGGCGGGCGGCGCACGTCGCGGGGGTACCAGTGCAGCATCTTTTCACTCCAGCGTCCATCGGTTGTTCTCGCTAGGTGACCAGCCCACCTCCATTTCAAGCGACAAGCTAAGTCAGCAGCGTCTACTATCTTGGTTCTCTATCCGAAACTTACCCAACAGTAAACACAGTAAACAAAACTCACCCTGCCTCATAAGGTCCCAGTAGGTAGTATTGACCTGCATGTCAAACTGGGTGAAGTATCTATTGTCCGTCCAGACGAGGGCGCGCGATGACGTCACCACGGCGGTCCCTGATGACCCCGAGAGGCCGGAGAGCCACTCGCGACGCGCGTCCGCATCCGATATGTATTGCGACTGGGGAAACAATTTTACGGGGTCAAATCCCACTAAAATAGCAGCGGCCGGCAGCGCACGGCATTTTACCCAGAATATTGAATTTTGCTTGGAAGAGCAGCTCTTTCAGTGGGAATTGTCCCTAACACAACTTTTATATCCATTTGCTATTTCCAAATTAGAGCACTTAGAGCTTGAAAGGGTTAATCTATCACACATAAAAGTCGGATTTAGAAGGTGTCAAAACCTAAGTACAGAATAATATTATTCTGTAATGTAACCTGGTTGGTGATAGCCAGGAAGCTAGAAACAGCTAATACAGAAGGCCCGGGGCAATGCCAAGCCACCAAGGGCATTTAAGAGAATATTATTCCGAGAGCGAAAATGCGCGCTGCATACAAAAGTACTATAGTGATATTTTCAATACTAAACAATTAAACTCAATGAAATTTTGCAGAAACAATCTAGAAACAAATTTCTATGCTTCTATAGAGTCAGATTTTCGTTAAAATATACAGTTCCAATGCTAGGATTAATTTAAGATTTGTATGGAAATCTTTGAGGCACTGTAACTTGAAAACTATACATTTTAACGAAAATCTGACTCCATACAAGCATAGAAATTTGTTTCTAGATTGTTTCTGCAAAGTTTAATTGACTTTAATTGGTTAGTATTGAAAATATCACCATAGTACCTACGTTTGTATGGAGCGCGCTCCGAATAATATACCCTTAATAAAAATAACTGACTACTCCGAGCAATTGTGTGTTACACTTACATCGTGAGCGTCAGCAGTTGGCACTATGTAAGCGTCAACCTGGCGTTGACTCATCACGCTGCGCATGGCCGTCAGACGAGCCAAGCTGTTCTGTATGCTTTCTGTTGTCCTTCCTGATTTGATTGCTGAAAAATAAAATAATATTTCGCATTACTTAGTTTAATTTGCTGAGATGTTTTGAACATCTATCTATCTATCTATAACGTCACGCCTTTTTCCCAATGGGGTAGGCAGAGACCAGAGCGCGCCATCTACTACGATCCTTACAAATCTCTTTTGCTTCATTCACATCCATACATCTCTTCATACATGCCCGTCGGTTTCGAGTACTCCGCACCTCTCCTTTTTGTAGGTCGCAACTGATTTGATCAGAATACGTCCTACGGCGGCGCCCTAGGATATATTACGGTTACGGCGCCTATACGGTTTTGAACATAAATGGAAAGAATGGATGAGAGCAGATTAACGAGTGCAATCTATAACGCAAGCTTAAGTGAAAATGTTGAAGGGGACGGCCTAGACGTACACACGGCGAGACATCAAGCTATACAAAACCGAAATAAGCTGACCTCGCGTAGGTAGAATAACGTATATTATTGCTAGCCAGCTTTTGTTTGTTTTGTGTAGCTTGATGTGTCGTCGTGAGTACATATACTGACCAAATTGGCAACGACGTGCTTATAAAGGGCCAGGTTAGATCTACCCGAAACCGACGAGCATGCATGAATGAGGAGGAAGCTAATGATTTTTGTCAGTATCGTAGCAGGTGGCGTTTTCCGTTGTCTCTGCCTACCCCAGTGGACGACAGGCATGAGAATATGTATGTATGTGTGTATGTAATTTGTTTTAACACTTCATACACAATCGCGCTAGCTCGCTCTGAAGTGGCTGTTTTTTTAAGCGTCAAATGGCACCAAATGAAAACAAAAATAACTTACCTATTTCTATATATGTATTTTGTGGGTTTACTTACCGTAAACAGCAGCGTCCGGTTCAGCCCAGTCGTCATAGTGCATAGGTATGTGACCAAAGACATGGTTAAAACTATAACAAACAACAAAGTTAGTATTTATGAAACAAGGTAAATGAGTGGGGCAAGTTTGTATATCTTTCCCATTCGGATACTTACCCAATTAAGATTGTCATCAAACTAAGGCCAATTTTTCAGTGAAATGAGCCCTATAGATAGGACACACCCCGAAAACTCCATATAAACAGGCTCGTAATGACAAGAGGTTAGCAACCATAGTAAAGTCGTTCAGTTTGATGGGTAGACTATTTCTTAGTTTAAAAGGATGCTAATGATATTGTAGCAACTTGCCAACAGATGGCGCTAGCTCGCTAGTCCCCTAGCAAAAAGTAAGACACAAAGACAATTGACGATGGCACATTGGAAACCCGTAAGCTGCTACACTAAGGTTCACAATTGCATGGCAAGACATAAATCGCGCAAGAAGAATTCGCACAGAGTCTCAGTATATATACAAGGATCCGACAAACATCATTAGGACCACGGCCGGTCCCCAGGCATCACACCTAGCCTGGCGGAAGTACTTCCCTTTTCTATGGAGGAACCTTCCACCTCAGTTCCTCTATAATATCAATTTCACACTCTATACTTATAGTCTCCATATGAAAGTTGTTCAGTTTCATGGTCTAACTAACCCATCCCTTCTTCTTATCGTGTGGGCAGCAAGCAAATATGACTAGAGTGTTTGATACACCTTGTATAAAGGTATCTCTTGGTGTAACGAAAAAACCATCTAGTTGCATTATCTGGAGTGCGATTTTTGAATCTCATTCGGTGAGCTCAGCAGTTGTAAATGGCAAAATTACTATGGAGATATGCATCTTTTTACTGCGGATTTTGACTCTCAAAAATCACTCTCCTGGAGTGCGATTTTTGAATCTCATTCGGTGAGCTCAGCTGTTGAAAATGTCAAAATTACTATGGAGATACGCATCTTTCTACTGCGGATTTGACTCTCAAAAATCGCTCTTCTGTAGTATGATTTTTTAAAGTCATATCAGCAGGAGAAAGATGCTTATCTCCATAGTAATTTTGAAATTTTCAACTGCTGAACTCACCGAATGAGATTCCAAAATCGCACTCCTGTTATTTATATTTAAAAATAAACCATTGAGTATTTCTGGTCAATGAAATAAACTTACCAAAAACATAAAACGAATAATATTCTATAGTCAGTCGCCATCTTTGTTGAGTAATTAGATACGAAATGGCCATCTAAGTCAATAATTGGGTAATTTGATAATGCTATCTATATCAGCACAATATTATTGAAGATAACTTAAAGATTAAGATTAACAATTAGACTATCTATGAAGACTAGTACTATTTAAGTGTTTACACTCGGGATTTCCCGAACTTTAATTTTCGCGGTGGAGGTATGACTTGACTAGTAGGTACTTACCACAGAACACATAATAGTACTTCACACAGAAGAACCACTCTGCAGACTCTTATACCAATAGCTACTCTCGCTGCGCTGCAATAAAGTGCAATCTAGCTCGCACCTGCGTCATATAAATATCCCTACAGATTGGAAGCTTCATACAAACGAAACGGCTGCTGTCAGTGCACTCACACATACGCATCGGAATTTCTTCTCCAGCATATGCAGGTTTCCTCACGATATTTTCCTTCACCGTTTGAGAGTAGTCGGTATTACGTAGGCGACCAGGTTGGTGTAATGGTTACCACGCCGGACTGCCAAACCAGGGTCCAGGGTTCGAATCCCGGTTCGGTCATGGATGTTATATGTTCGTGCCGTTGTTGTATGGTTTCCATAATAAAAGCCTTTAGTGCTAGTTTCGGGTCATTACAATGTATGTGCCTGTGAGCGTTATTTATTTATTTATTTTTATTTATAGCTTGGCCATAAAGTCTTGCATGAACGTGGTGACAGGTGGAACTAAAATTTGAATATGGTGGTGTTGCCAGGTTATGCGTGATTTTGACGTTCTTGCGTGGAGGGCAGCGCCCTCATTTAATTTCTACTCTTTTTGGCCAAGCTGTACATAAGTTGGAAAAACTCATTGGTATATGGCATGACATCCGTGCGGAATCGAACCCGGAACTCAACATCGAGTTTCCATACCTCTCCGCTACGCGCCACCGACACTCATTCATAACATTACAATAACTTTTCGTACTTACCTACTAGTGTTTACCCGCGACTTCGCAACAAACAGACAGACAAAATTTCTAAAAAAGGTTGATTTCGAGTCAGAGATACCTAAAAACCATATCGTTATCTTTTTTTTGTAAATATCTTCAATGTACAGACACACTTCAGTTACAGTTTTATAATAGTTTAGATTGGATCTTATCTCTTATTTATTATAACATTAACAAATAAAACATGTAATTATATCAAAATATGATATGTAGGTATACCATACCCTCGATATAGCTATAGGTATCAACGAGTGTCTAACAAAATTATAAACAGGCATTTGCAAAAAAAAAAAAGAGTTCGTACTTAACATAAAATAAAAATGAAACACCAGTTAAGAATTATCAGCTTATTTTATTTTTTACATTATATTTTTACTTAAAGAAATTCATTCAAAATACAATGCAAATGTATTTTATTTGGACGCGCGATTTTTTAATGTAATTTTTTTAAATATCATATTATGCAATACCAAATTTGATTTGACCAAAACGTAGGCCAACGGATTTCAAAATGTAGGCCACCAGTTTTGTTAACGCCAACTCCTAGCCTAATATAATAACAGTTTAGTTTTTAACACAAGAGTTTGTGACAAGGTGGCCTACATTTTAAATTAGTTAAATTCAATCATCCAATTTATACAAAATACAACCTTAAAGAAATGGAGATAAGTACAGTAGTTAATTGATTAATAGGTATATACTTTTTAAATAAGTGAAAGCTTTTGTGAGAATTTGTCGACACTACAGGTATTCCAATATGAACATTAAAATTAGATTACGTACTTCTAACTATTTTAATGATCTGTGGTTACTTCATTTTCATGATTACATGGTTCTTAACAATTATATTTACAAAAAAAACATTTTGCTAATTTCAGTCTAATAAGATTAGAGATCTATTGATTCGAAACACAACCGCAATTAAAGAAAAAAGGTCAATAAACAATTATGACATTAAACAAAAACCTATAGACTAATAAAATGCAGAATGGTTCATTGAATGGTCCAACAAGTGGCCCCAACACCCCTGGGATTAATTTCAGAAAAAACCCTTTCTTAGTGCACCCCAAAGTTAACACACTTTACAGGAGTAGCTGACATGAATTGTCAAATTAAAGGCACATTGCAGCGATATTATCGAGCGATGTCCCAGTTGTCGCCACTGGTGACAAATGGGAAAAAAAGTCCCAGTCATCACCACTGCTTTGTCACCACAGGCGACAAATGGGAATAAAAAGTCTCGATTGTCACCACTGGTGACGCATGGGAAAATATTGTCTCTCTTGTTACCATCACCGTAAAAGATTTAACAAAGCTTCGTAAGGGTTGAACTACACATGGCCGCACGCCCGCGGCGTGCGATCGCACGCGATCGCGTTCCGTCTATCTTATATGCTCTAGCAAATGACGTTCATGAGTGACAGAAAAGGACCGTGTTTAGGTATTCATCATCATCATCACAGCCTATATACATCCCACTGCAGGGTACAGGCCTACCCTCAGGGAGTGGTATGGGCGGTAGTACACCACGCGTGCCCAATGCGGGCGGTAGACTTAACATACGCATCGGAATTTCTTCTTCAGCATATGCAGGTTTCCTCACGATGTTTACCTTCACCGTTTGAGAGCAATCGGTATTACGTACACAAGTTAAATAGGGTGTATAAGGGTGTAGGTATATAAGGCCTGACCAGAAATATAAAAAAACCTGTAATCGACTACCTTTAATGTTAGTGTTCCAAGTACAAAAATTAGTTCCAATGATTTTCCGCAACATGGCGAGGTTTTTATATTTCTGGTCGGGGCTTTAGTAAGCAAATTCTATCTATGCTATAACATTTTGAGTTACTTCTCCGTTTTCATCTCGCAGATGTCCGACTTAATTTTCATTCTTTACTTCTAATTCTGGACTCCATTCACTTCTTAATTCAATTTACCTTCGCTATGGTCTTCTTCGGAATTTCCTCCTTCGTAATTTTTCTCTCACTACATTATTTTTAGAACATTCTTCTGAATTTTTATCTACATTAATATGTGATTGTTCTATTTCATTATTACGCTAGCACGTAGATTCTGGGCTCCATTCGCTTCTTTAATTCTATCCTACCTTAGCGAACTAAGGTCTTCCTCAGAATTCCCTCCTTCTACTTTTTTGTCTTACATAATTTTTTAGCACTATCTTCTGAATTTTTATCTACCTTAATATGTGCTTGTTCTATTTCATTATTACATAAGCACGAAGGTTCTGGAATCCATTCACTTCTTCATTCTTTTTTACCTTGGCGAAGGTTTTCCTCGGAATTCCCTCTTTAGTCATTTTTCTCAGACTACATTATTTTTACCCACTTTCTTCTGCATTCGACATTGAAAGTTCTGGAATCCAATCACTTCTATAATTCTATCTTACCTTGGCTAAGGTCTTCCTCAGAATCACCTTCGTTCTTTTTCTCTCACTACATTATTTTTAGAACATTCTTCTGAATAGTTATGTACATTATGTTCTTGTTCTATTGCATTATTAAACAAGAACGTGGGTTCTGGACTCCGTTCGTTTATCCTACCCTTTGCTAAGGTCTTCCTCAGAATTCCTTCGTAATTTTTGTCTTATAATATCATTTTTTAGCATCTTCTTCTGATTTTTTATCGACATTAGTTTCTGGTTCTTTTTCATTATCACAAGAACATGCGGGTTTATCTTCATGATTGTTTTCATTTGGTACTTTATTCTTATTAATGCAATATGCACATGTTTCAGTATCAAATATAGATGAGCATTTAAAACAGTACTTTACGCTGCTGTTATTAGTTACTATAATTGGTTTTGAACTTGTACCAGATTTATCGGCAATTCCGTTAGCTTCTTTCAATTGATTTGTTTCTTCGGGTTTTTTTGTACAAATCCTTCTCTGATATGTGTTTTTACTTTTTTTGTAGAAAAAATTCAGTTTTCCGTCTAAATTATCAGATTTTTCATTCATTTCTGTTTTAGATAACGCATTATTTTTTAGTACATCATCTTTTTTAATCACATTTAAATCTATTTCGTCTTTTGTTATAATTTTGTATACTGTTAAACAATTATGTACATTAGATTTTATATTTGATTGTGTTTGTATGATATTTGATTTAGAAGAATCTTCTAGAAAAAGTGTTTTATTTTGCGTAACATTAATTACATTATCACTTTTGTCAATTTCTTTATTAGATTTCATACTAGCAGAATCATCGTCAATAAATTTTATATTAGTATCTGAAATACTATCTATATCATGAGATACTAGACTAATAGTATCTAGCGTATCATCAGAAAAACTTCTAGATATCGGAGAAGATAATGTGTCTTTTTCTATACTGGTTACGGAAAATGTTGATTTATCGTCGGATTCTTGTTTAATTTTATTAGATTCTTCGTTAATATCGTTTATTACATTTTTCTTTCTCAATATGTTTAAGTATTCGTTGCGAATTTTTATTTTGTTTTTCATTTTTTCTTCTACCTCTTTTGTGTTGGTTATGATTATACAATCATCAGTATTGACTGAGTCATCAGGTTTTATGGGTTCTACAGGTATGTCTATGTTTTCTAAATCTCTTAAAATTTCGTCGTCTCTTAAATTTGAAAATGGATCGTCCCCTTCTGTGCTTTCTGATATTCTTTTGATTTTAGGAGTAACTTTGTTTAAACTTGCATTGACTTCAGTTAGTTTGATATCATTATTTATTGATTTTGTATTATTATCGTCTTTTATAAGTTTATTTGATTCGATTTTGTTATCTTTACTAATTGAATGATCACTTTTTTGAGGTTTTTTAGTTTTGATGCTTTCTAATAGGTTTTCCAATTTTGAACGTTTCTTCATGAATTTTTCGTCGTTCTCCTTTCTTTCAGGTATTTTTGGGTTTTCAGTTATTTCTGGTGGAGTTTGTTCTTTAGATTCACTGGATTTGGAACTTGTTATCACTGAATCTTTTTCAATATTTGATTTAGATAATTTTCTTGTAAAGATTGGATCTGGAAAATAAATTTTAAAATCGTAATGGGCTATTTTCTGACAGCTAGTTTAAACGTAACAATATTTATTGTTATTGTTAATACTATTATTTTTGCTAGGGGGTTGCAGAGGGCAAGACACTAAACTGGATGGCGCTCGGGAGCATTATTCCTGATTTTATCACATTTTATTTTATATCTCGTAATTGTGATGATTTCAATCAAAATTTTTTATTAAGCGCGCACTTGTGTTTATGTTTTACTGATCTAGCTACAAGTTAAAGTAATTTTATTGTTCATACGAATTTGATATACATTTTAATTTTGATCAATTTCATACAAAACTTTGACGTTGAACATTCGTAGACGGTAGTAACCAAAAAGTAATATTTTATATATGGAAAAATAGTTTAGAAAATCTAGTTTGCGCATCTCAAATAACATTTGCAATTTATAACATAATTACGAAGATATAAAATAAAATGTGACAAAATCAGGAATAATGCTCCCGAGCGCCATCTAGTCCAGTGTCTTGCCCTCTGCAACCCCCTTAATAACATGAAATGTAAGAAAATGTGATTCGTGCATGCAATAATTAATGAATGTGTTAAAGTAGTAGAATAAAGCTTTTTTAAAATAATGGCGCCCATCTTGGTTTTAGCAGATTCTAGCACTTTCGCTGCTAAGCTCAAAACAATGACATTCGCGCAGTGCTAACACTGTGGAATGCTATACGATTCTGACTCAAGGTGTGAGTCATGAGCACTGCGGTCTATATGTCGCTGACCTACCAGGTAGGTCGTCAGCAGTTAAAGTGTTAAGCCAATGTCTAGTTCATGTAGTAAAAATGCTTGACGCTGTACGGTTATAATTAATTTTGGTGTCTTCAAAGGTTGTTTTTAGAATAGAACAGCCTGAGCCACCACTGGAGCTTCGTTGTAGGCCTGAGAGGGCGCAACCGACGACCGACACGCGACGTGACCACCCAATAGCAGACCTACAACGCAACTCCAAACATATCTCAATAGATGGCGTTAACGTGACATGGATCCGAAGATGTTAAGGCCGAAAGGTAAAAAAAAACATGCAATTCACCGAGTCTGACGCATTCGTCAACGTAGAAACTTTATAAATTTTGCCAAAAGTGCCATCTAACGGCACTATCCGAGACCAACTGCTTAACGTGCCTTCCGAAGCACGGAAACGCTCGAGATGAAATACCACTAAACGGTCACCCATCCAAAGACTGACCGGACCTGACGTTGCTTAACTTCGGTGATCGTTTCCAATACCGAAGCTACACTACGCCAACGAGCGCTTCTTACTAACTAACAAACTAAAAGTATGCATACCTTCGCAGTACCCCTCGTCCGGAGGATCCTCCCACCACACCGGGCTTTCACACGTCAATATCTCCAACAAGTCCTCATCGTTAAGCATCTCGCAGTCCGTCTGTCTCACCAAGTCTTCTATACTCAGTTCACCTCGTAATCTATCCATTAGTTTTCTAGGTTTAGTTTCAGACGGTATTGATTGTTCGGGCTTTTGACGTTTGTTTGGTGGCGAATTTAGGTTTGAGCCTGGAAATTAAAAACATAACATTTTTAAGAGTTTCCATGAATCTCGAAATAAACATTTAAAAAAAAACATAGAAAATTCTTTATTGAAGTTTTAGGGTTGAACTACACATGGCCGCACGCGATCGCACTTTACCGTCGCTCCATCCTTTTCTGTCACTCAGGAACGTCATTTGCTAGAGCATATAAGATAGACGGAACGCGATCGCGTGCGATCGATATTACGAGGTGTGTGTGTGTGTGTGTTTGTTATCTTATGTTACCACAGTCAACATATCTTCAGTTTCGTTGTAGTTGAAACCCTTAAGCCAGACTTGGATTACCTTTTTAAGTTGATAGTTGCTTATGTTTTTAATTTTGGATATATTATTTAGCATATTGTACAATCTTGGCGTTATAAAATTATAATGCCTTTGGGCAAATGAACTTTTAACTATGGGAACGGGACAGTTGTCCAGTCTTTTCCTTACTACAGATAAGGTTGGCACTGTATAACTATGCCTTCCTTTGAGATACAATAATAATATAATCTGGTTCATTATTTACCTTTCTGCGGCACTCCCTTCCTCTTACTCCCCATAGCCACAACTTTCAACTGATGCTTTGGTTTCAAAACCACTTTCTTAGCCTCAACTCTCCTCCTTGCCTTGTCCGGATAAAATTCATTCGCAGCATTCTTCCCTTTCTTCTTCGTCTTTACTTGAGACTTGGGGCTTCGTAGCAGTTGAGTTATTTGTGAAATCTTCTTGCGGCTGGCGTCCTGGTTTCTTAGTTGACGTTTGAGCTGTGCTGACTTTCTGCGAGTAATTATTGTGTCCATTGGTGGTAGTTTTTTAGATGACATCGCTGTTCTGGAAAATGTGAAAGGTAAAAATTTTAATATAGACATGCTTTTTGACTTTTTTATTCTACTGTCAACTTACAAATTTCAAAAATAAATCCCATCCTAAAAAACAACACACACTTGGTGGTTTTTGTAGTTATTGTTTTTTCTCCCCTCGTCGTTTTTTTTTCGTCCCGCTGCGCTAAACGAAGTTGCCGCTTTCCACCTCCATCGAGGAGAAAAATGAGTCACGTTGTGGATCTGCTATTGGGCGGTCGCATCGCCCGTCGATCGTTGGTTGCCCCCTCCCTGTAGGGCTCGCATGCCACCCCCGAGAAAACGATAAAAATCGAGATGTGCCTCCATCCTTATTATTTTACGTATGCCAGAAAGAGCGCGCATGACGTTTTTCTGTAATTTGTTTTTTTCTTTTAGAATGATTTATACAACGAGTAAAAGCACACGAAAGCATTGTGGTACCTTTATTCTGCCTAAAATAAAAAAAGTATTGCAATCACGCAATGCTACTCATATTACAACTAAGTGAATTAGGTAACGGGGCTTAATTTATGCAGTCCATGCTTTATAGTCTAGTCACCTATCTTCCACTATTTTAATTTAATGAAAGGAAATCTTAATTCCTTTAGTGAATGAAACAAATGAAATGAAATGAATGAAACATGTGAGATGCATACATGAAAAACAACATTATTCTATTCTATTCTATATTTAAAAAAAATGGCTGCCATCTTGGGTATGTGATGATTTTGCCAATGTCTAGTTTTTGTAGCAAGAGTGCTTGACGTTGTACGGTAACTTATGTATTTTGGTGACTTCAAGGATTGTTTTTCGAAAAGAACACTATCTTGAGCCACCACTGGAGCTTCGTTGTAGGCCGGGGAGGGGGCAACCAACAATCGACTCGCGATACGACTACCCTATAGCAGACCTACAACGCGACTCAACAACATTATAATACATAGACTTAAACTCTAGCTATAGACTTGCCCTTTCATAGAAGCAACATGTTCCACTTGAATGAGGTGTACGCACCTGATTGATGTTCCCGAGTTCACTTCGTCACTATGGCAATGACATTTTGTGTGACATGTTGTTTGTTTGAACGAGCTTGTCTATCGCTAGAGTAATATGTCTATGTTATAATAGGAAGCAATATTTCATCTCTTACATTTTTCTTACCTATTTGTCTCCCAAATGAGAATTGTGAAAATCTGGCCGAAATTATGACTTTTTCACGTCACGTTTCCCCTGAAAAGATATGAAAATGAATAGAAAAGGACAGTTTATCGACTTTTTTAGATGCGAAACAAGGATAGACGTAGGTCCAAGGCAGTTGAACCCGTTTTTGGTAAGTCGAGAAAATTAAAAATAAACATATATTTTTTTAAATACAGATAACAGTTATACACCTTTAGATAGCTTATAAAATCACTATAATATATAGCAAAGATGTGAACATCAAAATACCACACTAGACGACCTAGCTAGACGTCTAATACTGTGCTTAGAAAATGCAACCAAATCTTGATTAATGTAAATAATTCTAAACAGAACCATAACTTACACGTATTGTGATCAAAAGACAGATTTAAGCACCATTTCATTTAGGAATCTTTTCACAAATAACAATATTCCGTTAATAAGCCAGCAGGCACGAAACGAAAATCTCGGAAAAGGAAATAAAAGTAAAAAACCAAATTGACAGGTACTAAACCTAAAATATCGACTAGCATGCCTTCAGCTCAGCAAACAGATACTGTGTCTTCAAAACTAGTGCTGTCTTTGTAATTTTGCGTACGTAAGAACGAAAGAGCAAATGCACTCTCACCGATTGTGCGTGACATGCTAGGTTAACCAAGGAATGTCACTACGCATGCGCATAGAGCATACATCGAGATAGAACTTTGTCATTTTAAGGGCATCTACTCATTATCACACGCGTGGGTGGTTGGAGACCACGAAATATTTGGAGTGATTAAAAAAAAAATTATGCAAGGAAAGTAGTAAAGGAATATTTTTATAATACCTTACGTTCCAAAATCATCAATTTTAGTGAATTTTAATGAAAAACTTTAAGGATAGCATTCAATACAAATACATCATTTTGTTTGTTAAGAAAACAACAGCCGTGATCGTAGCACATCAATCAATCAAATCAGCCCACATCCACCCGCTGCTATTCATTGCACTATTTAGCTAAAGGAAATTTTAATGCAAACTCGAACTGAAATGTGATTTTTGTAAGTCACACGTTCAAATCAGCAATGGAAAATATTAAAATTACAACGGAGATTTTGCATCATTCGATCATGATTTTGAAAGTGTGAGATTTAAAAAAAGCACTTCTGGCTGCGCTCTGGACCCATAAACTGAATGTATGTCAACACCCTAAAACATTACAATTTCTAAACAACAAGCACCCAGAGCCGAAAAATAAATATTGTCTATCTATCACGATTCTCACGCATTTCTCTTACCTCTTTTCTCCGCTGTGTGTAAAAAAGAGGGAAGAACATTTTATTTTGGAAAGAAATGTTTGCATCTCATTCTTACTAAAACAAGAAACGAAAGAAAAGTAGAATTCGTGAAAAACCTAGTTCATGGTATAGAAACGTAAGGTTAATGGTAGTTTGACGTTTCTTTTGTAAACTTTCATTTTTTCTTGTTTTTGTTTTGCCCTTTGTTGATTTTCCTTCAGTTTATTAGTTTAATTAAACGTATTTATAACACTCTCTTAAGTTTAATCCTAAGTTTCTTACGATATGCTTTGTTAGCCGTCTTCTTAAAATGTCCCTTTCCTTACTTCAAAACTCTACGATGCTACGAAAAGTCGTGAAGGAGAAAAACGTTCTCAAAAAGAAAAATCACTGTAATATATGCAAGAAGACAATAATAGGTACTTCTTACAAGTTCAAAGCTCACTTGTACCAACACAATGCGGTGAAACCTCGCTTCAAATGTTGCTATTGTTCGATGGAATTCTTTCGGAGTGATGCCTACACCAGACATGTTAACAAACATAAAGGTAATTATACTAGTAGCATACATAAACTCACGATCATAACCCCATTATACCATAACTGCCTCTGTGGTCCAATGGTTAAGAGCATTGGGCTCTTGACATTGAGGTTGTGGGTTCGATTCCCACGGAAGTCACCCAGTGATGTGTCACGTGTCACTTTGTGTGTTTTTCCCATAGATTTAGCATATACTACGTTAGATCGGAAATACGAAAGAGAAAGGGCATAACATTAACATATGTTAGAGCGAGATAGATAGACGAGCACCACTGAAGCATACTTATTATTATTATTATTATTATTTATGATACACTAGCAGCTTAGAGCTGATGCGTGTATATCACTGCACTTGTTTAGTTTCTTAAGTATTGGTCAAGTCTATTTTTAAATGAGTTCACTGAAGGCGCACTTATTACAGTCTCAGGCAATTTGTTCCACTCGCTAACTATACGGTTGGGCAAAAAGTGTTTTCGGGGGTTGCTTGTACATAACGAGCCATCAATTTTAAGGGAGTGACCTCTGAGATTGTGGTTCTGGTTCATCCTGTATAGACGCTCAATTCCTTGGACATCATAACGTCCATGAAGTATCTTGTAGGTCTCTATGAGGTCACCACGTTGTCGCCGTTGTTCAAGTGTCGTTAGCCCAAGCTCTTCTAATCGTCTCTCATATGGTTTGTCACGCAGCCCAACAACCATTTTTGTTGCTCTTCTCTGGACCTTTTCTATCAGATCAATGTCTTTTTTGAAGTATGGATTCCAAATTTGGAAGCCATATTCAAGTGATGGTCGAATATAGGTTTTATAAATCTTCAAAAATAACTCCTTGTCAATGTAGCTAAAGGTTTTCCTGATCATGTATGTTAGTGAGTTAGCCTTCTTAGTCATTGCCAGTATGTGAGCATCCCACTTCAAATTCTCTGTAATTGTAACACCAAGATCTTTTTGTGATGAAACAGCTTTCAGAGATTCAGAGTTCAAGGTATATGTTAGTTTTGGGTTTTTTTTACCAACATGCAAGACGGTGCATTTTTGAGAGTTCAGGGTAATAAGCCAGTCCTTAGTCCACTGAAAAATTCGATTAAGGTCGTCCTGGATGATATTGTTAGATATGAGCGGATTTCCCATTATCTTTGTGTCATCTGCAAACAAGGATAGTCCTGATTTTATTACATCTTTCAGGTCGGTCAAGAAGATGCCAAATAGAATTGGACCAAGCACAGAGCCCTGTGGGACACCACTAAGAACGTCATAATGATCTGAGAATTCCTTACCAACTCTGACCCTGAAAGTACGACCACTCAAAAATTCTTCTATCCACAGAAGAAGACTACCGCGAATTCCAAAATGTTTTAACTTTGCAGTTAGCCTTTTAATAGGTACACGATCAAAAGCTTTTTCATAATCCAGATATATAATATCAGTTGGTGTGTGTTCCTCCCAATTTTTAGTCCAGTAATCAAGACAGCATAATAGATTTGTTATTGTTGATCTTCTAGGTATGAAACCATGTTGTTCTTCTATTAAAATATTTTCCTTCGACAAAAACTTTCTCATCTCCTTGGCAATTATTTTTTCCATTGTTTTACACAGTATACAGGTCAAGCTTATTGGTCGATAATTAGCAGCCACAAGCTTATCTCCCTTTTTATAGATGGGCGTCACTTCTGCCTCTTTCCAGTCCTGTGGTAAACTTCCCTCTCTAAAGGATAGCGTCATGATGTGCGCAAGCTGACCACACAGTACACGGTGACATTTCTTCAAAAGTATTGCTGGTATTCCATCAGGTCCCATTGCAGTATCATCTTTGAAAGTACTTAGTGTTTTGGCTACATCTTCAGGTGTAAAGTCAATATGTTCTATAGAGTTTTCAACAACAGGGGAGGACAATGTTGGTATTGGTTTATCCAGGGGTTCTTTCACAAAGGATTTATTGAACTGCTTGGCAAAAATATTGGCAACCTCCCTTGGATTACTTGTTACCATTAGAGTGGAATCATCCTTTAATGATGGTGGTACTGTCACCTTGGAGCTAAGATGTTGGCGTATATATCCATAAAAACATTTAGGACTGCTGCTAACAATATTTCTCTCGAACTGTATCCTCGACTTCCTTACCTCAGCAATAATTTTGTTATTTGTTTTCCTATAGTCCTCATAAGATTCTTTTGTCTTATTTAGTTGGTAAAATCTCCACTTTTGTAGTTTTTCTTGCGACAAGCTGACTATATCTGATCCGATCCATGGTTTTCTATTATTTTTCTTTTTATTTACTCGTTGGAGTGGTACTTTATCTTCTATAATTTTGAGTGTCATCGTTTTAAAATCTTCCCACGATTGCTGAATATCAGTGTAGCTAGAATAGACTGAACTGTTTTCCTGAATTTGGTAAGAGATAGCATCATAATCTGCCTTAAAAAAATTCTTACGCGGTAGTATATCAGCTTTGTTAAATAGTTTTTCACTCTGGAATTGTATTTTTCCAATAAGGACCATGTGGTCGCTTTTACCTATAGGAGGATTATGCATTATTTTGGTACATAAGCTTTCATCATTGCAAATAACAAGATCTAATAGAGATTCCTCATTGTTTCGCTTTCGTGTTATTTCCATTACTAATTGGTATAAATTAGTGCTAGTAAGCATATCTACAAATTTTTGATGGAGCACATCATACCCATCTAACTTCTGTAAAGGCCATTCAATGTGTGGGAGGTTAAAGTCTCCAGCAATAATTAAATTATCCTTTCCTTCGGCAGCTTTTTCAATTGTTTCAAAGAGTAATTTGTCTGATTCCTGTAGGTCATAGTGTGTAGGGCGATAAACGCCACAAATCAGTAGTTTAAAATGTCCATATTGGATATTTATCCATAATGCTTCCACGTTAGGCTTATTGTTAAGAGTTGGGTGCAAACTTGTTAGAATAGGGATATTCAGATGCTTATGTGCCACATAAATAGCCACTCCTCCGGCTCCCTTATCACTCTTACCGGTAGGTCTGTCACATCTAAAAAGTGTGTATTCCTTAATGTTTATCAAGGTATCCAAAATTGCAGGTTTTAAATGAGTTTCAGTAATAATTATGAATGTAGGCCTTAATTTATCAATTTCCAATAAAAATAAATCTCGTTTTGCCGTTATCGATGCCAGGTTCGTGTAGAAAAAAGTGAGTTCTGTCAGACCATTATTAGTTACTTTTTTGTTGTGGTTTGATTTATTTTCACAATCATGGGTCTATTATTAACATATTTAATAGAAATGTCTTCCTCACCTGCTTCAATCCTCTGAGCCAATTCCAAACGCAAATTCTTTAAGTACTCACGCTGGTATGGTGTGAGGTCATTCTTTGCTGTGACTCCTGAACGTAGGTTTTTTCCATTTTTCAGTATATGAATAGCAGCCCACTTACTCCTCATCACCACCTTTAGGGGACGTGAAGCAGACCCTGGATTTGGCTTGCCTAAGCGGATGACTACAACAGGAGTTTCGGAGTCGGGCAGGGCAGCCAATGCACGTTCCACTTGTTCTTTGTCATGTTGCTTACGTTCCTCAATTGATGAATCAGCTGAAGATACTTCCGGAATCCCAAACATTATAACATTAGAAGACCTTTTCTGCCGTTCCTCCATTTCACCGATCACAGATTCTACATTCAGTGATGGTTGTTGGTTTTTTTTAATTAAATCAATCACCAACTTCAGGTCATCAATCTTCTTTCTTAAAGCAGGAAGCTGGCGCACTCCGAGATCACATTCGGGACACAAGTACTTCAGCGTAGGCGACTGTAGAACAATCACCCGTAGCTCTGTGGCAAGCAACCCACTACATTTCACACATATTTGCCTTTCACAACCGTGACACACTATTTTAGGATTTTTATCATCCGTTTTAGGAATGCCCTTTTCACACTTTAAGCAGGAAACCATATTGAGTGATTTTTTTTTGGATTCGAGATGACAGTTCTAGGGGTTAATTTTTGAGTTTGCAACAAAGTTTGGATTCACGAGGTTTTTTCGCGAGATTTCACTTTCACTTGTCAAACACACAACAAGAGTTATAATTAGACTATAATAACACTAGGATAATAGATATTAATAGGATTTATCGAATTTTAAAATACAGTGAACTTAAAACACAAGTGCATAAAAATATGCGGGTAAACCGAAAAAAACGTACTTAGGGTTGAACGACACCACATAGCACAGCATCACATTTTTCCGTTGTTCCATCCTTTTCTGTCACTCAGGAACGTCATTTGCTAGAGCATATAAGATAGACAGAATGCGAACGCAAGCGGCGTGCTGTTCCGTTCCGTCAGCACGCTGCGTGCAATCACATTCCGTCTATCTTATATGCTCTAGCAAATGACGTTTCTGAGTGACAGAAAAGGATGGAACAACGGAAAAATGTGATGCTGTGCTACGTGGTGTAGTTTAGTATCCTCTTATTAGTTTGTGGTGTAGTTCAACCCTTACACTCCATTCCAAATAGCAACGAAAATTTAAGGCCATGTTTAATTACAGAAACAGAGATTTGAAACACTAAGGGGCCTGGTTCACCACTTTAGGATAAGTTCTTGTTAGTTTATCCGGCAGCTCATTTGACATATTTTGTATGAAGAATATGTCAAATGAGCTGTCAGATAAGCTAACAAGAACTTATTCGGAAGTGGTGAAACAGGCCTTTTCTCTCACTTATTCTTAGAACAGCTTTAGTAATGTACAAGATATATTGGATAGTACATCTTCCTGATAAATAAATTATATTTGCTACATTTCTTTGTTTCCAGGCGTTTCTAAGCGAAAAATATTCACCTGCGACCACTGCGACCGATCCTTCGTTGAAAAAAGAAACCTTATAATTCATTTAAAAATCCACGAGGACCACCACTTCTTTCAATTTAAATGCATAGCTTGCGGAGTTTCCTACTGCGAAGAAAGACTGCTAAAATACCACATAAGGAAAGCACACTACAACTTGCATGAGCAAGAATCTATACATATCAAGAAAAAGCTTAACGAAACATGGGTGGAACGCGTCAAAGAATCACCAGTTTGCGTACAAATGACCAAAATTGATACCAACACGTTATCGATCCAGAAATTTGGTACGATCAAAGAAGAGACTGACAAGAAGAAGTTCATAGAAAAAACGGAATTTAAAGATTATATGTCTTCGGTGTTCGCACAAAAAGACAAGTCTCACTATTCGAAAGCAGTTTGCGATTATTGCAAAAAGGAGATGTTGAAAAAGAGTCTGTTATCGCATATAAGAGAGAGACATTTGAAGTTACGTAGATTCAAATGCGAGGAATGTGGTTGTACCTTTAGCAGGCACTATCAGATGGTAGGTCATGTTTGTGGTAAATTTAGAAGCAAGCCAAGGAAGTAAATAACTTAAATGTTTTCTCTTGAAAAAGCTATGTATTATAAAGGCTTCCGCGATTTTATCGAGCGATATTATCGACAGCGATATCGCGACACCTTACACACTGCACCGATTCCGCGATTCGCGTCACGCATGCGCCCTTCACTGAATGTAGTAGAAAGAGATTGCGTCAGGTTGCGATAATATCGCGGTAGTGTGTGGGATCGAGCGCGTCCCCATACAAAATGTACTGAGAACAATTATCGCAAAATCGCAGCGATAATATTGCTGCAATGAGCGGAGGCCTTTATTGTTGACTGGGCTAATGCAAGCAAGTTTTGATATGTAACACTGTGACCATTGCTGGTCTATTGTGTTCTCCATAAGCTCATCCATATTTTACACTAATCCAAACTATTTTTTTCCATTCTCGGGTATGCAGGTTTCTTCACAATGTCTTCCTTCACCGATGAGCTAGCGATACTGACAAATACAACCGTATATTATACGAAGAACTTAATTAAATTAAATTAAATTAAATTAAAAATTATTTATTTCTTAATGGTATAGGCCAAGCAATTACAAAATCATGGTTTACAATAATAGTTTTTATTGCATGCCAAAATATATTATGACTAGTGGGGTATTTTCTAACAGCTAGTTAAAGACGTAGTCGCCCATCGTGTATATTTATTTGTAAAAATTTACATGTCTGACCCGGCCCATGTTGTATGTAAAATTTAACTTTAAAGCATGATCAAGGCCCCATTTAATAAACGTGACAATTGACAATGACAATTCAGAGTATATTGCTGAGAATTCTAGGAGAATGTTACGTTTAGGGTTGAACTTATACTGTTACTGTAAAAGTTTTTTTTGACACTGTGACAATTGACAATTCAGAGTACATTAACAACAAATAACAATAAGGCAAATGACAATAAGGCTTGAACTACACCACACGCCGCGTGCGATCGCGTTCCGTCTATATTATATGCTCTAGCAATTGACGTTCCTGAGTGACAGAAAAGGATGGAGCGAAGGAAAAATTCGATGCTGTGCTGTGTGGTGTAGTTCAACCCTAAAGGCTTCCGCACATTCACGCATGCGCAGCACCACTAAATCGATTGCGTCGGAACAAAATAGCAGCTATATTATCGCTCGATAATATCGCGGCAGTGTGAAGGATCGCGCGCGTCCCCATACAAAATGTACTGAGAACAATTATCGCAAAATCGCAGCGATAATATCGCTCGATATTATCGCTGCAATGAGCGGAGGCCTTTATTGTCATTAGTAACCGGCAATGTACTCTGAATTGTCATTGTCAAATTTATTAATTAAAGTAGGTAACATGTATTATTGTTTCTAAAATTATATGAAATTACATGTACATGAAGATGCAATAGGTATCGAGCTATATTTTACAAACTAAGTAAAACAAGTCTTCCATAGTTTTATCTAAATTATATAAACAATCCTTTCTATGTATACATATGTGCATGATAGTATTAAGTCTTTTATTTTTAAATTATCTATACCTACTGTTAAATAATAGCACAAAATTCTAAGACTGAACGTAAATTATGAAGTGCCTTGTAATAAAATGAAGAGTTTTTAAAACATATTTCTTCAAATGTTGATATTTTATCAAATATTTAGAGACAATCAATTTTGTACTTGTTAAACTTTTTTAAATATTAGCCTATGGTACTTATATTATGTATTTGGTAGTTATAGCAATATCTCTGACCACCCAAAAAGGGATTTTGGTCACGAGTTAATGTTTGTAAAGCCTGACCAGAAATAAAAAAAACCTCGCCATGTTGCGGAAAATCATTGGAACTAATTTTTGTACTTTGAACACTGACGTCTGACTGACTGGTTATAGTCGATTGCAGCGCCCCCAAAACAGGTTTTTTATATTTCTGGTCAGGCTTTAAGTCGATTTAGGGTTGCCATCGACCAATAGATATAAATAAAATAAAATAATAGAGGGCACCATTTACAAGAGTTAGTGCCTGTTTCACCACTTTTGGAAAAAATCCTCGTTTGACATAATATTTTGTATGAAAGAATTGTCAAACTGTCGATAAGCTAACAAGAGCATACTGAAGAGGTGAAACAGGCCCTCAAATTTTAATTTTCACAATAATTTAAAGCCTACTATTTTTGCAACTTTGTATTTTTGTCAGCAACTGTTCTACTGGTTTTAAATTATGTTTCTATATTAATAGTTAATGATAATTTTATAACAAAATTACACGTAACCGACGACGACCGGAAGTGCGATTTTTGAAAGTCATTCGTAAGTTGAAAATGTCAAAATTACTATGGAGATATGCATCTTTCTACTGCTGAGTTGACTTTCAAAAATCATACTACAGGAGAGCGATTTTTGAAAGTCAAATCAGCAGTAAAAAGATGCGTATCTCCGTAGTAATTTAGACATTTTCAACAGCTGAGCTCACCGAATGAGATTCAAAAATCGCTCTCCTGTAACATAATTTTTTTTTATTATTAGTTAATTAGTCATTAAGGCACGTGGCTATTAGTAATGCCTTTTCTTAAGAATATAGTGGGTGAAATAAGTAAAACATTTATTTTAATTAACTTAGCTGGCTGCTATATGCACCTTAAGGTGGTTTCAGAGTTGTCAATTTTATACAAAACTTTGTCGTAGAACACTCTTAGACGGTATTACTAAAAGTCATGTTTTATATATGAAAAAATAGCTTGGAAAATCTAGATTGCGCGTATCAAATAACATTTACAATTTATAATATAATTACGAAGATATAAGGCTTTTTTTTATTATGATTAAATTTCGTATGAATAATTTCCAAGCTTGATATCTTCGTAATTATATTATAAATTGTAAATATTATATTATATTTCCATATACAAAACATTTCTTTTATTAATACCATCTTCAAGTGTTCTACGACAAAGTTTTGTATGAAATTGCCAACTCTGAAACCACCTTAAGGTTTAAAACGTTAAGGCGTATGTTGTATTAACACTAGAGCCACTAGTTTTCCTTTTATTTATTTGAATATTAATAATAGAGACATCATGGTTCATGGTTTCATTCAGTCGTAATAGGTACACCTACCCTTGTGGGATGGTAGCGTGAAAATATGTAACTATGTATTAATAATACAATGGTAAATTATGGTACAAGAGTGTAATGTTGGTGATTACCGCTGAGGCGCCATTGAGACGCGAGCCGTCAGGCGAGGGTCTTAAGAGAGCCGAGGACGGTAATCATCAATACACACGTGTATCATGCGACGTTTTTCAACACACTTGTGAAGAAAATAATACTAAAAAATCATTTTATTTAGTAGATAAAAAGTTTATTTTGCTTAGTAAAATATTACTTAATCACCACAAGTCTCATTTTCATCGTCGTCGCTGATATCACCAAGTAATTCTTTACAATGTGATTTTGTTGTACTTTCCGTTTGCCGCGAAATGTAGTCGGCCATTTTTAATTTTAACCATGGCAAGTATAGCTTAGTTTTTTCCGTATTAGCCGCCATTTTTGAATAAATTTCAGACATATTTGTTTGTTTTATTGAATTTTCCCTCTTCTTTTTGTTTGTTGGCTTTAGTAGGTTTAATGCAAACGGTTTGTCGCTTTTAGCGAATTTCATCGTGTTTTTGTCTATTCGGCCGCAGTCGTTTGTGCAGGCGTAATTTTGCCTTTTGTTTTCCATTACTCTCGAATATATTATGTCGTAATTTGAGTTTATTATTCTAAACACAATTTGCTTCGAGTTTATCTGAAATTATAATAGGTCTATAATAACTATTAGGGTCAACGCACACCTGGCGGAAAACTATTCGAGCAGGAATAGCGTGCAATAAATAATGCGAACACGTCACAAGTGTAGGGATCTCTTGCACGCTATTTTAAACTCTATTTAAGTTAGTATTGAGTTCATTATCGAACAGTTCTCCGCTAGGTGTGCGCTGACCCTTAGATTACATAGATACATACATATCTATCTTCAATCCTATCTAAATACAACTTAACACTTTTCACCACTTCGTGTTAAGTTTCATATAGCCTAACTAATAGACATAAATAAATAATAGAATTCTGGTCTATTGTTATCTGTTGCTTAGGCTACCTGACGCATGTCTGGAAGTACCTATAGTAAAACAGGTAGGCCTTAAAAGAATTCTCATTTTTGACATTTTTATTAGGCATTTGTTAGCAAATGCGCCATAATAACGCACAACGCACATTTTGTGAAAATTGCATCTGTCCAGCTATTACGGTTCAAAAGTTACAGCCCTAAATAGTAAGGACAAACTGAAGGACGGACGGACAAAGTAGGCTTAGGAAAGCCGGACCAGAAAAATAAAAAACCTCGCCGTGTTGCGGAAAATCATTGGAACAAATTTTTGTACTTGGAACACTGACATTAAAGGTTATAGTCGATTGCAGCGCCCCCAAATCAGGTTTTTTATATTTCTGCATGGATATCTCGGCCTTTTTCCTAGGCCATCGTGATATAGCGCTATCACCATAGACTTAAACTCTAGCGATAGACTTGCCCTTCCATAGAAGCAACATGTTCCACTTGAATGAGGTGTACGCACCTGATTGATGTTCCCGAGTACACTTCGTCACTATGGCAATGACAGACCGCAATGTGTCATTTTGTGTTGTTTTGTGTGACATGTTGTTTTTTTGAACGAGCTTGTCTATCGCTAGAGTAATATGTCTATGGCTATCACACACACACGAACGAGATAAAAGACGTGATATAGCCGTATCACGTGTTGCATGCTACGGCTTCTAGTCAGGCTTTAATAGGGTTCCGTTTTCACCCTTTGGGTACGGAACCCTAAAAATTAAGGGGATCGAGGGGTCCTTATAACATTTTTTCTTACAAGCGTCAATCTTGGTATGATTATAGAGCACACTCTACAGTCTACAGTATAACAACAAAATAATAAAAGCCGGCCAAGTGTGGGTCGGTCTCGCTCGCGCTAAAGGTACCCGAGAAAACAAAACTTTTTTCTGAGTTAAGATGTTGTGTGGTGGTGTGGTGTGTAACGGAACCCTTCGGTGCGACTCACACTTGACCGGTTTTATTCAATACAAGCAAGTTAAGGCGCTATGATCCGGGCGAGGCCGTTTTTTGAACACGAACGAAACACACAGACTTCCTATACGTGACGAAACATAGGAAGTCTGTAACGAAACATGAAAAACAGTGTTTCAAAGTCTGAAATGAAATATGTCTTTTGTAAGGATAACACGTTTTTTTGCGATCCAATTCAATTCAATTGGAGCGGGATGGCTAATTGCAAACTTATGCTTGCAAGAAAGTGACGCCTGCACTCGGATAAGAGGGCCTTAAAACTTAAAAGAAAACAAGTAAGTAGGTAGGTGTCTTACCTCGTACAAAGTTAAAATTTCGCAGATTTCCCGCCCCGAGCAAATGAGATTTGTGACACGTGACTTTCGTTCGGAAACTGTGTAAATTTTAGTGAAGCGCCATCTAGTTATTATAGGATTATCGCACGTTCCAGATAAATCGCCAAACGCTATAACGGATGGACAAGAATCGTAATCTTGAGATAACTGTTTGTAATAAGCTGCGCATAGTTGAAAATTGTTTATTACAGAAAGCAGTTCGTATGGGCACGGTGGTGGTCCATCTTCTATTACCTTAAAATGTTTAATAATCCATCAAATACACCTTTTTTATACCAACAACGTACAAACTAACGCGGTCTTAACGCTATTAAGCTATTTTTACCACACATCCTTTGTAACAAATTAGTTTGACGACATAGGTGAAGGTGGCAAAGTGCGCCTAGCGGGTAAGTGCACCACAAATATCTCCGATTGGATACTGTAGTGAAACCTATATCAATATATCTATCACTAAAAACTATGATTTAGTTTGTAGCATCGATAGGTATAAATAAGGTGTCACTACTAGTATCTAATCGGTAGTTTTCGAGATATTTACACTTGGCCGCTAGGGGCACATTCCCACCTTCACTTAAAATGCTAATGGTTTGCTTTCTTTTGCTTTTCGTCTTCTGCATGGGTAGTATGCCACCGTGATACAGCGTTATTACACCTTCTGCACTCGTAGTATGCTACACGAGATACGGCTGTATCACGTCTTTTATCTCGTTCGTTCGTTCGCAAATAGAAAGAGAGCTAAGATGTGATAGCGCTGTATCACTGCGGCATGCTAGCTATGCTGGTTTTAACTTTAGTGGCAAATATAAAAACAGTTTCTGTTTGGAATCTGTAAAATGTATAAGCTATATTAGGTCAAGCAAGATGCATTTTTACATTATCAAATGCTCTGTTAAAACATAGTGTAATAAAAGCAAATAGTGGTGAAGCCCAGCGAGCACGACAGGTCAATTGAACTGGAACGCGCGTACCCTCATGGCGAATTCAATTAGGGTTGCTTGTATTGCGGTACGTACCCAATATCCGCTACTGTGACAGCCAGTGCAAGAAATGTTAACAAGATTTTCACATCTATAGCACACAACTGTTTTATTACCAGTGTCATCATCCACTTCTCTCCAAGTCCTCCAATTACCGTCTCTCTTATAAATATACTTTACACCTTTCATAGAAATTAAATTCTTAAAATCGTTTTCGATTTTCTTGATTCTCTCAAATTGAGGATTATTTTCTTCTATCTTGTGATGAGAAATGCCATCGACGTAGATTGTGTTATTTGAAATGTACTCATCGAAAATTCCAGCTATTTTATCTTGATTTTTCCTTGCCCAAAAATTCCTTCTTACTGAATTTGAATCTTTTAGCCAGTTATAACCATAATCGGGTATTGTTTCCTGTGCATTCTCACCTAATTCTTTGCTGTTAATATTTGTTGCAATAATGATTATGAAAATAAGTAGCATTAACTTTGAATACATTGTCGAATCGTTTAGACTTTTAACCACCACTGGTTCAGGTCATAAAATAACGATAAAATTATGCGGACCAGTTGGAATTAATGAGTACCTATGTTGCACTAATGAAAGAATTACGACTCAGTGACTCAGGTTTACTGTTCTTACGGTAATTCTGCATTATCAGGAAAATTTGAACTTGTAAGACTTGAAATGTTTATAAATAAATCTTGATAGCTTGAAAACAGACTGCTAAAGTGCTAAGTATGCTATACAGTTAAGTCAACAACATGGACCGTAGTAGTGTGGCTTTAATACCACGTTGGCTTTTGTTTAACCTTTGTTAACGAATTCAGAACGAACATGAGATGCCTAACTACATAGGTTATCATCATCATCATCTCAGCCGATGGACGTCCACTGCTGGATATAGGCCTCCCCCAAGGATCGCCATAACGACCGGTCCTGCGCCGCCCTCATCCAACGGTTTCCCGCCGCCTTCACCAGGTCGTCGGTCCACCGTGTGGGGGGCTTACCCACGCTGCGCTTTCCGGTACGCGGCCGCCACTCGATAACCTTCCGGCCCCATCGGCCATCGGTTCTGCGAGCAATGTGCCCCGCCCACTGCCACTTTAGTTTAGCAATTCTTTGGGCTATGTCATACATAGGTTATATAAAAGATATATTATTTCTTTAGTTCTTTTAGGTACACACGGCGACACAACAGGTTACGCACCCTATATACCCATAACTACACTACGTACAAAACACAAAAAAGTGCGGTAGAGAGCCTGTATAGACGCTGCTGCCGGCGCGGGCGCAGCGTGCCGTTAGACGAAACAACAACAACATACCGCACCCTCTCGCACGATTCGCAGCGTTCAACTTCTAATAGTTCAAAGTCCAAACAGGGTAGCCTGAGCTGACGCCGAGTGTACTTATCCTACTATAGGTTAACTTGTGCTTTGGGAAATTATTTGCCCTATTTTTTATCTTCATTTTGTGGGGAATCGTACTTCTTACGTACGTCTTGCCGGGTCGTAAGGTAGAGCATAAGAAGTGTAAGGTAGGGCACGATTTTATTTATTTAGGTACTTATTGGATTAAAGGCAAGGTCATTAACGAACTTGAAATATTACGCAGCAAGGCTTACCACGGTGGTGGTAGTTTTAAAGCCTGACCAGAAATATAAAAAACCTGGTTTGGGGGCGCTGCAATCGACTTTAACCTTTAATGACCGTGTTCAAAGTACAAAAAATAGTTCCAATGATTTTCCGCAACATGGCGAGGTTTTTTATATTTCTGGTCGAGCTTTATTCGCTTATACCTACGTGCACAGAACACCATTCCAATGCTGAAGCGGGCAAAGCGAGCTCAAAATTTCACACACTAATACTCAAAATGGTGGTGGTACGAGTTCCATCAGCCTGTGTATGTATAAAACCGAGTGAGAAGTAAGCCCGAAATTTTACAGCACTGCGACATAGCGTTGGAGTTGGAGTGAGCAAAATGAGCTCGAAATTAGATGCAGCACTATAGTAGGTAATTAACTACGACCCGGTTGTGAGAAAGTCACTTTCGTCAAGTCAAGTTGTTTTCCCTAGACCTTAAATTAGTTTCTGAGAAGGTTCCAAGACAGTTTTAAGTAGGTACCAGACAGTAACTACTAACACTAGTAATACTAACATCCTCGTAAATAGTTTTCGTTCATCTTTAATAGTGCCTATTGTTTTTTACACAAAAACCTGGCAACAATCAATCATACAATACATAACGTAACATAATGAATAAGTGAGTCTTATTAAAAACGCACTTTTATCACATCGCTGATATGATATTGCATCGACTTATCAGGCAATAGCATTTAAAACGCGTTATGTCGTTGGTTTTTAGAATAACGTTATGGTGTTAGTTATTTTTAACGTTACGTCCTTTACATTACTATTTTTTCTTTTGGTTGGCAAGCATGAGTCTGTCAGCCAACATTCGAAAAAAACAACAACGCAATGTTATTTTTTACAAAAAAACAGCTGATTTGTTTGTTGTGAATCATGTAAACTTTAGGGAAAAATGCTAGGAATTAGACGCTAAATTTGAATAGTATTTTAAATTAGTTATTCGTTTATTATAACAGCATTTTGAGCATATACAAACAAAGGTCAATGTCCTAGGTACTATGACACATTTTCTATGCTATGACAATTTGACATGAATGGACGCATTGGATGAATGTCATGTCATATTATTTCATTTTCATTCATTCACTCTCGAAATACGGGAGGAGATGGTTGTAAGATTTGACGGAATTAATTTATTGTTGCAAAAAACAGTGAAAAATGCAAATAAAACTAGTTATGTACAATAAAACGGTGGACTTATAAGTGTGACGAATTTCTGTGGTGAATGCTATGTGTTTTTTTTTAGTGAAATTCCTATTTTCTGGCAAGAATCTTCGCAACACATATCTGTAAGTTCAACAATCATAATTTTATTTTTAAACTCCAGCCTACGACAAAGGGAGGAAAAGCTGGCTGAGTAACTTTGAGCCTTTGTCCTGAGTTGAAAGAAAAAATAACCAACAATATTTTTTTTAGGTTGTTTTCTTTGTCTGATATTTCTTTAAAAAGATATCAATTTCCGGTAGGAATTAAACATAAGTGGAAACTTAATTTGAAACCAGGATTTCACAAATTAAACTAAGAAAGCAAATTCTGATAATATCTTGCTTGTTACTTGAAGAAACTACAAAACATAGATTAATATGTATATTGGTTATAGATAGGAAAGTCGCCTGGAATTTTAGGACGTCTTGATTATTGTTGCTGCCGCTTATTAGCACAAGGGGGAGCCACATTTTAAAATAAATTGAAAAAGACTGCCGGCCGACACAAGGTTCGAACCATAAGCACCCTAATCATGAGCCGGTTGTCTAGACCACTAGACCAACAAGTGATTGGTATAGGCGAAATCGCATGTGCCTCTCCTCGGAGATGGATACCCAAAACCAGGAGATCTTAGGTTTCTTCCCCTCAATCTACGAATATATTTATTCGTAGCCCTCAATGGTATTGCCTTTGACCATGTATTTGAAGGTTGAAGAAAGCAACAAGTATTGGGGCTAACACAAAAGATCCCACTGGGTCGAACGAAGTGTTGCTGGCTTGCCAGCCCCCACAACGAGATAAGATAAGATTTGATTTAATTGAAAACCTATGATTTCACAGGTTGCTGTATTTTTGTTGTTGTTCGATTTTTCCTTACGGAAAGGCGAAGGGTACACAGCCCATGCAGCATTTTTTTTTAATTTTAGATACCTAAAAAATTTTTATAGAAGTAGAATCATACTTCAGTAAACTAAACAGAGAAAAAAATTGTTAGCAGAACAATACTATGGCAGGTAGGGTACGGGTACTATGTTACTTTACGGGTTTTTGTATATAAAACAATCCTTGTCTTAATGCATTCTATTATCCATAATAATATATTTATTTTTCTTCACTGCTACGAAGTTAGGATAGAAACCAGCAAAGTGTGAGTTGAACTCTTGCACTGAGGGTTCCATATTTACTAATTGCTGTTTTTACGATCGAGCAAAAACGAAAAACGTTTCTTGCATACAACATACATTTTCTCAAAACATACATACATACATACATCTTATCACTATCATCTCATCTCATACATTTTCTCTTAATTTTAATGTCTTTTTCTTTTTTTTATTTATAATTATTTGTTTTTTTAATTGTGCCACATTGTTCAATGAAAGGCAATAACCTCATGATTATTCAGCCTCACTTTGAACTTCACAGTGTTCACTGTTTAGAATCAGAATATTTTATTTCAACATTATAATGCAACAATTATTATAATAACTATGGACGACTTACTCATGTAATTACACTAACAAACTTTTCTGACACTAGGGCTAGGTAGCATGAAATCCGCAGCTTTGGATTTTAATTCCATTTCTTTAGATTCTAATTTTGATCGTTAAAAATAGTCTTGTCTGAACCGTGAACACTTCGATCAAAATAAAATGAATGGATAGGCCTTAAGCGAACATTTCAAACCAGAAAAATGAGGCAAAACAAATGAAATTTTTACTTGTCACTTGTATGAAAGTGCCCTAGATTTGACAGATAATGGCGCTAGTTTGTATGTACCAAGTGCACCAGTAGTTTGCTTCAACTTACCGCGCTTTAGGCCTATCCATTCATTTTATTTTGATTGAAGCGTGAACATGACTAGTTCGAAGTTATTGTTCGCCAATTATAGGCTGTCTCATGTAGTAATAAGGTATTAAATGATCTTGTAACGTGGCAGAGGGGAAATGCTAGCCACCGTAAGGCTGGTCCCTAGTTACATTGTGTAAGTCACATACACATCTATTCTATTCTATTTTTAAAAAAATGGCTGCCATCTTGGGTATTTGATGATTTTGCCAATGTCTAGTTTATGTAGCAAAAGTGCTTGACGTTGTACGGTAATTTATGTATTTGGTGACTTCAAGGATTGTTTTTCGAAAAGAACACTATCTTGAGCCACCACTGGAGCCCCTTTGTAGACCTGGGAGGGGGCAACCAACGATCGACAGGCGACGCGACCGCCCAATAGCAGATCAACAACGTGACTCTACATACACATCAGAATTCCTTTTTCCCTTTTCCATTTGATAACAGACAGTGTATACTGTCAGTACTACGAAAGTTAGAAAAAAACTTTTTTTATTCATAACTAGTGTTTTCCCGCGACTTCGTCCGCACAAATTATATACCAGATTTTAAGTCAGCTATCAAACAAAAAAAGTTTCATCAAAATCGGTTCAGTAGTTTTTGCGTGATGCGCGAACAAACAAACAAACTAACAATTTTGTCAATAGTTATTTGAATTTATATGAAGAGAACCGCTACTTTTTTATTCCTCATGATTTTACGGTTTTATAATAGTTAAGATTAATGGACTCTTGCTTGTACCAGATAGGCCAGCACTGCATTTCCGCCAATGTCAAGTAGTTTATGGGAGTATCTATCCCAGGGATTGTTTTTGGTCATAAGCAAGAAGAGATTGAGGATTGCGTAGCCTCGTGGCAGGCAAAAACGCGACGTGCGAAAACCACGCGAGACAAGCGCTCGCGTCAGAACCTGCAATGTGACTCAGAAAAATTCGTTTTGATTGTTCTATAGTTTCTATACTAATAAGGTAAATCGTAACAAGTGACTCAACATTACATTACTTGTTATAGTTTATCCAGTTATTAAAAAAATATAGTATTCAAGCTAAAGAGAAAAATGAGAGTTTAGCTATATTTTCGAACGTTTTTTACTGAGAAGTTAAAACTATAATATATTTTATGCAGTCAAATACCTGTGTTGCACTCGTAGTATGCTGCACGTGATACGGCTGTATCACGTCTTTTATCTCGTTCGTTCGCACGCAAATAGAAAGAGAGCGAAGGTGTGATAGCGCTGTATCACTGCGGCATGCTAGCTATGCTGGTAGCATGCTACACGTGATACAGCTGTATCACGTCTTTTATCTCGTTCGTTAGCACGCAAATAGAAAGAGAGCGAAGGTGTGATAGCGCTGTATCACTGCGGCATGCTACCTATGCTGTACTATTCTGGAGAAATAATGTAAGTATCTGAAAAAAAAGTTATGGCTTTCATCCAAAAAGCCTTGGAGCCAAGCCATAAAATTTTATTAGAAAAGGTAAATATTTGGTTTTACCCATGGAGTAAGAGGAGATGGCATATCGGCTTGTTTCTATAGAAAATTATGTCGCCGACAAAGGGGGTGAGGGACGGGTGAGGGGAGACAAAAAGCTTAGGGGAGCGTGTAATTTCTCTATGGTCGCAGTACAAACTAGTGCACAATTGGTGGTTACTGTGCACACTTTGTTACACCATCTCTACCAAGGGGAGCGTGTAATTTCTCTATGGTTTTACCTATGGGTTTCCCATTTTCTGTTGGTAGGTATGTATTTGATGAATCACTATGATCATTAGATTGATAATTTATTTGGCCAGTTGCCAAAATTAGTTCAATGTCTAGATAGGTATTCTTTTTATGTCTAGACAAAGTTAGTGAAGGAGTGGCAAAGGCGAGTTGGTTCGCGAACGGTCGGTTCAGAAATACGGCGTTGTTGACATAAGAGGATTGATGAAATTCTTCTAATACAGTACATCACCGAAGTTAAGCAACGTCAGGTCCGGTCAGTCTTTGGATGGGTGACCGTATAGTGGTATTTCATCTCGAGCGTTTCCCTGCTTCGGAAGGCACGTTAAGCAGTTGGTCTCGGATAGTTCCGCCAGATGGCGTTTGTAACTGTTCGTTAAGCCAGGTCAGAGGCCTATTAAGGCGGCTTGAAAATTCTTTGACAGCAAGGTGACCACTAACTTGCCTCCACCAACATGCACTGGGCCGGCGTGGTGGAGTATGGCCCACTCCCTCTCACCCTTATTCGTGAAAGGAGTCCTTTGCCTTGCAGTGGGATTCTACAGGCTCACTAACTTACAGTACATCAAATTATTAAAGACATTTGTTCCAATTTAAACTTACAAATTTTTATAGCTTTCTATTGAACCTGTTTTTTCCATAATAAATTGTCTTTTCCTTTTATTTATTTATTTATTAAGGCATACACATCAGAATACATTCATTACAGTGTCGGTCTCCCGCTAATGGTACTGGAGAAAATAAAAGTGCACTGTGTTTGTAAGTTAATTTGTATGTTGTGTGGTGGTGTGGTACGGAACCCTCGATGCCCGAGTAGCCCGACTCACACTTGACCGGTTTGATTTAAAAATAGAATCCTAACCAAATTAAACCGTACCAACCAACACAGATATTGTCTATACTTACTGAATTCCTTATGAGATTTTCCGACTTTTTTTACTTTGATTCACGGACTTGAAAGAAATACGGACCGAATATTGCACTAAAAAGATGTGAAGTATGCTCGTTTGTTCTACAAGGGACCTACACTCACACAGATGCACTAGCTCTAGGCGCAGGTGCTACAACCCGTCACCATTATGTACCGTGTGACAGCACGCACACAAAAGAAATGGGTGCTTTATTCATGATTAGACGAGATTACGTCTGGTGCTTTGATTGCCCAAAATAGGACGTTACTTCGTTTTGTATGGAGCACTTTATCAGTGTCAATATGGTGTCAATCAACTTTCGTTGCCAACCGTACGTTAGGTCGCCGCCTCATCTATTTACTTCGCTATTTGAATCTATCATTAGTACATACTTTACTGTCATCATTATTTGTTATCCCTTTTTTTCGCATCTTTGTGCCAATCTATTTGTCTCAATTTAAATTGAGTCTTACTTTGTTGTCGTTAAGACTAGTTTTAGCGTGGCATTTGATAGTTTTATTCGTAGAGGCTCTTGTTTCTATAGTGGTAAAGTTCATTTTGGTGTAGACGGTTTTTCTGTGATCTAATCCACGTGTTTTACTTGACATTTTAAAGTTTTCAAACCATGAAAAAAAAACGTGATTTACCTAATTTAAATTTTAATAAACAGAAATAAAGGTTGACAAAGATCTCTTATTCGTTTCATTTTACTAAGGGCCTGTTTCACCACTTCTGAGCAAGTTCTTGTTAGCTTATCCGACAGATATTTTGACATATGTATTTTCATACAAAATACGTCAAACGATCTGTCGGATAAGCTACTCATAAGTAGTGAAACAGGCCCTAAGAGGACCACACAGAACTCACACTTGGTCGGTTTTAATTATTTGTTTTAGGTACTTGAGAGTTTTCGCTATAACCTTATCATGTTTGACGCTTGTATGTAACACCGTTTTTACTATAGATAAAACAAAAAAAGCCGTTGAAAAAACTCGTTTCTTGTAAATCCCCCAAAATGAATACTTTTTTAAATTATTTAAATAGGTACTAGGAAATCTGCCATATTAATAAGTTAATAACAAACACATAGGTTCTTTGTGAAAACTACAGGCTTAGTAATTCTTCTTATCGTGTGGGCAAGCCCAGAAGCCGTAGCATGTTACACGTTATACGGCTGTATCACGTCTTTTATCTCGTTCGTTCGCGCGCTAATAGAAAGAGAGCGAAGGTATGATAGCCCTATATCACGGTGTCATGCTACCTATGCTGGTTTTTTAGGTAGCCGGGACCAACGGCTATACGTTCCATCCACAGCACGGAATCATCTTTCTTTTATGATCCGTTCACACGCATGCCCGTTCAGTCCGGTAAGCTTAGGCAAGTTCGCTGTATATTAAGGCTTCTATAAAGTTAAATAGTAACGATCACTTTACAGAGTCGATGTACAGCGAATTGCCTGAGCTTGCCGGGCTGCACGGCGTGCGTGTGAACGCAGTATTATAGATTTAAGGCCTTTAGTGAAAGCTGTTCTGTTCAGTTTGGTGGTCTGATCATCCCCTTAAAAAAGTGTCAGCTTATTAAGAAGGACCCTAATACAGGATGAAATTGATATCATTAGCATCCTACAATCAACAGCCAGCAACAGCAACATAGAAATACTGGAAAGATATCAAAGTAAAACGCTAAGAGCAATACTTAATATTGTTGGAGTATAACAAAAATAAATCTATCTTACTTCAACACTGTAGTCTTTCTTTATCTAACTCGTAAATATTGTTTTTGTAGAACAGAGCCCTCTGCGACCACTTAACTAAAATCCCTGCATTCCCACAGTCTGTGTATTCACTTAGTCCGGCGTGGTACCGCACGCCTCGCATAATATTTGTGAAACACACCTTCCAAAATATAATCATTAAAAGGACAATAAACGATTATTATTGATATCCTTAACTTGGTCTTTCCTTTGATGTCCATAACCCCAACAAATATTCCTCAGTACATCAGTAACAAGTACATTTACAATGACCTAAAAATTAACACAGTCAAACAGGAAATAATGGAATACAGCAAAAAATACCAGAGAAGATTGTCAAGCCACAAAAACGAACTGGCACAGAACCTGAGAGGAGATGGCAGCCTCCAATATATAAGACTGAAACGACACAGTATCCCTAATCTACAAGATAGATTTATTAGCACAGAGTGAAAGAAAGCCGTTGAGCAAAAAGTAACTCTATATCAACAAACAAAAAAAAAAGTCAGTCAGTTGTCAGAGAAAGGAGTAGCCTATTGTTGTCTGAAACAGATTGCTATGAAGCAGAAAGACAAAAAAAATAAAAAAAAAAATTGCATCCTTTTAAACTAAGAGTCTACCCATCAAACTGAACAACTTTTACTATGGGAGCAAACCAATCGGAGCACGAAAAAATCTGCTGTCCATACTAAACTGCACCCGCCGCCGCTGCCTACACAACTCAAATGTATGGGACAGCAGATTTGTTTTTTGCTCCGATTGGTTTGCTCCCATGGTTAAAGTTGTTCAGTTTGATGGGTAGACTCTTAGTTTAAAAGGATGCTAATGATATCAATTTCACCCTGTATAGGTAATTCGTCGAAGACAATATTGCAGCTTAGTACCTATAGAACAGCAGATTTTTTCCATGCTCCCAAAGTAAAAGTTTCAGCTTTCAGGTTTTCAGCTTGATGGGTAGACTCTTAGTTTAAAACTTTTAAAAGGATGCTAAGGATATCAATTTCACCCCGTACCAGGCAAGATAATGTCCAGCATCTCACAAAGACCACTTTATTTACAAAACGGCTGCGTGACCCATTTGTGTCGATGACGTCACCGACAAAATAACATCGCACGAAAGATATCGAATTAACAACACGTATTAGTCATGGAGGAAACTTGTCGTAAACAACCAACGCTCTCTGTTACTTTAATAATATTTGGATTACATTTGCAGCGTTTTAAGAGGGTACCGACTTACGAATAAGAATGTATACAAGTGTAAATGAAGCTCAAAAAGTGGCACCAAAAATAGTGTACCGTGTTCTAAATTTGTTCTTTAAAAACTGTACCTAGCCGCCGAAACTCATACAACATGTAATTTTTCATGGGGTGCCAAAAATTATTTCGATTTTGTTTAGAGTTACTCTTCTATAGTTATTCTTATTCGTAGGTACCGACCGACCCTATTGTGCTGCCCTTAAACGTATTTTTTTATACAACGTGAACACTGAACGTGAACGAAAGTGGCCACTTTTGGAGGTTTTAAGCGGCTTTACCGCGGCTGACAAGTGGTAAGCACGTCCCCCAGCCAATGTACGGAGTTAGGAGGGGTGGGAACTGGGAAGTAATTGTGTATGCGATTTTTAAACTGTAACCGACACCATATAGTAACATAAAGTCAAAAAGCCTATCTGAAAATAAGCATAGCATAGCATATGCTCAATACTATTTTTCCCGAAGGGGTAGTCAGAGATATTCTGAAAACTCAGAACATCCACGTTTCATATAGTAGGTACCTACCGAAACTCTGTGTGACGGGGAGTGAGCCCATCGCCACTTTTAATAGACAGTAGTGTAGTGGGTACAATACATGCTTAGAAATTGAAGCATGTGCTAAAAAAATTCGAGTCCACTTCGCCCGCTCCGTTATTTTTTGTGTAGGTCTTCTTATAAAGATAAGGGGGCGGCAAAATCAGCCTGTGCCCGACAGAACGGGCGAGAATAAGAATAATAGAATAAGAATATTTATTGTTCAAACTGTGTACAAAAGATGTTACATTAGGACAGAATCAACAGTTTGGTCCGCAGCACGGACGTACCCTGAGGAAAGACATGCGAAAATTGCCACGCAGACAAATTCCCTACCGGGGCTATGCACCCCTTACTAACTCCTGTAAAATCCATGATCAAAAACAAAATCTCACAACTTGACAATCGTACATCGACCGGGTGATTTCCATTCCTGACCAATTCGCCACAGTTCGCCGTACAGAGCACCTAACCAACTCGTACGTACAGATCACAATGTTACATACAATACAATGGATATATTGCGCGCGCGCATCACAACAAGCCTTGATTGGCGTCTACAAGTGTCAATTGTCTCCGTAGGGCTGCCTCAAATCTATCTTATAAATTGAGATAAAAATTACTTATTTTAGATATATAAACTGGTCAAGTGTGAGTCGCGAGGGTTCCGTACCACACCACCACACTACATATTAACTTACAAAATAGTGTTGTTTTCTGCGGGACCTTTAGTACGGAACCGACTCACACATGGCCGGTTTTTATAATGTTTTATACTGTAGAATTTGCTCTATAAATCACGTTTACGCTTGTACGTATTAAAACGTTGATAAAAACTAGTTTCTTGTATGAGGACCCTTAATTTTAAACTTTTTGTCATTTTTATTAATTGTTAGCAAATCCGCCGTAATAACGCATATTCGGTGAACATTTTATCTTTCTAGCTATTACGGTTCAAAAGTTACAGTCTTAAATAGGTAGGACGGACGGACGGATAACGTAGGCTTATGAATAGGGTACCGTATTCACCCTTTGGGTACGGAACACTAAAAAGTACAAATATTGGAACCAGCGTCTTCTAGATGGATGCAGTGACTATAACCGGCAGCAACACGATGAGGGCATAGGAAATGATGGGTGGTTCATTGATGGTACTTGTTTACATCTGTTTTCAATGTTTAGCTCATCGCAACCCGGCTTTATAAGATAACAATGGGCGGCTGATGTTTTCCTAAATAATAAATAGGTAGTTTAAGGGTATATTATTCGGAGCGCGCTCCATACAAACGTACTATGGTGATATTTTCAATACTAGCGATTTTTTACTACTACTTAAAGTCAATGAAATTTTGCAGAAACAATCTAGAAACAAATTTCTATGCTTGTATGGAGTCAGATTTTCGTTAAAATGTATAGTTTTCAAGTTACAGTGCCTCAAAGATTTCCATACAAATCTTAAATTAATCCTAGCATTGATACTGTATATTTTAACGAAAATCTGACTCTATAGAAGCATAGAGAATTGTTTCTAGATTGTTTCTGCAAAATTTCATTGACTTTAATTGATTAGTATTGAAAATATCACCATAAGTACGTTTGTATGCAGCGCGCATTTTCGCTCTCGGAATAATATTCTCTTAATATTATTGAGAGGTGCCAACCCTAGCCGGCAAATGATCATGTTGTCAACTGCACAACGCTTGAGGGTCATATTCATCTAAAGTGTACATATAACGAAACGGAAACGAAATGGAACGTAACGAAAATAACGAAATGGAACATAAGGCCTCAGACACAATGGATGAACTAGACTATTAAAAGAACATTTTTGACAGACAGATGACATAGCAAAATATGCTCTCGAATATAATCCCAGACATAAAAAACTGACAAACCGTAGAAAATTACGAATATATATCTTTTTAACACTTTTTTTTCATATTTTTTTCTTTTTACTAATATTATCGCTGTCATATATGGCGAAAAGGAATGTAAAAACAGTTAAAATGATTATTTGGATTTAATTTTATGGTATTAGTAAAAATGTGAGAATTCAAATTAAAATGTTGCAAGAGGAAAAAATTAAATTGTTAAAAAAACACTGAGAGCTCGCATTTGTAGTCATTTTTTATTTATTTTCACTTTTTTGGTTTCTGCAAGGGCAGAAATAAAATATTAATTAAGTAGGATAATGAAAAAAAATATCATTTTTTTTATTTGTTTAATAAAATGTTGTTTTCGGTAACAAATATAGTTACATAATTCAACCTTTTGAATGGTTAGCTGAGAGATCTCAATGTGATCACAGCCTTTTCCATTACGTTACGTAACGAAACGCAACGAAACCGAAATTGAAAAACGAAGTAAATATTTGCTAGCTTTTTGAATAAACTTTGGAAAACACTTTTACGGGAAACCTTACTATGTCATTTAATGTGTGCACTACAAAATCAAAGAAACAGAATACATAATTTAGATGTTTTCTAACCTTTATCACAGAAATTTTGTAACGAAACGGAAAATAAAAACTCACAAAAATTTTAAACTGTTCATTTAAACAGATGACGGGTCAAAATTGCCGAAATTTTATGGTTCATTCTATGACGGAACATTGTTGCCAGCATAAAAATACTAATCAGTTTGTTTTTAAAGGATCGTAAAGCGTAATTCGGCGTAACGAAACAAAATGTTACGAAATGGAATAAAAATCTGGGACAATATTTCCAAATGAATTAGTTAAGTATTGTTGGATTAGAATGGCCTAAGTTACTAAAAACCAATAGGGCTATGTAATAATATAGCCATAAAACCCAAAATGAATGATACACTATACCGACGGGCGGCTAAAAAAACATTTAAATGCGGTGTGTCGGCAATGGGACATGACAAATTAGTATGGAGAGCTAAATTACCATTTTATAAAAAAAATCTAAAACATATTAAACTTCTTTTATTTCTTAGTATTAAGATTTTTTAACATGAAAGAATATCCACTAGTACATAATTTTAGCAATATGAGATCTATATTACATATTTTAATTACTTTTAAACGACAATAAAGGGCTGGGACAAAAATTAAATCAAAATGTACACTTTAGATGAATATGACCCTTGAGTCAACCATTTGACCGCGCAAACACACCCACAAATTGTTATACTTATTTAATGCTTGACATAATAGTACTTTTTAATCGACTGCGGAGAATTGAAAGCGTCATGTTTTTAACTTGGTCATCGTAATTCATAACATTACGTGCAGACTGAAGGACCCTGCCTTCAAAATTAGCTGAAACTATTTTAAGGGGATGATCAGACCACCAAACTGAGCTACTTTCTCTATGGAGAGAGAGAAGGCAGGTGACTTTTATTTTTTTAAATTAAACAAAGTTTTTTCGCAAAAAAAAAAAAAAAAAAAATAATAATAATAATATGGAAATCGGGAAAAAAAAATCTGCTGTCCCATACAAAACTGCAAACATAACTCGAATTAAATGTCCCATACACAACATATTTTTTTCTTTATTTCGATCTTGGTCCCATAGAGATAGTTGTTTAGTTTGGTGGTCTGAACAATATCCACATTTCACGTTAGATTGACAAAATATTCACAGAGCTCGAATTTTTACCATGTCGACAAGCTGTCAACAGTTCTAAAATTGGTTCTATTACCTAGCGTCACGTATCTCTTTCAGTGATAGATACAGTGGTGCCGCTAGGTACATCTCGCTCTCTCAGCCGTCAGTTTCTCTATTCCTGGTATAGTAACTTTATGAGTGAAACGAAACGTTTAGCTAAAGATGACGTTTTTCACAAATTTCAAGGTCTCGACTCACAGACTGTTTTTAATCAATTAATTGTGTAATAAATCTCTCAGATAATAAACCTAATTAACCGAAAGACTTAGGACTCATAATTATGTCCGCTCCAATCACGTGTTCTTGAATTCTTATCACTTTTACATTTGATACGGTTTGCACTGGCGTATGTTGACTCTCTGATTGTAATCGGAAAGTCTAGCTAGGTATTTTATATTTTACATTTATGTAACTACAAACTTCCACTTGGTTTCCTCTGCCAAGACATTTACCGTGTGCGTTGGTCGTAAACCGTTAACCAAACCGTAAAATCGTGAGGAATAAAAAAGTTGCGGTTCACTTCATATAAACTCAAATGACAAACGATAGCGCGATTTAAATGACGTGCAGCGCCATCTATTGACAAAATTGTTAGTTTGTTTGTTTGTTCGCACATCACGCAAAAACTACTGAACCGATTTTGATGAAACTTTTTTTGTTTGATAGCTAATGATCTGACTTAAAATCTGGTATATAATTTGTGCGGACGAAGTCGCGGGAAAACACTAGTTGATTATAAACATGTTACGGCCATGTTGCCATGTTGTTGTTTTTTCAATCTTTAAATTGATCAAAAAATCATCTAATTTTTCAAAGAAAACAGCTAAATTCTGACCGGAGCCAGAGCCACGCGCTCGATCGCATTGATTGATTAGTATAGAGAGTCGTGGTCCAGGATGCAACCGTTTACCTGTAGATAGATGCCCGCTAAAGTTTGACCGCTTCAACAGTTGCTATTTGCGAGGTTAGCGGCGGTTAAAAATTGAAATTGAAATTGAAAAAGTTTTTATTGTGCAAACAGACAGGTGGTTAATTCCCTCTAAGATAGTAAAGTTTCAATTTCAAGTAATCCTATACTAAAGTGCAATGTAATTTGATGCTATTTGTAATGCAACGTAGGTCGAGAGTCCTCTGGCGAAGCTTGATGCGTCAGTCTCGACTGGAGTGTCGTTGTTCTGCGTAGCTAAAATTAAATGCAATTGTTTTCTAAGCTTTGTCTTCTTGGTTACTAGTTTGTAACTGTTCAGGGAAAAATACAAAAAAAAATCTAAGTTTGATAGTTTTTGAAATTATGACATTTTTTAATTTGATGTGGTGATTTTCACATCATTAAATTAAAAAATTCCAATATTTCACGTTGAGTTTTGGGACACCTGTATAATATAGGGTCCTTCTTAATTATGCTTATTTGATTTGTAACACCACTGGCTTTGGTGAAGGAAAACATCGTGAGGAAACCTGCATGCTTCAATTTCGAGGCATGTATTGTACCCACTGTCCATTACAAGTGGAGACGGGCTCTCCCCCGTCACACTGGACAGAATTTCGGTACCTACTAGTGAAACGTGGATGTTCTGAGGTTTCAGAATATCTCCTCGGGAAATATAGTCGTGAGCAAGTAATAAAAGTAAAGCTAGTTATTACTAGCTTTACTTTTATTAAAGTCGTGATAATTTTTTTTCTGACAACGGGTTGTTCTACAAGAAAAAAAATATTCGTCTTGCGTGTCTTTCGTTCTAGCCATGGATCTAAATCATAAAGGATAGCACTCCTCCTTACAAGCATTGATACAAGAAAATTTGACGTTCGTCTCCGTCGTCGATTCCAATTTTACGTGCGTCCCTTTCTATTCCAATGACGTCACAATTACATGAACGACAATTGAGTGACGTCATGCCTAGACATACTTTAGAAAGGGACAAAGTTAACGTCACTAAAAACCACTACGGAGAAGAACGATCATTACCGACCACCAAGGAGTATTATCATGTTTTCCCTCTTGTTAGGCAGTCTGTGCTCCACTATAGAGGATTCCAAACTTCTTGGTTCTAGCCCTACAGAAAAGAGAAGCATTCCTTATCGGTTTTTATGACACATATTTGATACGCATTTTATTGTTGGCCGGATGATGTTTGTTATACCATTTCCACGTAATGATAAATGAATGTGCTTAAAATATTAGTGTTCATTGTAAAACCCCAATGTCACTGACCACAGCTAGAAGCCAGCCATTTTGTTACGAAGATATCTAGCTTTGAAATTATTCATACAATCTTTCAAAGCCTTATATCTTCGTAATTATATTATAAATTGTAAACGTTATTTGATTCGCGCAATCTGCATTTTCTAAGCTATTTTTCCATATATAAAACATTACTTTTATTAAGAGAATTTTATTCCGAGAGCGAAAATGCTCGCTGCATACAAACGTACTATGGTGATATTTTCATTACTAACCAATTAAAGTCAATGAAATTTTGCAGAAACAATCTAGAAACAAATCTCTATGCTTTTATGGAGTCAGATTCTCGTAAAATATACTGTTTCAATGTTAGGATTAATTTAAGATTTGTATGGAAATCTTTGAGGCACTGTAACTTGAAAACTATACATTTAAACGAAAATCTGACTCCATACAAGCATAGAAATTTGTTTCTAGATTGTTTCTGCAAAATTGCATTGACTTAAATTGGTTAGTATTGAAAATATCACCATAGTACGTTTGTATGGAGCGCGCTCCGAATAATATACCCCGAGTGTTCTACGATAAAGTTTTGTATGAAATTGACGGCTCTGCCACAGGCTCTGCAACCACATTAAAAGTAGCTTGTGTAATATATAATATGTATGGCCCATCAAGGGCCCATCCCATGCCACAGAATAGAATATACAGGGTGTAAGGAAAAGTATCATCAACATACTCTAACCATCAAACTGAACAACTTTTACTATGGGAGCAAACCTGTCAGAACTAAAAAAAAACAATTGTCTCGTACATTTGAGTCGTGTCGGATTTGCAGTTTAGTATGAAACAGCAGATTTTTTGTTGTTGTCAGAACTGAATGTTTGCTCCCGTAGTAAAAGTTATTTAGTTTGATGGGTAGAGTATGTTGTTTATAAAGGTTAGTTAATTATACTTTTGCTTACACCCTGCACGACAATTATTGTCTAACCTCATAGTCTGACTCAGTAGATATTAAAATAGTAGATTAAGAGGAAATGTAAACAATAAAATTACGTAATCAGTTCCGAGAAGTAGAAACAGCTGTTCAAGTGAAGTATGATTTTTTTAAGAGGATAATACCGCTAGCACCAAGCACGCTGCATAAAAAAAACAATGTCATTTTTGACCACTATCTGAGAACAACATAATCTCTTAGAGATCAGATTTTTGTCAGATTTCCGATAAAATATTATAGTTTCAATGCCATAGACATATTACTCTAGCGATAGACAAGCTCGTTCAAACAAACAACATGTCACACAAAACAACACAAAATGACACATTGCGGTCTGTCATTGCCATAGTGACGAAGTGAACTCGGGAACATCAATCAGGTGCGTACACCTCATTCAAGTGGAACATGTTGCTTCTATGGAAGGGCAAGTCTATCGCTAGAGTTTAAGTCTATGTTCAATGCTAAGATTAATTTAGATGGATAAATAACTCTTTTATTTCATCAGAATAAATACAAGATTTAAGATTTCTATGGAAATCTTTGTGCAGCTGTTACTTGGAATTGGAAACCATGGTTGGATGCATCCATCTTACTCTGACTTAAATCCGATAGTTCGTAGAATTAAAAATTGGTTCATATTCAAAATAGAATTAAACTTCGTTTGTTTGGAGCGTGCTAGCTAACGGAAATAACCTCTTAAAGAGAAGTGGTATGTGGAACTAATCAATTGAATTGTTTATTGCCAAGGCCGTGTGGTGTCGGCTAAGAGTAGCACCATCCCATTTCCTCCCGTGGGTGTCGTAAAAGGCGACTAAGGGATCTACCGGAGGATGGGCAGCAGCATCCTCTGAGTACACACATTCAATCCAACTGCGATCGCCAACCCGCCTGCCAAGCGTGGCGATTATGGCAAATCCCCCCATTGTTGGGGAGGCCTATGTCCAGCAGTGGACGTTTATCGGCTGATATGATGACGATGATGATTGCCAAGGCATATGTACGAGTACCTACCAATCAGTTTATTAGGAATGTTCTCAAACGTCGAAGGAAATCATCGCGAGGAAACTTGCGCATGCGTTGAAGAAGATATTGTGATGCGTTTGTGAACTATAAATTGTATTGGGCTGGGCACACGTGGTGGACTAACGATAATCTTCGAACAAGAATAGTAAACTAGATCTCAATCAACACAAGTTAGATAGATTGATTACGTGTTTCACGGGACTCTTTTGTTATTTATTACTCGTACCATACTCTTTCTGCATACATACTTACATACAATATACATACCCCATTAGGGTAGGCAGATAAATTTTTAAAAATCTTGCGTTCCTTAAACAAATCGAACGATCCCTAAACAAACATGGCTAATACACGGACCTGAAAAAAAGACGGACGTAATCTCGTCTAATCACGAGTGAAGCACCCATTTCTTTTGTGTGCATCTGTGCGAGTGTAGGTCCCTTGTAGAACAAACGAAAATGTAGGACCTTGCATGCTTCACATCTTTTTAGTGTCACATTCCGTCCGTCTTTTTTTCAGGTCCGTGGGCTAATAGGACAAAAATTTGCAAAATTTGCGACACTGCATCTAGTTCTTACAGAATTACCTACCGATAGGGTCTAGGAGTGTTTTTTGCGAGTTGAAAGTTGGTTCCAAAGTGGCAGTTGTTCAGTTTGATGGTCTTAATGATCTAACTAAAGTATCCTGTTCGATATAAGTACTGTAACATTTAAGTTTCCACCCCGTATTTTGATCTGAATTAAAAGATTAAACCAATCGATGGAAACAAGACGCCAATAACAGAAACTACTTATATTACAGTATTTGATAAAAAGATAACGCAAACTATGTAGGTCAACTCATCGTTGGACTCTTATTTACTATACTATAGTGAACGTTTCCATGACACGTTTTTATCTACTCTACTGTTTCGAGTTACTTCCCGCCTTTGACTACTTATATGTGGACTATCTGCAGTGCTAGCATGATACCCCGCGACTTCGAGTCTCTCTATACCATATCTCTATTTCAGCGCGTCTTCGCCTCTGTCTCTACAGTAGCTAACGTGATGCCCGCGACTTACGATGACGCGAGCTCTCAACTGTCATTCGTAGACTCTAGTCTACAAATGCGAGCATGATCACCGTTCGGTAGAGTTTGTGGCTCTACGTTTACGCAACGAAATAGGTAAAAGAACGAATGATTTTGGGGCAGCTCTAATCACCGATTCGGCGATACCCTATTCAAATTGATCGATTTAACCGTATGGTAACCCAGCGAACCCGGGCCGCGACTTTGCTTTGTCTTGGTAGAGTGGCTGACGAGCTGTCAAATCATGCTCAGCATCGCGAGATAAATGACAGGCGCGGGTATGGATTTCAAACCCGCAGGCGCGCGTCATGCGACTAATCATGCTAGCACTGCTGGATATATCTGTTTTCAAGTTACAGTTACGCGTGTAATTCTACTAACAATTAACAAACATTTCTGCCACTTTTTGCGTGGGGCGTGGTAACATGAAATCCGCAACTTTGGATTTTATTCCCCACTAGTGTTTACCCGCGACTTCGTCCGCACAAATTATATAGTTAAGTACCAGATTTTAAGTCAGATCATAAGGCATCCTACAAAAAAAGTTTCATCAAAATCGGTTCAGTAGTTTTTGCGTGATGCGCGAACAAACAAACAAATAAACACACAAACAAACAGACGGACAAAATTTCTAAAAAAAAGTTGATTTCGAGTCAGGGATACCTAAAAACCATATCGTATTCTTTTTTTACAGTACAGACGCTCTTCAGTTACTGTTTTATAATAGTTCAGATAACTTTAGATTCTAATTTTGAATGTTAAATATCATGAAAAGTAGTCTCGTGTGAACCCCAAACTTTCTAAGTTCGAAATTATTGTTTCATAATTATAGGCTGTCTCGTTTAGTGATAAGGTATAAAATTGAATGTAAATGCACATCTTATACCGTGGCAGAGGGGAAATTCTATTACAAGGCTAGTCCTTATAATATATAGTCAAAGCTTCCCGCAGATCGAGATTATTACTTCAAAATAATGTCAATGTCATGCAATTATCTTTCATAGTTATAGTATTAGAGATGTGCTGAACTGGCGTTTCGGTGACAGAAAATCTTGTATCTAAACGTATTTCTCGAGTGGCGACCGCATACCGGAAAGTGCAGCGTTGGTAGGGTCCACAAGGTGGACCGATGAGTTAACCCTCTAGCATGATTTCTCTACTTTTGTGCACTCAGCCTTTTCCCATACTGCCAGTCGCGGCAAGCGCGTCTGAAAAGAGCGGGAATGGGTAGTTTGCTATATGGTAGTTTGCTATACCTACAACGAAGGCGAGTCGCGCGCGAGTAAAGAAATCATACTAGGGCTGCTGGTGATGGCGGCGATAGTTTAAACTGGCCTTTCGACGGAACAGAGACTCTTGGAGAGAACGGAGGGAGGCCTTTGCCGAACGATGAGACATCAGTGGCTGATGATGATAATATTATCATATCAACCGATAAATGCTAGAGTATAGGTTTCCCCCAAGGATCGCCACAACGACCGGTCCTGCGCTGCCTTCATCCAACGGGTTCCCGCCGCCTCCACCAGGTCGTCGGACCACCTTGGCGCCTGTCACAGCTGATAGGCTTTCGATCCGGACATATTCCGCTGAAAAGCTTTGGTTTTCTTATGAGAAAAACAGAGTCAGCTAAGCGCACAGAATGTGACAAACTTGAAGATTTCCATCATGTGATGGCGGAGTGTGTGCGGATCGAAGCAGACAGATGCCAATTATTTTATAAAATTTCCGAAATATACACAAAATAATGTAGGTGTATACAATAGTATCCTAGCCTCGCCTACCTCGGAGGAGGCTACTACTTTATATAAGTTAGTTTGTAAGTATTAAGGGCCGGCACTACCTACGGCCCGTTTGACATATCTGTCAAAAGAAAAAGACCGGTGACCGACAACACTCAACCCTATCTTATAAGATTAATGAACAAATCAATTTGATAGCTTTTGGTAATAAATTTCTTGCAAAAAACTTGGTCGGCTGCAGCGCGCGACGCAGCTTGGCTGGCACGTTTACTGGTGTGAAGAAAAAAGAGAACCCTACCTGGTGACACAACATTTTACCTCGTTGAGTTAAAGGACGTAACTAGTCTGTTGGTCTAGAGGCCAATTAGTAAGGCCTAAAAAGTCTGGTCGGCCGATCCTATCCTGGCAGGTTCGTAGGTCCGACCGAATTTAGGGTACCTACTACCCGGAAGGCAGATTTTACCACATTAAATTATTAATGTTGAATGTTTCGTTGTGCGTGGCAATACTCCTGCAGCATCTGGATTTGAGAGCCGTAGGTCGAAATTGACATTTACAGCAACAGTACAGTACCGTGATGGACCTATGTGACTGATCAAAGATCACCCCTGGTGGTAGGATAGGATGGGTCCCAACTAATTAGATCACAGTATTACTAAGGCTTAAAAAAACTTAAAATTATTATAACAGAACAAATTAAAACTTATAACAGAATAATGAAATTATTATAAGTTTAATATTATTGGTATTAGCAAACTAAGGGTTTGTAATCTTTTATCATCATAATCATCATCTGATATAATATTTTAAGCACGGAATAAAAGTTAATTTTGCAGTAACTGGAACGATTGCCTTCAAAAACATTTGCGCAAAAGGACATCAGTGTTACCACTTTTAGTAGATTTATTCTTTATTGGTAGATTTAGGGCAAAATTGTTTAGTAGATTTTAGTAGAAATTTAGAATTCGAAAATTTTAATGTATTTAAAAATTCAAGGATTCAGGCTAATAAAATCTAAGCTGGCAATACAAACGGCTGAGAAAACGATTGCAAGTTTTCCGGAACTTCTAGTACATCATCATCATAATCATCAGCCTATATACGTCCCACTGCAGGGCACAGGCCTACCTTCTAGGAGGGTGTTTGGGCGTTAGTCCACCACGCGTGCCCAATGCGGATTGGTAGACTTCACATATACATCAGAATTTCTTCGTCTGCATATGCAGGTTTACTCACGATGTTTTTGTTCACCATTTGAGAGCATTCGATAATACGTACATAAGTTATAAAAACTCATTGGTACGTGGCATGTTATCCGTGCGGATTCGAACTCGGACCTCTTGATTGAGAGTCCATACCTCTCCGCAACGCGCCACCGGAACTCACTTCTAGTACAGCAAATATTAATCATATCGCCTAATGTTGTTTTTTTTACAAAAGAGGGCTTCTGAGCAGAGTTGGAATTTTGGTATCTAGCACTTTTAATATGTCAAAGGGATTGCATGTTTATCGACTATAATGTCGATAATACGGGTATATTTTATATCACTGCGGATAACTTCAGCATGTATCGAACTTCAAAATAGCGAAAATAAATTAGCTGTCCCATACATTTGAGTCGAATATGTAGGTACCTACTGCAGTTTTGTATAGGACAGCAGATTTTTTTTTTGCTCTTTTGAAGTTGGCTCCATAGTAAAAGTTGTTCAGTTTGATGAGTAGAATACATGCTGGAGTTATCTGCAGTGATAAAAAATTACCCGTATATCGACACAATCGAAAGTCGATAAACGTGCAATCCCTTTGACATATTAAAAGTGCCACCAAAATTTCGGACTCTGCTTATGAGACACAGAAAACTGTACTCAATTTAAACTTGCATAGGGACGACCTAATTTAATATTTATTTGAAAATTGAAGCATCCATGTAACAAAGTGATGAAAACCAATAAAAATTATACAAAAATGCGAAAATGACATGTGTAATTTTGAGCGTTTAGATAAAATTGATAATATTTTGTTCAAAAACGTGTTTTATATTAAATTAACCCTGTAACGACATACATATTATTTGGTAGAATTTAAGTAGAATCTGAAACAGGACTGGTAGTTTTTGGTAGATTTCAGCAGTAATTTTGGTCACGCTGAAGGACATTGTGCGACACAAGAACATATACCTATAGGTGTTACTTAGTAGCTAAAGTGGGTACATGAACCCTGAAAGGGCACAGCAATATTATCGAGAAGTAATTTTAAAGATAAAAAAAAAATTGTATAATGTCAATAGTTCTTTAGGTTCTTTTGGTAGGTTTTGGTAGTTTTTGGTAGTTTAATTTTTTTTAGTTTTTGGTTATTTTGGTAATTTTTGGTAGAGTTTAGTAATTATATTTTGTAGTTTCTGGTTTTTTGGTTAGTTTGGTAGTTTTTCGTTGTTTCTGGTTATTTTGGTAGATTTTCGTAGTTTTTGGTTATTTTGGTAGATTTTTATACTTTTTGGTAATATTTGATAGAAGAATGAAAATTACCAAAACTACCATAAAAAACAAAAGAGTTCTTGACGGCTTGGCTACGGGGTGGGTCTGTTGACATAAATAAAATATTTGTTTTGCAAAAGAGGTGCATTCGAATCGTAAGCGGAATTCAGTCAGTAAGGGTGTCATGCCGATCCTTGTTTACCAACTTTAAATTACTCACTGTGACAGCTTTGTATATCCTCGATCTGTGCAAAATCGTGAGACGATACCCCGTAGTATTCCGTAGCAAGAGATTAAATGTAACTCGCAAAAATGAGCTACTGGTACCAAATTACCCACTAGCATCGATGCAAAGGACTACAAAACAAAGTCGAATACTGTTCTTGTGTATAATAAAATACCAGATGACATTAAAGCCGACAAGAAATTTCTGAAGAAGGTTAAAGCATTACTAATCTAACAGTGTCCCTATAACTTTAATTAGTTTCTTTAGTATAAGTAAACAAACAGGCATCAATCTGAGTAGAAAAAAATGTGTTGCAGACCGATTATTTGTACCTCAATAGGTTATTATAATTTTTAACTAATCACATTGAACTGATTTCATAACATTTAACTAATTTTATTGTAGTAGTGAAAGGTGGTAGTTAAGTTATTGTCTGGCACCTGGGTCATTGTCATATAGTGACAAAAAATTGTTCAAGACACGTAAATTCTTAAATAATGCTTTAATTTAATTTCTTTTTGCAAAAAGAATCAACAATTATATTATACTTTTAACCCAAGAAAATCATTTTAATGAATTAATTCGATAAACTGAATTTTTGCTGTTTTTTATACTCAAAAGTCCGTTTCGGTGGTCCGTTCAAAACAGATGTATGCAAGTTTGCAATGCAAAAAGTAAATGTAAACTGCACTTAATGTTCGCCCTGTTCAGCTTAATTAGTTCTCTCAATCCTCAAAAATCATGTGCTATTGATATGAATCCTAAAAGTGGGTCGGTTTTTTATTTAAATACGATTGTCACATGTTACACAAGTTGTATGTCTTTTCGGTGGTCCATATTTTTATCCAAACATTTCAACATTTTTATGCTTAAACGTTCCCAAAAACAAATAGTTCCTTTCTAAGGAAAGTCATCAATATCCCTTGATGCATCCCTGATCCACATTTCATCAAAAAAGAGGAAAATCTTTTTCGTTTACCCAAAAATACTTTTTTGTCAAACTTCATAGCGTCTTTCCGGTTACTACATTAAATTTGTAAGTATTATTGAATAAGTGAAATTTTCGTTATAGCGCAGTACATACTAATGTCTAGTTTACAAACGCATCATATTTGGCTAGCCAGCCCGCTATAGTTTCAGGATAGCTGAATTTGAATGTGAAATTTCCGTTCGGTGGTCATCTTTTTGGTGGTCATTGGTGACCACTGACCAACAAATCGACTTCAGGAACAACGTTATTTTAACTTTTCTCCACCAATATGAACTGAGCCCGCTTAGGTGGTATATGGTCCACTCGCTGCCACCCTTATTTATGAGAGGATGCCTAATAAACAACCGAAACTTAGAGAAGAAGCAGGGACGAGAGATACTAAAAAAGTCGAAACGCATTAGTCAAAAAAATAAGGTCGTAGTAGAAGTCCACCAACTTCTCCGGCTTCTTCAATTGTTTCACACACATATCTCAACCGGTGAAGTACAAAATTGTGAGGATGCAGGTTGCAGAGTTGAAGGTTGAGATGAAATTCTGATTGGATTCTACCAATCAGCATGTGGTAAATAGAACTGGCGAACAATCCCATACACCCTTCCTAAGGATAGGCCCTGAACCCTCTGCCGTGAAATTTAAGAAAACTGATGATAATGATGGATGATAGGCATAATCTTCCCCTAAATCCTCCTCCTTCATCTGCTTCGAGACACACTTTAAGAGCTTTGAAAGGGAATTTGAAAACAGAAAGGTTTATTTATTATTAATGGAGTTAGAATCAAAATTAAGTTAGCATAAATAGAAGAGAATGAAAGATTAATAAACCGGATGAAAATTATCAAGAAACGTTAACTGAAACCACGGAAGATACTCATATTGTCAAATGAAAAAAACGAGAACCGAAAAGATGTCGTTTTGGTGGTCCATATTTTACTATATTTTTATGGTAAAAATTCGTAACAATTCCCTATATCTGACAAAGTATAATAAAATGTAACAACAGAGAAATTTTAATTGAGATTAATGTATGTTGAATTTTGTTTTATTTTATGAATAAAGCGCAATTGATGTCTTCTTGGTGGTCATCTGCACCTTTTCGGTGGTCAGAAAAAAACGTTTTTTGGTAATTATTTGATAAAGGAAGAAAAACGACCTAAATTTTTAATTTATTTATGTTATATTTACTATTTTACTTCGGTTAATAATGAAAAAGTGGTAAAAATTAACATCTTTTCACATTCCTTTCTTTGCACCCCTTATATGACAATGACCCACCTATTGTTTAAATCTGTTATTTTTAATGTTTATAAATTATATTGTAGTGTGACTAATAGGTACTCTGTACTTAAGTACCATAAAGTTATTATACCTTACACGAATAGAGTCCGTGACATGAGTTGTCAAATGAAACAGTTTTTTGATGTTTTTTAGAGACTATTCGCAGGCAAAAATTCTAATACTGTCTATAATTCTGAGTCTAACGTAAAATCGTGGATAAATTAATGAAGTAGTGTCAGTATATTTCACAAAATTATCTACGATAACACTTTAGATTCCCAATTATTCACGAAAACCGAATTTTAAAAATTGATTAGTGACTAAAAACGGTTCTATTGATTCGCGTCACGTATCTCTTACTATTATACAGTGGTGCCGCTAGGTACATCTCGCTCTCTCAGCTGTATGTTCCTCTATTCCTTCCTACCTCTATGGTACTTACCATCTGTCCCTTATGTACCTACCTACAATTTAAGGTAAATGAATGAAATGAAATGAGATGAACCAAAAAGTACCAAATTAACCATAAACTACCAAAAAGTACGAAAAATTACCAAAATAACAATAATCTACCAAAAAGTAAGAAAATCTACCAAAATAACTTTTTGGTTACTTTTGTATGAAAATTTACCAAAAACTACCGAAAGACTCAAAAACTACCATAAATTACAAAAATAACAAAAAACTACCAAACAGTGCCCGGAAAGTAACTTTTGCAAAATTCCTTTGTGTTGTCCTGTGTCGCGCAATGTCTTTTCGCGCAAAATTCTGTCATGCAAATGACTTTCGAAGTCAATTGTTTGAGTTACCTACTTCGGTACAGAATTCACTCTTATTCCATTCTTATTTAAAACGTATCTGTCGATGATGATGATGATGATTTCAGATTATAAATCCTTAGTTTGCTAGTAACAATAGTAATAAACTTACAGTTATTCTGTTATAATAATGGGGACAAAAATTAAAGAGTAATAGTCGACCAATTTATAAAATGTACTTCTAAGTCCACATATTATCGTGACGGGCAACTACGGAACCCTACATTGCATGTGGCCCGACACCCACTTGCCCGGTTTTTTATAAGTTACTTTGCCTACTTTAGCTAAAAATGGATTTGTTCATTAATCTTCTAAGACAGGGTTGGGTGTTGCCGGTCACCGGTCTATTCGCAATGATTTCGAACGATTGACGGCCCATAGTAATTTGTATGAAGAAAACGTCCAAAAAAATATGTGATTTTTGGTAACAAATTGCAAAAAAACTAGAAGTCGTATCGAAAAACTGATTTGTTTAAAGTGTTCTTTGATGTTTTGCCATTGATTAGAAATATATTTTGTTGTTTTATTTTGTTTCACTAAATCACAGGACTCGGAACGCGGCAGTGCTATTCTAGAGTTTTTCATGAAATTCTCGATTACTTTCTGATGTAACTACACAATTTTACTGAAATTTTTTTTGTTCATCTTGTACTTCATCTTTTAAAGAAGCGATGGTATTAATTTTGATTCTAAATATAGCTATTTACTATCCTCAAAAGTCGGAACGCCGAACCCTGTTTGGCCCGATTAGGGTAGTGCCGACCCTTAAGCGAAGAATGTAATGGTATAGAACGATGCGGGTGGCATGGTCACTGTGTGACAAAACCCTCTTTACAATTATAAATAAAGATTAAAAAAACGCTGCCTCTGTGCGCCGAAATAACTATTGTTTATTTGACAATTCGGGATCTAAGTCATTGACTCCGAAATCGTTGGAAGTCTTCATAGACTAGTGCATCTCTAGTTGAGAAGGTGAATAAGTACTAGTTATCCTCAACCGAGATCTGCACCAATGCCTCAGTAACCTCGCAACAGGTGTTTCCCAAGGTTCACTCTTGTCATTTAAGCCGTGGTGGTCCAGTGGCGAGTAACCTTGTCTGCCGTGCAGAAGGCGATGGTTCGATCCCCGTCCAAGTCGACTCGTACCAATGAGTTTTTCGGAATTTATGTACGATTTGTAACACCACTGGCTTTTCGGTGAAAGAAAAACATCGTGAGGAAACCTGCATGCTTCAATTTCGAGGCGTGTATTGTACCCACTCCACTGTCCATTATAAGTCGCGACGGGCTCACCCCCCCGTCACACTGGACAGAGTTTCGGTACTACTGGTGAAACGTGGATGTTCTGAGGTTTCAGAATATCTCTGACTACCCCCTCGGGGAATATAGTCGTGAGCATATGCTTATGTATATTGTATAACAGGACTAACACTGCATGGATTCACGTAGCACGTTTTCCGCGACGAGCACTTATCTTTCGGCGCTGTGGTGTTCGCGCGGATCGCGATTTTGCTTGCCACGAGGCTTGGCAATCTCTTCTAAGCTGTGTTTTTGAGCAAAACAATCTTTGAGACGTTTACGTGTATGGTAATTTGCGTTTCTGGTACTATACGTCGAAATGATTGGGAATTGCAAGCCCTAATTGGGATTTACAGGGCCCAACTTAATATGCTGACACTTTTTTAAGAGGATGATCAGACCATCAAACTGAACAACTTTCTCTATGGGAGCAACATCGAAATCACGAAAAAAAAAATCTGCTGTCCCATACATTTGGCTCGAGTAGGTTTGCAGTTTTGTATGGAAGAGCAGATTTAATTTTTCGCGATTTCGACGTTGGGTCCATAGAGAAAGTTGTTCAGTTTGACGGTCTGATCGTCCTGTTAAAAAAGTGTCAGCTTAGTAAGAAAGTCCCATACTGTATGGAGTCACGATGCAAGTTTTGCCGCAACGAGCACTAAGTGCGTTCACACACGATGACGCATTGACGCAGCGGCAGACGTCAGTGCGTCATTTGTGAAGCAAGGAGTTGTATGAAACCGCACGTAGAAGCACACACGGTAACGCATTGACGCACCGGGTGTGGTTCTATGGACTGAAATCTGCGTGTGTGGTAACAATCCTTGAGACGTTTACGTGTATGGTAATTTGCGTTTCTGGTACTATACGTCGAAACGATTGGGATATTTATACTCCCACAAACTACTTGACATTGGCCGAAATGCTGTGCTAACGTAATACAAACATGAGTTCATTTAATATACAGGTGTTAGAAAAAGTATCATTAACCTTTAAACCACATCCTCTACCCATCAAACTGAACAACTTTTACTATGGGAGCAAACCAATCAGCGCGATAAAAAGTCAGCTGTCCCATACTAAACTGCACTGCATTGCCTACTCGATGCAAACATATGGAACAGCAGATTTTTTTGCTCTGATCGGTTTGCTCCCATAGTAAATGTTTTTCAGTTTGATGGGAAGAGTATGTGGTTTAAAGGTTAATTATACTTTTCTTTACACCCTGTATATAATTCCCTCAAGGAAAACACTACACTGCTACATTAACGAAGACCTCGGCCTTTCTAAAGATGACTAACTTGGTTGTTTTTAATAAATATCCTGAGTTGCGGTGTTGGTCTGCTATTGGGCGGTCACGTGCGCGTGTCGCTTGTCGGTTGCCCCATCCCCGGCCTACAGCGTAACTCCAGTGGTGGCTCAGGATATTGTTCTTTTATAAGAACAACCCTTGAAGTCACGAAAATATCAATATAACCGTACAACGTCAAGCACTTTTGCTATAAAAACTCGACATTGGCAAAATCATCAATAACCAAAGATGGCAGCCATATTTAAAAAAATAGAATAAAATAAATATCCTGTTAATTTGAAAACAGCAAAATATGGAGAGTACGATAAAGATGGATTTTGTATGGTAAATCCTAAGTTCAAAGAACTGTAACACTCTTAAATTGTAATGCAAAAAAATATCTCGAAGCTAATTTTTTTACTGCGAAACCGGTAGTCTAAAAAACACATAAATTACTTTTAGGTATGATAATACTAAAGAACAGACGGTTTTCAAGGTTAATAACCTCCGTTTATTTATCTTTATTTATCATTCGTTTGCTGTCGTATCATGTTACCATGCTGTATGTTTAGACTTTAGGCATAGCTTAGATTTCAGACATAGAAGATGCCTACAGATAATTTTCCTTGTTACATAATTTATTTACTAAACACGTTATTTACACACGGAAATACACAAAAGAGAATAGCCTAGTAAACAGGTACGAAGGGAAGGGCTACTCATCATAAAATTACATGAAAACTACTGAACCGATTTTCATGAAACAAAGCTAAGAACACTCCCGATAAAATTAGCTTTCTATTAAAATATACCGCATCGAAATCGGCCCACGGCCCAAAGACCGACATAGGCGTAAAACTTATAACACCCCTCTTTTTGCGTCGGGGGTTAAAAAGGCTAAAAAAGTGTATGTAACACATGCGAGTTTTTGTAGGCACGCACACACCACACACAACTCCTCATACACACATGTAAGGACAGAAGAAAACTCTGTAAGAACCCGTGAAAATTATTAACTTTATCCAGGGTGTGTTGGAGTTGTCCCAAAAAAAAGTTTTGATCTGGCAACCCTGGTTCGACATCGGTAGAGCAATCTAGGTTAGTGTACTAAGGTTAAAAGAAGACTATGTCAAGTGTAGGTAATTGTGTCACATCTTTCTAGACTATAATCTAGACACGTACGCAATGCGGTACCTAAATAAGTAACCTGCTGATAGTATTTAAATTATTATTTTTCCTTGGTAATGAGACGTTTATATACATACATACATATTCTCACGCCTGTCTCCAACTGGGGTAGGCAGTGACAACGGAACGCCACCTGCTACGATACTGTCAAACCTCTCTAGCTTCCTTCACATTCATTAGTCCGTAGAAAGAGAAGGCACTAGAAGGAAGCACGTGTCTTGTCATATCACTCAGTAAGAGATGCACATAGCAAATTCGCTCTAGTTAAAAAAGGAGACCGCAACTTATTGCTGTCCTTATCGACGTATCCACTTTTTTGTATCCAATGTATGCCATCTGACTCCAAAATGCCACTTCATATAAATTGTATGGGACAACCACCTGACTCCGAGATGTCACTTCATATAATTCGCTATCTCATACCCGGTTACACTGATATTCGGTCTACTAGCGTAAGCGAAAAAATTTTCGTCTATGCATTAGTCCTTTCATGCATGCTCGTCGCTTTCGGGTAGATCTTATGGCCTTTTTTAAGCACGTCGCCTATTTGGTCCGTATATTGAAATTATGAAAATATTTACCTTTAAATTCGATTTTTATTTGTTTCAGATACAAATCAACGCCAACAAACAATCAAAGACTGAGTAAAGCTATGTAGTTTTATACTGACACATTCCAAGAAGGAACACGATGCACTGACGCCGCCATTTTGTGGAGCGTAGTAAAACAAGATGGCGTCTCCCGCCGTTAGATCGGTCTTGGAGGAGAAGGGGGAGGGGGATGACGCTGAGCAGAGGCTCTTGGAGGGAAACGAGGTTATAATTGTACCAGCTAGGAACGAAGATGCTTTGGTGTCCGTCAAGTCTTCGAAGAAAGGTCAGTTTTATATTTTTCGACATACCTAACCTACCTATCATAAAATAGTCGTCAAAAATGCTCTCGTGCTTATCAAGACTGCTGTAAGTATTTTTGGCAAAAGCCACATCATTTTCGGAATCCTTGTGACGAGCTCGCTCTTTTTATTTGTATAAGCTTCGCTCAGGAGTTAATAACTCTAAGCTCCCTCGCTCCGCTCAGGAGATAACCCTAGATTCTCAGGTCCGGAACACACCTAGAGTATGGCTGCCCTAGAATCCTTCGTTACACTCGGCAATGACGAAAGACACTGCTTTATCACCTTGGTGCATAATCTACTATTATTAACAACAAGGTTGCTAATCCAGCGTCACGCCATCTTTCGACCTATTTGAACTATTTTCTCTCTTTTTATTCAGCTTTCGAAAAAGCCCTAATTCAATGCCATCGGCTGATGAATGTCGAAAGAGAAGCACGTGGCATTTATAGGAACGTTGCAGGAAGTCGTTAAAGTAATAATTGGAAATTGCTACGGCGGCGGAAGTCTTTCATGGTTTCATACGCGTGCGCCGACTCTTTATGTACTTACCTAAATATGTACTAGGCGTAGCTTCAATTTATTCCTATAGCAATTATTATTGTTGGTTGGGCTATTGCAAGCAATAGCCGATAGGAATACAAACATCCATGACTTGGGTACAAACATAATTTTTTTCACCATAAACATTTTTATTCTTTTTCACCATAAAAATGTTTACCGCTTGCGGGATTCGAACCCGCGACCCTTAGCGTAGCAGGCAGGTTCATTACCGACCGACGTGAGCTATCAAAATATCTGGTTTGGTATTTACTATTGAAGCCAACGGCTGTGTGGGCTCGATCCCATTGCCTTACCAAAAGGAAGAAATTAAAAAATAAATATAATAATATATCGAAATGTGGGTAGTTTTAAATTCTTTTTTAAATGACGTTAAGGGTGTAGTTATGTAGTTTCTGGCTGGTTCGAAGTGTAAAGTGCTGTGTAATTATAAAATTTATCGTGTTGCTTATTTAAATTAATCAAATGCCGAAATCTAACTACAAGAGGTTGCGATGTAAGTCCTTATATCCAACTTATATCACTATTATTTTTAACCGAACTAAAAAAAAAAGAGAAGGTTCTCGATTCGTCTATTTTTTTGCGTAATGTTCCACGACAACTGCGGCATTTCTTGACCAATGATTCTTTTTTCAAGCCAAGCCAATAAATAACGCCAAACTCGGTCGCGAATCGTGTCGGCTTGATAGAGACTCGAAAAAAAAGCTGTTCTTGCATAGGGTCTTTCATAATATCGCTCTTCCGCAGGAACAATGACACAAATGCAAAATCCCAAATTTACAGGTAACGCTTCCTCTGGAGCATGGTTTGATCCCATGGGTACATACTTTTGGAGACCACACTATCGTGCCTAGTTTGATCCGCAAGGTCAAATCTATGGTTTATATCTCTTTGGCATGTTCTACGACATAAAACCTTATAAAATTCCGTTTCCAACGATATATCACACTATGGGAGCAAGTCAATGGCCGCGTCACAAGCCGCCATTTTCACGAGGTCAACGCGCGGCCGCGCGGAAACCACACATTTTGAATTGAATTTATTCGATTTTTTAGTATGGCAAGGAAAAATAAAGCTTTTTTCATTTTTTTTGCATATTTTATCTGTATTCATCCAACAGTTTTCCTTGTCTGTACATTTTTTATCTGTGAGGTAGTTTTTATTTTTTGTTGGTACCACCCATATCCGTCTCTCATGTTTTCATCTTGACACTTTGTACTATTAGTGGTAGAGAGGTAAGTATGTTTTGTTTCTTTCCAATAGCTCAACTATTCAAGATGCCGTAACAAAAAACCGCATGTCAATTTATAAACAAACGAAGGAATGGGAACGTTTTTTCTGAACGAGCTCAGTTGGGCGCTCGCCGCCGCCGAGAGCGCGGGGCTTGAGTGGTTAAAGCTTTAAATAATGTTCTCAGGAAACACGTTTAAAGTTTTAAATAACGTTCAATAAAAGAATATGGCTTTAAATCAAAACGTATACAGTTAATTTAAAATTTGCGTAATGCTATGAATCTTTATTTAAAACTTTAAACGCGCGACCTGTAAATTTGGGATTTTGCAGTTGTGTCTTTGTTTCTGCGGATGATCGATATGCTGTTGGTTTTTTAAGGAGATGATCAGAACTTTCTATAAGTTGACAGTCGAAGATACGAAAGCGACGAAAAAAATGGGAACCAGTACTGTCTCCTAAACCCTATACATATAGGGTCCTTCTTAATATGCTGACACTTTTTTAAGGTGATGATCAGACCATCAAACTGAACAACTTTCTCTATGGCACCAACATCGAAATCGGGAAAAAAAAAATCGGATGCTCCATACAAAACTACAATCCTACTCGAGCAAAATGTATGGGACGGTTGATTTTTTTTTCGCGATTTCGATGTTGGTCCCATAGAGAAAGTTGTTCAGTTTGATGGTCTGATCATCCTCTTAAAAAGTGTCAGCATATTAAGTTGGACCCTGTATACACGCACACATACATATTTTGTATGGCGCCTCACGCTACGCTCGCTACGCTCGCTACGCTCGTGGTTCAATCCTAGAATCCTTCGCTTGCTCAGGTTTCAATACAAGTAGGTACTCGCGCCAAAAAACAACTTTGCAGCCTAGCATAACAAATATCTATTTTCTTGTAAATCCTACCTCTAACTAAAGGCTCGTTTAGCACTAAAAACATTAAACATAATGAAATGGTGTTAGTATGAGTCGATGACTGATGTGAATGATGATCGAAGGGGCGTGGTCATGCGCGTGACATGCGACACGGTTGATTAACCACCATCTGTTGCTATTGTACTTTTATTTGAGCTCTTTATTTAATTTAAAAATAGAAGGAATTTTAAAGTGACATCTCTTGGATGTTTTTGGGAAATGGAAATTTAGCTCACTTTCTGAGTATCTAGCTTTGCCCTTTTGGAGCTAAACCTAGCCTTATTTCCGGTAATTGATTTCCTATTTGAATTATTTTGCACCTAGGACACATCTAACTCTTAAATAGATATAATGTTTAGGTAGGTACTTTATCTTGAAACCACCTTACGAACAGTCTTGAAATCCATACAGTCTTTGGAAAATTGTATAGGGTCAAGTTGCAGACAGTGGCGTAGCGTGCCTTGGCAAGGCCCCGTATACAAATTTGTTTGGGGGCCCTAGGGTACAAATTTCTCGTAACAGAAAAAAAAATGTTTGCATAAAATTAAAAAAATATATTTATTCATCATAATTATCTGTCGCAAAATTGTTTCCAAAATTTTTATTAAATATACACTCTCCTTGCCTTTTTTTCGGCAAACTGATTTATTATATCATTTATACCTGATGAAGAAATAGCAATGCCGGAAAGTGGCGTCATTTTTTTTATTATTTTTTTGAGCGTCCACCTACCACTCCTTGTTTTTATGGAAGATATTGATGTGCTGAACAAAACAAAGTATTACAATCATACCTCTACATGCAGTACCAACGGAGATATAAAGGTCTGAAATGTCAGAGCATGAGGGGCATGCTCCAGTCACAGTTCACAGTACTAGAATTCTGACATTTCAGACCTTTATATCTCCGTCGGTACTGCATGTAGAGGTATGATTGTAATACTTTGTTTTGTTCAGCACATCAATATCTTCCATAAAAACAAGGAGTGGTTGGTGGACGCTCAAAAAAATATATACTTAAAAAAAATGACGCCACTCGCCCATACTAAATCGGCATTGCCATTTGGGAAGTTTTTATAAATTTTTGCTTAAGCAAGTTGGGGGCCTCCGTGGCAGATACCAGTCAGTGTTGGGCAAATGCCCCGGGCGGCACTTTACTAGGGGCGGCAAATTCGGCAAAAATATAGATTGATTGAGCTTGATCCATAACCTTTCTACCTTTTCTTAAATGTAACCAAACATCACGCTATGACTTTAAGGAGCTAGGCAGAATATATTCGAGGTTACAGTTTTGACCTCTATCGATCAGTATCAATAATGTCTTAATTATATCTATTTAGTAGACTGACCTATCTAATTATCGACGAACTGCGAACTCACATGCTTAACAATTCACACGCAAACATCTTTATTTTCAAGTTCATAAAGTTGAATAATACACATTTTAATAGCATTTATAAATTTGTAGCTTCTACTTTACTTCAATGCGTTTAATTTTATACTTATGGCAATAGGATTTGAGTTGAAAAATGCATGTTTAGACAGAAAATATATATTTGTTTCATATTTTTTCAAAGGATGTTGTATTCATAAAACAGTATCAGATCATTTTCTGTGTAAACAGATAGTGTTTTTTGTAAGGTATAATGTATTTAGAGTTTTTGAGGCTAAATTGTCGTTTTAGTAAGAGAATCGGTGAGACCAAAGCTGAGAAAAGTGTTGGGGAAAATAAGAGTGACCCTAAAAACGGAGGTAATGAAATGATAATGTTCATTGCTCAATGATTATAATAAGTTGCACAGTTATTTTTTAAATTGCATTTCTATGCGCAAAAAAAATTATCAAATGAACAAAAAACGTTAGTAAGTTATAGCCTGTAGAATCCCACTGCAGGTCAAAGGCCTCCTCTCACCGAGGGTGTGGGCCATACTCCACCACGCGGGCCCAGTGCGTGTTGGTGGAGGCAAGTTAGTGGTCACCTTGCTGTCAGAGAATTTTCAAGCCGCCAATAGAATGAAAAAACGTGAAGAATGATTTTCATTTGAAAAAAAAAAACATACAAGTTCTTGCCGCAATGCCAAATTCTACAATTTCAAAATATGAAAAACCTTAGTGAAAAACTGAAAAAAAAACTTATACAAGGTGTTACAAAAATACTTATAAACATTTAAGGTGGTGGTCTAGAGTCTAAACCATCAAACTGAACAACTTTCTGTATGGCACCAACATCGAAATCGCGAAAAAAATCTACTGTTCCATACAAAACTGCAAACCTACTATAGCCAAATATGTGAGACAGCTGATTTTTTTTCTCGCGATTTCTATGTTGGTGCCATAGAGAAAGTTGATCAGTTTGATGGTCTGAAGAACCGCCTCAAGTACTACTAGGGTGTTTTGCTACACCCTGTATTGAAAATAAGTCAGACCGAGGAAAAATCCATACCTAATTGTCATAGATCCCAAATTAGCGCAGTTCCAAATGGAAACTCGTTACACATTATGGAAATATAAATAGAATGAACTCCTTGCGCTGGCACTCGGCCAAGCGTGTGCCTGGAAACAATATGGAGGGAAACACGTGGCTAAATTTATACTTTTTAGTACAAAAATCTGCATGGAGTAATAATGTAGGTATACTATAGGGTCTTTAATATACTGACTATATTTTATAGAGGTGATGATCAGACCATCAAACTGAACAACTTTCTCGATGGGACCAAAACGTCGAAATCGCGAAAAAAACAACTGTTCCCGCGGACCTGAAAAAAAGACGGACGTAATCTCGTCTAATCACGAGTGAAGCACCCATTCCTTTTGTGTGCGTGCTGTCACGCGTAATGGTGACGGGTGTCGGACCTGCGCCTAGAGCTAGTGCATCTGTGTGAGTGTAGGTCCCTTGTAGAACAAACGAAAATGTAGGACCTTGCATGCTTCACATCTTTTTAGTGTCACATTACGTCCGTCTTTTTTTCAGGTCCGTGACTGTTCCATACAAAACTGAAATCCAACCCAAAATGCACAGCTGATATTTTTTTCGCGATCTCGATTTTGGTCCCATACAGAAAGTTGTTCAGTTTGATGGGTTAGATCAGCATAGCATAGCATATGCTCACGACTATATTCCCCGAGGGGGTAGTCAGAGATATTCTGAAACCTCAGAACATCCACGTTTCACCAGTAGTACCGAAACTCTGTCCAGTGTGACGGGGGGTGAGGCCGTCGCCACTTATAATGGACAGTGGGTACAATACACGCCTCGAAATTGAAGCATGCAGGTTTCCTCACGATGTTTTCCTTCACCGAAAAGCCAGTGGTGTAACAAATCGTACATAAATTCCGAAAAACTCATTGGTACGAGTCGGCTTGGACGGGGATCGAACCATCGCCTCCTGCACGGCAGGCAAGGTTACTCGCCACTGGACCACCACGGCTTGTTGGTCAATCACAGATGGGTCAGATCACCCTCTTAAAAAGCGTCAGCATATTAAGTTGGAATACTATACCTATCTATTCTGTACCTATATTTCACTCCACTACAAAAGGGAGATGAAAAGCAGACTACATCTTGGCCTAGTTTTTTTTTTACTACGTTCAAGTAAAGTAGGTTACTCAATGATTGACACGCAGTTTAACTATCAGATATGGCTAACCATAAGCCACTATACATTACGTTTATGAATATTTAATTAATACTACACCACGGCCTTGACTCTCATGATAGACAATACACCACAGTGCAGAAGGACAACTTGTACAAATTCACGTACAATGTGTTTTTTAATAATGTGCTGTCGTTGAAAAAGGAAGATCTTCCTCAAAACTTAAAAGTGTACATTTTTATCCTGTATTAAATAATACCACATCGCGTCCATGATTGAAATGTTCGGAGTCTTGATACGAAACGACAATTTCTTTAAAACCAAACTGGTAGACAAGATAGGCAGAGGCGAAGACAAACCTAATAGGTTTAACGATGCTAGCCAGTATTCTAAAATGCTGTAATATTGTTTTGATAAGAGAAAAAAAAAGAGAGGCAGAGGAAGACCTAGACAGAGTTATCTAGCCCAAGTGAAGGAAAAGGTTGATGTCGAGTCGTATCAAGAACTCGAGACTAAAGGAAAAGAGACAGGATTGGCTAATACTCCGCCGACAATAAGATGAGAGTACTACGTACAGTACGGACACTCCCTGACCACACAAATTTTTACCTCACCCCCTCTGGTAGAAAGCGTGGCGGAATATGTAGGCGATGACGTATGGAATGGATGGCTATTCGTATGAAATTACAGCTAAGTGTCCAGGGTGTGGTGCTGCTCTAGTAGAAAAAGGAAGTTCTTTCTTAACTTTTTCCTGTGTTTCATTAATACATCGGGGTCTTAATTAATAGAAAATACACCTCATTGCAGGAATACAACTTGTACAAGTTCGTGATTAATTCGCATATTAATATAGTGCTCTGGTAGACAAAGGAAGATCTTCCTCAAACTTAAAAGTGTAAATCTTTTCCCTTGGCTCTTATGAGAATACGAACAACTGCCGTGCAACATAATGAAAGATTTCAAAACACAGAAGTATAGCAAATACGTGCCAATGGGTAATGTTTCTTCACCAAATCAGGCATTTAAACCAGAGATTTGAAGTCACAAAAAAACATTGTTTTAGCAGGTAGGTATCGAAAATCCACATGTGTAGTAAAGCAAAAGACAGGATTGGCAAATACTCCAATTAACTCCATCAACAAGAGCGATGTCGATGATCTAAAATCGATGTTTTTACCCGACTGCACTGCGGGCGCCAGAAGGAGGGTAACGTTTTTACTAAGGACACATCGAAAGTGATAGAATTATTTATTTGCTGAAACATGGTTTAACATTGTGGAAGGAAGGTATATAAAATGAGTTCTCACATTATACGTCGTAAACTTGCTTTTATATGGAGTTCGCCTTACGTCGTGTTCTTATATCTTACGTTTTGCGCGGAGACTTTGTGGCAGCGACATTGAGCTAGATATAATATATATATTTTATGTCCTGATAGCACGAACAACGAATAGTTTGTGTCAATACTTGTTTGTCAGCTTATTTATTATATAATACGCCTCTAGGCCGTGCCTTAATTCGCGATATTGCGGAATATTTTTGCTATTGGTTATCTAAACAATAAACTAGGGCACTTTTTGGACACTGACAGGTACTGGAATCTGCTTCTTATAAATCGGCTTAATTTAGCATGGCGGGCCACCTCTTCGGGCAATACAATACTGAGGCATCATCATCATCATCTCAGCTGATAGACGTCCACTGCTGGACGTAGGCCTCCCCCAATGATCGCCACAACGACCGGTCCTGCTGATTTATACTGAATATCCAAACGGAGCTAATGTGAGTGGAAGTGTTAGCAGAGGTTGCCCAGGTTGGTAGGACGTATTGTGACAAATCGGATGCGTCCTACAAAAAGGAGAGGTGCGGAGAACTCGAGACCGACGGGCATGTATGAAGAGATGTATGGATGCGAATGAGGTAAGAGGTATGCAAGGATCGTAGTATTTGCCGCGCCCTAGTCTCTGCCTATACCATTGGGAAAGAGGCGTGACGTTATAGATAGATATCCCAACGGGGCGGACGTTGAAGGCTTCCTGTGCTGGTACTGCAGTTCGGAATTGGATGCCTCGTACTTTCACATGAGCTGGAAATCGAGTTATAAAATAGCAAAATTTCGAGCTCGGTTCGCTCGCTCCTAGTTCTAAATCCTATTACAAAATACATTTTCGAGCTCTCCTCGTTTCTAATTTGATTTCAACGACTTAAATCTCGATCTTGCTACCCTTTCTCCTGGTTTTCGAGTTAACGGTCAACCGGTTACCGGTACGGTTAACCGTATAATAAAATCTCGAGCTCGCTTCGCTCGTTTCGTTCATTTAGATCGTATTGCAGTGATCTTACTATGTTGCAGTAAAATATCATGCTCGCTTCAAAGGACTTAGTCCGCTACTTGGTTTGGTCATGGATGTTTTATGATTGTGTTTTTGCCTGGTTTCCATTATAAAAGCCAGACTGTGGACAAAGATAGTTAGGCGGTGTCGCAAAATAAGAGAGCGTTATTCAATTTATCCAACTTTCTAACAATTGTAATTTTGTTGTTTTCAGTGAAACTGCCAGAAGATGATGGCCCAGCGGTGGGAGCCGGACGGTTCACCATCGGCCCAGCGCCCGAGAGAGACTGGGAGATGGTGCCCCCCGACGGCAAGTGGGGCTGGTTCGTGCTCGTAGGTAAACCATTGTGCTAATCTACCATACCACAGACTACTAGTTACTTAACAGATGCATCACTTCCTTAGAAAGCAATAAATTCTCGCGATTTATCGGATGACGGTTTTAAGCCGTAGACGTTATACATTAACTTAGTCAGATACATACGCAAAATGTTATACGCATGCTAATAACAAGTACCCTCCATTTGGAGTCGCCATAGTCGGTTAAGCCTGTGCACTTTCATCATAATTATCACAGTAGACATTGTTGAAGCCGATTTACTTATGTTTTATTGTAATTAATAACTGTTCTATTAACAGGGTTCGAAAGGATAATTATCATGATAATTATACGTTGATAATTATAAAATTAAACAGAAAAACAAAAAGCTTGCGCTAGCAATGTCTAAGTGTCCAATTAAATAAATAACATCAATTTTAGAACTTTTAGTTTTTAATTTTACTCAAAACTAAGAATCAGCTTGGATAATTATCCGATAATTATCAAAGAAAATAATTATCTTGATAATTTCGAACCCTGCTATTAACAACGTACCTTCATCCCGTGTTCCAGGTGCGACGCTTGTTAACATCCTGATCCCAGGAACGATAAAGTCGTTCGGGGTGCTCCTGGTTGAATTCAACGACGTATTCAACGCCAGTCCGTCCACGTCATCAGGCATCGTAGCTCTTTGTTACTTCCTTTACAGTAGTTTAGGTAAGTCTTCTACAAATTATTACAATTTTGACTTGATAAAGATCTTAACTTGTCGTTGTGGGAAGATCTTCCTTCATGAAATAGCTGTAAATTGGGCTTGATAGTAGATTCAACAATGTATTCAACGCCAGTCCGTCCACGTCATCAGGAATCGTAGCTCTTTAGGTTACTTCCTTTACAGTAGTTTAAGTGAGTTGTCTACAAATTGTCACAATCTTCCCTCTAGACTTAAAAAAGATCTTAACTTGTCGCTGTGGGAAGATCTTGATATATGAAATAGCTGTAAATTGGGCCCTGCGGTAGAATTAACGACGAAGTATTCAACAAATTATTTCAATCTCGAAAAGGATTTCGACTGGATAAAGTTCTTAACTTGTCGTTTGGGGAGATTTTGGCGCCCCTAAACATGCCGCCCGGGGCGTAGGTCCCGGTTTGACCCCCCCTAGATCCTTGACTGAGAACAATGCAAAACTGCATACCTGCAACCTAGTCGTTGAGGGAAGATGTTCCCTGATTGAAAATATTGAAATAAAATGATAAACAAATGATTTGCAGGTCCGCTGTCGTCGATCCTGTCAGTGAAGTGGTCTTACAGGACAGTGACGCTCATCGGCGGTAGCTTCGCGGCCTTCGGCATGATATTCAGCAGTTGGGCATTCTCTATACACTATTTGTATTTCAGGTAAGAATTTAACTCATTTTGGTTTAACAATGGAAGATGTAGCATAGATTATAGAGGGTGACATTTATATCATCCTTTTAAACTTAGAGTCTACCGGCGAGTTTCAAAGGCGATCGTAGCAAAAAAAAAACTGTTCTATACTAAATTGCAATTCCTACTCGACTCAAATTTTTAATTTTGTTGTTTATTAGGAAGCCAACATTTACACATAGGTACACCACTAATTTTTAATTAGTAACGAAACTTTAAGGTGTATTCAGACCGTGAATCTGAACAGCTTTCCCTAAGGAAAGGAAAGGAAAGGAGAAAAACGAGAAAAATTTTTGGACCTCCCATACAAAAGTGCGGATCGGCCGATTGATTTTCTATGCGAGGTCCAACAATTTTTCTCGTTCTTCGACCCATATTCCTTAGGGAAAGTTGTTCAGATTCACGGTCTGAATACACCCTTAAAGTGGTTTGAGAAGGCAATGGAACTGGCGAGAAGCAACTAGATGGCGCTCGGGAGCATTATTCATGATTTTGTCACATTTTATGTTATATCTCGTAATTATGTTAGAAATTGCAAATGTTATTTGAGATGCGCAATCTAGATTTTCTAAACTATTTTTCCATACATAAAATATTACTTTTGTTAATACCGTCTACGCATGTTATACGTCAAAGTTTTGTATGAAATTTATCAAAATTAAAATGTATAACAAATTCGTATGAACAATAAAATTACTATAACTTGTAGCTAGATCAGTAAAACATAAACACAAGTGCGCGCATAATTGATTTTGATTCGAAATCATCACAATTACGAGATATAAAATAAAATGGACAAAATCATGAATAATGCTCCCGAGCGCCATCTAGTTGCTTCTCGCCAGTTCCATTGCCCTCTCAAACCACCTTAAAGTTTCGTTACTAATTAAAAATTAGTGGTGTATAGTTTTACATTCACAATGGTACATTAGAATTTTGAGTGTACACGCATGTCATACTTATAGGCTAACTACAAATGTATGCAACAGCTGTTTTTTTTTTGCTCCGATCGGTTGCTCAGTAAGTGTCACTTGGTGATTTTTTTAACTGGACCGTGAAGATTTCATGGAAAGAAGCGTCTTTCCATGAAACCACCAGCGGGTGGGGCGAGATATGTGTGACAGAATCGCAGCATGCCGCTATATATTGTCGAAAAAACTACTGGACCGACTATAATGAAAACTTCACATAAGTATTTGTTTGTAACAGAATCACTCTAAAACTACTGAACCGATTTAAATAAAAAAATAATAAATTTTATTTATTTTCTCCAAAAATTGTTAAATATAAGTACACATAGATACACAGGAATAATACACGCATTTTTATACAAACAACAATTTGAAGGAGACTGGAGCCTAACGTAGGTAAACCATAAGGTAAACCTGAGAATTGTAAGTCTCCAGGCACCCCCACCCGCAGCTTGATTAACAACACTTTTTTGGTATTGATCTGATAGTGGATCTAATACATAAGGAGTTGGGAGAAATAAAGTCTAATAAGATACCTACAATAAATGAAAAATGTTTGTTTGATAGTTTATGATTTGACTTAAAATCTGCTATAAAATTTGTGCGGACGAAGTCGCGGTAAACTGTAGTAACTTATACAATCAATGAACATTTTGTTACAGCACAAATTTTTCATCACTTTTTTTTCCTCAATTTTTTTTCTTTGTTTTCCTCAAGTTTCGGCGCCATGGTGGGCACGGGCGCGGGGCTGGCCTTCCCCCCCACCGTCTACATCGTCACCTCGTACTTCGTGAGGTTACGAGGCTTGGCCAACGGTATCTGCATGTCGGGCTCAGCTTTCGGAAGTATTATACTGCCTCCTGTATTAAGATATTTGCTGGAGAGTTATGGTTATAAGTGAGTTTGTTATAAGTACTTTAATAATTTTTTGGTGTTTTTGCGGTAGGGTCTTCAACTCTGCCATAAATGATCTCTGGAATTGGCTCTCTAATAGTCATGTTTTTTTTTCTTATTGCTGTCTCCCGTTTGCAATGGAGGGAAGTCGGATATTTGTGTTTCCTACTCCTCCTATCTTCTTTGATTAATTCATTGCGGGTTCCAAGACAGATTAGAGTCATTCCCCGGGCTCGCTGGACTTCATTGTCTAGTGTTGTGAATGGTCGCCGCTGTTGATCCTGGTTCACCGGAGTTACAGCGGTGGGAATGTGTGGCGGGCCTATGCCCGACTTAGATCAAACTAAAATTAATGGACAGGCCTAAAGCGTGGTAAGTTGAAGCACACTACTGGTGCACTTGGTCCATACAAACTAGCGCCATTATCTGTCAAATCTAGGGCACTTGCATACAAATTTGAAGTAAACCTTTCATTTGTTTTGCCTCATTTTTCTGGTATGAAATGTTCGCGTAAGGCCCCTATCCATTAATTTTATTTTGATCTAAGATGCCCGATATAAAAAAAAAAGTGAGTATAGAAAAAAAAGTGAGTGAAAAAGTAGTATAATGTTATGGCGTATTATACAGAGTGTTAGGGCACGTAGTATCTAAGACAGGGGCGGATCCAGGATTTCATGTTGGGGGGGGCCCATCGGACAACTCGGGCCACGTATTAAGATTAAAAGAAATTAAGAGAGCTCATTTCTTTACTCGGCCTCAAAATTCAGAGGTTCGTGGGGGGGGGCCATGGCCCCCTGGGCCCCCCCCCTGTATCCGCCACTGATCTAAGAGTACAACAGAAGGTTCACTATCTCATTGACTCTCTGTGCGAGAATGGTAAGGGATGTCAGCAACTTAAGATTGGAACGAGCGTAAGTACCTACATCTATACTAAGGTCACGCGTGCGATGCAATGAGCGCGTGGCACTCGACTAAATTAGGCCGCGACGTCGCGGCGCGACCGCGTAGGTAAAATTTTTTACCCATAGTGCGGAATGAGACAGGCCTGGTTACTCTGGTTAGGGTAAACAGTTGCAATACTTTAAAACTTTACTTTTAATTTACGTTGCAATACATTAAGGGTTGACCGGAGTACAATTGCGCTAAATAAATCCCCACTGTACCGTGATTGGACTGCGTGCGAACCACAAATTTTAACAAATTCGGTATTACGCTTTTCATTTGACAGCCATTTGAGGGGGAACAAACGGTGAAGAAAAACATCGTGAGGGGTTTGCACTTGTGGTGCGTATGTGAAGTCTACCGCAGCGCATTGAGCATGCGTGGTACTACACTAACGTACATACACCCTCCCTGAGGATAGTGTCTGTGCCCTGCAGTGGGACGTATACAAGGTGTTACAAAACTACAAATAAACATTTAAGGGGGTGGTGTAGACAATCAAACTGAACAACTTTCACTATGGGACCAATATCGAAATCGCGAAAAAAAAAATTTATGTTCCATACTCTACAAATCGACTAGAGCTAAAATATGTATAGGATATCAGTTTTTTTTTTCGCGATTTCGATGTTGGTCCCTTCGATCAAAATAAAATGAATGGATAGGCCTTACGCGAACATTTCAAACCAGAAAAATTAGGCAAAACAAATGAAAGGTTTACTTCAAATTTGTATGCAAGTGCCCTAGATTTGACAGATAATGGCGCTAGTTTGTATGTACCAAGTGCACCAGTAGTTTGCTTCAACTTACCGCGCTTTAGGCCTATCCATTAATTTTATTTTGATCTAATGTTGGTCCCATAGAGAAAGTTGTTCAGTTTGACGGTCTAAACAACCCCCTTAAGAGTTTTAAATATTTATTTTTACTTATGAAACACCCCGTATAGGCAATTTAAAACTAGTTGTGTGTATGGACACCAAGTCTGTAATACACGAATCGATATGAATAAATTGTTTATCTTCTCAGGGGCGCAGTGTTGATCCTGGGCGGTATAATGCTGAACGTGTGGGCGGCGGCGCTTCTGTTCCAGCCGGTCGAGGAGCACATGGTCAAGAAGTACAAGGACCCCGAGGAGGACGAAGACGGACCCCAGGTCAGTTGCGCTGTGTCGCTAGATGTCGCTGGCTGTACGATCAATATAGCCAAGAAGTTTAATATACCTACAGAGACGGAGATTGGTTTACAAACATTTTTTGAAGCTAGAATGTATGACTTTTATGACGTCAATGATGTTTCCTACCTCATTTTCTCTTTGGGAGTTTGGGAATTTGTCAGATACGTTTGCAGTCCTCATATTTCATCGAATTTTTATTGTTTATAGTGTGTTTTGGTTTGTAAAATTGGTGTTGTTTTGCGTAACAAAGTGAACAATATACAGTTCTGTGAAATATGATGGTGTATGGGTCGTAAACAGGAAAAGTGTTCCGTCATTTGTAGCGCGGCAAAGCGGTCGGTTCACCTCTTTCATGTGGACTTCTCTGCGTCTTCTTCGTCTTTCGGTTGTCTCCAAAAACTCCAAAGAAGCGTCAAAACGTTGAACACCAACGTTTTAATTGCTTTAAATAAGAGAATTTTATTAAAGACATCGGCTGTATGGGTAATATAACCCTTTGCCTTGAATTGAACCAAAAAAAAAAAATTACTTGGAGTTGTCATTCAAAAGATGACACGACTTTAGAATTACCACTCCATGTAAAGAGGAAATGTGATGGGAACGTAGAAAGAGAAGGAACTAGAAGGAAGCACGTGTCTTGTCATATCACTCATATAAGAGATGCACATAGCAAATTCTAGTTAAAAAAGGAGATCGCTACTTATTCCTGTCCTTATCGACGTTACCACTTTTTTGTTCTACGACGGCTGTCTGACTCCGGACTTAGACATCTATTTTCATACAAATTGTATAGGATTTTATGACTATCGCTGTCTCATACGCGGTTACACTGATGTTCCGTCTATCAGCGTAAGCGCAAAATACTTCGCCTATGGTTGGGAAACATCATGACGTCATCCAAGGTCATAGATTTTGGCTTCAACAATTTTTTTTAATGCTAATCTCCAATCTTCTCGAATCGTTTTCGAAAAACTTGACATACTTACCGAATTATGCTAAAAATAAGGTGATAAATTACTCTATTCGTACTCTATTAGTATATCGCACAAACTACAATTTTATGTGGGCGAATGAGAAGTAGTTAAATTCGAAGTTTATTCGATGAATATTTTTTACAGATTTTTGGGTATTTTTTTTAAATATGGCTTCGTGTTTTTTATGAATACCTAGTTTTTTGCGATTTAAAATATACGGGACGAAATTAGTACTTTCACTGGAAATTTAAAAATGACTACCGTCAGAATTCGTCGAAATTTCATTCCTTATAACCGCGGACCTGAAAAAAAGACGGACTTAATCTCGTCTAATCACGAGTGAAGTACCCATTTCTTTTGTGTGCGAGCTGTCACGCGGTACATAATGGTGACGGATATAGGACCTGCGCCTAGAGCTAGTGCATCTGTGTGAGTGTAGAACAAACGAAAATGTTGGACCTTGCATGCTTCACATCGTTTTAGTGTCACATTACGTCCGTCTTTTTTTCAGGTCCGTGCTTATAACGTTTTAAGATCATAATTTTTAAGAGTCAACATAGCGTCTCTTTTACTTTTACAACAGTCACTCCAGTGGTGGTATTCATGCATTTAAACAAGGAGTATTTATACAGTGTTTTAAATTAGATACTTACATTACAAATCTTAGCGGTTGCATCAGACCAACAAACTGAACAACTAGGGAACAATATTGAAATCGCGAAAAATATTTTGATAATACTTGAATTGACAACATTTCATTTTTTTAACCACTAGTTTTTAATGAAAAATATAAAAATAGGTTAAAAAATAAGAGATATACGTATTTTTTCGATTTAATTTTTAACTGATATTTCTATTTTTAATTTACTTTTGAATTTTCTGAAAAACGTAGGCTTTATGGCTTTAGATACCTTGGCCTCAATCAATGACATTAAAAATAAAAACTGTCAAATACAATAGAAAAGCCAAGCAGGCAAAGGAATAAAATCTCATTCAACCTATATTATATTTTTCAGTATTTTTCAAATAACTCGAGAAATAATGGATAGAAAAATCTTATAATTTTGATATAAGCTTTGAATCACATAATCTCCAAATTGTTTTCTTATTTTGGTACCTTTCTTAAAATGAAATGTTGTCAATTGACGTTATGCTGAGTCTAAATACAGGGTCCATCTTAATAATGGTGACACTTTTTTAAGGGGATGATCAGATCGTCATACTGAACAACTTTCTCTATGGCACCAACATCGAAATCGCAAAAAAAATATCAGCTCTTCCATACAAAACTGCAAACCTACTCGAACCCAATGTATGGGACAGCTGATTTTTTTTTTGCGATTTCGATGTTGGTGCCACAGAGAAGTTGTTCAGTATGACGATCTGATCATCCCCTTAATAAAGTGTCAGCATATTAAGAAGGACCCTACGTATAAAAACTTTTACAAAATGTTTTTGAAAATTTTGGTGATCGTTTTTGAAAATGAAACCACATTGCACTCGCGAGTGGGGGTGGGAGGTGTCTTCACTGCATTGCATTTTGAAAGTAAGCTGAAATACCATTTATATTTATATATTATGTCGTACTTGTATCTCAAGCTGATGCTCAACTATGCGTAAATTATGTTTTGATTACTCAATCACTCTTTAAACTAACGCACAGAATTTTACTTCCATACATCGGCATAAATAAATAAGCCCTGGCAAAATCTAGTAGAGAACCCATCAAGGCTTGTCGCGAGTGTATAAAACAAAACACGACAGCACTAGTAGCGAACACATCGAAGCACTAGTAGCGAACACATCGAAGCACTATTAGCGAACACATCGAAGCACTAGTAGCGAACACATCGAAGCACTAGTAGCGAACACATCGAGGCGCGTGGCGAGGTTGTAAAAAGCAATTGAAGTCTGTGCCAAGCTTAAATAAAGCGTGATGCGACTTGACAGCGACTCCTATATGCCAAATTAATGTTCTTAAATATAGCATAGCATATGCTCACGACTATATTCCCCGAGGGGGTAGTCAGAGACATTCTGAACCACCACGGCTATAATGTTCTTAAATATGCGAATGTAAAAGACCATTGGCTGTAATACTATACAAACTTTTATTACTTTTTTTACTAATTATCTTCGAAGCATAGTTGAGCTTGAGCATCACTCTTTAGTCTGTCAGTTTGTCTGTAGCTTGTGTTGTGTTGCTTTCTATTGACGCACTTAATTTATAAAATAAGCCTATGTAATATTTGAAAATTTGAATTAATCGCATAATACGCAGTCACTATTTACAAATAGATTCTTACTGCGTTTGTATTATAGTCTATAATCACATGAGTAAATACCCCACAGAGACAAAGCTTCGTACAACCGTACTATAATAAGTACACTACTACAAGGCTCGGTGTGTGCGTGAACTTTCACCGACGAGTTCACCTGTGGGCGTCTATGGGCGTTGTGCGTCACGCGATCATTTTACGCGTTCCTTAGCTTTGTCTCTGGGGTATTAACTCATGTGACTATAACAGTATGGTTAGAACGAGGCGACCAGGGCGCGGTTTATACAGAAGAGATGTGTGGCGTTAGTGTCAAAGTAACACAATTATAAAACTTTACGTAATAGCATAGCGTCGTTTGGAGATTTTTTTTTCTTTTTTTTTACTATAGATGGGCTTGCTCTTTACCCCAATCTAGTCCTTAGGACAAAAATGGGGTCGAAGATGTAGCGAGCTTACCCAGAAGTGCACTGGCACTCCTGCACACAGACGGAACGCAGTTAACTGCTTGGCGCCAGACTCCGGCAGGAGGGTGGTCGCGAGCCAGGCGGCTCCTTGCGGAGCCTACCACACCGCTATGGGGATCGTTCAGCCGCCACCACAAACTTGGTAGCTTGTGGTGCCGTTGCGCGGGGTGGACCGCTAGGAGGTCGATCCCCAACCACCCCAAAAATTAACAAAAATAATTACGCGCACGCCTCCAGGCGACATCACCTGGAGGCGCGGGCGCGATTCTCCTTTACGCTAAAAACGACTCTATGCTACGTACTATAAGGTTTATCCGCCACCGCCACACGTCTCTTCTGTATAAACCGTGTCTAAGGGATGAGGATTTTTTTGCACTTTTGACATGCTGTGTACATCTGTAGGGAATATGCATGACGATGGAAAGCATGTCGATGCTGCATTTTGTTTTTGTTATGGCTTTTTAGAGATACCCGCTGTCTGTTCATAGAATGCGGTGAAGCCACCGCCCTTGGGTAAAGCAGATATGAGGAAGCAGATTATTTTATGTGAATTATTGAAATGGTGTCGACATGCCCAGGCAGATCATGATTTCTACGATATAATGGCGACATATCGAAAACAGAAAAAGTACATAATTTAGCCGATCTGTTGGCCTACCATGAGTTTACGCTGTAGAAAACTACAGTGTAACTACTGTAGTAAACTACAGTTTTTGTAGTAAAAATACAGTTTTTATAGTGAAACTACAGTTTTTGTATTGAATTTCGTACAGCGCTCTTAGTGGTTACATTGAGAACTAATTCTTGCATACAAAATTGGCGCCGTAACTACAGTATGTACAGTGAAAACTCATGGTAGGCCTACTGTTAAGACACTGCCTGTATCAATATACGAATGAAACGAGAACAGCGACTAGTTTGTATAATTTCAATATATTTTTTTTGATTAAAATAGTGTTTTCCTCTTACCTTATTGGGATAAACACATTTTTCATTATAACACATTTTTTTCATTTCAAAATCCACTTTCACTTGACCAGTCACAAATAGTGTCATTTTCAAAAGAACCCTGTAATAAATTATAGTTTTTGTTTTGACATATCGGGTTATGAATGACGCTGACAACCAGTGGCGCGCAACCTTGAATTTTTGTTCATTTATTTCTATTAATTGTTATTTTGGAAAGTGCAAGCATTTAGTGATTTTGTTTAATTAACAAATATACACCTACGAAAAAATTTACGAGGTCACTGAAGCCTGGCAAATTTGTAACTAAATAGAATAAAGTCGATAAAAATTCTTGAGTTTTCTTTGCTTTTAGGAATCAATTTTAATATTTTGTTTTTCTTGTGTGTGTGTAGATTATCTGAAAAGTTGTTGAATACACTTGTATTTTGTGTTTAGATGCTATCGACGTATTTTTTTTCAAAATGAAGACAAAATATCAGCCGTTTGTATGAAATCAATAACTGACCGACATTTCATAATGTAAGCATAAATTCACGACCCAAAGGGGTCGTCAAGCATAATACAACTTAATATGCTGACTGTTTTCAGGGGATGACCATACCATCAAACTGACAAACTTTCTGTATCGAGTAGGATTGCAGTTTTGTGTGATCAAACTGTTTTTTTTTTATATTTCGACTGTCCCAAAGAGAAAATTGTTCAGTTTGATGGTCTGATTAACCTGTGATAAAATCATCAAAATATTAAGAAGGATTCAGAAGATCCACATTTCACTAGCAATGCCCAAGTTCAGTCCAGTGTGACCGTTAGTGAGCCCGTCGCCACTTTTGACCGGACTGTGGAACCAAAACACGCCATATTTAAGTGTGTTTAGTTATCATTTGTAAATATCAAATTAAAGATTGAAAAATTTGTCTCGGGCGGGACTTGAACCCACGCTCTTCCAAACCGGGGAAACGTGCTAACCAATTACACCACCGAGTCCACAACCCAGAGAACAAAATTTTCAATCTGTTGCGTCTTAAGGGGACGTAATTCGGTGGTGTAATTGGTTAGCACGTTTCCCCGGTTTGGAAGAGCGTGGGTTCAAGTCCCGCCCGAGACAAATTTTTCAATCTTTAATTTGATTCGAAATAGCACAACATGGCTGTAACATGTTTATAATCAATAATATTTGTAAATATTTCTGAGAGCAATACGAAATGTTGACTTTGCTATAATAATAATAGTAAATGATATAAACATGTTTAATTTTGTACAAACGGCTTAGTCTTCATTTGTGGAGCGAATGAAATATTGCGGAATTAGAAATCAGTAGATAGCACTGCGTTCTTAATTAAATTGTTCCCTATTTTATTACTTTACACTAGTTACTGAAAAATGCTTCTGTTTTGCTTTATAGAGGTTTTACTTAAGCTTTTAGCTTAGTAGTGCCCTTTTTTATGTTGTGTAAATCTTTCTAGTTGATAATAACGCTAAGATCTTCAAGCAAGCGCCACGACATGGATAAACTTGGAACATTATTTTATAATGAATTAAAGAATAGCATTTCATACAAAAAATGTGTTTATATTCAATACATCTAAAGAAACAATTTTACTTTCATAATGTTGTTGATTTAATAATTACATTTTTTAATCATTTGCAATTTATTGAAAATGTTGGTGACTACTGCCTTTAGCCACTGTGGTCAATGTCCGAATTTCTCCACACTCGTGGCGCGTGCCTTGAAAATTATACAGCTGTACTATTTACTGCCCAGTGTCATCTATAACTAAATAAATATTATTTATCCTTTCAGGACGACATTTTATTCGAAGAGGAAGAGCCGATCGAAACGTACAACATGTCGCCTACAACGCCCAACGATAAGTTTGAAAATGGTTTAACAATCAAAGAGAATTCAGAGAAAAACTTCCAAACTGTCAACAGTCAAAACTGCATGGGGTCTATCTCTTCGCAGAACTTACGACACAACATGTCTAAAAGAAAACTTTCTTATACCAAACCTATAACAAAACCAACCTATAGTTCGGCGTCGATGGCTTTAGATGGACATGGGAAGTTAGGGTCACAGGAAACTTTCGGTAGACGGCTCAGTACTACGGCAGGTCCGAAACGAAATTATTCAACTTCAAGCTTCGCTTATGTGTCCACACCATTCCACGGGTCCACATTGTCCGCTTTCGACAAACCCAACGAATTCGCGTCCCAATTCTCCCTCAAATCAATAACTGAGAGTGTCACAGATGTCGCTTACTGCTGTTTTTGTTGCAAGCGAAAGGTTAAGAAAGAACCAAATAAGTTTTTTGATGTTTCATTGCTGACTGACCCTACTTATTTGATTATTTTGATTTCTAGCAGTACTGTAGCTATTTCGTGTACGAATTTTATTATTTTGTTGCCGTCTTACGCTCATAATATTGGTTTTGATAAAGCAAGAGGGGCGTATTTGCTCAGTACGGTATCAGCTTTAGATTTGGTTGGTCGTATTGGCGGGTCTGCTTTAAGCGATTTGAATATTATACCGAAATCTTTTTATTTTGTTGGCGGGTTATTTTTTTCTGGGGTGGCGTTGTGTATTATACCTTTTTTGGAATCGTATACGGCTTTGAGCGTTTTTTGCGCGTTTTTCGGTTTGGCTTCTGGTATTAATAACGGGGTAACTACTTTGCTTATGGCGGAAATTTTGGGGGTCGATAGGTTGATGTCTACGTATGGTATCTCGTTGTTCGTGAATGGGATTCTGCAGTTGATCGGTCCGCCTATTTGTGGTATTTGGTATGAGATTGATAAGAACTTTTTCAATATGTTTTTGACGTTTGGTTTTATTTTTATTGGCGGGTCGGCTTTGTGGTTGTTGATGCCTATTATAAATAAGCGTAAGAGGGACAAAGCTATGCGGGAGAGCGAGAAGGCAGCTCCGAAAGTGTAACTTCTCTTTTTTTATTAATTGATTTTTTTAACTTTTGAAATAAAAAAGGTGAAAAAGGTATTCTAATTTCATTTTTTTTGTGGTTAAAAGAACCAGAAATGTGTACTAGACATTAAAAACACTTGATTTGGTCTTACTGTCCTAATTTATGTATTGAATAGTAACTAAGTATACTTAGCAAAGTTTGTAGAAAATGCCAAATTAATATTTTTACGAAAATAACAGTGTTTGTTTCAAAAGTAATGTTAACTTAATACCAATGTTAATTACTTTAAAAACTGTATTACCTAGATCATAAACTGGCAACTACTATATTGTGATTATTCATTTTGTACCTTTGTACACACGGCGACACATCAAGCTATACAAAACCAAGATAAGCTGGCCGCGCGTAGGTCGAGTGACGTACAACGTCGCGCGGCCAGGTTATGTTGGTTTTGTATAGCTTGATGTGTCGCCGTGTGTACATAATTTTTTATAAATCAAACTTTGTTAGAGACAGCGAGTTTTTACTTTTGAAAAGACATAATTACGTACCTATTTAGTTTCGTTCATTTTGTTAACTTTCAAACGTTTATATTCTTATAATTGCCCAAATATGGGTAGATGCATGATTTTAATAATATTAATGGCATTACTACCTATTTTTGTATCGACATTGTCTATCCCGCTCACACCTATTAAATTGTTCAACAGTGTAAGCGAAACGGACAGTGACAAAAATAAATATGGATGTTTACTAAAAAAATCTTAAGTATTTTTTAACATAATCTTATTTTTATAACAATTAAGGTCGATTTGTGCCTAGCCATATTTAGCAAAGGCTAGTCCCATACCTGTGTAAGTGAGAGGAAGCTATTAGCATCTTGCGTGCGTTAGAATAGTACATCCTAATCTTCACAGGCTGCTCTATACATAAGAATTAGAAACTCCCGTCTGTGACGACCTTTAAACATGATGCTGTCTCTGTCAACAGTATGAGCGATGACAGAGACAGAGCATCACTAAATACGTTTAATTACAATGCGTGGTGCAAGTCGACCTTTAAGTTTTTATTTAGTAAATAAAATATTGCCAAGTGCGAGCCAATCTCACGAATCAAGGGTTCCGTACCATTATTTTAATTTTTTATAGCTAGGTAGATTAGAGGAACAAATACGATCTTGATGGGATTTTTCTTATTAAAAATACAACGATTTTATGTATTTTTCATCTCGGCAGTTTAGTTTTTTATGAAGGGAAATTTATAATAGGTAGGTAATGGATGCGTTTTCCAAGAATACTAAAAAAAAAATTCTAGCTGGCGTAATTAAATTTGACAAAAAATCAATTCGTTCGTTTGTTTTTTTGTTTTTATACTTACTTATTTAATTTCAATAAATAATATGTTTTACTAAGAATGAAAAATAAAAACAATTTGAATCCATTTCGGCTACGGAACCCTAAAAATAGTTACCTTGAGGCTTCCCTTAGAAAAATATTTAAGATTTAAAACCGACTTCAAATGAGAAGGTTTTTAATTCGACTGTATTTTAGTAAAAAATAGGTTTTATACATTTTACGATTTGAATTTTTGTGTAAGTAATTAATTAATTTATAATTGTACCTGTCATCACAAATATATTATTTCCGTATTCTTATGGACACACTAATGCGTGCCATACAAATCTGCATAAAAAGTCAATCAACACGCCATCTGTTCTTACCAAAGTAAATATTATGGCGGTTTACTAAAAAGTCTTGATTATTTCTATCTAATGAGGTAAGCAAGACTTTAGTAAGTATAATAATTTATTTTTATAACAATTGAGGTCATTGACGTGGAATATTGAGGTCGATGCTTTTTAACAAAAAATGTTTACGATTTCTGATCTCATTCTTGTCCTTTACCACGATACTTCGAAATGATCGTGTAGCGATATGACGCATACATTAAAACGATACTCATTTCTATTCAAAGGAGAACGTGGTACAGAGGGGTCAATTACTTTTTATGCACATATTTATGGCATCAGCAAAATTATAATCATTGTATATTATAATCATTCCATATTCATTCCTTTCTATAATTCCGAATTTTTTAATTATTATAATTTTGTATTTTTTTTTCTCTAATTCATAAGTAGGTTTTTTACTTATTTTATACACTTACTTACAATGATTAGTATTGTTACTTAATTTTTTTATGTAAATAGTTCGTAATTACAATGTTATAATTAAAATCGAAAATTCTGTAAATAATAAAATGTATTTTGAATAATATGTATTTTTTTGTTCCAGCAAGTATACTCCGTTCAGGAATTAGAGCGACAAATACATTTTGTCGGTGATACCAGTGTAGAAAATACCATCTCGAGACTGTAGAAAACTTATCTCCGGAATGAATAACAGTAAATTATCTATTTTACTCGCAAAGGATTACGACGAATGATATGTTAACTTCGTATGGAAAATAATAAAAAAATACGCAAGCTATAATTTATTTTAGATTAAAAGAAAGCGTGACTGTAAATATTTTATTTCGTGGTCTGGCAACAATCAGATATTTTAGACCTTTGGTTCGTTTTAACAAAGTGCTTAAAGAAAAATATTTTTTTGCATACAATAACGTAAACGCGTCTGTTGATTATTAAATACCGTCGTCTGAGTCCGTACGCTATGCGTGGATGCTATGTATAGCACAAAAAGCCCACACAGACAGAGTAGCGGCATAATTTAAAAATGTCATTCAAATTGTCAATTGTTTTTATAATTTATGGATGGACAGTAAAAGTTTAATGTCAACGCCATTTATTAAATGCCGTGCCGACATAATGTTATTCTTAAAAAATGTACCAAAGGTATCTGACCACGTAATGTCACTTTTCCAGTGACGTTTCTTTGTTTACATTTTGTCGCTCTAATTCCTGAACGGAGTATAGGTACTTAGCAATGATTTTTTGTTTTCAATATATTTTAAAATGAAAATCATCAATTATTCTTAAGTTATTAACAAATGAATGCAACCGTCTGCAGAATGATACGATAAAAATTTTAAATTAATTTAAATTCAACACCCTTATTTCTAGTACCTACGCGAAAATCGAAATAGACACATTTACTTAAATTAAATATCCTTTTTACTTAGATTATCAAGATAGACAGTCAAAGCTACGAAAGCGTCGAAAAAAATAGGAACCAGTACTGGTTCCAAAACCCTATACATATACACGCACACATACGTAATTGGTATGGCGCCTCACGCACACCAACCTAAGAAAGTTAGCCCCTTTTGTTTTATACGGAACAAGTGTGAGGCTCATTCTAGACATATACTTTTTCTAAGCCTTTTTACTAGTACGCAAAATAGGTTCCTGAATAGATGAGATGCGAAAAACCATGTTACTATAAAATGAACAGAATTCCTGGTAGGTATTTTTTTTACCTGCATTACTTACTAATTTATTTATTTTTTGGCAGGACTAACAGTTTTTGTTTTCTCTTTTTACAGTTGGAACCGTTCATGGAAGAGGATAGCGAAGTTAACACCAACCCAAAACTACTATCGCCCGACGAAATAACACTCGATCGACAACCGAACGGATCCCCACCTCTATTGAACCACCACAACCCCGCCGACGAAGAAAAACTATCACCAAACAACTTTGTAAGGTCCGCTAGTGCCGCCCAAGTGTCGAGAAACGATATCGATAAACCCAGAAAAATATCGACACCCGCGTCTTCAAAACACGGTTTGCAGCACATCTCTAGTAAAGCGTCCAATCATTTAGCCAGTAATCCGTCGTTTTTAGAGTCGGTACCGGAAGGGAAAACTAGTAGACTTGGGTCGCAAGAGGCGTTTAGTAAAAAACTAACGGTACCAAAAACACCTAAGCGCAGTCCATCTACGTCAAGCTTTCAGTACATGTCCACTCCCTTCCATGGGTCTACGCTATCCGCTTTCGAGAAACCCAGCGAATTCGCTTCACAATTCAGTCTGAAATCCGTAACTGAGAGTTTGGCGCCTATTTCTTATTGCTGCGGCTGCAAAAAGAAGCCGAAAGACGACGACGCTAAAAAAGAACCGAGCAAATATTTCGATGTTCAATTACTAAAGGACCCTATTTACCTTGTGATATTAATTTCTAATTGTACATGCGCTATTTCGTATACAAATTTCATAATTTTGGTACCATCGTACGCTTTAGAATGTGGATTCGATAAAACGCTAGGAGCGTATTTGTTATCGATAATTTCTGCTCTGGATTTAGTCGGTAGGATCGGCGGGTCTGCCCTATCAGACGTAGTTGAAACACCAAAACGTTATTTCTTTATTACAGGTCTTTTAATTTCTGGTATTAGTCTTGCAATGATACCATTGGTATCGAGTTATTCAGCTATAAGCGTTTTTTGTTCTATCTTCGGTATCGCATCTGGTATCAACGTTGGTGTCACAGCCCTAGTTATGACAGAAATGTTGGGTACAGAAAGACTGATGTCTTCGTACGGTATCAGTTTGTTTGTGAACGGTATTGTGCAGTTAATAGGACCGCCTTTATGCGGTTTCTGGTTTGAACATACAAAGTCGTATAAGTCTTTGTTTGTGACTTTAGGTTTTATTTTAATTTTTGGCTCGTCGCTGTGGTGTTTTGTACCAATTATTCATAGGAGAAGAAAACGTGCGGCGAGGCAGAAAGAAAGCGCTGAAATAAAGGCGTAGCAAATATATATGTATATAGAACAATTAGAAATGAATTTGGCAGATATAAGACGAGCAAAACTATCTAGGAGTTACAGTTACCTTACAGAAGACCTCATTTTCTGTTTTAGTTTTTAATAAATGACCTTAATATAGGCTTTCTACTAGTTTAACATAGAAATATACTTTATGAATATAAAACAAATCAAATACCTACTATGTTTCAAACTCAAAAACAGCATTGAAATCGGTATTTTTTATCTTATACATAAATAACCTCAAATGGAATCGAATCATCTTTAAAATTGCTTGTAATTTTATGTCTATCAAATTCTTAAAGGCATCGCGTAAGAAATGTTTTGTCACTGTCTATCGGAATGAGAGTGACAGAGACGTAAGATGGAAACTATTATATATTGTAATAAATGCTTCCGTGATTAATTTTTAAAATTATATTTTGTAATTATTATAGCTGTTGATGAATAGTTATATAATTAAATTCAAAAGATTAAGAATGCTTAAAGCGTGGAAATTATTGAAACCAGTTATTGGTATCTTTAATACCAAATGTTAATGAAACCCAATCGATATCGATAATTTTCTTTCGGACATCACTATTAATAATTATTTTGTAGTCATGAATGTTAAAATTGAATTTTTGTTGTTACAATATGTTTAGTAGCATATTATGCGATTGTAAGGGAACATTATAATTTAAGAAAAAAAAATGATTGGTGTTAAAAATGGGTATAAAATTTTTAGGCTGTAAGAAAAAAAAATAGGCTTATAAATATACACAGGTATACATTCTTCCGAGAAGATAATATTTAATAAAATACCTCAGATAAAACCAAGATGAGGAAGATGCGTTGCGTGATCAGAAAAGTGCAATCAGCAATGGCAGAAGGGCAATCGCGTGTTACGTTCTATCTTAGAGGCAATGGCACAGAGTGCGTGAAAAGCTCTTTCGTGCTTTTTAACTCGCTCATTTGCGTGTAAAGGGAACGGGTGTTGAACCGCGCTGTCATTTTAGTTAGACCATCATCGGGCCTAGCAACTAGCATGCCATCTCCGAGAAAACTTGTACGATCTACCTATAATTTATCTATTTTTATTACTTTAAGTATGCCAAATGAACGAGCATGACGGCTTTCTCGTTATATCGCTTTGCCGTGCGTGACATGCTAGCCATTAATATAGACTAAATAATATACTTATTTTAATTTATATTTACTGAGTTATTTTAATTTCTTCAAATAAAACAAAACAATAATAATGCCCTATAACTTCATATTGTTTTTTTTTATTGCCTTAAATTACTGGAATAGAAATACAACTCAACAACGCGCGTTAAGTAGGTGCGCTTGCTACATCTTCCTCCCTTGGTTTGATCTATGTAAAAAAACGCAATTAAATATGCGCTCGAGTCTGTCAATTGAATCTAACAGTGCCATTTAATATCAAATCTTATTGAACAAACTTTGCCTTAACTTGTGGATTTTCCATTTAATACTGTACCGTTATTGATAAGATTTTAATGATATTTAATACATTTTATTATGTAAATTGAATTCGACATAGGTATCCATCTTTTTGGTAAACCATAAAAAATACAAATTGGAATGTAGAGTGTGACAATGTATGAAATGAAAATGTTAGGACCTCCCCGACCACCCAAAGAGCAGCCCTTTGGTAAGAGTTTTTGGCGGGCTTTGGTAGCTGACGTTTGGAGTCCTCATATTTCATCGAATTATTATTGTTTATAGTGAGTTTTGGTTCGTAAAATTGGTGATGTTTTGCGTAACAAAGTGTCGTGCAAGAGAACAATATATAGTTCAGTGAAATATTATGGTGCATGGGTCGTAAACAGGAAAAGTGTTCCGTGATTTTAGCGCGGCAAAGCGGTCGGTTCACCTCTTTCCTGTGGACTTCTCTGCTTTTCCTGCGCCTTTCGATTGTCTCCAAAAACTCCAAAGAACCATCAAAGCGTCGAATACCAGCGTTTTGATGTGAAAACGGAAGAAAGTTAAAAATAAAATAAGATTTAGCCAAAAGGTCTAGTAACCAGGCTAGTAAATAAATTGGAAAAAAAAACCCTTTGGAAAAAGGCGTGAGTGTATGTATCTTGCATGTAGCCTAATAGAACATTATGGTAAAAGTGTGTTATGTTGGTGATTACCGCTGAGGCGCCATTGAGCCGAGCCGTCAGGCGAGGGTCTTAAGAGAGCCGAGGACGGTAATCGTCAATACACACGTGTATCATACGACGTTTTTCAACACACTTGTGAAGAAAATAATACTAAAAAATCATTTTATTTAGTAGATAAAACGTTTATTTTGTACTATTGAACACGATCTTTTTTGTATCGAAACTTTTTTAAGAACAAAGTAACTCAACCAATAAAAAAAAACCAATAACTCACTAGTGAATAATACTAATGAAAAAGTCACAGTTTGATTACAGGTGTCATTATGGGCCTAATTGTGATGAAATTAATAGTAGATTACAAACCGAGGACAGGAAAGTAAGAAAGGTCTCAGATCTCATGTAAGCCGAGGTCAGCAAACATGTGATCTGAGGCTTTCTTATTTACTGCCCGAGGTTAGTATACTATTTTTCTCCTCGATGGAGATGGACAGCGACAACTTCGTTTAGCGCAGCGGGACGACAATTGACGCTTTCCGTCCGGAGGAGAGAAAACCTTATAGTACGTAGCATAGCGTCGTTTTTCCCGTAAAGGAGAATCCCGTCCGCGCCTCCAGGTGACGTCGCCTGGTTACGGTCCGAGGTTAAAATACAATTTTTCTTCTCGACGGAGGTGAAAGCGACAACATCGTTTAGCGCAGCGGGCGATAATTGACGATAAAATGGCCTAACGACTCGGGTCATAAAGCCTCAGCGGTAATCACCAACATTACACACTTGTACCATAATGTACTATTAATGCAAGCCACCCTTAAACATTGCATTCGCAAAATTTAATAATTAAAATCTTAATTCAAATTGCACCTTAACATTTTAATATACTTACTATGAAAAACACTCGCGTCTTAAAACTATGGTTACTATATAAAACATCACAGGGTTTTCGGTTCATAGGTTCACTCAATAAGGTTTTTTGTGATATTTAAATACTGACATCACACTTGTACGCATTGATAACGATAAAATTTACATGTAAAGCAAGACCAGAAAAATAAAAAACCAGTGGCCATGTTGCGGAAAATCATTGGAACTAATTTTTGTACATAGGTTTATAGTCGATTGCAGCGTCCCCAAACTAGGTTTTTTAAAACAACATAATTAACATTTATATTTCTGGTCAGGCTTTAAAGTATAGTTTTAGGTATTACATTATGTAATATTAGGCTCAATTTACATTGCGGCGGAACGGAATGGAAGCGAACGGAATGTACCTACATGTAATAATGAACTTTGTGTCCACTGTATAACGTGCAAACAGATACGAGCTAAACAATAAAGGCCTCCGCTCATTGCAGCGATTTTATCGAGCTATAATATTGCTGTGATTTTGCGATAATTGTTTCCAGTACATTTTGTATGGGGACGCGCGCGATCCTACACACTGCCGCGATATTATCGAGCGATAATATCGCTGCGATTTTGCGATAATTGTTCTCAGTACATTTTGTATGGGGACGCGCTCGATCCCACACACTGCCGCGATATTATCGCAACCTGACGCAATCTCTTTCTACTACATTCAGTGGTGTGCGCATGCGTGACGCGAATCTCGGAATCGCTGCAGTGTGTAAGGTGTCGCGATATCGCTCGATAATATCGCTGCAATTTGCGGAGAGTTTAAATCGCGCTTCTTCCACGAAATGAGCGTATTTCTTTTCTTTTTTTAATTTAGTTCCTAAAAAACACGACAGATGGTATGTTTATCGCCCCATAGAGCCGTTCGCGAGATCCTTTCAAAATCTTGTCAATACTGCCTGCCTTTTTTGGGAACGCCAAGGGATCGAGCCCATACAACCATGTCAGGCGTAAAAGTTTCGAATTTTCGATTAAAATGATTAGTAAATATTGAAATATGCCATCAAACGATGCGTTGGCATCTTCTTAATCATCTTTTCCCTCTTTATTATTTTAAAGAAACACTTTTTTAAATTTTGACGTTTATTCGCACAAACCGTAGCGCCATCGATAGGTAGAAACATATATACCAACTCGATTATTTAGGACCTAAACCATTATGACACAGGGTCCCGCTGCATATACGTATATCCATCTATTGATCCCCTAGAAACCCAAAAGCAAAACGCTCATTCTCGCGCATTCCCGGGAATTCCTGCAGCTACCGTTAGCACCAAGCACGTATCCAGACTTTGAGTTCGGGGGGGGACATTCAATTTCGGGGGGGGATTTTCAATGAAAAATGTCGAAAAAGGTATAGGTGTGACCACTGTTCCATACAAATATTAGGATTTCGGGGGGGGATAAATCCCACCTATCCCCCCCCCCCCCCTGGATACGTGCTTGGTTAGCACCTTATGCTGGGTTTACATGCACGCCGTGCAGCCCGGCAAGCAGACGCAATTCGCTTTACATCGACTCGTCTGTAAAGTGATTGTTACTATTTAACTTTATAGAAGCCTCAATGTACAGCGTATTGCCTAAGCTTGCCGGGCTGCGCGGCACGCGTATGAACGCACCTTTACACAGTTTACATAAAGTTCACTATGACATTTACATTCCGTTCGCTTCCATTCGGTTCCGCCGCTATGTAAATTGAGTCTTAGGCCGAGATTCAGAGACGATTTTTTCCGTCTTAGCTCGAGCTAAGTAGGGTCGAAATATATGGTTTTTGACATACGGGAGTTCGAACTATGACTTACAAATCGTCTCTGAATCTCGGCCTTAGAGCATTTAAAAACAATAAGGGCCTGGAGGCATGACGGTCTTTTGTCCGTGTAGTGGAAGCAGACCAGCAGTGCGATTTTTGAATCTCATTCGGTGAGCTCTGCTGTTGAAAATGTGAAAATTACTATGGAGTTATGCATCTTTCTACTGCTGATTTTACTTTCAAAAATCGCACTCCTGAAGTAGTTATGATTTTTGAAAGTCAAATCAGCAGCAGAGATGCGTATCTCCAGCAGAGATATCTATCTATCTAATTTTGACATTTTCAACTGCCGAGCTCACCGAATGAGATTCAAAAATCGCACTCCAGACCGCACTAAGGCGGCGTACCTACCTATGTTTTTTATGCGTCGTTTTCCGTTTTTATTTTCGGATTAGATTTACGCGGACGGAAAACCACGTGTGTAGGCCGTTACCACATGATTCAATATCTCTACAGATCGAAAGCTGCGGCTTCTGTCTGTGCATTCACACTTAGATCAAAGTAAAGGTATCTCTTGATGTAACGAAAAAACCATCTAGTTGCATTATCTGGAGTGTGATTTTTGAATCTCATTCGGTGAGCTCAGCAGTTGAAAATGTCAAAATTACTATGGGGATACGCATATTTTTACTGCTATTTGACTCTCAATAATCATACTTCAGGAGTGTGATTTTTAAAAGTCAAATCAGCAGTAGAAAGATGCGTAAGTATCTCCATAGTAATTTTGACATTTTCAACTGTTGAGCTCACCGAATGAGATTCAAAAATCGCACTCCAGACAGAGGTATATTTAATCATTAGGTACCTACGTGCCGTTTCCGTCATCAGGGATAATTGCAATGCTTGGGGCCTCACAATGTATCATTATTTAATTTTAAGTAGATAATTATCGATCAAATTCTGCTTTTTAGTTAGTATTTTGGTGTAAACTGCTATTTAGATTTTTTTTTGTGTCATCTATAAATTATGTTAATTACATCACATTTTTAATTTATTTCGTATATTTTTTAATACTGCTTTCACTTAACCAATCAATTTGAAAGCCTCCTAGAAATCCTAAATAAGTTATTCACCCTTTTTTCCTTAGAATTATTATTTTGCATTTAGCCTTGAGTGATAATTAGTTAATTTAGTTATTATTAAACTTATATCTAAGTCCCGTAAAATAGAAAATAAAGTTATGTAAGTATGTTTAAGGGCTAGGTTTCGGTGGACAATTTTTTAGACAAGTTTTCCACCGTAACCTAGCATTTAAACATACATAAGTAACTTTATTTTGGAACTAATGGAAGTTACCTCAAAACGTTTCTTGCGGTACGTTTAATTGAATAAAAAATCTGCCGCGATCTTTCTTTTATCTACGTTGGGCCTACATTCGCCTTATTGACCAAACCTTCTGTTTGTTATCGATTTTCATGTGCAAATTCGATAGTTTGATTGGAGATGGCGAAGGCAGGCACCTGTCTATACCATTGCTGGGCTCCTCTAAAATCGCCCCTAAAGTGCGGTGTCTGATTTTAGTGAGGGCAGGAATAAAATCTAGACGTGGATATTTTACAAATAGGTGGTATACCTACTTAGGGTTAAACTACACCACGTAGCACAGCATCGCATTTTTCTGTCACTCAGGAACGTCATTTGCTAGAGCATATAAGATAGACGGAACAGCACGCCGCGTGCGATCGCGTTCCGTCTATCTTATACATAGGCGAAGTATTTTCCGCTTACGCTGATAGACGAAACATCAGTGTAACCTCGTATGAGACAGCGATAGTCATAAAATCCTATACAATTTGTATGAAAATAGATGTCTAACTCCGGAGTCAGACAGCCGTCGTAGAACAAAAAAGTGGCTACGTCGATAAGGACAGCAATAAGTAGCGATCTCCTTTTTTAACAAGAGCTAATTTGCTATGTGCATCTTTTACTGAGTTATATGACAAGGCACGTGCTAGCTTCTAGTTCCTTCTCTTTCTACGATCTTATATATGCTCTAGCAAATGACGTTCCTGAGTGACAGAAAAGGATGGAGCGACGGGAAAATGCGATCTGTGCTGCCTGGTGTAGTTCAACCCATAAATGTTTTTATGAGATTTGCTACAAATTTTTCGCTGTAATTATTGTTTTTCTGTACCTACCTGGTTCTAGTAAAAATTATGAAATGTAAGACCTACTATCAGATCAACGTAAATGTACATAAACTAATGAAATGCGTACAATTATACAACCTATTATTATATTTGGATAAGATAATGTCTGTGAGACCTCTTATATTTTACGTGTTACTGTAATTATTATTATTATACTTATTATTAATTATTAAATGTAAAATTAAATATTTTTATTCTGATTCTTTGTTTCTTATTTTTTAGAGTAGACCAGTGAGGTAGGTAACAATATCTATATTTTACTATATTATTATCCACTACATAATAATAAAGATTTTGTGGGATTGGGCCACCAGGATCCAGGTATCCCGATCCCCCAGGCCCCCAGGGGATCCTGGTGAACCACAACTCCGTTATCTTTGAAGCACTAAATATGAGCCATACATATTCAGAAAGCACTAAATGAGCACGTGTACTACACTCAGCGGGACCCTATGTCTACGTATGTCCTAGAACGATGCGTGTATGTCTGGGATGAGCACTATTAGCTAGGTTTCAAAGCCCTAGGATCGAGGGCCCCGCTGGGCACACGCACACCATCAGTCGGCAGCACTCGTAGTATGGCTACCATGATACGGCAGTATCACGTCTTTTATCTCGTTCGTTCGCACGCAAATAGAAAGAGAGCTAAGATGTGATAGCGCTGTATCACTGCGGCATGCTAGCTATGCAGGATCCCCCAAACCTGCATAAGGCTCATTCACATGGTGCCAACAAAGGGTGGACGCATATCTATCACTGCCGGTGCTGCCGCCTGCGGTCGGATTCCCGCTGTCTTTCTCGCTCTAGCAAATGACGTTCCTGAGCGACAGAAAAGGAGGTCAAAAAATGCGATTCCATGCTGCCAGGTGAGGTTCTTGTGTAACTACCCGATTATTTCCTAAACTAACAGGGTAAGTGTAGCGACACACCTGCGGAACGTACGGCGCCGAACGTTCGGTTGAATACGCGGGCAACAGGGTGTCCCGTAAATCAACGTCAAGCCGGAATCGGGTGATAGGCCAAATCATAATAGTTACTTACCAGAAAAATAAAAAATATAACCAAGTCATAAACTTTATTAAATTATAGGATTTTTTTTTTTTGTGAATTCTAATCAACAAAATAAAATTGAGAAAAAAAGTAAAGATTTGTAGCAAAAGGAGCTAAAAAACCATCACAGGACGTACATTAAAAAAAAAAGGCCTAAATTTAAAAAATTGCATGACTTAGATATACTTTTTTATTTTTCTGGTAACTATTATGATTTGACCTATCACCCGATTCCGGCTTGACGTCGATTTACACGGACACCCTGTATAGTCCAGTCATTTTAGAGTTTCCTTGTATGGACACCCTAACAATAATTCATCTATCGCTGAAACTTTGCAGTGTGATTAAGTAAAGTATACAGATTACGGTTGACAAATAATCTAGGAACGGAAAAAATTAAACCTAGATTATTTGTCAACCGTAATCTGTATATTTATTATATTATGTTATTGTTAGGGTCAAACCCTAAAATGATTGGACTAATACCGGCGACACACCAGTACGCTTACTAGTAGACGCGTATTCAACCGATCGTTCGGCGCCGTACGTTTCGCAGGTGTGTCGCTATTCTTAGGTACAATAAAACATCATAAATAAAAAACCAAAATTATAATTTTAACATATATTTCGAGAACTTAAAAATAAAAAAAGATCACAAAGTGTTAAGATATGTGTGTGTGGTATGTATAAAACATTAGAAGGTAATTATTATGAGTCTAGTGTACGATTAATATTACATTAGAGCTTAAAACAACATGTTTATAGCCGTTTTAAAATTAGGGTATCGACATGCGACGTAACAACACTAGAAGAAGGGCAAAGACCTATCGATACCCTTCGATCAAAGTAAAATTAATGGATAGGCCCAAAGCGCGTTAAGTTGAAGCACACTACTGGGGTGCGTTCAGAACCTACGCCCAGAGTGCGCCCAGAGTGCACTCCGAGTGCAACTTTTCGCCCTAACGCCGTTCAGAGGCTCCGTGAAAAGCGTACTACACATAAGAGCGAGCGAGAAGAACAACCGCACCCAAAGGTTCTGAACGCAGCCCTGGTCATAGACTTAAACTCTAGAGTAATATGTCTATGCTACTGGTGCACTTGGTACATACAAACTGGCACACTTGGTCTGTCATCTCGGTACATATTTGAAGTATACCTGTCATTTGTTTTGCCTTATTTTTCTGGTTTGAAATATTCGCGTAAGGCCTATCTATTAATTTTACTTTGAACGAAGTCGATACCTATGGATAGTCAACCGATAGTTAGTTGACCTTGAATAAATAGTATTATATCGATGTTACACAATGACCATTATTATTGATGAATGATTATATTGTGCGCAATAGTATTACTCAAAAAAACAGTCGAACCATATTTGCTTATCGGCTGCTAAAAAACAAAATAACAGTGTTGCTTGGCCATAAAGTCATGAACGTGGTGACAGGTGGAACTAAAATTTGAGTATGGTAGTGTTGCCAGGTTATGCGTGATTTTGACGTTCTTGCGTAGAGGCAGCGCCCTCAGATAATTTCTACTCTTTTTGGCCAAGCTGTACTATCCACAAATCATTTAGTATATCGTCTGGAATTGATTCAAAATGAAGTGGTGTAAAATTAGTATGAGGCCTTATTTAGGGTTTTATTAAGGAGCAGCCAATATGCTCACGACTATATTCCCCGAGGGGGTAGTAAGAGATATTCTGAAAATTCAGGACATAAACATACCGAAATCAGTAGTAGGTACCGAAACTCTGTCCAATGTGCGAGTGCATCTGCGTGAGATTGTATTACCTTGCATGCTTCACATCTTTTTAGTGCAATATTCGGTCCGTATTTCTTTCAAGTCCGTGTATCGAATACTATGAATAGCACTAACGAATTTGGTACTATTCTTTTTCGAGGTCACGATAGTATCGTGTAACTATCGATAGATTAGGGGTTGAACTACACATGGCCGCACGCGATCGCGTGTTCCGTCGCTCTATCCTTTTCTGTCAATCAGGAACGTCATTTGCTAGAGCATATAAGATAGACGGAACGGAACAGCACGGAACAGCACGCCGCGTGCGATCGCGTTCCGTCTATCTTATATGCTCTAGCAAATGACGTTCCTGAGTGACAGAAAAGGATGGAGCGACGGAAAAATGCGATCGCGTGCGGCCATGTGTAGTTCAACCCTAACTTTTCTTGGACAACACAACACTAGTCCTAACCAGTAGTTGCGTGGCTGGCCTTACACCAGAGATTTTAAGGATCAGGAGTGCGATTTTTGAAACTCATTCGGTGAGCTCAGCAGTTGAAAATGTCAAAATTACTATGGAGATATGCATCTTTCTACTGCTGATTTGACTTTCAAAAATCGCACTCCTGAAGCATGATTTTTGAGAGTCAAATCAGCAGTAGAAAGATGCTTATCTCCATAGTAATTTTGACATTTACAACTGCTGAGCTCACCGAATTAGATTCAAAAATCGCACTCCAGGAGAAGCATAATGTCACACTCAAAAAAGGTCAAATTTGACGCGACGGAAAAGAACGATCATTACCTTCGATCAACAATATCCAACTAGATATCGCGTCAGCGCTCAAAACATGTCCCGGCAAATAACGCCTCACTATTGGAGTGAGGTCTTATTTTGAATTAGTTGCGTTCGAACAAAGCCAACGTAAGCACGTCTCGCAATGCCGCAGTGTTCCTTTTTTAAATTACTAGGAATTATGGTTGCTTTGAGGTCGAAATTATAATGTATTCGGACTGTTTTCTCGGTTCGTTAACAAAAAATGTTGTACAAAATCATTTTGTATGCGACCCGTTATCTAGTTGTATATTGTTGATAGAAGATCATTACCGACCAGGTGACCACCAATTTCTTGGACACTATGCCGGAGGCATCCGAGGCATGCCAGGAAATCTGCCGACGGCATAGTGTGTGTCAGCCATAACAGTTAAAGATGACTCGTGTACTTAAAATTACTATGAAATTAAACTTAAAAGCCTAATGATAAATAATAATTTTTCTGAATTCTTCTTAGCCAATAAATACGATATACAAAATCAGATTTCGAGATCTTTTCGGTGAAATTAAAATTAATGATTTTTAGACTTAATTATACGTGATTTGGAATATATTTTTTTAGTTGCCTTATTTGTTTTTTGACTAGTGATTAAATGAAGCAAGATTAGAAATTAAAACTGCTTGATTGAATAGCTTTATCATGTTTCGAGACATTGAAAGACAAACTTAAGAGTTATTTTACCGTTCAAGTGGCGCACTCATCACATTATTTAAAAGATTTCTAAAAAATGAAAACACAAAATGAAAAAGTGCTAATCTAACTAAGGCCGGTATCGACCAAACTTAGATTTATAGAAGAGTAACTATACAAGGAACAATTTTACTTTTGGTGTTTACACACCCCGTACTAAAAGAACGAATGTATAATTCACCTAAATAAAGAGGTCGTTGTATCCGTACTTATTGAAATGTGAGGTTATACAGTTTTAATTTATTAGGTTTCTTTTTATAATATTTTTTTTTTTATGTGTCATTCAGATTTCATTTAGATTAGGGTTGGGTAAAACGCAACATCAGTTTACTCTATAGTAACCGGCGACTTAATCTAATAATAGAATTTACTCGCGTTTGGTCAAATCGGGCCTTTGTACAAAAGACAAAAAGCTATTTTTATAGAATACTTCTGTAGGTTCTAAACATTCAACTTTTAAGAATATCTGAATAAATGTAAGAGTGGCGGTTATCATTTTCTTGGTCTTTAGACCTACGCATAAGAATAACTATAGAAGAGTAACTCTAAACAAAATCGAAATGATTTTTGGCACCCAATGAAAAATGACATTTTGTATGAGTTTTGGCGGCTAGGTAAGTACAGTTTTTAAAGAACAAATTTAGAAAACGGTACACTTTTTTTGGTGCCACTTTTTGAGCTTCATTTACACTTCTATACATTCTTATTCGTAGGTTTAGACCGATTAAAAGTATGGTACTACTGCCACTGAACGGTAAAAGGACTATTTAATTATATTTCGAGACATAAGCATACGAACTTACCAAAATTCGGTACTCGTATTTTTTTTTAAATGCAGTATACACAGAACTTCAATTAATCACTACTCGAAAAACATTTTTCTTAAAAATACTTACAATCTAAATAATAAAAGTGTAAAAATGTACATTTTTTTTACATTAATCGTGTAAATATGACTCGCAATAAGAAATATACATATATCACAAGAATTGCTTTAGAATTACATACATACAGTCAACTTACAGTTCTATTTAGTGTAATGACACATCTGCGGAACGTTCCGCCGAACGTTCGGTTGAATACGAGCGCAACGCTTTTCCCTGTACCAGCGACACACCAGTACGCGTTTCCTAGTAGATGCGTATTAAGAGAATATTATTCCGAGAGCGAAAATGCGCGCTGCATACAAACGTACTATGGTGATATTTTCAATACTAACCAATTAAAGTCAATGAAATTTTGCAGAAACAATCTAGAAACAAATTTCTATGCTTGTATGGAGTCAGATTTTCGTTAAAATGTATAATTTTCAAGTTACAGTGCCTCAAAGATTTCCATACAAATCTTAAATTAATCCTAGCATTAAAACTGTATATTTTAACGAAAATCTGACTCTGTAGAAGCATAGAGATTTGTTTCTGCAAAATTTGATTGACTTTAATTGGTTAGTATTGAAAATATCACCATAGTACGTTTGTATGCAGCGCGCATTTTCGCTCTCGGAATAATATTCTCTTAATACGCATCTACTAGGAATAGTGGCGCGTACTGGTGTGTCGCCGGTACAGGGAAAAGCGTTGCGCTCGTATTCAACCGAACGTTCAGGGCCGAACAATCCGCAGGTGTCCCTGCACTTAATGTATCGATACTAACCAGCCCGGGAGCTAGCATGACAGCGCCAAGTCGCGCTTTATCTCGCTTTCAGAACCAAGCGGAATGCCTAATATGATCTTCGAAAAAATTACCTCTTCGCGTGTTTTTCAGAGAGTAAAAGTCGCGCTTGCCGCGGCAAGTAGTATGGGAAAGAGCCCAAATAAATTGAAATTGAATCTCTCTCAGCTGTGTTTTTGCTCAAAAACAATCCTTGAGATTGTTTAGATTAGATACTTCCACAAACCACTTGACACACAAGTTTCAGTCGCGGACTTGAAAAAAAAGACGGACGTAATCTCGTCTAATCACGAGTGAAGCACCCATTTATATTTGTGTGTGCGTGCGCTGAGGAACTGTCGCGCGGTACATAATGGTGGCGGGTTGTAGCACCTGCGCCTAGAGCTAGTGCATCTGTGTGAGTGTAGGGTCCCTTGTAGAACAAACGAAAATGTAGGACCTTGCGTGCTTCACATATTTTTTTGTGTCACATTACGTCCGTCTTTTTTTCAGGTCCGTGGTTCAAGTGCAAGCGGTTCTCTGTATGCTGTACTATTTTTGATAAAATTATAAATAAGTTAGCACTAACCTTGCATTGAGGTGAGGTACAAATTGGTACATTCTCCATGTGATAAGGTAAGGCATAAAACCAACCATAATTATACTGGGTGGAACCATATTGTTCCACTTTACAGAAAGACTTAGGGCCCGTTTCACCACTTCTGAGTAAGTTCTTGCTAGCTTATCCGACAGATAGTTTGACGTATTTTGTATGAAATTATGTCAATATATCTGTCGGATAAGCTAATAAGAACTTACCCAGAAGTGGTGAAACAGGCCCTAAACGACTGATATTTTATCTGCTGGACAGGGCATTTGAGTCGAGTCGGTACAGCTGTTTTGTAGCAGCTGATTTTTTTTCGAGTTTCCTGAATGGGCTCCATAGTGAAAGTTGTTAAATTAATAGTAGATTATGCACCAAGGGGATAAAGAAGTGTATTTGGTCACGGGCATATTGATTCCCGAGCGGAGCCAGTGAGCTGAGTTAAGACTAGAATCCTGAGTGAAGCGAGGGGTTCAAACTAGCCCAAGACGAAAACACGTTTATACCCGAGCATCATACTCTACTTTTCACACGAAGCGAGGGGTTCAAACTAGCCCAAGACGAAAACACGTTTATACCCGAGGATCATACTCTACTTTTCACACGAAGCGAGGGGTTCAAACTAGCCCAAGACGAAAACACGTTTATACCCGAGGATCATACTCTACTTTTCGCACCTGCGAATCCTGAGTGAAGCGAGGGGTTCAAACTAGCCCAAGACGAAAATACGTTTATACCCGAGGATCATACTCTACTTTTCACACCTGCGAATCCTGAGTGAAGCGAGGGGTTCAAACTAGCCCAAGACGAAAACACGTTTATACCCGAGGATCATACTCTACTTTTCACACCTGCGAATCCTGAGTGAAGCGAGGGGTTCAAACTAGCCCAAGACGAAAATACGTTTATACCCGAGGATCATACTCAGGGTTGGCATGATTAAAACAAGTTGTTTTAAAACATGTGTTTAAAACAGTGTTTAAAACAGTTTGAATTAAAACCGTGTTTTTTATTAAGTGTTTATTTATAAGAAAATTTATTAAGAAAAGAATAAGAAAATTCATTAAGAAAAAAACAAGGTTTAAAACTACTTTTCATTGCGAATGAATGGAAATAAATTAATATTTAGGACTCTAAGTAGCTTGACATAAAACCAGTTGAGTCTATCTCTATGCTATTATATTTTTGAACTTTTGAAATAGGAATTATGAGGAAAATTTTATTTAGCAATGTAATTATATAAAACATATAATTTTATTTTACTACCCTTATTTTAAATATAAAATAATATGAATATTGGGGCTTCCCCTATTAAAAATGAAGATTAGTTAGAATTGTTAGAATGTAAAGCGTTCAGTATTGCTTAGAGATACGTAACATAAAATAAATTTTTATCCACTGACATATTTTTGTACATATTGAATTTATTAAGGCGAATTTAAAAATACCTAGTCAAGAAATCAAATATTATAGGTCTAATTTATTTGAAATTAAATGGCCTAAACACAAAAGAAAAAAAAAAACATAAAAACACTTGTTTAAAACATTTTGAACTGTTTGTTTTATAAAATTTAAAAAAAACTGTTTTTTTTCCAACCCTGATCATACTCTACTTTTCACACCTGCGAATCCTGAGTGAAGCGAGGGGTTCAAACTAGCCCAAGACGAAAACACGTTTATACCCGAGGATCATACTCTACTTTTCACACCTGCGAGGAATGGCCTAGGAATATTCGATAAAGAAGCAAAATGCATCATAACCTGCTGAATTTTGAAACATCTAAGTTATCTTATTCACATGAGCCACTCTCAGGAAACATGAAAAAAATCTGCCGTTTCATACATTTGTGTCGAGTAGGTACAGCTGTTTTGTATGGAGCAGCTGATTTTATTTCACGTTTCCTGAGAGTAGCTCAAGTGAAAGTTGTTCAGTTTGATGGTGAATTCAGTCATCGTTTCAGTATTTGCTAGGCTGTCACTTACACCCTGTATTGTACATTTAACACTTTCTCTGCTAAGCTCAAAATCATGATCCTCGCGCAGTGCTACAACTGACGCCCCTCGTAGGTCGTGCGCACAGTCGTAACGTAAAACGACCAAAGCGGCTCACCTCGTGGGTCGGCCCGCACCGGCGTAAGGTTTGGGTGACTCACGCTGTAGGTCATGAGCACAGGCGAAGCTTGACCCCCCTCGTAGGTCGTGCGCACAGTCGTAACGGTGAAACGATAAACTGGCTCGTCTCGTGGGTCACGCGCAGGCGTAAGGTTGTCGGTGACTCGCGCGGTAAGTCATAAGCACAGCCGAAATGCTACATAACTGACTCGTTACGTCGGTTCTTTAGCACTGCGGCCCATTTGTCGCCGACTACGAATAAGAATAACTATAGAAGTGTAACTCTAAACAAAATCGAAATAATTTTTGGCACCCAATGAAAAATGACATGTTGTATGAGTTTTGGCGGCTAGGTACAGTTTTTAAAGAACAAATTTAGAACACGGTACACTTTTTTTGGTGCCACTTTTTGAGCTTCATTTACACTTCTATACATTCTTATTCGTAGGTCGCCGACCTACGGCGTGGGTCGTCAGCAGTGAAAGTGTTAAACGAACAAACTGTTCTGGGAACAAAGCGTCAGTAGTTAGCTCAGCACCTAAGAATATTAAAATAGTTCCATTCATGTATTATACGACATTTTCTGTAAAGTGGACCATTATGTTCCACCCAGCAAATTATACAGGGTCCTTCTTAATATGCTGACACTTTTTTAAGAGGATGATCAGAACATCAAATTGAACAACTTTCTCTATGGGACCGACATCGAAATCACGAAAAAAAAATCTGCCGCTCCATACAAAACTGCAAACCTGCTCGAGCCAAATGTATGGGACAGCTGATTTTTTTTTCGTGATTTCGATTTCGGTCCCATAGAGAAAGTTGTTCAGTTTGATGGTCTGATCATCCCCTTAAAAAAGTGTCAGCATATTAAGTTGGACCCTGTATTTTTTAAACAGTGCCGACCCTTAAAAGTGTATAAACGTCTTGTATTGATATCTTAAAAAGCCATTACAAAATTTTGGTCCATTCAAAAATGTTTCAAAAGTCTATATTAAAAATTTACTCCAAAAATTATTGCGTTTTCGACGACAAAGGGTTGAACTACACCACGTAGCACAGCATCGCATTTTTCCATCCTTTTCTGTCACTCAGGAACGTCATTTGCTAGAGCATATAAGATAGACGGAACGGAACAGCACGCCGCGTGCGATCGCGTTCCGTCTATCTTATATGCTCTAACAAATGACGTTCCCGAGTGACAGAAAAGGACGGAGCGACGGAAAAATGCGATGCTTCCTGATGTAGTTCAACCCAAATTTTGACGTATTGTCTAAATATACCACACACGGTATATTTAGACCTAAAGTGCTATTTTTGTTTCTGAGATTCAAAACTATGACCGAATGAATTCACAAACTTCATACTGTTTATGTCATTTTCTACGGCTTATTTCAACGCGTGACTTTCAAAAATCGCTCTCCTGTTTATTTAAAAACAATTAGACTAGGTATAAAACTCTAAGCAAATTGGACCTTATCTGATAGACAGCAGAGGCTTGTTTCCCTTGAGCGCGGCGCGCATTTTCTTCACTAAAGCCGAAGGTTGTATGAGTACTGATACCTCGGTACCGTGTAGACTAAGTCTGTTCATTTCTTCGTCGCCGCCCTGTAAGAGAAATCATTAGATTGAAGAATGGCATAAGGAAATTGTTCAGTTAAAGGATTTTTTTTAATTACAAATGGTTTTGCTCTTGACCTCAATCCAGTCCTCAGGACAAAGATGGGATCGAAGATGTAGCGAGCTTACCCTGAAGAAGCCTATTCACTCGTACTTTAAAGGAATTCAGGTTGTAAGCGTTCGGAAATACTGACGCAGGCAGGGCGTTCCACTCCTTGGCTGTGCGTATTATAAAAGATTCTGAAAGGAGCTTAGTACTAATATGTGGGATATCAACCAAGTAGGGGTGATATCCGGCGGTGCACCTAGATGTCCGATAGTAGAAAGGCATATGCTCACGACTATATTCCCCGAGGGGGTAGTCAGAGATATTCTGAAACATCAGAACATCCACGTTTCACTAGTAGTACCGAAACTCTGTCCAGTGTGACGGAGGGTGAGCCCGCCGCCACTTATAATGGACTGTGGGTACAATACATGCCTTGAAATTGAAGCATGCAGGTTTCCTCACGATGTTTTCCTTCACCGAAAAGCCAGTGGTGTTACAAATCGTACATAAATTCCGTAAAACTCATTGGTACGAGTCGGCCTGGACGGGGATCAAACCATCGCCTTCTGCACGACAGGCAAAGGTACTCGCCACTGGACCACCACGGCTTGTAGTACAAAGGGGAAGGCGGAATGAGTTCATGTAGCTCCTGTAGGCCTCGCATGCCACCCCCGAGAAAACGATAAAAATCGAGAAGTGCCTACATCCTTATTATTTTACGTATGTCAGAAAGAGCGCTCATGACGATTATCTCGTTTAAACCCTTTGTAGTGGGTGGCATGCTAGCCGCGCCGGGCAGTCACCGAAGTACACTCTGCAGAAGACCGACAAGCAGGCTACTCTACGGCGGTGGGCTAGGCTATGAAACTTGGTCTCCACCAGCTTACTGTCGCCTATGAACCTCCTGGCTCTGCGTTCAACCAAGTCGAGTCTGACTAATTGTTTCATCACTAATTATAATGTAGAGAACGGGAGTGCGATTTTTGAACATCACACGTTCAAATCAGCAGTAGAAAGATGCATAATCTCCATTATTATTATTGTTGGTTGGGCTATTGAAAGCAAGGGTCGTTATGTAACACTGCGACCATCGCTGGTCTTTTGTGTTCGCCCCAAGCTCACCCATATTTTACGCATACCTCCGAACTTATGGTATTTTCTTTTCGTTCTCGGGTAAACAGGTTTCCTCACGATGTTTTTTTTTCACCGCCGAGCTAGTGATAATGATAAATACAACCGTACATAAATTCGGTAGAACTTAGTCTGTGCCAGGAATCGAACCGCGGCCTCACGATTGAGTCGCTAGCTCTCTTCCGTATGGACTATCATCGCTCACCTTTAATAATCTCCATAGCAATTTTGACATTTTCTATTGCTGATTACGTGTGATGTTTAAAAATCGCACTCCAGGACAGACCTACAACCTCCTACAGGTTCATTGGGAGAGTAGTTCGGTATCATGTTCAGTACAATAATTAAAGTAATGTAACTTTTAATCCACACCCTGTAGATGTTTATACACACCTTGACGAGGTTGAGGGGTCTGTTGTTGACCTCGGTGACGGCCCACTTGCCGGGGGGAGGTATGCCTGCCCTAGCCGCCGCGCCTGAAGCCTCCACAGTGACACTCACTGTCTAACTGCACACCTGCGAGGTACATACACACCTTGACGAGGTTGAGGGGTCTGTTGTTGACCTCTGTGACGGCCCACTTGCCGGGGGGAGGTACGCCTGCCCTAGCCGCCGCGCCTGAAGCCTCCACAGACGTTATGTTGCACTCACCGTCCAGTTTTATACCTGCAGGGGAATTATTATATTATGGCCAGCGAACTTAAATACTGTAGGTCTACGAATAAGAATGTATAGAAGTGTAAATGAAGCTCAAAAAGTGGCACAAAAAAAAGTGTACCGTGTTCTAAATTTGTTCTTTAAAAACTGTACCTAGCCACCAAAACTCATACAAAATGTCATTTTTCATTGGGTGTCAAAAAATATTTCGATTTTGTTTAGAGTTACTCTTCTATAGTTATTCTTATTCGTAGTAGGTACACAAACAGGGTGTAAGGTACAGTCCTCCGTAAACTGAAACGGTGAACTCAGACCATCAAACTGATCTGACCATCTTTCATCATGGAGCATACCTCAGGAAACGCGAAAAAAAAAATCGGATGTCTCATACATTTGATTCAGGTAGGTACAGTAGTTTTGAATCAAATTAAAGATTAAAAAATGTGTCTCGGGCGGGACTTGAACCCACGCTCTTCCAAACCGGGGAAACGTGCTAACCAATTACACCACCGAGCCCACTGACCAGAGAACGAAATTTTCAATCTGTTACGTCTTAAGGGGACGTGCACCGCGTGCGTGCGTGGGGGTTGATTCGAAATAGCACAACATGGCTGTAACATGTTTATAATCAATAATACAGTAGTTTTGTGTGAAATAGCAGATTTTTTTCGCGTTTCTTGAGGTAGGCTCCATAGTGAAAGTTGTTCAGTTTGATAGTCTGAGTTCACCGTTAGGATTTTTAGTCAGGCATACCAAAGAACCATATATTTTTTTCTTGTAAATTATCTTCAATCTACAAATAAGAATGTATAGAAGTGTAAATGAAGCTCAAAAAGTGGCACCAAAAAAAGTGTACCGTGTTCTAAATTTGTTCTTTAAAAACTGTACCTAGCATAGACGAAATTTTTTTTCGCTCTCATACAATTTATATGAAGTGACATTTTGGAGTCAGATGGCCGAAGTACAAAAAAGTGGATACGTCGATAAGGACAGCAATAAGTAGCGGTCTCCTTTTTATTAACTAGAGCGAATTTGCTATGTGCATCTCTTACTGAGTGATATGTCAAGACACGTGCTTCCTTCTAGTGCCTTCTCTTTCTACGGTACCTAGCCGCCAAAACTAATACAAAATGTCATTTTTCATGGGGTGCCAAAAATTATTTCGATTTTGTTTAGAGTTACTCTTCTATAGTTATTCTTATTGACTAATTGAGGTGAGGCGGCGATAGAAATTGTGCAAGACTATGTCTACCTTGGACAGACTATAAGACTAGGTAGAAACAACTTCGACAAGGAGGCCGCTAGGCGTATCCAGCTAGGATGGGCTGCTTTCGGGAAACTACGTCATATATTCTCCTCGGCCCTACCACAATGCCTCAAAACGAAGGTGTTCAATCAGTGCGTTCTGCCAGTGATGACCTATGGTGCGGAAACGTGGACCCTGACGATAGGGCTAGTTCATAAATTCAAGGTCGCTCAGCGAGCTATGGAGAGAGCTATGCTCGGTGTTTCTCTGAGGGACCACATCAGAAATGAAGTGATTCGTCACAGAACTAAAGTGGCTGACATAGCTCAGAAAATTAGCAAGCTGAAGTGGCAGTGGGCTGGTCATATCTGTCGAAGAACTGACAACCGATGGGGTGTCAGAGTTCTAGAGTGGAGACCGCGAACTGGTAGGCGTAGTGTGGGACGCCCTGCTGCCCGCTGGACAGACGACCTAAAAAAAGTAGCGGGGAGCGACTGGATGAGGAAGGCCGAGGACAGAGTTTTGTGGCGCGCCTTGGTAGAGGCCTATGTCCAGCAGTGGACGATGATAGGCTGATGATAATGATGATGAGTTATTCTTATTCGTAGTCTTCAATGTACAGACACACTTCAGGTTACAGTTTTATTATAGTTTAGACACAAAGATTTTTTTGGTCTTCGCAGCGCACAGACCAAAAAAAATCTTTGTTTACACAATACTACGAGTATAGTCTTCCACGAGGGTGTGATGGAGAAATTAGAGGCAGGGAGTGTCCGTTCCACTCTCTATTTCGATATTAGTTGACATTTGTATAGTTATCACTTACCTATACTTTCTAGATCTCTTTTATTGAGCACGTAGATCTTTCCGAGCGGCACCCGATGAAATAATATGTCCATCTGAAATACATAATTATTAAACTAGTGTTTACCCGCGACTTCGTCCGCACAAATTATATACCAGATTTTAAGTCAGATCATAAGCTATCAAACAAATAAAGTTTCGTCAAAATCGGTTCAGTCATTTTTGCGTGATACGCGAACAAACAAACAAACATACAAACAAACACACAAACAAACAGACACACAAATTTTTAAAAAAAGGTTGATTTCGAGTAAGGGATAAGTAACTAAAAATCATAAACCATATCGTAATCATTTTTTTGTAAATATCTTCAATGTACAGACACACTTCAGTTACAGTTTTTTTAATAGTTTAGAAGTACTCACAGAGTGGCCGTAGCTCTTCAGCAGCTGCCTGGCGTGGGAGGTGTCTCTCGGGGTGGCGCCCCGCAGTGCCACGAGGCGGTCCCCCGCGCGCGCGCCGCACCGCGCTCCAGCCGCGCCAGCACTCACTATCCTGTTACATATACATATACAATGCTGTATTAAACTTAAGGTGGTTGGAGAGCTGCCAATCAGCTGAGCTGATTGCTTCATATAAAACGTTGTCGTAGAACACTCGTAGACGGTATTAATAAAAATAATGTTTTATATATAAGGTCTAACAAAATTAGGTGGAACTATTTTAAGGGGATGATCAGACCATCAAACTGAACAACTTCTCTATGGGACCAATATCGAAAAAGCGAAAAAAAAATCTGCCGTTCTATACAAACCTACTCGACCGAAATGTATGGGACCGCAGATTTTTTTTCGCGATTTCGATATTGGTCCCATAAAGAAAGTTGTTCAGTTTGATGGTCTGATCATCCCCTTAAAATAGTTCCACCTAATTTTGTTAGTCCTTATATATAAAACATTATTTTTATTAATACCGTCTACGAGTGTTCTACAACAAAGTTTTATATGAAATTGACAGCTCTCCAACAATGAGTTTTTCGGAATTTATGTACGATTTGTAACACCACTAGCTTTTCAGTGAAGGAAAACATCGTGAGGAAACCTGCATGCTTGAATTTCGAGACGTGTATTGTACCCACTGTCCATTACAAGTGGCGACTGGCTCACTCCCCGTCACACTGGACAGAGTTAGTGAAACGTAGATGTTCTGAGGTTTCAGAATATCTCTGAATACCCCACCGGGGAAGATAGTCATGAGCATATGATTATGCTATGTTTGATCTGTAAATCTCTAAATGCAAAAGTAGTCGCGAGACGTAGAAAGACTGTATTGGCTTTCTATCTCTTGTCTTCTGTTTTTTCGTAGTAGAAATTAGTCTTGAGGTCTCCATCAATATGACGCTTTATGGCGCAGTCGGTAGGATACTGACCACACTTGTCTATTGTAGTCGCAGAAGACTATGTTGTCTCTGGTGGATAGCGTGGCGGCTACACCTGCCCTGCGGCGTTGCTCTCTACATGGCGCAGTCGGTAGGATACTGACCACACTTGTCTATTGTAGTCGCAGAAGACTATGTTGTCTCTGGTGGATAGCGTGGCGGCTACACCTGCCCTGCGGCGTTGCTCTCTACATGGCGCAGTCGGTAGGATACTGACCACACTTGTCTATTGTAGTCGCAGAAGACTATGTTGTCTCTGGTGGATAGCGTGGCGGCTACACCTGCCCTGCGGCGTTGCTCTCTACATGGCGCAGTCGGTAGGATACTGACCACACTTGTCTATTGTAGTCGCAGAAGACTATGTTGTCTCTGGTGGATAGCGTGGCGGCTACACCTGCCCTGCGGCGTTGCTCTCTACATGGCGCAGTCGGTAGGATACTGACCACACTTGTCTATTGTAGTCGCAGAAGACTATGTTGTCTCTAGTGGACAGCGTGGCGGCTACACCTGCCCCGCGGCGTTGCTCTCTACATGGCGCAGTCGGTAGGATACTGACCACACTTGTCTATTGTAGTCGCAGAAGACTATGTTGTCTCTAGTGGACAGCGTGGCGGCTACACCTGCCCCGCGGCGTTGCTCTCTACATGGCGCAGTCGGTAGGATACTGACCACACTTGTCTATTGTAGTCGCAGAAGACTATGATGTCTCTGGTGGACAGCGTGGCGGCTACGGCTGCCCCGCGGCGTTGCTCGGCTCGTAATGACGCGGCTTGCCGTGCTCTGAGAGGTTGCAGATTTGGTAGGGAGGGTGGCGATTGACCTGCCAATAAAATAATATTGTATATTAAGTTTAGGGACCGAATTAGCGGCTAATTTTTTAAACCCCTTTAACTGGTCGTCCTTTCGATAGGCTACTAAGACTCGTCAATCGAAAGGTAACTAACACTCAGTTGCAGAAACGCTCATTAGAGTTAACCTCCATTAAATCTCTTGCTAGCTTTTGCCGCCTTATTTGTACCATTACCGTTTATTTGTTTCTTTTTCTATGCTCTATCTGTGTTTTTGGTGTAAATAAAAGTATATTTCATTCATTCATTCATTCTTTTACTACGTCAACAAGACAAAAAGTGACAGCAAGAGATTTAAAAGAGGATTAACTCTAATGAGCGTTTCTGCAACTGAGCATCAGTTATAGGGGTTTCTTATCCACTAAAAATATTCAAGCCTATCAATTAAACCACTAAAAACAAAGGTAGGGAAAAGCTTCCTGTCTGTTAAGTTTATAGGCTGTGGCCACAAGGTGGACCGACGACCTGGTGAAGGCGGCGGGAACCCGTTGAATGAGGGCAGCGCAGGACCGATCTGCGGGGGAGGCCCATATCCAGCAGTGGACGTCCATCGGCTGAGATGATGAATGAATGAATACTAACCGTTGGTGAGTGAACTGCTTCGCCTTCGCATGCCGTCAACCCTGCCTTCAGGCCTCGACCTATGCACCACCTTCACTGATGTTGTCACTCCTCTGAAAAACAATATTTTGTTACATTACTGTCTACGACGCAACGTCTATGCGTACGTCAATTAAACTTCATTCACAGCCTATTACACGTCTCACTGACTGACCTAATATCCTAGGCACCTTATCTAGATCTAATAGCCCAACCCTCGCAGGGAGGGTGTATGGGCGTTAGTCCACCAGTTGCACAATGCGGATTGGTAGACTTCATATACGAATCGGAATTTCTTCTTCTGCATATTACGCCAGTCATATAAAACATTGTAGGTCGCAATTGATTGCACGGAGCTGCATTTTTGGGATATTGTTAGGATAGATACCAGCAGTATAAAACCAATTTTGCAGTTTCGAAAGACCTGTGCTAACCGAGGGGTGTTCGAAAAACCTTGCATTTTTCGGTCATTTTTCAGGTTTTGAAATATAACTTCTAAGCGGTGCATCTTGCATAAAAATTGTACACTACGTTTTTAAAGAAGACAAAATTATCTATAATTTTAATTAAACTGCAGCTCTGTAAATTAAGTAGGTCTTGAGATACAACACTTCAAACATTGGCCATTTTTCACAAAAACTTCAAAATTGTAGTTTTAGCCGTCTTCCGAACAGGATATCGGCTAAAATACTCATTCTACGAGGAAAGTTATAAGAAATGAATTTGTAAAGCAATTATGTAACTTTAATATAAACATAAGTTGAACCCTGTACTATGATTAATTCCTTTGTTATCAGGAAAAAACTAAATATAAGGGAAAACGGTTTTTCAAAAAATGGAGCTTGACTCATTGCAAGAATTTTGTAAAGGATAATAAAGACATAACTCAGTGGAAAATGATTTATTTTATGCAAAATGAAATTCAGTATGATGAATAATGTATCTATACTATAACAAAACTGTAAATGTTTATTTGGTTGTTAGTTCGCGCATCACGCGAAAACTACTGAACCGATATCAATGTAACTTTTTGTATTTGAAAGCTTATGATTAGACGTATAAACTGATATATATTTGATCTCACTACCATGACGAGTGCCGGTGCGGACGAAGATGTGGACAAATCTAGTACTATTATTAAACCGTAAATATTTTGGTTGTTTGTTGGCGCTATATTAAAACGTCAATTAAACTAATCTATTTTTTTTATTGTGGCCCCATCGTTGTGTTGATGATTTGGCAATATCTAGTTTAAGCATAAGCATATGCTCACGACTATATTCCCCGAGGTGGTAGTCAGAGATATTCTGAAACCTCAGAACATCCACGTTTCACCAGTAGTACCGAAACTCTGTCCAGTGTGAAGGGGGGTTAGCCCGTCGCCACTTATAATGGGCAGTGGGTACAATACACGCCTCGAAATTGAAGCATGCAGGTTTCCTCACGATGTTTTCCTTCACCGAAAAGCCAGTGGTGTTACAAATCGTACATAAATTCCGAAAAACTCATTGGTACGAGTCGGCCTGGACGGGGATCGAACCAGCGCCTCCTGCACGGCAGGCAAGGTTACTCGCCACTGGACCACCACGGCATATCTAGTATGAACAATTATAGTGCTTGACATTTTACAGTAATGGATATGGTGATCTCAAAGCCCTGTTTTAGAGTTGAGACCATAAAGTTATTATACGTTACAGGAATAGAGGCATTGACATGAGTTGTCAAATGAAACCGTTTTTGGATGTTTTCAGGAGACTATTCGCAGGAAAAAATTCGAATACTGTCTACAATTCTGAGTCTAACGTGAAATCGTGGATAAATTTATGAAGTAGTGTCAGTATATTTCACAAAATTATCTACGATTTCACTTTAGATTCCCAATTATTCGCGGAAACCGAATTGTAAAAATTTATTAGTGACTAGAAAACGGTTCTATTGCCTCGCGTCACGTATCTCTTTCTATGATACAGTGGTGCCGCTAGGTACGTCTCGCTCTCTCAGCTGTATGTTCCTCTATTCCTGGTATAATACCTCTATGGTTAAGACAGTAGACACATAGTACTAAATGTCATTTTTGTATGACTTTGTACGTTTTCCCACAGTTGGCTAAGACATTGCTGGCTGAATCACCTGTTTGTCTGAAAAGAAAGATGATTCCGTGCTTCGGATGGCACGTTAAGCCGTCGGTCCCGGCTACTATCTCTGGTGGTAGTAGTCGTTACATAAAAACCACGTTAAAGGCCGTTAAGGCAGTTTGAATAAACTCTGACACCAGTAGGGCTCGCATGCCACCCCCGAGAAAACGATAAAAATCGAGATGTGCCTCCATCCTTATTATTTTACGTATGCCAGTATCTCGTTTAAACGCTTTGTCGTGGCTGGCATGCTAGCTGTGCTGGGCTCGCCAAAACGATAAGAAGAATAAAGGCCTCCCGCACATTGCAGCGATATTATGGACAGCGATATCACGACACCTTACACACTGCAGCGATTCCGCAATTCGCGTCACGCATGCGCCCCACCACTGAATGTATGGGATCGAGCGCGTCCTCGTACAAAATGTAGGTACTGAGAACAATTATCGCAAAATCGCTGCGATATTATCGCTCGATAAAATCGCTGCAATGAGCAGAGGCCTTAAAAGATATTAACCGGTCGTGCGTCTCGCTCTCGCGCCGCGTGGGGCTCTCCTGCCGTCTCTGTCCCACGCCGCGCAGTCTACTCAACAGGGATAGTTCTGTGAGACCTCTCTTCCATATCGGCTTTGGTTGAGGCTCAGATTTATCTGAAAAGGTTTTGCATTATTAAAATATAACAAAAGTCAAGTACGTGAAAGTTTTCTTTCTTAGGGTTGAACTACACCAGGCAGCACAGCATTTTTCCGTCGCTCCATCCTTTTCTATCACTCAGGAACGTCATTTGCTAGAGCATATAAGATAGACGGAACGCGATCGCTGATGATGCTGTGCTGCCTGGTGTAGTTCAACTAGAGTTCAACCCTTAAGACGGCCCGACGGCACAGTCTGTAGTGAACCTGCCTGCTGTGCCGGGGGTCGCGGGTTCGAATCCCGTAAGGGACAAATATTTGTATGACGAATATGAATATTTGTACCCGAGTCATGGATGTTTGTATCTATATCGTTGTCTAGTTATCATAATACAAGTCCAGGCTAGATTCTGGAACTTTAAATGTGACTAGATAATTTGTGTGACACTGTCCAAGATATTTTATTATTTATTTATTTAAGGGGCCATAGGTTCAGACGAATATTTTCTATGAGAAACGCGATTGCCCAGCACTCCGAAAAGTGCGTGCGTGTTCCGTATTTTCCATTAAAAAGAATTAGCAACAGTACTTTTTATAGATTCTTTTTTTATTTCACTAGATAAATTAATGGTGAATATGTGAGTATAAGTACCAAAAATCGGAAACTATTTTAAGTGCTTCTAAAACGAGTTTTTTTTTTTAATACATGGAAGTACGTTACCTTTTTGACTATTTTCTATCGAGTGAAGTAATTCCAATCGTGTATTCAATTTACGATTTCACTCGATAAACTATCCAAGAATACTGAGCAATGAGGTATGACTTTGGTTTCGGTGTCTAAACTATTATAAAACTGTAACTGAAGTGTGTCTGTACATTGAAGATATTTCCAAAAAAAGATTACGATATGGTTTTTAGGTATCCCTGACTCGAAATCAAACTTTTTTTAGAAATCACGTCTGTCTGTTTGTTTGTGTGTTTATTTGTTTGTTTGTTCGCGCATCACGCAAAAACTACTGAACCGATTTTAATGAAACTTTTTTTGTTTGATAGCTTATGATCTGACTTAAAATCTGGTGTATAATTTGTGCGGACGAAGTCGCGGGAAAACACTAGTATTGTATAAATCTAGTCAACTTCAGGTAAATATGCATCCGATTATCTGATCTGTAGTGATGATGATGATTATTAATTGCAGTACTTACCATTCTTAGCTTCTCTCTTTGGACTATTATTCTGTACTCTTCTAATCAGTTGCTCCCGCATCCTCGGAGACGTGTCGTACGCGTTCTGACTGTGAGATCTCTCGACACTAGACCTTAACGCCCTCGCATTAAGGTCTACATTGCCTACTGATATCGAATTCGTTAAATTCACATGTACTATTGGCCTATTTTGAGATTCAGTCCTTTCGTTTCTGGATATATCGTTGTTTAAACTAGTGTTCCTTGTTATATCAGTGGTATTTCTCGATATATCGTTGGTATTCCTCGATATATCGGTGGTATTCCTCGATATATCTGTATTTCTCGATGTATCAGAGGTATTTCTCGATGTATCACTAGTATTTCTGGACGTGTCGTTCGTATTCCTCGATATATCGCCGGTATTTCTCGACGTATCGCTCGCATTTACCGATACATCGGAATTTAGTCTACTATCGTTAGAATTAATTTCTGCTCTACCGTTTTGGATGGAATTCTCTGAACTGTTCAACGTGACAGTCGTATTTCTATTATTATTTTGACTATTGGGAAACAAATATTCGTATGTTGCTTCAGCTGTATCTAAATTAGGTAATGAAGATTTTCTAGATATTTCTAGATTTTTTATTTTTCTTACAGGTAAGGGACTAGCTCTGGAATTTTGGCTTGTAGAAGCCATACACAGCCTCTCATATATACCCTCATTGTCCATCTTGACATCTGTCAAATTGACATTTCCCGTCAAATTGACATCACCTGTCAAATTGACGGTTGTCGTCAAACTGAGATGACCGTAATCGCTCTTGTCAAATACAGTTCCGTACCCATTTTCTGACACGGATTCCGTATTGACAATATTTATGAAGCTGTTTGAATTTGAGTTCTGTGACTCAGAGTTTAGCGTTAGTTTTTGTTTGAAGTTAAAGTCGAAGATGTCAGTTTCTGGGCCCATAACCGGTATGGCGGTGTGGGGCGGCCGGTTTGACACTTGGATCACAGTTATGTTGGTAGCTTGACGGTCACTGAAAATAAAAAAACATTTTATAGAAATCTGTGGGGATAAACACATGTAAACTCTGACCAGAAATATAAAAAATCCTGGATTGGAGGCGCTGCAGTCGACTATAACCTTTGATGTCAGTGTTCCGAGTACAAAAATTAGATTTTTTTTATTATTATTGATGGGTTTGCTCTTGACCTCTATCTAGTCCTCAGGACAAAGATGGGGTCGAAGATGTAGCGAGCTTACCCAGAAGTGCACTGGCACTCCTGCACACTGACGGAACGCAGCAAACTGCTTGGCGTCAGACTCCGGCAGACGGGTAGTCGCGAGCCAGGCGGCTCCTTGCGGAGCCTACCACACCGCTGTGGGGATCGTTCAGCCGCCACCACAAACTTGGTAGCTTGTGATGCCTTTGCCTGGGGTGGACCGCTAGGAGGTAAATCCCCAATCACCCCAAAGTTCCAATGATTTTCCGCGACATGGCGAGGTTTTTCATTTTTCTGGTCAGGCTTTACATTTACTCGGCGGTTCACCAGCGAATAGGGAACCGCTGATCTGTATAAGGGTTCCCACACATAACTGCAACGTCGCATCGCATCAAAAATATCTGCCAGCGCTCGATGACTTATTCATCAGCAGCCTATATACGGCCCACTGCAGGGCACAGGCCTACCCTCAAGGAGGGTGTTTGGGCGTTAGTCCACCACGCGTGACCAATTGGTAGACTTCACATACGCATCAGAATTTCTTCTTCTGCACATGCAGGTTTCCTCACGATGTTTCCCTTCACCGTTTGAAAGCAGTCGTTAATACGTACATAAGTTAGAAAAACTCATTGGTACGTGGCATGTTGTCCGTGCGGATTCGAACCCGGGCCTCATGATGATGACTTATTTATGATTATCGGTGAAGGAAAACATCGTGAGGAAACCTGCATGCTTCAATTTCGAGGCGTGTATTTGTACCCACTGTCCATTATAAGTGGCGACGGGCTCACCCCCCCGTCACACTGGACAGAGTTTCGGTACTACTGGTGAAACGTGGATGTTCTCCTCGGGGAATATAGTCGTGAGCATATGCTATGCTATTTATGATTATTGCGCATCGCAGATATTTGCGTTATGTGAGTCGGGAATTAAATTCGTTGAGGGCTCCAAGATAGATTAGTCATCCCCCCGCGTAAACAAGTGAACGAACTAAGTGAACCAGTGTATAAACATAAGTAAACCAGAAAATTAAGTTAAGTTAACCAGTGAATGAACTGAAGGGAACCAGTGAATGTGTTTGTGTAATTCTGTATTGTACTGAGCGCACGATCATTTCATTTGCATCTCGATTTCTACTTAAGTGAACCAGTGAATGAACATAAATAAACCAGTGAATAAACTTAAAACCAGTGAATGGACTTAAGAAAGCCAGTTAATGAACATAAGTCAAATAGTGAATAAACTTAAGGAATCCAGTAAATGAACTTAAGTAAACCAGTGCAGCACAACAAAACTTTACAATTTAAATGTTAGTTTTAAGCAGTAATTCACTAAACCAGTCTTTTGATTGAATCAGTGAATGAACTTAAGCGAACCATAGAATTTGTTTAAGTGAACCAGTGAATAAACTTAAGACAACCACTGGCAGTGACTGCATTATACAGGGTGGATTTTTGAGACGGGGCAGTAAGGGCAGGTACCTTAACCGTTGTAGCTACAGCGAAACGTTCTTAGGAGACTATCCTTAACTTTTTGAAAAATTTCGAACTGCATTCACAGATTTCGAAAAAAATGTACAGTCAGCAAGAAAATTTACAATTTACACAAAAACTTTTTTTGATGCCAATCGATCCTGTTTCTTATAAGGATCAATAGACTCTATGGGACCAACCGAGGTTTGAGTACTAGAAATGTCAGAAATCGCAAAAAACGTTTCCCATACATTTGGTAGGAAATGAGACTCCAAATTTACTTTTATACATAACAAAACTTTTTATTAAGGACAGATTTGCCGCTAAGAAGACTTTGATAATAAAAACATACTGAAACCGTATTAGAGAGAAATGTATTTTTAAAATCATACAATTTACAACACGTTTTGAAGATTTTCTAATATTATTAATATTTTGATCCTTTTTGTTTATTTTCGAACAAACTTCTTTTTAGCGGCCAGTCTATCCATAATAAAAAAGTTTTGTTATGTATAAAAGTAAATTTGGAGTCTCATTTCCTACCAAATGTATGGGAAACGTTTTTTGCGATTTCTGACATTTCTAGTACTCAAACCTCGGTTGGTCCCATAGAGTCTATTGATCCTTATAAGAAACAGGATCGATTGACATCAAAAAAAGTTTTTGTGTAAATTGACAATTTTCTTGCTGACTGTACATTTTTTTCAAAATCTGTGAATGCAGTTCGAAATTTTTCAAAAAGTTAAGGATAGTCTCCTAAAAACGTTTCGCTGTAGCTACAACGGTTAAGGTACTTGCCCTTACTGCCCCGTCTCAAAAATCCACCCTGTATGTGTATGTAACTGTTAGCACAATAAAACTCATATCAATTTTAACTAAAGCAAACCAGTGAATGAATTTAAGTATGTAAACCCTTACCTCTGACTACTCTGTCCACTATCAGACTCCACATTTTCCCCATCAACCACAAGCCTCTGCGTGAACTCTTCATCTTCACCAAACTCCTCATCACTATCCGTCACCACATTCCTCTTCAATATAGAGTCGTCCAAGCATATGTTCTGCCCACATATCTTTGTCACGCTGTTTGTCGACGGGATCTTGTTGCTTGTGCTTGGTTGGGGGGTGTAAGTGTCCCAGGAGGATATGTCTATGTTTTCGGGTTCTGGGGGGGTTTGGACTTCGGGTTCTTGAGGTTCAGGGTTCGGACGGACTGTTGTTAGGTCTATGCCTGGCACTCTGGAATTGAAATGTTTTGTTGGTTACAGATCGTGTTTAAATTGGAGATGCGAGTTTATGTTTTTTTTCTGTTTTCATCATCAGCCTATAAACGTTCCACTGCAGGGTCTGTGCCCACCCTCGGGGAGGGTGTAAGGACGTTATTCCACGCGTGCACAATGCGGTGCGGTAGACGTCAAACACGCATCGGAATTTCTTCTTCAGCGTATGCAGGTTTCCTTACGATATTTTTTGGACCCTGTATCAGGCCTTCATCACTCGGCCGCAGGTACAGAGTACCTACATTGTGCGATGCGCTTGCTTGATTTCTGCGACTTGCGCCAGACGACAATGTCGCATACGTCGCGCGCTGTACGAAGTAATAACAACGCTGAGTCAAGCTTCATTAAGTACATTTTTGCGCGTACCGTCTGGCAGTAGGTAATTAAAGCGTAAGGATTTATCTTTTTCTAAGTAAGTGTATTCATGTTACGAAGTAACTATAATCAGTGCCTGTATATAGATACCTGTCGGGGGGCACGGGGGGCGTGGGCGGCAGGGGCGAGGTGGGGTCGCGGGCGGCGGCGCGGGGCGCGGGCGGCGCGGGGGGCGCGCAGTACACGTTCTCACCCTTCGACAGTATCTTCAGCTCGTGCAGCTTGTTGCGCAGGGTTGTCACCCAGTCGTTCATAGACTCCCTGTGCGAAGCATTAACAGTTAATTTTTCCTTTAAGCCTAATTCGTTGAAAAGCCAATTCGTAAAAAGGCTCATCCCTATAATGACTAATTCGTGAGTTTCATTCGTGAAATGGCTAACTGCTATATTTGGAGACGGACCGAAGGGTTCTCGAGTGACAATCGCGTACCAGAAAGCGCAGCGTGGGTAGGCGCAGTGAGAACATACAAGGTGGGCCTACCCCAGGTGAAGGCGACGGACGGGAACCCGTTGGATGAGGGCAGCGCAAAACCGGTCTTTGCGGCGATCAGCAGTGGACGTTCATTAACTGAGATGATGCGCTCCTAGTGGTTACGTTGAGAACTAATTTCTGTCATACGAATTGGCGACGTAACTACAGTAGTAAAATACAGGGAAAACTCATGGTAGGCCCTCAGAACTTGTTTATTATGTTTATAATGGTTTATTCATGAAAGTAAATCGTAAAATTACCTTCTTTGGTCATTATTACAATAAGTATGTAATCGTAATTTAAAAAAGTAAAGTGATTATGCAGTTCTAAATTCGATACAATTAACAATATTCTATGCACGCCGTTACAAGGTTACGTTTGATGAAACATCAACAAATGTGATCTATTAAATTGGCCCGACTTTACGTGAATAGTTTAAACAAACTCACCAATCCGGCGCGAGCATCCTCACAGGCCCCTGGTCGGTATCTATCAGGAAGTCGTACTCGTCTCCCTGGTGCGGCTTGACGCTAGCCGTGACGTGCCGCGCGGCGAGCAGGCACGCGCGCCAGAGCGGCTTGTGCGCCTGCGCGCCGGCGCACTGCGCGTCCGCGTACTGCTCGAGGAACGGCCGCCGCCCGTTGTGCACGCACAGCAGCGTCCACATCGGCTTGAGCGGCACCTTCTGCAACCGTCACACTATGTTACTAGCTCTGATGAGCGCAGCGTGTACAGACGAGCAGGCACGCACGCCAGCGCGGCTTGCGTGCCTGCGCCGGCCGTTGTGCACGCACAGCAGCGTCCACATCGGCTTGAGCGGCACCTTCTGCAACCGTCACACTATGTTACTAGCTCTGATGAGCGCAGTGTGTACAGACGAGCAGGCACGCACGCCAGCGCGGCTTGCGTGCCTGCGCCGCCCGTTGTGCACGCACAGCAGCGTCCACATCGGCTTGAGCGGCATCTTCTGCAACCGTCACGTTATGTTACTAGCTCTGATGAGCGCAGTGTGTACAGACGAGCAGGCACGCACGCCAGCGCGGCTTGCGTGCCTGCGCCGGCCGTTGTGCACGCACAGCAGCGTCCACATCGGCTTGAGCGGCACCTTCTGCAACCATCACACTATGTTACTAGCTCTGATGAGCGCAGTGTGTACAGACGAGCAGGCACGCACGCCAGCGCGGCTTGCGTGCCTGCGCCGGCCGTTGTGCACGCACAGCAGCGTCCACATCGGCTTGAGCGGCACCTTCTGCAACCGTCACACTATGTTACTAGCTCTGATGAGCGCAGTGTGTACAGACGAGCAGGCACGCACGCCAGCGCGGCTTGCGTGCCTGCGCCGGCCGTTGTGCACGCACAGCAGCGTCCACATCGGCTTGAGCGGCACCTTCTGCAACCGTCACACTATGTTACTAGCTCTGATGAGCGCAGTGTGTACAGACGAGCAGGCACGCACGCCAGCGCGGCTTGCGTGCCTGCGCCGGCCGTTGTGCACGCACAGCAGCGTCCACATCGGCTTGAGCGGCACCTTCTGCAACCGTCACACTATGTTACTAGCTCTGATGAGCGCAGCGTGTACAGACGAGCAGGCACGCACGCCAGCGCGGCTTGCGTGCCTGCGTGTCTGCGCCGCCCGTTGTGCACGCACAGCAGCGTCCTCGGCTTGAGCGGCACCTTCTGCAACCGTCACGTTATGTTACTAGCTCTGATGAGCGCAGTGTGTACAGACGAGCAGGCACGCACGCCAGCGCGGCTTGCGTGCCTGCGCCGGCCGTTGTGCACGCACAGCAGCGTCCACATCGGCTTGAGCGGCACCTTCTGCAACCGTCACACTATGTTACTAGCTCTGATGAGCGCAGTGTGTACAGACGAGCAGGCACGCACGCCAGCGCGGCTTGCGTGCCTGCGCCGGCCGTTGTGCACGCACAGCAGCGTCCACATCGGCTTGAGCGGCACCTTCTGCAACCGTCACGTTATGTTTGTGAAACTGGCAGCAGGTTGTAAGAGGCGGTAGTCTCATTCTCGGGCGGGTCGACCACTACCTTTTTTCTGAACACGCAACTCACCCTGTGTTGACGCGCTTTAACACATGGCACATCTGCTTGAGGCACTGTTACACTATGTTTGCAAAGCCGACAGCTGTGGCTGTGAGGGCACAGCCATAACACCGCGATGCGGCGTCATAGCCACAATACGGTCCGGCGCGGCATCGTGTGAAACTAGCCATCACAGGACGCTCAATGGACTGATTCAATTAGTCCATTAACACGTTCGTGGACACTGACAGGCTGTAGCAGTGAAAACAATAAAAGTTATATTGTGTCTTGTTCACTGTACGCGACAGTGTTAATAGTCCAATCATTTTAGGGTTTGACCCTAACAATAATTCATCTATCGCTGAAACTTTGCAGTGTGATAAAGTATAATATACAAAATAATCTAGGTTTTTTTTTTTCGGGTCCTAGATTATTTGTCAACCGTAATCTGTATACTTTACTTTATCACACTGCAAAGTTTCAGCGATAGATGAATTATTGTTAGGGTGTCCATACAAGGAAACTCTAGAATGATTAGACTATAAGGGGCCATAATTATGTTCAGAGTGGTGGTTGCTCCATAAGTCATCACTGGCAACACACACTGGTCAAACACTTTCGTTTGTTTTATTTATTTCCTCATATTTATTCAAAATATTAGTGGATCTTTTACCTTATGTCCCAGAGGTCTCAGCTTACTGGCGCCCATTTCGTTGGGTATCCGTTTCAAGTAGGCGTTCTTCTGTATCTCCCTGTAGTACACAGGTCCCTCGTCGCGGCCCGAAGACATTGTGGGTGGCCCATTCATACACTGTAATGTTACATTTTATTTTTAACAAAGTTGGTTTGGTTACTTGTATCTCTGCCTGGGAATCATTTTGTACATGCAGAACTATAAAACAGCATAATAGACAATTACAAAGTGTGAGCTTATCTCTAAAGAGATTTCTTCTAGCAAACCTGTGAGAAGAGAGTAAACAAAGTGACCAAGGCATAAATAGATCTTGACTATCAATCAATTATACTTTATTGTACACTAAAACAGAACATATTATGTCTAATCGTTGGAGAATTCAAAACTGTGAAAAGGCCATCAAAATTGATTCAGTAATTTTATATGATGCATGAATAAATAAATAAATATCTTGGAGATTTTTACAAATTCTGATTTTAAAGTACCAAAATCTATCCTGGACTTGTATTATGATGACTAGACAACTATATGGAATACATACAGGCTAAAAGGGTCCTTCTTAATATGCTGACACTTTTTTTTGGGGATGATCAGACCATCAATCTCAACCACTTTCTCTATGGGATCATCATCAAAATCGCAAAATAAATATCAGCTGTCCCATAGATTTGGCTCGAGTAGGTTTGTAGTTTTGTATGGGACAACAGATTTTTTTGGTGATTTCGATGTTGGTCCCATAGAGAAAGTTGTTCAGTTTGATGGTCTGATCAGCCCCTTAAAAATGTCAGCATATTAAGAAGGACCCTGTAATCCCTGTATATATAGATACAAACATTATAAAACTTTAAGAGAAGTGTTACATTGAAAATATTTACAGGAAAATGATTACAATATGGTTTTAGGTGTCCCTGACTTCAAATCAACCTTTTTTAAAATGTTTGTGTGTTTGTAACTGCATCACATAAAAACTACTGAACCAATTTTGATGAAACTTGTTTTGTTTGAAAGCTTAAGATTTGACAAAGACTAAAAACTTTACTTCATCATACAAATATTTGCCTCTTACGGGATTTGAACCTGTGACCTTCGGCACAGCAGGTGATCACTACCGATTGAGCTCTGGCCAACTAATGGTTCAAAAGGCCATAGGACAGAAATAGAATACCTACTTTATTCAACCTAGAAAATGATGAATAAAGTAGGTAGGTGGAGTAACGTTGCAGGTTCTGATGTGAGCGCTTGTCTCGCGTGGTGTTCGCGCGTCGCGTTTTTGCCTGCCACGAGGCTCCGCAATCCTCAATCTCTTCTTGTTCTTGACCAAAAACTATCCCTGAGATTGGGATAGACACTCCCATAAACTACCTTGACACTGGCGGAAATGTGGTGCTAACGCACAAGCAAGATTCCATTAATTATAAATAACAAAAGGTTGTTAGGTATACTCTTAACTTTTACCTTATCTCAGAAAGTAGTCACTTTTAAAACTTTATTATATTCTCAGAGCAATGTAGGTAATGAAACCGTATTGCAAAGTTTAATTTCAACTGTCCAGTTCACTGCACGAGTTAATTGATACGACGAAGGACTTCATTAAATCCGTGACTCAAGCAATAAATATGTCCCAACATCCTTTATTTGGAATTTAGGTGCCAAAATTGAATTTATAAGCAACCTAGTGAGACATGACTTTACATGCTAATTTCTTTAATAAACTACTATGTAAAACTAATGTAATGCGTATTAAATGTTAAATAGTACTGTTTTAAGCCTTATTTGTACTAAAAACCATCATAATTGGTATCAGAAAGGAAAAATTTGTTACCTTTTGCGGAAGAAGTATAATCAATCTCTTTCTTATCGGCGAAAGTTTACAATCGTTGTGTGACCTTCATATTATATTGTAATCGAGACGGTTATCGTTTTGTACTGTTGTTACGAAATAATTGCACTCGATCTGCGATGTGGATAAATAAATAAATATTTGACATCAAATACGAGATCGCACACAAAGCAGAGCCACCATTTTTATTTTTTGACGTTTTTAAAATGTTTGTTGCCATTTTCCGATTTCAACGTGTCTGTTCAGTTCAAGTGCTATTAGGATTTGTGTTTATTTTTAGTTTTATAGTATTGCTAAAACATTATTTATAACAGGAAATTATAAAGTCCATTGAGGAAATAAGTATTTAACAAATTAAACCTTTATTCTAACAAACAAATAATATTTATGAGATTAATTAATGATCATAGACAAAAAAGTTCTTGGCATTTATGGCAACTTTGTCCAATCTTTCAAATCTTTGTCTTTTGTCTATGGTGCCACTTGACAGCTGTGTTGTTCACCTTTGTCTTGAGAAAATAAATTGAAAAGCCCAGAAAATGTGAGTATTTTTTATTGTTTTACTTTATACATCAAGTATTTGATCGACAGAGTTTCCGTACATACACATGTCGTAACGATTACAATCGCAATTACTCAGCTGTTTTTGTTCTACTTGACCTGTCAAAAAGTTTAACTTTTTTTATAGTTCGTATTTCCTACACCAAAGCGCCACAATCGCCCAACACATTTTGGTCACGTGACCTTTTGAACCGCCAAAATCAGTGTCATTTTTCGCCGAAACCGCAATTCCCTTTGTTATATTGCGTTTATTTCAACAATTTCTCTATAAACAAGATATTTAGGCGTACAACTAGCTCAATCTCGTGCAATTTACCTCAAACAAGTGTCCTAAATCGCTGAAACAGCGATCAATAATGGCAAAGGTTCATATAACCAACGTTGTCGTTCTCGACAATCCTAGTCCATTTCTCAATCCATTTCAATTCGAATTGACCTTCGAGTGCATAGAAGAGTTAAAAGAAGACCTAGAATGGAAGATGATATACGTCGGATCAGCGGAAACGGAAGAACACGATCAAGTTCTGGACACAATTTACGTAGGACCCATACCAGAAGGTCGTCATATGTTTGTTTTTCAAGCCCCACCGCCTGATGTCAACCGGATACCCGAGAACGACGCTTTAGGAGTCACAGTGGTGCTTCTAACCTGCTCATACAGAGGCCAAGAATTTGTCAGAGTCGGTTATTTCATAAACAATGAATATACGGACACGGAGCCGGAATTACGAGAGAATCCACCAGCGAAGCCCCAGTTTGATAAAGTAGTGAGGAATATCCTCGCGTCGGAGCCAAGAGTGACTAGGTTTAAGATCAACTGGGCCGAGCCGGACTCTGGGGTCGTTACGGACTCCGGTGACGGTAATTTGGAAGCGCACGCTCCGAGTAATGATTCTTACGGAGCGTCGTTCAATGCGGACAGTCAGATTAGCGGGATGGAGTTTCAGGGCAGCTTTAGCGGGTACGGCGATAATTCTAATTCGATAGCTCCTATGGAATGCTGAGGTGAGTTTGGTTTTTTAATTTATCTGTATCTTAAATAAGCATAGCATAAGCATAAGCATATGCTCACGACTATATTCCCCGAGGGGGTAGTCAGAGATATTCTGAAACCTCAGAACATCCACGTTTCACAAGTAGTACCGAAACTCTGTCCAGTGTGACGGGGGGTGAGCCCGTCGCCACTTATAATGGACAGTGGGTACAATACACGCCTCGAAATTGAAGCATGCAGGTTTCCTCACAATGTTTTCCTTCACCGAAAAGCCAGTAGTGTAACAAATCGTACATAAATTCCGAAAAACTCAATGGTACGAGTCGGCTTGGACGGGGATCGAACCATCGCCTTCTGCACAGCAGGCAAGGTTACTCGCCACTGGACCACCACGGCTCTTTATCTTAAATCTATCTAAAAATTGGCCGTGTGATTTCCGGGTTTGAATAAAATCATCATCGTCATCATCATCATCCATCATTATCATCAGCAGCCTAAACTATATGTTCCACTGCAGGGCTCAGGCCTGCCCTCATGTACTCTACATGGGTGTTAGTCCACCACATGTGCTCAATGTGGATTGGTAGACTTCTATTATGCATAAGAATTTCTTCAGCATGTGCAGGCTTTGTCACAATCTCTCACGGGCCACAACAAACTAAATAAACATATGCACACGCTGAAACTAAATGACTCGACCAGCTGCAGATTCTGCAAGAAGGAGATGGAAACTCCCTTGCACCTGCTATGAGAATGTGGCCAACTAATGTGCAAACGTAGTATACATCTTGGTAGACAGGTTCTATCACCAGATGAGATACCGACTCTCCCTATTGGCAATCTGCTGCTGTTCTTGACTGCAGTAGGGATCAGTAGAGAGCTATAAAGAAAGGGTCACAGTGGCACAGGCACATTTCTGTTAAGATTAATTCCTTACAATGTTTTCCTTCACCGTTTGAGAGCCTTCACTTGTTTTTGAATCAAATTTAATAATAACTATTATAAAACTGTAACTGAAGTGTGTCTGTACATTGAAGATATTTACAAAAAAAAGATTACGATATGGTTTTTAGGTATCCCTGACTCGAAATCAACCTTTTTTAGAAATTTTGTCTGTCTGTTTGTCTGTCTGTTTGTCTGTTTGTTTGTGTGTTTGTTTGTTTGTTCGCGCATCACGCAAAAACTACTGAACCGATTTTGATGAAACTTTTTTGGTTTCATAGCTTATGATCTGACTTAAAATCTGGTATATAATTTGTGCGGACGAAGTCGCGGGAAAACACTAGTTTAATAATAATTTCCTTGTTTCAGATTACAAATGATTCAGTACTTACAAAGAAGAGAGGATTGTAGAATATTAGTTTAAAACAATATTGACTGATAACTGTGACTGTTAGGTTCATCTATGATTGTTCATCATTGTGGTTTTAAATTGTTTTGTGACTATTTATGCCAATTAGGGTGCCTTCAAATTTGTGTTGTGCGGCTGCAGCACGGCCTGGGGGGCAAGCAAGCAACACTTTGACACTATGGGATCTTTAGTATTGACCCCTACATACTACTATATAGGGTCCTTCTTAATATGCTGACACTATTTTAAGGGGATGATCAAACCGTCAAACAAAATAACTTTATGGCACCAACATCGAAATCACGAAAAAAACAGATGTTCCATACAAAACTGCAAACCTACTTCAGCCAGATGTATGAGACAGCAGTTTTGTTTTTCGCGATTTCAATGTTGGTGCAATAGAGAAAGTTGTTCAGTTTGACGGTCTGATCATCCCCTTAAAAAAGTGTCAGCATATTAAGAAGGGCCCTGTAATTTTCTTCACCCTTCAAAGATGTGGTAAATGAGGGGATTATATATACAGGGTGAAATCGATATCATTAGCATTCTTTTAAACTAAGAGTCTACCCATCAAACTGAACAACTTTAACCATGGGAGCAAACCAATCGGAGCAAATAACAAATCTGCTGTCCCATACATTTGAGTTTTATAGGCAGCGGCGGCGGCGGCGGGTGCAGTTTAGTATGGGACAGAATTTTTGTTGTTGCTCCGATTGGTTTGCTCCTATAGTAAAAGTTGTTCAGTTTGATGGGTAGACTCTTAGTTTAAAAGGATGCTAATGATATCAATTTCACCCTGTATATTGTTCAGGGGAAGAAACCTGTTATCTCATGGTTATGAATATACATCTCCAAGGAGGTACATGCGTTAGAAAACTCATATCATACAGTTCTGCTTGTGAAAATTCATAGATTCATTCTTTGTATGAATTGCGGGACGCAGCGAGTAATTTGAAGGCCCCCTTAGGAAGTATGCTGCTAGGTTATGCCTAAGATAGGTGCAGACTTTGTGAATATGAAATTTAGATAATGGTACTTTTTGTCAAACATCATTTTGCGCCTAAATCCTCAAGTCACTAAATAATTATGGATGTCACAAACTCAAATTTGCACACCCATAGTTACGTACAAATGAGGTAAGTATTATGTAGATATTTGTTGTTTACTTGACATCTATACTACAGGTCGTTAGGGTAGATAGTTTCATTACTATAAAGGGTGATTGTACTCACCATACTGAACAAATTTCCCAAAGGAACAAAAGAGAAATTCGCAAAAAAATATTTCGACTTTTCAGCTTCGGTCACACACAGGCGGGTCCGGGGGCGTTCCTGCGGGAAGCTAATATCTCCGAACTCGCGTTTATTTCTCTGCGGCAGAGGACAAACAAACTCAGACATTAGCACCACACTACACCATACGCTACAAAACAAACAAAAATCTTAGCGGGTTCTGAGATATTAGCTTCCCGCAGGTCTGTCCCCAGACCGCTTTCAGAACCGCCTCTGTGTGACCGAAGCTTTAATGCAAACATTCGATCGATGCTATTGCATTTATTTCCTATAGGTTTCTTAAAATAGTTGTTCAGTACCATGGGTACAATCACCCCTTAAAGTAATGCAACTGTTTACCCTAACACCCTGTATACAATGTTTTATTGGCGCGGGATATACCTCGCATTTTACAATCGCGGCGTGTTTATAACAGATTTCAAAATAGACAACATATCTTAAAATAAAAAGCAATAGAACTTTGCAATTTAGTTAAATAGTGTAATAATGGATTTGTTTTCACTGTTTATGTATAAGAGAGTGAGAGGATGAATTTTAAGGCGAAAAGTAACGTCTTAACATCATACAAACTGGAAGGTACAGTGATGTTATCACAGAGGTCACAACAAAGACAATTAAGCCACAAAGACGCCATTTTCATTGACTAGCTTAGCATAATTTTGTTTTTTAAAGTTAATAATCATAACATGTTATCAGTCTAAGGACCATAAGCAGTTCTTTTGTATGTATCAATATATTATACCTCGAGGGCGTAGTCAGAGACATTTTAAACACTCTGAAGTCTCTGAACATCAAAGTTTCACTAGTACCGAAACTCTGTCCACTATGTCGGGTAGTGAGCACATCGCCAATTATAATGGACAGTGGGTACAACACATGCCTCGCAATCGAAGCATGCTGGTTTCCTCACGATGTAATCCTTTGACTGATTGCAGTACGAAAATTAAAGGCCTCTGCACATTGCAGCGATATTATCGAGCGATTTCATCGAGAGATATTATCGACAGCGATATCGCGACACCTTACACACTGCAGCGATTTCGCGATTCGCGTCACGCATGCGCCCCACCACTGAATGTAGTCGAAAGAGTTGCGATAATATCGCGGCAGTGTGTGGGATCGAGCGCGTCCCCATACAAAATGTACTGAGAACAATTATCGCAAAATCGCAGCGATATTATCGCTCGATAAAATCGCTGCAATGAGCGGAGGCCTTAAAGGGTGTGGGGGAGAATTCGCGAGGATCAGTTAGACATTGAACCTACTCAACTTCTCAGCAATGTACTTTGAATTGTCATTGTCACTTTTCGCGTTTAAGGCCCCCCCGCCCACGTCAGACTTTTTGTAGGACCGATAAACGGTCCGATTTTGACCGAATTTTTGTAGGACGTGGGCGTTGCACTATTGCGAGCAGTACGTTCTATTTTTCTCCTACAAAAAGTCGGTCACCGATTGTCTGTCGTGGGCGGGCAGCCTTAATCAGGGCCCAGGCTATGAGGCGGTGTCTTTATTTCTTAATTATCTGTGTTTTTTACTTTAAAGTTTGTATGGCGTATGACGCTAAACAGGAGGCGTCTGTTACTAAAATTGACCTTGATATAGCCTAATTATTATGTCTGTGTATAATTAATAAAGAAACTATTTTCATAAAACCGTAGAAACTACATATTTTAATTGACTATGTATTTCACGAAATTTTTGATGTGGAAAAATGATAAATTCTAAAAAAAGAAATTTCTACGATGTTTAACTATCGTGTATGCCTTTTAGAAATGTATTTTTTTTAATTGTCTCGGACTCATAGGTATAATTTAATTTATGTGTATAAAAATAAAAGAAATCTCTGTAATTATGTTTTTTTTTTAATCCACAGAATACAAAATAATTCCAGACGATAATGCGCGCTGCATACAAAAGAAGTGGTTATATTTTCAATACTAGGTAACCAATCAAAGTCAATGAAAAGCAGAAACAATTGAGAAACAAATCTCTATGTGTTGTTCGATTTCTTAGATTAGATTTTCGTTAAAATATACAGTTTCAATGCCACAGACTTAAAAGAAGAACCAGACGTAATAATAAGTCTAATCATGAGTGAAGCACCCATTTCTTTTGTGTGCGTGCTGTCACGCGGTACATAAGGTGACGGGTTGTAGGGCCTGCGCCTAGAGCTAGTGCATCTGTGTGAGTCTAGGTCCCTTGTAGAACAAACGAGATTGTATTACCTTGCATGCTTCACATCTGTTTAGTGCAATATTCGGTCCATATTTCTTTCAAGTCCGTGTTCAATGCTAGGAATTTCAAATTTGTATGGAAATCTTTGAGGCACTGTAACTTTAACTTTAAAATATTAAATTTTTTTAACGATAATCTGACAACATAATAGAGATTAGTTTCTTGATTGTTTCTGAAAAATTTCAGCGACTTTTATTGGTTAGTATTGAAAATATAACAGACTTCATTTGTATGGAGCGCGCCAACGGCCACCCCTTACCCCTACTGACCCTTACTTGGTGCACTATTTCGGTGCATTATGTCAATAGGACCAAAGTGGAATAGCTACACCTATTTTCACCATCATAAAACATGATTTTACGCCTAAAATTCTGCTAAAATAAATTTTTTTTTTGACCATCTTGATTGAACTATCGTTCTTCGATATTGTTTTGATACTTCATTCCAAATAAGGACGGATAAGATTTTCCGATTACTATTTAGCTTTCTGGCCAAATCTGGCTGGCAAATGACTATTATTTAAGTATCTGCAGTGGAGTGCGATTTTTGAATCTCATTCGCTGAGATCAGCAGTTGAAAATGTCAAAATTACTACGATCTTTCTACTGCTGATTTGGCTTTAAAAAATCGCACTCCTGAAGTATGATTTTTGAAAGTCAAATCAGCAGTAGAAAGATGCGTATCTCAATAGTAATTTTGAAATTTTCAACTGCTGAGCTCACCGAATGAGATTCAAAAATCGCACTCCAGAAAGATAAACAATCCGGCATAATAATGTCTTAGACGTTACTGAAGTCTTTCTAAGAATTAGTTTGTGTTTCAAATCGGGTTAGTCCACCAGGATCCCCTAGTCCGATCCCCCAGGGGATCCTGGTGAACCGCATCAGTTCACCAGGTAAAAGTTTAGGTAAATGTGTTCAAAATAGCCTTAAAATTTCGTTGCTATTTGGAATGGAGTAAAGATTAATAGACTATCATTCAATTATTTCCATTTCGCTTCCTATAAACCGATAGTGTAAAGGACTTGATCGGTCAACTGTGAAAATGTGACTACCTGACCTAGGTCATATACGAGTTATTTAAGTAGGTATTTACAAAGGTGAATAATTTGCCCTTCTAGCTTTTAAATTAGATTTCAAAAGGTGGCGGAGAGGTATTGGCACTCCATGAGGGCCGGGTTCGAATCCGCACTGACAACAAGTTTTTCTAACTCTTACATACCTATATAGATACGTAATACCGACTGCTCTCAAACGGCGAAGGTAAACATCGTGAGGAAAGCTGCATACGCTGAAGAAGAATTTCTGATGCGTATGTGAAGTCTACCAATCCGCATTGGGCACGCGTGGTGGACTAACTTGCAAATAGTACCCACCTTGAGTGAGTCGGTGCCCAGCAGTGGGATCGTATATTATATTTTCACTTTGCTGTCAAATCAAATCAAAATAATTTCATCAATCAATTCGTCGTCGTCATTCGTTCGTCAATTCTTTTTAAGCTACCACCACCTTTTTTTTAAGCTGTGTTTTATAAATTGCATTGGCAATACATTTATGCATGTCTGCCGCATGCCAGATGACCTGTGGGCTAAAACTACTACCAACTGGTCCCCAGTAAAACAAAATCGGCGTCGAGGCAGACCTAGAAGAAGGTGGCGGCCTGGCGGGACGAAATCGATAGCATCTTGAAGAACTGGCCTAACGAAGTGTGACCGGATTGTTTAAATAAAAACGGGATCTTCGATAATTTGTTTATATTTAGTATTACAATAATTTCGCTAGCACATCTGTCGCCGTGCGCGGTGCGCGTACAAAAACAGTCTACCCTCGGGTCGTGCTAATAGTCCCGCCCGCTAGAATGCTTCTCGAGATATTTAAAATACAACTATACTTATAACTTTGTTACTTTACGTTATACAAAAATAGATGGATAGATGTGAGTAGGTATAATATTCTAGACGTGTAGTGGTTGTGGAGGAAACGCTTGTAACAGAAGCGCCAAAACTGGGACGCATGGAGAGAACGGAGGGAGGCCTTTGCCCAACAATGGGACACCGACGGCTGATATAATAATACATTTATTTGCACGTTGCATACCTATAGAAATAGTATACTCAATGGCACGATGTCAATATCTATAGCGTAGGTAATAAAGTATTGGTATGTCATAAAATAAAATAACTAACATGATTATGAAAATTATTTAGATAAGTATTGTTCTGTCACAGTTTCTCTGAGATTTATTTATATTTCTGATTTAAATGTTAATTAAAACCGTGAATAGGTATTAAAACTAGCCAAGTTCGAATCGGGTGTCGCGTGTTAAGAATTCCGTAGGTACCTAGATGTCGTATCATAATTATCAGCCTATATACGTCCCACAGCAGGGCACAGACACTACCCTCAGGGAGGGTGTATGTACGCTAGTGTAGTACCACGCGTGCACAATGCGCTGCGGTAGACTTCACATACGCATCACGATTTCTTATATGCAGGTTTCCTAACGAGGTTTTCCTTCACCGTTTAACAGCAATTCGGTGGTTTGCCCAAAACCATCTTATCGTTAATCTACTACTCTACATCTTATCGAAACTCCATCTATGAACTACTTGCTCCCGGAACACAATCCGATAGACTATTGTTCGAAAAGTCAGTTAAGTTCATCGAAAGCCGATAGATCGAAGTCCATTTGAGCGATAATGGATGAAGCAAGGTGGACGGCATAAGACCCTCCTCGCCTGTGCCCTGCAGTGGGACGTTGAGCCTCCAGTTGGCTAAAAACGGTCGAGCCTTTGTGTAAGGAACCCTAAAAAATTATGTCCTTTTGTAATTAGTATAGGACAGATCAGTCGCTACCACAGTTTTATAATTTTCGCAGTCATCAACTAATCAGTAGGTAGTGCTATTTTAATCAGTCTTTTTATTTATACAAGGTTTTAATTAGGGTAAACAGTTGCATTACTTTAAGAGAATATTATTCCGAGAGCGAAAATGCGCGCTGCATACAAACGTACTATGGTGATATTTTTAATAATAACCAATTAAAGACAAGACAATTTTGCAGAAACAATCTAGAAACAAATTTCTATGCTTCTATAGAGTCAGATTTTCGTTAAAATATACAGTTTCAATGCTAGGATTAATTTCAGATTTGTATGGAAATCTTTGAGGCACTGTTACTTGAAAGCTACATTTTAAAGAAAATCGGACTCCATACAAGCATAGAAATTTGTTTCTAGATTGTTTCTGCAAAATTTCATTGACTTTAATTGGTTAGTATTGAAAATATCACCATCGTACGTTTGTATGGAGCGCGCTCCGAATAATATACCCTTAAGGGGTGATTGTACCCTTGATACTGACCACCTCCCCCTAAGAAACCTTAGTTTCTAATTTTTTTATTATTTTTGTTCTAATTTTTGTGTACAAATGTTTCTTAGAACTATAGAAGATACTCTTAGAATTTCTGACTGCTTGCTAGGGTCCCGAACGTGGGGTAGACTATGTGTTTTAAAGGTAAGTGTAATGACACACTGTGGAACGTACGGCGCCGAACGTTCGGTTGAATACGTGTCTACTAGGAAATATGGCGCGTACCTACTGGTGTGTCGCCGGTCGGTATAGGGAAAAGTGATGCGCGCGTATTGAACCGGGTGGTGCCGAACTTTCCGCAGGTGTGTCCCTACACTTAATTATCCTTTTTCTTACACCTTATATACTAATAAAACCTTGTAACTTAACATTATTTCTTGCGCGTTTGTCTTTCGATCTGGGTATGGAGGACAAAAGGGGAGGGGGGGGGGGGGGGGGGGGGGGCTGCAGACCCCTTATCCTTGTTTGGTAACGTCTCGGAGCTAGTTTTGCTGAAAAAGGGGGCTATTGGAAAAGTAGCCAGAAACCAGACACCCCTCAATTGGTACTTTGGGCTGGATTATTTTAACACCTAAAATAAGGACTAAACGCATTAGCCTCTTTCTGAACCTTATCTTCTGTTCTATAAGACTGCCATTTGACAATAGATTTTAACATAAATACCTATGCAAAACTGAACCTTAGCTGTATAGAAGTTAGAATTACCACTTAACTATTCCACAACAGCAATAGCGTTATATCAATTGAATACATGATAGGTAGGTACATAATAAAAGGCACTTGGCATTTGAAAGTAGAATTTGGTCTCGTAAGGTCGTTGACGATAGTGGTCCCTTTGGAAAAAAGTTAAAAAAACGATCTCTCGCAATTTCTCACGTTATTTCGTTATACATTCAGAAATAGTGCGCAATATTTTATAAAGAGTTCAGACCATCAAACTGAACTTCTATTCTAGAGTGGTTTAAAAAAAAAAAAACATTTCTGTTTCGCTTTTTTTATATTACCTAGTTACCATGGTGTAGGTATTTTTTCGGACAAGAATGTATTTTAGTAAATTAGTTATTGAAATGATTTGGCTACATGTCTTTGGTGTTTTTATGTAAGTATAATATACAGGGTGTAAACTCAAAGGAGTGTAACAGACCATCAAACTGAACAACTTTTACTATGGACCAAGTTAGAAAGGGCTTTGAACTTTTTGGCATAGTGGTAACCATAATTTTGCAGGAATTTCGGAAATTTTTCAAAAATGCGGCGCATCCTGAAACCTTTGTATATCGATAGAGTATGTATAGACGAACAAAAAATGTCCTATAAACTATAGTCCTAAAGTGCATCGTTTTCGAGATAATGCATGTTAAAGATGTTGTGTATACAGGGTAAAAATAAATACTTAAAACTCTTAAGGGAGTTGTTTAGACCATGAAACTGAACAACTTTCACTATGGGACCAACATCGAAATCGCGAAAAAAAAAATCTGATATCTCATACAATATATTAATTTTTTTTCCCGATATCGATATTGGTCCCATAGTGAAAGTTGTTCAGTATGATGGTCTAAACCACCCCCTTGAATGTTTATTTGTATTTTTGTAACACCTTGTACCTACCTAAAGGGTGTAAGTGACAGCCTAGCAAATACTGAAACGGTGAACTCAAACCATCAAATAGAACAATTTTCACTATGGAGGCTACCTACAAAACTGTTATACATACCTGACTAAAATGTATGGGACACCAGATTTTTTTCTTGCGTTTCCTGAGGTAGGCTCCATAGTGAAAGTTGTTCAGTTTGATGGTCTGAGTTTACCGTTTCAGTATTTGCTAGGCTGTCACTTACTAAAAATACCTGTATAAAATCCTAACACCCCCCCCCCCCCCCAATTACCTATAAGATGCGATCATATATCAATAGAATCGCAACGCTCCGTCGGTAGCGAGTTGCAGAGAGCTATGGAATTCAATCTTGAGGTCCAGGTCTGAATCCGCACGGATGACGTCATATGCAATGTACCAATTAGTTTTTTCTGACTTATGTACCTACGTAGCACCAACTGCTCTCAAACGGCATAGGAAAACATTTTGAGGAAACCTGCATACGATGAAAAAGAAATTCCGATGCGTATATGAGGTCTACCGCACCGCATTGTGCACGCGTGGTGGACTAACGTACATATACCCTCCATGAGGGTAGGCCTATGCCCTGCAGTGAGACGTAGGTGGTGGACGTTTGGGGTGGTTAAGGATCTACCTCCTCCACCCCGGACAACGCCGCCACCACAGACTACCAAGTTTGTGGTGACGGCCGAACGATCCCCCACAGCGGTACTGGCTCCGCAAGGAGCCGCCTGGCTTGCGCCCACCCTCCTGCTGGAGTCTTGCGCCAAGCAGCTTGCTGCATTCCGTCGGTGTGCAGGAGTGCCAGTGCTATTGGGGAATGGGAGAAAATCAGCTGTGCTGTTCGGAACCGGTCTTGGCCTCTGAGCAACACTGTACCGGGAAACTCATTCTGGAGGGTAGCGGGATCCGAAGCACGGTGACAGTCGTGGGTCGGTACCGCAGTTAGTAGGGGGCCCAAGTAGTGCGCTCGCCACGTGTGAAAGGCTGCCCCACTGCAGCCTTGGCGACTGGAAGGGAGGTCCCGGTGGCCATTGCAGGGGGGATCGGGCGTCCCGCAGTCTACAAGTGAGTTTCCCATCAGTCAATCGAGCCCAAGAGGTCCATCAGGGTAACTGAGGAGCGTATCTCGACGGAGCGGAGCTTGTTTTTCTGGGGGACTTAAATGCCCACCACAGCGAGTGGCTGTCCTGTTCCAGAAAACTAACCATGCTGGCAGAGAGACGCGTAAGTTTGCGTTATCGCTAGATATCACCTAGCTGGTGAATCAAGCAACGCGGGTAACGGATGTCGATGGCCATACGCCCAATCGTTTAGACTTTCTGCTGACATCAGATCCAGACAAGCACTCAGTGTCGGTCTTTGCACAGACTGGCATCCTACCCTTCTGGTAGTAAACAGTTCTGGTCCCTTTCAAAATCGGTCGAATCCAATTTCTACCGTCCCCCTTTGCCTCCCATGCAGAAACCTGGTGGGTCACTGACTGAGAAAGCGAATTTATATGCTTCTCTGTTTAGGAGCAATTCACGTCTGGACGCTCGTGCCAAACAGCCACACATGCCGGAGATGACAATACACACGAAAGAGGTCCGCAGAGCATTGCGTAGTCTGCATGTGAGGCCAGGTCCTGATGGAATACCTGCAAGAGTGCTGAGATATTATGCGCCTGAGTTGTCTCCTGTTTTAACACGCCTGTGTCGCCTCTCTCTCAGAACAAGAACGATTCCCAAGAAGGGCATTCGTTCCGACCCCTGCAACTACCGACCTATAGGCATCACTTCCATTCTCTGTAAAGTCATGGAAAGAGTACTTAACAGTAAGTTGCGGACATACCTAGAAGATAATGATCTACACAGTGATCGTCAATATGGCTTTCGCCGGGGGCGATCGACTGGGGATCTTCTTTCTTGAGTGAACGGTCGATTAGAGTTGTCATTGACAGCTGCTCAGAGGTCGAAAGACCTCATGGCAATTGATGCTGGGGTTCTTCAGGGGTCTGTTCTCTCTGCGAGACTTTTCCTGCTACACATCACTGACCTCTTTGTGTCAGGTATTATTGGGTATGCAGATGACAGTAATGTCACAGAGAGATATCTATCCGGCGCTTGGGGCGGGGATGAAATACGTTCGCAGAGGGAAGCCATGGTGGAGCGGACAAACTTGACTTTAAGTCTTGTCTCCCAATGGGGTGACAATGATCTAGTCAACTTCAACGCCACCAAAACACAGGCTTGTCTGTTCAACGCCAAAAGGAGTTCGTTTATTCTGGTTCCTACTTTCCGGGGAAGATAAATCTGTCCCTGTTTCCGACAGTCTTGAGCTTCTGAGCATGAGTTGACTACGAAACTCAACTTCGGCGCTGACATCGAGTCTAAGGCTCAAAGTGCAGCCAAAAAGCTGGGCATCTTAAACAAGGTACTTCACTCCTGGACAGCTCTTAATGTTGCATAAGGCTCAGGTCCGATCGTGTATGAAGTATTGCTGCCACATGTGAGATGGCTCAGCTAATTATCAACTAGAGGCTCATAGGCGACAGTAATCTGGTTGGTGGAAACCAAGCTTCATAGCCTAGCCCGCCGCCGCAGAGTAGCCTGCTTGTCGGTCTTCTACAGATTGTACTTCGGTGAGTGTGCACCAGAGCTGCATGAGCTCATCCCGCCTTCCCCTTTCTACTATCATCGGACTTCCAGACGCACCGCGGGATACCACCCCTTCTTGGTTGATGTTTATGATACCTACCTAGGTACACGGACCTGAAAAAAAACCTGACGTAATCTTGTCTAATCACGAGTGAAGCACCCATTTATTTTTGTGTGTGTGCTGACGCGGTACAAAATGGTGGCGGGTTGTAGGTCCTAAGCCTAGAACTGGTGCATCTGTGTGAGTGTAGGTCCCTTGTAGAACAAACGAATATGTAGGACCTTGCATGCTCATGCTTCACATCTTTTTAGTGTCACATTACGTCCGCCTTTTTTTCAAGTCCGTGCTTAGGTATAAACGTTTTCTATTACACCTTTCTCTTTTTGGTGAAAAAATACAGCGGTAGGTACTTTATTTCGAAAAAAGTTCTCATTCGATTTTTTGTTATTTCAATTAAATTGTAATTGCAATTAAGAAAAACATAGACATAGCACATGATTAAAATATATTCCATGTGGACATAGCCCAGACAAACATTTATTTCATCTGTTGAGGTACAATAGCAAATACAACCTGCACGACGACGCACTACACACTGCCAGTATTTATTTTTTATTTTTTTTGCTTCTTACACTGCCAGTATAAGTTGACCGCGAAGTATGCAGCGCGTCGTGAGGCGTATTTGTACTTACACACGGCGACACATCAAGCTGTTCATAACCAAAATAAGCTGGCCGCGAGTAGGTTTAGGTTGCATGACATTTATGAGTCGTCGCGCGGCCAGCTTATTATTTTGGTTTTGTATAGGTTGATGTGTCACCGTGTGTACGTGTATACCTGCACAGATGAAATAAATGTTTGCCATTAATACAGGAACTTTTTTCGAAATAAATTATCATCAATAAGTACCTACCTACCTCGGTATATTTCTCATACTGGGTATTACAGAAAGGTGTCATAGAACTTGTTTATGCCAAAAACATTTTCTATTCCATACATCTTCTTCTTCTTATCGTGTGGGCAAGCCCTGGTGTCAGAGTTTTTTCAGACCGCCTTACGGCCTCTGACGTGGTTTTTATATAACGAATAATAACCACCAGAGATAGTAACTGGGACCAACGGCTTATCGTGCCATCTGAAGCACGGAATCATCTTTCTTTTCAGACAATCAGGTGATTCAGCCTGCATTACCCTAACCAACTGGGGAAAAACGCATAAAGTGACATATCACTAGGTGTCCCCCATGGGAATCGAACCTAGGACCTCCGTGTCAAGATTCCAAGTCTTATAACCATTGGACCACGGAGATTTTTATTGGAGGAAAATGTGTTAGGATTTTTATCTATACAAGATCCTTAACATGGATTATCTCGAAAACGTTGCACTTTAGGACTATATGTTATTGGACATTTTATGTTCGTCTATAGATCCTCTATCGATATACATAGGTTTCAGGGTGCGCCGCGTTTATGAAATTCCTGAAAATTTATGGTCATCACTATGCCAGCCTCCCATACAAAGAGGTTCAATGGCCTTTCGGTAGTTATTGACTTTTTCTACGGATGGAACAGCCGATTTTTTCACGATTTGGTATAAGTATGTTCAGTTTTATGATCTGAAGCACCCCTCAAGCCTATGTACTTAACACATTCAAGTTTTGGTACATCTTGTGTACAGAAAAAAATATTATATGGGCGAAACAGTGTGCGTATAGGGGGTCCCAAAATTCAATACGGCCGGGTCAAATAAAAAAAAGTTGAAATATTGTGGGGAAAAAGAAGGTGGGGAAGAAGAAGGTCCCCCTTTGACACAAGAATTAAACAAAACTACCAACCTCCCCTCTCTTTTGTAAACATCCATATACAGGGTGAAATTGATATCATTAGCATCCTTCGAAACTAAGAGTCTACCCATCAAACTGAACAACTTTTACTATGGGAGTAAACCGATCGGGGCAAAAAAGAAATCAGCTGTTGCATACATTTGAGTCGTGTAGGCGATGCAGTATGGAACAGCTGATTTTATTTTTGCTCCGATCAGTTTGCTCCCATAGTAAAAGTTGTTCAGTTTGATGGGTAGACTCTTAGTTTAAAAGGATGCTAATGATGTCAAATTCACCCTGCTATACTTGCCTAGCTTCCTAGTAACGAATATTGTTTTGTTCCAGAGTATCCATAGGAGCAAAGTGCCATTCCAGATCAAATGAGAAACTCCACTTTAATACAACTTCTGTAAACATTAGTAAGTTTATTAACATACCTTATTTATTTACTTCCATCATGTTTCAATTAAATGTGAACCTTTTTAATGGTTCGATACCCATCCAGGCTGACTCGTACCATATTAGTTTTTTCGGAATTTATTTAGGTACGATTTGTAACACAACTGGCTTTTCGGTTAAGGAATCGTGAGGAAACCTACATGCTCCAATTTGGAGGCATGTACACTGGACATTATAAGTGGCGATGGGCTCACTCCTCGTCATCTCTTAGATATTCCTTGCCATCGTACTGGACAGAGTTACTGGTTTTTCTCTATCTACTTTATTCTGAGTTACTATACCTAAGTCTATAAGGGTCGAGTAGGGAGGCGAGTAGGGGGTTAAGGATTGAGTAGGGAGGCGAGTAGGCGGGCGAGTAAAGGGGCTACTCGCCCCCGAGTTCCTGTTCTAGTCTTGTTCAAGCATGAATAGTTCTGCACTAGGTTTGACAACAATTCTGCTCTAAAAAGTTTCTGTGTGACATGTGAGATCAAGAGATCAATGAGACTAAAGTCATTTAAAAACCACTTTAGTCCTAATTAAAGATTGAAAAAGTCGGGCGGCGACCGGGATTCGAACCCACGACCTGCCTATCCGGGGCATGCTCCACTCCATCAGAGCTGTCGTCGCCCCGCAAGCCACGACGAAATTTTCAATCTATATCGTCGTCTTTAAGGGACGTCAGCGCCATATACCAGAAACGACATACGAGTAAGCGTAACCTGAAACGCTCAGTACTTCAGGCTTTCAATTGTTCGCCTTTTATTACAGATCAAAGAGCGATGACTCTTCAGCGGTTAACAGCGCTGCGAGCGTTGATGGCGAGCCAGCCGACAGCGCTGTCCGCCTACATAGTGCCCACGGCTGACGCACACAATGTAAGTTATTACAGATCAAAGAGCGATGACTCTTCAGCGGTTAACAGCGCTGCGAGCGTTGATGGCGAGCCAGCCGACAGCGCTGTCCGCCTACATAGTGCCCACGGCTGACGCACACAATGTAAGTTATTACAGATCAAAGAGCGATGACTCTTCAGCGGTTAACAGCGCTGCGAGCGTTGATGGCGAGCCAGCCGACAGCGCTGTCCGCCTACATAGTGCCCACGGCTGACGCACACAATGTAAGTTATTACAGATCAAAGAGCGATGACTCTTCAGCGGTTAACAGCGCTGCGAGCGTTGATGGCGAGCCAGCCGACAGCGCTGTCCGCCTACATAGTGCCCACGGCTGACGCACACAATGTAAGTTATTACAGATCAAAGAGCGATGACTCTTCAGCGGTTAACAGCGCTGCGAGCGTTGATGGCGAGCCAGCCGACAGCGCTGTCCGCCTACATAGTGCCCACGGCTGACGCACACAATGTAAGTTATTACAGATCAAAGAGCGATGACTCTTCAGCGGTTAACAGCGCTGCGAGCGTTGATGGCGAGCCAGCCGACAGCGCTGTCCGCCTACATAGTGCCCACGGCTGACGCACACAATGTAAGTTATTGATAGCAATAATTGTGGCCCAGATTTGCCAAACATTTAAATACTAAGACAAAAGGACACTCTGAATAAAACGCATTAAAAAGCCGAATCCTATTTTTTACCCTCTTCGTGCCTGATTGAATCTTAACTTTTATAAAACTGTAGCAGAAGTGTGTGTGGACGTGTGCATTGCAGATATTTAAGAAAATCATAAATTTTTGGATTTTTTGCCTGCCTGCTTGTTTGTTCGAGCATCACGCAAAAACTATTGAACCTAGGTATTTTAATGAAACTTTGTTTGTTCGGAAGCTTAAGATTTGACTTAAAATCTGGTAGGTATACAATTTCCGTGGACGAAGTCGTGGGTAAAGGCCTCCGCTCATTGCAGCGATAATATCGAGCGATATTATCGCTGCGATTTTGCGATAATTGTTCTCAGTACATTTTATATGGGGACGCGTGCGATCCTACACACTGCCGCGGTATTATCGAGCGATAATATTGCTGCGATTTTGCGATAATTGTTCTCAGTACATTTTGTATGGGGACGCGCGCGATCCTACACACTGCCGCGGTATTATCGAGCGATAATATCGCTGCGATTTTGCGATAATTGTTCTCAGTACATTTTGTATGGGGACGCGCTCGATCCTACACACTGCCGCGGTATTATCGAGCGATAATATCGCTGCGATTTTGCGATAATTGTTCTCAGTACATTTTGTATGGGGACGCGCTCGATCCCACACACTGCCGCGATATTATCGCAACCTGACGCAATCTCTTTCTACTACATTCAGTGAAGGGCGCATGCGTGACACGAAACGCGGAATCGCTGCAGTGTGTGAGGTGTCGCGATATCGCTGTCGATAATATCGCTCGATAAAATCGCTCGATAATATCGCTTCAATGTGCGGAAGCCTTAAAAGCTCGTACAATCTAAAAGCCGAAGCGAGCGAAGCGATCTCGAAATTTCTCCATAGTAAACTAGGGTGTTTTGATACACTCTGTATACGTAATTATCAAGTATTTTTTCCGCAGTCAGAGTACATAGCCCCAGTAGACGCCCGTCGGGAATGGCTCTCGGGGTTCACCGGGTCAGCGGGCACGGCCGTGGTGACGTCGAAGCACGCCCTCGTGTGGACCGACGGCAGATACTACACGCAGTTCGAGCGGGAAGCCGACCTCAAACACTGGACCCTTATGAAGCAATGTGAGCTCCTTTGATATGATAGCCTGGTACTTTTCACCAGTTGGTCGAATAAGAAGCCGACCCCAACAGAAAGCAAAGCTCTTTTTGTGTCACAGCCTGGTACTTTTATCTGAAAATAAAACAAAGATACTTCTGTGTTGCACCTGGTACTTCTAGATAGAACCGAGAGTAGGAGACTGCATGCGGAGCCACATTATGCGGTAAAGTGCCGCTGCGGCGTTCTACATACAAACAAAAATTTTGGTACGGCATACCACACGGTGTCCACACATACTTGCGATCCACGAGATGAGGCGGGGAAGGGTGAAAATAGATTAGACGCTGGAGCGGCACCTCAACTGTTTTTGCATTAGAAGAAAACATGAGATCCCCTGCGATGCCGTTGCGTCACAGCCTGTGTGGCAACGTCTATAGTGAATATTAGTGAAATCACTGCACTGCCAGACCTCCGTCACTCGGCCGTAGGTACAGAGATGAGCAGCTACCTACACGCCATCGCAGAGGTTAGCGTGGGTTTCTGCCGCCCGGGGCACAGACCGATTTTGCCGCCCCTTATCTTTGTAAGCAGACCTACACAAAAAATAACGGAGCGACCGAAGCGAGCTCGAAATTTTTTTGCACAGCTATTCGGGTTGTGGTCAGACATCTTTTGGTTTATCCATGCAAAAATAGAAACATAGAGTGAGTGAAGCGAGCTCGACTTTTCTCCTCAATTCGAATCGATTAGAGCCAGAGCTTTTTACGTAGGTACATAACATGTGTAAAGTAACCTAAGTAAAAGCTATGGATTGAGCGAAGCAAGCTAGAAATTTTTAGCAGCACGTATTAGCTGTGGTTAGAACTCTTTAGGATTATGTGTCTGTGCCTACAGTAATTAAAACAAAAACTTAGAGCGAGCGAAGCCGATCTCAAACTCTGGACATTTACGAGGGAATGATAGCCTGGTACTATTTTGTTTGGTAATTCATGGTTTATTTTCGATTCCACCACGATAGCCCGGATCTAAATAACAAACTAATTACGAAACTTAAATCCGCAGCTCTCCCCGACACCCCTAGCATAGATAAGTGGTTGTCGACAAACCTGGAAGATGGCGCCACTGTGGGAGTGGACCCTCACACCATGGGCAGGGAGGAGTGGACCCCGATGCAGGTATAACTTACTTACTTACTATGCCGGCTCAGGGACCCGAAGTGGGTCTTGGCCTCCGACAACAAAACACGCCATTTATCTCTTTTCTGTGCCATCTCAATCCAGTTGGGCACCTCCAGCTCCTCGAGATCCTTGGTGATCTGGTCTATCCAGCGATATCTCGCGCTGGGCCTCACGGCGTAGAGGAGCGTCCCCCGGGTGGCGGATGGGGGTATGGCCGATAGTACAGCCTAGCTATGCTACTCGGCTAAGTCCGATGGACTCGCTGACCAAAGTAGGATGGCGCCCTCCAACAATCGGGGGTTATGCGGAGGGTTAACACCTCGCCCATGTAAAAACCTAATGTTAAGAAACCGACAACGAAAAGATGCAGGTATTACCATAACAATATAGTTAGTTAATCTCGGTTCAAAAAGGAAACTTCCCTAAACGATGACTACTTACAGTAGACCAAAGAGTTTTTGAAAATTAAAAGCTACCCAACTCCATCTATGTTCCAGTGCAGTTATTAAACCTATACTATACATACCTATATCTACTTTACTACCTTATATCTACTCATACGGATATATATTATTGTTTTGAATGCTAGTTTTCCTTCAATCCCGCACCGATCCAGTGAAATTTCAGTGTCTCTACTATTCCTATGTAATCTGTATATTGATTAGAGTACAACATAAACTCCAGAACATCACTAAATCGGCACGAAATTGAACGAAAACTACAAACAACACGCACATTACGCAAAAAGGCAGCCATCTTGTGAATTTTATTTTTTATTTTATTTTTATTTTTTTATTTTATTTTATTTGGGGAGCTTACAGCTATAAAACAAATAATTCACAAATTTAGTTAGCTATAGGCCAATTACAAGCTTCCACATATAGGTTTCTACTTAACAAATTTGAAAACGCTTAAATGCTATTAACACTTAATGTTAATAATACACACTTAATGTTAATAATACACACTAATGTTAATAATACAAAGGCTAGTGTTAATAATCGCTGATACTACTTCATGTTAATAATCGCTGAGTTCGTCCATAAATTTTCTTATAATAGAATTGCGTAAGCTGGAGGCACTGCTACAAAATAAGTCAAAGTTGCAATCGTCACAGAACTTGTTAAATTCAATACAAGAACGGATTAATATACTGTTCCGTCTATAATTAGTAGTAGTGAGTGGGGTGTGGAGCAATTCACGTCTACGCAGTCTACGGGCTGGGACTTTAAGAGCTATTTTGTTAAGGAGCGCTGGACAGTCAATCTTACCTTGAGCGACATTTAGGAGAAATACAATGTCTGCAATACTTCTACGCAAATGTAAGGGAAGTAGATGAAAGGAAGCACACAGATGGCCATAGTCAGTAACGGGGATCCTAAACTTGTAACTAATGTATCTAGTAAACTTTTTCTGTATTCTTTCTATGCTAGATGAATATATATCATAACATGGGTTCCATATTTGAGACGCGTACTCAAGATGACTACGGACATATGCACAATAGAGAATTTTTACAGTTTTCATTTGTTTAAATGGTTTAGACGTACGAATGACAAAACCAAGAGCTTTCGAAGCCTTAACAGTTGCATGCTCAATATGCTGGTTAAAAAGTAGCTTACTATCATGAATAACACCTAAATCCTTACTTTCTGATGCTCTCAATAGAATATTGTTTTTTATAGTATAACTATGGACAAACGTAAAGTGTTTACGAGTAAAACTTAAGGAGAAGCATTTAGTAACATTTAGATCAAGTTTATTAGAATAGCAGTAACTGTCCAATCTATTTAAATCATCCTGAAGAAGTGTAGCGTCATTAATATTGTTAACCACTCTAAATATTTTCATGTCATCTGCAAAAAGAAGAAAGTTTGAATACTTAAAGCAAGAACCTATATCGTTGATGAAGATAATGAATAGGAGGGGACCCAATAAGGATCCTTGAGGTACCCCGGAAGGAATACCTGACCAAGTAGATGTGAAACCGTTCAATACCACAGCCTGAGACCTGTTACGGACATACGAAGTAAACCATCGGAACAAATCACCTTGAATTCCCATCGCCTGCAATTTTAGAAGTAAAATATCGTGATCAATACGATCAAATGCTTTACTGTAGTCAGTGTAGATAGTGTCAACTTGATTTCGCCTACCCATACTGTCAGTGAGGAAGTCGTTGAACAAAGCTAGGTTGGTGACAGTAGATCTACGCCTTAGAAACCCATGTTGATCTGCACAGAAGCAAGATTTGAATACACCATAGAGTTCATTATATACTATACGTTCGAAAACCTTAGCTAATAGACATAATTTAGATATGGGTCTGTAATTAGATATCTCATCTTTAGCGCCTTTTTTATGGATAGGCGAAATAAAAGCCGACTTCCACACTATAGGAACGGTCCCTTCTTTTAAAGATTTTTGGAAAAGCAATGTTACTGGACTGGAAAGTTCCTCCGCACAGTGCACTAAGAATAGAGCCGGAAGTGCGTCCGGACCTGCAGACTTATTCAGGTCTAGCGAACTGAGTAGTATGGCAACCACCTCAGGTTTAACTTCGATATTGCAAATGCCAAAGTTACTGTGTAGCGAGGCTAAATTACTATTCATTAAATTATCGAAACCTCTGACAGTAGTATTAGTAGTATCCAAAAAGGTGGACTGAAAGTATGATGCAAATAACTGGCATATGTCCTCACCACTATCGCCAGTCTGACCCGAATAAGACATGCTAGCAGGAAATGAGCCGCACTTACGCTTTCCCTTTACATAGGACCAAAATGCTTTGGGGTTAGATTGAATAGAATTTTCTATTCTAATAATGTAATCTTTGTAACATTGCGCCTCTGCCATCTTGACCCTAATCCTCAACAAATGGTAAGTAGATTCATCACTTTTGTTGCCGTATGTTTTATGTTTTTTGAAATATTTATACTTTTCTTTTATCATTTTGATTAGGGCGGAATTGTACCATGGAGGGTATTTACATTGCTGGACTAGCTTGGTTGGAATAAATTGATTAATTATATTACTAATAATATTGTAAAATATTGATGTAGCCTCCTCCATGGTAACATTTTTAAATAAATCTGCCCATTGGGTGTTAAGTAAGTGAGACCGTATTTTATCATAGTCACCTCGATGATACAAATGTACGCTACGTTTTGGAGTTTCCAGTGCATCTAATTCAACAAAAGAAGCTTGGATACAAAGAGACGGGTGGTGGGGATCCTCGCGGACGAGAGGGTCCCGACAAGCTGAAATAGACACAACATCATTTGATAAGACAAGGTCAAGAATACGCCCGTATCTATTAGCTATATTATTAAACTGTTGTAGACTACAGTCGTTAAAACAGTCGATAAGTCGAAGAAAATGGTCACCAGCTATTTCCGCTGCCTGCAACCCATCATCCGTGGGCACCCAATTAATATCGCTCATATTAAAGTCACCTACAATTAAAAATGTATCAAGTGGGTTATTATTAATAATGTGAGTCATTTTGTTTAAAAAATTGTCAAGTTGAACAACAAATTTGTTGCCTAAATTTTCTTCACAAAGGTAAAGAGTACATATGTGCAGCTTGCATGAAGTTTTAACTCGTGAACCACGGAGGACAATAGTGACCCATAGATCTTCAGCACTGGACTGCCAGTCCACATTGCAAGACGCTGCGAGGTCACGTCGGATAGCTATCAATACTCCTCCACCCTTTGTTTGTTCGGTCACTGCGTAGTTCCGATCTCGTCGCCATACCAAATACCTATCATCAGTTAGTTCAGCGTCGGAGATGCTGTCCAATAACCAGGTCTCAGTCAGGGCTATAACATCGTAATTGCACATTCTAACACTACGAAAAAGTGTTGAGGTCTTAGTCCGCAGCCCGCGTACGTTCTGGTAATAAATAGTAAAATTAGACATTGATAACCGATACATAAATAGCTGAATAAAACAAGTACATATTGCGGATTGCTTCACACCACTGCGTAGGTACAAATAGTAAGAAAACGGCAAGATAAAAAGTTAAACGATAACAAGTTCTGCAACTGTAAACAGCTAATAACATCATAAATATGTGACATAATAGATTATAATTTAAGCAGTACCATAACACGTAAATTATGTATAGCTTTACAACTATAACTAAACTCAGCGAAAATCGAGGTAGATTATTAATTACAAGGATAAACACAGTTTTAGTTTTAATAGTTAACAGACATTTTAAAATTAATACCGATAAGTAAAAGAAGGTAATATAAATAAATCTGTCGTAACAATTTAGCACAAAGCGCTCCTCGGCCGGTTCGCCGGCCGGACAAAAGAATGCGATAAGGAAACATCTGGTGTTTCTCAAACTGTACCGAACACTATGCAATGAGTAGGATCGTTTGAAGAACAGAATAACTAAAAATAAATACTTAGGTATGAAAACGTAATGTAGAAGATAATTTAAATGATTTTTTGAAGATCTTTCTCCGTGATAATGGCGATTTTTGGGGTATTCGATGCATCTTTCCTCACAAAAATTTTTGAATTTCTCACCCAAACAAACTGAAAATTGTGTTCGTTAGCAAGAGACTTCGCCTTGTTCAGCAACATTTTGTTCTGCACTGTCAAATGATCGTTAACGTAAATTCTGCTCGTCCCTCGGAGATTGATATCGGATGGGCAAAGGGTCTTCAACAAACGAGATGCGGCCACATAATCCTCTTTGATGTATCTATTAACAAATGACACTATTATTGGTTTTGGACCGGAACCACTGTTATTCCTCGTAGGTACGCGCGTCACATAGTTGATTTTATCCTTAGTTATGGGAAACATAACTTTGGCACCGATGTTGATGACTATATCAAGAAGGTTCTCTCTGTCAGTCATTGGAACTCCCTTGATTTCGGCGTTGTTCATGCGCATCCATTGATCCTTTGCATTTAAGTCGTCTTCCAATGAGCTGGACCTAGCCTTAACTGACTCTTGAGACTCTTCGACCTTAGTCAGTCTCCCCTTGATGTCATTTATCTGGGTAGAATTAGTGGCAGACAGTGACTTCAGCTCAACAACATCGGATTTTATTCCACGTATATCCTCGGCGAGACCGAGCAAGGGCAGGAACTTCTCGTTAAGCTTGTGCAGTTCCAGCATAATATCACTTAGGGTTGGGTTAACTGGGCCAGTCGGTTGTTGTTGTTCAATTTTGCAGGAACTACACTTCCACATTGCCCTCCGTTCACCTAGTTTGCGATATCCTTGCTCGGTAATACCAGAACACTGGTAGTGCAGGAACTTCTGACAATTGGTACACTGAATTCCATCTGGGGCACTTTTACCACAGCTACCACAATTAACCATGATCACTAAAGATTGAGAACCACTTGCTTAGCAAAAAATGCGTGTGCACTGGCTCTGCGTTAGGAGCGTAATTTCTCGTGTTTGCGTCACTAAATACTAGATGGCAGCACTTTCTATGCAAACTACATTGAAATACCCGCCAAAAGGCGATTGTCCTCCCCCTGCAGTAGACCTACCATGAGATTTCACTGTACGTTATCACTTTAGTTGTGGCGCCAATTTTGAATGACAGATTCAGTTCTCAACGTAACCACTAGGAGAGCTTTACTGTAGTTTACTATAGTCTAAACTCATGGTAGACCTAAAGGTCGGTTAACTAAAGCTGGCGCGTTCACAGATACACACGAATGCGTTTTTCTTGTCACAGCGTCCGTGCTTGATAGAGATACAGAAACTTTCCATTTTGCGTGCATTGAGACAAAAGCATTGCGTAAATGTGTGTTAAATCCCGCTAATCACCAATAATATTATTATACCATTAATATTATCGTGATCCAAGGACCGCGCGTATCACAAAAGTATTGATGGGCCTATTACACGTATCAATATTATCATGATCCACACTCGTAGCATGCACGTCTTTTGTCTCGTTCGCTCGCGTGCAAATAGAAAGAGAGCGAAGGTGTGATACAGCCGTATACTGATGTATCGTATCACGAAGCGCTTACACTTCAATATTATTGATGGGATCGCGTGGATCACAGGATTTCTGGACATTCTGTGATATTATCACGATCCTGCGATACGGCATATTACACTATCAGTATTATCACAGGATCATGATAATACTGATAATGTAATATGCCCCATTCTGTGATATTATCACGATCCTGCGATACGGCATATTACACTATCAGTATTATCACAGGATCATGATAATACTGATAATGTAATATGCCCCATTCTGTGTTATTATCACGATCCTGCGATACGGCATATTACACTATCAGTATTATCACAGGATCATGATATCACTGATAATGTAATATGCCCCATTAAGACTAAATGAAATCCGCAGACAACCCTGGCCAAAGCGAACATGAAGCTGATAGCAGTGGATCAAAACCTAGTGGACGCAGCGAGGGTCCAGCTGAACGATCCGGCCCCAAGCAGACCCCACGGCACTATCATTGTACTGCCGGTCCAGTACACCGGTAAGATACCAGTATGTGTGAACATGGGGCTGATAGCAGTGGATCAGAACCTATAAGACGCGGCGATGATCCAGAACTATCATTGTACTGTCAAGTACACCGGTAAGATACCAGTATGTGTGAACATGGGGCTGATAGCAGTGGATCAGAACCTATAAGACGCAGCGATGATCCAGAACTATCATTGTACTGTCAAGTACACCGGTAAGATACCAGTATGTGTGAACATGAGGCTGATAGCAGTGGATCAGAGCCTAGTAGACGCGGCGATGATCCAGAACTATCATTGTACTGTCAAGTACACCGGTAAGATACCAGTATGTGTGAACATGGGGCTGATAGCAGTGGATCAGAACCTATAAGACGCGGCGATGATCCAGAACTATCATTGTACTGTCAAGTACACCGGTAAGATACCAGTATGTGTGAACATGGGGCTGATAGCAGTGGATCAGAACCTATAAGACGCGGCGATGATCCAGAACTATCATTGTACTGTCCAGTACACCGGTAAGATACCAGTATGTGTGAACATGGGGCTGATAGCAGTGGATCAGAACCTATAAGACGCGGCGATGATCCAGAACTATCATTGTACTGTCAAGTACACCGGTAAGATACCAGTATGTGTGAACATGGGACTGATAGCAGTGGATCAGAGCCTAGTAGACGCGGCGATGATCCAGAACTATCATTGTACTGTCAAGTACACATGTAAGATACCAGTTTATGTGAACATGGGGCTGATAGCATTGGACCAGAGCCTAGGAGACGCGGCGATGATCCAGAACTATCATTGTACTGTCAAGTACACCGGTAAGGTACCAGTATGTGTGAACATGTGGCTGATAGCAGTGGATCAGAGCCTAGTAGACGCGGCGATGATCCAGAACTATCATTTTACTGTCAAGTACACTGGTAAGATACCATTATGTGTGAACATGGGGCTGATAGCAGTGGATCAGAGCCTAGTAGACGCGGCGATGATCCAGAACTATCATTGTACTGTCAAGTACACTGGTAAGATACCATTATGTGTGAACATGGGGCTGATAGCACTGGATCAGAGTCTAGTAGACGCAGCGATGGTCCAGAACGATCCGCCCCCGAACAGACCCCACGGCACAGACGCATTTTTGCGCGGCTGATTTGAGGCGATGCGGCAATAATGAAATACTTAGGTACTCTTACTTATTCTTAGAACAGCTTTAGTAACGTCTAAGATAAATTATGTATGGATACTTAGTTCTTTCTGATAAATAAATTATATTTGCTGATCTGAATTGGCCAGAAAGCTAAATAGGAATCGAAAAATCTTTACGCCCTTATATGAAATGATGTAGTTGGATATTTTATTTATGCAAAGTATCTTGATAAGTGTGGGTACATGATTATAACCCACACTCTAAACCTACCAACCACCAACCTTAACTCTTTGTCCTATATCTTATCTTATGGGGTGATTGGGGATCTACCTCCTGGCTGTCCACCCCGAGCAACGTCATCACAAGCTACCAAGTTTGTGGTGGCGGCTGAACGATCCCCCACAGCGTAGTGGTAGGCTCCGCAAGGAGCCGCCTGGCTCGCGACCACCCTCCTGCCGGAGTCTGGCGCCAAGCAGCTTGCTGCGTTCCGTCAGTGTGCAGGAGTGCCAGTGCACTTCTGGGTAAGCTCGCTACATCTTCGACCACATCTTTGTCCTGAGGACTACATAGAGGTCAAGAGCAAACCCGTAAATAATAAAAATAAAAATCGTATCTTGTTGTGGGGGCTGGTAAGCCAGCAACACTTCGACCCAGTGGGATCTTTTGTGTTAGCCCCAATACTTTTTGATTTCTTCACCCTTCAAATACAATTATTTGTCCTATAACCAACGCACCGCAACCTCATCTCTGCGCATACCGAGAGACCTAGAAAGTAACTGATTGCCTAAAATGCTAATGTAAATGATTTTCTAATGACAGGTAAAACAGCGGGACAGAAGATAAAAGAGCTGAGAGAGAAGATGGCCGAGAAGAAAGCGGTTACCCTCGTGATCACTGCGCTAGATGAGGTGGCTTGTAAGTATCATTAAATTTAGTCGCCTCATACATGACCCCTGGATTAGCCTCGGGACCACAATGCTTTCTAATTAGTATACCTACTATTTTAACCGACATAAAAAAAGAGTTTCTCAATTCGTCATAATTTTCGTATGTCCGTATTTTACGCGATAACTTTGACAATGAGTTTTTCTTTTCATTTTTAAATTTAGTTCCTAAAAATGTCTACAGATGGCATGTTTATCGCTCTATGGAGCCGTTCGCGAGATCATGTCAAAATCTTGTCAAGACTGTGCCTGCCTTTTTTTTGGACCGCCAAGGGATCGAGCCCATACAACCATGTCGGGCGTAAAAGTTTCGAATTTTCGATTAAAATATATTTGACGTTTACTCGCACAGACCGTGCCATCTATCGATCCCCTACAAAACCAAAAGAAAAACGCTCATTCTTGATCGACTTGGACGATTATTTGTTTTGTTCTGAAGAAGTAACCCCTGAGTCGATTTCATTTTAATTTGGGGAATATCTGGCTTCGGAGCTATACAACATATCTCCTTAAAAGTTGACAGCAAATCGTCAGTGATCGACGCATTTGCTTTGTATCTATGTACCTAGGTACACCTAGCGTGTATAACTGACCTAACTCGAATTAATATATTTAACCACTAAAATGGGGAAACCATTGACTTAACAACTAAAGACAGAGTGCCGCAGTGCAGTTATGTCAGTTAAACAAATGTCTCCACTTTTTTAAGCAAATCAAGCGAATTTCAACCTTAAACTAAGAATTTAACGAAAAGCCTCCAGCTAGACCTGGCGCGCCCAGGATTCAAGGTAGCATCTGTTTACTATTGACATCTCGCTTCTTCTAATGGACGTTTGTCATTAGTGTGAATAGATGTCAAGTTGCGTTTTTATGTCTTGCTTTATATTATTCAAAAAAATATGAAACAAACTGAGGATAATGTTTTTTTCTCTCTTTCAGACACGCTAAACCTTCGAGGCAGCGATATAGAATACAATCCAGTGTTCTTCTCATACCTGGTGATCACTGATACAGCGGTGAAGTTGTTCTGGGGGGACGGGGCGCTGTCGGATAGTGTGAGGGGGCATCTAGAGGCCGAGGGGGTCGAGGGGCTCGAGGGGCTGCCTTATGCGGTGGTCGTTCAACATTTGCAGGCGATGGCGGTAAGCGTTACTTTAAAGGCGTGTCTATAGCGCTTGTTTTTCAGCATACATTACACAAAAACATGAAACAAAATGGCGTCGCGCCATATCATTTAAAAACAAGATGGCGGATGACAAAAAGATATATTTTGCTATGAGCTATGTTGTGTTTTCTTCATGAAAAACATGTGTTATAGAGACGCTTCAAGACGTTCATTGAGTTCAAGAGAAAGGGACGGAGAAATCGTGCACATGTCTTTAATAATATACATAACTAGTGTTTTCCCGCGACTTCGTCCGCACAAATTATATACCAGATTTTAAATCAGATCATAAGCTATCAAACAAAAAAAGTTTCTTCAAAATCGGTTCAGTAGTTTTTGAGTGATGTGCGAACAAACTAACAAACAAACAAACACATAAACAAACAGACAGACAAAATTTCTAAAAAATGATGATTTCGAGTCAGGGATACCTAAAAACCATATCGTAATCTTTTTCTTGTAAATATCTTCAATGTACAGAACACTTCAGTTACAGTTTTATTATAGTTTAGATGGCACAGGTGCCACATTTTGTTAGTAGTTTATATTTTTTGTTTTTGTTTCATGCAATGTCCTTTAAATGTGATAATATCGTTCACACGTAACACGTTCAGTATCAAATCAAAGATTGAAAAAATGAAGTCTCGGGCGGGACTAGAACCCGCGCACTTCCAAACCGGGGAACTGCGCTATCCAATTACGCCACCGAGCCCACTACCCAGAGAACGAAATGTTCAATGTGGCACGTCTTAATGTGGTTTCCGTCCATACAAAACTATGTCGTAGAACACTCGTAGACGGTATTAATAAAAGTAATGTTTTATATATGGAAAAATAGCTTAGAAAATCTAGATTGCGCGACTCATATAACATTTACAATTTAATTACGAAGATACAAGGCTTTTAAATTTTGTATGAATAATTTCAAAGCATGATATCTTCGTAATAATATTATAAATTGTAAATATTATTTGATACGCGCAATCTGGATTTTCTAAGCTATTTTTCCATATATAAAACCTTACTTTTATTAATACCGTCTACGAGTGTTCTACGATAAAGTTTTGTATGAAATTGACAACTCTGCAACCACCTTAAGGGGACGTGCGCGCCATGGCAGTTATTACAAACTAACCACTTTACGTTCAGTAATGGAATTTAGTGGGCCATTTTTGATTTAATTGTCGTTTGATTGATAATTAACATTAGGACGTCGCATGTTTGTTATAGAAAGATCTATCGGAGCGGAGTGAGAAGAAGCATCATGTGTGGCTCTCTAGCGACGCCAGCGAGGCCGTGCACAGGGCCGCTGCGGGGGTGAGTACAATGTGTGTGTGTGTGTGTGTGCATGTGAAGCTATAGGTCTACTCTACCAGAACCTCATGGCATGAAAAAATATCGTGCCAAAGGCCCTAATCCAATCACCCCAGTGTTCATCATCATCTCAGCCGATGGACGTCCACTGCTGGACATAGGCCTCCCCCAAGGATCCGCACAACGACCGGTCCTGCGCTGCCCTCATCCAACGGATTCCCGCCGCCTTCACCAGGTCGTCGATCCACCTGTTGGGGGGCCTGCCCATGCGGCGCTTTCCGGTACGCGGTCGCCACCTAGAACTTGACTAGCACAACCTAAACCCGGCCCCCAGTCCCCGGTCCAGGCAATGTTAACGGCGGGGCAGGGGGTGCCAAGAATCTCCGGAAAAGATCCGGCTACCACAACCGACTACAGCTGCACCTGGCAACATTTAACCCCAGTGTTGCTTAGGGTATTCTAAAATTGTATTTCCTTATTTGCACCTATAGAAGGGTTGAAGTGTTGTGTATTTATTAGAATATTTGTAACTAAAGCCCGACCAGGAATATAATAAAAAACCTCGCCATGTTGCGGAAAATCATTGGAACTAATTTTTGTACTTGGATCACTGACATTAAAGGTTATAATCGATTGCAGCGCCCTCAAATCAGGTTTTTTATATTTCTGGTCAGGAGTGCGATTTTTGAATCTCATTCTTTGAGATCAGCTGTTGAAAATGCCAAAATTACTACATAGATACGCATCTTTTTACTGCTGATGTGACTTTCAAAAATCGCTCTCCTGTAGTATGATTTTTGAGAGTGAAATCAGCAGTAGAAAGATGCATATCTCCCAACGATATCAATGTATCGTAGGTCTATGATATCTCCTGACATTTTCAACTGCTGAGCTCACCGAATGAGATTCAAAAATCGCACTCCAGGCTTTAACTGGTATAATACTTTCCTGTCCTCGGTGTGTAATCTAGTAGGTAATCTACTATATTTTTGAAGACCAACTGCACAATTAGCATAGCATAGCAATTAGCATCACCTAATTGTTTCAGAATGACGTAATAAAGAAACCACTGAACTTAATATCAGAAGTGTCGCCGGTCGCTCTCGCCAAACTAATCAAGAACGAAGTTGAACTTGAGGTAACTATATTGACCTGTTATAATTTAACCTCCGAATATAGGACAATAATAAACAAACCGTATTTTTTCACATGTATGTTTTCTTCTGCAGGGTTTCCGTCAATGTCACATCCGTGACGGCACTGCTGTGGTGAGGTTCTTCAGATGGCTCCACGAGAAGATAGACGCGGGGGAGAGTGTCACAGAGATACAGGCAGCGGATAGACTGCTACAGTTCAGAAAGTGAGTAAATGTATAATACTATGTGACATCCGTGACGGCGGCACGGCTGTGGTGTTCTTCAGATGGCTCCACGAGGAGATAAACGCGGGGGAGAGTGTCACAGAGATACAGGCAGCTGACAGACTGCTACAGTTCAGAAAGTGAGTAACGGACAAACGACGGACATTTTTTCCGCCGTACACATGTGAAAATAGACAGTACTGTAAGAGGTAAAGCACATGGCGGAAAAAAGTCCGCCTTGAATTCCATACTAAGTCCCAACTGTCATTTCTGTCCGGCAGACAAAAAGTCCGTCTTCTTCTTCGCGCTTACTTATATTATAATAATAAATCTTTTCACCTCACAAGCTCGGAAAGATTCTGTTTATCATTCGAAATCTGAGTGCAAAAGTGTATTTTATCCGCTAGCGTGCAAAGAGTTTTTAAAATTCGAATCCATTCGAGTCCAGATAAAAAGATAGTAAAACCATACGTGCGAGAAAGACAAAAAGATTATGTTGCTAACATAACGAACTATGCATATATTCGTGCATATTATCGTCTTCTCTTTTTCGCGTATAAGTTTGTCCTTCACTATAATTTGTTTGAGTGTCAACAAAGAGATTATAACTAAATATAATCCCTTTGAGTAGCAATATCTCTTGTCTTCTCTTTTTCACGTATAGATTTGTCCTTATTTGCATTTGCATATAATTATTTTTCCAGTGTGGGATAAAAACATCATTTAAAATAATACTTACCTATTTAAAATGCATTTAAATAATTAATTCATCTTGTTTACCTATGAGAAGTTATTCCTTTACATTTCGCGCTTATACTATTATTATACTATTATTTGCGCAGTGTCTCAGTACACACTACACACCAGGTCAGGTTTTCAATCAAACTGCTACACGTGGCCGAAGTGAGACAGTGACTAAATGCAAGAGTATTATAGCCGCAATAGAATGGGACAACGTCATAAAGCGCGAAGTTCGCTCTATACATCTAAACTCAGTGCTTGTACCTAACATTTTCCTCGCTGTTGTGAGGTGAAAAGTTGTGTGTTTCGCTCGGCTGCAAAATTATTCCGCGTCTCGTACCTTTGAAACCTTCGCTACGCTCCGGATTCTATATTTGAACCACTCGCTTCGCTCGTGGTTCAATCCTAGAATCCTTCGCTTGCTCAGGTTTCAATATAAGTACTCGCGGCAAAAAACAACTTTGCAGCCTAGCATAACAAATAACGATTATTTCTTCTCACACATAATACTAGGGGCGAATTTGGAAATATCGAACAAAATCTAAGGGGAGTTGAATTGAGGTCGTCAGATCTTGCTATGATTCGTATTTATTATTAGTGAACAGTTTATTCATTGGCAACACCAGAGATTGTCTATGTCAGTCAATAGACAAGCCAAAGACAAACGGCCCTTTTTAACTTCAGTTTTTTTCGAACTTCATATTGCCATCGTGACGAAACTGGGTATATGGAATTGTGTGGTTTCCAGTACGCGGTCGCCACTTGGGAACTCTTCGGCCCCATCGGCCATCGGTTCTAAGAGCAATGTGTCCCGCCCATTAGTTTAGCAATTCATTGGGCTATGTCAGCTAACTATGGTTCTTCTCCGGATCTCTTCATTGCGCGCTAATTCATTCGACCTCGGAGGGAAACTCCGAGCATCCGGGAAGAAACGCTTAAAACATTAATGATAATTTGTGCAACACAGAGACGAAACAGACTTCATGGGGCCCTCGTTCGGTACGATAGCTGGGGCCGGGGAGAACGGGGCCATAATACACTACAGCCCCTCGAGGGATGGGCCCCAGCGGGTCATCAAGCGGGAGGACATGTTCCTGTTGGACTCCGGTGGACAGTACAAGTTAGTGGAACTTACGGTTTTGTTTCTCACACGTTGTGCAGGCACGTATCCAGGGGGATTGTGGGATTGGTCCCACAGGTGGGATTTATCCCCCCCCCCCCCCCCCCCCCCGAAATCTGAATTTTTGTATGGAAAAGTGATTACAGAACTTACTTTTTCATTGTTTTTCTATCCCGCCCCGAAAATTGAATGCTTGCTTACCTCTAGCCAATGTTTATGAAATAGTAGTCCTAGGTGTGGCAGAGCTTTGTCTTGTCGCAGGCCGCTGATGTCACCCACCTGGTGCTTGTGTGTGTCTTTGTGTGTGCATGCGTGTGTGGTAACTTTTAACTTAACTTTTTCTTTCATTGTATTGCTAAGTAACAAAAGCAACTGTAATTACAGAGACGGCACAACAGACATAACGCGCACTCGTCACATGAGCGCAGCGTCAGATGAACAACGCGACGCGTTCACTCGCGTGCTGAAGGGACAGATGATGCTCGGCAGCGCACTATTCCCGCAGGGAGTCAAGGTGCGTCATATCATATTACAGATATAACGCGCGTCAGATGAACAACGCGACGCGTTCACTCGCGTGCTGAAGGGACAGATGATGCTCGGCAGCGCACTATTCCCGCAGGGAGTCAAGGTGCGTCATATCATATTACAGATATAACGCGCGTCAGATGAACAACGCGACGCGTTCACTCGCGTGCTGAAGGGACAGATGATGCTCGGCAGCGCACTATTCCCGCAGGGAGTCAAGGTGCGTCATATCATATTACAGATATAACGCGCGTCAGATGAACAACGCGACGCGTTCACTCGCGTGCTGAAGGGACAGATGATGCTCGGCAGCGCACTATTCCCGCAGGGAGTCAAGGTGCGTCATATCATATTACAGATATAACGCGCGTCAGATGAACAACGCGACGCGTTCACTCGCGTGCTGAAGGGACAGATGATGCTCGGCAGCGCACTATTCCCGCAGGGAGTCAAGGTGCGTCATATCATATTACAGATATAACGCGCGTCAGATGAACAACGCGACGCGTTCACTCGCGTGCTGAAGGGACAGATGATGCTCGGCAGCGCACTTTTCCCGCAGGGAGTCAAGGTGCGTCATATCATAATAAAGATATAACGCGCGTCAGATGAACAACGCGACGCGTTTACTCGCGTGCTGAAGGGACAGATGATGCTCGGCAGCGCACTTTTCCCGCAGGGAGTCAAGGTGCGTCATATCATAATACAGATATAACGCGCGTCAGATGAACAACGCGACGCGTTCACTCGCGTGCTGAAGGGACAGATGATGCTCGGCAGCGCACTTTTCCCGCAGGGAGTCAAGGTGCGTCATATCATATTACAGATATAACGCGCATCAGATGAACAACGCGACGCGTTCACTCGCGTGCTGAAGGGACAGATGATGCTCGGCAGCGCACTTTTCCCGCAGGGAGTCAAGGTGCGTCATATCATATTACAGATATAACGCGCGTCAGATGAACAACGCGACGCGTTCACTCGCGTGCTGAAGGGACAGATGATGCTCGGCAGCGCACTTTTCCCGCAGGGAGTCAAGGTGCGTCATATCATAATACAGATATAACGCGCGTCAGATGAACAACGCGACGCGTTCACTCGCGTGCTGAAGGGACAGATGATGCTCGGCAGCGCACTGTTCCCGCAGGGAGTCAAGGTGCGTCATATCATATTACAGATATAACGCGCGTCAGATGAACAACGCGACGCATTCACCCGCGTGCTGAAAGGACAGATAATGTTCGGCAGTGCACTGTTCTCCCAGATCTGACCACAACAGACTAGTTGTGCTAAATTGTTTTTGAGCTCGCTTCGCTCGCTCCTTAATTATATCATCTAGATATTTTCTGTATAGATAGAGAAAGGGGCGGCAAATTCGATCTTTGCTCCGGGCAGCAGACACCTACGCTAATCCTGCTATGAGAATTTATGCATTCAATCTTTCCAGGGCAACGTCCTAGACAGTTTCGCCCGCAAGGCCCTCTGGGACGTAGGCCTGGACTACGCGCACGGGACCGGCCACGGCGTGGGGCACTTCCTCAACGTGCACGAGGGGCCCTCCGGCGTGTCCTGGCGCCCCTACCCGCACGACCCCGGCCTGAGGCCCCACCAGATACTTAGCAACGGTGAGTGTACCCACGGGGACAGGTGACACTTGTGACCCACGGGTACAGTTGACACTTGTGACCCACGGGGACAGTTGACACTTGTCACGACGTGCTCGAGGGGCAAATGGATTAATTCATAAAAATATGATGTATGATGATTACAATGTGAAAGACGTTTTGGTAAATTGAAAAGATTGAATTTTTCTGCAGTCGATTAGTTAGTATATCTTGAAAGTGACACGTATTTTCGAATTTAATTACGCCATCTACTGTTTGTTTTTACTAATCATTAAAACGCTCATTGTCTGTTATTTCTTCTAGAGCCCGGCTACTACAAAGTGGGTGAATACGGCATTCGTCATGAAGACCTTGTCGAAACCATTAACGTCACAAAGGAGTCCAAACATCCGAGGGTATGTTTTTAACACTTTATTGCACACACAGACACTAAAGCCTGACCAGGAATATAAAAAAACCTGGTTTGGGGACGCTGCAATCGACTATAGCCTTTAATGACAGAGTTCCAAGTACAAAAATTAGTTCCAATCATTTTCCGCAACATGGCGAGGTTTTTTATATTCCTGGTCGGGCTTTACAAACGATAGAGAAGACATGTAAAAAAGGAGCTTATTTCTGAAAAGATTTCTTCTATAGGTATTTAATGATATTGTAACTTGATCACAGGCGGCTCACCTGGTAAGCGACTACGACGGTCGCGGCGTCCTCGGCTTCAACACCATTACGTTGGTACCGCACCAGCGCGAGAGCATTCTGGTACCACTGCTGGACGACTTTGAGGTGAGAATGTATATCCTAAAGTAATGGGAGATTTCTGACGGCAATAAAATATTGGTCCCTGATTGATTGAGCTCTGTCTATAACCAGATCGTAGAGCAGGGAAAAGTCGAGCTAGCTTCGCTCGCTCTAAGTTTCCCTTTTTGATTACTTTAGGTAGTTACCTAAACTACACATAATCCTAAAGAGTTCAGACCACAGCTAATATGTGGTGATACAAATATCGATCTATAGTTCTTACATAAGTTACTTTGCACATGTTTATGGGGAAGAGGGGGGGGGATAAATCCCACCTATCCCCCCCTGGATACCTGCTTGTGTTTATCATTCGAAATCTGAGTGCAAAAGTGTATTTTATAAGTACTCGCGCCAAAAAAGCAACTGCAGCCTTTCATAACAAATAACTATTTTAAATCATTTGTCAGACCTGATATGGCAGTGTTCCGTCTATCTTATTTGCTCTAGCAAATGACGTTCCTGAGTGACAGAAAAGGATGGAGCGACGGAAAAATGCAATGCCAGATGAGGTTCAGCCCTAAAGGAAGGACTGAAGCTGCCAATCTCAATCGAAAATAATTTAATGGCTAGTGGATTACCGGACAGGGGCCCTAGCTAAGAACAAGAACCTAAAGTAATAGAAGGAGGGACGGAACTGACCGTCCTGTTTTCTTCAATAGGCGGAGTAATGGAACGGAAAGAGACTGATAAAAAAAGCAATTGTACCTAGCTTCAGAATGGATCTCGAATGGGGATACCTTTGATACCTTTATGACACCAAATTAAAAAGTCACTTAATGACAAATTTGTAGGTATAGTCTATGACTATTAGAAGACTATGCCCTATGCTCATATATTTTGGTTGCGTAATACTCCAGTACGTGTGATAGGCAAGATTTGCTTCCGACTTTGTTGTCTAAAGCAATGCACGCCCAAATGTCATAGCGCGGTTTCCGTAGAAAGAGAAGGCACTAGAAGGAAGCACGTGTCTTGTCATATCACTCAGTAAGAGATGCACATAGCAAATTCGCTCTAGTTAAAAAAGGAGACCGCTACTTATTGCTGTCCTTATCGACGTATCCACTTTTTTGTACTTCGGCCATCTGACTCCAAAATGTCACTTCATATAAATTATAGACGGCCCGACAGCACAGTCTGTAGTGAACCTGTCTGCTGTGCCGGGGGTCGCGGGTTCGAATCCCGTAAGGAACAAATATTTGTATGACGAATATGAATATTTGTACCCGAGTCATGGATGTTTGTACCTATCTATAGGGTCCTTCTTAATATGCTGACACTTTTTTAAGGGGATGCTCAGACCATCAAACTGAACAACTTTCTCTATGGGACCAACATCGAAATCGCGAAAAAAAAATCAGCTGTCCCATACATTTGGCTCGAGTCGGTTTGCAGATTTCTATGGGACAGCTGATTTTTTTTTCTCGATTTCAATGTTGGTCCCATAGAGAAAGTTGTTCAGTTTGATGGTCTGATCATCCCCTTAAAAAAGTGTCAGCATATTAAGTTGGACCCTGTATATGTATTCTATATCGTTGTCTAGTTATCATAATACAAGTCCAGGCTAGATTCTGGAACTTTAAATGTGACTAGATAATTTGTGTGACACTGTCCAAGATATTTATTTATTTATATGGGACAACCACCTGACTCCGAGATGTCACTTCATATAATTCGCTATCTCATACCCGGTTACACTGATATTCGGTCTACTAGCGTAAGCGAAAAAAAAATCGTCTATGGCGGTTTCTATAACTTGGTTCTTGTTCTGAGCTTAGATCAAAATAAAATTAATGGATAGGCCTAAAACACTTTATGTTGAAGCAAACTACTGGTGCACTTGGTCCATACAAACTAGCGCCATTATCTGTCAAATCTAGGGCACTTGCATACAAATTTGAAGTAAACCTTTCATTTGTTTTGCCTCATTTTTCTGGATTGAAATGTTCGCGTAAGGCCTATCCATTCATTTTATTTTGATCTAAGGTTCTGAGGGCCCAAGACAAAGTGATATTCTATTGGCGTTGACGCTAGTAGAAAATGACAGAATGATAAGAATGAGATCGATCAAAACATTTTGACGTTTGCTATCGTCACCATACGTCAAGTCCATACACTTTTATGTTGTAGTACTTTGTCCAGGGGGGCAGGCGTATTCGTGCGAGGTTTAGCTGGCCACGTTGCTCTGTCTACGTTAAAGATTTATGATGACGATTTCTTATCTTTCCAGCTGTCATACTTAAACGCCTACCATCAAAAAGTACTGGACACCCTCGGGCCGATATTGAAGACGCGCGGCTTGACGAAGGACTTGCAGTGGCTTGAGGCTGAATGCGGCCCTGTTACCAGGGCGTAAGGTACGTTTCACTTTCACTTATTAAGAACAATATCACGATTTAGTGTCCCGTAGGACTCACAGTTTCGTCCATAGACATTATGATTTTCAACCCTGCCTGTTTAAATAGTGTTTGGTACAAGCCACCCTAAGTCGTTTTAGGATTGCGACACATTGATTGACCGACGGCGAACGACGGCGGATCCATACAAAAAGCAAGTTTAGTATGGGACTCCGTCCGAATCCGAACCGCCTGGCCACGGGACTGGGCGAACATGCGGGGATTTCAGAAAGCCATTAAAAAAGAAAAAGTACTTCCAAGTGGGTCGATTGAAGGCGTTGACGAGACAGGGGCGAGCGTCCTTGCAGATAACGACCCGGTTGGTGTAATGGTTACCACGCCGGACTGCCAAACCAGGGTCCTGGGTTCGAATCCCGGTTCGGTCATGGATGTTATATGTTCGTGCCGTTGTTGTATGGTTTCCATAATAAAAGCCTTTAGTGCTAGTTTGGGATCATTACAATGTATGTGCCTGTGAGTGTTATTTATTTTATTTATAATAAAATAAAATTAAAATAGTAATAATTTGTGTTTTAAAGAAAACAGCACAATATGAACATATATTTTGTCATCGGATGCACAGTGAAATGCATTTTATTTACTATTTGGTCTAAAATTTTCGTCTTCGGACCCCTCTCTGGTCAACGCCATCTATCGCCGGTATTTTGAACTACGTTTAACTAGCTGTCAGAAAACTCCTCATTGCGATGCCTACGCGCCGCTGCGTGCTTGCGTCAGTAGTAGGGACACTCCCGTGGCCAGGCGGTAGGTAATCGTGGTTTTTTGTATGGGCCCGCCGTCGTTCGATGTGTCTCAACCCTTAAGCTTCATCTTCATATTTGTAAAAAAGGCGGTAAATGAATTTTATTATTATTTTCTTTCAGGTCGGGCACAAATAATAATAATGATGAAATGAAGCATTCTTAAACCATTCATGTATTTATTGGGTAACTAGTTAATAATTAATACGCCTTTATTTTTGTATTTAATATTATACTGTAAATGCATAATTATTAACTGAAATTATATCGTTTTATTTCGTCCTCGCAAAGTAGCCAATACAAGACATACCCAATACCATTGCTTGTTCATCAACTACAGGGTGACATTTACTGGGGTTCATGAACTATAAGTAATAAAACAACAGTTGAAACAGTTTATTGCCCGTTCATGAACTATAAGTAATAAAACAACAGTTGAAACAGTTTATTGCCCGTTCATGAACTATAAGTAATAAAACAACAGTTGAAACAGATTATTGCCCGTTCATGAACTATAATAAAACAACAGTTGAAACAGTTTATTGCCCGTTCATGAACTATTCTATCCCCTTTATTATAAATGCGAATGTAAGTTTGTTACGCTTCCACGCAAAAACTACTAAAGCGATTTTAAAAATTCTTTCACTATTAGAATGCTACATTATCCTTGAGTAACATAGGCTATAATAAAACTGCCAAGTGTGTGTCGGGAAAAACTAATTCTCAGGCGGTACGAAGTCCGCCGGGTCAGCTAGTAAGTAATAAAACAACAGTACATTAGTTGAAACAGTTTATTGCCTGTTCATGAACCTACGCTCGCATTCCTTCCCGTACAACAACGCGATGGTCTCCGTGTCGGTGCTGCTCAGCAGTTATTTACTATACTTTAAGAAATAAAACAACAGGACAACAGTTCAAACAGTTTATTGCCCGTTCATGAACTATAAGTAATAAAACAACAGTTGAAACAGTTTATTGCCCGTTCATGAACTATAAGTAATAAAACAACAGTTGAAACAGTTTATTGCCTGTTCATGAACTAAATAAATAAAACAACAGTTCAAACAGTTTATTGCCTGTTCATGAACTAAATAAATAAAACAACAGTTGAAACAGTTTATTGCCCGTTCATGAACTATTCTATCCCCTTTATTATAAATGCGAATGTAAGTTTGTTACGATTTCACGCAAAAACTACTAAAACGATTGAAACAGTTTATTGCCTGTTCATGAACCTACGCTCGCATTCCTTCCCGTACAACAACGCGATGGTCTCCGTGTCGGTGCTGCTCAACTTAGTCTTGTGCCCCATCGACAACGTGCGCTGCCATAAATTATCCTGCAATATTCATAAAGTTGAAAATCCGGTGTAGGAAGAACCACATAGGGACATAGCAGAAGTAACATAGATTGTATGGTAAAAAAATGTTTGCTCTAGTGTCATTATCCAGGGAAAAAACAGGGGAATACTTTTGTATGGAGAAAACTGTACTCGTCTATCCTCTTAACAGGGATTGAATCTCAAATAATTCTTTCCTACTGATCTTTCTCAAATCTCAAAGAGAAACAAATTCTAAGTAAGTAATTAATAATTATCTGACTGAATGCGCCATTGTACACACGGCGACAGGTCAGGTTACCCTGTTTGGACTTTGAACTATTAGATGTTGAGCGCTGCGAATCGTGCGAGAGGGTGCGGTATGTTGTTGTTGTTTCGTCTCACGGCACGCTGCGCCCGCGCCGGCAGCCGCGTCTATGCAGGCTCTCTACCGCACTATTTTGTGTTTTGTACGTAGTGTAGTTATGTATATAGGGTGCGTAACATGATGTGTCGCCGTGTGTAAACAGCACATACCTGTAAAGGCAGTACAGTAGCGGCGCCGAGCTGTTTATTGCCGCACATGTAGTTGGCAGGCGCGTGGGTGACGCTATCGAAGTCGTAGGGCATGTGCTGGATCCAGGCAGACTCCCCAGCTCGCTCTACCAGATGCTCCATACCTTTGCAGATGAATGAGGTGTGGAGGAAAGTAGGTAGAAGGTTCCTACATTGAAAAGGGAAGATCTTCCGCCAAGCTAGGTGTGATGTCTGGGACAGTTGGTGGTTCGGCCGGGCCAACATTTCAAAAAGTCACTGCGGAGAGTCATCATCCCTTACTCAATGAAATGTCAGCTGAATCGCAGATTAATAATAAGTTACTACCTATCTGAATGGTGCTAAAAAAGTACCAAATCACACAGGTTTTTTTATTAACGACAAATTTTCAAACTGCCGTAGTTTTCTGAGAGATTTAATAAACATGTCAATTGTAATTTACAATGACAAATTCAGGGTACATTCATTGCTGGTTACTAATGCAATAGGTAAAATGTTTCCTAACATTCTCAGCAATGTATCCTAAATATTCATTGTAAATT